>OV884009.1:78265188-80665188 GCA_930367205.1 Acanthosoma haemorrhoidale | reverse complement strand
ATGAGTTTCCTTGAAGGCCAAGTGAAGAAGCAACAGTATTGCTTGCTATGCATCGGTTGCAGTTTACTCTTCATAATAACTAACGGGCACACTTAAGCTTTAGATTTGTGTACTCGCTGAGGAACGTTTACAGGCTGAATGTTTTGTAATGCAGAGCTCAATATCATGTAATTTACATAGTTGCAAAAAATAAATACTCGTTATTTTTTCGGGGTGTATAACCCCCCCCCCCCCCCACTGCTGTTATTTTGAAACATTTTTGATGTAAAAAAAAAATATATATATATATCCACCGTTGGCGATGTTCTTGAAGTTAGGAGAAGGGAATAAATCATAAAGAATAATAATTTATTCATTGACCTGTAATAATAAGATAACTTGTTCTGAAATTGATTCTTTCCGCATTAAGTTACATCGACTTTGCCCCATAACTATTAAGTATTACGTACGATATGAAAGTACCAAAAGAAGTTATTTTACGGATGTAGAGCGCATAAAAAAGCATCTAACAGTTTGTTTTGTAAAATTGCACAGTCAAATAAGTAAATCACAAACATAAAACAAAAATATAGTATACTTTCTTTCTTTTACTCGTATCTAAACGATTTAATCATATTTCATCAGCCAACATGTTTTATTATAGTGAGCCTAAAAATGACCCAATCGATCTGAGATTTTACCTCTGTATTCCACATTGAAATATGATGACTAGATGATCTATAGATTCAGTCACTCATTGAAGATTGAACAAGATCCAACTTTTAAGATTTCTCAAGTAACAGCTCACAAGGTTATTAAGATAAGTTCTGACTATTTTCCAGTAGTTAAAGAAAAAATAATTGCAAATATGTATTAAAAAAAAAAAAATAATCTTTTCGGAAACAATAGATCTCGCGATTTTAATGTCGTTTGAGTTGATTTAATTTATTTTTTTTAATGAATATTTTAGCCGTGTCTGTTTTTATTTTTGAAACGTTGGTTTTCAGTGAACTAAATGATTTAACCAAAATGATATACTTTTATTAAGACATTTTATTACATCAGAATAATATCGGGAATGGTAAGGGATCGGGAGTCCATAAAGACAATAACGGAGCTCTTGAAAGCGCTCTAGAATTGGCCCAAGAAACATTGAACTTCTTGGGACCTTAATTTTCCTGTTCTATCTTTGAAGTTTTCTTATCTCTCGTAATATGTAGCATATAATTATCAAGAAATCCCATTGCACATACCGTTATCCTTGTTCTTGTCACGCTCCGGATTCATTGCGAATTGAAAACGATCATAAGATCTTTTCTCACGTTCACTGCTGTGTATCGTATCGTCGTTATTGTTTATTTTGACTACCAGAACTATATCTGTTTTATATTTTTTATATTAAGTTATTGATTTGTTTTTCTAATCGATTGTTAATAACTTAACTAGCCACGTAACTTTTAGACAAAACCGTTGTCCAGGATTTGAATCCTGGTATTTTGTATTATCTTAACCACTAAACTGTTTTCTTATAATATTGATACCATCAGTACCCGCTAATATTTACTATGTACTGAGAAATAAATATAAAAATAAAAAATAAATTAAATAAGAAAAGATAAAATAAAAATTGTATGGATATAAGTAAAAGACACATATTCTCAAGAATTAAAAATATATGTTGAAATCATTGTAAATAAGAACAGTACAAAGGGGAAAAACAAGAACTTGCTAGAAAAATAAAAATTACACTCACACAGACTAATTCGCAATTGGATATTCACACATAAATATGCTAATATATACATAACTAGCTTTACACATTAAATAACACAAAATAAAAGTAGTCTAAGTAAATATGTTGTACTGCATAATAGTAACATTATATAATTAGAATGTTATAAAAATCAATAATCTTTCATTAGTTAACACTTTACACAACTGCTCATTCGTTTACGATTACAAATAATTAAATAATATTGATTTGAATTCAATTAATCTGAATGTTACTAAACCTGATAAGAACTCTTTTACACACATATATATATATAAATGAATTGATTATTTCTAGTTCATATTTGCATGGCCACTTTAATATATTCCAAAAATGAAAATAGCATCACTGGAATAATTTAAAGACTCGTAATTAACTGTAAGTTAAAAATAAGTTACATGTAATGTTACGTAATGATAATTGGCTGATGATTTTATGTTTAAGGGGATGTAATGATAAATTGAAATTAAAATGGGTAAATTGTAATCCTTGAAATTTCTTCTGTACCTAGGTAAGGCTGGCTGGAATTTGGCAAGTATCGGTTGCATTGTTAGTAGATGCTCGTGCTGTTTTCGGCTCTTTTGTGGGGTCGTTGTAACATGCCTAGCGAAGAGTTAAGCGCTTTTTATGGATTCTCTTCGCCAGAGCAACAAACGCAAGAGAAAATGCAACCCTTTTATTCCGACTTGCAAACGGCTTGGTATGACGCCGCCGAGTTTACGAGAGAAGAAGATATGGAACGGTATAGGTATGATGACAATTGAAATTTTTTTTTTCTTTTCTTTTTTTTCTAATTTTGATCGCTAACCCCCTTTGGAGTACCAACTAGAAGAGAGTACTTGAGTCTATGTCTCTATATAGAGTTATTGACAGCATGTAAAACCTAATCAATTTTATGATTAATGTGTCATTATTAACTGTTCTCGATTTGATAATTTCTTCAGAGTGAAGAAACTATAATTATTTAAAACCTATTACACTAATGAAGCTTTATTTTTATATTTTACACGTATTAGCAATTTTTCTAACATATTTAATTAAGTTTAACACATAAAAACTGGAATAAATTTATACATTTTGTTTATCAAGCGTAAATTAAAATCATGAACCAGACACAAACTAATGAAAAATAAATAATTAAAGCAATATATGATACTTAGAAGTTTGAAAAAGTTAATTATATTTGCGATATTTGCATAATGCCCTTCTCAAACTTTTACTAATGAATCGTTTGTGGCTGCGGACAGACATCACTTAGGCACTGTTGCGTCATTCAAATAATTATTTTTATGGCAACTTCAGTTGCCCGGGGGCATCCCAATAGGGTGCATCCCTGATGTCAGTCTGAAACCTAGCAACAAACCATTGACAAATACAAGTTTAGGAAGGATATTATGCACATCTTTTAAACATAATAGATTCAAAAAACTAAAGATAATTAAACTATTACCACGCATAATAACCATATGACCAGGGATAGTACCTGGTAGGGGCCTGACAATTTAAGTTAAAATATAATAGCATAAACAATAAAAATTATTCTATCTTAATTTAATCATATCTAAATTTAATTTATTGTGTTTAAGAGGACTGAATGTCCTTAATGTTTGCTAGTCTCAGACACTATCATTAATAATAATAAAAAGTAATCATCAGCAGAAGATTTTTAATAAAGACAAAAGATTTTGACATTTTGTTAAAAATTGTTAAAAAATTATATTGTAAAATTTGTTATTGTTATGTCGAGGGGTTCATTTTAAAACAGGCCTGGGAGTTCTCGTATTATACCTATTTTCGGATATTATATATATTTCTGAAAGATAATCAAAATAATGGTATTTGTAAATGCTGCGAAGTAAATTAATCTTACCTCTCACTGTGAGTACACAATTTATTTTTTTTAATGAATACAAGCTGTGCAATAAACTTTAAACAAACTTTTATTTGGAGAATATCATAATCTAAACGTAATTTTATTTAACGTGAAAAAATGTCTTACTAAATTTGAGGATTTCTTGAGTCCCAGCTCAAAAGCCATTCAAAATTAAACTTTTTTGAGTATTTAAGAATTTTTTTATGTGAAGATTGAAAATATTACTAAGAGAAAAACAAGAAAATTTCAAATATATTCCAAACAAATCAATTTTTAAGTGGAAACAGCAAAAAACGTGTTTAATACGAGATCTGGTTGCTTATGTCCCGTGATTACCGAAAACCTGTTGCTCGCAGCAACTGAGAAGTTGTGGCTTTGCAGGTGTGCTGGACTGACAAACGGCCAGAATATTAGGGCTGTATGTATATGTTGCAATATCTATTAATGAATATGTAGCAATATTTATTAATGAATATTAGCCCAAGGAAAAAATTCTTGACTGGGCCGATTCTTAAACCCGACAAACTCTATCCCTGCAGGAGTGACGTCAATGGTTGAATTGGCCGGAAGGGGTGGGGATCTCGTCATCGGAGTGTTTATGATTCATTTTTAAATTCTTTAGCTTTAGAGAATCTAGCGTTATGCCTATGCTTTATATTTTTTGATAATGTAGGAGGGTAACTTTGTGGAAGGCGTCTTGGGGTCCTTCTGTGATATGTACATTGTAACTACCTTTATGTAGAATATGTTCTTTAAATCATTAAACACTTTAAAGATGATTGATGTTCCAGTTTTGTATTTGTTCCCACAATATATGATCCTCCTCCACATTTTATTGTATATGCTCCAGAACAGTCCTTTATTTGTACCCTATAATTTGTTCTTTTGCATTTTCCGTTTTTCAGCTATAATAAACAAACATAACTAAATACTATTAATAACACGAAAACCCTATAATTAATGAGACAATTTTTTATATACGCTTTTTAGGCCAAAGGGTCATCATAAACATTTTGAGCGCCGACAGGTTTACCAATGCTTTCAGTGTGGTTTGTTGGATGTGAAGCACTTGTGGGGAATAAAATTTAATTTAGCGGTCGGCGATAGGCGCAGCATGGCTGAAAAAGAGGTTTTCACTTCATAATTGGGCTTCAAAAGAGCTTTACTCTCAAAAGCCGTGTTCACGTTTTGTTGATTCACTTATTCGATCTTTTTTTTTTTTTAACACTACTAATGAAATAATCGATCGCTGTTGGATAGGGTTTTTCAATGGCCAATAAACATGAATTCCCAGAATCTTTGTAACCTTCTCAGTTGGTCCTTATTGCTTAGGTGCAAGTTAAACCCGATTCCGAGGGGTATTATTACCTTTGGTATAATCAAACCAACTTAAATTCAAGCTTATATTGCAAAAAACAGGATTCACCCTTATCAGTTGATATAATGATGGAGAGTATATGGAAAACAATCCAATATATTCAAAATTTTTTAATATTATTTCGAAAAAATCGTGTATTTTGGAATATATTACAACAAAATAAATAACCTAGAAAATTGATGCAACATCAAGATATGGCCAAGTGCAATCCACAGACTCCACTTCTGTTTCTATAAAAATTGTGAAAAACTACTAGCTCTGATTTACCAAAAACCCTTCATTTTATTTTTTTTTAACAGTTTTGATCACTGAATTTTTTGTTTAAATATATATCAATAACTATAAGCCCTCCATATTTCCTAGGGGTAGTCAAGCTGATTTCTATCTATGAAGACTCCGGACTTGATTCATGACTCCCCCAACGATGTTTTCTTTGGGTTCTCTCAGCCTCGTGAGGACAATGCTGTGCTAATATGTGTGGCTACTTAAATAAAAAGTAGCGAATCCAATTAATAAAACAGAAATTAAGATTGAGGGGTGACTGACTGTCGCCAACTACTCTAGTACCTCAGCGCCACCTACCAACTAAGGTATCAACCAACCTTCGGTCGCCGTTACCTCTTTATGACGTGTTACGCTATTTATATTTTTTCTAATAGCTATGATATTGAAAAATAAAAGCCTGTCGATTTCTATTGCCCTACTCTGTAGACAGTGGCGTACCAAGAATTTTTCCCACCCTTTCTAAGTCAATCAAAATCAAGATTGGTTATTAACAATTACTGGACACAATTTTTTTTTAATTTCTTTTGTTTAATCAGATTGTACACATAATCATAGA
The DNA here is from genome assembly GCA_930367205.1 of Acanthosoma haemorrhoidale. NCBI lineage: Eukaryota > Metazoa > Arthropoda > Insecta > Hemiptera > Acanthosomatidae > Acanthosoma > Acanthosoma haemorrhoidale. The sequence continues at coordinate 80,659,346 of OV884009.1, read as the reverse complement.
ATGTAAGTGTATTTATTTATTTTTCAGCTAAATAAATAATTTTATGCTAATATGGAATAAGGCATTTTAATCAATAACATAATACAAATGAAAAAACCTAACGACAAAACAAAAACTAGATGCTAAAAGAAAAATATTTCTTCATAATATGTTATTCCTTAAGCACATATGTTTGGGTAATTTATTTATTTGTACAATACTTTGAAAGATTCTCGTTACATTTATCTATACATTGTGTAGTTATCGCGTTATTATCCTTAGAAACTTATTTTGAATTACTTGAAGTTTGCTGATACTGGTGTGACTAAGCGCCAACTAGGTGCTGCGTAAGTTAGTATGAGCGTAACTAACAAATTGTTTAAACTAATAATTTAGTATGTTAAGCTAACGATTTCTATTGACAAATGGGAAAAGGATAGACATAGGTAATTTCCCGGTTGTGCACTTATGGTTTATTCGTGGTGTGAAAGTAATAATACCACGGTCTAGGCACTTAAGAATATGCTACTCTAATTATTTATTCTTAAATACTAATTTATTTTAAATGACCTTTTTCACCTATAGACAGAAAGAATAAAGATGATCGCCCCCAAATGAAAGCAGGGCATCTCCTTGTAGCAAGGCTCGTCCTTATAATTTCAAAAAGTGCTATAACCAACGAGAGTATATTAAACACTGGTTGAAGAATTAAGATTCAGGGCCGGTTTGTGCACAGTTCTGGGCACAGACAGTGTAAGAAACTGTGTCAATCACTTACTCGTAAGCCTGTCTTGCTGGATAATTCAGCTTGCTGCTGGCTAATGTGGCTGTTGTGTTGAGATATTGACCTAGCCTAGGCCACGCTTCTGTCCTTAGTTTCAAAACTCAAGCAAAGTGTGATTCATTTCACAATTAAATGTTTCGTTTATAAACTATGTAAGCCTACACCAGGTCCTGATATTGTACTGTACCTTGGCTGAATATTATGCGAAGAAACTCGTCAATCAACTGAAGGCTTTCGTGATTTAGATATTCGTCACAGCTGTGAAAGACTTTTTGCAATTTTAGTCCCAAACACATGATGCATCTTATTAATCAGGGCACTAAGATATTTTTTTATACCTTAGTTATTTATATATATATTTTTTAGTATATAGAAGTATATTACAACAGTAGAAAAAGTAGGTTCCAAAATTGTTAACTAAATTCCAGTGGCGTACCTAAAGCTCTTGCTGTCTGGTGTCGTCGTTTCTAATCCAATCAAGAGTGATTATTAACAATTACTGAACATAAATAAATTCCATTTAAATACGCTGAGAAGCACTATGGACGGGAATGGAATAAGAAGAAAATATTAAGGAAGAAAAAAGTTAAGGAGCAATGTGTGACCAGATATTGGAGAGGTCCCGGGTTCTTGCCAGTATATGTTGTAATGTTAATTATTGATAAAAAACTCCCAACTAATTAGGTTCTATGTCAATATATAGCTATTTACTATTGTTAAACAACATAAAATGAGAACCTAGTCTTATCGGGTCCAGCTAACTTTCTCTTTGGGTACATCCCCCCTCCCCATTAGTCATGTGTCTGTTACTTTCTCTACTTGGGGAGGTCACGAGCAGGTACATACGAGAATTTTTTTTACCTGAAAATAACCGAATGTACCCACCCAGGGGGTTTGCCCGGAGTCACAGCTTCAGTTTCTTAAAAACATATTAAATGATGGTTTTAAAAAACCACCCAGTATTATTGAGAAATTCATTTTTTTTTTTTCAAAACCTTCTAGGTCCCTGAAAATCACCTTTTAAACAAACAAAACAATGGTAAATAGCTAAAAATTTTATTTATAAAAAACTTTTTTTTTTGGGACATCTATGAAATTATATTTCGTTATTTTTTCTCTTAATGTCTTTATAATCAAGTTTTAAAATCTTTTGCGTCTCTGGCTCATGTGGATTTAGGAAGGCATCTAGGCTGTTTGTAAATACTGTATGAATGAGCGAGTGAATGAAGAATTGTAAATATTATATTGAGGAGAACATTGAACACAATTCCTGCCCAATAAGGCAGTTTGTAATTTCATCACAACAAACATTTTGATTTGAAAAAATCTTAATAGCTTCTGTGCTGTGATTTGAGACATTTATTATCAAAATGGGCTGTCTTCGTCTACGTTAATTTTGTTTCTGAATATGTTCCGTTATTTAATTTAAACCGGAAAGTACGCAGTCGCCCAGCCCATATCCCAGAAAGTACAACGGATAAATTAACAATTTTAACCATCCCAATCAGATTTCTCAAAAGCTAACCGTAACTTTGGATTTGAGCGGATCTACTTTTTGTGTTATCGACGGCCGATGAAAGAAAGTTAGATTTTCATATAATTTATTTGTCTGCAACCTTTGGACATAAAATTTTTGTAAATCAAGTTTGGTGACTAGAATGGTTTGAAGGAGCAGGGGCTTGTAAATTACCTATATAAATCAAATAATCAGTCAAACTAAGAGTTCAGTTAATTGTAGGATATTGTAATGATAAATATTATGGACTGAATAATGTTTATGACTGCCGTCGAACTACTTAGACAAAGACGAAAAATCATCTTTAATATTTGGCAATGATACTAACATAAATATAAGCTGCTTTGTTTGTACATTGGAAGCTTATAGCGGATATCGCTATTTTTATCAAATTTATTAGTGGACAACCTTTCTAGATACAATGTGCATCATGTCCATAACATAAAGCTCCATGCTTGCCATGGAGATCGAAGTAAACATTTAAAAAATCCTGAACGACATTAAATAAGCGATTTTTATAGTTGGGTCCGAAAATTATTTTTATTCAGAATATCTTTGAACCTATTTTGCGTTGGTGTCTTTGGGTCCTTAGCAACAGTGGAAAAAAATCACGGCATCATTTAGAGCTGAGAGAGAAAGAGAGAGAGAGAGAGAGAGAAGAAAACTTTATTCACAGTTCAATTTAAAATTCATCTTTTGTTATTGCAATTACATCCTCCGGTATCCTTCCTTATTTATTGTTTCGCTATAATATGGCGATATATATATATATATATATACCTGACACAAGGTGATCAGTTTCCCAGACGCGTTATTTCTTGTGTACTTATTAAATGGTAGTGAAATAAAACGGCCATATAAAATTAAACTGCAAACTGCCATTTCAATAAACATTGTAAATTGATGTATTTTTTAAGAAAAAAAACAAAAACTTAAACTGCGCACCACTCGATCTAAAAACGCTAATGCGCAGACGCCGGACAATGTTTGTTTACCTGAATGAAAACACTGACCCTTCCGAAGAATCCTATTGGCCAGAGTACTGATTTACAACCCGTCTCGGGTACTTTCGCGTGTTTACCGTTAACACCCGAGTAGGGATGGGTCTAAATGATCACCGTGTGCCCTTGCAGTGTTAAGTTCAGTTGCTAAGCATCTCTCGAAGTAGCCAGGTCTACGAGTGTCCAAGGCCCTGTCTACCTATGTGCCTTTAGCATTCGATCGTGAGACACTTGCTGTTATCCTGCTTACATCTGACACACGGCCTCTGTGTTACTTATGCCACAAATTTTCTGTTGTGGTGATATTGGCTAACACGCACATAAAGACATTATCCTGTGTTCATCTGTTACTTGCTGCTGCATTACCTCATCCAGTCAGCATGCGTCCGATGGAGCAGATATTTGGTAAAACAGGGCCCATAATCATGTCCACAAGGTAATAGACTTACTTTAAAACATTTTATTTACTTAATTATTAGCTTTTATCTATTATGTTGTATGTACATTACAAAGATTTTTTTAAAAGTATTAATTCAATTAATCTTTTGATATCTCATTTTTAGTAATACCTTTCATTTTATTTAAATATTTTTTCTTCGCTACGCTAATTCATAGTATTATTTTTACAATCATCTTTAAAAAGTTTCTTTTTTAAATCGGCATGTGCAAATTGTAATTTTTAAAATAAAGATTTTATTGAATGAACATGTCATGTCACTCAGGCCGCTTATAACTTATCACGGCATCTCTCAATATTGTTCCTTCATTTTCTACTAATATATATATATATATATTAGAAAATGAGAATATATATTAGTAGAAAATGTATATATATATATAAATTGATAATTTAAACAGCTTTCATTACTATAAAACAAAAAAAAATCTAATGGCGAAGAAGATAATTGATTTTTATTTTTTAGTGACCTTTTTAATAAATTTTTACAGTATTAAAAAAAGTACTCAAGAATCTTAATTTTTAAAATCTTATACTTTATAAATATTTTTTATTTTATTTTCGTTTGTTTTGTATATTTTTTTTTCAGCATATTCTAATAACTTTATTAAGAAATAATACAGGGCTTTCTGGTTTAGATTTGTTTTAATATTTTTATGTCTCACTATTAATTAATAGCCAAGGGAAAAAAATCGACGGGGGGGGGGGAGACTGCGTTTGCCGGGGACAAAATATTTTTTATTTCACTAATAATTATTAAGAACAGTAGGATCGATTTATCTAACAATTAATACCTTAATATTCTTGTCCATCTTAACGGATTTATTTTCGATTTCTATCCTTGTCTTCCTTTGTATATTTTTCGGACGGCAGAGGTTATTTTATTCATCTAATTACTATAAAAATAAATTAAAATATATTTATCTCTAGGAGCCAATTATCTTTGTAGATGAAAATAGATGTCTTTCTGAAATAGTCTGTAAACTGAAAAGCAGATATGGCGATATGAATGTTATCGTGTCATTCTTATCGATGTTCTGTCCTAGTTACATTAACAGATCTGAGAGGAATATTGGGGTGACTTGCAACCCCGGGCTCGAACCATTGTCAGATGAACCATTAAACTTTAAATTAGAGCTATTTAAAAAAAAAAAATTTAATTGGCGATGCTGAGGGAAAATGCTTTACTTTGTGACAGGTTTAAACTAACCGCTTATTTGTTGGTGTGTGCACAAGTTGCACTACTGCTAATGATATCTATAGTTACCGTCATGAAATTAGACGCTTGGCGTTGCCACATACCGGCGGGGGTGGTGAGCTAATCACTAATTCGGTTGTTGCTTAGTGATTATGAATATTAAAACATGAAGTAAAGGGTAGGAGAGAAGTGGTGCACACAGCGGCAACAGGCCGTGTATTGCGGGTTCTCCGCTACGGCACCTTTAAAGATACGACCTCTGTGTTACTTATGCCACAAATTTTCTGTTGTGGTGATATTAGCTAACACGCACATAAAGATAATAAGTATAGGCGTGAAAAATACATTTTCTCTAAATCTAGAGTTCTAAATTTTTAAATCTGTATTGATTCAATGATACAGAAGCGAAAGTTTTCGTCTGTCGCCGTTGATTCACGTGTCTTACATTTATTGTAATACGTACCTTTCGGTGAATAAAATAAACAAGATATACATAAGCTATCTCGCTTCTCTCTGAGTTGTATGCTCTCTGAGGTCACTGCTCAGAATTATATGTCCGCATTAAATCCTAATTTTATCCACATGATTAAGGGAACAATAACACTAGTTACAACAGTAAAACTGAGTGAAGTCCGATAGAGTTTTAGGAGTCTATAAAATGAATCATGTATCATCCCAGTAGATTGCAATAAGGTTATTTTTCATATTAATTTTTTAATTATTGAAATATATTATTTGTTAAAAAAGCTATGTTTAGTGACCTAAATGCTATAACAAACGAAATAGTATTCCCGTGTTTCTTCCCTAGGTTCGTTATTTATTTAAAAAATATATATATAATTTAGTTCATGATTGGTGTTAAAAAAATTCGCTGGTAAGCATAAAAAGACGCAACTACAGATCTATTAATCAACTAGGATGTTTTCGTGGTCAAGAATTTCATTTATTCTAGAAAAATGCGAAAAAGATCGAAAGAAAGCAGTGCGTTTTCGGTTCACTGCCGCGTTTGCATAATCCCTTTAATCTTTGTTTTTTATATATTCTTAATTACAATTAACGGAAGTAAATTGAAAATCATTGTAACGATTTAATTATAATAACCCGAACCCGTAAATGCGAAAAGAATGATCATGAGACTGGAATCGTTCAATGCTTCTGAAGGTGAATGGAGTACTTCATGAAGCGTAGAGAACGTACTTTTTCTGTTTCGGGTTTGGGCCCCCATTATTTATTTGCAGCTTCCACAGTTTTTCTTTTCATTTGTCTATTCTCAGATCGGTATCCTGAACCGTAGAAATAGTAGAATAATATAAACGTAGATTATAATAGTGTGTGAGAGAAGTCACCCTTATCTAGTAAGCATTGAACTAGCAAAATGAATTGGGACAACTAAGCAACTGGAAATAATTAAATTTTGTTAGCTGCGTAGATGACTTTGTTGGGAGATGGGCTCAGGCTGATGAAAGAGATTTGTAAAGTTTTTCATCAAATTTATCAATGGATAACGTTTCGTCGTATTAAGCCTTCGTCAGGATCTTGTCGAAACTATGTCCATTAATAGACTTGATGAAAACCTAACAACTCTCTTTTATCAACCTACGCTCATCTCCCAACAAACTCTGCTACTCATTTAGTATATGTATGGTTTCTTTTTGTTATCGTTCAAGGAGTACATATTTTAATAGCCGTTGAACTGTTAAGTTAACACCTGTTATCCGCTCCTTCTTACGATGCGTAAACAGTTAATTGAGTTTTAAATAGGAAACCGTTCAATGTGAAGTTATTGTCTCCGCTCGAAGTATACATTAAATAGTATCTGTTAGTCGAGATGGTTGAGGTAAATGTTCGGTTAGTTTGTACCTGATGTACAAAACAAAAAAAAAAAAAAGCGTTACTTATTCACTGTGTCGGCGAATGAGCCACTCGATCTCGGCCTTATAGAATCCACGACCTCCTGGAGCTTGTGTGAATTATACAAGTACCTGTGAAGCCGCCCTCAGCTCGTAAAAGAGAGTGCATGGCGAGAGAGATCAATGCCATACGTGTCTTCACTACACATGACCATATCCCTTCCTTATTACACATCTCCCATATTACTTTCTTGCTGTTACATACATACTTCTTGTACATATTTATGGTTTTAAAGTAACTGGATATAAAAAAAAAACGGTACTTTGCTGGGCAACAGTGGCATGATAGCGTGACCTAGGACAACCCCCTCCAGGGAAGGTATCGATTCTACGCCACAGTGAATGCAGTGATCGTTGACTGCATTCGTAACTGCTTTATCTCACTCAATTTTTTCTATATACTATATTTATTTTTGTCTATGTACTATCTTTTTTTTTCTATATCCTATGTATTTTTTTCTATATAATATGTTTGTTTTTTTCTATATATATTATGTATTTTTTCGTTGTTAGCCGCGAGTAAATAAATGAGTTGAAGTATTTTTGTTAATAGTTTGGCTTGAGTTGATGAAAACATAGCAACTCTTTTTCATCAATCCAAACCGATCTTCCAACAAAAACATTCAACTCATATGTATTTTTTTCATTTAACCTCGGGAGATTACACGAGTAGCTACTACAATAAAAAAAGTAGTGAATCCTGTCAGGAAAACCGAAATCTGAATTTACTTTTTTTTTTAATTTCAAAACCTCAACAAAATAATACAATGTACAAAAAATAAATAATAAAATAATTGGATTACATATTTCTCCTCTTTCGCATTTACATGCATTTGGCGGAGTGCATAATATAATAAAATTTTTATTGTTGTTAAAAGTTCATCGTTCTTATACAACACTAGGCGATGAGGCTCACCTTCTATTATCTTCTATAATCTATCTTATAATTAGCTTCTATAATCTAAGCTAATTCCACTACTATTACCTGCTGTGACATATATTTATCCGAGAACCAATTCCAACATCTAATTTTCACAGTAATGTGACGAATGATATTTAATCGTTCGAACCCGAAAACAATGTCTAGATTATAGAAACAGAGATATAACAAAATCCGGGGCGTTGTATCAATAAAGGGTTCTTTAAAACCTAAAAATAAAAAATAAAATAAGTCCATATTTGTATAAAAATATAGGAAAATTGTTTTAACAAGTCAGAATTTTATTTAAAAATTAAAAAAAGTGCCATCCCATCAATTTTTTAATTCTTAAACCGAACATTTAATTAAAACCAAAAGGCACCCAAGTTAAATGTCACTCAAAACTTTTGTCATTGTATATCTTTTAGTAACGAATAGGAAACAAACGTCATTTGCCACCACAAAACACACGTTCTCCAACTAAAAAAAAAAAGCTTAAATTAATGTTAGCTACCTCTCAATCTTACTTAGAAGAAGTAGACACAACTTCGTGAAAAAACCTCTAACTTAGACGCTATGATAGTGATATCTCAGTCGTGACGCGAGACATCGTCTAATACAGATCAGGCGAACAAAATAATAATAAAAATTATGTTAGGAAACTTTGAAAAAAAAAAACTAATGAATTTTTCTATTCAATACAATTCTATACAATTTTAGAAATTTGGGGAAAAATTTTCAGACATAACACAATAAACAAAGCTAAAAAACAAAAGTACTAACCATTTTTTTGGAAGGAGAAAATCATTATGTTTCACATATAAGATGAGTCGGACAGCTTTATTTTAAAATTAGACTGAATCATTACTTGTGAAATGTTAACGATAATTTAAACAAAGAAAAAATCCGGCCTAATAATAATAAAATTGATTTATTTAAAGTTCTCTAGTAATAAAACTAGTTTTTTAAATGTGTAAATTGTAAATAAACATGTAATTTATTTTAAATTGCAATATTTCTTCTTATGTTTTACTAATCGCCAGCGTAACAACTGCTGGCAAGTTTGGTTAGCTAGAGTCAAGAACTGGGGTGTGTTTAAGTGGGGGAAGTGCATTACGGTTTGAGCCACTCATCTGTGCAGGGACCCTACCTATGCCGCTCCTACTCTATTCTATGTTCTAGGGTTAAGACTTAGTAACCTTAAAGGTTTTCGAAATGGTCTACTATATCCCTTTAAATTTTCAGATTAATTTTAACAGTTTTACGTCCACTACTTAGAGCATAAAACAAACACACTGATAAGCGAATAACGAGACCTTCATAATTGCTCGAAAGTGATGCCTTCGGGCTCGGCAAAAAAAATTCATTGAACAAAACCACCCTTGTGCTTCAAACTGGTCAGGTCCTTTGGGGAGCGTGCTGTGACAGTGTGGGAGCTATTGCTACCATTTGCCTTGGGCACGTTCTAACCGTCTCTTTTTGTACCTGGGACCTCCGGATTCTCATTTGTACACTGTTGCCGCTTCATTTTGCCGTGTTGTCTTGTCACCTCAAGTCTCAATTTTTGGTGTTCCTACTGAACCAAGAGGGAGAGGCGCTACTTGCCTTTTGCTCCATGTATGTTTTTTCTTATATATCTTTATTGAAATGAATACAATCAATCAATACATATTGTTTTAAGCAGGATTTGAACTTGAAGTAATTAACGCCTTGTTACTTTTTTTGGGGGGGGGGAAGCTTATTATCCGTTAATCATCAAGACTATATGAAGCTCACTTTAAAAAAATTGCTGGTTGGTTTTGAGGAAGTCGCGAGGCCTCCTCCGCCTAAGTGTCGCTCTGAGTTAACGGGGATGAGATGGGGGTATAGAGAATTAGCGTGTGGGTGAGGATGACCCGGGAGGTAGAAATGGAACCTCTGTTTATTAGCAGATTTTAATGAAGAATGGACAACGTATTGTATATGTCTGCATTAGGTCCAAAAAAAGAAAGGAGGGTGTTAACCATTGGAACATCTTCTTCAACTCATCTGTATTCTCACGGCTAATAATCAACTCAAACTATATTCATTGTTGTAGTTTTTTTGTCAATATTTGAGGTATTCAAATTTTTAACGAATAAAATAAGCCTCACTCCTTACTAGAACTTACTGAAATCATTTTTTTGTAGATGAGTGATTTAAGGAATTTAAAAATGCATTTCGCTGTTGTCTTGCTAAGCAGAGTGTCGTCAGGTTTCTAAGAAAGGTATATGGTGTGTGAGACGGCAATTAGGGACACCTATCCTTTGTTATCCATTCTTCTTTGACTACCCAGTGGCTGCTTCCAAGGGTACTCTGGGCCTTTCTGTATAGTAGAAACCTATTGAGGGAAACTTGCAGATACTGAAGGCTCCAAACAATGCCTATTTTTTATTTGGAAACGGTTCAGGTACAGTTGTGAGACCTTTCTCAAGGAATAATATTGTTAACATTATCTTAAACGAAGTACTTTTTAGGAAAACATGTTCTAAGCCTATACAAAGCAGCTATTTCAACCTTTGAGGACAATGGAATGAAATAATCATCGCTTATCATCTGGACTCTTCTAGAATCTTTATCTAAAGGTCAGAGGGACAGTTCTGTAGTGCTGACTTGTTTTATGTTTATCGAAAACAACTTTGTCCCTTTCAAAACTCACAGTGAAAATATCTCCAATTCTCACTAATCATGTTTAACGCCTACATTCTTTTGTTGTTATCAGGACCTGATACTTACATACATAGAAAGGCGATATGTTTCCATGAACAAACTTGGTGGATCCTAACAACTCTCTTTCACCAACCTAAGCCCAACAAACTAATTTATTTTTGTTTCGCGTAATCTGAAACGCATATGAGTTGTGGGTGTCCTTGAGATAAAAGATAGCCCCTGTTGAGATTATCAGATCTGAGGCTATGGCTAGGTGAGACAAGGTGAAAGTGAGTGTGCCTTGGAAGCAACAGCTGACCTGTCCCTTGGTAAATACCCAGCGCCCCCCTCCACCCCTCGCTACAACCCCGAACCCCCATGACTGACAGTTACGAACCGAACCTTCTCTGGGCCCTCAGCTCCTCACTGCCGCGCTCCTTTTCTCTTTTTCGCACATGTTTCTCTACAGTCTGCTTCTTTTCTGCCGCTTAATAGTTACCGGCGTCATTTTTGTAATATTATTCGTCACTACCGCGATGTTTAAAGTGTCTGTGTATCGTGATCGTGTTGATAAAATGTGTTGGTGCTCACCAGTTAGTTGAAATCCTCTATGTGGAATACTTCATTCATCTTGGGTGTGGATCGCCTTAAAAGCCATGAACTAGATGTGACCAAACGTCTGGAATGTCGTCGAGGTAACAATAATTTTAAACCTGGTATTTAAGTAATAATTTTCATTTATATTAAATAATTGTTAATTTCATATTTTAGCTCTAGTTAAAATTTAACACTCTAAAGGCTACGATATAGACTGCTATTTAACACTGTTATTTAGATAGTTATTTAACACCTAGAAATTAAAATTATGGAAAGAATGTTTTTGTTTTAAATCTCCATCCTTAGCATTAGTACTCTCAAGTAATTAGGCCATAATATTTCTTCGTATCACATTATGTGCTGCATTAGAACAATAATTAGTTAGTAGAAAGGAATTTCAATTCTTCAGTTGGTTGCTACTGGGGTAGGTTCCTTGCCACCATATTGGTTTCTAACCACCCCTCGCAAAAGCTGTTGCTCGTCTCCCCACTGAGGACATTAACTAGACCTTTAACTCTTTTTTAAATGGCTCCAATCGACTTTATTAAGCATACTTTCATTTTATACTTCATATAGATTTTTTGTATAATAGCATTTGGTTTGCGACAGAAAAAACATGGTTTGCGTTTAAGAATAATAATAGAACTTTATTGTGCAATAATTACAATCTGCCTTTTATAAGGCAATAATAATACAGATAAATGATCTCATTCATACCATATAAACTAAAGCGTTTAAAAGTTAGTCGATTTTTGCTTTTTTATGTGCTGTTTATATTTAACTACTAATCTTTTTTATATGTTAAACAAAGAAATTTACACAAGAAAGTATATACATTGGCCGTATTGAATTACGTGTTATAAAAAAAACTTGTTTTTTACTAGGAGGTTCAACATTTCAGATATACTACTGATCATCCTGAAGCTACAAACATTCCCAAGATATATTTCCCGTATCTTTTGAGTCCTAATTTCAATCACTAAGGAGGTTCAGATAGCGTGTGGCTCTCTGTAGTCACGCAACCCTTAAACTGTAATTTGATTTATAAACCGAACACATCATAGGCATAATTTTTATTAAATGACTTATCCGGTTAATAAGCCCGAATTTAATGTTAAGAACCTAGCGCTGATCACACTGGCACCTCAGCGCCACCTACCAACCACAGTCACAAACCTTTGGTCGACCCTTATCTCCTCATCAGGTGTTGTGCACACAAAGTGTTAAAATACATTTTCATATCACTCCTCTAGTTAGTAGTTATCTTGTATAGTGTTTTACATTTTACTAACGCCCATAAGTAAGGAGGAAACAAACCAAGTGGGAAATGTTCCTCTGGCCTGGAGATAAAGGACTGGAGACGGTCCTAGAGGAGCAGCTGGTAGCTGGCCCAATCACAGTTCTCGCCCTCCACGTGTTTCCGACCCTCCCTCCAACTTTTCCCTCTTGTGTTCCCGATCCACTGCCTTGTGCTGCTTTAAATGTACTATGTGGTGCTGTGGATATCGTTTCTTACTCCCAACTTGGATTTATAGCTTGGATACGGGTTTTTTGTTCTGGTGGAGATGGGACTGGTTAGGGTTTTTAATAATTTTCGGAAATTAAAATGAGTACTTCAATAAACAATTAGCCTATCTGATAAAGAAAACCTAAATAAAGGTTCAGAAGTAACAGCCTAGCGCCGTGTTTATAGCTCCTGAGTGCCCTTCTGGCTACTGATGCGGAGGGATCCTCGATAGGACTTCTTTGAGAGGAGTATAATATACCACGGTATCCTTCAATGTATTCTACAGTATTGTTCACACGTGTATATATATGCAGGAGGTGCTCAAGGTTATGAGTATTTATATTACATACTGTAAACAAATTTTACAATTATGTGAACACATCAAGCCTTGACGCATCTATTTGATACACAGTGAAAAGTTAAATTATGACAATCAGCTCAATGTTGGTATAAAGCGGATATGGCTGCATGGAAGGGAAGCAAGTCAATTAGTTGTGACAAGCGTGCATACAAATATGTAAATACGTCTTTAAATTAAAGTTACGCTCAAAAAAAGTATGAAGCGGTAAGAGATGATTTCATAACTAATATCATCGCAGAATATGTACGTCACGATATTTTTTTCTTAACACAGAGCTTTACTACACTGGAGATTTTTAGGAATTTAGGGCAATTATAAACTTTTAGCCATGAAAGAATTTAGCATGACATTTGGGTAATTCCTTTTCTCCATTTCAGTTCATGGGAAGTTTTCGCTCCAGTCCATCTCTTGGGTGGCGCTGAGCCCTTCGGTCACGCTATCCCAAGGGAAGAGGCAGGTAGGGAGTTCGGACCCTAAAGAGACTGTTCTGTACAGGATCGACATTTCGATGCCTTAGTTATTTATACAACGTTGTTAATTTATTTTTATTCTTGTTTAAATCATCCTGAACACAGTTATTAACAGCCAACAATAAAAAAATGTAAATTGAACAATAATCTTCAATTGAAATAAGCATCTATATTATCCTCGGCAAATCTTCGCAACGCGTCATTGTGTTTATAGATCAGCTGTCGTTACTCAATAGGCCAACAGCCTTGTTTGTAATAAATAATCTGGTTTATTTTTTGCAAGTTTGTTGTCTCGTCGCTTTTTCTTTTCTTTTTTATTTAAAGGGATGTATTTAGTTCAATTGACGAATTCTTCGTATCTTATATAAATCTTTATTAAATTTCTGTACAGGTTGCTGCTATAAATTATTTATGTAGCTATCTCTCTTTCAAGTCCCATCGGTATTAGAATCTTTCTAATGACACCTCGTTTGTTAATATTAACAATTGAAAATTTCCAAAACGATTCTCACACGACCTAACGCCAGAACCGATTCTACGGAGAGGTGAAATCCCCATAAAAAAATGTATCTTCTATTCTGTACTCAAAGTCGCGATAAGACTGTTTAGAATGATAGATAGTGGTAATCCCTGTCCCCATAAACAGAAACAAATTAAACTTTCTGTCAAGAAAGATTGTTTGGTGTAGGCAGACTCAAAAAAATGATGGATTAGGCCTGTTCTATATGAAATTTTAACCATCTTACTAAACCTCCGAGGCGTTACTTAGCTATCTCGTATATTGTTTTTTTGTGAGATAGAGATTACTGTTAAGAGGAGAAAATGCACGGTCCTTTTTGAATTGTGGGCGCACAACTGGCTGAGATGCTCATTATATTCTGAGCAGGCCAAACCCACTTTTACTTGTGAAAGGAACCATCACCTAATGACTTCCCGAAAATTCCTATTTATAGTAAAAATCTTATATTTTTGATTCTGGCCGGATGCCACACTGGAAGGCAAATTTTAACTTTTTTTGCTGTATTAAATAAGCCTTGTTTTTAATTCACAATTTTGCACAGCTAAAAAGCCTAGTTTAAAAGATTATTTTTGCCACTAAGACAATTGTCTTTTGGTTAGTTTTTATTATATTATGTAATAAGTGTATGATTGAAAAATGACATTTTTTAATTTATAACTTATAATTTACAGAATTTCTCAATTTGCTGCTAACCTGGTATTTTTAACGTTGGTTATTCTGTTTTTTATCAGTCATTAATCAACACAGCTCAGAAACATGTTGGGGTACATAAATCTATTACTGCCTACGTAATAAATTTAGTTAGTAAAGTCATGCCACAAAATAGGCGAATTCTTCGCCGAGTCACGAATATTGTGCTACGTAATAACATTTATAAGGTAGTATGCTAATTTTTATTATAAAAATTTTTGACGCAAAATCTAATTTAGATATGCAGCTCTTTTTTTTTTTGGTCGTTTCAATAATTCAATTTTATATATTATAATAATTCTCTTATACAAACAATTATTGTTTTAATAAATAAGGATTTAAATTATTTGTAACTACATGCATTTTAAAATAGCTTATACTTAATGTATGCCTAACACTAATGTTACTCAATATATACACAGGTGGTCTGAAAAGTTTCCGACCTCAACATGAAGATAATAATAAAATAAATAAAGGCTTTGTTTATATTATTATATTATTTTATTATATATTATATTATTTTGTAACTTAGTGTTTGGTAAAAATAAGAACCCTATACATACGGCTTTTCTAAAGTGAAACATTATATATAAATACATATAAATAAATATATATATATATTTAAAGGATTTTTATCAGAGCTGTAATTATATAAGGACCTATGATGAAAATTCCATATATCCTGTGTCATTAAAACGTTAAGAAAGATGCGGGAATTATCAGGCCCCCTTTTTTTCCCCCTACTTTCCTTCAAGAACACAGCCAAACCTTGTTAGTCCTGACCAAACTCCGCTTTTGCATTACCTGGTGCGTGGTATCGTTTTTGGAAAACTGAAGGGGTAGTTAAACTCTCCTGGCTTTCTCAATGTACCATCTGGGCATACAAATCCACCGTAGACACAAACTCTTGCAATGATAATGAATGTTTGGTAATAGAATATGTTTTTCTTTAGCATAAAGCATCCCTGATAATATCGGATTTATAGCATTTATCTTAGGTTATCGAGTTCTTAACAAAATTTCCATTATAAATTGAGAAATAAGGAAAGAAAAAAGTTAGCAAGAAAGCTTTTGTAATTAAAAAAAATTTTAAAATCGTTTTTTTTTTTGTTTTTTTATGAAAGAAAAAGTTATCCAAAGTGTCGAATCGAGAAGTATATTCAATCAATAAAAAAAAAAAAAAACAGGTCTTTTTACAATATTTTTAAATATTTTGATAGGTGAAAACAACGTTATTTAAGTTTTATTTGTTGTTCTTTTTGCATTATCACATTTCTTTCTTCTGATCAATTGATTAATTTTCTATTGAATTAATTTGTGCCGTAGTTTTTAGTAATTTATATCATGTTTCCTTTTTATACCTACGTGTTGTATTATAACACCTACACTGTAGCGGGTACTGCAACGTACAGAAAAAAGCAAGGTTTTCTGTTTTATTTGATTGTGGGATATATATACTTTATAAAACAGCGTTCGACGTTACTAAAATGTTTGATTGTTATTCGATTAATCATTTCTGTGTTGCCGATAGAATAGGGACAATCGATTATGAGGCACTTTCTAGAATGCGCGATTCCTATTGGTCTGTTTAGTCGACTGGGTAGGTAGTCGGGGCACCTTCCGATAAAAGAAAATAGTGGGGAAGAGACTGCGAGTGGGTTTGCTCCAAAAACATTCCCTTTTGTTATCAGTTTGTTGTCGCTTAATCGTCTGCTCCAATCAGTTCGGTTCTTAATAATTAGACTCAGATCTTTAAAGACGCAATAGTTGCTCCGTGGTATGCAAGGTATTTACTTTGAAACATTTTATTTATTATTTTCATTTATTTGTAACGTCGTATATACGCTTTAAATGTTTTTGGTTGTTTGTTTAATCGTCTAATCCTTTCATATCTGATTCTTGTTAGTGGCGTTTGCTTTGTTTAAAACCATCTTGCCCTTTATATCAAACGGAGATCTTAGGTATATTACCGATTGGCTTAGGCGACGTCTCTAGGCACTTATGTGTACATAATTTCACTATCTTAGTAACGGTTTTTGTAATCCATATACAAACTTTGTAGTCGGTAAATCTTACGTCCCTTGGTTTAAAGGTCCCTGAGGAACGAATTCGCAAAGTTCTATTTTTTCCCCTAAAAACCCTGATCGATAACCCGTGGGTGCCGAGTGCCGATAGCGCCACTCGAACCCAAAGCCTTCTCCTATCCAAACATCCTTGGACTACGTTCCTTCCAGCTAATTGATGAGATAGCCATTAGGGTTGGGATGGCCCATGAGGAGAGACAGAGCAGGCAGGTCGACGACCCAGCCAGTGGTGGGGTACTCATGCAGCGTACCCTTCTCTAGAACCTAACCATCCTTTAATACTTCTGCTTCCTCACTCCACGCCTGCAGGTGCATTTTCATAACAGCCTTCTGCGCCCAGAAGCCTCACTTCAATCGGTTGAGTTATTCGGTCACTACTGTCTGTCGGAAAGCAAGCAGTGACAATCTTCCTATAAGAATTGTCAAGCCCAGAGGTAGAACTTCTACCTTCATTATACCTTACGCCATACACGTAACGTGGTACCTTACACGTCTTCGTGTGTCTGTCTATACTACGTAAAGTTATCCCATCTGAAATTATAATGTTATATACGACGACACCTCAAAATATGCGTATAAGCGTTTGACTAAAATATTCTGTCAGGAAGTATGGACAAAAACATATTAGTGAAAAAATCGGGCTCATTTCGCTAACTTAAGATTCCTGAACTCCCAGCAAAATACTTATTTAAGTTTCAAAGTTATGATTTCTCCTTAACTATAAGAAAGAATAAACAACTTTTTTTTTTTTAATTTGTAATATACTTGGTTTCAGCGACCAAAATGGTTTAAAGTAAACAAAACAGGATTAAAATATTTTTTTTTAAATGGCGGCACTGAATGATCATAAATCGACAAGTTGTATAATCGTTTTTAATCCGTTTAATTGTTTTCTTTGCTTAGTTGATAATTCTTGTATTCTTCTGTAGAGGTTCACAATTTTCCCTGAAAAAAAAAATATATATTTCTAATTTGATTAAATGTTAAGCTGAACAGCTACAAGCAGGCTTAGGGTAATACGCTTTGAGGTTGGTCCCGTGGGGGCAGTTTACCAGTCATTGAGGCATTAGGAAATTTTTGTACAAATGAACTCTAAAATATGTATATATGTGCCAGCCTAATATGTATAATAATTCACGCAACACATAACATCCTTTGATCATATTGAACTAAGACTTATACCTTCCACTTGTGGGTTAATTTATTAAATAAAAATTTACTCGTTGAGTCCACTGTCGTTTTTTTTTTAAAAACCAGAATCTTGAATAGAAATGTTGTCTTCCTTGTGGTTGTTCAAAACTAGACCAAATAAAAAAGGTGCTCTTGTTTTATTTTAAACACAGGTTTATGACTAGAAACCCTTACGTTTTTATCCTTGTAACTGACGGTTGTAGCGCCATAGACTAATTTGAACTTGATAATCCGACGACATGACAAATATTGCCAACATTATTAATTAATTAATTGTTAGTTAACATATAAATATATTACTATTATATTAAGCAGGGCATCCAATTAAATGCCTAGTGCTTCTGATTAGAAATGTACAATATTGGTAATAATAATTAATGACCCCAGTTTAGGCAATAAAATTATGATTTACTTGAACGTTCCGTTGACGTTCTATGATCATAACTCCTACAAGCATGCATAACCCAATGTGACAAATCTGTGACAAAGGCTTGCTCTACTAGCTTCATCAACAGTCAACAGGTGGCGCTTGCGGATTTTCCTAACCACTTATCTACCACATTACGATGTTTTTTAACAATAATTTTCTGTTTATTATTATCGATTATTTATTATTGTATTACTGTTTCAGCATTGAGCGGGACCGACTTCGAGAGCGGGATCGGCAGGCCCGGGCGCTCATGAACTCCGAGCCCAGTCCCACCTCAGGCGGAGCCCCGCTCTTCGGCGCACCCGTCCGGGTAAGTCATTATTATATATATTAAGCAATAAGTATTTATAGATCATGTTCTAGCAGATCCAAGGATTATTTTATATTTTAAAATATTTTTATTATTATATTTTATTCTAAATATTCTGTCCTTAATTTGTTATTGGAGCAATTTACCTGATTCTTTTTGCAGAAAAATCTATATTTTTTTAAAAAGATTTTAATCATTTTTTTTTGTTCAGTTTATTGCACTTTTCCCTTAAATTTTTAACAATATAATATCAATATAGTACTTTTTGAAAGAAACAACCTAGAAGTATATCGTTTCACAAAGGATAAAGTTCGTTTTTGAAACGAAATGTCTTTAGTATGCTTTGAAATGAAATGTAATATGTACTTAGTACCTTTTGGAATGAACTGCAATTTTCAAACGTGGTTTTAAAGGACTTCTGTATTTTTTAGATAAAAGACGGATTTTTATATATCCTCTAGAATACAAATACGTCAAATTATCGATTTAATGTTCCTATAGTACTTTTTGGAAATCAGCTCAATGACTGGACTTGGGAGTAGGAAGGAAGCCCGTAAGCTAGTGGTGTAAGTAGAACGGTGCTAACTCCCAGGGCCACTTAAGGACTACGGCATAACCAGGTCCATATCTCTCGATAGGTTTATATAATTTATTATTTAAAGGAGCTATCACTTTTGGTCGTATATTTTTATCTACCACTCGTCATGCACCAGCAGTTTTGGAAAAATTAAAAGACCTATTTGAAAATTTAAAAAAAAAAAAAATCCTTGGGAAGCTATAAGAATATTTTAAGTTCTGATTGTATCCTTGTGGATTAAGGGCACATAAAAACTGTAAAACAAAATATTTTTTTTAGAATAAAGTTTTGAGCACCAACAATACAAACCCCTATTTAATACTTCCCAATCAGGATTTACCAAGATTTCTTTTTTAATGTTTTAGCTATTCACATGAATTTTTTATCCTGCCATGTTCTGGGGATCTAATGGTTACCATGAACTTGTCTTAACTGCGACCTGAGTTCAATTCCCGGGTTGTCTAAAGATTTTTTCTTTGAGGGTAGTGTGTGATACGTAAGACGATAGTAAGACGGGTATGAGAACATAGTTGAAGGTTGAAAGGTAACTCCTAGTGCTAACCACACCAGCACTTTAGCACAAGCACTTCAGCGCCACACAAACTTCTTCATGAAATAGCTATAATTTTTTTTTTCTACGTTCCTACGTTTATAGACGGTAAATATTTTAGAAAAAATCTTTAAAAACAATGACGCTACTGAAGTAATTAGCCATAGAAGTTGATCGCCCTTTGTAAACAACAAGCAGTCGTTTGGTATCTGCGATCACATGTCTTATGGCTTCGCTACCGTACAGGAATTAACCGGACTCGCTCTGATCATGTATAGTAGATACAGCCGATTTGCGCAAACGAGTGATGGAAATAGGATACGCCCATGTGGAAGGCGAAGGGCACGTTTTGCGCCTTGACGTCACTGACGCACCTGGGTTGCGTCACGGATCTTGCCGTTATCAGCTCCAGGTTGCATCACCTCCCCCCTCTCTTTTCTCGCTTAATCCCCTTTGTTCCCCTGGGATATTTCTATCACTGACTGTCTATCTGATCGACGGAGCTTGTATGCTCAATCAATGAACAATTTCAACAAGTACCGACAACAAAAAAAATGAAAATAGAACCGCATGACATTTGTCAATTAAAAGTCGATTAATTAAGAGACCGCGATTCGAGACGAAGCTAACTGACCTTCAGTACTGAAACACAATGTAAAATGATAGCTTTCCTAGGCATGCATTCAAAACTGCTGAAACGGTAAATTGAACGGATTTATCAAGAGACGCCTAGTTAGTATTTTTTTTTCTATATTGATTATAAACTAAATTTGATCATTTAAAGCATATATGAAGAACGTAATGGAACAACACCCTGCGATGTCATGGACTGAGTCGATGACTCTCAATGCTTATTTCATCGCCGTTGACTTATTAATAAATTATGAAAAACTAACTAAAACATCAATATAAACAAAATATTTATAAAATCGATTTATTTAAATGTCAAATCAATTTATTTTCAATATTTACAAAATATGTTTTACGCTTATAAGTATTTTTGAAAAATTACGATTTTCTTGTACATTATCAATAGTGACAGAAATCATTCATACTATTCATATAAAAAATCATTTTATTCTAATATGTAATGCATCTAGTCGAAAAACATAGTACTGACGCTCGATTGTGAATTAAGTCTTCATTGAAATACATAAAACTGATTTAATTGCGTTCTTAAACGTGGGAAAAAAACTTCTGTGTGATTTTATAAGTCTTAAAAGTAACGAAGATCATTTTTCACACTTATTCTGTTCTGTTCACTTTTTTTAATTTAACCCAAAACGGGAGACTCGGAGACTGAAACAGCAGTGGCCTCGTGACCTGCTATAAACGCGTGACAGTGGGAGTCCTGGCAATGGCCAGTCTCTCCAATCATGTCCTGAGCGTCTGTGGCTCTCGCGCTCTTGGTCAGCCTCCACTGGCTAGTATCCGGTGACGCGGTTGACGGAGGAGCGTGGTGGACTTCCCAAGACTCCGCTTTCTCTTCGCGGTGGATTTGGGGGGTCTCTGGGCTGTCTGTAAATATTGTATGAATGAGCGAGTGAATGAGGAACTGTAAATATTGTATGAATGAGAGCATTTATCTTAATTACTTATTGCCTTATAAAAGACAGATTGTAATTATTGCACAATAAAGGAATTTAACTAACTAAAAAAAAAAAAAACCCAAAACGTAATCAGCTTTTTTCGATGAGTTAGGAAATGCACCTTTGAAGTTTTAGATTGATCGTATCCACTACGACCGCTGTCGTAATACATACGAACAAAATGGAAACATAAATGTTGGCTGTGTCGAGTTAAAGTAGGTTGATAAGTCTTATCAGAAATATTTGCATTGATGCTTTCCCACTCTTGTGTATCTTATCATCGCCGGAGAACCCCCCCCCCCTTTTGTTTTTGCCAATTGGTGCTCAGTGTCGAGCGGGATTTTTTTCATTCCTAACGTTATTCTTGTAATTTTTATTTGAGGATTTGCGGTTTGATGAATTTTCTCTGATCGGCAGTCGAAGCTTGGATACTTTACACAGGAAGTCCTGCTAATTATTATTTCCTGATTGATTTCACGGTGGAATGAATCCAAAATCAAGGCGTTACTTTCAAACAGTAGTGAGCGAATTGTATTCTGAATAGCAGATAATTACTTATTGTATGAATCTTGTACAAATAACAAGTAATTATTGATTATTTTCTATATAATTATTATTATTTGATATTTATATTTTATTTTTTATATAAAAATTGGGAAGGCTTGCATTTTTTTTAAATAAAAAATTTTCACTGCAATAATTGATAAGTCATCAGAAATGTTTGCATTGATGCTTTCCCACTCTTGTGTATCCTATCATCGATCAATATTTTGATTCTTGACTAACCGTTGCACATGAGTTTTTTCCCGTCATCAATTTGAACCATTTTAATTGTTGAAAGGAAAAATATTAAACATCAATACCAAAATTATTGTTAAAGCTAAAATCACAAACTCAAGTCAGAAATATATTTGACAAGTAACAAATAATTTCACTCGGCAAATAACCAAATATCAAATCAATTTTTTTTCAGATAATAATTTATTTGAATAAAGCTTGACACTGTTCTCCGTCCGTTCTACAACCGCTGTCGTGAAAAAAATTCAATTCAGGCAAAATTTTAAAGGTTTATTCAATAACACTGTTTTTTTTGTTACGAACTATTGCGAAAAAACAACTTAAATGAAAACACGTTTTGAGATTTGAACTCCAGATTCTTTCCAGCGAAAATATTCTATTTTAAAGGACCAACAATAATAATTGATCTGTTCCCTTGTCTTGTGGGTTTAGCAAATAAAACCTCAATCAATTTCTTCGTTCACTTCAGCAACGGATTTACAAAGTATTATAATTCCAACTCAATTAGAGTTGTCCCAAAAAAACAAAAAAAAAACTAGATTATATTGATAAAATAAATATATTCTTTACCATACACTGTTTTAAAAAGTGTATTATTAATTTCTTATAAACTTATAACTAATCTTTCGTGGTTAGCGTATTAGCTGGAGAGAACACTGCGAATAGAAAAGCTGAACTAATATTTTCTACTGGGGACGCCATTGTTGGCACATAACCAACCAATTCCACCGTCCCTCTGGTATGGAATAACACTAGAAATGTTTTTTTTTGCAACAGAACACTACTAAATAATTTATCTCTATTGTTTTTTTTTTTTAAGATTTAAAAACAAATATGAACTTACAATAATTCTTTACAAACAAGTTAAAATTAATGCGTACAAAAGAATCTATATTTTTTTTCTGGTTAACTCATATTTCGTTTACGACGAATACCTCGTTATATGTAAACTGTGAGTAGACTAATGTACAACTATGTATAATTAAATATCGGGGTATTTTCTCCTTGTAGTGAGCCGGCCATGTTAATGCAGGTGAAATTTTATGTTTTACATCAAACAAAGGACCAGCCAAAAACCATTCATTCAAACCTATTCAAACTTAAAGGCTCTCTTATTGAGTTCGATTATGTATGGATTTCCTAAACCTGCCTTACCGATTGCAGTAAATTCAGTTTATTATAATAGCGTGATTTTCGTCAAAACAGCTTCATACTGAACAATACAGTAGCTTTTTGTGCTGTTTAATGTTTCAAGAACAGCCATTGTACATACTTGAAAGGTACAATGAGACATCGGCTTAACAACGGAATTTGTACGCAAGTTGCTGTTTGGATCTACAGGTGCTCTCACGAGGGTAGAAGAGGGGTGGTTTTGGGCAAGTCGATTATAACCCCACCTCAGACTACTTTATCTGTTTTATATATTAGTATCAGTGTACAAAACAAAATGCATTTAATTATTGAGTAACATGGTCTGTTTATAAGTATGATTCATAAAAATTGAGTAAACTGAAGTATTCAAAATAAATAATAAAAAAACAAAAACAAACCCTGTTAATATCTCCCATCTACCACTTAGAAAATAAAAGCAAACTGAAGCTCAAATTATAGTATTGAGTGATATAATTAGGAACAAAAAACATAAAATTAAAGTCACCTGTACCTACTAGGAATAAGCAAAGTATATTTCATTACTTGAAACTGATTTGTGCAATCAGGCTCGTCATTTTCTTACAATTATCCTAAATTTTCTACTACTAATAATTTAGAAAATTGTCATTTTTTTAAAAATACTTTTTAGTTCTAATAATGAAGCCTTAAATGTGTCGCAAGACATGGGGAAGAAATCATCACTTTTTCATTTTAAATAGCGTTCGAAGTATAATATATACAGATAATAGGTCTTATTATTGTTAGTTAACTAGATTGATAAGATAGAAACTTCATAAGAACTAAATTTAAATTGGTCATAATTGTGTCTTGGATACGAGTATAGTTAGGTATATTATTATAAGGAGATTAAAAGCTACAGAAACGGGCCTGAATTGTATCACGTTATTTGTTTATAATTTCTGATATTTGCCTTCACGGTGTCTTAATGAACACATTACCCGTGTAATAAAGTGTGGTTATGCAAATTAATTGCATAATGAGTTTTATGACTGCTAACATAGTTCTTACACATACTGACTGATGGACATATACTCCTATATTAAAGACGATATCCTGAAGGTATTTTCAAGTAAACCTTAAACTAATACCTACAAAAAAAGCAATTAAAACTTGTGTTTTTTTTTTTAAATACGGATAAAGGCTAGTTTATTCTCTTTGGTGTGGTTTTCGCCTCCGTTTGGTGTGGGAACGTCGTTTGTGCCGTGTGCTGAGCACTGCTGTATTCCCTATGATTGCTGGCTTGTCATTAGTCGTCCTCGTCCAGTCACCAACAGCTTCTCAACTTCGTTATTTGTTACGCCAACTGTTTTTCTTGTTTTTTTCTAGTCGCCATCATTTCCTCCAGGTAAATTTGACATGTTTTCTTTTATTCATTTAAATCCACAAATTATTTTGTTTTTAGACCACCGGGGTTCTTAAAAATTGCCTTTTCAAATATTGAAAAGAAAGTTTAATTATCTAAAATACCGTCCAAAAATTAAAAAAAAACAATACCATCAATGTATTCCCCAACATTGGGGGGGGGATCAGCACATCAAATTTTAAATAGTTTCTAAGCTTATTCGGGTGCTTTGTTAATAGATAGGAAAGTGTTTTTAATATATATTTTTATACTTCCTGTAATTATCTCTTAGCCAAACCACAAAAAACACAACACAGGTGCTGCTTAATGTCCCATTAAATTTTCTGACGGATAAGATAATTTTTATGGTCACTATCATATGATATAACACATGCAGACAATACGAAAATTCGCTCCCATACTACATACTTTGAATTTGAAACCTTAATTCTATTCCAGCTCTCCCGTCCCGATGAAATTACGTCAGCAGAGAGACGAGTGTCCCAAGGGAAAATGAGTAGCTGCTTAAATCAAGTCCGTTCTAATTTATAAAATGAAGGTCGCGAAGTATAGGATTAGCCTTGACCACAGTCCCCCACTCCCACTGGACCTAATCGCTGATTGGGTTTTGAAGCGGCAACGACTGCCTTGCCCCTTTACGTCACGCCACGGAATTTTATTTTACTGAACTAAAATTCATAATTATTAAACAGCTTTATTATGATAAAATTACAATCTGCCTTATTGGACAATAAGTAATTGTGATAAATAAATTCATAATATGTATGTATTTTCGAATGGGTCCTCCTCCCTCTTTCTCCATGGCTGGAGGACAGGTTAGGCCGTTGCTCCAAGAAGGTCGCTTCAGCTGGCGAGTTCTTCTGGTAATTGTCCAAGTCTTCGTTTATTGGTCAGGTGGACCCCCCCCCCACTTTACCTTCATTCTCCAGTCTAGCAATCCGCTCTTTTCTGTCTAGATAGTGCCTAAATCTGCTGATTTTGTTTCTGTTCGGTCTGCGATTAGCAAGAGATAAATAAAGTAGAATCGTTTATGGATTTTCCAAAATGTAAATTTAATGGCATGTTGTCAAAGTGTCTTTAAGTTTTATTATATTCAATTTAATGTGTTTTCGATCATTTGTTAAACAGCTGCCTGCGGAGTTATCAGAAACCATATATTATATATACCAAATATAATTGCATCAATCTAACAAATGATCTCAGCATTATAATGCACAGGGGCCAAAAAGTTTTATTTGTATACATTAATCAATCTAGCGATCAGTAGCTTAGGAAGGAGGGGAAACAGATCAGACCTTTACACAAGAATATTTTTTAACTTTTGAGCTGGGTCTTAGGAAATCTTAGAAGTAAGCAAAACTGCCCCGACTTTTTTCACCTTTCATTCGCTACCAGTTATTGCAGCTCAGCCAAAATCAAATCAGAATATTTCATAGTGTTCTAGAATATGCCTTTAAAATTAAGATCCATTGAATGATTTTGACGACCGCTATCGTTAAATTAACGATCTCACAGCAGTAAAGACCTAAAAACACTATTGATAATAAAAACTCACAATAATGGCATAGTTCACAGTAAATTATGGTATGAATGAGAGCATTTATCTTATTACTTATTGCCTTATAAAAGGCAGATTGTAATTATAGCACAATAAAGGAGTATATATATATATAGTTCACAGTAAAGACTTAATGCAGGAGAAGTGTCTGGGTGAGATTGATGATAAAAGACACAGGTATGGGCTGTAGGCGAGATGAGCTCAAGATCAGTGCTTTATAAACTTCAATTCGGATGCTTAATGTTATCTAAAGTATTGAGTATTCAATGTCGCTGGTTTTGTTCCCTACTTCGGCCTAAGTCCTAATAACTAGGGAAGGTGGTAAAGGCCTTCTAGATCCCGCTAGGTCTTAAGTATATACCTGGCAGATGCTCGGGTCGGCATTGCTACCTACTGTTAACTGGAGTGGTATGTGATCTGCCGGCGGGTTTACTCCTCTGCTTTATGCCAAGCAGACGTCCCTTTGTCGGGTAAAACGGCTGGACCGTTGACCTTAGAACCGACGGACAGGCGAAAGACGTTCGTTCTTTACCCTTATGAAAGTAGAGCCTCTCCCTTTGCGCTTGACAATGAGACCGGTATCAGAATTTTATACCTCGCTATGAACCAATTAGTTAAAATTGACTAACCCTTAGCACATTCGCTATATCAGTTCAAGAGTGAAGCTTGATAATTTGCAATGCTAAATTTTTTGATGATGATGGGAGACTTAAGGTTTTAAATTTAGTCAGGTAGGTGTTGGAAAGGCTTGGATTTGTTGGTCGCTTATCGACCGCCAGCTAACAGGGGCTACACTCACTGTCCCGACCTCCTTCCAACCATCTCTTTATTATCTTACCTTAACTCTCTGCCCATCAAGACTTCTGACATCGCCTAGTTCTAGAACAGGGGTCCTGGTTCAGAGGAAAACATGGGCCAGCGCGTTTGAGGAATATATTACAAATCGTCCTGTTAAAAATTAAAAAAAAATCAATTGAGTGTGACACATTAGACAATTGCTTCATACTTGCGAGTTTTTATGCCTTTTTTTGTTATTGTTCTATACCCCCAACACATAACACATAGTATTATCAATCAGGACGCTTAGATTGTTAATTTGATATCCTACTCAATATGAGAAAAAAGTATTTATTTGTTTCTTACTAATAATTTATTAATGAGCCTTAATAATTTTTTATGAGGCTGGATTGTTTTAGCATGATCAGGGCATTTATTGAACCATGCTAAATATGGCTTAAACAAAACCTACCGAGGTTTAAGTTGCGAACTGGACCGTTTTACTGCCTTATTATAATTATAATTTGAAAACACCGCAAAAAAATATTAATTAATCTGGATGTAGATATCTGTAATGTAATACCAAGTAATTAATTAGTTACACTTGCGTATATTCAATGGAGCATTAGCATGTCTTCATCAAATCAAATGATCACCTTATAATCACATGTCTTTAGCTTGGACAGGGGACTCACAATCAATAGAACAGACAGGCATACGCACGAGAGAAAAGGGTTTCCGGTTTTGAAAAAAAGCAAAACAATGTATTCCTGAAAATCAGTTTACTTGACAAAAACCGCTTAGCCATGTTGACTGCATAGTCAATGCCAATTTCGTTTCACTCGCCAGCAAAGGTTTTACAGATTTCCATTCAAAAATATTTTCGCTTAGTCCATTTCTCAGGTGCATGGCGTTTCTGAGGACTTTTATCACTCTCTGTCTTGTATAATTTATAGCGATCTCTCCCATGATTTGGTGCTTAGTGTGTAATCTTGTAGGCTGCATTATCAAGGCAAGCACTACGAGCGGATGCTGTGAAGGATGTGGTGGTTCAGTGGGTGTGATTATGCTCTTCTAGCATCTAATATTCTAAAAATTCTCAGTACACTAATTCTGGAATCACGCTCTACTACATATACATCTTCCGCTTTCCAGTACAACACATTTCTATAGAATTTCATATACGAACGGGGATTGGATGATCAAAAAATGTCCCCATTTATATTCAGTTAGGTATAATTTCCTTCTTTTGCCTGTGGGTGCATTCTCTTGGATAAATACTACCGGGTACCATGTTTCGAACAGTTATTTCGACTATTTTAGAGAGGAGGGTGTTGATTTCTGATTTTGTATTTTCAGTCGATTTACTATTTTTTTTAAATTTCGTTAAGTTACAAAAGGTGCAAAGTTTAATTTGTTCCCTAAGTATCGCACTAACACATGTACTCCAAAGAACAGGCCCTCATAGGGCACTAAATTGTTGAGATAAATCAGCTACAAAAAAAAAATCAAGAATACAAAAGAAAAGCATCCACTAGCTAGCAGTACTAAAAAAAAGATACGGTACAATTGTTTTGTGTAAAAACATTTCATATATTTTGAAAAGGGAAATGTAATGGTGTTTAATAACGGTCAAAGGAAAATAGTAGCAAGTCCAGTATACATCTCCTGACTTCCTAAAAATTATTCTTAATTCTCTACCTATGATGGTAGTCGATTTCCTGTAGTCTATAGCTTGCATGGCGAACACAACCCTCCAAACTTTCTGGTTAAAAAGGCTTGAAGCCCCAGTATAACATTTGTTTTGAGGAAGTAAAGTGGGAGTGAAAGTGTAAAATGTCGAGGTCTGAACACCCACAGCATTCCATGTAGCGTACTACGCGGTCTGGCTAAATTTAAATTGAAAACTTGTCAAATTTGGTGCGAATATGACGAAGATAAAAAATTGAAGGGGTCCTTCTCCCTCAGTAATATGTGGAGATTCGATCCTCAAAGGAGTCTAAGGTACTACACAACATTTGTTTTGATTTAAATAAGAATTTACGATACCTACCAAATACATCAAAAAGATATAACGCAGGGGGTTGAAAATCCCCTCCCCAAGTATTAGGCAAATGTTGCCCTGTCACTAATGCTGTGACGAATGTTGGAAGGTCTCTGAACACTCAACACCCAATTCCTAGTCGCAATATTCGTACGTTTTCCATGTTTGGACATAGTTTGAAGAATAGTTTAACGAACGTATAAGACTTATTATTATAAGTTATTATTATTATTATATATCCACCACCCTATTACAGAACCCTAGGAACCACCATTCCTCGCTATATCAGCATATACCCTCTCAAGGCAGTCATGTATTTCTTAACTGTTTCATATCAAACAATTTTATTTCTTCGTTGTACTAATCTAAATTTACTTTTTTGTTTACAGGTGAGTCCCTCGCCAGGAGATAGGGTCAAACAGAACATACAGAGCAAGTTAGGCGAGTACGATAAGGTGAAGCATTTTGTGCTCGAGGAACCAAAGCAGCTGCTTGGGTTCGATGGTGTACCCGCTTCGCCCGCGCCTGCACCAATTCCTTCGCAGCCGCCTCCGTCCAACAGGGCCCATGAGTTCAAGAAGCCGCCCTATCATCCTACTCAGCAGAATCGTCAGCCCTACAGGTACCAGATTTAGCCCATTGAGAATTGTAAAAAATACTAATCCGGATCCTGATATACTTTTTTTTTATTTACTGAATTATATATTTTTAATATACACACGCAAACATTTAAGAATGAAAACCGTGTGTACGGAAACACAATCACAGTCTTTGAAGGCCTAAATCAGTCCCCGTGTTATTTGAGAAAGGGTAGGTTGTTTGAGTGTAGTGCCCTTGTGTACTAAACCTTAAAGCAGGAATGGTGGGTCATCCATTGTTGATAGAGGAAGGTTGTGTTGTTAGGTTTTACTGCCTTGTCTAGTCCACCTTAAGCCTAGCAATGAAGTTATCTATACTTAATAGAGCAAAGATAAATCGTTTAGATTTACCCCCTTGGTATACTCCACATTATGGCAGTTAAAGAGTGTTATGAATACTCCCTGGAAGAGTGGTAAGTTGTTTGGGTTGACCGCCTTGTGTATTCCACGTTAAAGAAGGAAATGTGAGTTTTATTTTTAGTTAATAGAGGAAGGATAAGCTGTTTGGAGATTTAGCACTTTGCTGTACATCGCCTTTTGGCAGGGAAGGAGGATTACCTGTAAATCTGCAGTTACTAAATGGGGGTTACGTTGTTTGGGTTTATCGCCTTTAAGAATCCCCAGCTCGCATCTGGACGGTCATTAGATATTGTTACTTCACTTTCAAAGTACTTTATTTCGTCTGCGTATATGTGTCTATAAATTATGTAATAAGCTAGTCAAAGTTGTATTGAATTGTTTATTTTACTTTTATTATGCACCAGCTAACAAGGTTTCTGTCTATAGCAGGACGGGCTGCATCAACAAAGCCAACGATGGGAAGCCGGCATACGGCGGCGGACGTGGGTTCTACCCCGGCCAGTCTTCATCAGCTGTGAAGCACGGAGCCGATCAGCGGGCCAACGGAGTTGTAAACCCTCCTCCTAAGGCCCCGTCGGCTCCGATGCACCAACCTCACCAGCGGCAAATGAACAGAAATCACCGCCCCTACATGTCGGACATGCCGGTAATTGACATTTTTTTAATCGAATATTATTCATTATTTGAACAACCCTGTCCCGATTTCTACGTATCTTTTACAAAAAAATTATTTAAATAGAAAATAAAATAAAAAAGGTTTGAAGCATCACAATAAAGTTTCGTTACTGCTGCGAAAAATAATCTACTGTCAGTTTTAATAATGTTTTTACTATTATAATCCAGACCTTTAGATTCAATTTATCCTACTCGAAATAATAAAAAAAATCATTTTTATACCTAGTAATTGAATAATTAACAGCAATATGGACAACCTAGTTTGAAGGATATCCTGTGCATGTTCAGTACTCAGACCCATTACTTTTTTATCTCGTGATCTAGTTATTATTATTATTATACATAACAGATTACATACACCCTTACTTGTAATTATTAATACAATTTGGAAATCATAAATACATATTAAACCAATTTTTCTAATACATATATATATTTTTACAACAGATGCATAAAGACTTGGGGCGATCCTCTGCAAACTCGACTGACGTAGATTTTATACTAAAGGTAAATATATTAATACATATATCAATGCTCATTTAATGTTTCCTTAATAATATAACTGCAATAATGGAATGATTTTTTAGGAGATGACTGAGGTTATGACACCGTTGACAGCTATCGCTGCGACTCCAAGGAAGGAGATGGAGTCAAAATTCACATTTCCTGACTTCTATGATAAGGTATGATCATTGTACACCATTTCTATGGACCCCCTTCCTTGTAAGTACGGCGGGTGACGAGAGGCATTGTAAGGATAATTTGTCTTGTCATTTACTTGTTGGGCTGTTAACATCATCTACTTCCACTATTCAAATAAACTTCCATGGCAACACCTTGTGAAGAATGAAGCTTGCTTCTAAAGTTGGTAGATGGTGCTGAGGAGCATGATTGATGCTAAAAGCTGTTGCTCTCAACTTTAATTTCAGTTTTCTAAATCCGTTTTGAAACTTTCCAACATCTAGTCATTTATCATGCTCGGCTCAATGAACCCCGAGCGTAACGATATCCTAAAGAAAATCTTATGGTATCTGCAGTTAGAAGAGAGTATCGTAACCACCATGCTGTGGGGACGGTATCAAGAAAGTTATAAAAAGACAACCTCTCGACAGTACATAAAAGCGGAAAAGTGGGTACCCAACCTTTCACTAAGTTAAGACCGTACAGTAGAAATATAATCAATTGTTTTCATCTTCCCGGTCTAGAAAAATTCCGTTTAGTATTAGACTAGAATTAAAATTAAAAGGTCTAATTTTGAAAAAAAAATTAAAGTATTTGAAAAAATTAAAAAAAAAACACAACAATTATCCATTAATGCTTTGAGCATTGGATGAAATTCTAGTCTTTTAACGTGTAGGGACGAGTATTATTCTAGTCGTTGGCCCTACCCGTTCAAAATTTGATTGACAAAATATTGTAAATTACGTACTTTTTAAAATATTACTTTAATAAAAGTTTCTCAAATGTCTTTTGCTGTTGTACAGCTTAAATGTTGTACAGCTTAGTTGCGGAAATTTGAATTAATGGCGTCAGCTTTATTGCGTGCGGAAAAATAGCTACTTAGACGCACGATAAAGTTATATTTTAAACTTTATTAATGCCATTAATTCATTCCATAATGTGATTTTCTGTAAATTTTTCAAATTCAAAAAAAGAGATGCATTTTTAAGTTTTGCATATTATATTATCGGTGCACTGATCACCTGGTGACTTTGAGTGACAAACAACGTGATTTCCTTTTGTGTTAATGAAAAAGAAAAAAAGTCTTGTCATTTCTTAAAATAAAAATTTCTTCATACAAATTATTAGGGTATAATACAGATAACAAATACAGAAATATCCACTTTCGTTCGCCTGTGTGGCTGTTATTGTGTGCGCTATTGTGACCACATTACACATACACACGTTTAAAATGATTAGTGAGAGGATTTTTATCAATCTCTGCCTTAATGAATATTGATAATTAAAATAAATTGATAAAAACCCCACACAATTACGCCCAACAAATGCATCATATTCAAATAATTGCATTTACTCATCCGTAAACATGTAAAATCAGTAAGAATAAAATAAATGAGTGATGTGTCAACTCTGACATAAGTAAAACATTATCAATAAGAAACTCTTAAGAAAATTAATAAACTATCGTTACATAATTATTACAAAAACAATCAAATTATTAATGTGTTTATATATTTCCAATGATTACATATCATTGAAATTGGCCATATTTTTTTCTTGAAGTGTTGATCAGATTGTAATCATGCCAATTAGGCATAAATGGTTTTGTTTTGTCTTTACAGATTTGTCGGAACAATCTATATTGTAGGTATGTATATGAGGTTCACTTCCTGTACAACTGAGTGATGGTTAATTTTATTTATTACAGTATCCAGAACCGGTGGACTCAATGATGAAGACATCATTGCTTTCGCCACCGAAACCCGAGTCGCCACCTCCTCAGCCAGTATCTCCTCCTCCAGCTACACCATGTCCCCAAAAACAATGTAAGTGGCTCACAATTCTGTATTAATATCCATAGCATGACTAATTTACTTCTGAACTCAAAGGAAGACTTTCATAGAAACTAATTCAAATTTCAAGTTCTCATTTGTAACCATGGATCTTTAGACATCTGGCACATTAAAGACAGTAATCCAAAAATAACTTCAATGTAATTAAAAAAAAAAAAGTGTTTTGAGAGGCAAAAATATTGGTCATGCAATATATATAATTTTTTTTTATTTGTTGAAAAGGCGATGTTTTTTTTATCAAAAATATCGATAGTTTTTTCACAATCATTAAATTTAAGAGCCTCGTGAATATTCCTTGATATTGTTTCTTCATTGTCTACGTCTGTTATTTTATCTGTATTTGCTCGACAATATATCTCATTTATCTTATGAGTAATTGTTGTCGCCAACTTAAGGGAGTATCATTTTTAAAATAAGAAAAATAGTTAGGCAACTGATCCTTAGATTAACTATTGAAATCCAAAATGACGCTATACCCTGATTTTATGACGGATTATTTGTTATAGACTAGATGCATGCATATATTAGCACAAGATTATTTTTGTTATGTGCAATTGGAAACAAATTAATTTGAACTTATGACGAATTGACTCAACATTAGTTGCCATACAGTTAAGATTGTCTTTCATCATTTTTCCTGCCTTGTCCAGTGAGTTCTGTAACAATAGTTATAATAATGATCCACTCCTTCTGAACTTTTGTAGGTGTAAAAAACAACAACTTGCCCTAGCTGTATATGTTTTTATTATTTTATAACTAATAGGCGACTTTTAGTGACTGAGAGGTTTTAAAATACCGAGTATTTTTATCGCAATCATTTGTCATGCCCAGTCGCCCTAGTAGCTTTCCATGTTGTTTCATCATTTCCTAAGTATTTTTTTAAAATTTTATTTACATTTAAAAAAAAAATTGTAAATATCTTTAAAATAAAACAATATTGGGAGGCTGCCATTCCAAGGATCAACTGGTAGTCCGTGTAATGTCAAGGGTGTACGCTACTTTCATTTTGTTGCCTCAATTTCATCCCCTCAATCCTTTCTGAACCCTCGATGAAATGTTGGTAGTCGATCAGACAATAGGGATGAATGTATTATCCTTGAGTAGTGGGGATGTTTGGCGGTTAGTACCCCCACCCTCCTTGAAGCTGTTCCTCCACCCTTAGCTCAAGTCTTCACAAGGCTCCACATGTCTGTTACCCGCTGTTTAATACCGCTGCTTCTTCTTTTGAAATGACATCAGTTTTGTGCCATGGTTTACGATATCTGCAAACCTTCACTGGCGTTCAATTAACAGGTATATATTTAACTAGTCTTGCATATTGATTACTAACCAATTCTACTATCGTCCGTTCAAAGATGAGTGCTATTTGTATTAATGATATTTGCATTTGTTCCATTTTCATGTCATGATAAATAAACAATTTCACATTGAGGGATATGAATGGTTTATAAAGTGAAAGAGCTGTCATAACTTTATCATGTCATAGTACACTATAATATTATTGCTTTCTCTGCAAATAATTAATATATATGCTATAATGCAAATAAGTCATCTTTATGAATATCTTAAACGCTTTTTATTTATCAATGGATTACACCCAGTTAACTGTCAGTTCGGGTTATATAACGGTATCCTCGTTAGATGCACGTTCGTTAATGTCTACTACTTATTACTCAACTACGTCAAGCTTCTCTCGTTCCCGCCAGTTCCATCTGTGAAGTGCAGCTGCCCTGAACACTTCACATCAACGTACAAGATCTTTTCAGCACCCCCTCCCATATAACTTCAACTAACCCGAAGGTTTCTAATCCATTTATTAATTATATTACTGATGGCGATCTTAAAAATTATTTGATCGATCTGAAATTTTAAAGGTGTATTTCACAATAACTCGGAGTGACTCTGGTGAGTTTTCGTTTATGATACAATTACGGAAAGTATCGCAAAAATAATTAAACCTGAAAAAATTCGTTCCCCCGTTTCGCCAACTAATAAGATTTATCATACCCAGGTCAGAAGCACTCAAAAATTTAAAATGTTTACCCCGATTTATAATTATACATAAAGCCGGTAGTACAAACATAATTTCCAAGATATTCCAATATAATAAACTTTTAAGATACAACAATATTTAATACGTTCCAAGTCGGTTTCAGGTGTATAATTTTTTTTTTAATTCTTGAAAAGGGATTTTCAGTAATT
This sequence comes from Acanthosoma haemorrhoidale, assembly GCA_930367205.1. NCBI lineage: Eukaryota > Metazoa > Arthropoda > Insecta > Hemiptera > Acanthosomatidae > Acanthosoma > Acanthosoma haemorrhoidale. The sequence continues at coordinate 80,623,917 of OV884009.1, read as the reverse complement.
AAATTAACAAATATATTGATGTATTTACGGTAAAAAATGTCAATTAGTTATTTCTTTTAACCATTTAATGATTTTTTAAAGAATAACTACAAGAAAAGAAGACTTAGGTCCGGCCTTTAGTTAAGTATCGTTTAAAATTACCAAACTAACTTGTTTAAGATTGACTGCTTACTCAATCTTAACATAAACTCAAATACTTTTCAATTATCTTCGTATGGTTTATGTTTTTTGCTTATTGACTGAATCCGTTTCCTAATTACATTGAAAAAAAATTATATGTGAATAAACGACATTTATTTATATAATTTTTATAAAGAAACTTTAAAAAGTTTCTTGTTTTTAAAAACAATTTTTATAATTATAAAGAAACGAGGTTACAATTAACAGATATTGTTAAGTTTATATTCTATTTTTTTTTCGTTGGTTCGTATAAGCCAGGTGCTTACGTGAGGTCTGCCGTCAAGAATAAGTGGGATATCCTACAGGTGTTTCCGGTCAGTAATGAGGACAAATAACGTGAAATAAATGCAGCACTTTTAAAAGTTAACCATACATTTCTATATTATATAGATTGGTTTTGCTAAAATTAATTTGATCTAAGAAACAAAAATTCAATCTTATGAACATTTTACCTGTAATAATTAATAATAATATACCTGTGTCAGTTCTTGTTTTATGTTTATTTTTTTATGCCAAATTGCTTATTGACTGAATCTGTTTCCTAATTACATTGAAAAAAATTATATGTGAATAAACGACATTTATTTATATAATTTTTATAAAGAAACTTCAAAAAGTTTCTTGTTTTTAAAAACAATTTTTATAATTAAAAAAGAAACGAGGTAATATACCTGTGTCAGTTCTTGTTTTATGTTTATTTTTTTATGCCAAATTTAATTAAAAATTATTCGCCGAAAGGCCTCTTTTACATTTTTAAACACCTCAGGTAGCACTTGGAATAATTAAAGACATTTCTACGCGAATTGGATTAACTTTTTTTAAATGGGAATTGGCGCGTTATAAAAATAACCTGATTAAAATAAATTATTACAATTTAAATAATTATTTAATAATAGTGTTTCATATAGTATTCTTGGAATACTAGTGTTGATTTGGCCACTTTAAAAGTATCCTGCTACAATAAACAATATATTGTAAAACCTTATAAGCCTGTGAAATCCCTAATTAAACTTTCAAATTTTTTAAATTGAAACTTTTATATACGTCGATGACAGTTTGTCTTGTTATTGTTTATAAATGGAAACGCTTAGTTGGCAATGTAATTAATAAAGCCACCAACTTAATATATCGTAAAATACAAAAATTAAAACATTTATCTACAGTTCGTTCGCTAAGGGAATGCCTTTGAAACTGAACTGCCGTTAGTAAGCCGGATGAGAGTAAGATGTAGGGGAACGTTGTATAGTCGTGGATCCACTACTCAGAAGCGTTCTCTGGGCGAACGGACAGTAGTAGTATTTTTTAATAAACTTAGGAGTGGGGGAACCACATAGCACGAGCCTATGTGTGTAGTCAAACTAACCTAAAACCTTGATAACACTTTGATTTGGCTGTACAAATCATCACTACACAATACATATATACTGTACAAATACATCACTGCACCACTAAGCTAAAAGGCACTCCCAACTGTAGGTATTTCATTCAGCAAACCTCTTGTTGCTCTTTCCAAATGATTTTAATGAAGTCCCAACACATATAGCATACTATTAATCAGAACATCTTGAACACGATCTTTAATAAACTATCCTACTCACGACGATGGAAAAATATTTATTTTTTAACTAGTCAATAATTTATTAATGTTGACTACTTAACTACTTTTATTGGGCTCTATTTTTATCCCTGGGGCATCAAATGGAACTGCTATGCCGAATATCATGCATCTAAAAAAAACACTGATTGAGTTAAAGTTGCGAACACGATGTTGATGACAGCTGGGAAAACAACCAAGAAGTGAGGCATCAGCTACTTATTGGTTGTTTAACTAGCTTGATTATTCTGGTGTAGCTATAATGCAAGTTCTCTATTATACAACATGGAGGCCTTGGATTGTAGAATCCTCGTTTTGTAAAATGGCCTGTGAGCATTTCCAGTGACCTAGATTTAACACTTCTCTTACAAATATATATATGTGTATAAATTTAGTTGTTCCTGTGTATTTAGTTTTCTATATGACATTTCCTTTCTCCTTGGTATAACATTGCAACTCGAAGTTCTCGCAGCTTATTTATTCTTGAAAATTTCTACAAAGATTGACAGAAATTTTTTAAAATGGAAGTGAGCTAATTGCTGTTTTTTTTCCAAGGAGCTTATTAGTTCAGAGTTAGACTTGGCTGAATCCTATTCCATCTTGTTTATTTATGTTAATTCTCATTTTGTGTCTATAAATCTGTTCAGCTCTTCTTTGTTGTGATAGCAATTAATTAAAATTGAAATCTCAAGCACGTATTGAATTGTTTTATAAAATTTATCGTGAGATCGCTCCCTACCACCAAAAAAGAAGACGTGCCCTTTAGCCCATCGCCAAAACTTTCTTGGATCCCTCCTTAACTGTACCATCAGAGTTAAAACTCCCCCTTACCCTTACTACCTACTCTAATTCAAATTAGCTATCAAATAACATATTCCTCCTATCCAACCTGTATTTCTTTTCCTATGGGTCTGCTTCCTATGACCATTAATTTCATAACCCTATCACAAACATTTTTAATTCCATTCCCATGAATACTCTCAATTTCAATTTTTAAATAAAATTCTATAAGTACCATATTTCCCTTGAGTTTAATAATTAATAAATTTATTTACATACCATGTTTTCTTTTCTTTAATATAATATTATTATTGTTATTTATTTTCTCCATACATCTTTTCATCGTTATTTTCCCCGGGTAGTAGTGCTCACATTTAATTTATGCTTCTTCGTTACAATTTTTGGCCAATGTTATTCACTATTATTCATTTATATATTTTGTTTATTTAATATATTGTTGTTTTTTATATTCCATTTTGTTACATTTCAATGCACCATAATGCATATAACCCAATATTAGTTCTAATCACTAGAGACAAATTACCTTACATAATAATATATGTCATCTAGTCATATTCATTTGTACTTCTTTGTATTCTTGGGGACATCCTATAATAAAGCCTTTTTAGCATTCATTCGTTTATTAGGTGTCTAAACTTAAGGTGTAATCGAATGAAGAAAATAGTAGGATTTTTTTAGAGGGAAACAGATCATCTACACTGACGAAGTTGGGGTTTCAAAAAGATTAATGAATCCTTTTATAAATCTGCAAACCATAATTAATACCAATTGTATCATCATCAATAGGATCAGCAGCCCGACCCTTTTTGTTTAATTTAACTTGATTGTTACAGATCACCCTACATCTTTTAATTTATCAAAAATACAATTTTTGATTCCATTGTTAAATTTGATTAGTATATTCAACATCTAGACTTAAAAATTATTAATATTTAATAATGTATATTTTCTTATTTTTTGATGATTACTATTTTCTTTATGTTGATTTTCATCAATTTATTGAATTATATATGAAATAAAATGTCTTATTACTGTTTAAAAAAATAACATTCCTTTGGATCAATTACATATCCCATATTTGTTATATTATTATTTGATTCTATTTCTCTATAATATCCAAAAAATATTTAAAATAATAATTATATCTATAAACAACAATTAAATAAAATGTAAGCTGGTGTTTTCTCCCATATTTCCTGACCTGTGTCAAAATATCAACATTTAAAGGTGCTGTTTAATTTTTCAAAAATGTTTTTTGGAGATTTAACTGTTTTAGAAATCATTTAAATAATAATAATAATCTGTTTTTTTTAATGAAGGCTAACATTATAACTTTTGCTTTGTTTTAGATAAACCACTACCAGAGCTTAGCGGCAGACATGGATTGCTACAACAATTCCCATCTGGGTAAGCCTAATGTATTCCTGTATTTTATAAAAATAAAATTTAATATAGGTATTACATTTTCTATTTGGTATTTTTTGTTTTAGTACACATATTTTCATATTCCCTGATAGACAAAAATGAATTCATAACAAAATTTTAGTTAACATAAAACTGTTGTTTTTTTTCTCTATTTTCTATTCTATTTGATTTTTTAGAATTGAATTGTGTATTTTTTTAGTTTTTTTTTTTAAACCAAACCCCAGTGAATACAATTTATCATTAGATAATTTTACCTAACTATCTCAACTTGATAATAACTTCTCAATGCATAATAATTTTGATTAGTTTTTGTTATTCACAGACTTATTTTAATTTTATTATAGTTCATATTTTTTTTTACAAATAATATTGATTCATTAAAAACAATATTAATTAAGCAGAAGAAACACTTTATTCAAATAAGAGTGACTTTCCTACTACATTAAAATAATAAAAGGTATAAAAAATAATAAGTATTTAAAATAATAATTAATTATTACTTGTGGTTTATCCCACTGCTTTTTAATAATAAGTAGCCAAACAAAAAAAGACAATAATTTGACACCCACACCTCCTGATTTCTGGTAAGGCACTCTAGCCAACTGAGCTATCCAATATCATACCAGCAACCAAGTCACTATCTAATCTAATTTAGAGGAAACTTGCAAAAGAAATTAGATATTGATTGACTGTTGGAGGGTTATATGATAGCTCAGTTTTTTTAACTAAATTTGATTAAACACTCAAGTTGCATTCATAATTCAGCAGAAGAATATAAATATCTGCAGCACTAGCATGCATGATATAGCTAGAAGAAAATAATAAAATACAGGATAGTTCAAAATTTTAACTTACTTTTTAGCGACAAAAATTAATTCTTAACAAAATTTTAGTTAATATAAAACTGTGGTTGTTTTTTTATCCTATTTGATTTTTTTTAGAATTGAATTCTGTATTTTTTGAGTTTTGAACTAAACACCTGTGAATATAATTTATAATTAAATAATTTTTGCTAATTATCAAAACTTAATAATAACTTCTCACCAGATAATAATTTTGACATTTTTATGATTAAAATAAAAGTATTTAGTATACATTGTCTATTAACTAACGTACATTATTACAGAGACCTCGTTCATGACCTAAGTCTATCCGAAGATAGCGATGAAGAAACCAAGGTAAATATATTTTTCAATGTCTATAACATAGCTTGTTAAATACCCCTCTACACTAGACCCAAATATATTGTTATGGTTGTTGCATGAAAATAATTATCACCTTTAAATGAGGACAAGTTCAATAAAAATTATAAATTTATTTGTATTAAATGGAAAATGAATTTTATTGGTTTATGTCTTACAAAAACAAACAGGCTTAACACTATTAGCAATATCATATAAAAAAAATTGTATGTGTTGAATGAATCAATGATTGGTTGGCTTCTATTTCTATTTCTATTTTTATGTCTCCCAAATGAGGTTTTCTAGTATTCACCCACTCGTATATAGCCAGAGTAGGCTATTGTGTTACTTTCGTGGCAGTACAAGAAGTAAGACCACCCTAGCTTGCTCTCCCTCCATAAAAAGCTATATCCCACCAGAGTTATTGTGCTTTAGCACTAAGATTTTGTTCTTAGCTACATCTCCTAGCCCCTGCTAAGAAAAAGAGATGTCCATTGATCTCACTTGTGTCTTCTTTATCCAGTATGTGACTCCATCTTCTCCCCTCTACTCCTATACATTTTTGTCTTGAGAGGTGTAAAACCCTACGATAATTTTTCTTTAAAAAACTGAATTTTCATGCGTCTTTTAACACCGAGGACACCACCTTCTTTTTACACTTTAGATAACACACAGCTTTGCACAAATTAATTTAGTAATCGACTAATATTTCTGCATGTTAAGGTTGAGTGATTCTGTACTTCTCTTTAATAGCTTTAGAAAAAACAAACCCCTTTGTTTACAACGTGACTTCGCCCCTTTATATCTATCTTGTTCTGTCTAAAAAGTCCTTGACTTTTGTTAATGTTACAATAGGGAATAGTGACCAATTAAAAATTCTTTTTGTCTTTCAAAAGCCCATGTCTGGTGGAGTGGTTCTCAAATGTAAAAACTATATAAACATTTTTTCTTGTGTTGTAGAACAACACCTCATCCACAAGGCCTGGTTAGCATTCATTAAGAGGCTTTCATTATCCACTAATTATATTGCTTATGATTATTTTATTTTATTAATGGTAAAAAGTAGTTGGTTTCATTTAATTTTTTTTTTTGCTGATTGATTATTAACATCACTGTTTGGTGTGTAGTGAGCAACAGTTTTATAATTAAATAAACAGGGCCAGGGTTCCAACCATGGAACTTCTCAATCTCTGGTTTGGCTGCTGCTATCATTTACCTTTGAGTAATAATAATCATTAAAGAAAGTAGGATCAATACAACTACTAATAGCTATTAATTATTACTCATAGTTTCAAAATATAATAAAATTTATGTTTTAAGAGCATAAACCAAGTATTTTTTTTTTGAAACAGGATGTGCACATGGTGTAAGGAAGTAATTAGTTAACTACCCACAGCTTACCTCCTTCATCACTCACATTTTTTTCCAAAAATTTAATTCTTATAATATTTGTTACAATTTGTGAACTTTAATATAGCTTCTAAACATCAAATCATATACATCAAAAATTCAAATTTGATTATTTTTTTTTTAACTGATAATAATTGGTTATATATTTTTTTAGATACCAGAAGCTCCGAAAATCCAACTAGTTGAAGCCCATCCAACTAGAATTGTTGATTTGACACAATCACCTATTCCTAAAATCACGTAAGAAATATATTATTTTATAATTAATCATTGGTTATTAATACAATCATAACTGATTTGAATATTATTATCTCATTGTTATTATTTAATATACATGTTTCAAAATAAAGGTTTTAATATTTCTTAAAAATAAACATTAAAAATATTTCCAAACAATTTATTTTTAATTAACAGTTTAAGCCAGTTGAATGATATTTTTAAGCCTATTCACCATAGATACCTGATCATTTCATTCATCAGATATGGACACTTATCACTTCTTCATTTTCCAATGTATAGTCTTGCATTGAAGTGTCCCTTTTTTAGTTATAGCAGAAGTACTTTTATTTGTACTGACTCTTAGACCAATTTCCCTAAGAGCCCTCAGCACACGATGGACAAATCTTCTGTTGAACCTTGATGTTGCATCCTTTAAGGATTCCTCTATCCATCCCGTCGTGCAATTTCATATATTATGCAACTTCAACTATTCTCTTTTGCAATGTAGGAGTCCCGTGTTTCACTAAAGAGGTGATCAATTGCAATATTAAATAGGGATAGTGAAATTGGATCTCCTTGAGGTATACCAATAATCCTGTTATAGATAAGACATTTTGGTAAACCCTTCATGAATCCCCTTTGACTGCAGTGAAGGAGGATTTTACTCCCTAATTTCAAGTATAAAACCTCAAAAATCCACTAAAGGATAGAGTACATTATTGCTTGCCTAGTAGATAGTTCACTTTTACTCTTGTTTATGAGTTTTTTTTTCAATGTTGAAATAACATAGTAGTTAGAAATAACAAATATAGTTCAAGAACATGACTGGTTTTTAATATTATTTTGATTGTCAGTTAAATGAAATGAACAATGTCCAGTGCACTAATAATCCTTATTAGCGCCATTCAGTCCAGCTTATCTGCCCAACTAGGTCTTTTTAATGGATGCTTGAACATCTTTGACATTGATGGGGTACAGATAGGCCTGGTACTTTAATTTCAATATTAATGATGTTTGTGCCCATTGGTTTGATGAAATACATTTCTGAAGTGGTTCTCAATTTCATTTACGTCAATAGGACCATGTTTGTGCGCATCTGCATTCATTGCATTGTGTACTACTTTTCTGTCCTGGTTGTAATAGTTATACCGGACCACATACATTTATTGTCTTTCCTCCTTTTCTTTGCATACATTTCTTATTATGCCCTTTCAAAAGTTTTCTTAGATCCAGTGTCAGAAATATTTATAACAGATGACTAACTTTATTAGCAATATAATGTTCTAACTAATTGTATTAGCAATATATAATATTATAACTAATTTTATTAGCAGTATAATGTTATATTTCTTTATATTGCAGGCTGACTTCTCCAACAATCAGTGTTGTTCCTGAGCCTGTTAGGCCAATGTCTGTATCACCTGATGGTAGCTCTTCTAGCAGTGACTCAGGCTCTGATAGTTCAGAAAGTGACTCTAGTGCATCTACTCCAGCACAGCAAGAACTAACAAACACAGTTCTACCAGAGCTACCTCGTCAAAGCTGGGAATTAAAATCATTTTTACAGCCACCAGCGAACCCTGAGAGAAAGCCTACACCGGTATTCATTTAATTAATTATTGTTATATTTAATTATGTGTTACATTTGTAATATTTGATGCACTTTAGCATACACAAATATTTTAATAAATATAGATGTTGTAATAACTCATAAATTAATAACTTTCATATTACATCAAATTTAAATTATATATTTCGATGAATTATAAATAAGCTTCTATTAACCAACTGCCAGTAGGAGTTGATATTAGTTACCTCTTGACATTCATTTTAAATTTATTTAATATCAAAATATTTTTGCCATTGCAGTTAGTGCTCTGCATTTGAAGGAGTAAGTTAGGTTCCGTGAAAACCTAATAAAAACATGAAACCCTAGCTTTCAATAAAAAATCTTGGAATACAGGACGGAGTGATTAAAATAAAAACGCTTCATATAATCATAATTAATCAAAAATTAATTTTATAAAATATAAAAGAAATAAAAACTCAAAGGTTGCCCCCAATAACCTAATCTTTAACGCTCCTTAATACTAACTATGGAATCCTGTGTTCAGTTCCCGGCTATCCCCTTAAGGATATTTTTCAATCGTCTCAAGTCATAATTTATTAATCCTCATGAAAGGAAATGAGTTGCTACTTAAATACAAGTAGGTTACTATATAAAATATTTTTACAATATACATTGTCCACTGGTCATTAAAATGTCACTGGATGGCCACCCTAAAATTATTTTATGTAAATTTAATTTGAAATAAATTTATTATATATTTCTACAATAAAACAATTATAGAGTTTTATTCTATTTTTTTCAAAATGATTTTCAATTTGACAACGAACAGATTAGCTAATTAATAGAATTTTATTTTTATTTTTAGGAACCTCCACCTGTTCTAAAACCAACAAAGATCGATGAGGATTTAGCTGAACTAGAGTTAGTTGATGATGTATTGTCTAAACCACCACTTCTGTCAAGTTTATCAGATAGTGATGCAGAAAAAAAGGGAAAACAAAAACCTGTAGGTCGCCCAAAGCGCAGAAAAAAACCTGTTAAGAGCCTTCCTGTTCAGACAGACAGTGAAGAAGAAAGTCTTGTACAGCCTACAGTGCCATCTCCTCGTACAACTAGGATTTCAAATAAAACTCTCTCCGGTAGTGATACAGAAACAAAACCCAATTCAAAAAAGGATAAGCAATCTAGGAAGCGACAACCATCAACGTCCTTAAAAAGAAACTCTTCTGAAATAGCCAGAAAAAAGACATCTGGTTCAAATACCAATATTATAAAAACTGAATCTGAATCTCTCACAAGACGAGGAAGAAAAAGAATTATAAAAGCTCCCACAGTAAATACTGATGATGATTGTAAAAGAAAGTGTGTTGCGACGAGTGAGTCTGATGATGAATCTTACACAATTCATTCGACCATTTCTAGAAAAAGGAGTAGTAGATGTTCACGGAAAGGAAGTTCAAGTGAGCGAACTAAGAGAGATACAACGTGGAATAAATTGTCTAGCAGTGACGAAGAAACAAATAACGTAGTTTCTTCTCCACTTAAACCTGCTTCTAGAGGAATTTCTACTTCTAATAAAAGACCACCCAAAGCTTCAAGCGATAGTGAGGCTGAGAAAGAAGAAAGCCCACCTAAAATAGATTCTGATGGTCAAGCCATCCAAGATAAGAAGAAAAACGATACCTTAAGGAAACTTTTTTCAAAAAGAGATAATGAAAGTGGAGGTGGTAAAGGAGGTGGCAAAGGTGGGGGTAAAGGTGGTGGCAAAGGCGGAGGAAAATCTGGTGCGAAAGGTGGTAAAATGGGTATATCCATCATAGATTGTGAGCCAGAAAGAGTTGTACACCTAACCAAAGTCGATTTGAATTCACCTATTCAATCCCAACCACCACAGAATCCTAGAATACAAGAAGCTTTTGTAGCTGAAGAAACAAAGACAAAGAGCTTTATTTTCCCACCCATAACTTATTTGAATGGGAAGCCTTCTATAATGTGTAGGCTAGATTTGTCTAGATTGCCACACCTACCAAGTAAGCGTAGGTCTGAGGAAATCAGAACCCGAACAGAATTATCTGACACAAGGCAAAGTAAAAAAAGAAAAATAGAAGTAGACCAGAAGGTCGAAAAAAGGGATCGCAAAACTTCTGATAAACTTAGATTGAAAGATGAAAAATCGAAGAAAAGGAAAAAATCTCCTATGATAGAAGCAAAAGAAGAGCCACAAAAAGCTACTAATTTGGAAGTAATTAAGCGTCTAACCCCTGAATTATCTGTGGAATCAGAAAACGCTTCTACAAGGTATGGTATTTTCTTCCTTAAATTTGTATATTTTATAAAATTGTCATGTATTTATTTCATTTCTGTCTACAAATTTAAATGTTTTTTTTATAATGTATAAATGTTTGTCATAATTTATGTATTTTTTTTTTCATTTTAGTACCACAAACAACAAAAAAGATAGGAGATCAAGTACAAGCTCGACAACATCATCCCATACTGGTAATGTACACCACTCTAGTACTCATCAGAGTACCAAACGGAAAAAGAATGAACGCCATAGTTCAAAGGTAAATTCAACTTTTTTTTTTATAAATGATACACATTATACATGACTGGACTAAACTGACTAATAAAGGTGATGGAGCTCACAATTAACCTTGGATTTTTATTATACATAAATAATGATTGTGTTTTTTATTCTCAAGTATTCCAAAAAGTGTACGAGTTATTGAGAATGACAGTGGCCTAAGTCAAGTTAATCCTGTTTAGATATTTTTAATGTGTTATTAAAACTACAAAACTATTTTATACAAAGCGCTTTCCAATCAAAGTTCACTTTTACCCAGCTTCCTCATTCTCATTCAACATACAAATACTGAGTTCATGAACAGGAAAGTAATGGTAATATTAATTGTAAACCATATTTCTTACTGAATAGCTGTCGCTGAAGTAGGCCTACTTTTATAAAACAAAAGTTTAAAACAGGTATGCAAATGCGTACATAAATCTTCAACGTTACTGACTTATCTTTTCTTTCAGTTTGTATTGTATTTAAGTCAAAGACTGGAAGTACTGAGGTACTGACTTACCCACTGTCGTTCTTTACAGAGCCAATGTTTTGAGGGGTTTCGTTCTTCTCCTATTGGCCAATGGTAGAACCAATGACATTCATATATAGAAGTGTTTCTTTATTTAATAAGAAGTTCATTAATTCAATATATTTAAAATATTGATAATATTAATTACATTTATTTATTTAACATTGTACAATAATAACTAATTAATATTATTAAAATTAAAAGATCATTTTTTTAGAGTGATGGAACACTGCTCGATGCTCCTCCAACTAATCATGAACGGGAAAAAAGAGACCATGACAGGGAAAAAGAAAAAGAGAAAGAGAAAGAGAAGAAGAAAAACTTACAATATTTCTCGTATTTTGAGAAAAGAGAATATCCAGATTTATGGGACTTGGATAATAAGTAAGCAATATATTTATTGATCATTAGTTTTTCTATTTTTGGAATAACTACTTGTAATATGTACAGCAAAAACGCTGAAAAAATATAACTATAGCTATAATAATCTTAATAATGAGGCATTTATTTTGCTGCTCATCCATGAGCTTAGATTGATTTGTTATTACCAATGTTAGTGAAACAGTATCATATTGTAGATAAATTTTAATCAAATAATTACTGCCAATCTTCATAGGATGGCCTCTCTTAATGTTAGATTATAAGATAACTTTATTTATTTAATTCATTAATAAACATATTCAATATCTATTCATTTCTTATAAAATTTATAAATTCTCAATGTTAACCTTACATCAAGACAAAAATCTGCAGTATATAATCTCAAAAAGAGGGAAGTTTATTATGATTAATCAAAAAAAGTATTGAATGGGAAGTCAAAAGCAATGCACAAGTATGTATATTTAAAACTACTTGTGATCATCCATTGTTCCCCGGGTTGAAAATGTGAAAAGAGATAAAATTTAGAGCTCCCAGCCCCCACAAATAAAATAGGATTTGAGGAGATAAGAGGTCAAATTTTGAATGCCTCACAGTACTTTTTTTTAAATGGATTGATGATTTCTTCATTAGTATAGAAGCTTTTAGGAAACCCACAGTTTTCTACTGTATTATAAGATTAAAAGAGATCTAATAAAATTTGCAAACTGAATTTTATTATTTGAAAATTACTGTGGGAAAGCCATTGATTGGAGAATCAGTAGCGCTATCGATAATTCTTCAACATAAACCTGCTATGAATAAATTTTCAAATTAAGCAAAATACCTGGCTATGGAATTAACTTCAATTTCAACAACGTGGCTTTATATCCAACTTTACAATGACTAAATTTCATTTAAAGAAACACCATTCAAGTATAATGGTTGCAAGGAATTTGTGGTGGTCAACTCTTGAGCTAACTTTGTGTTGTTGATAGAGGAACACATTGATTTGTTCATGAACTGGGAGCTACCTGAATGGATCAAAGTTAAATTATTGATAAATCTTAGTCCACTTGTCTTGAAACTTCCTGTACTTATTCAAAATAATAATGGAAAAAAGTTCTGAACCTGGAAAATGTATAAAATAAAAAAGTAAAGATTTTTTAAGAAAATAATTAATGTTGAACAAGTACAATTTTTCCGGCAAGTAAAGAGTACACTATAAATGTAATAACATAAAAAAAATGTATATGAATTTAATACTGAGAATAAATTATAAAAATGCATTTACATAAGTAAATCGAAAACTCATATACCATAATTAAGGATTAGTGAAGAATGGTATTGGTGAACTATAATTGTAAAAGAACTTATCCTTAGTTACAATCAGGATAGATTATAATTTCCACATTGACATCATTAAATTAACAACAAAAATGATAAGGTTCAGTCACTAAATCTAACAAACATGATAAAACCTGACCAGAAGGGTTTGCAGGGAAAGGAAATTTCACAAAACATGATCATAGTAAATCTTTAGAGAGGTGAACCTTGCTTCAGGAAACCCTTTGTAAAATTGTTTGGTTGCTTATAAACTATGAAATTTATACTAGTTGCGGGTTTCATGCTAGGATATAATAATCCCAATAAAAGCCTATTTTGAAGCCTGATCAAGCTAAGGTGAGAACCCAGGTTAGTAAATGATGCGGGCATATGTAACAGTATGGTATAAGTTTTATCATGTGTTAAGTGTTACCCGGAATGTTGGATGAGCATATCTAACATGCATAAAGGCTATTATAAGATACATTAAGCAGGAGTAAAAAATATGGTCAATATTTATTACAAAAAAATATTAGCGGAGAACATAACATAAAATAATTACAGCATTAATGATAAATTCTGTTAAGCAGGGATTAAGTGGCACTGTTCCTAACATTGAAATAATTTGAAGTATGGGATGGTTAGTGGCCATATAGTAAGATTAATTAATTATTGTTCAATACAAATTCTGATTAGCATAATTATAACTATGTGGCACTGGTTTGTATTCAGTAAAATATCCCCACAGCTTGGGAGCATGATCTCAGATGAAACTTCTCTGTGTACTCAACAAGTTAAAAGGAAAATGACATGGTATAAAATGTCGTATATATTTTATCTCTGGAAACTATAAATTCATAGCTATTAGTTGTGAAGGATTTTTTGTAGAAGTACAACCTGAGGAGTTATGCCAACTTAAATGCAAATTTCAAAGTCGGATACAGAAGGCAACTGATGTGTTAACAGTTCCTGTTTAAACATCAATTTTAATGAATTCAAATCTTGTTATCTTACACATTAAAACAAAGTCCTGTCAAGCAACATAATTCTAAGAATTTCTTGATAACATTGGAGCCATTGAATATTAACATGTCTTCTGCTAGTAAGAATAGCTTCTTCTTGAGCAATGCTACCCAAAATCGTCATTTCTCATTCCAAAGCATCTCATTTTATATGTTACCATCATTATTTTTTTCCTTAATGCATGATGTCCGTTAAATATTAAAATTTATTTTAATCATAATATACGTATATTTTTTCCAGGGATCAATTTTTATCTGAAGCGAAAAGATTGAAAAATGGCGCAGATCGAGAGCCAGATGAATCTGCTCAAGGAATGCAGTACCTTGAAGCAGTTATGTATTTTCTATTAACTGGAAATACGATGGAACAAGAGAGTGAGACAGAAAAATCTGCTCACACAATGTACAAAGATACATTGAAGTTGATAATGTATGTATTGCTTTTTTTTATTTATAGACTATAAGTAAATGGAGTATTTCCAGGTTTTAGTTATTTATTTTTATTTTTAATATACAAGATATTAATTTTAAAGCTAACTTGAATTTTACTTTTTCCTCTTGCTTCAAATTGCATCATGGTAAAGTATAATAATTAAGAAATATCCTCTATTGCTGATTAGAAAAGATTTAACTTTCTCTTTGTAAGTGAATATTTATAATCGGTTAATTCATGTCTAATAAATAATATAGGTAAGTTATTGGCTACAAATTAGATATAAAAAAAAATATGTTGGGTTTTGACCTATTCATTTTGGATATCATTTCAACATGATCTATACTTAGGTCCGGAGGAGAAAGTGACAAGATGGTGAATGGTTTGGTGTTTATAAAGTTAGCCAAAAAGTTCATTTAACAGTATGACAATCTATTAGTAACGTAAAATTATTTTTTGGTTGACTTTAGATTTTGACATCCTTATAGCCTAGACCACTTAACATTACAGAACACTTAACTTAACAGTGCTGTCTTTGTGCATGTTGTATGTTGTGTACTGAAATATTGTCCAAAATAAATTAATTAAAACTTAACATATTCTTTTTTCCACCAAGAAACAAGTCAATTACTAACCGATAACTTCTCTTAAGCAAATGTGACGGCTGACCATGAATTGTACTGATAAGTTACCTTTATTCTTTGTGAGTTAAAATTCTTAGGATAGAATACATATATAATATCTACAATTCATCATCTGCATTGTTTATATTTATGAAAACACGTTTAATCTTGAATATTTATAAATGTCTATTAGTTAAATTCATCTAAATAGTTTTTTTCTCATTTGAATTGATTATACATTCTATCTGTTATTTAACTCAATTTATTATTTTATTAAATGGTTTTAACAATTTAAAATTATATTTTGTTAAAAAACACTTCCAAGCAACTAATAAGTAATAGTTTTATTGAAAGGCATTATTACTTTAATGTTAAGTATATTTCATGCATACAGACAACACCAACTCTCAATATAATCATGGCCCTATTTTTTTTATCGTATAGGATAGGTGATTTTGAACTTTTTTTTTTTTTATTGAACTAATATGTTCAAATAAATATATGACTAAGTTTTCTGATTTTAACTATATGAATTTCAGAAGTGAATGTTCAATATAAATCTACTACAATGAATGAATACATTGAATTATAGTTCCGTTTGCAATAGTTTTTTCACTGTACAGATAAATGTATGGGTCCGCGATAATCGAGCTGGTGTTTTCTTTACATGAATATTTAAAAAAACAATTGGCATAAAAGCCCCTCAGGGCTTTTTAACGAGTTAGCCGAGGGGGATAACGGATGCTAGCTCCCATATACTGTTAAGTATATGAAGGTAGCTGGTATGTTTTATAAAAAAAAACTATTCTTCCCGTTTTAATTTTTATTTATTTTTAGGAAAGCTGGCTTTCAGCCTCCTAGGGCTACATTTAATGTAAAGTAGGTACCTCATTCTATATGCTACTCAGTGCTTCCCAAAAATAGTCCATTTCTTATTAATGTTTCATACTTTTATGTGCATAAACTTTTGGTTGCCTGTTATGCTGTTATGTCAAGATAAATCATAATTTTTCTTATTCAAAAATAACATTGAATTAAAACACTATAAGCATATATGAATATTTTGTGAAATACATTTAATATACTAGCAATGGTATGTTTAAAAAAAAAATTTGTTTGAATTAAGTTTGATGATGCTCTTGAAAATTCTTATTACCTCATAACAATCATTTATGCAAGGGCTGACATTGCTAATGTCTAGCCATTAGAAAAATTATGCAATAAAAAGATATTCTTAACTTACCATTAGTTTGTGAATATAATTATTGATATTGCCCATTATTAAGATCTAACACATTTCAACAACCAAAAGTACTCTAATAGATGCATTTTGATCCATATAAAATAATTTTAAAAATATCAAATACCGTTACCAAGTGGGATATTAAATGTAATATAATTCATAACAGAACATGGGTTAAATTTTGATTTAAAGTGTACAGGGAACCGTACAAATTATTCTTTTCCTTGTACACCATTCCTGACTTCAATTTAATTTTGAATATAGGTTATAATAGTAAAATAATGCTGCTGTAATACATTTCTTAAAAATTCAGACCCTAAAAAAGTAAACAATTTTTTTTTCCAAAAAATTATTTTGCCTAAAGAAAAAGTCAGCCATTATTTTTTGTAGTTAATGTTAGATTATTTTATTTTTATACAAGCATTGTCAATGCATGTTTAGATCCCCTATTATAGTTTTTTATTGTGTCAATTAGCATTTTTTCTTTTTTCTTATATCTTTTTCTTTGAATGTCTGTTTTGTTTTTTAAAATATTTTTTTAACTTTTTAGGGATATATCTTCCAAATTTAGAAGCCAGCAAACACAATCTGGTATACACGGCAAATTAGCTGTTTTAAGGTAAACATATTTTATAAAACTATTTTTTTAGTATAGAGTTTCATTGTCATTATTATATAATGCCATAGAGTATGTCAATTTTTAGAGAAATGATTAGATAATCTTTTTGTTGTTTTGGGATGTAAACAGTTGGTACTAGCTTCACACGCAAAATTACATTTCAGCCATAGCCTAGTTAACTTGCCTTGCAACAGAAATTTCCAGGAATAACCACTAATGTATAAGGCACACTCCCACCCCCCCCCCAAAAAAATTAGGGTTTTATAACCAATGCTTCCTTAAAATAGATTTTCATCAATCTTCCTTATAATTAAAAAATGTTTGGCTTTTGCGTGTAACCAAATGATCTGTAAAGTTTTGTCAAAGTTTTAAACATTTTCTTTGGAGAAAAAGGTTTACACACAGTTAAAAATGGAAGAGGTAGAATATTTATGAAATTATTAAAAGGGAGTGTTGAGGAAGCTATCTTCATTACATCGATTTCAGAAGAAATTCTAGAGGACTCCAAAGTAAATAGACAAAGAAAAATTTAGTGGCAAGATCGGGACTTGCCCAACCAGGAACCTGCACAATATGTAGCGGGGGGTCAATCACCTGAGCAATACTACAATAACAATTTGTCATTTAACTTCTACAATATTGTTTATTGAATATAGTTTTTTTTGTATTGTGTATTTATATCTTTTTTATTTAAATTTTGTCTCCAAGCTGTAGTAAGTAGCCTCAAAACAAAAAATGATTAGCTATTTTATGAATAATGAATTCAGTCTGGATGAGAGAAATGAAGGTTTCAAGGTGAGAGCATTGACCCCGCCTAGTACCTCAGTGCATGTCAGTTAAACCTCTACCAACACTGTTGCAACCCTTGGTTACCTTTCTTGTGAGGAATTGTGCCGTGGATTACATTTTTTAGGAATAACAACTTCTTTGATATAATTTCAAACTGAAATTGATACTTCTATTAACATGTTTAGCAAAATAATAATTCATGTGTCCCCCAAACCACCCTAAAATGTTTGTTTGATATTATATTTAGTGGCATGTTCCTTTGAAAAGTATTAATATAAATTTTTGTTTTAGTTTGCGTTGCCAGTCTCTTCTTCATTTGAAACTAACTAAAATGAAGAAAGTTGAAATTAATGATATCATAAAACTTGTGGGGGACCACATTCAAAAGGTAATAAAACTAATTTTTTTTTTTATATATAAATTTCAGTATTTTAGAGAATCACATATGCAAATCTTATGGCAAACAATTATGGAATATGTATATGACTACATAATCAATATTATTTACATAAATCATCATTATATGAAGTAAATAAAATTATTCATACATTTTGTATTTGGCAAGCTAATTTAATAACATTTTAATGGCAATTTGGAGTGTAGTTATTATTATCAATTATTTACTTATATTAATACATTGTTAACAATAATAAATTCTATTTGTTATCCAGGCGACTCCCACAACTTTAGATCAGTGTGGTTCGTCTGTGGTACAAGGGCAAGGAACTCCTTCTCCTCTGTCACCAACTCCTTCACCTGCTGGCAGTGTAGGATCTGTTGGATCACAATCTTCAGGATATAGTAGTGGAGAGCTTCGAGGTGGTCAATTAGCTCAAGTACCACCACATATTTCAGTAGCTGCAACTGGTCAAATTGTAGCTCTTCCTCTTCAAATATATAATGCCCTACAAAAGGAGCATTCACACTTCCATTCCCTTTGGTCCACTCATGACCTCTGGGATCAAGCTGATGCTCTAGTGCACAAAGGAAAGCACAAAGGTTAGATTATTTCCTTTTAAATCCATTATCACTCAAAGAGTATACTATAATTTAAAGCCCTTATTTTCTTTATCAAATTGTTTTGATATAAAAATAATGCATAGTTTACAGTTAACAACAATTATTAATGTTGGGGGTATTGTGTCTGTCAAAACAGCTTTATTTGGACATTTGTTTGTCAGTATGTTATTCTTATGAGCCTGCAAAGATTGTCAGGGCCTAATAAAGAGTTAATGATCCTGCCACCACAATAACCCTTTAGAAAGTTGTGTGGGAGTTAACCTGCCAAGTTAGACTTGGACATGTAATAGATTGAAAACATGTAACATGACATGTAATAGCTTGTTAACAAAATTAATAAGCAGAGTAGGGCTTTGCGGAACCCTGTGGCTATGATGACCATATTTCTCAAGGATAAATCTGAAACTATGTCTTTCAAAAAATTCTTTTGCATCTAAACATTGGTCACTTTAAAATAACACATTAAATCCATTTCATTTTCTATTATGTATTGCATTGAGTGTCCGAAAATAAATTGTGATTTGCGGGTTTTTAAGACACAACTAAAAAGAAGGCCTGAGTGAGAAGGCTGCAGTTAAAAAAATTTGTACATTGGATGGGAGGGGGAGCCTGGATTTCATAGCTGTTTTATAAAAATAAAATACTTTTTTTATGAACTATACTTTGCTCTGCCAACGTTAGTTAAGTTAGTTAGTTAGTAGAGGTTACTCTATGGTTTTCCCAACTAACCCCATACCTAAGGTTAGTTGGCACTGTTGAGGACCATCGGTAAAATCTTTTTTTTGGTGCGGAAAACCTTTCTTAAAAATGTCAGCAGAAAATATCAAATTTACTGTATCACAGAAAAATCGAAGACCAAAATCTATGCCAACTAACACAGGTTTCCCCTATATATATATAAAGGAGTAAAATTTAAGTAAAGTATTTTACATAAATTGTTATAAGAAACTAGTTTTATCCACAAGATATTTTGTAACAGCCTATTACAATAGTTATGCAGTTCACTGGTATGTGCTGGTATGAACCATCTGTTGTGGGTTGGTACTATATTAATATTTCATTTCACAAAATATACACCAAAACAGTTATTTCAGAAATATATAAATCTAATGGACAGAATAATAAAATAAAATAATGTCCTTTTCAATAAAGGATTTACGATCATCTCCATAATTATGCTCCTTTAGAGGCTTCCATTTCTTCAGCTTTTTAATGATTAATTCAGATTGCAATCATTGGTAAATGGATTACGTTTTTATTATGTGTTGCAAACTTTTTTAGACATCCATACTTTTGATTGCTTATTGTTTGTACATGGTTTTCTGTAAAAGAATAATTGAGCAATAAATATTTAATTAAAATTATTATCTCTTTGTTCTTAATATCATTAAAGTTGTATTTTTTAAAATATCTTAAATTTATTTTTCAGAATTCTTCATCGAGTTGGATAGAAGCTGTGGACCTTTAACACTTCATAGCTCACTAATAGACCTTGTACGCTATGTGCAATGTGGAATAAGTCGTTTAAGGCAGCTCAGAAATGATTCTACGTGATCTAATTTACTTTTGCTATTCTGTACAAAGTATCGAATGATATATTCATATGTACAGTAATTCAGTTATAATATAAAGAGCTGGTGATAGGGAGAATGCTATAACACTTGTTATTAGCTCTTTAAATGTGTAATTTTTTGTATATTATATCCATTGCTTGCCCTGTATAAGTGAGCAGCTGTTACTTTTTACCACATGAAAGTTACCTTAATTTTTTAATTGCACAAATGGTTATAGGGGTACATATAGTTATTATATGTATAAAATATCTGTTGTACATATATAAAAATATATATATGTATAAGTGAATATATATACACATACATATGTATATTTTTCTTTTTAGTTTCAGTCTTCCTCAGTTCATTACTAACTGAAAGTATAAATTGCATTATAAATTATTTTATAAAATTTTATCAAGTTAAGAACATGTAAATAAAATACCAGTTAAGTAAATGTTTAATTAAAATAATAAGTTATTGATAATTATGTTTCATTTTTTGAAAGTCACTCTGATTTATTAAATATGTGAAGATTTAATTTTAACCTTCCCATGGTATACAATAGTGGTAAAGGAATTTCGCAAATTATTATATTTTTTAATATGGCCATAGTTAAAGGAAAATGTTTTGTTTATTTTGATTAGAGAAATTTAAATGTTTGTATTTACAAATAAAAACCGAGGTTGGATGATTTATGTTTAAAGTAATTTGCAAGTGATTTAGTTTTACATAACTGTTATTGATAGATTAAAGAAGCTTAACTAAAGGTAAATTACCTATTGAGGGACCAAGTGGTTCAAGCCATTAAAAAAATATCACACTTCAAACAATATTTAATTTCATTTTTATTTTTCTGTACTGGTATAAGCCAACTTTCATTTTGATTTTTTCTAGTCTTTAAGGTAATTTAATTGTTAAAAGGTGTTGCAACGATCAATGTTGCAAGAAAAAAAATATTGAACAGATATTTGCTATTTTTATATCATATTTGAAAAAAAAATATTGAAGCATTGTTATATTCTCAATACTGTCATAATTGATTTAAAGTATGGTTTTTATTAAAACATAAATTTGTTTAAGTATTTTTTCAAGGTTGATTTAATACATATTTTTAATTTAGTTTCTTGCTCATTATTTTTAGGTACTGTTTTTTTTTGTTTTTTTTCAAATCTTGCTTAATTGTATGGTCTCTAGAGAAAGTAAATTTTTCCAATGAATTTCATGTTAGTGAATTATTTTTAGGAAAAATAAGATCATTTTATTTTTTAAAAAGTAATAAATGGATACAATTATTTGTATAATAATTAATTTCAATACAAATAATATTAACAAGTAACTTGTGTCATAATTTAATTATTTATGTTGTGACCGCTTAAAAAAATTATACATCTGCACAGCATTGACAAATTAAGCAAAAGATAGCATTAAGAACAGTTAAATGATGTTATCTCTTTGGACATTTAAAAAAAAATGCAAACATATAATTTAATACCTATTATTGGATATTTTCAATTATTTTACAGAAACCAGTTGCTTGTCATAACAAAAACCCAATGATCATTGCAGGTACTATCATGAAGATTCTTTGTTATAGCTAAATACAGGGTACCCCTAGTAAATAACTATAGTTTAGGGAGTGTCCACTTAACAATATCCACAGAAATTATTTATCGTTCAATACCTCTTTCTCGAAAATATTTCAGATTTTGTAATCATTATCATTAACTTCCAAATTTATTCCTAAAGAAAGAAAATGACTACACCGCCAGCATAAAGAAAATTAAATTCATTATAAGGTGAGACCATTTCTAATGAGAGAGAAAAAAATTTAGAGACAGTATAACAATTGTAATTCCCATCATAAAATTATTTGTATTTCTAAGGAAGGTTTCAAAGCTCCTCATTGCTGTCTGATGGATTGTAGGAGTTTTGCGATTTGACTAAACTTCTTCATATTGTCAGTGTTAAGATGATGCGATTCCATTTAACCATTAAAAAAATTATCACATTTATAACTTTGGTGGTACCAGAACTAGAACTATTTTAAAAACGTTTTAATGAAAAAAACAACAACTATAAGCTCGATTTTGAGGGAATAATGATGAAAATTGCAGGTATGAAATAGTCAAATAAATGAATCTTTTTCTGGTGGCATTTTAATCATTTTCTATAATAAAACAAATTTACTAGTACTACTTAATAATAATGCAATTTTAAAAAAAAATAAAAAAAGTAGGTATTTATTTCAAAATTAAAAATAAGTGACTGACCTAGGTTTTGTCCTTTCTTTTATAGAATGTAACTGCATCCTTTGATTGGTGATGGCACTATTTGTGTCATATACTTTCTCAAGGCAGTTCCTTTTCATGTTAGAACTAGCTTTTTTATTTGGCTTGTTCTCTGTCATTTGCAGGCGTGGTGCTGTACACTTGGATTCGAAGAGTTCCATGCACATAATAGTATATTGGTGTTTGACCCCTCCCAAGCCATTTTTCAATCATTAGTAGGCCCATATCATCATAAAATTACTTAGAGTAAATAATTTTATGAGCAACTAGTTCTTGTTATTTTAATTCTTTATTGGCTAGAAATTTAGCATTTCAATAGAAGTTTGATTTTAGAGTTGCATAATAGATTCATTTAACCCCTACAATATGTTTTCTCAATCATTTCCAATACACTCTGTATATAGATTCATTGATGGTATATAGTGGAAAAAAGTGGTTTTTTTAACAGTAGACATACTGATGTACAGTTCACATATAGATAAAAGTAATTGGAAATTGCATTGACTTATCATTATTAATTGTTTTAAATAATGCTTATTGATCTCTGAAAAAAATGAATGCTTCACACGTCTAATCATAGTACCCATAATGATTATATAGAAATAACAGATTATATTAAAGCAATTGTTTCTCTCTACCCTTGATGATAGGAAAATCATAAAATACACAAATTTATAGTATTTATCAGCAGACCAGTGAATGAAACAATATATATACATATAGCTGGATTCATGTAACAATTTTCTTTAAAGTTCTAATATTCTTCTGCAGGTGGGCTTCTATATGACAAATGTCTCTCTTCATTAATATGAAAATACATGTATCTAAGTCATGCATCTATGTTTAAATGAAAACTCCACATCTAGATTTGTACGCATTTTTTTATCTTGGTATTGTTATGGCAGGCAAACATTTTGAAATATTTTTAATTGCTCAAAACAAAAACCATTTGTTAAATATGATACCTGACTTTTTTCTTAGCAAGTGATGTTATATACTTAAAAAATAACAAATAAACAAAAAAAATCATTTGCTTGTTTTTAATTAGAGTATAATATAATGTTTTAATTTTTATAAACCATGTACATTTTGTTGGTATGAAATGAATATGTATTACTGTATCATACTTTAGAAAAGATAATTATGGACAGATTTTAGCAGTTTTATTTATGTTATGTTTTGTTACTTTTTGTACATGTATTTTTAAAGAGAAAAAAAATGCCTATCTAATTAATTATTACTATTTATTATTTTGTATGTATTGAGTTATAAGGATAATTGGGATTGAATGCTACCATAACATTACATGTTCCTTTTTTTTTATTATTATTTTAAAGGTTTTTTCATAACTTAACGAAGCCTCAAAAACTAAAACAATTAATGTTGGTCAATTAAAAAATCCCAATTGTTTTGTAAGTAGTGTAAATTATGCAATGTCGTTTTGTTATATATCTTGTTATGTAATATTTTTTATTAACACCAATGAAATGGAGGAAGACGGTGAGAAACTAAGTTCAAAAAGAATGAAAGGAAAAATTACTTCTAAATTTAAATTATATAAATGTCAACTTTTTTACATAGTATTTCACATAGTTTATTTTGTAAAGGAAATGTTAAAAATATGTATGAATGAGTATTATATATATGGATATTATAAGACTATTAAGTGAACATTAAGTTGGGGTTTAGATGTAGTCATAATGTATATATTTTTGTACATAAATGTTCTATTAAATAGGAATACAAATTATACATACTATTAGTGAAATAGAGAGTTTGAAATTATGCAGTGGTTTAAACCTTCTTTTCATGTTGGTGGTACTTATTTGAAAGAAGTTATATCATTTGATTGTGCTCAGAAACTGAAACAATAGGCCAAAGTACTATTATCATGTCTTAGTATATTCTGTTTGACTGCATGTGTGTAAAAATGATGAATGTGCTTTTATTTATTCATAAATGAATTATTTACACCCCAATTAGAAATTGATTAATGAATGAAACTGACATATTTTTTAAGGGAGGGGGGATAATTTGTTTATGGGTACAAATAATTTATAAAGAAATTAAGATAAATCTGATCATATTGAATGTAGAAAAAATGACTGAGAAAAATTTTCTTATATAAACTTTTAATACCTTTGTTTCCTACAGCATAGGTGATAATTTCCCTAATCTAAGAATTTTATTCATCAGTGAAAAGATTTAGAGCATATTATTTATTCAAAATTGTTTGTTATAAATATACATTAATATTATACAATGATTAAAGAGTTTTATTATTATTAAACTAAAACCTATGATTGAATTTATAATATATGCTTTATAAATTGTTTATTATATAAAATAATTTAGTCATGAATTATTAGTTAATACATTCCACTGGTGCACATTTAAAAAATGATTGGTTTGAGAAAAACAAGTCATTCGAGCAGGATTCAAACCCAAAACCTTCTGATTACCATTCAGATGCCTTTACGATTAGGTTGTCTATAGGTTGGCCAATTACCAACCATCAAACCACATCTATTTTCTTGGTGAGTCTCTTTTACTCTCTAAAAACATGGCAAATTGTGGGTTTTTTCTAGAGCTGACTAATAAGAAATTGTCATTTAATAATTTGTCATAAAATACTTTTTTTTAATGTCCTTTGATTCCTAGAAGAACATTGGGTACAAAATTCCTCCACCCTTCCCAATCCTTTGCTAGTCTCTTATATAAAATGTGTCATTAATTACTTAAATAGTACTTATGGGTCATATATTGCCATGATTCCTACTATTAAAAATGTATTTTTTAAGAAGTAAGGAAGAAAACATCATAACGAATAACGGTTTATTTTAAGTTAAAACATCTCAGATTTTGTGGTGATTCTTGGTGCATACATATGGTTTCACAATTACAGTTTAATGTAAAAATAATAAATACCTAATAAAAACATGAATATGCAGCGCTGTTGGTTGGTGTAGGATTTTCATTCTGGCTTCATCTAGACTCAGATCTCTTGGCCCTGACTCATTAACTCTCGTAGCAATCAGACATATGGACTCAAAGAATAAGATGAGAGAGAGAGAGCTGCCCATACTCACTCAGCACTGTTTGCATCAAGGGCAAAAGACAAAAAAACTAGAGCCCCTTCTGCCTCCTAGATATCTTTTAATAGCCAAATTTTGCCCTCTACAAAAAAGAAGTTTTTCCGATGCGTAATCAGAATTCCGTCCCTCTGACTACCTACATGCCTATCTCTACCACTCAGGGTCCTGCCAAGGACTAGGCCCTTGAATTACATTATGGGTGTTTCCATAGCATACCTGGGTTAATGTTAGAGGTACCTGTTCTATGGTCAGGTAAAATCAATTACCTATATGAAATTTTTTGAGAATATTCCTTTTTTAAATTCATTAAATTTCTAATTCAACATAATAAATAATTAATTTTCTAATTATGAGAACCATTGGAAATCTAAAAGCATTTTCAAAATGTTTATTTTAATATACTATAAACTAACAGACAAAAACACCAATTACCTAATATTGAGATGATATATAGTAACATAAAAAAACTAATAATATTAACATAATTTTGTCCTTTTGGAACAGAACTCTTTATGTAACTTCAATTTAATATTAATTACATTTTAAATCTAATCATATTGTCTCAGTTTTCTTTGAAACATTATACAAATTTGTATTGTTGGTTAGTTCCAAAGCTGGTTTACAAATATATCTAAAAATGAAATTTACCAATTTACTTTACATTTATATTGATTGTTGGAAAAATGTTTATAAATAATTAATTTGTGATTAAATTTTGTTTTAATTATTATTTATTCTATGTGTCTACCCATTCATGTTATTGAAGGTTTTAATATTTTATGTCCTTTCCCAGAATTTGATTTCTTTGAGGTATTTAAACATGTTTTAAACTTCTCCTTCCTTGTTTTAAGTAGCCTCCTTTAAGTATGCTTTAGACATGCTCAGCTCTATTTTATTGGATTTGTTCTTATTGAAATAATTATAAAAAACTATTTATTAGTAGAAACAATTTACAAACAGAAAGATAGATGGTAAAAAAATGTATTCTGGGACCAAACCCTACATGAATAATAATAAGTAGAAATAAAAAAATAATTTACAGCATACAATACATGACAAAGTAAAATAAAATGTAACCCTCAATTAAAAAATAAAACATTATTTAAATCATTCCAGTAAATAAATTCATAGATGAACAATTATAAAAAAAAATAAAAAAAAGTCAGTAAACACAATATTAAATTAAAAGAAAACCTTTAAATTAATACACACAACATAACAAACAAGATTAATAAGACATAGTAAAAAATAAGGAAGGTGTATTCAGCCAATATCTGGATGTATATAATAAGAAATAAAATATAGTTAGTGACTAACAAATAGTTTCCATATATTTTTATAAATGTCTTTTTAATCCTTATAAACAACCAATTAAATTTTAGCAAAGACAAGAATTCGTTGTATTTGTTGCCCAACGCATAGAATTATTATTTCTTGGTTTATTAGTAAAGGTCATTAGAGTATTATAGTCTTGGCAATGCATATGAGTTATTCACATCTTTCATAATTGATTGTGGTAAAAGAATAAGATTGATTTCATTATTGTATAGAAGGAGAGGATTAACACATTTTGATTAAGTATAATAGGACATATGTTGTTAATAAAAGCTTGAATTAAAAAAAATAATTAGTAAAAATGCTAGTAAAGAACAATCCCAGGTTGGGGTGGGTGAGTTACTTATTAATTGTGCACACGGTTTAATTAAATAATTGTAATGACGGGGGAACTCCCCTGTGTTCTTCGTGGACCAGACTCGCGTGTTCTTCTCAGTCTCCATTAGTCACTATTTTTCGAAGCAATGTTGAAAAAAAAGCTGCTGTAATTTGCTGGAACAAAACGTACTGCGGGTTTCTATTCTATTTTTTCCGTCAGCCATGAGGAATTATTAGACTATTTCATATAAATCTTACTGCTCTTACATATAAATATTAATACCTTCGATATCATAGGACCCCTCTGGTATTGTAATTGTTAAATCGTCATAACAAAACTAGTCGTTCACATATTTAACAATATTGGGAATAAAATTGTGTCAAATGTTAAAAGACCTATGGCATATCCCCCGTTCAGTTCGATGGGAGGTAAAACATTTGCTTGCAGGACGCTTTCAGCGCCAGATAGAGTAACTGCGAAACTCATTATTTAAATAAAGGACTTTTAACTAGCACTGTACATTAAGTACTGTAGACAAAGAGGACCGCAGTATAGTGTAGTCCATGTTTGATGACGCTCTCGGTTGTAGAATATTTCATTACCTTTCATATATCTTAATAGCTGAGGAGGCGGTTTCAGGTTCCCAAATGAATCGAAATAATTTACATCATTCTTTTTTACATAACATACCCAATGGGAACCTTTTTTGAACTTGGCTCAAAGTTGACGATTGCAGATTCATATCTATGTTGAGGGCGATCCGGAAGGGAGTCGACCATGAAAACGCCGATAAAATATGGAATTTTCAAAACATTTTTAGCGTAATAATTCAACTCGAGGTCCGTCAGCGCTCTACATGGTAGCCAAATCAGCTGTTTCTTTTTCTTTTGTGACATCCCTATTTTCTTTTTAGTACTAGTAATATTAGTCGAAGGTGGTGTTATAAACAGTCCATAACCTGGGTATGGTTTGAGATACAGACCTTTTCCAATCTTCTGAGCTTCCAATGCCAGATTATGACGTTTTAATTCATCCAATTTATTTTCAAGCGTGTCTTGCTTCATTGACCGATTTCATAACACTCGCAGCACCTCCTGCTAAAGATCTTATTCCCGATAAACCGGCCAATATGGGCATGATAAATGGCAAGAATCCCCCTGATTTAGGTACTGGGAGGATGCGTGGATGTATAGGTAAGTGGTTGGCAAACTCGTCATCCAAAAGGGCCAAATATAAACAATACAAAATTGAAGTTTATTCAAAGAGCACTTTTTTTTAAAACTTAAGCTTTGCTTTGGTAGAGACATTTTTATGGAAATATAGTATAATTATAATTAAAAGTACACTCTCGAGCTTGCCTTTGCTGATTACGTCTTAGTTTATACATTAAATAAAACTTGGTATCATACTTATATAAAAGTAATATTTATTTGAAAATATAACAATTTAAATATTATAAAAGGTATCCTTAAAAATACTGCATTTATTATTATTAGAGAGAACATTTATCTCAATTACTTACTGCCTAATAAGGCAGATTGTAATTTTAGCACAATAAAGAATTATTTCATATAAAAAAAACTACAAATACTCCACTAATGTGAACAATGGCCTTGCATTTCCTTGGAAAGTAAGGCTAAGTCAGGTTTGTATGTTGTTGTTTTTACTTTTAGGTACGATTCCAAGTTCTCATCGATAAGCCGATTTCTTAATTTACTCTTGATAAAGTTCATGCTTGAAAATGATTGTTCGCATAAATATGTAGACCCAAATAAGGAAAGAACAGCAAACGCTAGTTTCTTCAGTTGATCATATGAGTCAGGAATACTATTCCATGTGTTAAAAATCAACATATCTTCCCTCTCCAGATCTTTCAAAGCAGACCACTTGTACTGTATACTTAATTCACATTTATTTTTCTCCAATAATCGGCATACAGACGCTCGAATTTTGAGCTCCACAATTCTTTCTTTTTTAAATCCAGCAACTGCATTTCAAAGCTGACATATTGTACCTAAGCTGCTTTGTTTGTCGAATTGCTGCCCGCCGAAAAGTATTGGATTTTAACTACAAATAGTTTAAGTACATTTCGGCGCGCAGCAATTCGACGGACTTAATGATACACATGTTTGGGAGCGACTATCCGTGCTATTGTTGCTTTCTAAAAATGTGCCTCTTTTCTGTAGGTTGCGTTTCAAGACGTTTACTTGTCACTTACAAGGCAAGTTCATAAATAATATTCCGTCCTTGCACTAAACATTTCGTGGAAGAGGCGCCAGCCAAAGAGTCGCGGTTTGCCGACCACTGGTATAGGTGACTCATTGTTGCCGAGAAGTCTTTTAACCGTATAATAAGCCGCTTTAGACGCGTCTGTGATGGAGGATATGTTTTTTTATTACCGTCATTCTTCACGGTTTTACAAGATTCCTAAAACTGAGTTTTGTTTTCTTAATTCCTTTTTTTATTCCGGACCTTAGTTTTCGTTTCAATTTCATCGCGATCGTTTCAAACCAAGCCAATGCTTTTTCCCCTAATGATGAATCGGATGCCCTTACTCTTTGCCAAGCTTTTTCACCTAGGATTTTATCGGCCGCGCGTCTACTTTCACTATCCCTATGTTGCCTGTAGTATATATTGTGCTCTTTACCAGCTCGATCCAATGGATTGAGCCCGCTATCACATCTCGCTAATTTCTTTTTCAAATTCGTTCCGGGTTCGCAGTATTGATAACCTGGGAGATGTAATTTAATGGGTAACTTGTTGATGATATACCTCTCTCTTCCTTCGTGCAAAGTTCGTCGCATACTATAATGCTTAAATAATTCCATGGGGCTTTATATGTGCGGTGGACAGCGCATGTCTAGCCAAAATGAGATTGGCAGTGCTAACGGAACGTTTTCTAGCTGTAAATGTCTTAACATCGCTGGAAGATACGAAACCCGACCACCAAAAACATGGTGAATTATTTCCAAACAGCATACGAGCTGTTATATGCAGTCCTAGCGGATGTGGAAAGACTAATGTTATGCTTGCTCTTTTATTACACCCCAACGGGTTAAAATTTGAAAACGTTTACATATTTGGAAAAACATTACATCAAACTAAATATCAATATTTGAATACTGTTCTGAATAGAGTCCCTGAAATTGGTTTTTACACATTCTTTTTGTTAGGGCGCTGTAAGGATAGCAAAATTGCACCCTTGGACAGCCTTACCTCTATAGCACCAACTCTGGAAATTTCGCTGTCTTCAATCCAACTCAATTATTTTTCTTAAAGAAAAATAACTGCTGAGCTGTATTATTAAAATTTAAAATAATTGATTGAATAAATTATTTACTTATAAAGGGGAATTTGATAAATAACTCCGAATGCCCTTTTGACACTAATTTATTGATAACATTATCACAACAAAACACATTTAATCTGGCAATTCCAGAAACATTAATCAGTTCAAGTCAATCACATAAAATATTAAAAAACCATGGTTTCATTTGATTCAATCTAGCTCAAGAAAAACCTGAAAGGACTTGATATCAAAAATAAATCTACCTTAAAACTAATTCCGTTTAACAAACCAAAATTAAAAAAAATTAAAATCTTTCAAATATTAAAAAAAAACCATCTGGTTTAATTCCGAAACAAATAATTTAAAAATTATTATTATAGCTAGTGATCAAATAAGATTTATTTAAGCTGACTGAAATTTGAAATGAAAATGTTATAAGAATAATATTATTATAATTAGAAAGCGACATAAATTATTATTATTCTTTTGTTAAGAGCTCATTATAAGGAATTTATTAATTGCTCAATTAAATAAAAGTCTAAATACCCTGGGTAAATCAAGTGACGCAAATTGGTGAACGTGATGAAGCACGCCGGGCTGTGGAGGTATCTTGTCGGCCAGTAGTACGTAGAATATGATCCGCCTCGAGCTGCAGTAGAGGAAAGGCTTCCGTCTTTATCCAATTCCGTAGAGAAATAGTGTAGTTCTTCCGTCTTTGTTTGATTCCGTAGAAAAATAGTGAAGTTCATCCAGATGATAATAGAAAGGAGAAAACGGCCTCCAAACTGCCGATAACCGATAATTTGATCGGAAAATTAATCGTAATAATTACGATTAATGAGAAATTGAAAATAAAATTTCACTTGTGTTAAACTGGAGAATAAACTATAATACGGAATAAACTGTGTGACTGAATAGATGTGTTCAAGACGACAGCCAATTGTCCACTTTTGGACAAAGACTTTGAGCAAAATGAAAAACTCTATCTGCATTTTCGACGATGTGGTAATGGATGATCAAGGTGATATTAAGCGCTACTATAGTTATGGACGACATAATGGCCTCGACTGCTTCTATTTGACGCAGAGTTATGTGTGCATTCCGAGGAACCTTATCAGATGTAATGTAAATTTTCTCATTGTTTTAAACAAGATGAATTAAATTTAAAACACATTAATGACGAACATGTGAGTAATTCCAATTTTAGTTTTAGGCAGTTTAAAAATTTATGTTCCTTGTGCTGGGAGAAACCATTCGATTATCTTGTTATCGATAAGACTAGACTTAGACTAGTTGGAGTTGGAAAAAATTGTAGAACAGGTTATTCAAGTAGTATAATGGCATAAAATTTAAACCAAATAAGATCCAATATTTTGTCAATGAAGTGAAATATCTAGGTTTTTTATTTAATAAAAATAGACTAAAGCAGATCCTAAGAGAATCATAAATTTAAAACCCCCTCAGAATGTTAAGGGTCTTCAAAAAATTTTAGTGATGGGCAATTATTTGAGGAGCCACTTACCTAGTTTATTTGAATCGTTATCAAATTTAAGGCAGTTATTGAAGAAAGGTAATATCTGGCAATAGACATCAAATCATGATGTCAAATTGAATAAAATCAAATATATGGTTGGGAAATTTGCTATCCTAAGTTTCTTCAACCCAAATAAACCTGTAGTAATTAGCAAGGATGCTATAGGGTGATGAAGGGAAACCAACAATATTTGCTAGTCAATTTCTGAAAGATTGTGTAACCAATTATGCTCAAATTGAGAAAGAGCTACTCGGCCATCAAGAGGTTATGGATCATTCACCCCTCACATCTATTATTCATAAATATCTGTATAAAATTAAAAACAGAATTAAAAGATTGAGGCTAAAATTGTTTCTATATTAATTTGAATTGCAGTACCTACCTGGGAAGTATAGGGTCATTGCTGATTTGTTGTCTAGGAATATAGAACCTGAACCAGTTAGCGATGATGTTACTATGAATGATAAGATTCAACAGTGGGAGTAACACTGTCATTCTCAGATGTAGAATACAAAAATTTTGTTCAGGAAACCAGTGCTGATGCTGCATTGTCAATAGTCATGGGATATTATAATGGAGGATGGGCAAACTTTAATAAGGGTAGTTTTAACAATGACTTAATGCACTACTGTAACCTCCATAATGAAATTACTCTTGATAATGGACTTCTGCACTACAATGATCGGTTATTGGTTCCTTTCAGACTAAAAAATTACATTTTGAACCTTCTTCATAAAACTCACCTACGATTTTTAAAGATTAAAAATAAAATAACAATTTTTTTTATTGCCTTGGCATTTTATCTTATGTAAGGAATATGATTCATGTGAAGTTCGCCAAAGGTTTCTAAGGAGGAAAATTGAAGAACCCCTCCCTGTGTCCACATGAAATCTCTAATATTCCATTTTACAAAATAGCAATGGATATTGGAGAATATAATAAATATTATTTTCTTGTTGTCGTTGACTACTACTCAAGATGGGTCGAGGTTTTCAAAATTAAGGATAAATCAAGTTTGCCTGTAATAACAGTGCTTAAGCCAATATTTGCTAGATTTGCCTTTCCAAAAATTGTTGTTGCTGATAATAGTCCGTTTCTGTCTAGCAATTAGGATACATTTGCCAAACAGTGGTGTTTTCAAATAATTACAACCAGCCCAAATTATCCTCAGAGCAATAGGCTTGAAGAAAACACAGTTGGGTGTAATTAAACTCATGCTTAAGAAATGTCTCTGTAATAATCAGGATTTTAATCTTTACCTCCTGAATTACAGAAATTATAGTGTTGCCGGCCTGGGCTAATCTCCTTCACAGTTACTTATGAGCAGAACTGTTAGGACAATGTTACGTGTTGGGATCAATGATCTTAAACCTAAAATTGTGAATGATCCTATTATAGTTGTTAAAACAAAACAAGAGTTATATTATAATAAATCCAGTAAAAGAGCTGATATGTTTGATGTAAATGATGAAATCTTGGTACAAAATAAGTTCTCTAAAATATGGGAAAATGGTAAAATTAAAAAAAAAAAATAGCCTTTACGTCTTATTTATATGAAATAAATGGTAAAGTGTACAGAATAAACTCAAAATTTATTAGAAAATTAAAACTAAGACGCTTCACATTAGACACTGCAATTAATCCCAATGATATTGAAGTAACTATGTTACTAAGTAAGGATGTTTAGTGAACAAACCTAAGAAATATTTGTAAAATTTAGGAGTATACAATAGGTGTAAATAGGTTTCCTGTGAATTTAGTAGTATAAGATCAAGTTTGTTACGTAATTAATTTGTAAAATTTAGGAGTATAAGGTAGGTGTAAAAGGTTTCCTGTGAATTTAGTTGTATTCAACATTTTGATTAGCTTCTTTATGAATAGCAATGTTTGATTTTGCATTAATATTGTTGTAAATAGGTCCCTTGATTATACTTCTCTTCTATCCTTTCCAATCTGGTTTCTGTCCCAGCTACTTTTCACAATCCCGACTAGTTCATATCACTATTTATCAACAAATGAAATATCAGAACTAATGCTCCTAGATTTATCCAAAGCATCTGATACCATAGACCACACAATCTCCCTTTCCAAAATCATTAGTCTTTTCCAATAGCTCTATTCACTGGTTTTAATAATTTTGTTTCAACTTTACACAAGACACCGAATACAAGCAGTTGCTATCCATTATCATCTGATATCCGCTCCCCTTACTCTGTTCTTGGGCGTAGTATAGAGATTGAGTATTTTTCCTCTTATTTTTATTTCCTATACGAACGATCTTCACAAATCCATTCAACATAACATTGTTTCCATCCCCTTTACACTGACTCATAAATTTACAAACTTATTTCTTCCTCTGAGTTTGGCAAGATTCTGGAAGACCTAGATAGAATCATTCCTGGGCAAACAAGAACAAATTAAGGTTAAATTCTGTAAAAACTCGGCTAATGTTACAGGTTCCAAATCCCTCCTCAGATCCTTTACTGATTTTTATTACCTTTATAACCATCCTGTCACTTTCTAGTCCACCATTAACCTAAGTCTCTGCAAGAACTAACATATATACTAATGGTCAATAGGTACCCTTAAACTATTCCATTGCTCTCATAGTGTGGTTATGGTATATGGGGGTATCTCAGTAGGAATTGGGATGAGTTGAAGTGAATCATGAACTGTTACATTAGATTTCTCCTCAGGACTCCGATGTCCATGCCAAGTTACAATTGCTCTTCCCCTTCTTCCATGGACAATACTTTCTCGGTTCATCCCTGTTCCAAACCATCAATTCAAATCACCTTTCTAATAGATACAATATCTATCGTACAGTTCATAATTTTAACTTAATTCGATACAGGGAAAATTTCATTGTCACCTCTGTTTTTAAGTTATTTTGTTTACAATATTCATAATCCAGAAGAATGTATTTGGTAAACAGAATTATCTATCTAGTAGAGAGAATACTCACCATATGTGGCTACAACTAATATTTTTTGTTTATTAGAGTAAGAACCACATTAAATTAACATAAGGGTATACACCTAATGGTGGTATTGGGAATATTGCAAATGATTCTCTTCCTTTTTTCTATATTCTTTTACTATTCCTTTATTGATCGAAGAACCAGCATATCTCCTTGATTTCCAGACAGCGATCTATTTCTACACTTAGTGGCGGCTGTTTCCTTCAAAGGTTAATATTTCCAAAATTCTCATCACCCTCCTTATATATATATACAATATTCTACAGTTCAAATCCTTAGTCTGCTCTCAGAACACAAGATCCCATCTCCTTAAACTTTAAACAACTCCTCCCCACAAAACTGCAGCATTTGACTGTTCCTTTCTAGCTTTCTCCACCTCTCTAAAATTCTCTCTCCTATCGGCCAAGCTTCATCCTAAGAAACCTAACCACCCCAACTGATAGTTGTTAGCTAGCTTGGGAACTATCAGGCTTTTAATTAATTTTTGCTGTTTATATCCAAATGTTTTATTTGTACCTTCTGTATTTTTTACTATTGTTTATGCTATTTCATAGGTATTATTTTCTTTGTTTTACTTTTATTTAAAGACTTTCTCTTATTGCCTGATATTTATAAAACGTTCCATCTATGAATTTATTTAATAGAATGCTGTGAAAGATTTCTTAATTTTTTTTTATATTTGTTTTTGCGAATCGATTCTTTATTTGTACTTTGTTATTATTCAAAGGGGACTTGGCCCCAGAATAAAGATTTTTTTTTCTATTTATTTATTTAAGCAACCACGAATATTTGTAAAATTATGAAGTAATTTTCTTTTCATAAAAATTCAGATCTTTACGTAAGTAGCCTGGCAGCGACTGTAGAAGCAGATTGACTTGAGCAGAAAAGAACTGTCGTGAGAGGTAGATCAAATCTCAGTGAAAGCAAGTTGGGGTGATAAATTTGCTTGTATCAGTAGCATGTTGCAGCTAAAGAATAATCCAATCAGTCCTCACAGTTCAGAGCCTTAGATGACAACCGAGGTAGAAAATAGAATATTAATAGTCAAAAGTTAAATACTCAGAAGAATATAAGAGCAACCATTTGAAAATGGATAATGAATGTGAAAAAATAAGGACCTTTCCCTTTGTTTAATTGAGCCAGATTTAGCAATGGTAAAAGCACTTGGGAGGTTTCGTTAGGCTAAACAGATATCCCTGGCTGGTGATTGCTGCTAGAGTAAGTTGAGACTCATCAATGGGTTGCAGTACGTAATATACAATAATATGATGCTTCACTTATAATTCCTCAATTAAAAAAAATAAAAATACTAGGAAATGTTTTAACACTTTTGTGTTTTGAAATTCTTCACATGTTACTAAGATAAGGTAAGAAATTAATTCATAATATGACCTTCACAAAGCATATACTGAGAATAATTCCTGTCTAAATAATCATAAATAAATTTCTTGTTATCTATAAAATGTATAGAAATCTTATTACAGAACTACAGGTTGAGGTTTTTCAATTGCAACCTTTTTGAAATATGTGAGTAGAGTTGGTTGTGATGCTTTTCGTTTTCTACCATTATGTAGCAGTTGATAGCAATCTATTCCGACTTTTGCGATTCTCTCCCAGTCAACTTTATTTTGCTCTAGGAGGTTTAAGCCTGTTTGAATTAATATTAAACCTTCCTGAAAAATTTTAGTTGACAAAATTCGCGGCGTTTCAAAAGGAACAATCAGTTCTTATTTTTGCAATTTGATGATGTCTTGTTCTTGTCCATCATTCTTTCAATAACTGCTCGTCTGAATCTGTTTCACAAATTAATCGGCTAAATGTACGGTGCAAGTAAAAAGCCTTAAATGCAGCGATTGCTCCTCGATCCGTAGGCTGCAGTAATGATGTATTGGGGGGGAAGAACCACAACTTTGACAGGAAAATCAGTTTGGAGGCTTTCCAAGGTAACAACATGTCCTGGTGCATTATCCAGAACTAATAGGGCTTTATGTTATAAGTCAATCTCCTCACAATATTTTTTCACTTGGGAGATGAAATGGTTGAGAATCAATCATTTAACCCAGCCATTGTTACCCATGCCTTCTTGTTTGACGTCCATATGATGGGTAAACCTTTTTTTTTTTATAAAATGTCATCGCTTGTGGTTTTTCAGTGGTAAACCAAAAGAGGTTTTAATTTCAAATCTCCGCTGGCATTACCCCCATAGCATAAAAGTGTAGGCCGATCCTTGGCCGTTTGGAAGCCAGGGGCCTGGCGCTCATTTTTTGAATCAAAAGTATGTGAAGATAACTTTTTCCAAAACAGCCCTGTCACATCCACATTGAAAACAAAGTAAGGGGGATAGTTTCGCCTGTTCACCAAATCCTTAAATGTGGAAGGATATTCATTAGCTGCTTCCATGATGGTATTGGCTGATTCACCTTGAAGTTGAGCTGTGAAGGTTTGAATTGATCAAACCAGCCTCTAGTTGCTTTGAATACCATGGTCGAAAATTCTTCCTCCTTTTTTTAATGTCATCAAACAGGGCCTTATCTTTAACCATGATAAGAACCTGGCTTAAAGACATTTGCCGCTGGTTTATGTCTTTGTCTTCAACTTAATCAGATAAAAGGTGTTCCATTTTTTCCATGATAGAGGATCTAGACTGTTTCACTTTTGTAGCAGTAATAGATATACGTGTGCACTGGCTGGATAGCAAAATATTTTTTCATTTTCAGGACAAACAGTCGACTACGATATGTTTAACTCCCATCGACTTCTGTTCCACCAACACCCGATTCCATTCTATTTAAAATTTTCATTTTAATTTCTAATGTCAAGGAATTAAGTTTAACTAACTTAGACCTTTTATCAGCACACATTTTTACATCCCTTTTAACTGACTGTTTGAACTAAACTGAAAGAAAAACTTATTCCCAATGTTTAGAAAACAATTAAAGGGGGAGGAGTTAATGGTTTTCTAGGAAAAATATCCTAGACTTATGCGGGTGCGTAGTGGTACTAAACCCAATTCCCATTCAAAGAATTGACATTGGTAGTATAATGTAACTATGTGTTTGTCATTTTAAAAATAATGTGTTGTATCGAATTCGCGATATGTGGGGTTGTGCAAAGGGTATGACTGTACATGATACCAATTGATTTACAAGCTAAGAATAGTACCAATAAAAGTTAATCAATTCATAAACCATTCAGTAATTTTTAATTTTTTTTAAAAGGTTAATAATTTTGTTAAAAAACTATGCCAGATGAAATATGTGAACATGAACAAAATGATCATTTTTTATGACTAAAAATTAATAATAATTTATAACTTTTAATACTAACAATCAAATATTCAACTATTATTTCGTAATATTAAGTTAATATAGTAGTTTCAACATAATATTATCTCTATAGACAAACACATTCAAATAATAATCTAGCTTGCTTACTTAAGTCACTTATTTGTTAATCTAAAACTGATAATTACAGTTCAGCACATGGAAAATAAGCTTAAAACACGTTGATAAAAATAAAAATATTTCTAAACAAAAAAGTATCTTACGTAAAGCATTTGGTTGAAAAATTAATTGCAAATGGGAACTTTTGAATAATCTATATTAAATAAATAACTAATAATTAACCCAACTAAAGTATTTTCCATTAGGTTTAGCACACAAGTAGTCCATTTACTCTCTAAACTGGTTAGTTGGTCAATTAAAAAAATTATAACATCCTGTGAAGTGATGTTAAACACTTTGCATGTTGGGAAATATTTGGCACGGACTTCCCTTCACTTACCTAAGGGCCTGGCCTAATGGAATGGACAAAATTTTTTTTCTTATGCATTGTGACATAATTCATAACAAATGAAAAGAGCAAAATAATTAGCATTTTTAATAAGTATTACTATTGTTTAATTAATTGAGATTTCACTATCTTAAAATTAATTAAACTATTATATAATAAATAGATGATTTATCAACAACATACAATTTACTTTATCAAACCTCAACATTTTCTACACAACTTTTAAAACTTAAATCAACTTATTCTACACAATCATGGTTATAAAAAGTAAAACAGAAATAATTATGCTAATAACAATTTTTTATATTGAATTAAACTTGGAATAATCCAGAGCGTTCGTATGTGCACTATTTCTGAAAGGTAAATGATTATCAAAAATATACATTTACAAAATTTACAAATATGTGCCCTTATAATTCACAAATGGCTTCATAAGTAGGTAAACGATAAAAATAAGAGTAGGATTTAATACAAAAATATATATTCAAATTACATTGCAATGTTATTAAAATTGACAATTTATTTAGGGATTCATTGAAGTTGAATAAATGAAGCATACAGAATTTTCACAATATAACAAGTATTTTAAAATTTTTTTGCTTATATAACTGTGTAAACAATAACAATTCAACACAGACCATAACTTTAACTGCAAACCAATATAATAAAATACTTAATCTTAATGTCTAATTAATCATACAAATGTGTTATTGGTAATGAAAATTGTGCATACTATATTAGAGCTCAGACTAAAAATATAAAATTATTTTTATCACTAAGCTTGCTTGTTTTATATCATAATCATTTAGCCATATTGAATCATTTCTTTTGAATGTCAACTAGATTGTGATTTAGTCAACAAGTCCATATAAATTCTTGGTCTAATGATACAAATAACACTACAACTTAAATTAAAAGAAAGCACATAAGGAATTTATATCATACATTAATAAGTTAATTTTCTATATTCAATACTAAAATATTATTTATAAAAAGATAAAATATTTTAATATGAGGCACAATAATTATTACACAGTCCAGTGCTATGTGAGAGTATACATATTGCAAAGTGGTGGTTATGAAAATAATGAAACAAGTTAGAACAGTTAGTTTGTGTAAACCTGTTTCCTCTAATTGATTTTAATATCTCCAAATATCTAGCTACCTTCATTTCATTCTTTTTTTATGTTATGCTTATTAAGAAAAGAACAATTTTGCACTTCATCAAACATAATAAAAATAAATAAAAATTTTGTAAATTAAAAGTAACAATGAAAATACTATTAAAAACTAAAACTAAAAATTTAAACTCCTTGGCTGACATGAAATAATAAAATAAGGAATATGATTTTGAGATTTTAATAATTGATACCACATCACTAAAGTAACTTCTATTGATGTACTTTAAGAATAACCAGTTCTCAAGATTTGTTTCCATTTTCTTCTTGATTGAAAAAAAGATAAATTTAAACATTTTCATTTGTTAATTGTAGCATTTCTTTATTTTCCCCTCCAGCCAAATATCATCAATATTTATTCTTAAGCTATTGGTTATTTCTGTTATCTAAATATTTGTTTTGTAATATGTATCTAATACATATAATGTAGGGTGCAGCATAGTTGTAGTAGAATTAACTGCAATTCTTCATTTCCCTCATGAAAAAGGCTGAGCACTAAAAATAATAATGTTAAATCAAAACAAAACTGTAGAGCAAACATATATTAAATTTAAATTTAGTAGTTCATGAAAATGTTAATAGTAAAATTTTATTCAAATTGATGCACTTAATAATTCATTTTCATCTTTGAAAAAATAAATATTTGATGTAATATAACTAATATACACTCCTCAAAATAAAAGGGTCAAAGATAAATAATTTTTAGTTGGTGGATAGATATAAAGAAAATTTAAGTGAATAAACATTTAAGTAAACTTTATTTAATTTAACAAAGATAAACTTAAATTTTAAAAAGATGTACGAGGTTTGATCAAAAAGTAACGAGAATTTCGTAATCACTTTTTTTTTCTATTTCAATGGTGTAGTGCATCATGAGTTCCTGCCAGAAGATCTTTGTTCAATAAAGTATATTACTTGAAATTAATGTGCCATTTATGTGAAGCGAAACGACCGGAATTGTGGCAAAACAATTCGTGGAAATTGCTCACGATAAGGCTCTCGCTCACACCTCATTGATTGTTCGTAATTTTTTAGCAAAAAAACAACACTGTTGTGTTATCTCAGCCACCGTATTCGCCGGACATGGCTTCCTGCAACTTCTTTTTGTTCCCGAAAATCTTGAATGGACGTTTTGACACCATTGATGAGATAGAAGAAGAATTGCTGAAGGAGCTAAGATCTACATTGAAAAGTGAGTTTGGAAAGTACTTTGAAGATTGGAAAAAGCGTTAGCACAGGTGTATTATATCTGAGGGGGATTTCTTTGACGGGTATGGGACAAAATTGCTATCGATGAAAAAAAAATTTTTTAAGATAAACAACAATTCTCATTACTTTTTGTATGGCACATTAAGTCATGAAGAGGCAGCACAGCAATTACTGAAGGTACTTGAGGCGTATAGCAAATGCACTCCTGCTACAAAAATCATACAGTACATTACTG
This sequence comes from Acanthosoma haemorrhoidale, assembly GCA_930367205.1. Lineage (NCBI taxonomy): Eukaryota > Metazoa > Arthropoda > Insecta > Hemiptera > Acanthosomatidae > Acanthosoma > Acanthosoma haemorrhoidale. Next base: position 80,582,197 of record OV884009.1, on the reverse strand, counting down.
TACTCTAGGTTTGTGGTCCCAGTCAATGTAACGACTAACTAAAGTTAAATCCGCCCACAATATTTAGATAATTGCAACAAGTAGAGTTATGATCAATAAATGCATTCTTACAAAGCACAGCAGTTTCAAAGATATACTGTATTTCACATTCTCACTAACATTTCTCCTAAATTTAAATCGGAATTGATATCTTGAGTGGACCATTCAAAAGCTTATTAAAAAACAAATATTTTGGGGTATGTAATGAGTTTCCAGAAGTTTTTCAGAAATTAAAATTTTTAAAAGTAAAAGTTTTGAGCTACTATTGCAGTCATTTTCAAAAGTAAAAGTTAACTAGTCTACAGGAAATTTAATACCGATTACGAAAATATTGGGTTGAAGTGGAGGAAATCAGGTTTTATGCCCCCCTTCTAAAAATTCATAGCTTGGCAGTGAAATAAGAAAAATGCAGTTGGTGGCATAAGACTCCATTTTTTATGTAGTTTCATGCATAAAATTGCAATAAAGCATTGAATTAAGTTAGTTAAGAATTGATTTATATTTTAAAAGAAAATTTATACAAAATTATTAAGTGAATGGTTATCTTGCTATGCTCTATTTTACAAGGGTGAATGATAGAGCATTAAAATAACAATTAACTACCTCTTACATTCAATTTATAATGTCCCTCAACTAAGACAATTTACTCTTACCTTCTAGAATTTATAGCTCTCGAAGACCTCTTAGGGATCATAACTGAGGTTGACTTATCAGCTATTTTAGATGAAGAATCTTTTTGAGAATCAACTGGAGATTCCACTAAACGACCACTTTTTAAAACACTAAAACATAGAAATAATATTTTGACTACAAAATGTGTAACAGAAACATATTGCCCATATATATTGAGGTGCCTCATAGCCTGGGGGTATGATGTGGAGGCATTGTTTGAAATCTATTTATAGCTAGCCCTGCCATGCTTCTAAGGAACCCTGAGGGAACATTTCCCACAGGGGAATTCCTTCCTAATAGCTAGAATTTGGAAAGGACACAGGATACCTTCCCTACACAGCTACTCCGTCCAACCAAGCAATGACCAGAGAAGGCTGTCATTTCATTGAAATCAGTGATCCCACAACTGCAGCCTCCTCTTGTCAGATGTATCACTCAATATCTCCACCAAATTAAATTTTTATTCAATATTGTCCCTCAATATAGTAACTTTCATCAGAACTCAACTTCCTTCTTTCAGCATTAACAGGTTACCTTTAACCTTTCTTTGTCTTGAATCCAGTGCCTTTTCTATCGAATCATGATCTCATTTCCATATCATAAAATCTTTGTTCTTCTTTCCTCTTCCAAAAAATATCATCTACAGCCACCTCAAATTCTCTAATTTTTGATATCATCCAACCTAATCTGGAGATGAGGCAATGGGACCTCATATATTCCTTCACCTCTTTTGACCCTATGGTTGATTTCTTTACTGTCAATTTCATCAATATACTTAACAAGCATGCTCCCCTCAAAACTTTCTAAGCCCATTGCCCCTAAGCTCATTGATTGACTAAAGAAAAAAACCTTTAATGAGGTGCCAGAACACATCAAGTAAACGGTTTTCTGCACCAAGCACCCTAAATCTCCCTTTAAAACATTGTGCAACCTCACCCAGTCCAAAATCTGCCATGCCCAAAACCCAATTCTTACAAATCACTGTCATCGGCACCTGAATTTTGCACCAAATGAGACTTTCTCCACAAATTTCCACTAATTCAACCAAATATCCCATATTTGACAGGGGTGTCTATTTCTTCTTATAACATCAATTCCAACTGTTTTTCCATTCCACCCATTGCTTCATCACAACACCTTCCTCCCTCTAGACCAATAAAAATTATTAGCATTTTTGACCAAGACAACTTCATTTTCTCTGACACCACTTTCTAACCTCACAGCATGAAATCGATAACTAAGTCGGTAGGGTCTTGATGGCATCCCAGTAAATATGTTCTCTGCTCCCTAGAATTCAAACCATATTGCTTAATTTTATAATTTCTCCCAACAAAATTCCACATTTCCTGGCTTTCATAGGTTTAAAAAAAGTATTTGACAAAACACATCGGAAAAAGCTGTGGTAAGCACTGTGTCAAGTTAGCAGACCATTGAAGACTACATTAAAGACCACAAGACGGGTTTATATGTATGATTTGTCACAATGAAAACCAATCAAAACAAAAGGTATTAATGGTATTGACATTACTGCTGATATAAAAACTGAGGAGGCCTTAATAGTAATTGTTACAAAACCTATATCACTTTAAATAATCATATGGATAAAGAGAAATGAAAAATAAATGGCAATACTGTTAAAATTAGAGTTAACCAACATAGTAACAATATTATACTTACTACCTTCTAGTAATGACTGTACGAGACTTCTTTGGTAGAATGGAATTGGAGGTTTTATCAACGATTTTTGAAACTTTCAAAGAAGCATCACGTTGAGTATCTATATTTTCTTTTGTTCGAATGTTCTTAGGAAGGCTGAAATCATTATATGATTTGACATTAAATATTTTAATTCAGAATGATGCTTTAATCACTGTAAGCATTGGTACTATGTTACCTTGAGTTACTTAGAGACACACGAGGTTTCCTCCTTAAGGCTTTTATTTGATTTAAATGGTCTCCTTGAGTAAGTGTTGCACTTCGGCTTCTGAACTGCTTTACACCAGATGTGGAAGGTTTAATAGATATCTAAAAAGCCAATAATTATGAAACATTTAAAGAAATTTTTGTGTAGATATGATCATTTGAAAACGAGAATTAAGAGTAATACTAGTTGTGTGGAGCAGTGATCTGATACCCCAGGTCTAAGTATAAGTGATCTAGACTGATGAATTGAGATATACTCTAAATGAGTGGCCAAGAGTTCGAGGTGAAAGTTTTGCTTAGGTTCAGAAGAATAAAGATTACAATTTGTTAGTGATCAATGGCAGATTGAAGGTTTTGGGTGATTCTGAGAAGAGTATATAAGAAAGAGAAATCCATTTGAAAAGCGAATTCTGTGGGATTAAAACGAGCTTGCAAGAAACCTGATATTTGCGCTTTACTTACAGCTTGGATGGTGTTGAAAGGCGAGCCAACAGTGCTGATGGTACTAGTCAGCGATTTCAATAATGCCTGAAGAGGATCAAGTCAAATTGAAAAGATACGTACTACATCATCTTCATTTTGAACTATAGTCCCCGTAATGAATTTAGACACTTGGAATGAAGGGGCTACTTAGCCTGGTGTTGGCACATACGGGCAGGTGCTTATTGCTTAATGATTGACATTAACAAAGTAAAGGGATCACGTAGATAGAAAAAAAGTAGTAGTGTACACAGCGGCAACAGGGCTTGCCATGTATTGTAGGAGTCAAGCTTCTAATTTTGTGACAGCAACTATAGAGAAGACCATGCTCAGTGGCAGTCACTTTAACCTTCTCTAGATAATTGCACCTAATTTTTAAACTTTATCTATCCCCAGAGCTCCCCACTATACTGAGGAGATCACAGGCTCAAGTCCTGATCGTAACAGTATATTTTTTTCTTTGGGTGTTAAATATTAATAATAGTGGGATTCAAACCACAAGAAAAATTGTTAATACTTAATTACAATACTTCTCATATCATTACCCAGTATTCAAAGTCCACGAGGTCACTTCGTAACTCACATGATTCAACTCATGCAATTTATTTATTCAATTATCTTAAAGCTTACATTAACATCTCTAATACTACCCAGACCAATTTTTGGGGGTCTCAAATGAGCCAACAATTGTGAATTTTCACTTAGAACTCTGTCATAAGTTGTTAACTATTTTAAATAAAATAATATTAATCACTTATACTAGACAAGTGACTCTCTTGGGGCTCTCACATCGCATACAAACAACAAGAAAGAAAGAAACAGGCCATTCAAACTACTCCACCAAAAAAATAACAATACCCTCCGCAAGATAGCCAATGCTCTCTTCTATGTCAATAACCGTACCCTTCATGTTGATCTCTACATCCCATTTATCCAAGACCTAGCCATCTTCATATCCCGCCTCCCTGGTCATCCTAGTCTGTATGCTAATGGTCTATTTTCCCATCTCATCCCCAGCAACCGAGTGTGATGCTTAAGGCATACACGGTGTCATGACCTCCTCCAAGCCAACTAGTATTTTGATCTTATGAGTTCTGTGTGATACTGTGTCAAGTGAAGTGGTTTTGGCTTGAAAGCCTTTTCCCCCAAAAGAATCAAGTCACAAATAAACTAAAGCCATAAATAATGCTTATAATACTTATGTATTGATTATTTCAAAAACAATGTTTTTACAAATTTCAATTTTTAATAGTTTTTTTTAAATAAAAAAAAAATCATCAATTTGAAATATCATTACAATGTATATGTATACTTCAAATAGATATACCTTTTCATTACTACCATCGTAAACATTTTCAAGATTCATGTCAAACTGGTCATTTATTTTCATGGTGTCTACTTTGTACAATATTTTTGAAATGTTATCCGAAAAATGTAGTAGTTCACAAGAAGCTTTTTGAACTGATAAATGCTTTAACTTTTTACTGTAGATACCAAATTTATGAACAGGAAATTTTAATGCAGATCCAAAAGTTAATTCTCTATACTTGTTGCCTAGATACCACATGGGTTGTTGTTTCCTAAAAATGAAAAATACATGATATAATTCAAAATAAATAGTAACACTGAAACATAATCATAAATTTGAATGTAAGCAAAAAATGCCAATGGGGTGCAAGGTGATTCATAGTCAGGAGGGAAGGGGGGTAAAGGACTAATAATATGATTTACAATGTGAATATTTTATTTACTATGGTGGTTAATCATTAAGACTTAATTTATGTGGAACCATTTAACATTTAAAAGACTAATTTAAAAATGATTATATAGAAAGGTAAGATAAAATGATATTACTTAATTTAATATAAATTATTAATTTAAATAATGGTTATTTATAAAGTAAAAATTAACTATAAGGAATTATTAAAATGTTTAGTCATTATATCGCTAGCTTTTAGAAATATTTGCAGTTAAATTACTTGTTTGGTACACATATTGGCTTAAGTTAAAAAAAAAAAATCAGTTTCCAACTGAAATTTGATTTTTTATTAAAAAGAGAATTAAAAAAGTGGAGTCAACTGAAAATGCTGCAGAGGCTCCAGCTGAAGATGGAGTAAAACAAGCCATCCAAAATCTAAAGAACAAGTGTGCAGGACCAAATAAAATACAGCGGGTACTCCTCAGTACATAAAATAGAAGTAAACTTTGCAGAAGATACACAATCTCATCTTAACCAGTGCCAGAAGGCTGGGCCAAGGCAATAATTTGTGTCTTGTATAAAAAAGGCAACCAGACTGAATGAGAAAACTACAGCGTTATAACTCTTCTTTCTAGTATTCAAGAGTACTCTTCAACTGTCTGTGGACTCACACTGAAAAGGAGCTAACAAGCTAACATAAGATAGGCTAGGATCAGAAGAGGCTGATCGACCACTGATTAAATATTCTCAATCATAAAAAGTTGAAAAACTACTGAGTAACAAACTGATCACCCACAACTTGTTTAAGGATTTTAAATCTGCATATGACAGTGTAGACCTATCAGAACTCAGAATCCCTTACAAGCTTATGGTGGATGAAAATGAAGGAACCTGGATGTACAGTGTCTGCATTGGATCAGACCTCACTGAACAACACAGTGACTGTGGGCATTGGTGATGGCTTTTTGAGGGAACTCAGACTCAGTAACGGGCCATTGCCACACATATTGGGATGATGATTATTATTATTAAAAAAGAAATAAATAACTCTAATACTCGAAATATAGACCATCATGCTTTATGGCAGTAACCTATTTTGTGAGCTGTTGGATTCCATGCTGATAACATTTCTTGGGTTTGAAAGTCAACCATTCTTAAAAACAGGCTGTGATTTCTCAATTTGCTGAATTGTTTCCCCTGAAGAAAATGAGATTTAAACCACAATTTTTTTCTGGTGGCTTCAGCATTATTTCCAATGTCTTAAAAAATACTAAATTATACTCTTCATATTAATAATGTATAATGCATCTTCTATTCCACTCACCCATTCTACAAGAGTGACAAAGACTAGTAACAGTTCCAACAACTCATGTCAATAGATGGGCTCCATCCATTATCTTTTTGATCCAATCTAATGAAAGACCTGCTCCACATAATTTATTCATGAATGTGCTGGTTTCCTCACTGACTGAGTCTGCAGGACTGAGGCCTTAATCAGGAGGTAAAAGGATGTCATTAACTTAAAAGAATGACCGTTCACCTTCCAAGAGGATAGAGGTCACAATCCTTGATCACAACTGTGAGAGTCCGGAGTCCCACTACATTTAGTTTCCCAAAATCATTTTTAATCCGTAGGGGTAAAAGAATAATGTAGTTTTATTATTTGTAATTACATATACATGCATATATATACATATTCATTGATCTCATTTTAATGTAATTTGCATACTAGTTGATATAATTTATACATATTTTTTAAGATGTCTAGAGGTTATTTTTAATTTACTTATTCTTAATACTGTTCAGGCCAAGTTTGGTCTAATCCCTCAGGGAGACCTATCAAGGAATGTTTACCAACAGACTAAAGCAGCACTGATAGCGTTCCTAGATCTTTAATTAAAATTTTTATAATTAATTTATTTGACATTTCCATCAGACCGGTTATTTGTGACTCTCTCGCAAAAATTACCAAGGTTATTTCTACAAAAATGGCCTGTAATAGTAAATACAACAAGGCTCTAAAACATTATATATAGCAATAAATAGCAATATTATTAGCATTCCGCATCATAAGATTAATTTTTTCGTCAATTGCCATTAATATTAGCGCTGTAATCAGAATTCTAGTGAATAAGCTGGAATATAATAGTACAGAAAATAAATAAATAGGAGAAGCTACTTTTGTTTATGTTTATAGTGCTTGGGAGTTGCAAAGTTTGTTTTTCTATAGATAAATGTCAATTGAACTTCAGTTCCCAGTGGGTGACATACTAGAAAAATAATCCAATAAAGCTGTAAATCGTTTCTATTACTTTTACTTACTTCAAAAAATGGGAAAATATGCTTTGCCCAAATTTGACGCAGTGCAAAATTTACTATGAAAAAAAAACCTTTGAATTTTCCTACTTTTTTCAGTTTATTTGGTATATAGCAAAAAATATTGATCTGACAAAAAAATTTATCTTACCAATATTAAAGAGCATTAAATTTTGTACCAATGACTATTTGATTTTTAAATTTTGGTCATCAGATGTAGAAGATGTGATAGATCAAAAATCGCTTATTTTTCCCCAAAAAAAACTTTCAACTATCACTGACCTTTATCTCATAATAGCTAATTAACAAATGAAAATACCGAACAATTGTTCAAACAATAGTTGTTGGAAATTTAATTACGTTTTGAAATAGTGCCAACATTTTGAAAATTGGTCATGTACAGCCTCTTAGGGAAACTTTTTTTACCGTAAAACCGCATGTGTAACTGACTGATGTTAGTATGAAAATTCTAATGTGCTTCCGGATGAGCTACAAACTTGAAATTGAATAGACTTATAGCTTTCATAGTGTAGCCAACAGAAAATTAAAAAAAAAATGAGAATTTAGTTGTTTACCAAGAAAAAAAATTTAATATGGCGGTCGCATATTTTATGTCTGTTTTGGTGTATAAGTCTTATTGACTAACAGATGCCACCAGCAGCTACTGATTTGGAGAAAGATCTACAACATTGGTCCTATAACTTATTGACGTACACTATTAGTGTCATACATACTCACGGTTTTTTTTCATCATAGTAAATTTAGCACAGCTCGAAAATTGGCGCAAAATATATTTTTCCATTTTTTGAAGTAAATAAAAGTAATAAAAACGATTTCCAGCTTTCTTGGATTTTTTTCCGCAACAGGTCCATCTTTTTGGTCTATTTTGACTGGACTAACAGATGAAGGAAGTTTTATCGGACCAACCAGTAACTGATTTTTTCTCTATTTGGTAAATTTTAGAAATTCCCAGACCTCGTGATTGTAGGTCGGTGGTGGTATCTTTTATGGAGAATTCAGGAGGCATGCCTTTCAGTATTACTTTTGGTTTTATCTCAGATTTTAGAGTTTATGAGTGAAAGCCGAGATTTAAAGCTTTTAGTTAATTTTTAATGAGAGAGAAATCGTTGAAATTATAAACAAAAAGGAGTTTTACCTCCATTGTACTTAATGTTTACTTCTTTCAATTTGTGTTACATTTTAATTATAAATTATGTATGATTCCACAGTTTTATCAAGCTATAATAATAATTACTCAATAGTTCACTTAGAATATAACTAAATAAAATGAAATGATTAAAATAATGCAAAGAATGAAAAATTTAACTTACTCTTTTAACCATCGCTGCTGGTGACCAATGATTGAACCTGGCCTGCAGATTCTTATCCAAGCAATCGCTTCAAGATAAGTGAATGGATAGTGTTTCATAATATAGCAACCTATGAGGGATCCAGTGCGACCCAAACCAGCTAAAAAATATTAATAAGCTACCATTACAACCATTATGTCAGAGTTAAAGTAAAAAAAGGTAATTATATAGAACTCTGAGGCTTTATCAAAACATACAGCGGATGAGCCTGCACCACTTAACAAATATCAAAATTCATCTTTGAATACCAGAAAATATTTAAAACCACTTTTTGAAGGGGTAAATGGACCACATACATCAGTAGATAAATTGTTATTTTATGACTCACAGCTCTGCGTTGTGGGTACTATCTTAATGGGTAGATTATAGAGACCACGATAAACTTGACAACTCCCTGACACAAGTTTCTTTACCTTCAAATAACTTACAGCTAACTGCAGTGGATTCAAATTTACTATGCGGCCGGCCCTATGATCTTGAGCCGGTAAAAGGGAAAAAAGATTCTTAGACATACCAGGAACCAGCCAGACATTAATGAGCTCAAATCTCTTCCAATAACTTTTAGAAGCAGCTTCAATTAAAATAAATCCCTTACCAAGTGCCTTGACTTGAGAAACATCAGTGGTAATAATGACAAGGTCATCCTTGAATGATTCAAAACTTCTGAACTTTGAAATCTTCTGCTACATATATGTGTTGCTCTAATGTCAGCTAACCAATCCTCATTGTTAATCTCCGATGCAAAAACTTCTGAGGTAACCGTTAACCGAGTTGCTCGTTTGTTTGAATTGTTTCGTGAAAATTTAGCTTTACCAGCCTTCGGCAAGCCAAAAACGACATTTCTGAACCGTGTGATCTTTTTTATCGCAATAGTGGCAAATTAATGAGGATTTATAAAAATTAATGTTTTTTATTTTAAAAAGGCTTATTAACCCTTTCAATGCCGAAAACACACAAGTTCAAATCAGGTAAAGCCCACTCAGTGGCTGGGATCACTACACTTGTGATCGCTACCTACCTAAATAAAAATTTCCCCTTTCCCTTAAAAAAAGACCTTTTCCCCTGAAACTAAGGAAAAGGTTCATTCTCATTTGACTCTTTGAACTTGAAAAAGGTAGCTTTCAGAAAAGGAAAAGTATCCCCTTACATATTCATTAGAGCACTATTAGATTTTTTATTTAGTTTCATAATTTTTAGGGAAAATATGTCACGAAATAGGTTCCAAACAATTTTTAGGATTCATTTCTGTGCTGAAAGTCCTAGTATTCCAAAAATATACAGACTTCGAAAAATTAGAGGACTTCTTGAGTTGTTTAACAATATAATGGAGGAAACCTATTAAGAGCTGTCCATTGACAAACCTTGGGGGGGGGGGCAGATTAATTTTTAGGCAATGTTTAGGAATATATCATAAATACAGTGTGAAATTATTTATGCTTACTACCAGTTAGGTCGTGGTTCTAAAGTTCATTATCTATTTGGGATCTAAAGATGAAGACATCGGAGTTAAGGGCACCCTGAAAAAGTAGTAAACCAATTGGTGGAAAGGACATTAGGCAAGGGGCATTCATTCCCAACCACATATCTCAAGTAGACTCATGGCGCCTCACCTTTTCAAACATATCCCCCTGTCATGTTATTAGATCTTAACAGCAATGCCTGGTTTTCTATTGAATTAAATGTGGGTAATTCTTCATCAAAAGCTTTCTTAGCTTGATCAGGAACTGAGGGACATTTATAAGTCCCATCTATTATCTCTATTACTCTGGGTATCAGTTTTAATCCCATTCTCATTTTAACTTTCCGATTCTCCCAGTTGTTCTTCCCATCTAACAGAGCAATCTGAGGAATGGTTACAGATTTTGATTCCATAGTGAAATTAGTAAACATACCTCAGAAAATAATTTACTCCTATCAAATCTTCATTTATACAGATTCTTTTCTGTCAAATCTTTTTTTTCACTCGAATGAAGGATCCATAACCTGTTCAGGTAAATTTTTAATAATGAAAAAAGAAGACAAACATTTAAAGAACTGACTTTAATCATATAATCTAGAAGAGCATATGTAAATGAAAGTGACTCCATGATGACATCACCACCAATAACATACACACAACCAATAAACAAAGAGATTACAAAGTATTGACGAGTAAAGTCGATTTTAAAATAAATGATGTTTGTACCTCAACAGAATACTCTTGAGGGTTGATAGGCATACTCTGAAGAAATTGAATAAAACTTATTCAATAAAGTGTATGTATGTAGATTATCTTCCTCCTCTATTCTCCTAATGTCTCTCAAGATTATGTTGTAGAACCTTCTACCACAGATATGTTAAAAGTGGTGAGGGGAGATTATTTCCCAATATTGTGTTCATTAGACGATGGTCATCAAACATCAAGTGATCTATAAAAGATAGTAGTATACTTGCATTTTTGATGTATCACCTGCATTTTTAAACGGACAATTGAAGGATGAGATCTAAATTTACAAACTAGAAAGTTTCAATGACAACTCCTAGAAGGTCTGAAGGTTACATAAAAGCCTACATCTGGAGCTGAAAAAAGATTCCATGTAGTTGGAATGAGAAAATAAAGAAATACTTACTGCTAAGTATTGGTTTTAAAATTAGCTCAGCAGATCCTTGCCTATTTATCAAAGAAGTAAATGGTAAAAAGGTCTTGTTATGTCTGTATGTTGACACTAGATTAATCACTGTTTCTGATGAAAGAAAAGCAATCGAGCTCTTAGGAAAATTAAAACAGGGAGTTCAAAAGCAAGACTAAACCAGCTGATCTTGGATTGAACATTAACAGGATCAAGGAAAGTACCAAAATAAGCCAAACTTCTTACATTAAGAGGCTTCTTTCTCCAAGCATTCCAGATGGATCAGAGTCGACCTGTGAGTACTCTAATTTTGAAGGATGATTTGGACAAAAAAAGGAAAATGGAAAAGTCAAGATAACAAATTTTCAATATCGAGACGTAGTGGGCTCCTTAACGTATTTTATGGTTTGTACAAGATCAGACATCGCTTACTCGATCAACATAGCTTCAAGAGTGCTTCTGATGGTGACAGAGTCAAATGAATGACTATTTAAAGGGGACTTCTAAACTTGGAATATTGTACAAGAAAAATTACAGAAGAGAAATTCTTCAATGCTAATCTGATGCAGATCTTGGTGGCGATAAAGTCAATAGTGGTCTACTACTTGAATGCATTAATGTGGTGCCATCTCATGGTTCAATAAAAGGCAGTTCTGTCTCCATTTCTACCAAAGAAGCAGAGAACATTGCTGCAAGTGAGGGGTTGAGAGAGCTGATTTGGCTCAAAAGGCTTCTTTAAGAAATGACTGTTTTCAAAGAAGGTATGCTACGCTTATGGTATGTACGATAATAATGATGCCATTAAATTGGCAGAGAAGCCTGGGTGGCACAACACACAAAACATGTATCGATTCAAAACTTCTTCGTCAGAGAAAAGGTTCAAGAGGGAGAAAGACATGTCCAGAGCATGGATACCCAAAATCAACTTTCTGATAGTTTAATGAAGCCCTAAAGTTATCAAATTTGTGTATAAATGTAAAATATAAGACTAAAGAATCTAATTCAAGATTTGGGAGTTTTTAAAGGTTTCATTTCTATTTAATTAAATTTACTGGTTTTGATTATTTAACAAGTAATTGATGAATTAAGGTGTTAAAGTAAAAACATCATTTATTGTCAAATCGATTTTACTCCTTGTTGATATTTTGTAACCTCCTTGTTTATTGGTTGTGTGTATGAAGGTGATGTCATCATGGAGTCGCTTTGTTTTGTTTGCATATGCTCTTGTAAATTAAATGATTAAAGTCAGTACTTTAAGTGTTTGTCTTCTATTTATTATTAAAAATTTATCTGAACATATTCCAGGTAATTTATTAATTGTAACTTTATTATTTTTCCATACAGCATCATTATGTCACCCATAAGGAAATCAATAATTACAAGCTAAAACCTGCAAGTTTTAACAGTAGGACCAAAAATATTTTTATATTATAAAGTGTCAAAAACAATTTATATAATTGAGGTGTTAAATTGGAAGAGGTGGTATAATTTAGGCTTAAATTACACCAACTGCTATAATTTTCTTAATTTACTGCTGGCGAATTCAACAGTTGACATCAACCATCTTTAGCTTTTGGAAATTTTTGAATAAAACAAACACTCGAGAGTCAAAATGTATAAGAGTAAAACAGTTAAAATTTAAAAGATTAAAATATGAATAAATAACTATAACAGAATTATGAAGAAAAGGTGGTTCAAATTATATTCACAGGGAATACAACATCATATGCTTAAACCTTAAAAAAGTAAATAAATATATTCATCAATGTCTATCTATTCTTATTCTCTCAAACTTTACCAAGGCATTTGACACCCTTATCACTCCATCTTTTTATCAAAATTGGTATTAATGTCCTTCTCTTACAGTTATTAAAAATCTTGTTGTTGGTTTAAATCATTCAACTCTAATCGCTCCCAGGTAGTACTCATCCCTGAAAAACCTCTATTCAGCCGCTTTCCTAATTGTCTTCCAGAGTAGTTCAGGGTCTATCTATTTTGCCATTACTTTTCTGTGTCCACATCAACAACCTCCATACATCTATCTATCACTGCACATTCCACTTTTATGCTGACGACACCTAAATTTACCTATCCTTCCCTCCTATTCAGCTCTATTCCACCTCTCTATTGATTCAGGAAGAACTGAACCGAATTAAACCCTGGGCCCCCCTTCATAATCTTTGTTTGAATTAAGATAAACCCAAGGCAATCATCATTAGATCACTTTCCCGCTTCAAAACTCTAGACTATGCTCGACCTCTTCAATTCTTTACTTCAGTCATAAATCTAGGTTTGGTCATTCGAAAAAACTCTACCCTAGAAAGACCACATTTCCCAAATCATCCGTCGATCCATTTACAACCTTAAAGTGCTCAATCGATCACATTTCCCATTAATATACGCCAACTCTTTGGTTTTAGTTTCCTCTTTTGTCTTCCCCCCTTTAGACTATGGCTCCATGGTGTATGGTGGTCTCTTGGAGGATCTCGAGACTTGGTTAAAGTGGCTGATGAATTGTTTTCTTCGATTTATCATCAGGATCCCCAAGAACTGCCGCATTTTGCAGCAATAATCCAAGTTGGGATAATTGCAGTTGTAGCCACCCGACACTATTACTTCCTTGAACCCCTCCTCTTTAATACTATCATGACTAAAAAGCCCCCTTACCTTCACAACTGTTGTTTATACAGAAATACTATAGTAAAGGCAACAGATCTCCAGGGGTTGGGACATGGGCCCTTGCCCTGGGGTATGCTTGACCTAGTGGTTGGAGTATTGATGTGGACATGGGTGTCCTTACCATATCTCTCCCATGTGTATTTGTAAATATCCAAATTGTACACGTAACGGTAATTATAGTGTGGCAATCTTGTTGAATGCATTTATAATTAAATTACTATCTTTACCACCGCTCTACCCAATATGACAACAACCTCTTCCAATTCAAATCATCGGTAAAATCCCGCAATACTAAACTAAATCCCACCTTTCTGACCAGCATTTCCCATCCTACAATACAAATCTGCTTCCTTTGATCGTTCTTTTCTTATCCCAAACCTTTGGAAATCTATTCTCCTAGATATTCGTCATTTATCAACTCTCCCAATCTATAAAACTAGACTTTCACCAGTTCCTTATCTTTCTTCAATCTAACAATTCATCATTCATTCGTTCCAGAAACCTTCCACATTCTTTCCCCCCTTGTAATGATTCATAATCTAAGTTTTTGTAATTTTTTCCATCTGTTTTACTGTTTTCCATGTCTGTGTTACTCATTTTTGTTGCAATTTATTTGTTATTAGTTCTTAGTCGTACACATATTTTATTATACATATGTACATAGTATTCATAAGTTTATCAAATCTGTCCAATTTTTTAGAGAATTCGATTTTGTTCCTTATTATTCTTAGGAGACAATGCCCCAGAATAAAGTTTTTTTGCATTTCATTTCAATGTCAAAAAATTAAGGAACACTCAATGCCACACATCAATCCATAATGTACAACAACCTATAGGGGACTGGCTAAGTTGGCAACAATTTAAGTTGGGGAAAATCAACCATGCTAGTACTTATGGCCTGGCAATTATAAGTTTAAATGTTAACATTTTTATTACAAACAATTTTGTTGTACTCCAGACTCTCAAGTATTTTGGCAGCCTTTTCCCTATTATGTAAAATTTTGATTTAATACTGGTCCCTGTTATCATCAATTTCAGCATTTGCCCACAGAAAATAATATAATTGTCATAGCATGAGGATGACAGGCATGGGTTGTCAGAAGATTTAGCAGTAAATGAAGTAATTTATTAAAGAGATATGAACAACTGGTGTCATTTAAACAGAAAAAATAAATAAGTATTTAAAAATTACAAAAACAAATGGGCCAAATAATTATGAGTAATTTAATCTAAATAAATCTACAAAGTAGCATCATATGAAGAGAACCAAAGGTTAGTTAGTACGTAGTGCTGAGGTACGTCTCATCGTTAATTTCGGTTTTTCAAAGTTGATTCAATAAATCTTCATTTATCTTTATCTGGCACCCAGAACCATCCATCAAAGAAAAAATCCTTAAAAGAGCAGGGAATCAAACCCGGGTGGTCTCCACAGTTTAAGTCAGCACATTAACCACCAAGCTACAAGGGAAATTTTATTGCAAATTTAAAATATGTATTATCTAAAAGTTCTGAATAATCTCAGTTAGCATGAATTCATTATAAAAAGAAGCTTAATTTTTTTTTTTTTTGGAGTAAAACAATCTTTCTTTAGTGTCCACTTAGAGATGTAACCAGAAATCCTTAGTCTTAGAGGAAGCACAAAATCTTACATTAAAGTTTCTTATGACATTATGTAACACATGAAGTTATGTGTTGATTTTGAATCTTTGTGAATGCGGTATCTCTACCTAGTCTACTGTAGATATTGTTAAAAGCTGATTTAATATGAAAAAGGATTTGCATAATGACAAAATTTACAGTAGTATATTAACACTGCCCCTTTAAGTAATTCACTGAAACTAGAAAAAAAATCAAATATTGGAGAGTCAGAAGACTTGAATGCATGTAGCTACAGTTGGAACAATTATCATACCTTATTCTATTGATAATTGTTATAACTGTTGTTAAAAACTGATTCAATGCACCAAAAGGATTTGCATGTAGACAAAATTTACAGCAGTATGAACACCATTTAAACAACTTAATGTATTGATATTTTGAGAAAGAAAAAAACTTATTTCAATAATTCAGATTAAAAGATCTAAAGCAGAATAATAAATATAAAAAACATATTTATTTAAATAAATTAATAACATAACCATCTGTACCTTTGCAGTGAACCGCAACAGCCCCAGAAGTTGATTCACAAAAACTTAAAAATTGCTTTAAGATGGTATCATTTGGTGTGCTACCATCAACAAAAAATAAATCTTTGTGTTGAAATCCAGCATTAGTGAATCTTGATGCATCGTACATTTTTTGGTTCAAACGTATGATAGTTGAAACATTATTTTTCTTAAAATAAGTGTAATAAAACTCAGGAGAATGAACAAAATATCCTAAAAAAAATAAATGAATCAGTAAAAAGGCAGAAAGCTTAACAAATCTGATCAAAAACTAAAAAAATAGAATTTATACCATTTTCAACTTGCGTGGATGCATGAGGTCCACAAAATGCAAGAAATTTCTGAGGAATTATCCAATTCAAATCCCCATTTTCAACTCTCTAAAAATATTAAAAAAAAGTTAAAACATTGCAAATAATAAATCAAATTATTACATAATTCTCAATCTTCACACAACTTACTTTGTTTCAGATTATGTATGCATAACAAGTATATCAATACAATATATTTCATCTAGTAGCTTTCTAGCTTTTGGTTGTTTATACTCAAAGTCATTTGTTTTAGATTTTACCAGTATTAGATTCATATTAAAGACTCCCAAGTCCAGCCTCAGGGAACTGATAGCAGAGTTCAATACCCTAGAATATAATCTGCACACATCATCCCAAAGAAATGGCTACAGGATCGCACCCAGTCCACTATCAGTTACATCACCCTGACAAACTTAATTCTCATTCATCTTTTTGTCTTCCTCACAAGCACCAATATCTTCCATTATATAATGATATAAGCCTAAAAACCATAGTTTCAACCACAATTTCTTTTTCGCCAATATATATTTCCTACCAATCAAAGTTCCCATATCATGTCCATAAGCTATGATGGTATCCCAGCTAAGCTCAGTATCCCTACTTCACATTAACAATTTTTCTCTCCTGAATTCCATGTTCCCCTTCTTCTGGAAAAATGCCATTAGCCACCCAATAGATAATGAATATTGTCTCATTAGCTGTTCCAATCTATCGAAACCTCTTGAACTATTAGTCATATCTCAAACTTCTACTTTTATAGAAAACTGACTCAATCCATTTCAAACAGGCATTCGAACCACTTATTCTGCTCAATCTTACCAACAGCCTTCCATCATTTTAGCTGGTGATATTTTATCAATTAGCTAAGCAGTTCTTCAGATAAACACTTCCTTGTTAACCTTACCACTTCCTTAAATTTCTTTGTGGTCCTGTATTTTGCTAACCATCAAACAAATATCTCGGATTCCTGGTTGATTCTTTTATCATAGACACACCTGTCAATCTAATTTCTTCTATTCAGCTTCCAATGGCTTTCCTTTTAGCCCACTATCTCATCACCATAACCTCAATTCTCTGACATTTAAGACCATACAACCTGATCTGGAGCAAACTGAATGGGGCCTTTTATATTCCTTCATCTCTATAGATCCTATGGTTGATTTCCTTATCCCCCGACCTCCTCACCATCCTTAACAAGCACAGGCCTTTTTAGACTTTTTGAGCCTAGCTCCTTGGTTGAGTCAGGAAATTAAAGACTTAATGAGCTGTCAGAATGAAACAAGGAGGAGGTTTACCTGCACCAGTTGCCCCGACGATGAATCACTCTTTAAAACCCTAAAATCCGCATTGCCCAAGAAAAATTCTTTTACATGTTATTATCTTCTACAACAAACTCTCGCTACCAATGGGACCTCCTCGACAAATTTTCTTTCACTAAACTAAACACTTCCTCTGGTTGTCATATTTCTCTTGATGACCTTGATTCTTAATATCTGTCCATCCAAACGACTTCACCTCAACCCCACCCCTCTGGTCCAGTTAACACCACCAGTAATTTCCACACAGACAACTTCCTTTTCTCTTTCCAACCTCATTTCCTCAATTATGAAATCCAGGACTAATTTGAAAGACCCCTACAATTCTTCCCCTATTGCTTCACATTCATAATTTTTCACTTAAAAATTCCACATTTCCCTCTTCCTAGAAAAGAGTGAATGTTCATTAAATAAAGTTCCTAACCCCAACTTCCCCAAAGACTACCGGCTAATATCTATTATCTCTAATCTTTCCAACCCCCTCAAAAGACTAGTTCAATTTCAAATTTCCTCATTTCTAGAAGCACATTTAAATCCCCTACAATCTGGGTTCCCGCCAGGATTTTCCAGGATTCAGTCTCTCTGCATAATCTTTAATTGAATGTGGAGAAATCCATGGCAACCATCATTCGTTCATGACACCTCCTCAAAACCCTAATTTATTTCACACCTTCACTAAACAACAACAATGGACAAAATAAATATATATAATCAGTAACTAAGCAAAACAGATCATCATTATTATCAATATTGTTATTTTTTATTTAATAAATAAAGAGAGGGAGTGCATGTATGATTGGTAATTCCCAGTGTACCAGCTCTCTGGTTTTCAGTTTTTAAAAACCATTCAAAATGATTAAATTGCCTGCCTACAAGTACTTCCTTTCATTGATATTAAGCCAGCATGTTTTCCGTAACTGTGAGTAGATCTATTATTTTCTCACTTATGTGTTAGTTTTATATGGGATTTCATTAATTATTTAATAAAAAAATAAGAAGAATTTTCAAGGGCATCTTCGAATTTACCAGATAAAACTCATCATTCAAAAAATATTCTTTATGTAATTATTTAAATAATCATATAATAAAACAGACAGGCAAGAGAATTATAAATACCTCATAGTGCTCATATTCTTCAACATCAAAATCGTCGAAGTTGAAAAATCCCAAGTGATAAGCTTTGAAAACCGCTTGAAGACAATCCAGTAAACTAATTTGGCAAACAGTGAGTCCACTCGATGCATCTCTAAAATATCAATAATTAATTAATTTATCATATAAGAGGAGTACAGTGGAACTTACTAGAAATAGCCAGTCAGCATTTGTGGTAGAATTGTTTTCTATTTAACAGAAGAAACCATTTTATAGAATACAAAGTAAAAAATTCATGTGAAAACAAGTTAGGCGTTAAGTTTTTGGAAAGCTTTTTTAATGCCATGTCTATTATGAATTTAGATTTTTTAATGCATTCAAGGATACAATAAAGATGCTTCAGTGTACAGTTCCAAAAATTAGATCAGAAAATTTTTATTATACCTTACTGTAAGGGGTCTGATGACAAATAACAGTTATATTTGGTGACAGAAAATAATTTATTTTGTAGATGAGATGCATTATCAAACCAAAAATCATTAAAAGAAAAAGAAAGGGTAGTGACAGGGCTATATTTGAACTGAAGCCTCCTGATCTCCAGTCAGGTGCTCTTCCACCTGAACTATCCTATATCAAACACAAGCTGTGCCAACACAAAAAATTGTATTGTAAGGGAGGAAGTAGATTCCACAAATTCAATAGAAAGAAATGAAGAAACCTTTCAAAGGCAGAGGGAATCTTAAGAATATTGTTGTAGGCGAAAGAAATGACTGGTTTTCTTATTAAAAGGACATTGCTAATTCCGGATTATTGTTATATACGGCATCGTTGTATATGAATGAATCTACTGCAGATGAGATAGGCAACCAAACAAAGGCAATGCTAGGAAACATTAATCATCGTTATAAGCAAATTTCACTGTACTTTAAGTACGTTATACTTATCAGTACCTCTAATCATGCCAATAAGTACTTTTAGCTTTCCTTCAATGCCCCAATATGAGTCTCCCAAAATATGTGTCTGTCAAATGTAAGACATCAATGTGCAAAACAGCATGTTTCAGTGTAAGGCATTACGAAGTTTGATCAAAACGTAACAAGAATTTTTGTTTACCTTATAAATTTTGTATTTATTCATTGATAGCAATTTTGTGCCCTTCAAAGAAATCCACCTCAGATGTGCCAGCACTTTTTCCAATCTTCGAGGCACTTTTCGATATAGCTCTTAGCTCTTTCAGCAATTTTTCTTTTATATCATCAATGGTGTCAAAACGTTGTCCTGGTTTTTTCCAACTTCGGGAACAAAAAGAAGTCGCAGGGAGCCATGTCCAGTGAATACAGTGGCTAAAGTAACATAACAGTGTTGTTTTTTGCTAAAAAAATACGAACAATCAGTGAGGTATGAGTGGGAGCGTTATTGTGATGGAATTTCCACAAATTGTTTCGCCACAATTCCAGTTGTTTTCATCAAATCGCTTCACGTAAACAGTGCATTACTTTCAAGTACTTCTGGCAAGAACTCATGATACACTACGCCATTGAAATCGAAAAAACAGCCGAACCTTCACTTTTGATCGAACTTGTTCAACTTTTTTCAGTCTTGGCTTTTTCCCCCGTTTGCCCGTTAGAGGCTCAGCCTCAGGAAGGGCGAAAAAAAAAAAAAAAGTCTTGGCTTTTCAAGCCGCTTCCATTGGGAAGATACCGCCTTGGTTTCCATGTCATACCCATGTCTCGTCACCTATTATGATGCATTTAACAAACTCTGGATTGTTGTTTACTTTGTTCAGCAATTCTTTGGCGATATACACGCAATGTTTTTGTTGTTGTTAAAAGTCAACCATTTTGGAACAAACTTTGCTGCCACACACTTCATGCCCAAAACTGCTTGGCATGATCCAAATGATATATTAACTTCATCAGGAACCTCTCTAATATTAGTTCTGTGATCATTCAGAATCATTTTCTTAACTTCTTCAATGTTGTCATCGTTTATTGAAGTGTTAAGGCACCAAGCACGATCATCATCTTCAACGTCTACCACTCATAAACTCTTACTTTACTCATGGTAGATTCACCAAAAGCCACAGTCAACATTTCAAAAACTTTGCTGCACTTTATTTAATTTTTTTGATAAAATTTAATACAAATTTTTTGAACCATTTTTTTTTAAACTAAAAATTGCCTAGAACACCAAAACATGTATAACCATAGTGACTGCTACTAAAAAAGTAAACATTGAAAACAGCTGCAAATTTCAACATATATCAGAGACATGTGTAACAACATGATAAAAACAATTTTTTACCATCGGAATTATAACGCCTGCAAAATTATAAAAGTCTCATTACTTTTTTATCAAACCTTGTAGATTATTTTCAACAAACAGAGAATTGGAACATTGCGTTTTCTGATAAAGTCCATACATTTGGTTTTGTCACAGCTGAAATCCAGGACTGAGGGCTTGTGCAGTTTAGAATTTCAATTTGCAGTTTGCAATTTTTCCTATATAATGTTTAAACCTTTTGATCCATATATTATCTCAAGAATATCCATACAGCATTATATTAACTCATATGAGACAGTATCAATCAAATTTACCGATATCGAAAGTTAACAGTGTTGTCCTAATCATGGAACCCTAAGGTACTTAGTTTGTCTACACTTTGTATGTGGATGTAATGCTTCCTAATGAAGTCTAATATTTCGCCTTTAATCCTGTTCGAGTGAATTATATTTTATAATTAGTTCTGTGGAATGTTATAATAATTATAACTATATCAAAAATATTGCCAACACATGCTGTTTTTCAATTAAAGCATGTAAATGTTTTGCTTCCATTTGAATTAGGTATTCTATGATGGTAAATACAAATCTTCTTTTACCCTCTTTATGATTTTAGACTTTGATACCCCATTTATTTTAAGGATAGATCCCAAATATTCATACTGTTATAGTGGTTTAAGTGTGGTAAGTATTTTACTGTACCAATGCAAAAACATCTACCACACAAGAAAATAACTAATTTGAACACTTATAACCATAAAGCTAAGCTCCTCTCTTTTTTCTTCATGATAGAACAAAATTTCAGACTTCTAAAAACTAAATAATCATTGCAGCTTTGGATAACAAAACCAATTATAAATCGAAAATATGTCTTACCGGAATGGTACAAAGGGCATGTGGACTCCTTCTGTCAAAAGTTTGAATGATTCTTCAGGGGTTTTCTTTAGATAAAGAATCTAAAAAATAATAATAAAAATAAGTGATTTTTTATGTAAAAGTATAAACTCAGTGTATTCATAATTTTACAAGCATGGTGTAATATTGACTCAGGCTATTTTATTAATAATATATTTGTAAATCTTAAATCATAAACTGAGAAGTAAATTTATATACATATTATAGGTGATCCAGCTTTTCATTTTAATCCTAAATAAATAAATAAAGAAAGATTCATAATTTGAGTATTACATATTAGAGATGGGAAATTTCTTTTATTTCAGTGATATGTTTGGTTCTCTTCAATGTTCAATGATCTGTTCATTTTGTTCACCAATGAGAAAAAAAATGGTTTGGTATTTTGCTTGTTTTGAGGGGAATTTTCAGTTTATACATAATTTAATAGTAATAATTGAATAATTTATGACTGCTTCATATGACCTATGCTTGCCAGGCCAGAATCTTTTCCTGTCCTGACTGTTAAGGCAAGACACTCCCCCCTCCCCGAATAAGTCTACTAAATGGTGCCTAAATAAAATATGGACCACACTACTGGTCATAGGAAAGCCTAAATAACAAAGAAAATTTCATAAAGGTGGACTTAGTATAAAAAAACAAACTGATTAACATTGGCATGATATTAAGAAATGTGACCACTGAAACTGACTTCAATCAAGTTCAGTGAATGATACCCTGAAAAATTTAATAAAAACTGGCTTGATCGCTATTGCTCAGATTATTAAATATTCCATGACAAAACATTCAGAAATGTTCATCACAAAGCACATATGATCTCGATAATTTGTATTGTACTTCAACCGGTGTTTTTTCCCTCTTATCTTGCATTGTCATCACCTGGTTAGTTATCATGCAAATATTATGTAACTAACAAATTTTAATAATAAATAACTAATACTATCTTAAGTAAATATGTTTTATTTGTTAAAAAAAATAATAATAATAATAATTGTCGGGTAAGCCCCCTTTACCCTAGGGTCTCTTTGACCTGGCCGCTGCCCAGCGGGCATCAAGAAAGAGATAAAATGGGTAAAACTGTGGTCTTTGACCTTTGCTGCCGGCCTAGATGGTGGGCAGCTTTTTGTATTGATCTGACTCTATAAGTTCTTAGAAGGTGTGCCCCGATAGTGCACTAAGTTCAGGAGAAGAGGTACAGGGTAGGTATTATAGGTAGTTTATGTGGTCTTCAAATGACCACAAATTCACACTCAGCATCTAAGGGTAGGCGAAAACCGTCTGGATACCAAAAGGCGAGTGTGAACCGGAGAGAGACAGACTGGATCGCTGGGGGGAAACGCTACTAGGTAGGTACATTTTGTAGGATCCCAGAGACCGTCGTCTGTATGGAAGGGATCCCTTCCAAGGATGTTAGTTTTAGCAAGACAAAGGCAGAGAATCCGACTAGGAAAGTGAGAGATGCAGAGGTAGTTAAATAAGAAAGCCATGGTTCAAGTAGAGCAGCAAGTGTCAGTGCAGGGAGAGAGGGAGAGGGAGAGAGAGAGAGAGAGAGCAGTATTCACTTCAGGTGCCGGGTTCCGAATAAATGAAAAAAGCTCTGAATTTCGGACTTATATAGGCAGGTCAGAGGCTGTGCTACGCCCGCGCCCTTTAGTGGGCTTCAGCGGTGTCATGAAGTCATAATGTCAGTTCCCCCTCTCTAAATTTTGCCTAAGGTTTTTATTGTTAAAATATGGAAATGCAGGCGGGTGTTTTCTGGGCCGAGAAGAGGAAAACATCTATTTATTCGTGGCAAAGAAGTTGGTACACCAATAATAATATAAAAGATCTTGTTCAATGAATTGACCTCTGCATTGTTGATCATATATCCTCGGCACATAAAACCAAACACTATCGAGTGGGTGCTTTTTGGCATGCAGCTCAGGCTTTCAACAAAGTATAGAACACAGGTTTCCTTTACGAGCTAAAAATTTCTTTACTGCAGACCCTTTTTTAAAATCCTTCAATCTTTTTTGTCAAACTGGTTCTTTCGAGTCCACTGTGACTCATAATATTCCAACTATTATTCCATTCCTGTGAGTTACCTATACATAATATGTTTCTATTTACTTAACTCCTACTGTTTGGAGATGTAGCGTGACTCTTGTTATATATACCCATTTATTGATGAGGTAGATAAATAAAATGTCTTTTTAGTATAAGTAATATATTTGACTTCCAATCAAAAGATCTTACAAGAATAAGAATATATGATTATTATATTAATTATAACTCTGACAGTAGCAATTACGATCCCAATTTTATTGATATCAATTTGTACTATTATCTCAAAAACATCAACCGCAGATCGATAAAAGATATCACCTGTTGAATGCAAATTTGACGCCATAAGATCAGCACGAACACCCTTCTTAATTCAATTCTTTTTAATTGCAGTTTTATTTCTAATCTTCAATACCAAAATTGCCATTTTATTATCCGTAATCATCACAATAAAAGGAAGAATAAAACAGCCATTATTACTATTACAGGATTTACATTAGTATTAATTTTAGGCCTATTACATGAATGAAAAAATGGTATACTAAAATGAACATAAATTAGGGTTGTAGTTACATTAACATTTAATTTGCAATTAAAAAATGCTATATAAGTTAGCCCACCTTAAATAATGTAGTAAAAAGTCAAAGTCCGAGAGGGAGTCGATGGTTGGCGAAGCCTAGTTTATACAAATACAGATTAACTTTTTTTATATTCTGTGAATCTCAAGTTACACATATGAAAGTATTTAAATAAAACCTTGTGCTGTCAATCTAGTCAAGGTTTAAAGTAATTTTCAAGTCTTGACTGTTGAGAGACCATTAATTGTCTTAGAGGTCTACCTCTGTGAGTATGAGTCATGTATAATCATTATGTTCACATTGCCATTGTGAGTCAATGGCTCATAGGTATCAATGACAACGGATTTTTAAAAATTATGCCCTTTCAGAAAGATTTGAAGAATAAATAAAAACACTAATTATTTATATTTATTAATAAAAATCATTTTAATTTAAAGCCTCTAACATTTATAATGGAAAATCTACAATTTAAGTTGGCCATCAGTTTTAACTATATGTTCTATTGATTAGAGTGCGAGAAATTAATGCATATAAAATTTTGTTATAAAGAACCACACGTAATACTCCTTTCATAAATTATCTACACACACACATACTTACTATGTGTAATGATATATATTTGTAATGATATATATTGTGTATTGATATATATAAAATAATGATATATATTTGTTACTTACTGAGTAGGAAGCAATCAAAAATGCAGCATTAGCCCGTTTTTGGGGCTCGATTACTGTATAATGAACAATTTTTCGATGACAGTGGATAGCAGCCTAAAATTTATTAAATGCTGAATAAATTAAATATATAAATTAAAAATGAGTGAGTAAGTTTTTAACTTTTTCAATCAGAAATAATCTAAGCGAAAATCAAGCTTCAGTCCATCCTTCATCAAATAAAATAAATATAAATGGATACAGTCAGTACTGCGTATATACTGTTTTGATTTTCATACTTAATTGTTTATTTAAGTAAGGTAGAGTGCCAACACGAAAGAACCCAAGAGAACAATTAGGTATGACAGTGCTACCACTTGGAAACATAATTTTGCCACTCATTTGTAAATACCTTTGCTAAGTGTTAAAAAACATTAGTTGTCACAATATTTTCTACATTTTTTAAACATAATAATTTAATATGGGATTGCAATTTGTTAAAAAAGTTTAGTAGAACTAATTGACCTACTATATAAAGGAAAATCGAAAATATTACAAAAGCACCTTGATGAGTATATTGTCATAGATGACAAAAAGATACCCGAGGGGCAAAATGCCGAGTAATCCAAAACTTACACTAAACAGAGTATGAATAAAGTCTGAAGCAATTGATCTAAATAAATATCACTATGTAGATTAAACAATAAAACAAATTATCACAAATTAATACAACATAACGTTGATACTGCAACTTACCTTCCTTTTCTTGTTTAATTTTTCACAATATCTAAAAAGCATAGCCAAATTCAATGGGCCAAAATCAGAAAAAAAACTCTCGTATATTAATTCTTCATCTATGCTAAAGTAGTGGGTATTAACTGTTGATTTAGGCTTGATAGAAGTCCTAAGAGTAATAAAGTAAAGTTGGTCTGTAAATTAAATAAGACATTAGAATAAAGGACCAGCAGGGCATACTCAAATGTAGCTGTTGCAAAGATTAGGACTTACCTTTAACAAATTCTGAAGCTGAAACTAAAACAGCATCATTGGGTTGGTCCATCATTTTGTAAAATTTAAACCACTGCTGAAAACCTAAAGTCATGAGTCAATAGCAGTTGAATTATATATATATTGAATTTCTTAGGATCAGTCAAATTAGCTTCATTTTATGAAACAGCAAGACCTCCAAATAGATAACACATAAGATCATCAAGAAACTTTAGAAACGCCAGCAATTACTTTATCATCTATACCAATGAAACACATTCTCTATCTGAACAACTCAGACCAAAATTAAACTAGATGCAAATTGATTGCCACCAACGCAAAAATCATACAGGGGGAAATAATAACAATGAAGAAAAATTAAGGAATGTCAGTTCAGTAGAGATAAAATACGTTTACAGATAAATATTAGTTTCATTTTAGGCGTACTTCGTTTAATAACAATATCCAGTAAAACAGTTACAACATAAATGGAATAGTGAGCAATCAAAATGACAACTGCATATTACTTATAGGCGCCATTCGACAAAAATCTATTAATAGAATAACCTTTCGGAGGTTATATAATCAAAACGTTTTCCATAGAGCATACATCTTATTCTACCCAACAAACTAAATACTAGAACTGATCTTTTGGTTCGTTTGCGAACGACTGCCCAGCGTGAAATCTGGTACCAGACTATTAGTGATGAAATAGCCAGCAAGGCAACTTATAGAACCAGTAATGTGAGAGGATGACTTAAACATTGTCTTCCCCAAAAAGGATTAGAATTACAGATTTATCCAGTGATATCAACCGCCCTTATATGATTTCCCCTCAAGCCTAGCCAGTTTTTATTATTTCATTGTCAATATCTGGCATTCTGTGAAGCCAGAGAGAGAGAGAGTAAAACGTCTCATATGGCCACAAAATGGATATCAGCCTCTCAATCTCAACTCGGTGGTGGAGGATATGGCGTCCCGACCTCTTCCGAACCAACAGGTATTTTGTTTGTAGTAAGCGCTGCGGTGATTGATGGTGTCATGAGAACAGGTTTGGCTAATGACCCTTTTCCCTCCAAAAAAAAAGTAACAAGACCGAATACAGAAATTCTACAAACTGCTATAAATACCTTTGCACCGATAGGAAGAATTTCAATAACGAAATGTTTTTAAAAATACCCAATATAGGAAATTAGCATGCGGGGTGGGAGGTGAGAATGAAGGTGGCTAGGTCTTGAATGAATAGGATGTTAAGATCTCCGCGAAGGGTACTGCTGTTGCTATAGAAGGGGGTATTGGAAATTTTGCGCAGGATTATGGATTGCAGGGATTGGATGCAAAAAACATTAGAGGGCTTAGCACTAACCCAAACTTCTATTCCGTAGGATCAAGTAGGTTGGAGTATCACTGTGTAAAATTCTTTGTCAGTTCTATTGATATTTTTGAACGCCTGTTCATAAGGTGAAAAAGTTAATTAAATCGTTTATTAGTTTCTTCTCGTTTTAAGATGATATAGGAGCCCCAAGTGAGTCCTTTATCTAGTATAACTCCTAGATACGTGGTCTGAGATTTAACAAGAATGGTTTGGTTAAAAAGTAAAACTGGAGGACAGAATAAGCGACGGAGGGTGAAGGTGACATGAAAGGACTTACAGAGGACATCAACAACAGAGCTCATATAAATAATCCAATCAATCAGAAATTTTATAAAATGTGAAAAAAATTTCACAAATTATATTGTATTCATTTAAAATGTAACATCTCATGTGCGAGAGAAAAAAAAGTATTGTTTTTTTTTTCTGGAGAAGTTGTCAAATGAATAAACTAACGAGAGGAGGCTTCGGCCGTGTGGCAACCAAGTTCATTGAAACTTTCTTTGGTGATACTAGGTCGAAAAATATTTGGGCACGAAAAAAAAAAGTTTAAAAGCTCCACTTTTTAAACATCCAGTGTTCTGTATTTGTTTTGAGTGTTCAATAGGTAATAATTAATCATTTGATTTGTTTTTCTTTTGCGTAAAGTAAGAAAAATATATGCCGGATTTCATCTAATGAGCTTAGAGCATTGCAAAGCTACAAAACCCTTGAGACGCTTCGAGTCAAGTATGTCAAAATGTTTCTTTTTATGAAAAATAATTTTCTATTCGTTTTCAGCACTTCTAAAAACCCACGCCTCTGAAAAAAATTAAACGTTAGATTATTTCTATATTTTGAATGCGGACGTTTTTCAACAAAATAAAAATTTTAGTATTTTAATGAAATGTATCGACTAGTAATAACGTAACTAGTTAAGTCAATGATCAGTAGCCCTATATTTTTTTTTTAGTTAAAATTTTTTCTAGTGTAATTTCTAATTTATAATGATATACCCGGATAAATTGAGGATGTACCCTACCTTGAGAGTCCTATACGTTAATTATTTTTAGTTCTGTTCTTCTTCTCGTACCGACCGAGGAATCTCTCAACTTCTATCTTAGAAAGTAATAATAAAACCAACCTGAACATACGGTTTGAAGTTATTTGGCGTAACGAAACGGCCATTAACCACTGGTGTCTATCAATAGTCCTTAGAACAATAGTTAATGCTCTTTATTACGACAGAAGCAGTACCCTTCATAAAGATCTTAAGATACTTTACACATAAAAGTTTAGACAATTACCCTGATCCTATACCACATAGTCATTATACAGCTTCGCACAGCCCCACAATCATTCTCGAAGATTAAAGTGGGGCAGTAGCTTCATTGAGTCTTAAGGTCAGTTTCTTGTGTAGCCCCTGTGCACCTGTGGCTTTCGCGCTCTTGGTCAGCCTCCACTGAAGCCCGGTGATGTCACTGAAAGAGAATCAGTCAAAGTGTGAGAGATCTCCCACTTCCATTTTTGCATGGGTGGTGACAATCGTGCTGGATTTGGAGGTCCTTTGACCTTGTATTTGTATAACAGTAAATATGACACGATAATATCATTGACTACAGTTAATAATTACCCGATGGAGTCGATTTTCTCAACTTAGTATTTCGATTTTTTTTTTTATATAGCATTAAAATTTCAGATCGATTGAGTCACTTTAACGATCACTATAATATATCATACCGTTTGAAAAACGTTTACGACCAAGATGAAAGTAGATCCCTAGTCTTCTGGTTCGTGGGGGGGGGGGGGGGTAGTTGTTTTCCAACAGCTGAGTTGTGTGTGGAGAGTATGAAATGGTGAACCCCACGATAGCCCGGCACAATGGAGAGCCCTCTATTGGAGGGAAAGCACTGGTTACTTTATAGCTACACCGAAGCAGTGGTGCAATATAGCTACACCGAAGCAGTGGTGCAATATAGCTACACCGAAGCAGTGGTGCAATATAGCTATAGCTTCGACAGGCCATCTTATCCATCCAACTTCCCTTCGGCCGATAGTGGTCATCAATAGTACTCTCACTCCACGTAGCAGCACCATTTGTCACATTCCGCAAATATCTGGCATTATCCTTCAGCCCAAAGGGTAAGGCTCTGGCCTCATACAATCGTACACTTTTTTAATCACCTCATATTTGAAAGAAGTATTCAACCCCACCCTTTCTTACGTTGTGGAATGTTTAGTTAAGAATTACGAAAATAGCTCAAAAATATATTAAATGCGAGAAAAAAAAAGTTGGTATCGGTTCTCTTAATTATTATATCTTTATTATCCTAGAACTATTTCCCTTAAGAACAGATATTTATTTTTCATAAATTGGGATCTTTGAGAAGATTTAATATGTGCACGGAAATGAAATATATATAAAAATAAAAGACACATATTCGTCAGTAATTAAAAATATAAATTGAAATAGACGTAAACAAAAGCAATACGAAGAAAATAAAACTAGAACTTGCTAGGATAAAAGCAAAACACTGTACGAATATATGTACAGCTGCAAAATAGTACCCTATATTACATAATTAGAATGTTGTAATAATCAACGCTCTTTTATTATTTAGCACAAAAATGTAAACATTTGTTTACAAAGTTAGTTGATAGCAAATAATTAAATGATCCTGATTTGAGCACATTTATTGAAGGAGAGTGTCGGATGGAGGGGGGAAGGTAGTTCCAGAGGGAAATTTCATTTATGACCGAGGAATTGTGTAGTATTGTAGTTACATTGGATTAAAGACATAGGATGGATTGTCGGCTGCGGGCTTTGTGTAAATGAACGTCTGCTTTGGAGCTAAAGATGGAGAATAGAATTGAATCACATTATGTTACCCATAAAATGTCTCACGTCACGGCTCAGAAGCTGTTTAAAGTCCTGATTTTCCCCGAAGACATATTAATGTGACTAACAAAAAAAATACTTTACAAAACAAAAGTTGAAAGCGAACAAATAAATCGTTTAGAAACACAGCCATGGTTTAAAAAACACGATAAAACATTATAACGTTCTATAACAAATCTTACTCCTTAAGGGTATAAAACATTGTGTGAACTTTTAATTTTCGTTCCTTAGCCCATCAATTTAATTATAAGTCACTCGAAAAATGGTAATCGTGGCCACTGTGTCATTGTAGGGTAGATTGTGGGTATAAAAGAGAGAGGCGATTATTTATTACTATGAAGTATTACTTTTCTTTAAGATTTTTAACGTTTCGGTTTAGTAAAACCAATAATACCTATTCATTAGTCCAACACTCATTAGGAAAACGGTATACTTACAAATGAGTAATCGTCTTTAGTCTTCTGATGCATTACATATTTGTCCGTCTTTACTACGATAACTGTCTTAAAGTTGTTAAGCCTTGAGGACAGACACGCTATAAAGAATATAACGGTCCATTGTTTTGAAAAAGCCAAGAAAGTGCTAACAAAACCGAATTTATCTAAGAGCTTTATAAAATATAATAGCTTGAGACGAAGTGAAGGGCTTAAGGGTTCTGTGATAGAAGAACGGTAATCTGAAATGAGAACGAACAGAATAAAGGGTTGTTGAAGATCCTTCATTACATTGTTCCTGTTGTAACCGTTGAGTATATCACTCCCTAATAATAGGTTTAATAATGCCCATAATTCTGAAACGACACTCTTGAAAAGGTTGGTGTTTAAAACAGATATTATTCTCGAATAATATTTCTGTAATACAAATATTTTACTACTGATCGCGAAGGTAGACGGTCATACTGTTAAGAGGAAATCATCTTAGTTCAGCCTGTCTGTATGTTCCGGGAAAGAGGTCTTGAAATTATTTAATCGATCTGAAATTAAACAGTATGTTCCATAACATATCGAATATTCTCTATAGTTTTTAGTTAAAAAAAAAAAAGAATTAATCAGGAAAGGCCCCCAAGCTCAGAAGGAATGTTACTTTAAGTGATCGAGATAAGAAAACAATTACATAAAGTATTTTTTATTAAAAAATAGAGTATCGATTTTCCACAGTCATTTAATAAGTATAAGTAATAAATGTAACTCCATACTGTTCCTTCACTTTAGCATTAGTCAATTTTTCATTGTTGCCGCAAAAAAAAACGGAAGCGTTGGAGGTAGCAAACTGATCGATCAAGGGGCAAAGAAGGTATTTTAATAAATGGTGAGACACCAGCCGCAACGCGGAACGTTCCATATATTTAACCATTCATGCTCCACTTTCATAAATCATTGGAACTACCACCCAAAACCTATAATTACAATCTCATGTTTAACAACCTGGACCGTGGTGACTATTGCATGAACTAGTATAATAAGTTGATGTCTTTTCGTATAGTGGTTACAATTGATGTTATAATAAATAATTCACGTTAATTAATTAAATCGAAATTATTTAAACCTTTCATTTATTCAATTATGAAAAAACACTTTATAATAATGGTGTAGCCGCCGAAAGAACTTTCATCAATATAAAATAAATTACGGGTATACCAGAGAGAGATGTACATTTATTAATATGAATATCCCACAACCAGCCTTCCAGCAAACACTCCTAAATTCGCGTCTGACAATGAAGCCCAAGTTGCGTACGCAGCGTAACGCATCTAAATCAAAAAAAGGAAACACTGGTTGAAATGTACCCACCGTGTTCCTCAATTAATGGATAATTAATGAAATAAATTGTTATACGAGTGTGACTTCTGGTGAGTAAGGTAAAGACTACAGCAGACAAAACAATAGGGTAAAGAACAATCATACCTTTTATAGCCACTAACTGCACATGCGTGCAATACGCACACTAACCAGAAAGAAAAACGTCGTGAGGATAATTCTGAATTAAAAAAGATTCGCCACTTAACGTTTCTTCTCTCATTTTTATCTTCATAACGAAGATTTATGCATTTGCGCTACGGGAAAATTGAGATGGTCATCGCGTATTATTGCGCCTCGACTATCAAGATGTGAGAGCCATTGAGCAGTGTGATTACTCTACCATAGCTAATTATGGTATCATGTTGAAATTAAAGGAACATTTGGTGGATTGCGTGTGCCTACCGGAAAACACCGGAGAGCGCGCGCGCGCGCTATACCCTCCCCCTAATGAGCTCCGGTCGTGTCGTGACCAAGTCCCCTCTCTCTGCAAGAACGCCGAAGTTTTGTTGATGACATATGGAAAGGTAGGCGGGTGTTTTTAGGTCCGAGATGAGGGGAACTTCTATTTATTCATGGTAAAGTAGTGGCTTCAACAGTATTCTTTACCAGTTCTGCAGGATACTTTTGTAGTGACCAGCGGGTTACAGTTCGCCAATGATATTTACCATCTGCGGGATGACTCAAGAAGCTCATGACAAAAACGTTGTACGGTTCCTCCAGGTTATAAAGAACTAGAATTTATCTTTAAATGAGAAAGTCAATTTTCCAGAAAGTCAATGAGTCCTTTTAGTTACATGATAGTGGAAGGGTACATTCTGACCCTGAGTTCCTTTAACTTTTGGGGGATCTATTTACCTCTCCCAGGTAATAGCTGCACTAAAAAGAGGTATAGGAAAGTTTTCCTATTACTCTAAATGGATCCCTAGTTTTTCAGAAAAAGTACAACCCCTCCCAAAAACTCGAACTTTTCTTAAGGATCCTTCAGCAACAAAGGATTTTGAATAACTATAGGAAAGCATTTCATATTCCTTTGTCCAGAGGATACACGAAAATGTGCCATTTACTGTAGAAACAGACGCTCCCGAATTCACTATAGGTGCTTCGTTGTTTCAATTGAACCGACCATTGGCGTTCTTCTCAAAAACATTATCAAAGGCGGAACTACGTTATTAAGCGGTTGAAAAAGAATAACCAAGAAAATGGAGACATTATTTTATTTCCGGACACTTTAGGCTGATCATCAATAATAAAAGCGTGGGCTTCTTGTTTAAAAAAAAATACGCCCCCAAAATAAAAAATGATTTGGTGATTGGAGATGTCTTGTTTTCATTTCGATATTGTCTACCAGTAGGGGAAATATTACATGTGGCAGACACTCTTTCAATCAATCAAGCTTCCAGTAGAAGTACCTTTTAGACCTCCACACATCTCTATGCCATTCAGGTAATTGTAGAATGTATCACTACGTCCGTTGGAAAAATGGATGCTTTTAGTTAGACGATGTAAGGAAGATGACAAACTCTTGTGATATTTGTGCACAACTCAAATCACGTTTCGATGAACAGAAGGGCGCCCTTATTAAGGCAACTGGACCCTTTGAAAGACTACATATTGACTTTAAAGGACCACTTTCTCCAGTAGGTGGAAACCTCTATCTACTTACGGGTGTGGATTTCCGGTTTCCAATCAAAAATATCAGTTCTTCTAACGTCATCGGTTGCCTCCGACCAGAGGCGTAACTACAGGGTGGCAGGACTGGCAAAATGCCACGGGCCCCCGACCCAAGAGGGCCCCGGCCCAAGTGGCCGCGAGCTCAGAAATATTCTTCAATATTGTACCTATTTATAAAAATATTAAAATATATATACCATAATACAAATTATTGGTTGTGAGTAACTAAACTACTCGTAAGTATAATAAAGCTTAATGATAGGGCCCCCATTAAAGGAATTTGCCACGGGCCCCAGATGATATAGTTACGCCACTGCCTCCGACAACTATTCATCTTTGGCGCCCATTTATATTTACATTCGGATAACGGAATATCACTAATATCGAGTGAGTGGAAACAGTATCTCACAAGTCTGAATGTAGTGACGAGCCACACAAGTACTTATAACGTCCAAGGAAATGAGCAGGGATAGTGCTACATGGGATTATATGGGAGACAATATCTTTACCTCTCAATTCTAAAGGGGTGCAACAAAGTAAATGGGAATCACTTCTAGCAGACCCAGCTCACGCAATTACAAATCTACTACGTACTACCACTAACGACCTCCCCCCCCTCCATGAGAAGATGTTTCGACACAAGAGGAAGACAGTGAGTGATTTTAGTACCCCTTCCTGGTTAACAACTCCTGGGACAGTCTTGCTCAATAAAAATGGAAGACAGATTAAATATCCCTTAGTGGGAGTAGTACAACTGATCGAGGCAAACCCTTCGTATGCTCACCTACAACATCCAGATGGAATACAGTCAACGGTATCGATCAGACATCCGGTTCCCAAAGGAGACAGATGATGAAGGAAGACTTTCCAGTTCCACAACGAAATGGAAAAGAATTGTGAAGAATCTCCCACAGAAGATTTATGAAGTTGCGGAGGACGAGCAGAATAACTCTCAGGTGAGAGACATTCGACCTACCAGCCAACACTATACGCCAGCTTACCTGTACGATTACCTACCGATTTACAACATGACTTTATATTATATTATATTTGCAATCAATATCCATACGGTTGTTGCTATATCATAACAGTGTGTGACAGATTATTTTGTGTTCGTTTTGATTCTGCGTTTTTATTTCTTTACAATTTGAAGAAATCTTTTGAACAAAGTGAAGTATTATAGTTCGCAAGCGATCCGGTTTTGAAATAAACTGGAACCTCTCTGGATTGACATGTGACTTTTACAATATTATGGAAAAGGTTACAAAAATGTTAATCCAAGTTTCTTTTTTACAACTGGAGTTTAATGTTTGTTTAGTGCATTGTTGAATAAAAAAACTACCTTGACTAAAATGATTTTTAGAAATCCCGTTTCTTTCTTAAAATTAACCATTTCATTGTAAGTTTTGTTATGATTATTTCATTTTATACTTAGGGAAGATATTTGTTGCCTCAAAGTTTCCTAATGTGCATTAAGTTATTTGCCATTGTGTTTGGTGGATTTATTTTCACCTTTAGAATAGATTCCCTAAATATGGACAGAATTTGTAAAATTTTGTTTAATCACTGCTTTAGGCCGTCCGAAGTCAAATTAAGTACTAATATTACCAGACTTAATTCATAACATGTTATGATTGTGGCATGCTTATTTTCAATAGGTGAAGGTGAGCGGCATTGTACTGTCTCTTGTTGATGGTTCACTGGTTAATATTTCTTGAAAATCTGAATTATTAATTAATTAATAGTTCAGATTTTAAAGAAATACTTTTTGAAACTTAATAGAATTTATTGTTAATATTTTCAGTTAATTAAGTGACCTGCCTGGAATTATTCTAATGTATTTATCAAATTTAGACCAAGATAGGTCTAACTGATATAATTATTTTTATCTGTGGTGCCTTGAAAAATTCTTGTTTCAATTGTTATTTTCCAATTCCGGTAGTCTTTATTTATTTGTTGTAATATTGGTGGAGTCAGTTTACTATGGTGTCAATTCGGTATGAGTTTGTGTACAAGACTGGTGGTAGCTTTGAGGACCCAAGTTGACTACTTTTGGGTGTCGGAAGATCGGATATGAAGAGATTAAAAATCTAGGAACCTTCAAGGATACCAGCTATAATCAGGTACTTTTTAGAGGTTGATGTGTTGATATGAATATAAAATTGATTGAATGGGAAATTTATATTTACTTAAGTTATGCTAAATACCTGTCTGTCCGATTGGAAGGGGAAAAAAAATAGTGATTGATTTTAAATGGTAAAGTTTAGTACCTATAGCGTAAAAGAGGAGGATGGAAAAACATATTTGTCAATGAATGTAATGAAACATGGTATGACTCTTATCAGCATTTTTAAAAATTGAATTTAATAACTGGTTAGTTATTATTATTTTAATAAATTTCAATACACTCCTTTGGGCTACCTAAGGGGTGGAAGTGTAGCCCATTTCCAGTATTGGGCACCCATTTTATGGGCAGGTCCTGCCATCCATTCATGATGGATTTTCTCCTCAAGTCCCATTTTTCTTAACTGGGGAAGCACCAGAGCTGTACGATGCAAGAGGGCGGTCAGCCGTCCAAGCGCTGAACGTATTTCATGATTTAACTTTGCTAACTCACAGAGAATCATGCCCCCAAAGTGCAAGTTTTCTAGCCTCTCTGTTGACTATCGCTGTAGACCTCTCGGGGATTTATGAGTATTATCAGGTTAAAAATATATATTTCTCTTACTGAAAGGTTCTTATATTTCTATACTGATGTTTATTATACTTGTTTGGCGCATGGTTTTTATCCATATTTCCTTGTGTGCTGCAAAACATCCAGACCTTTGGTTTGGGTTTGATGTTCTCTCGGACTTACATTACAGAAAAATTTTGTATTTGTATTTTTTATTAATTTATTGATGTCCAAAATTATTATACCTTAAAAACCAGCCCAAGCATATTTTGCATTTAGAAACTAGAAAATATCTTTTACTTATTTAAAGTTTAAAAAAACTTAATTGTATTCTTAATTTCTCAGATATATTGTTTCTGTAACAGTGTAGTACAACAAAAATGGTGAAATAATTGTATCAACATCAAAACTAAATAAAGCTTTTTGAAAACCAGCCCTTTATAGATTAAAATTTGGCTAAAATTGTAATGAATGACATTGAGAATTTTAATTCATAAATAATTTGTTACAGCACACCTGAGATTCAAAAATTTTTTTAATTGATAAAAACGTAATATTGTAATCTGCATATTGAA
Source organism: Acanthosoma haemorrhoidale (assembly GCA_930367205.1). NCBI lineage: Eukaryota > Metazoa > Arthropoda > Insecta > Hemiptera > Acanthosomatidae > Acanthosoma > Acanthosoma haemorrhoidale. The sequence continues at coordinate 80,545,099 of OV884009.1, read as the reverse complement.
ATGGTCTGAACATTAGAAACACAATTTTTATAAAAAAATTTTAAAATTGGCCAGTTTTTTTCTATCTTTGGAATTTAAATATGATTTAGCTAGGTGGTGTGTCTTGTATCTGATTGACGCATTTACTGTTTTTAAGTGCCATTTCTATTTTGGAGAAAGATTAAGAAGTTTGTTGTTTCACTACCTTTTCCATTACGTTGATAAACACTGCAGAGTTCAGGAGGCTAGTTCCCAGAGTAGTTTCTTTTTTCTCAACATTTCTTTATATTATTTTAATATTTATAATTTGATTATTATATACATAAATGATGCTTCAATGTTGACAAACTCAAAACAACACATGCATTGTTGAAATGGGATTTGTGATGGTGAATAAAATTTGTGCCCTGAAGAGTTTCAATTTAATATATAATGTTTAGCAGGTGCTGTGATGTATGTCAGATATATATACATTTGTAAACTATTTTTAGTTAATATTTACTCTTAAAGTTTTTTTTAATACACTTGTACTTAAAGAATTTGGGTGATACTTCTTCAAAACTGCATAGTTGGAAATAATTATTTATTATATTTTTTATTTACGGTCAAAGCCCCATACAAAGGAGTTCGGATGACATGCAGCAGTACATTACTCAATATATGTATAATACATTCCGCATACTATGTGGTTGATTTACCTCAAAACAAAACTGACCCAACCGTCTATAAATAACTCAGGTATATTAATGGTACACTAACTGAAATATAATATGGTGCAGTGATCCCACTTTTTACTAAAAATATTTTTGTAATTCTAATAAAAAGTAAAAGGTCATTCATAAAAATTCATTAAGGATAACATTTATTAATGATTAAGTTAAGTTTATCGCAGGGTTCAATGTGATTTTAGTGCATAACATTACTATTTAAATGTTTCATATTTACAATTTAGTAGAGAGTTGTTTACTTAAAATAATAAATACCTTAAAGAAATGTAAACATAAATATGTTGGGTGGTGGGTTGTTTTCATTTGCTTCCTTTCATCCTTTCTTCCCTTGTCTAAACATCACTTGCTGCCACGCCCTGACTCATGGCTGTTGACCAACTTAGTAAGGAGTACTGAGCTCTGAGAAGTCAGACACTGGTATTTGTAGCCAGGCTACCTCTACCACATAAGAATGGTTATCCCTTTGCATCATGGGTGCCCTAAATGGTTATGCCCTGTGGTGTTTCTTTGGGTATTTCCTAATTCCTGTCCTTTTGTATCTGCATAGATGACTAGGTTACTTGAGTTTCTCCAAGGTACCTGGTTTTATTACTCAGGGTTAATGGCTTTTCTGGTTCTTTGTTTTCAAGGCCTTAACGATACTTATTCTACCTAACTAATATTTATTTTGAAATAAAAATTAATTGGACCATAAAAATATTATATATATATTACAATGTACCTTTTTATTAACTTAATTAATTAATAATTTAAACCTTAATACAACATTTAGTAATATATAACTACTCTATTGATTTTAAAACCGGGACCAAACACAAAGCAGAGTTTTATAACTATCATTTATTATAATATACATTAATATGAGTGGCTTATTTAGCCTTTGAAAGATGATAAAAATTGATCTTATAAATTAAATACCAACATACTAATTATTCTTAATAACACTCTCATGAAAAAAACAAAACATCAAATACATACACAGACATCCATAAAATATTCAGCTTAGCAACTCGGCCACTTCTCTCCTTAAAAGCATCTTCCTTCCGAGTCCTTCCTCTGCTCCCCCACTCTGATGACACTTGCTCACCATATATACATATATAAACACACTTGAATATATAGTAGATAAACAATGTATTAATAGCCCAGCTGATAACACAAGTCCAAAAGATCACCAAACCACTGACATACAAATGTTGGTCAGTATAACATTAGCGTATTTGGGAGTAATTAGCCTTGTTTTTTTTTGTAAATGTTTAAATGAAAATTAAAACATTAGAGTACGAAAGTATCCAATTGTGTAGTCCCAAATCTATGCAAAAGTGGTTTATGTATTAATTTATAAGACAATTCAGTGACTTTTTTTAAAAATTGTATCCATTTTTTTTTTCAAAAATGTGTTTGAGATTGTTTTAGTGACTAAAAATATCATTAAATCGTAAAAAAAAAAAAAAAGATGAAAGCATTTACAATAAAAGCAGCGTAATTGTTTAAAAAGCTTATGTTCCTGTTAAAAACTGGATTATATTACTTTCTAGCCAGAAGATGGTCAAAATTCAATCAAATTAAAATTTATAAATACAGTTTGTTTTTTAATCACAGTTAATTTTTTTGTAATTAGTCACCTGAAATCAATTTGAATTAATTTAATCGCAATTGAATAAATTTTTAATTCTGTGGCGGTCATGAAAAACCATATAAGTCGAAACCTTTGACTTTTCAGGAGAGCACTTTTAACTTTTGTAACAATTCCGAAATACTGGAATGACATTATAAATTATTTTCTGGCACAGATTTCTAAGTGTTATTCTAATTTATATGTATTAATGTATTTATAAAAAACTGGAAAAATATAAACCGATTGTAGAAAGAATTAATTATTTTATGGTATTTATTAATTTAACATAATGAGTTAACCACTTAAAATCGTGACTTACCTTATTTTGTACATGTTTTTTTTTTTACTTATGCTCTACTGCATAAAAACTCCTTGGACAATATTGGTTAATTTAAGTTTTAATTTGTATCAAGGGGGGGATAGTATAATTAATACAAAAACACTGGTCATCAAAATATAAAATTGTTTTATTTAAGATAAATTTTATTATAATATTATTAAAAAGTATTGTTACAATTATTTTACTCAATAGACGTCCGGGCTTTCTTCTATTAAATCAGGATCAGTTGGCTCATGGTTGACAACTGACAAATTTTTATAGAATTCATGGAACAGACTATCAATCAATAGAATCAAATTAATGAGGTCCTTTTTTTTAGCCACACTGATTGGGATAGGGATTTCTGATATAATCTTTAATTCACAATTGAGATGTGTGTACTCGTATGCTCTTTCAGCTGGATTGTGATGAGCATCTCTTTCGCCTATTAAAGTGTTTTTAGCAACTACCTTGTTACAACTTGATATTTTCATCTGGAAGACATCACAATTAGTGACATCTATCAGTTTTTGGTGGCTTTAATGCAAAAACTATGAAAAATGCTTAAAAATTGATAATGAGGCAGGGTTTTTAAAATTTTGTACAAAGAGTACATTTTTGAAATGGTCAAATCTGAATTAAAATATTTTTTTGGCAATAATGACTTTCATATGCTGGGAATAGGGTTATGTGAGTCTTAACTTGTTTTATTTGACCCTAATTTATTTTGTTTCTAGGGGAAGCTAATCCTCTTTTATCTGAAGGCACAATTCCTACAGGAGATTCCTTTTTTTTTTTTTTTTTTTTTTTTTTTAAATTTTTATTTAATGAGGCTTTTTTTCCCTAGATTAACTAGAAAACAAAATTTGCAAACTGGAATTTTTTTGTTTGCTACTAAAAAGTGATATTTCAAGACACTTTGTGTTCACCACCAGTTTTCTGTTTTGTTTTTTTTGGATTAACATCTTTTGCAGGAGCCATAAAATGAGCTCTTTGGTCTCTATAACCTATTTTCCAATATGAATTGAAAATAAGACATCTATCTTCATCAAAAAATCTTTCATTACAGTTCATGTGACAAAGTTTGAGTGGAATCATAGTTCGAGCTAAGATTAGTTTATATTTTGAAGTAATTTATTACTGATGTGTATTTCCTGGTTTTCCACTATTTTTCGGTTCGACAAGAAGGTTATTTATCATTTCTTTCATCTATCTCTATTCTTGTCTCCTACCCAAGAGGTTTTATGGTTAACCGTCACAAAAAAGTTCCTTGCCTAGTATAGCCACAAGCATAATTATATGGCAGGCAGGTGGGTATTTCACTTTGTGTCTTTGTTGATCGCTGTTGTCATAAAGAGACAACAAATAAAATAAAAGTTTATACTAAATTTCTTAGACTAATAAAGAAAAAACAGTTAAGATGACTTACCTTGTTTTCAATTAGAACATCATTTGTGAAAAAAGGTTAAGTAGACATACCATCTTTTCAGTGCTAACATTAAAAGGAAGAGCTGGAAAAATCAAGTTACTGAGATTTAACAAACAAAATTATGATACCTTCAACCTCAACTTCCTTGTGGAACGGAATCAGACTGTACCAATTCTACATGACAAAGCACAACAAAAGTGCTTAACATAACTCAACTTATTGGATTTTTCATGACCGCTACATAATTAATCTATGGTGACTTAATCAATCACCGTTAAATTACTTCTGATGAAATCAATCATTAAATAAAATGCAATGCGTAGATTCCTTAATTCCATTCTGCAAGTACTGATATCAAGAGAGCTTTATAAGGAAGGGTCTGGGTTTAAGGATTTGATTGCACATGCATATTGAGAAGTTTTTAGCCATTACTGGTTTTTATTATGTTAGGATGATTTCATATGGTTTTATTGATTATTCACTTATTTATTTTCCCAATCTGGGAATGGATTTACAGTTGTGTAAAAGGTTAATTTCCTATTATTTTTATCTTTAAAATGGAGATGGAACTTTGTTGCAAAATTCAAAAGCACTTTATACAACAATGGGTTTAATTAAACTTCCAGTTAACTTGGACCATAACTTGGTTTTAAGCTTACAATCCTTGTAATGATATTTATATAGTTATTTAGTATTTATGAATATATAATTTCAGCAAATAGTTTTGTCTAGTTATTTCCAAATAAAGAAATAACTTTTATTATGCAGAATAAAATGTGCAGAATTTATTCACTTATTGTGCAGAATGTGTTCACTTATAACACACCATCAATTTGCGTTATTAACAAAATGTAAATTAAGATTAAAATACATTCTGAAACTTATAAAATGAGCTCAATGTTTAAATAGTTGAATATGTTTTATTTTATTCAAATATATAGTATGTTTTGTTATATATATATATATATAACCCTAATATTATAGGCTCATTATGTTAGTTAATTAATTTTTTTTTGCAAGGAATGGATACAGGAATAACATAATCTCGCTATTATTAATTTGATCAAAAGTATCATTTAACCCATTGTTATAGAATTTAGCCCATTATAAATTATCTCAAACAGCAAATACAAGTTATGGGCCAAAAAACAAAGGAAATTAGTAATAGTACAAAATACAGCAAAGCACAATCCTTCTAAGGAAGGAATTAGTATAAGTGAATTTTCATTGCAGCTTTAATGGTATTTTTATTGATTATCCTACTATTGGGCTATGATATGCTCATTCACCCATCTTCTATTAAATGTTTCAAATATGATATTGTAGACAGTACCTACGTTCTATTATATTATTTCATTCCCTACTTATTTGTAGTCATCAATTGACTTAGTTCATCTGATATGTACTCCATCTTGGACTACTGCTTAAAATGCTATTAAAGCTACATTGATTAAAAGAAGATTTAAATTAAATTGTTAATATTAATAAGGAAAGAATCGAAATCTATAAATTTATCCCTAGAATGACAATAAGTAATTAATTAAGTAAAAATTATAACAATGTGCATACTCGATTATCAAACTGAGTAAAGATTTGAAAAAAACAACTATCTTTCCTAACCCATCCCTAGATTGTGAAAATCAGTAATATCTTCAATTTATATCTCTTCCTCTCTCTAATGGTAGCAATGCTATATAGGTTGATAAGTGAACAGGATGAAGTCGAGTAAGATTTAATTATCAATTGAAAAAAAAGATTTTCACTAAAACATTGTTATTATTGTAAAATATTAATTAGTTGGAGTTAATAGTTGACCAGATTAATTCTTAATTTTAATTAAATCAATTGATTTAAAAATTGATCAATTTGTGCTTATTTCTAAGTAATATCTCTAGTTCCAGAACTTGTTTGATTGTTTATTCATACATATATATATATGTATAAAATGTATTTTTAAATTGTACCAATCGCTTTGTACTTTATTATTTTCTAAGAGGTAAAAGGACATTCATAAAACTTCATTAAGTGCAACAGTTTATTTAATAATAATCAAGCTAAGGTTATCTCGGGGTTTGTTATGGATCTAATGCATAACGTTACTATTTAAATATTTCGTATTTACAATTTACTAGTCATTTACTTAAAATAATAAATATCTAATATAGAAGACATGGCTATTATGCATTGTTGAGTGATGGGCTGTCTTCATTGCTTCTTTCTTTCTTCCAGGCTGGCTTCCCATGGAAGCATTTCCCTCCAGCTGTCAAAACCAGACTCATTAATGTTGGCCAACTTAGTAAGATGTAAGATCACTGAGCTCCAAAAAGTAGGCCTCAAAGAGATCTAGATCTCTTGTAAACCTGATATTTATAGGCTGCCTACCCCACCCTACAAGACTGGTTATCCCCTGTGGTGTTTCTTCAGGCCTTTTCAGTGGTTTATTTTTCTATTTCCAGGGTTCATTTCGTAATAACTGTCTAGATGGCCAGGCTAGTGTGCCTTGGTCTTCTCTATGCTACTTACTTCAATTACTGAGGGTCAGTAGCTTTTCCGGTTCTTTGTCTTCAAGGTCAAACCATATATTAATTTTACTATAAAAATATCACTTCAATATGTATATTATAAAGATCATCTATATTAAATTTTACTTGCTTATTCATAAGAAGTAAAAAAATGTTATAAAAGATTATAATAAATAATAATTTATTTTACAAGTTTCATTTAAGATTACCTCCTATTTCTGGCTATTTGAATATTTCGTGATAATGTAAATGGCTCTAGAAACTTATATATATATATATATATATAATTTAAATAATATTTATCTAATGAGTGTTACAAACATAGTCATTTAAATAAGTGGATAGTGCATTCTTAATTGTTACTGGATGGATTACTTCAAATCCAAGTCGTACTTCTCTCTGCACTCCTGATCTAGTACAACCTCTTGCTTCCTTCTCATTCCTTTGCCAGTCTTGGATCTACCTGTTCTTACAACACTCCCCTAATCCATCCAAGTATAATTGTTCATCCCTTGCTGCCTGGTGTATACCTGCCATCCTAGAAATTTATTCTTTATTTATTTATACTAACCAAAAATTCTCTTTATCTTAAAAATATCATTACACTTTATATATATATGTGTACAACAATATATGCTTATGTATGCATGAATATAAGTAGTTGATATTTTTATCATTTAAATTTATTTATCAGAATTTAGTTGATTTTTTGGAAGTGGATTTTGTTGTTGTCAGGCCAATATTCTATATTGAAATAATGTGCAGAAGTGTAGTGTTTAGCGACTTCAAGTATAAACCACAGGTATCAAGGGATGAACATTTATTATTAAGTACATCATTGACCTGTGTAAACAAAGAATAGTATGAGGGATTAGGGGAGTGTTGCAAGATCAAGTAGTTCAATTATTGCTAGAACATTATTGAAGAGTGACTGAGATGATTTGGAGTGAGAAGAGAAACAAGAGATTTCTGGTAGTTAAAGAGACCCATCCAGCAACAATAAAGAATGTATCCATGTTATTATGTATCATTGTTTGTATTACTGATTGGGTAAATATTATTTAAATTGTAAAGGGTGTCCCAGAATTAACGCAAGATTTGATTTAAATAGAAAACACAGTTTTTAGTATTTTTTTATTGAATTATAAAGTAAATAGGATAGGGTTATTTATGGAATAACATATCGGGCAAATGACCTCCACGACTTTGCTGGCACATACTCACTCTTTTGTCGACATTTTCCATGACCATTTGGCATAAATGTGGTTGAATTTCCTCTTTTAATGCACGGGTGGATGTGGGCTTGTTGACATACACCTTTGACTTTAGATAACCCCATAAAAAAAATTTAAAGGTGTCACACGATCTAGGGGGCCAATTCCGATCACCGAAACGAGAGAGTACATGACCTGGAAATGTCTCATGCAGTATTTGAATTGTTTCATGGGCTGTATGGCATGTGGCACCATCTTGTTGAAACCACATATTGGCCACATCAATATCATCCAATTTCGGCACAAAGAACTGTGTTTACGACACCGAATTGATGTTCCTGGATTTTCAGCCACACTCTCACGCACTGCTTCGATATTAACATTTGAACTGCTTGTTTTTGGACGACCAGTGTGTTTAGTGTCTCCAACTGATCCAGTCTCCCTAAATTTTTCAATAAATCTCTTCACAGTTGATGAAGTCCAAACACTATTCCGACCATATTTTGTATGAAATCTGTGGCCGCCAAACCTTCATTATTTTTGAGTTAATGTTCAACTATAAAGACATGCTGTTCTATCGTGTAATGCTCCATTTTTACTAACCCTAAACTGTCAGCTGTCAAATTGTTTTTTTTTAGGGTTCCCAGCACTTTACTGCACAAATGGCGGCAAATTCAAATCTCACGTTAATTCTGGGACACCCTATATATGTTTCTGTAACCATTTATATTATTATGAAATATTTCAAATGGCCAGAAATATGCACAAGAATCAATACCCCGAGACTACAAAGCTTGTTAAATAAATTATTATTCATCATAAACTTTCTATGATATCATTTCACTCTTTTTGAAAAAGCAAATACAATTTGAGCCTTGATAGATGATTGTTGTAACATAAACATAAACCTGATGAAAAACGAAAAATACTTATATTATGTCTAATTATAATATACATAGTTTCCAATAGCATTGAGAAGTAACTGCAGTTGATAAATACCCACACTTATATTTATGTATGCGAGGCTACTACATATATATATTTTTTCTATTGCTTTTATTTGCTAAGCTATTTGCATTACCTGAAAACTTCTAAAAATCATTATATTTAACAGTCCCCCCACCAAATTATTGCATATATATATATAATATAATTTGGTGGGGGGGCTGTTAAATATAATGATTTTTAGTAGTTTTCAGGTAATGCAAATAGCTTTGTTTGTATTCATTTATTGATTATTTCAATGGCAGGGACTAGCTTTTCACTATATGAATATCTTAATATTGAGCTGAGACGCTGAAAATTATTAGTTGATTTGTTTAATTATTAAGGTATTAGATTTAAGTTTCCAATTACTGTCAGTTTGGTTTATTGCTAGTTCAACTTCAACAGATCGATTTAAGTAGGTGATGTAATGTGTATTGTAGCTATGATATATATAACACATAGTAATTTTATATGTGAAATTTAAAAAAGAAAATACATGTTATGGAATGTTGGTGAAAAATAAATACATTGTTGTTATTATTATTAGATTCAAACATCTTTAGGTTACTATAGTTATTTTAAAAGATTAAGGAGGAGGACTATTATAGTGTTAATTCAAGCATTTGATTGTATTACTTAGTACTGTGTGTGTCAAAAGTTTTATTTAAATGATTCTAGAACTCTTTTTTTTGTTCTCAATGTTTGATATTCCATTATAAATTTTGTTGATTCAATTTAATTTTGAAGTTAAAAAATATAATGATTACTTACAAATATTTCCATTGTAAATTAAATAAATTGATATTATGTTTGGTATATGCATTATTTTTTGCTCCCTCATAGATTCTCTGAATTTATATGGATATTTGGAATTTTAGGTGGCTTCTAATTAATTGCTGCCAGGATTTTTATAATGTATTATAATGTTTGGACTATCTCTCATCAATCCCAACTGGAGTTTTTATTGCCTTTCTTACGAGTGTCCATTATTTTATATATGTATATTCTTTGAAGGATAATTAAACAAACACACCTCGTGAATAATCCATTATCAATGGCAAAAAACCCTTTTACAGAAATACAAATTACCTAACATTAACAGGTAACAAAACGTATCATAAATATAAAAAACACCAAATAATGCTTATATCAACATGCATGGGATAGTAACAAACAGCTCTAAATATTATATGTCCATATTTTCGACTTTATGTACTATTGTCGACAATACATTAATTGAAATTAAACATGAACAAATCTGGAATGGCAAGACTTGCCTACTTCATAGCAAGAATTGTATTAGAGAATTTGGGTAAATGACATCATCAACAGAGATGGGCAAAGCTGTTCCTTTTGGGAACCAGTTCTTTGTATTGAATTAGTTCAAATGAACTTCACAGTTCATTTATATATATTATATGTTATAACTTACAATACTTAGTCAACTAGATTAATACACAGAATGGAATCAAAATTTATATAATGTGCTGTTATTGTTATGTAACATTGATTGTTTAATGATGTCCAACCATCAGGTGTCAGTTCAACAGAAATCAACCTATCAAATTTAGATTTTACTTTTAATATCAAATCTGAATGTAGTATTGGCAATAAACTTTTTGATAAGGTCATTTGGCTGGGGAGCTGATAGCTTGGGCAAAGAAGAAAGACAAATTTTTTAAATTCAGGGTTGTCTAATTAACTAAAAAGGTAATATTCTTTTCATATTACACAAAGCAGTTGAATATCAATCATCTTATTTTTTTGGCTAGGAAGAGGCTTAATAACATCTGTGAATCGGTGCAATGATGACTTTGAAGTAGATGCAAGGTAATGCTCAGGCCTTTCACACTTGTCTGTCTCAAAGATATCATCTGCAATTGAAGTTTTAATTTATAATTTTAATCAACCTTATAATAATTAGTGGCTTAATAATTACATAGGTCCACAAAACTAACTAAAAATTAAAAAATAAATTACTTACCCAATAAAAATAATGTTTGGCTGGAAAACTAAAAATCGGTAAAGTACACATGGGTTGAAGAACAATAGAAGATAGAAGATAGAATAGACTTAGGAACGATGTCTGAAAGGAACTGATGTGAACTAATTTTGAAATGAATTGAAACTGTAGAGCTTACAGGTCAGTATGAACTTTGGAAAAATGTCTGGAACAGAACTAGAAAGAACTAATTCACTAAAACAAAGTTCGGTTAGCTCAGTTTGTTTACTGGAATAGTTCATTCACGAACTACACATCCCTAAATATCAATTATATTTCCTCTGTTCAGACTTAAATCCTATTAAACATGTGGGATGCACTTAGAAGAAGGCTTTCTTGTCAAGTTCTTCCACCTCTTTTCTTCAAGAAGTGAAGTATGGTATTCCAGAAATTCTGATGGCAAAAAGGAACATCTGAGGAAGTGCAGAGCAGTAGTCAGCTTGAAACCTCAACTTGAAAAAAATAGATGACTTTTTAACCCTTTAACTGACAATGCTTAGCGAGGCTGACAGGTCAGTACTTATAAGTCAGCCTACTTTGACTTAGATAAGTTAATGTTAATTTCACACCGCTCCAATTATTAAATGATTCATTTAGGTATGAGAATTCAAAAGCATTTTACATTTAAATAAAAAGGGTTAACAGCTTCAGATTTCCTCCCTGTTTATTTTTAGCCATATATATTCATCAGCTTGGCTAGATAAAAGATAACAGTGTTAAATTTTCTTCAGTTTTATTATTGAAAAATGTTTCAACATACAACTGATGCAAAGCATGTCGGTATCAGGTCATGATAACCCCCTCAAAAAATGAAAAGTATGAAAATGAGATATTCATTTATACTTATAAAAAGACGCTAATTAATATGAATTTTTTTCTAATACAAATGTTGAATAGTTTGAAGTTAATATCTTAGAAATAATTTTTAATAGTACTGATTGAATAGAAAAAATAGTGAGACAGCTGTAAATTCAGACCCGGGACCTTCTGATTAATGTAGACACCCTTTCCTTATAGGCCATCCATAAAAATAAATAATTTATGTGATACTAGAAACTTGAAACAAAATGGGAAAAGTAAGCAGTGTTGTTAACAATCTGTCCTACAAAGGTACTCTGAAATGCTGTACAGTATAACGAAGGAACATAAATAAGTGTGGAGCTTCTTTTATAGGCACGGTTTTAAACTTAACTCAAATAAGGGAGTAAAAAATTGAATGATATAAATATTAATTCTTTCTTCTGCATTCTTCAATTGTAGCTAAAAAAATCGATTTGGTTACTTATTTGTATTACATCATATTACTTTTATTGTATGCTTGAAAATCTGTATACTTTTATTAGGTATTCTTTCCTTCTTCTAATATATTTTAGTAAAATAAATAAATCCTCATGAAGAGGTATGGCCAACAGAATGTTGTGATCATAGTTGATATTTGGCACTGAGGTACTTGTGTAGTTGGTGCTTGATATCTGTTTGTTTGTTTTTTGTTACTGGATTCACTACCTCCTTATTTAAGTAACTACTCAGTTATTCCTACAAGGTTGAGAACCAGATCCATTCCCCAAAGAAAAACTCCTTAGAATGCCAAGAATCTAACCCGTGTCTTCGCAATTAGAACACATCCTAACCACTAGGATACAGGGATGGTTTTTGTATCTAATCTGATGATTCTGTGCTTTATTTGAAAGAAACAGTAGTTATTAAAAATATGATTTCACTGGAATGGAGTGAAAATACTCAACATGGAAAAACCTTTTTATAGCAATGATTCATCTAGGGCACACAGATACTTTTTAAAACATATAAAATGACTTTTGTTATTTCAAATTTATTAGAATTCATTACATGTTTTTTTAATCAAGATTAATATTTTGCCAATTTTTGAAAGCTGATTATTCCATGAAAAGTTTTGCCCAGAATTTATAATCACATTCTGAAATGTTCTCATGTTACAGGAGATCAAGATGTGTATTTCAGAAAAAAGATTGCATGCTATCACGACGTATTGAAAACTTAATAAAAAAACCAACTGTTCTGAATAATGGCTCCAAAGCTAGAACTTCAAGAATACCACTATCTATTACTTGCTTTTCATTTTCTGTGCTTGCTAGTAAATCTTTATCAACTGAAATAGTTATTCATGAGAATAAACAATTGATGAAACAGAAAGATATTAAATCATATTTAAATTGGAAAAAACTTTTAAGTTTAATTTATTCAGACATTTGGCTTTGGTTGGGTGCACTTGCGGTGAGAAATCTTTTTTCTTTTATTTGAATACCTTTATGTCAATTACTTATTTTAACCTTACTTAGATTAACATTTTTTTACTTAATTTTATGATTTCTGATTATGAATTGTTATGTAGTTGGAATGGAAGATAGAAAATAACCTTCAAATTGTTAAAGGAGTTGTTTTACATTGAAAATAGTCTGTCATGTTTCTTATTAATTAAATTTATAATATATATATTTGATCTTGAATTCAATTCAAGTTACGTTTGTGAAAACTAAAATAGTGGAAATTTTACTAAGTTATTGAATTTCATAATAATTTCACTAGGGAATAAAACAATGCATGAAGTTAGTTTAATTTATTAAGCTACTGCTGAATGGATGTGGTCATCGGGTAATTTTCATTGAAATTTGTATTTGAATTACATGTTAAAATTTGATGATATTTTAGTGAAAATAATGTTCATCCTATTGATAATTATTGATAAAATTTCTGAACAAAAGATCTCTGGTTTGAATCATAGTTGTATTGATATAATATATGCTCTGGTAATAAAAATACAATTGAAAAGAAAAAAAACATGTAAAATGTGTGAAAGATTAAATTAAGGTCAACATTATTATTCTGTATCAGCATGTTGGTTCAAAACAAAAGGAATTGAAGAAAAAGAAAGAAGAAAATATTGCATATACAAATGATTCTGAATTAAATGATGTAGATCAAAAAAACTAATAATACCACCATTAATCAAATTTAGATTGCTGCTGAATGATACTCTGGAAATATTTGGAGTATATGATACAGGTTCAAATGTACCCTTGATTAATTCAAGGTTATTAAAATTAAAAACTGAGAAAGTAAGTAATGTACAAAGCGCAAATCTCACAATTAATGGTGTGAAAAAACCAAATGGTATACAGTAAACAAATTTTAAGTAGGAAGAGAAAGTAATATATTTCTAAATGATAAAGAAAACTTTAAATATGATTTTATAATTTGATTAGATTTGACGAAATAATTTAAATTTATTCAAGATGAAGAATTAAAAATTAAACAAAAGCTACCTGATTCGCAAGAAAAAAATATTTCAAAAATTAATTCTGTAAATAAAAAAGAAATCCTGAATTGATAGGAAAGATAATACCTGAAAAGGGTAAAAATGATAAAAAAAAAAGAAATAATATGGAATATAAAATGAATTTTAATGAACACATAATTGCGACAAATTTTGAGATTACAGTAAATCATTTGGATTATCAGCAAAAAGCTGAAATAAATGAACTGATTGATGAATATAATTCAATTTTTGCAAAAACTAAATATGATATGGGTACAGTTAATGATTAGCATCTATTAATTGATAAATACTGCAGTAAAAGACCTTATAGATGTAATATTGAAGATAAAAAAGAACTAAAAGAGCAAACTATTAAAGAAAAATCTAATAGAGGAATCATACAGTCCATTTGGTGCTCCAGTAACCGTGGCAAAAAAAAAAAAGAAGATAACAAAAATCCAGATTATGTATAGATTTTAATATTGTGGACACCAGTAGTATAATAATAAATAAACAAAATACATAACAAAATCAAAGTAGTTTGACCAATATTTAATAAAAAAAAATATTGAATTGTATAATATTCCAGGATGTCACAGGTAATTCCTAGATAAAAATATAATTGTGTTTGAGAGAATGACAGAAATTGTGTTATAAGAGAATTTCAATTTACAATTTGATTTTCATTCAGCTATCCGAGTATAGTGTTCTATAAAATAATAAACAACAAAAAACAATGTTAATTAATACCTTGAAAATTAATTATTTTTTTATATGCATATGCAAGTTAATTAATACAAACAAATGATAAGTAAAAGAAAATATTAAGCTATTAAAGAAAACATTAGAAATTTAGCAATATTTCATGAAGCAAAAAGGTAATTCATATTAATACTGCTGGTACATAATAAAAAACAATAATTTTCTAAACAAGGTAAATTAAGAAATGAAACAGAATACTAATGATAAAATACAAAAGATAGAAAATAATTCGTTCACTTCCGACGACAAATTAAAATAGACATTTGAGAAAAGAAAAAATAATTATTTTATTTACACACTGCTTTAAATACTTCTACGCTTCACATTTGGCCACCACTATTAATATGACTAATATTTAATTAAAAAATAAAACTAAATTTCAATGAAAAAATATGTTGAAAAAAAAAACTACATAGAATATATGGCCATAAAATCCTGCTAGTTCAGGGGAGAAGGGTTGGATGAAGTTATAAAGCAGAAATAAGAAAATTATATTTAAGAAATAACTTACAAGGAGATTGAACTATATACAAAAGGTAAAAATCAAAGACAATTAATAAATAAAAAAATTAGCATAGATTAGAAGAGAATGCTCAAATGAGTATATTACATAAAATAATACTATTTAGTTGGTGTTGACTTTAGTTACAGAAAGTCATTCAAATGGTTTCACAGCTGTAGCAAAACCCTTAATTGTGTGATGAATCCTAAATGATCTAAATTTTCTCAATATTTTGGGTTGCAATTTTAGAAAATTTGTTACCAATGGGTATGAAAATTAAACAAGGCAGGGACTTGGTTTTTATGAGTAGATGGTACCTATGTCTTTTACTGTGTACTGTTATGGTAGGAAAATTGCTTGCTACCCTTGTTTTGAAAGTTGCTTGTGAAATTTACTATTTTCTGCCCATAAAAATTTGATATCACCTAATTGTGGCTTATAGAATTATTTCTATCATATTTTATCTTACCTTAAATTTATTCTGACCCTCACCTTGGCAGTTCAAAAGAGTCAAAAGCCTAGTTCAGCTTACTCTGAAAACTTAATATGTTGATTTCATCTTGTCAACAACATCCACGCCACTTATCAGGAAACCAATCTAATGTGGAACATTTACCTTTAGCATAGAAAACATTAGCACTTGCTGAACTATGGGGTAATATAGGATAAAACCAGGATAATAATTTTGACAAACCTTTGGCCACTATATGGAAACATTATTGTAAAAGCCAATTAAATATTTATATTCAAAATACTAAATATTCATATATTTGGCCAAAAATACTTCATTTTATTTAAATAATAAAGATAAATATCTATCTTTAAATATATATGTTTTAGGCTGCATTGGGTGTGGCATACATAAATATTATTCTACCAATTAATCTGGGCAATATAGTAAATGTTATAGCCACTATGACAAGAACAGGTCTTGAATATGAAGATATCCAGTTTCGTGCTATTAAACTGATCGGACTATACCTTTTACAAGTACGTTTTTTTATTCATTAATACATTTATATATACTTGTAACTGTATAAGTATGATGTACCAATTTTCTTAGTTTATAATAGTAATGGAAAGAATAAACATTTACCCAATAGTTATTTGTATGTTCTTTAGGAAATGTGTTATCCAACTGTGAACTGGCTGTGCTAGCTTGAAATGTGTTTGGAACTGGTTCATTAAGAGCTATATCTTGGTTTTGTGCAGTTAATGGGTTAATTTAATTTTATCTATCTTCCATCTATTTTTACCTCTAAAATATTTAGATCCTCCTTCTTGCATGCCCACCTTTTTCATCCAAACAAAACCTGCCTTAGTTTGTTATTCTCCAAAATCTACATATCCTTTACTTTTATGAACACAATCTTTTATATCTAAATCTCTTTTCTCTTCCCTTATCTCATAAGAATTTTGGCTCAAACTTTATGTCCCTTCCTTAGCTGTCACTTTACCCAATTGCACTCTCCTCGGGCATGATCAGGTAGACCGCATGGGTGGAGGGGTTTACCTTTGTATCCACAACTCTCTTCAACCCCAGACTCTCATTCTTTCCTCTTCACCAGATCATCTCCATGTTGAATATCTGCTTGGTAAAGTTCCCTGTCTATACGAACAACTACTCTATAATGGCATCTATGTCTCTAGTAACTTTTGACCATAGTTTAAATCCTCCTTCTACCTATTTCCTTCTTTCAATCATGTTATCATTGGTGATTACCTTAACTCTGACCTCTTCTCATCCTCTGTGAATAAAAGATTCCTCACTGACCTTTGCCTCTTACTTTATCTCTAAGTTAAGCTCGGCAGTTAAGATTTGATAAAAAAAAAGGAAAGAGGGAAACGAAATAACACACTCAGCCTCAAGAGAAAGACTACTTTATTGTTTCGGTAATCCTACATATATAGGATCATGGGTTGTTTACATTTTTTTTACATATTTACATTACATACAGGTGTATGACTACTCCTGACTTTAACTTCTATATTGTTAAATATTCTCCCACTCTCCACTATGTACAGACTGACACCTGGCTGATGTGCATATTATCGATTCCTCTAATAATTTTCTCTCTTCCTCTCAATTCCCTGTACCATTATTATCCACCTATGATCTGATAGCACTATCAGGTTTGTCCTCCCCTTATGCTTGCAGATATATCACCTATCGCAACATTGACTCAGTTGAAATTGTTCAACCAGACATGGAGTCCATTAATTTGAACACTATTTTCTCCTTCAATTCCATCGACCCAATGGCTGACTTCCTCACTTCCATCCTCTTATCCGTCCTGGCTACGCATCCTCACCTGCCATCCATCCGTACCATGGATGTCACACTACACCAGAGAACTTATAAGAGATCAAAATGCAGCTAGAAGGAAATTAGTCCACAAAAACATCCCGAGGAAGGATCTTTGTCACATCTCCCCTGATAAACTTAACTTACATTTCTCTTTCTTGTCATCCTCACAAGCACCAATTTCTTCCTTTATTCCTGAAATCCATAGTTTCAACCCAAACAATTTCTTTTTCTGTCTTATAATACCCACTCATCCAATTTCTGCATCATAAAATCCCACACCAAGTACATAAGCCATGATGGTATCTTTGCTATACATACTTCCCTACTTTACATATACTTTCCCACCTCCTGAAAAAGTCATTATCTGCCCTCTAAATAAGGTGTCAAACCCTAGCATTCCAAATGATCATCATCCCATTTCTATCTTCTTCAATCTATCAAAACTTCTCAAACAAATAGTCTAATTTCAAACTTCCACTTTTCTTGATAACAGATTCAATCCATTTCAATCAAGTTTCTAACCCAGCTATTCCACTCAATTTGCCCTAACAAAAAATACCAGCAACCTTTAAGTTTCACACTTGAGTGTAAAAGAGATGAAATGAAATGAAAGTTAAGTTAGTCACTGGTCAAGCATTGTAAAAATGAATAAGTTGATGAGGTTTCTCAATTAGAGACCTCATCAACTTATATAACCTATCTATATATATATATATATATATATATATATATATATATATATATATATATAAATATATATATATATATTAATTTTATATAACCTGGTGCAAGCTAAGCATATGCCCCTGAAGCGATGAGAATGGTGATGAGCTGATAATGCTGCCTGAAGATAATTCTGGCATTCAGAGCTGGCCATGTCGTCACAGCTGCTTTGCTTATGATCATCTACCCATTATTGTAATTTAGAGATTCAGTTGTAATCAATGAAATAACATATTAATTAATTGCATAAAAGTGGGACCTGAAAATGAGGCCTTGTGGTAACTAAATTTATCAATGTTATTTAATGACTGGTTGAAATGAATTAGGCTTGAATATTTATTCATAAAATTATTCCACTGAGTTAATAAGCCATTAAACTTGTTGAGGTCAATTTTTGGAAGCCTAGTATTAATCGATAAATTTGATGGTTTTGTTGACTTGAAGCTCAGCCAATGAATGTACTGGTTTCAAAATTTTGACTCCATTTTACACTTGGAAATCATTTTGGTTTATCTATATTATTATATACCTTTTTTCTAATTAAGTTGACAATTCATATATGGTTGACAAATTAAATATGTGTTCAATGAAAGTTTGACTAGTGTTAATGGCCGATTTATTTGAAGTCCAGAGGATGCCCGAATAGGCGAAACATTGATTGCTGAAAGTGAGTTGAAAAGAATAAAAATTATTTAAAAAATATTCTTTACTCTCTTATTACTGAGCATAATAATTTTTAGTAGTATTACTTTCAAGGTGTATATTATTATTAATAATTTTTGAGACTTAATTTTGATATAAATAAATATATTATTAAGTGGAATAATATGAAGAATATTTATTTAACTTACTTCTCTAGAAAATATTCCCATTTTAATTTTAAAATAATGTTTTCTTAAAAAAGTAATAATTTAATATTTATTTGGTTTATAGGCATTAGGAACATTTAGTTATATTTCATTACTCTCAACTGCTGGGGAGCGATTAGCCTTTAAGCTCAGAAGTGAATTATATGAAAATATAATTAAACAAGATATGGAATTTTTTGACTCAAAAAGAACTGCTGAGCTGCTTGATTGGTAAACATTTGTTTGTTTCACTAATAATAAAATGTTCTAAAAATTAATTCCTAGTAATTTATATGTTCAGTAAAACTTTCATGGTTTGGTACTGTTTGACTTTTTCCACTTGTCTAGCTGTTGGGAAATTCATAGAATGAAAAAAGGGGAAGTAAAAGGAGCCTTGGTGGCTGAAATCCAAAACAGTGAAGAGCTTGGGACTGGGATAGGAAAAACCTCTTAAAGAAGCACCTTTCATTTGGACTTGTCAAATCCTGTTGAGATGAAGGGATCACCCCAAGCAAGAAGACACTTTGTATTACATCAAGCAGAAAAAGTATACAGAAGATTTGAGCCAGAACAGAAAGTTATGGATGGTCAAGGGGAAAGTTAAGAGTTATTGGAAAAAATTCAACCAACACATTGAAAGATTGTAAGAAGCAAGACATTGAAAATTAGCAGCTGATAGTAAAAATTACCAGATAAAAAATCAGCCAAAAAAATGAAATTCAAGTCTTGTTTGTATCACACAAATTAAGGGTTTATGCAAACAGTGATTGCAAGAAGTGCCAACTATGAACCATCTATGTACACAAGTGATGGATATGAATAGTTTACAATGTGCTTGCTTACTAATATGTTCTTATGTTCCTTCAGGTGTTTTTAATTCAGTAGATCATGGTATAGGCAATATGTGAGCCATGTCACTAAAACTATTCTAACAAAAATTGTTTTAGCTATAACGGTTTCTAGTTTGTCACTAAGTTACCTAGAGATAATACATTGTTTACTCGAGTAATTTAGCAAGTTGTTTAATAAATTACAACCATGCAGAAACACTCTTAAACAGAAATAGAATGTTCCTTTCTCTTTCATTGTTATAATATCCATGGTTGGAAAGTCCATAGTTTTTTTAAGGATCTGGGAGGAGAATACAGAAATGGATGATTGAAGCAAATCGCCAAAAGAAATGGATTGTTAAAAGAAACCAATTAAAATACAATAACACCTTTCAATGATGTTCTGAAACATCATCTAAGTCATCCATTTTGGTGGCTGCAATCCCGCAGATAAACCCAATGACATTTCTGTAGGTTGATGCTACATTAACTTTAATAAATGTACAATTGTATGGGATATTTGCAACTCCATGAGAGCAAAAATATATCTTACGTTTCTCGCTTGGAGAAGCGCTCTCCTTCAGAGCCAATTGTTTAATAATAATTTCTTCATTGCATTCATAAAAGATGGAGTTATTAATTTTAAACCTAACATTCATTTCCAGCATCTTCCTTATTTACTTATAGTTATTAATATTCCTTATCTCATAACATTAATAGGATAACTAAGGTCCATGAAGTTGAAGCTTTTTTGATCCAGGGAAACATGACTGACATGATTTATATTTTGTATCATTAGGGTGAGACTGTTGTGCTGTTTCTTCAGGCCTATCTTAACTTAGAAGGCTCAAGTTCCACCCACATCTTTCTTACTTTACCACTTTCTCCAATACAGTACCACCTGGTGAAGTAAAAATAATCGATGTAATTGTCCAACACTGCAATATCATACCACTTAATCTTCTTTTTTTTTCTCCGAAAACCTCTTTTATTATAATTCCTTTTTTTCTCTCTATTACATATAATATTATATAACTTTAATAACAATGTGAAATAATTTTTAGTTTGTTTACTGATGTTCAAGAGTTTAAAAGTTCCTTTAAACAATGTGTTTCACAGGGGGCTAAAAATATTTTCCAGGTAAACCAATATTTTATATCAAACTGTTAAAAACTTGTCATAAAAAGCTTTTAGTTGTAATGTAAATGAATTATAATGTATTTTCAGATATGCGGGTGTGTTATATCATTATTTAAGATATCTCCTATGATGACTTGTACTGTACTGACAGTAGTACCATCTATTATCATTACTGGAACACTATTTGGAATACTATTGAGAAAAATATCAAATGCTGCACAAAGACAGGTTCCAATTTTTATCATGTTTATTACACACTAAATCACTATGCATCTTAATTATTATACTGAAATAAATTTACTTACTTGACTACTTATGTCCTGTGATTAACTACAATCATTTTGTACAAGGGTTTTCAACGCTGGCCACATATTTCTAGCAGTTACTTGTCTGTTATCCTTCATGCTGGTGTCCTTGTTTCCTCTTACTCCTGATGATTCTCTAAAGCTCTTCCTAACTATGCTATTATGATAATTTTCAAGAGTATCGCAGAACTATATCCACTTGAGGCATTTTACTGTTCTCTTAAATCATATAATTTTTATTACAGTTTTATTTTAACATTGCTTTCAAAGCCCAAGAGGAGAGAGATTATATTTTAAATCAGGTAAAGGTAGCTATTCTTCTTTCTGTATGTCTGTATGACAATAGAGGTCATAAAACTAGTCCAATTGATCTGAAATTTTCTACCTATAATAAACCCCCCCCCCCGCAGATTTCACTGATTACGTCTTTGTTAAGATACAATAACACATAGTATAATGATAATTAACTGTTTTATTATTATAAAATAAATCTTTATACATACAAGAGCAAAGAAAATCATTTATTTTTTTCCTATATTTAAAAATAGTATTAATAATTAAATATTTCCTGTTTTGTATATCCATTACCAATTTTCTCTCTGGATGGATTTAATGGTTTAAACATTGTTGTATTTGTAACTATTACTGATTTTCTCTATGATGTTAAGTATTTATAAGTTTTAAGGGTGATTATTTAGATTTTTTATTTAGTTTTTCAATTATATATATGCTTTGTGATATTTTTACTATTATTGATTTACAAAATTGTGGAATGTGATTATTATTTTTGAAAGGTGCTAATTTTGATTTTTAGTTACTTTTTAATATTGCAAACATTTTAAATGGTTTGTTTTAATGTATCTTTTTTTCAGTCAGTGAAAGCTTTTACCTTATGTGAGGAAGTTTTGAGTAACATAAGAACTGTTCGCTCATTTGGAAATGAATCATTGGAATCTAAAAGGTTTTCAAATGAAATAAAAGAGTCATGCAAATTAAACATAATGCTGGGTTATGGAATAGGTTTTTTTCAGGTATGTTTTTCCATAATAATTCATTTTAATCTCATTTCTAAAAGTTTTTGAACTTTTAGGATTTTACTCCAGTCACTTAACTGTCTTTACAACCCAGTGGCTCCCCTGTTCTGTGCTACCACTTTCCGATTTGTGACTTTCAGTAGGTATCTAGTATTAGTTTTAGGTAGTATTACTTTATACCTAAGGTATCTACCACATTATCTTCCTTTCTGGTAAATCATCTTGTTCGGTGGAGCTCATCTTCCAAAACATTCCTTGGAATCACATCCTCTTCTATTCTGGCCAAGTGTCACGCTCAGCTCAGTCTCCCCAGTCTAATGAATAAGTCAATAGACTCTCCTTAGGACCAAAATATCTTTCCTCTAAAAATAAGAAAACCCTTTTCATAGTAGTCCATAGAGTACTACTCCCCTACTACTACTTTTCATAGTAGGGGAGAACTCTTTGTTTCAGGCAAGGTGTGTGGCTTACTGCAGTAGGGGTCAGCTTACACAACATGAAGTAGAGATCACCAGCAGTCAAATGGTTGATTATTAGACAAACTCCATTACTCTTTCAAAGGTACAGGAAGCAATAGTTCAGTTCTGTGGTCCTATCCAGTGAGCATATATTTTGATTTTTCCTCATTAACAACCAATGTCTTGTGTGCTCAATGCTAGTGTAAGTAAAATTGACAAAAATATTATGGGTGTGTGTTTTATATTCGTAATTTTTCTCTATGATCATTAAATTCCTGAGTACATGGTCCATGGGATATCTGTCATGTTAGTGAGATTCAGTCTGGTACCATCCTACCTATGTTCACTGAAGGGATTTACCTGTTATATGCACAAGACTTCAAAGAGATCCATAATAATTGGCACATTATAACTGGTCTCTCTTCTTATGGAGGAGACATATATCTATTTCATAGAATTTCCCCATCGTACAATTAAGTCATAGATATCCTTTTGAACCTTGTCACCTTCATATCTAAATAATTCAGCAATGTTAACAAATAACTCATTTGTCTCCATTAATCTTTATTATTCCCCTGTAAATTTTTCTCAAGGCTCCTTCCAACATTCTTAGAATGTACCCAAACCACATTCACCTAAGTTTTCTAGATTACTACCCAATTAGTCTCTGTTTCTTTGAAAACCATTGCTTATTGTTATCATTTAACCCATAATTTTTTTTTTATTATAGTATTCTTTATTATTCCTCAATTGAGTGAGTTTTGTGAATTATTTTTTTTATTGATTGTATCCAGAAGTATGCTTGTAATTTTTTAGAATGTCTTGCTTTTAACAATATTTTTATAATTGATGCAAATTATATTTTTATGAAAATAAAAATATATTGATTATTAAAAGTAGTGATTTTGCTACAATATATTACTGTAATTTTATTTTGGACTGAAGAACTATCTATTTGAATATTTATATTTATTTTCATACATTCAGAGAAGTTCCATAAATTGGATTATTAAGTTTCCAACCAGTTTTTGATGTAATTATTCTTGGCTTCTGGAACTTTTTCATGTATTCAATGTTTAATTTTCAATTTAATACTCATATGAATATTTTTCTAGGCAGGAAGTAATTTGTTTCTGAATGGATTAGTACTGGGAACTTTATATGTTGGAAGCAAGTTCATTATTTCTGAAGAATTAACGTCTGGAAATTTGATGTCATTTTTAGTTACTGCACAAATGATACAGAAGTCATTTGCCCAATTATCATCATCGCTTGGTCATTATTTAAAGGGAAAACAGTCATTTGAAAGGATCTGCTTTGTAAGTAAATTAAAAAGTGTAATGCCACAGTTTCTGACACAGCACTGACTGTACTGTTCTCTAGGTCTCTTCTCCAGACTCTTTCACAACCACCTGAACTGTCAAGGGCCGCTCTCATCTCATCAGTGAATAGAATATTTTTCCATTCGTCTTCTGTCCAATATCCCTAGTCTGGTATTCTCTTGCAAACCTTAGTCTCTGTCTACGGTTT
This sequence comes from Acanthosoma haemorrhoidale, assembly GCA_930367205.1. NCBI lineage: Eukaryota > Metazoa > Arthropoda > Insecta > Hemiptera > Acanthosomatidae > Acanthosoma > Acanthosoma haemorrhoidale. The sequence continues at coordinate 80,520,566 of OV884009.1, read as the reverse complement.
CTGCAGTAAGAAGGAGTCCTCCCTTTCACAGGCTTTCTTGAGCTAAGGCTTGACTCTCTCAGTCTTCTTCTAACGGTTGACTCTGAGATTGTTATTCCCCAAATACCAGTAACCAAGTTTCTAATGCCAGAAGCAGTTGAATTGTGCTTCCTGAGTGCTTGCATTTTAATAAAGCGGTCGTCAATGGGATCGGTGACTTTTGGACATTCAGATTTTTGTCATCTTAAGTGACTCTCGGTCTCTCTGTACATTTTTGTGGCCCTTGAAACTGTAGAGTAATGAAAACCAAGGCAATTAGTGATGTTACGCAATGATTTTCCTTCTTCATGAATACTAATTATTCTTACTGAATTATCACAGCTTAAACGACTCATTATCACATGAATACAACACAGAATAAAGTGTTATACTTTGGTAACACTGCATTTTTAAATTTTCAAAATTCATGAGTATGAAAATTAGTTCTCCTATATGTGTAATTCCTTCAAGTGAAAAAAAATAAACTCTCAAGAAACTGGAGCAAGTAAGCTTACCAAAAGTAAAACCGTAAGACTTCAATTTGAATGAGACATAATGTACACTGTTTAATACTTCTAATACCTATCTATCCTTCAAAAGTTGGAAGAGGATATCATTTTGAAAAATAATCTTTTTTTTTGTCTCCAAAATTAAGTAGACTTATTAATATTTGTCTTGATTGTTATCATGAAAAAAATACATTATTTTTCTATAGTGTAGTCCTTTTACTATCTGTTTCACGATTCCCAGTTCCCTGGATAATGCAAAACATTAGATATTCACAACACTAGCCACTAATGGGTTTAAATATATACATAGCTTGGATACATTTTGATAGGTCTTAAGAGTAAATAACTATAAGAAACACTTTTTTATATTTACTTTTAATTTTTTAGTCACATGGAAATGGATAATTGTTTATTAATATGTTTATTCCAGTATTCAAGTTTAAAACCACGAATACCTACTGAAGGAGGAATTAAAATACCTTTCCATTCTTTAATTCCTAATATTGAGTTCAAAAATGTGACGTTTGCTTATCCTTCAAGGCCTACACAGGTATAATTATTACATTTAAATTATTTGTTTCTGTTATTTATATTATTTTATACACTATTCTGTTATAACAAGCTATACACAGCACATTTAACATTTTGTAAGACAAGACCTGTTGAAGAAAGTGTTTTCGGTTCAAACTATCTCAACAGGCAATTTTGGTGATCATGAAAGACTGATTTTCTCATAAGTTGAATTCCTTGAATGTAAGTAACCATTATGAGTACTAGAAATTGTCCATATAGTTTACAGAAAGGCAGCTATTAGTAGCTGACAAGTTTATAAAGTTGTCCGGGCGAGAAATAAGAGTGAATAGTACAGTACACCAAACCTTCATAGCTTTTTCTTAGCTTAAGAGCTGTAGCATGGCCTACTCCATTTGAGACCTGTTTTCAAGACTCCAGCACTGTAATTTATTTTATTTATTATTGTTTTTTTTTCAAATTATTACCCTTATTGTTACTACTAAACTACTAATTTCATCTAAAAATAAAACAGTCTAAGTCTATTGTGCTAACACTAAATCCTTCACCATCTAAACAAAAACTATGCTGCTCTAAACGACAAACAGCTTTCAATTCTTCTGCTGACAGTTCAATAGATAACTGTATAGTAAGGCAAAATGGATATAAGGATAATATAAGGAGGTTTATATATGATGTAAGATGAACAAATATAAATGTGTAAAACATCATCAAGACAAATTTTCCCTTTTTTTAACTAGCTCTGGAACCACCCCCATTCTATCATTCACTTACCAAATCAGAACATTTCCACCAATCCCTTTCATCTGCTCCTGATCCTGGCTCCAAATGGAATCTCTTTCATAAGAGGAAAACCCCCAAATCCAGTATTTCATGTTGCCTCTGACAAACTTAGCTCTCATTTCTCTTCTGTATCATCTTCCAAGGCACTGATTTCTTTATGCCCCACGAATAAAATTTAGATCCAACAATTTATTTTTCTCCCAAAATACTACCCAGCATCCTAATTTTCACCATTATAAAGTCGCATACCAAATCAAATGGATTTTCCAAAGGATATTATCCAAAGGAGATTTTCAGGGATCTTATATTTCCTAAACTCTATTCTGTTTTTATGCTGATGATATTCAAAACCAAATTTAATCCTGTTCCTACTGTGTCTATTGAGGATAAATAAGTAGCTACCTGAATAAAGAAGTAGTGAATCTAGTTAAAAAAACAAAAAACTAGAGTTTTTTCGGGTGCATAATACATACCAGTAACAAATAATAGCATGTGGAAGTGGTTCTCTATTAAATAACAAATAAAAAACAAAGTAAGAATGAAATAATCTATGCTTTACATTGTGTTTGTTTTGTTATTTTAGGATGTGTTGAAAAGTCTTGACTTGACTTTACCAGCTGGTAAAACAGTTGCAGTTGTAGGTGCATCAGGTAATGGGAAATCAACTATCGCTCTTCTTCTTGAGAGGTATGTATGTTTTATTACTACATAAATATTGCAAACAATTGTTAATCTTCTAGAACTAAAGGTTTTCTGTACAGAAATGCAGAAGTTTCTCGTTTGTTTTTTTATTAATTAGTAGTGTATGTCACATTTATTAGAATTCATAGTTAACAAAATATTGTGCAATAGTGTGACACAGGGCAATGTCTTTCAAATATCAACTGATAAGACCCTATTTTTTAATGATTATTTATAAACACTCAGCAGGTGAACTGTAGTTATAGGTGATCGAGTATTTATCAATTTTTTAGAAAATTTATTTAATTCCAAACATTTGCTTGATCTGTGACAGATATTTAAAATAAGTCCTTTTCCTTATGTACTCTTATTACATAAAAACAAAAAAAATAATTTAATTTTGAATTAAAATTGACATTTATAATTAAAATTAATTCTGTTTTAGATAAAAACAATCCTTTAAATAGCATTACATTCCAAGCTGCTGAAACAATAAAAAAATATTAAATTCAGCATATATTATTCAAATTTTCTGATCAGATTTAAACAAATTGAGGGCTTTTTTATTATTGTTTAGATGAAATAAATTTAGTTTTCACATCTTTCTGAGGAGAATAAAATTGACACAGCCTCGACAGTGTAAGTGATTTAATCCATAGGACAACACCTAATGATGATAGAAGGATGACCAAAATTGTTGCCATAGTTGGTGGGTCGGGCTGAGTCACTAGTATAGTTAGTGGGTCAGGCTGAGTAGCTAGCATAGTTGGGGCTAGGCTGTATGTACCTCTTTTAACAATTTATACAATGATTAGATTATATATTAGATATTTTAGTCTGATAGTATATATATAAATTGTTATTGTAAACAATTGTAATTGTTGTTTCTTTTGTTTTACAGAGAAACAGATTACTTATTGTTATAAGAAGAAGACCTAACCAATCTTATAAAACAACAATTACAGTTTATTGTTATCACTGTTTGCACTTTACTTGTTTCACACTCAAAACCTTTCGAAAACCTTCTGGTCATATGTCTCTAGCTCCACCTAGTGGCAGCCAACTGAAGCACGCGCGTGATAACAAAGCTCTGCTAATTTAATTGAAGAAAGCTTACTTTCTTTACATATATATGTATATATTTTTTTGAGTTGAATTGAGATTTTGATGGATTGTTGGGATATTGGCTCAGGTTGATGAAAGAAAAAGTCAGATCTTCAACTTAAATAGATATTGATATCTAATATTGTTTTTTTTTATCATATATATTCCAGAACCCAAGTATGATTTTTTCTGTTGAAAGTGTTAGTGTTGTAAAATAAAAGTCTTTGGAAAGAAAACAATTTTATTTCTACTTTGATTTGAATATAATTTCATTTCCTATTATTATATCTTTATTGCTGTTTCATTATGAACATTTGCAGGTTTTATGATGTAAAAAGTGGTTCTATTACAATAGATGGTGTCAATATTTGCAATTTAGATCCTTATTGGTTAAGAAGTTCAGCCGTAGGAATTATCAACCAAGAGCCAGTTTTATTTGCTACTACAATTAAAGAAAATATTTTGTATGGAAAACCAACTGCTACAGACAGTGAAGTAAGTGTCATAACTTGTATTATCTAATGAAAAGTAATATTAAGAGAATACTGTTATAAATGATTATATTATATTTAGGTTTATGAAGCAGCAAGATTGGCAAATGCAGATGAATTTATTCGCAATTTCCCCAATGGATATGACACTATAGTAGGTGAACGTGGTGTTGCTATATCTGGTGGACAAAAACAAAGAATTGCTATTGCTAGAGCTTTAATAAAAAAACCAGCTGTTCTAATCTTGGATGAAGCTACAAGGTATTTTTATATATTTTGGACTTTATTCCTGGGAACTCTTATATTTCTGTTAGACAAAATTTTTGTCCAGAGGACCTTAGTTTTTGGGCTAACATTTGATCTTTAATCCTGGAGACTTAGCAGTTGTGGATTGCATCTTGAATTACAGGAGAGAGAGGCAAACACCTTTGTTTGGTTGGATACTGATGGTTACCTAAATCAAACCCGTGGAAGGGTGATTGATAATCAATGAAATTCATTTAAAAAAATGAACTGTAAACACCTTTAATTCTTCCTCAAGGTCATCCAAGAAATTATTGGCATTCTCAACCTATAATTGTGGCTATAACTTGTTGGCTAATTGATGATCCTTGAAAAAATAGTGATGATTACATTGTTGCTGATAGACTCTAGACAACCATAACCCCTCAGTGGTTTTTATAACAATGTCCAAGACTTATGAAGGAGTTTCCATTTGATACAAGAATCAAGTACTCAAAAAAAATATTAGGTGAAGAAATAAATTAAGTCTCATAGAGAGTTAACTATGGGAGTTACTGAGAAAATTGGTGTTTAGGGCACAATTTAGTTATGATATGTTTATAGGTTGAGACATGGTGATAGCGGGCTGATTAAAAAAAATAGGATTAAATGGTGTGAGTTGTTTCTTCACTACCTTTTCCTCTGTTTTCGGGTGATTGCCTCAACTTGAGGTTTGTTGCTACTGGAATGAATTTTTCTACCAGCCTTTACCGGAACTCCTTGTACTTCAAGTAAATTCATAAAGAGGCTCACTCTGCTGCTTAAAGTTGAGCCTGACTTCACCAGAATATTCTGCTTCTTGTTATTCCTGACCTCTACAATATCCCTCTGATATTCTCTATGATTTTCACCTCCTTCATCAACATCCACAACAGCTTTTTAACCTCATTTTTAAAAGCTCTCTCTCTACTTTTGACTATATTTGTTCTCAACCTGATGTTCCTCAAATCTAATCAAATGTTAAAATCTAATTCTAACTACAATTGTTTTATACCAGTGCCTTAGATCCTGAGGCGGAGAAAGTTGTTCAAAACACTTTAGAGAAGGCATGTCAAGGAAAGACTGTTCTTGTGATTGCCCATCGATTGTCCACAATTCAGAATGCTGATTTAATAGCTGTTCTTCATAAAGGAGTGATTATTGAGGTAAAATTTGTTATGTGTGTTTATTAAATTTTGAAACCATGAATTGTGTTTAAAATAACTATAATTTAAGTACTATAGGATATTGTTAAACTGGAAGTAAAAGGCTTAAAACTGGTCGATAATCTTAATTTATCAACATCCTAAAATACTCTCTAGCAACATCTGATATTCATATCTAGTATAGAAAATAACTTTATTGGTTTTTTTATACAATAAGTGTGGTTACTTAATTATATTAACTTGCAACATATATCACATACTTATCAGCTGTGATATGTTTTCTCTTGGCAGGGTTGAATAAGTTTATAATTATGCACTAATATTTACACATGGTATGAGTAACATACACAGAAATGTTTAGGTGTTTACATAAGACAAAATAAATCGTGGAAAGAAGAAGGGGATTACACCAATGGAGTTAAATTAAGTGTTTTGGGGGAATTAATTAGAAACTAAACTCAATTGACTGTTTTTTAATGCTGAGATTTAAGGTAGAGCTTTTACTTTGAAACAGGCTTGGTGAATCTTTCCTTATCAATTCTATGACATCAGTGCCCATAGAATTCCCTAGTACCAAAATATCTTCTCAATATTAAGATTAATACAATTCTACTGATCATTAGTAGTTTTTTATATAGATTTTTTTTTTCAGGCTGGGACCCATGACACTTTAATGAAGAAGAAGGGAGTATACTATAAATTAATGGATCAGCAAAATGAAAAATCAAGGAATTATGGCTAACATGTACACTTCTTTAGGTATTTCTGTAACTATAACTATGCAGGGTGTACCATATTTCACCGATTATTATTATAGCTATAATTGTATCTTATCTGCAACTAAACATTCAAATAAAACACTGCCCGATTTCCTCGTAATTTTAATTAATTAAAAATTTTATGATTGTTTCCCATAAAATAGATATAAATTCTGAAGTACCAGGATTGTTTAACTTAATTTGGAAGTATGTCAAAATTTTCAAAATATGTTATCCCAGTGCTGTTAGTTCAATTCATCAATGCATAAGCAATGCCAGTTTTTTAGACAAACAACATTTTAAACAAAATTGCTATTTATGGTAAATTAAATCAATTGTTAGGGTTTGCTAAGTGACTGGATACAGCTTTAGAGATTATATGTAGCGTAGCATAAACCTGGGGAAGGCAGAGTATATGAGGACTGGCTAACCTATAAAAATCTCTAAATTTAAAATTACTTTGATATTTAACAAATGTTTTGGTGCAAATAAGGTATAAAATCATGTCCTAAAGTATCACCTGGGTGTTCCATATGCCCTTTACATATTTCACTATTCTAGAGGTAGTTAAATTTAATTTTTTCATTTTTAGTTGATGAGTGAAGGATAAATGAAATGCTAGTCTCCAATGAATAGTACAAACTTTCTAAGAATAAAAAAAAAAGCTGTAGAAGCATAGCTCCATAAAAATTTTCTGTTTGTTAAATTATGAGTACAATTTATGACTTTTTTTTTTAATTGTTAATTTATTTTCTGTAATATATTATTTTTTCATATATTGTATGCCTAATTTATTTTACCCTTGGCCACTTCTTCTTGCACATTACACAGGCTGGTATGGTATTTTGTTCCAAATTCCTTGGATTTTAAATTTAATTTATAAATTAAAATTTTTTAAAATTTATGTAGAACGTTATTACTTATTTATGTAACATTATTACTTATTTATGTAACATTATTACTTATTTTGGAAGTTAATCCCATGAACCCTCTGCCTTTATTTCTGGTGCATTTCACCTGTGCAAATTCTATTTTGATCCTAATTTCTTAGGCATGGTTAAAATTTCCACAATTCGAAATTTTCCGCAGATAGCATTGTTTTTAAACCAAATTATGAAGTGCATATCACTATTTAAGGTGATCCAGACGCAGTTGGCTTTGCATTGTACTGTAGTGGGGCAGCTTTAAAGATGAGGGTTGGGAAATATGACCATTTTATGCTTATTTTAGTGCCTTCGCTAGTATTTCAATTATCTGATCCAACCGATGTTTTGGGTGTTTGTTTATCTCCAGAAGCTAAACAGATAAGAGTTTAACTTCTTCTTTCTTTTTCTTCTTTAATTTTTTGTTCTCTTACTTCGTTTCAGTAATCTTTATAAGCTTTATTTGTTTATTTGTCTGGTGCAAAGAAGCGATGAAGAAGACATTTGAAAATTATTTTCATTTTTAGGGTTTCAATGGCTTCTTGAAAATGAGAAACCTTCATATTTTACCCCCGTGTCTGTCTGTCATTTCTGGGCTTTGTGATTCTCCTAGAGAATTAAATTGTTTGCGGAGGTCTCTTTAGAGGCTGCAGCAACATACAATATTCTACCATTTTTATAAACATAATTAAGTGTTATTGATTAGTTATGTAAAATTCAGGAAAAAAAAACAGCTTGCAATTGAGAAAAACACTTTTTAACATTAATGAAGAAATTATTGTTACTGACAAACAAAATTCAGAACAATTTTAATCAAACAAAAGCAAATGTTTCTCTGTTCACAAGCACTTGTTTTCATTCCCAACTTCTCCATTACCTTCATCCCACTGTTATCCGTTTAAAAGCTACCTTTTTCCCTCCAACATTTCAAACATTGCAGCAGTCCTGTCATACTAATCACATATAGCAATACAAATAATCACGTTTCTGTCATATTGAGTAGAGCATGAAATAAAATATCTGGATATCCTGATTAACATTAAGTAATTTGTTTTTTTTATTTTCTCAAAATAAATTATAAAATTATATTAATCTTGAGTTTAACTTTCATTATTTACAAGTTTGCTTCTTCTAATCGGTCAAAATCACTGCCACCTGGTAGGTTATTCATTTTACTAAAGATTACAACTTTTTTCTGCTTATTGCAAAATTCTAACAATTAATTTTCAATTGAAAAGCCCTGTCTACTTCACACAGCTGAGGTACTATGTAATAGGTTTACCAAAAAGTCCGTTCGGTTTTTTAAGCGAAAATAAGACACAACTTTTAAACACAAAGCAATTTATTCAATCAATGATATAATTGCCGTTTTGTTACAGTATCTTCTGCCATCTCATGGCCAGATTCATAATTCCATGCTCAAAGAATTTCCTGTCTTTACTGGCAAACAAATTTTCCAAGTGGATTTTTACATCTTCTTCAGAGTTGAAGGTCTGTCCATTCAATGAATTTTGAAGTAACTGAAACAGGTGGAAATCTGAAGGTGCAAGGTCGGGCGAATATGGAGGGTGTGGCAAAACTTCCCAGCCAAGCTCCAGTAACTTCTGCTGCGTCTGCAAAGAAGTGTGTGGTCTGGCATTGTCGTGATGGAAGATAGTCCCCTTACGGTTGGCTAGTTCTGGACGCTTCTGGTGGATCGCTGCATTTAATTTGTCCAGCTGGTCACAGTAAAAATCCGAATTGATGGTCCTGTTTGTGGGAAGAAGTTCGTAAAAGACAACACCCCTCCAATCCCACCAAATCGAGAGCATAACCTTCTTTGGGTGAAATCCTGCTTTGGGGGTTGTTTGTGGTAATTTGCCGCACTTCCCCCATGAGCGTTTGCACTCCACATTGTTATAGACGATCCACTTTTCGTCACCTGTCATCATTCTCTTCAAAAAAGGATCGTTTTCTTCACGTTTCCCCAACGAATCGCAGATGGAAATCCTTCGGGCGAGGTTAGCCTCACTAAGTTGATGGGGAACGCAAACATCGAGCCTGCTCGTGTAGCCAAGTTGATGCAGATGGTTTTCAACACTCGATTTGGATATTTTGAGGATAACTGCGATCTCCCTGGTTGTATAACGGGGATTGGTGTCGACTAATTCCTTCACTTTGTCGCTGTTAATCTCAGTTGGCCGGCCAGAGCGAGGTGTATGTTGAGCCGAAAAATTTCTTGATCGAAATCTCGAAAACCACTTCTGGCACACATATTCTGTAACAGCACCCTCTCCGTATACAGTGCATATCTTCCTGCAAGTTTCCACTGCTTTCTTGCCTTTTTTAAAATAAAAAAGCATGAGGTGTCGATAATGTTCATTTTGGTTTTCCATTTTCAGGATGATCCTAAACACACAAAACACAATCAGTCTCGTCAGAATTTCGCGTCAAACTACGTTGAAGTGTCTAATATTTGACAAGAGCGCACTCGCAAGGGAGGGACTGAAGTTAGCTACATATTTGACTGCTTCAAGTTACGTGACGACAAAAACCGAATGGACTTTTTGGCCAACCTGATATTTTAATTCAAGTTTACAATATATGTATAATAGGACATTTGTTAACACATGTCTTATTAATCCATTCCATAATAGTGACATAAATCATATTTATTTACCATAATAAGTTTATGAAACATTCAAGTAACTAATATGCACTGCCAATGGTTTATTTTAATTAACAAAAAATAATTAAGTCCTTCTGTTGGGCGACAGATGTGGTGATTCCTCTGTATTTTAAAATATATTTATTCTTCATTATTATAAAAGGTAAAAGTTCATTCACAAAAATTATTAAAAATAACAGTTTATTATTAAGCTTAGTTTATCTCAGGATTCAATGTGGTGCTAGTGCGTAACATTACTAATTAAATGTTTCACATTTACAATTTCTAGAGTTAAATACTTAAAATAATAATAGCTAAATAAAAATATGGCTATTCTGTGTTGTTGGGTGATGGATTATCTTGCAGGCTTCACTCGTCTATCACATTGTTCTAGCTGTCACAACCGTACTCAAGCTCAAAGAGACTGTGACGGAAATTTTCTTTTTGTTGTCTCGGGTTATTATTATTATTGTTTATTGTCTTCCCTAATTGCCTCAAACAATTTCTTCTCTTGCACCTTCTTAAATTTTGCTTTTGGAAATTTCATTTTAGGATAGTTAGTTTGTAAGATTAGGAGAAGTTAGCAATATTAGCTTAGTTTTTCTTAGATTTAAGTAATAGAATTTAAGTTTAGTGTAAGTAAATTTTGTTTAGGGTAATATTAATTCTAAAGTAGGGAAAAAAATGTCTTTTTGATGGCGGGAGGTGGTGAGAGGTGAGACAAGAGGACAAGAAGTAGGAGAGAGAGGAAAGGGGTGGTAGAAAAACATCAATGAGCGAGAGGAAGCACTAACCAAGTATAACAATTTTGCCTTTTTCTTTTTTGTAAGTCATTTCAGCAATGGAACATGCATTGTGTTGGTAAACTGTGGAGAACCGTCACTTAATCCCTTGCTCTCTCTCTCATAAACGGGCATGTATTTTTTTTTCTCTCATGACATTAGACAAATTAAATTTTAGTTTATAAACAGTTACATGCCAGGTAGGATAATATCATTTGTACAGTATTAGTTTTAAAATGTTAGAAAGGAAATTATTTGTAAGATTTATAATTTTTTTGTTAGTAACAGTTATTTTGTCATTTTATTTTTCTTTCTCATTAAAATAAACATTCTCAAATACTAAATATATTGTTTTGTGTAAATCCCGTTTATTTAAATACTGATCTATTTAATTTTTATTTTGGTTCTTTGCATGGAAGTATGTCGATTTATTTAGGGAATAAATTATGTGGATGCAATAGAATTTGTAATGGTATAATAGATTTAAAACAGCCAAATTTAGTAATGCGATCCTCGGCGTCGAAGGGCCAAGTGAGCCAGGAAGTGTTAAATGGCTGAGGTAGCTCCGCAGATCACTCTCGACCATTAAAGTTGATATTCTGATTTTGACTCTCCTTTAGTACACCTAGTCTTTTCTAATTATAAATTTTCAGTGCATGTTCTTCTTTATTACTTAATGTTGTTTTCTGATTCCTGAATATTTTGTTTACTATATTTTAATAATTTTGCTTCTTGTTTTTTAAATGTTATCTTGGAATATTCCATCCCAAAACAATTTTTGTTTCTCTTTTGTCTGGAAAAGAAAGTAGCAGCAAGTTTGTTTATCGAGGCCTAAATGAACTTGCCTATCCTTCATAATTTCCTGGACAATTATTCCTGGAATGAATTAGGACAAGATTTTATTTGTTTATCTTTTTTTCCCTTGTGGGCTCATTTCTCTACGTGGTTGCAGACTTTGCTATTTTTTTCTGCAACCTTTACCCAATTCTATTAATAACTGACTGGATTCAAATAGCGTGGCACTCGATGTCAAACAGTTTCCATCCTTACTTGTTTTTTGAACATTTATTTTTATTTTATTTTTTTTTAGCTGTTTATGAACCCTATCCTTCTTTTATGAGTTTCTAAGACAGTACTCTGCTACATGGAATCCCCAAAATTTCCCAGTTAACTAGACTAAGATTACTCAGCTCTTAAGACGTCCAACCTAAGGGCCAAAAGTATCCAGCTCTCATGTATAACTGGTATTTATAGCCAGCCTACTACACCACATAAAAGTGGGTCTCCCCATGGGTCCTAGTAAATTTACAGGGTTTATTTTCTAATACCTGTCCTCTTATACATGCCTAGGTTACTTGGATTTCTCTAAGGTACCAGCTTTTATTACCGAGGGTCAATGGCTTTTCCGGTTTTATGTTGTCAAGGCCTTATCCATACCTATTCTATCTAACTAATGTTTGTTTTAAAATTAAAATTAATTTTATCTTAAAAATGTCATTACAATATATACCGGATGAAATTCATCAATTCTGTTATCATTGTAAAAATAAATTTATCATTTTATTTCGCACTACTATGCGCCCTAAAAGCATTCGAAAGATGTTTTCACACAGAAAGATTACTGTAGCTCTAATATTACCCACCCCGATTTTGTTTTTCATTTGACCTTGTATGTTTTAATTACAAACCCTTGCGACTGTTGAAGTTCCCTTAATATCCCAAATTTAGCTAACCCTGGTGATGCTCTACTCGAATGTGTAATAAATATTTTTTCGGTCTTAAAATGTAAATTTTGAAAAAAATACAACTCAAAATAGAGGTTGTATTTCAGTAAATACCAACTCAATATGGAAAAGTTGTTAACTTGCTAAAGAAGGTTCAGCCTGATGGCCCTACTTGAGCTGATAAGCTACTCAATTCAGCTAAGAGACTAGTCAAGAGTGTAAATTTTGGTCTAAATGATCCAATTGCACAAAAGCAGAGAGGAAAATATGAGAACAGTTTGGAGAGGTGGTAGGATCCCATAAAACTCTCTCGACACTAGTAAGTGACCCCATTTCCATATTCCTCTCAACATCTCAATGAATCCATAATTGGTATCAGTCACCATGTGATTAGAGAGATGTACTTGTAGTAAGATATCTTGTAATGTGTCCTGTTTTAAAGGGCACAAGCTTTCTCTTTAGAAAAATAGGGATCAACATTTACTGAGGTTCAAATCAACTGGGCTGCAAGAACATTCATTACAAAAGTCATAGTAGGATATAAAGAATCAAAAACATATTTTTAGCAGAAGCTCTAATCCTCCTCTCAAAGGACACCTTTGTTCCTTGAGGGTACTGTGGTTGTGGAAAACTGGTTGTTTATGCATTCTTAATCATGATAAAAACAATCCACAGATGAAAATAATAAGAAATTTATCTCTAATATCTTATCAGTGCTCAACTCTCATTCCACCCAGAATGAAAGTGTGAGGAATTCAAAATATGTGGAATTGAGGTCATTTCATGACTATCATTCCATAGGATGATAACAGTGATAGAATCAAAAGTGAATTTTAGTTATAAAACTTCCAGGACATATAAGCAGGTAATGACAACTTTTAAAACTAATGCATGCTTAAAATACAAAATAACATCAATTCATTGCATTTAATTTTTAAAAAAATTTATTTTACTTGAAAAAATAAACAAAGAAAAATACATTTAAATTATTTTTTGTACTTTGATAATTCATATTAAAAAAATAAACAATTATAATATCACAGTACAACAATACTACTACTGACTTGATATAATAAATGTACACCTATAAATTTACAGTTTTGTTTTTCTATACTATCTAATTTAATTGCTTAATTAGTGTACTATTAACAATTAAGTAAAGGTTTTTGGACGCACATGAATTTTATTGAGTAAAACATCATTGCTGTACATGGCCAGCAGCAAGTCGTTGAAGATCTTTGCCAGAAATAAACAAAGATATTACCAATCCAAAAAGAAGAACTGATGAAAGCAATATATTGGTTGGAAAATCTCCTCTTTTGTCAAGTAAAATACCTGCACATAAAACTAGGAAAACACCTAAAGCTTCGCCGATCGCATTTAACAAACCAGTGGATGTACTTTCAGGAAGAGGATATGTCAATTCAGCAGCAAACTCGTAAGCCACTGTTAGGTAGCCATTCATGAAAAAACTGAAAAAAATGTTTTATTAATTTCTATTTTTCTATAAATTTATTTTTTTTATTAGGAAATCTGTATTTCTTACCCCAAAAAGCCAGAGGTGATGTAAGTCATGATTAAATATTCTTTGTAGAGGGAATATGTGAACCCAATTATTCCAACTAAACCCATAGCATACACAAGCAATGTAGTTCCTCTAAAATAGATAAGATTTATATTTTAAAAATATTTAGTTGTTTTTTTTTAGAAGTTATAGCACTTTTTTTGTGCTTTGTACAGGGACTCATTTTCAGTAGGGGTAATAATATAACAATAATGATAAAATAACCTCAATTTAGTCCTTGTTGATTGATACACATCTTTAAAGAGTAGTTGTATAAAAATGACTATTGCAGTGAGATTTTGGACTCACCAATTGCAGACAGCATATTTATTGTTACTTGAAAATTACATCAATTGAAAATAAGATTAACTATTGGAACTAGCTTACATTTTGATTAACAAAAAATAAATCCTATACCACGATTATAGCTTTGCAATCGGCAAAAACAAGAATATTAACAATGCCAGAGATGTGTCAGATATGAATGAATAAATTTTATAGATCCAATCAACTTTATGAACATGAAGTATGTGGAACCAAGAAAATATATTGGGATTTCATTATTAGCTGTGAATTAACAAAATGAGTTGATGAATTTCTTGGGATATTAGTTTAGGCTAATGAAAGAGAAATGTTAAATTTTCATCAAACGTATTTGACATACTATGTATGTTCGCCTAAGGTCCTGAAAACAAGAAAAGAATGGTAGACATTAAAAAAGTGTGTTAATAATTATTACAAAAAGTAGGAACACAAGTATAGATACAAAAAGAGGAAGATATAAGTGTAAATTAAATATCTTATGATAAGATGTAAATATGCTCCAGTTGATAGGCTTAACTTTAAAGAATATTTACACAATGAATGTAAAAATAGTAAGTAATAGTAACAAAATTTTATTATCAATTGAATTTATTTATTAGAATTAAGTTAATTTTGAGGAAATGAGTTTTCTGTTGAAACAGTGTATCTGACCTCACAATGTAAAACCAGGTACTAAGAGTTACTTGTGGGAAAAACCAATTGGATATGGTGGGGAAATTACTACAGCTCTATTGCTTTGGGAATAGGTTCATTCAGTCAACTTAAGTTCGTTCGGTTCTCTGTCTTGTGAGAGCAGTGGTTACTAAACCACAAAAGGATATATGTGTTGGTGGTTTAATGGCCTATAATTACATAAAAAACAGATTATGACTTTTTTATTAACATTTATATAAAACAGCTGTGACTCCCATGTATAGGTCCAATGAATGGGAAATAGCTTGTGAATTGGTAGATAGGAAATCAATCAAGAAAGACTAATTAGTATGATCATTGAAACCTCTCCTATTATGCCTCTACCTATCATATGGTTGGTGAACCAATGCACAGTATTGAACAAAAAAATTTAGTTAAGAACAGTACCTTACAATTAAGTGGTAGCTAAATTTTTTGTTCAATACTGTGCATTGGTTCACCACATTTAGAGACCTAATATTATTTTTAAGCTAACCACATCACTGTAATTTATGTTCTATTTTTTTGTCATCCAGAAAATTTATTTGTACCCTATAGTTAGTTTTCGGATACACTGCCTGTATTATTAAAATGTCCTGTATAATTTTTTCTTTACAAAATGTTTTTAAGATATTGTAATTTTATAATAAAATATGCCAAAAATGGTTTGTTACATTATAATATAACAAAAATTTTTTGTTATGTTTTTTAACATAAACAGCCTATTTCAATTATGTCTCTTACATTCTTTTGATAGTTTTTAGAGTATAATTGCAATGAATTGTTGATTTTCATATAAAACTAGGATGCACAGTTTTACAAATTATTGAGTACAGTTAAAAAATAACATAAAAATATGTATTTACAAAGAATTATTATAAATTTTAATTTTTGATACCGCCTTGCAGGTGTATTAAAATGTGTAAATATATATTGTTAGCTTATTTTGAAAGTGTGATTGCTAATTATATTCTATTTGATAATTGTTATAATACTGTGAATGCTAAATATTATTGTCATGAAATATTAATATATATATATTGTAAATCAATGCATCTAAAATGTTGACTCCTTGCGTAAAACTAATGATACTTAGATGAAAGTGAATATACAAATATAATGACGTATTGAAAATTGATTACCTAACACTAACAGATTTTATTGTTAGACAGCAATTAGCATTATTAGCTGTTTGATTGATTATAGCTCAAATACCTTATTACAAATAAGTTGTAGTAACTAAAACTTCGTTAAAATATAAATAAAAGAAATGTTGTCTGCCCATAATTTTTTATATTATACCTCACACATTTTCAACTTTTTAAAATACCTACGTCTAATTGTTAAATAAAATAAATTTACCTAAACATGTGCGTTTTGTCCAGAACAACACCCCAAACAACAGATCCCAACATACCTCCTATAATCAAAGTTAATCCGATTTGGCCAGCTTCAGTTTGTCCATTCTGTAAATAAAAAAAATCTATGGTTTTTATGTATAACAAGGCATTATTATAGTATAGTTTTAATTATTTTTCTAATATTAAGAACAAAATAAAGACAGTAATGTGCTTAATATTTCAGAAATCTTAGGTAACCAACCAACCATGCAGTTATGAAGGACTGACTGAATACATTTTACTTATATAAAGTTCCTTGTATTTTATTTTTCTTCTGTATTCTATGTTTACCTTTAAGTGTATAAATAATAAAAATATTTAGCATAAGGTTTTTTTTCTAATTTTAATTTAAAAAATGGTTTTGACGGTTGAGCAAGTAGCTCGTGTTGTTCATTTAGTGGAAGACAGTCGCAGCCAAAGATATGCAGCCAGTGCATTGTGTTTACCTGAAACTACTGTACGGAGAGCAATTACACATTACTATGATTAGATTTGTATTTGCCGTCGAAGAAATTCCCCCCCGCACCAAACTCTCCCAGTAAATTACACTCAGGGTAGTGCTCATGAGGCCTTCGGTAAACTCTCATCCGTCCAGCTGGTGTATAAAGAGAGAAGTGTGACACATTTGAAAACAACATGTTGCTGTCACTGGGGGAATTTCTTTGCCGGAAAACACAAAGCTAATCACGGTAATGTGTAATTCCTCTCTGAACAGTAATTTCGGGTAAACCCAATTCACGGTCTGCATAGCTTTGGCTTATATAACCTTATACTACTTCCTTTTATTGTATTTTAACCAAACACTAATCAGGATATTTCAAAAGGTATGTGTTGTAGTGTACCTTCAAAATTTCAGATCTATCAAATCATTTGTATGACAACTATTGTAGAACATACATGGCAATAAACAGGCAGAAAAAGTTAGTTAAGTGTAGACTATCACACAGTTATGTATTTAAATGATCTTACTAATTATCAACTCTTGATTGATTTCCGAAGTTTTATCGAGTTACTTTTATTAACTTTATTCAAAAACAATTATTCTTGAATAGTTTAAGTCTTTAATTGAATACAATTTTTTTTTAAAGTTTATCTAACATGCCTCATTGACTGATACTGTGCAAGGGAAATAGTCGACACGGACACAGCTGTTGTATTTAAAAGTTTTATTTTCATCACCATAGAGGCATTAAATAAAATAAACATATCAAATATCACCTCTCTTAGTAAAACAGAGAATGAGTTAAAATTGCTAACACGATTTTAATGACAGTTGTAATGAGTTCGTATGGTAAGTTCCGGAAAAAAAATCACATATTATCAATAAGGGTGAAGATAGCTTTAATCTGATACTCTACTCAAAATAATAGGACAATAATTACTTTTTTATCCCCAATTAATAAATTAATTGGTCAACAATCCTTAATTATGTTTTATGTAACGTAGTTGAAAATTGGCTTGAGATCCCAAGCTGAAAGTCTAAAGTTTCCAGGTATTACGATAAATACAAAAAGGCCTTTTATTAGGAATTTTCTTTCATTATCTAGGTAAGGGAGGAGGACACTAAGAGGTTTTTAAGCTCGGAGGGTAGAAATTGGTTACAAACACACTCGATCGCACTGGAAACGTCCCGGATGATGAGGGTTGAAAGTTTTCGTTTGTCAACGGCCGCCGATTGTAAAATTTAATGTCATAATGCGTGGAACATGTTTTTGTGAATCGCTAATGAAGATCGAATTGCGACCAGGGGGTCGCATTATGTCGTATCTGGGTGTAATCTGTCGACCGGTCATGTCTATATATAAAATTTTTTTGGGATATTTGTATTTTCTACTGAATGTCTTTTTGTTTTATTATTGGCCCTACATCCACTGAAATAAAATAGAAAATTGACTTACCGGAAAGTGAATAAGAAATAATTGGTTCAGTAGAGTGGAATAAGCGTAGAATACGCCAACGTTGAAACCATAACTTAACATGAGAAGGACATAATCTTTGTTGGTCATCAACTTCTTCATCATGATACTGTAGCTTGTTGTTCTTTCATTTTCTTTCTCTCTCGCAGAAAATTGGGCAATGCTTGGAGGAACGGGAGGCGCTGCTTCGAAAACTGTACATAAATCGATTAATTAATAATAATTATTATAAATAGAATGTAAATGAGCATCACAGTTACTGCTGCTACTATTTTCATTTATTTTTTAATAAAGGAGATGAAAAAATAAACAGCTAATAGTAAAAAACAAATATTGCAATAAAAAATGACTTTATATTAAGCATCGCATCCATTTTTAATTAGTTAAATAATGTAAATGGTCTGTACAATTTAAATATTTTATACATAATCGATAATTAAAGAACCCCTAATAAAGCTGTGTGAATATTTTCAAGATAAAAATTTCTGGTTCAAAGATGTCTAAATATATGTTTGATTGTGGTAATATTAGGCAGGCGTGTTCGCTGATGGATATCTATTTAAATTATGTCACGATTTAATCAAATCCAGCGCCGGGCGGAGTCGTGAGATTGTAAGAGTTTCTTTTATCTAAGGTACAAAGTGCGGGATTTCTTCCATGTTTTGTGTTAGTTAAACATAAAGTTCCATTATTTCGATGTGCATATGATTAATTAATTGTCAACTAGATCTTTGGTGTGATATCTAGGTAAGCGAGATCTCTTGCCACTAGACGATGTCTCGGAAGTGAGATGAGTCATAACATCAGCCACGTCAGCTGTGAACCATCCATCTATAGCAATCGCTTAGATAAACAACCTAATCATTATTCATCATTAAAATAAAAGTCTAATAACTATTTAAAACCTGGTAATACATTACTCTATTATGACCTTCATTGTAAATACATTTATTGCAGATTTACCTTTGAAGTGCTTAATTACGGATTATCTACTACCACCTGAATTGAGGCGTCCATTGAAAGAATGAGTAAACTTGCAA
This sequence comes from Acanthosoma haemorrhoidale, assembly GCA_930367205.1. Lineage (NCBI taxonomy): Eukaryota > Metazoa > Arthropoda > Insecta > Hemiptera > Acanthosomatidae > Acanthosoma > Acanthosoma haemorrhoidale. The sequence goes on along the minus strand of OV884009.1, from coordinate 80,501,272 downwards.
GGGGAGGCAACGGGAGTAATCTGTTTCAATGAAACTTTGTTTTTGGTGATACTAGGCCGAAATATATTTGACATTTGTCGTTTTTGCCAATACGCCTTAGGAGCCGAGAGAAAAAATATTTTACGTTTAAAAACTCCACTTTTAATTGTTGTCTCCTTATTTATTCTGAGTGTATTCATGAAATAAGGTTTTTATACATCATCCGATTTGGTTTTCACTTATAATATGAAATGAATATGCCGGATTGTATTATATGAGCATTGCTTATTTAAAAATTGAAAGAAGAAGAAAAACCAGGAGACGCTTCAAATAAATTAAGTAAAACAAATTTTCTAGGAAATAAACAAGTTTTTATTCGTTTTTAGCACTCATAAAAACATGTGAATACTAACAGAAAAATCTAAAACGTTTTATTTTATAAATTTTGCTTCAACGGTGAATCTAGTTGAACTTTTTTTTTTTCGATTGCTGTAAAAATTTGTATTTATAAGTTTTTAGAGGTGCTTAATAAAATAAAAACGAATAATTTTTTAATAAAACATTTCTCTCTCTCTTCACAGGATTAAGTCGTTATAGACTTTTAAACACACATAAACATGATTTGTAGTTAATAATAAAAGTGTAAAACATACAGAAATATACCAAAACTAGCAACAGTGTTGTTGGTACAGCCATCATAATATAGAGGTATTTGAGGTCGTTTCTCATTTCGAAAAAGTCCTCTGAATCTCTAACAACTGCTGGGGGAATAAGGAAACTTAGAGCGATTCCTAACTGCAAATAGAAATGTTTAGTTTAAAAAAAAAAAGAATACATATAGATATTAATTACAAATAAATTAAATGTATTGGTAGACAAATGTTTGGTAACTGTTAAGAGGAAATTTGACATGTGTTTTAACATAGATTTGGTAGAAAATGAAACATTGTATTGTTCTACTCCAGGTTTTCTTCTATAAACTATATTAAGTTATAAGAATACATTTAATCAATACCAATGCGGAGCTAGAAAATGTCTTGCATGCACTTCACGACTTGAATAATTATAATTTTTAAGGATTGCTTGAAAAATAATTTTCAAAATGCCTTAGGTCTGTCCTGTATATAAATTTCTTAGTTTAACGTTTTAACTAATTCGGTCATTATCAGCTCTAAAAACTAAAATATAAGAACATATAGCAGCTAGTGCAAAAACAACTATTTCTGCATCACAATATTATATTGGTGTCATATGTAAACTGCTTCACAAAACATGTGGCCCACTTGACATTTTTGATGTATTAGTTTGCTATCATTATTTATTTAAAACCCTTGGGCCAGGTGTAATGAAAGAAAGCAATAAACTGGTACAAGGGGTATTTATCCACAAAAACTGAAATAACCATTTTTTTTATTTCTTGCTTTTAATAATGAGTATTTTATCCTCCTTTCTTTATAACTTCCTCCAGTCTTCTTGGCATACTCCTAACCAAGGTGCTAACTACATCTTGAAGAATTCCATTCCATGTTTCCACTAAAACCATTTTTAATCCGGGTAAGGTGTTAAGAGGGGTACGTCACACGTCTGCCAAGCACACCCCAAAGGTCTCGATAGGGCTACGAGATGGCCAACTTCGGTTTTGAGTACAAACTCCCTGAAGATACTCCTCTACACATCCAGCGACACGTGCTGTTGCATTATCGTGCATTCAACGAAAATTTTCACCGATAAACGGCGCATGGTGTCACATAATCTTGTAAAATGTTTGTTGCGCATAAACTTTGAAGTAAGTGATATTCTACTAAAGACATGAAGATCTAAAATAAATCACTATCCACACTATTTCTGAGGGGAGAGGGAAACGGGTGCAGCCCGTGTCTTACAGGCCTTCGCCAGCTAGCTTAGGGAACTGCCTTGGTAGTCTGGGGGGGGGGGTGAACAGAACATGTATGTACAAATTGTAGGAATGTTAATTGCACATAAGGATGAATGAATTCTTACATCCTTTAATGTCGAAATAATTATTTTGCACTCCCTGATTGCATGTTTTTTTTTCTCCTTTTTAATCCTGACGGTGTCAGAATTTTGATTACATCTATACACAGGAGGGACTCTAAGATCTTTGTTGATGAAATTCTATTGTATTATTGAATCCTATTCGGAGTTTTACTACCAATAAAGCTGCAAGGTTTTATTACCAACCTGATTGCCGAACACGCCAAAAGCACAAGCAGTGGACACTTGTGAGGAATCGAACCACAGACCTGCCAGTCTAGCGGGGACACTAAGAATGAACATTTGTGCAGACCCTATGACGAACTGGGCCACAAAAGCCACTATGAACTTGTCACGATCTAAGCTCAGTAACTTAAGCCAAGCTCCTAGTGTCATCATTATAAGTCCAATGATCATGGCTAATCGCAGTCCCTGCAAAAGTGAGACATTTAATTAATTTATCTATATTTAATATAATTTATCTTACACTTTACTGTATATCATTAAAACAAAAAAACTTCTGAGGCTAGTCGATTAAAGGATCAGTAGCCTCATCATTTTTTTTTTCACGAAGTAAAGTTGTTTTTACCGATTAGATTAGTTTTAAATCAATTATGATCTAAATTACATCTATGAAATATATATATGAAAGAACTAAAGTGCTTAGAAACAGAAGGATCACTATGGGAAGGTGGGTCTGGGTGCGAGTCGAGTGTGGATTTTAAACATTTATTACATTACAAACTCACAGCGATCCCCATGGGCTAACTGAACCTTTAATTTGTTCTTATTCCTTCAAGATTTTCCAAATTCAACGAAAACCTATTATCCAGTAACACCCATTTTTTACAATCCTCCTCATCGCTTAAAACAACGATGGTCTCGCGATCAATTGTACATAGACAGGTTTGTCATGGGGTCCTGGGATTGGCTACCATCCCCACTCATGTCCTGAGCGACTGCGGCTCTCTCCCCATATCTCTATCTCTCTCTGGTCTTCGACGAATGACGAAACGGTCAGAAAGGGAGGCGTGGGTACCCATGCTGCTTTTGGCGTTCCTCCAGCTTGCTGGGGAGTGGAATGTTGAGAGAGGGGGAGCTCCTGAGTTGAATGGGAATGTACACATTGTAAAAATGTATATTGGGTATTGTAAATAAGTATAAATATATAATTATATTTATTATAATTATAATTCCTTTTACACAAAAAATACATCATTTTACTTGCTATAGGCTGTCACTGAAAATTGCCTTTAAAACGAATAAAAAAAAAAAATAATATGTACTTAAAATATATTAAACCCGGTTGGAACTTTTAAATACGCGATTTTAGCGAGGAAGGTTGAATATACTATAGTACAATCCTGATAATTCGTAATGCTAAGGGACCAAGAGAATTATCGAGATTTTCGAAATAACGGGATTACGAATTATCGAGGGTCAAAAAAAGGTAAAATTCAAATTGATGGGATTATCATTCTTTATTAATATTCCATATACGTATAATACAAAATACAGAACAACAAACTAAAATATGCATGTACTTAGTTATTCTTGATAAAAAAATCAGTCATTTTTTTTCTGACCGAGGGATTGCTGGCACGCTTGATCAATTTCATTGTCCAGGATCACACTGGCAGAGAAAACATCTACATTTAGATCATTTCCATGTGACAAGTGATTATTAAGTTCAGGGAAGTGGCCGGTTTTTTCCCGTTACATTTTACTGCTTGAAGGTCCACTCAGATCAGCGATGATCTCATTTAAAATCGATGTCAGTGTGGACGGAAGAATATTAGTGTTTTGCCACATCGTTTTTTTTTTCTCGCCATCGGCAATGGCTTTTATAATCTTCTTTTTTCCACAAATAGACAGGCACTTAAGGGTACACTTTGAACTCATGGTGAAACCACACTGGACTGAAGTAAAAAAATCGAATCTAATGTAATCATAAAAAAAAAACACAATTAAGGAAACTACAGATTTTTAAAAAGAGAGTGGTTTTTTCTCGAATAAATGGGATTGTCAACAGATACTTACGAATAATAAGACGTTTAAGTAGCCTTGGATACGAAAATCGTCACGAATCACCAAGGGTACCGAAGTGCATCGTTTTTTTTTACGAAGAATCGCGATTTTCCCAAGGGCCAACAGCTTATTACGAATATGCGGGATTTACGAATCACCGAGCTTGTACTGTAGTTTATTGCCAAGATTTTGGACAAAAATCACTTTTCTTGTTGAATCCTCCTCGCTTAGTTTGAAGTAGACAAAGGTGATAGTGCTTTGTCTGTTTGTAATTTTTTAGTTGTCGAAACTATCGAATAAATCTAAAATTATGAAGGTATATTCTACTATAGATCGTATTACACTGTTCCATATATCGGTTTACAACTAAAAGTGCGTGTTGGACAAAAAAAGAAAAAAAATTCTGCCCCAACCTCCTGTCTAAGCTCAGGAAACATTAATGTTTTACCTAGGCTCAGGGCAATTTTAGACTTTAGCAATGTGCCACACTACATGAGGGTGGAACAGCCTGTTTGCCCCTTACACACCAATGCAAAAATGGTAAACAAAAAAAATAAAAATCCGGCTTTTAGTTAACAAGGAGACATTTCGGAAGTGTAAAACATTTTTATAATCATAAAAAAAAAAAAATCATAATCACAAATAAAATCATTTTACCTTTTTTTCTAATAGCCATGTTGCTGGAAAAACAAGTGGTACATATACAGCCATGTAAATCATGGATGACCAGTTGACATATATCGCGGACACGCTGTAATATTTCATAATTACGTTTGTAATAATAGAGTATTGAATCCAGTGACAGGCGTTGAAAGTCGATGACAGACAAAACAACAGCAGCATGATCCACCTCCTTCTAAATATCTTCACTTCTCCATCCATATCTAAAACAAACAGTATCATTCATTCATTATATTTTCCCAATGCATATACATGCATATAACTTTGCAGTTAGCAATGGTTTGGACACATTAATAATGGATAATTAATAATAAACGTTAAAGAACTGGTATCTGGACTGTATATTAATGAAAGCTGGTATGTGGCCTCTAAATTATACCAACGGTCGGGATATGAAAGTTATTGGCTAGCTAAGCTTTAAAATTAAACGTAATAAAAGTTAATGATTAAGTGCTGCAAAAATTATATTTACAGAATACAAAGAAAATACATTAACAAACAAAAATTATGGTGACAAATAAAATTGTACAAAAATTGTTAGCTTCTTATATTGCATACAGCAGCAATTTTTGGAGCTGTGGGTTGTTGGGTTTGAGGCGGTTTTCTTTGTTCCTGCTTAAACTTTTCTTTCTAGCATGTTCGCCTTCGTCCTGCTATTATTCGTGGCACCCCGCCCTGCCGGCTGCTATATTTGCTCTACTCACTCTCTATGGGAGAAGGAGCAATCCTGCGGCCGCTTCTGATGGTAGATGTAGACCATCAATTATACTATTCACTGACCGGCTTGCGTTGGCTTTTTCATTCTGTTGATTGTAATCAGTGTTGCCACTTTTAGCCGGTCTATAGCAACAGCTCAATGAACTGACGAAGTGGGGGGAGGGCACTTCTGCTGTCTTGCTATCACGGTCAGTTCCGAAACTCGACATTTTATGTCAGCCTGAATCAATCGAAGACTGGATTACTTTATACGTGTTTATATATTTCGCTATGTTTTACAAATTTCATCAGTAGTTGTGAATGTTTTAAAATTTGTATTTGTTGATAATCAACGCTATTTTGTTCACTTGTCTTATCCCTTCATTCCCTACGCGGCCTTTCTTCGTCATCGTTCTTCCCTTCCTTTCATCTTTTTGTTGATACTTCAACTTTATTAGAATTTCAATGATTTTATGGCCTCTCTGACAGCATTCATGTGGCGTCCTCCCTGGTCCATGGATTCACAGAGTACAAGAACCATACAGAAGGGAATCCTATATAGACAGCAGACGCAAAACAAAAGAAATCTCATAACAAGCAAGTGAATAAGTATACGGTGAAACCGTTTCATTATTAAAAGGATCAACGGTTTTAATTAATTGAGTTTAATCATAAGTAGTATGCCTAGGGTTTGTCAGTTACGCATTTCTACAATTGCTCATTTAATACTAAACAGTATGCTGTAATGGAAATTAGGGCTACGCTAGTTAAGCGATGTATCGTTCATCACAAAACAAAACGCAACTGATTGTAACTGGACAACTACATCTCTTTGGTGGATTTTAGAAGATTGGTGCTAAATTATAAAATAGCTGGGAGCCTACCACTCACTAAAGAGTAATGTGGATCGTTTATACCATGTATTGCGAATGAAATTGAAATATGTGACACCCAGTCACACGACCAGTCTCACACTCACAAGTCAAAAATTTACTTCCCTATTCCATTACGATTTAGTTTAAATTAAGGTAACAGGACAGTGTACCTCTATCTCAGACTAAAGTTATATTCCCCCATAACACACGCTCCATGTAATTTTGGCTTATATGTTAGTTATGAAGTAACACCGGTATGAGCTCGGATGCATTGGATGTGATCAGTATTCATCACATTAACACTTACATGTATGAATATGTAATTACAATATTTAAACTATTTAATAATGTTTAGAACTTACCTCTTTTATTTGATTCAGCCTTTTTATCAAGTAGGTTCCTCCTTTGCTGGCATAACCCATCAGTCTCTACGAAATAAATTAACTTGATTAATCATGTAATACTTGGAAATAAAATATCAGAATATCTGTTTTATTAGCTAAATAAAAATATTACTTGTTGTAGCGACCGCTAACTACATAAGATAAATCACCCTATACACTATTGCATATATATATTGTAAGCAAAAGTAAAATAAGATGAACTAAATGTATTATATAGAAATGTAAATCATTGTAAAAGTGTTAAGCAATAAAAGGCGGAAGCCAACTAAGTCAAACGAGAAAGGGTCACCAGCTGGCAGTCATAATCAGTCATAAACTTAACAACCCTTTTCCCTTTTGGGGGCCTGTCTACCTCCAGGGCTTGTCCCCGGGTCGGGTAAGCAGGCGGCGGTCACGTGCCGCAGGTGTGCGTGTGAACCGCCGCCGGATTAGACCCTCGCAGCCTCCCAGCAGGAAGTAGAGAGGGCACTTAAGGCAAGGCTCCTGGCCCTGTTAGTTAGTCTCCTCATCAGCCTCTGAGTCTCTCGTGACCTTTACTCGGTGACGCCTTAAGCCAGGGCTCCTGGCCCTGGAAATGAGTCTCTCTTGTGACTCTCCCGTGGCCTTTACTCGTGACGCTTGCTTGGTTTCCGCTCGAACTCTGAAAACTTGACTAATTCTTTATGAAACCTCTGTACCTCTTCTCTTGAACATAGTGCATTGTCGGGGCACATACCTATCATAAATGGAGTCATATAGTAACGCCGTCATGGAACGATTGTCCATGTTATAAACTCGAACAATCCGCACTTGTCACCAGGGCTAGGGTGATCAGGCACCTCCCTAGTGACGACCCGACACTTGTTATGATTGCCGAACCCAAAGAAAATATTGAAACACGTAAAAAGGCAAAGTCATAAATATGTCCCAATATTCGGTCGTTCACTGACTCTAGTGCTAATATTAATTTAATAATAACTACTAGAAAATGAAGTTGTTGTAACAATAAAAAGCGCTTTGAACAAAGACATGTTTCAGTGATTATTTACTGATTTCTCTGATTATGTGCAGTTTTTCAAAAAAAAACAACTCTAAGCATGATTATCAATTCAAAACGAATGAGAACGCAATGGTTGTTTTATAATTACTCATCAATTTAATGTCCCACGTTTGGTAAATTGTTTAGCGGTGTCAAAATCCTATTTGTATTTCTGCGTGAATAAGTATAAATTAGAACCTCAACTACAATTTAAATATACAGTGACTCATTGGTGCGTAAGTTGATAAAAAATGTGAGATAGTACTAAAGGTCAAAGTTGTATTGCTAACAGAGCTGTGGCTCAAATATGCTTCTTGAGGTGTCTCACTCAAAAATTATTTATAAGTCCCCGGATAGAAGGGCTTTATATTCAAACATGTACTGGATCAGTTCTGTATGTATGTATGTCTTTCGGTGTTCACTGCGATATCGGACATAAAATTGCAAAAGCGAATTCAATGCATACGCACATCCAAGTATAGTAAACTTTATTTTGTCAGTACCTATTATAAGGGCCGAAAAAAACTTTTTTTCACATGTACTTCAATGAAGGCAAGATGCATTGCATGTTAAGGTTTATTTTTTTTTATTACGTAAATATTAGAAATAAATTGATTTGAACAAGAGACTTTTTGTCTGCCCACGTGAAATTATAACTTTTTTTTCAAATCAAGAGCTCTCAGTAATAAATTTTCTCAAGGGTTGTAATATTCTGACAATTAATAAAAACCTACAAATAGCAGAATAATATTTTTAAAAAAAACTTCCCTTAATTAGAATAATACTACCTCATAATAATACTAATATACCACTCTCAGAAAAGTAGTGATCAAGGAACAAAAATTATTTTATCAACTTGACGATTTCCTGGGAAGTAAATATTTTAATTTATTTCTCGTTTTTTATTTGGAACGACTTTAAACCTGCCTGAGCATGGACTAATCAATAAATAAAGTTTAAGAATGATATTATGTACATTTTTTAAACATTATCAACTTTCGCATCCTTTAAAATAGCATACTAATACTGCCATTTTAAACAAATTTTAATATTTTTATTGAAAAAAAATCTATTATTTGAACACATGCTGTGAAAATACAAACCGTACAGACAAATTATCATCAAGTGTAAGTACCATGTTAAACACTACCTACGTCAAACATGAGTCAAGAAAAAGTTGCGAACACGTTGTTAATGGCTTTTAGTAATTGTCGTCAGCTAAAGGCGCAGTCTTATTAATCGTGGGGATGTCAAGATCTTCAATTTAATACTCGATATATCATAAGTTTTTTTTTATCGTCAAGTAATTAAATAATTATCGACGCTTGATCATGTCTTATGGAGTTTGGAATATTTTTCATGATGTCAAGTCACGAGAAATGTCCCCATCTAAAATTGTATGTCTCTAAGTAGAACAGGAGACTCATAATCAACGGATCAGGCTCAGAATAAATATGACGAATTTGTTAAAAATTGGATACCATGAACAAAAGAGTACTTATGCAACGAATAAAACTAATAATTGATGATGCCGTTCTAATATTTTTTTTAAGAATTCGAAATTGTAGTATCTCCTACCGGGAGTGAAGATGTCAACCTCAGGTGAAATTAACTGGTATTTTTACTCCCTAATATCAAAAGTGACGATTTTAATGGGCTATTAAGTTATTTCTAAATGGTTTTGACTCCAATTACATTTTTAATGGATTTTGATAATAATCAAAACTATAACCACTCAAAATCCCTTACACCTAACATTGGCCAAAAGCGTATTCAAATTCAGATACCCTACTCAGTAGGGTAGGAAAATATCTGCTTTCTGATTACTCAATAATCATCCAACGTTATTTTTCAGGGGTTCGATTTTATTTTAAGCATCACCGGGTCATGGAACGTTACTACAAACCAAAGCATCATTCTCAAACAAAAATGGCTGAGCTATAGCGAACACAATATTTGTGGAGTTTTTTTTTTTTACAGTTAAGAAAAAAAATTAGTTGATTGTAGCTCTTAATTGATATGGTAGCTCTTAACCTCTTAACTTGTATTGAGCTACTTTTATTAACGCGCACACTCAAAAGCAGCCTATCAACACACCCCCAATTGACTGTAATGCACATGTGAATCGGCCACCACGGCCACAGCTGTTTTATTTCAAAATTAAAGTGATCATTAATCTGATTTTATGTGGTTTTGTAATTATATTCCACTAGACGCCCAACATGTTTATATCTATTCTTAATCAGGACACGCGATCTTTAATGTCATACCATACACTGGTAAACATTCTGATAGAAAACGTTTTTTTTTACACCATGTAATTAATTAATTACGACTCATTGTTAGGCCCATCGGGGGCATTAAATAGGACAATCATGTAACACGTAGTCTTTTTGTAAAACAAGAAATGAGGTTATAATTGTGAATTGGTTTTTAATGGCAGTTTTAGTTATTTCTTGTGATTACAGTTTAATAAAAGACATAACCTGTTATTGATCAGGGCGACAGTATCTGTAATTTAATATCCTACTCATTATGATACGAAAATATTGATTATTTAATAATCCATAATTATATTTTAAGGAGTTGAAAATATATTGAAATGCAAACTGGATATTAAGTTTCGTGTTTATAGGCTGTGATCAAACTGTCGGTAACCTGACAATAACCTGTCCGTAGAATATGTGGTATCTTATGATCTAAATGTTATAATTGTATTTTATTTCCTCAGTATTTAGCATAAATATAAATAAATTTATCTTTTATATATTTCTCTTTCTGAATAAAATTTTATTTATCATTATTTTATATCACCATTATGTATTTAGTCAAATTTAAACCTCATTAAACATAAGATCAGTTACATTTATTTGTGTCTTATGGAAATGGCTCCGTGTAAAATTTATATAATAAAATTACCAGAACCGTCAGACAGTTTTTTGAAAGAAAAAAAAACCAACAAAACTCTAAAAGCATAACACAGATTACATATTCTTTATCAGAACGTAGACTTTGTTTTCGTATTATCTTATTGTTCATCTAAATATGTAAATGTATGTGTTTTGTTCTAAATTTTAGTCCTGATGACAAAGTGACACACCGACTGAGGATGTTATATCAATAAAAAGATATATACGAAGTGGCTGAAAGCTTTTTTTTTTTAGAACGCATAGATTTACTTTTACAAAATATAACTCATTTAAATCTAATAATAAACTAGAAAAATAGCCATTCCATACTGCGTTACGAGAGCATTGAATAAAAAAAAAAATGTCTTAAAAAGTAAAAAAAAAGCCAATTAAGGTTATGCTAAAACCCCACGCCTGAAAGTTGAGCGAGCTTTACAACAATAATACAACACTAAAATAATGCATTGTTGTCACCTCGTTTTCCTCTCATCCTTCTTGCTGTGGGTACACACCACGGTTTACTGATGTGATGGGTCCCCACCCCGTTCCAATTATTCAGTCAATTAGTAAAGGCGAGAACTCGCCTCGTTGAACGAATTCAGTGCCAATAAACGACATAGTGGAAAGCTTTACTTAAGTATTATTTCGAGAGTAAATCCTATGAAATTAACATTTTATAACTATAAGGAATATTGTAATGGAGGTATAATAAATAGACAAAGAATATTTAAAGGTATATATTGTTATTGTTCTTCAAACAGGTTCCATGCTTACTAGATAATAAAATTTGATAAATATCGATTTAATCGATCTACAAAAACTTTCGATCACAAGGGTATAATAATTAATTAAAGTTTACTAAAGGAATAAAAAAGTATAAATTCATTCTTGTTGAGCACTGAATAATCATTTCATGATTACCACAAAAGAAATAATAGACAAATCCGTGGCAAGGTATTTGTGTGATAGATTGCATACGAAATTTGCCGAATACGCCGCCAAGGTTACTAAGAAATAATCGACTAAAGTATAGCGATGACAGATTGTCGATAGAGCCGATTCTACTGACTTCGAACGATCGATTAATCGATTAATAATCGAAACAACACAACCGTTAAAAAAACCTTCAATTGCAAACTGCAACAACATATAGCTGCTTCTTGCTGCACATTTAGATAGAATAGAAAATCATTATTTTTCCGTATATTGCAGTAACTATTATAGTGTTACATATTAAGTGTATACATATGTATATTAATGTAATAAATTGCTATAGCCATAAAATATACAGTGGTATAAACAAGAAAAACCATATTTATTTTTAGAAATTTTAGTAAAAAGTAATTCAATATGAAATACTAAATAGTTGCAGGAGCGCATAAATATTTTCTGGTGTAAACATTACTAAGCACTCAACGAAAAATCGTTATTTTTGTTAATAAAAAAAATTCTTTAACGAAAGAATGGTTTCAAAATTGGGTTAGCTAAAAAAAAAAATGAAGGTCAAAGTGTTCACAAATTATTTTTTTTGAAACGATAGATTATTGTGAAGATAAATCAGTGGGAAGAGGGGGGGGGTCGGCATTGGAATTGGAATTAATAAACCGTCGATTGTTTGAAAAAGAACAGACAATCGATAGGACGCAGCAATCGACAGTCATCCCTACTGAAGCAGTCTGCCCTACCCTAGTCCCGTAGTAACTGTTGCTAACGAAATAAATTTATGCCAATGTTCATAAGGATTCCCCATCAGTCACAATAATAGATCAGCTTCCTTGAACCTAAGTAACACAAACTATTTGAAAGTATAATTCGTTGATAAGAGGCCAGTGGCCTCTACTCCATTACTCCTGCACTATGAAATTCATTGATCATTTTAATTAGTGGGTCTTTGTTTAGTTACTTGACTCAAATACGTGCTGCTTTTGATACAAACTGCTCTTCTCACACCAACAAAAAATGACGTTAAAATAAATTTTTTAAAGCCAAAAAGTATTGATTTGATCCTCTTTTTAAAGTTTCCTCTACAACTTATATCAGCTTTACATAGCTGCTGTGTAACTTATTTCCACTCGAGTTTTTAAATTTACAGTTATAATCAATTGGTAGCTGTAATGCAAATAAGTAAGAGGCAATGTTAATATATTGAAGGCATTGTGCGCAAATGAATAAAGAAAAGTAAACCATTTCATTGTTAGTTTAGGTTATGTTTTCACCCCTGTGTTGTCCTAACTGTTCTGTTGATTGTAAGACCTCCCTTTGACCAAAATTATTACCTTATTTTCTCAATCTCGAGATGTAATTATATGGTTCTGTATGATGCTGATATCAAATCTTCACTTCGTTATTGGAATAGAGCTTGCTATTATTCAAGAGCGGGAGAGTGATGGAATGCTATTGAAAAACACCTCTATTCTGGGGGCATGAAGCAGAAAAAATAAAATAAAACGGATACTTAAAAAAAAAGTACAATCAATCCAGCAGCGTGATTAATACTTTTATCTTCCAATGTAAACGTTTTTTGTTTTTTTTTTCGATGAGATAACATTTAGCAATCGATTGTTGTTTGATTGTACATTGGAAAGACTTTCAATTAAAGGGGTGTAAATATAATACCTTTTTTATCTAGATTGCATTGTATCATCGCACTCTTAGCGGGAACTGTATGAGCTCTATAACAATGAAGAGCTCTGTTCACAGTGAAACACAACATGCAGTCTAAAATCTACATGAGATAGGAACTAAACCTTTCGGAAATAATCTAGAAAATACAGAGATTAAACATTATGAGACATGCTCAAATTCTATCAACAACCAAGAGGATTTGAGGTGGGTGGGCTCCATCTTTTGTGGGTATTTCCCCCCCCCCCTTCTTTTTGGATCCTATAATTGGAATTGTATATTTTTTTGGCATTTTAGACTATTCATTTTTCCTTAAACGATTTTTTGACTTTTACTTTTGACAATTGGGATGATTTCTATTAGCTTATACATATATTATACATAGTAATATTTTACTGTAGTAGCTATATACAATGTTATGGTTAGTGTGATTACTACATTTTAATTGGTGAAAATCTTTGCCCTATGTTTTGCAGAACTTGAGAATGTCGATGGTAGCTGACGAGAACTCCCGTGCGAGAATAGACGGATTTGTGGGAAAACTTACTATTTACTCAAACATGACCCAAGACCAGTAATAAAACCATATGACATTCACTTACACGTCATAAAGTGCACAAGCTATTTTTATATGTATATTTTTATAACGTATGCTAATCGATTTTCCACATTTTATCGCCTGCTAGAAATTCAAAAAACAAAAATTCAATCATGGTTCATCATAAGCCGCAATATATTGCCGCCTCATTGAAGTGCCAATTTAAAAAAATTATCATATTTAGTGATAAATATATATAGTTTATCGAGACTTGGGGTCTGATTTATGAATGAAAAAATGAACAGGCTGTTATCACTCTCGGATGTTCATTGACGTAACACTACGCTGTCTGAGCTAGTTTTTATTTATGTCTGCAGTTCGAGTAACAATTCACGTTAGTTAAAAAGTCAACTGACCCATATTATTGATAAAATATTTTAATTAATATAGTACTGAAATAAGAGATTTTTTGCTAAAGTTTCAAGTCATTTTCGTATGTATGTCTGTCGTGGTACAGACATTTGTCGTAAAAAGTTTATCTTACTTTTTGATTAAAAAGGTTTTCAATCCACAGTATGTTTTATTGCAGCACTCATTACAGTACGTTCAACGGGTTATACCTTCATCATAATGTGGTGTTCATCATAATTCATAATAAGGTGCTAAAATGGACAAAACCAATTTCACGTACCGTACTTATCATAAATAATTTAAATAATAACCATATAGCTTGGTGTACATTGAAGTTAATATTGTGAAATATTTAATTTTTTACGGATATCTGACAATCAATGTTTGTGAGCTAAAAATTGCTTATGAATAAATATGTTAAAAATCCTTCTTGGGCGAACAATTCAAAAATATATTGAAGTTAAAATATGAAAGTTAAACATACAAAAAATATTAATATATGTGTACGAAATTTAATGTCACGGCCAAATTACCTCAACAGACTAATTATGGTGATTATGTAATAAAAATAATAATAAAGTTAGCTGTTTTTATATAGGGTTCTCTAGTACTAAAGGGTGTCCCAGAATTAACGCAAGATTTGATTTAAATATAAAACACAGTTTTTAGTATTTTTGTTATTTTTTATTAAATTATAAAGTAAATAGGATAGGGTTATTTATGGAATAACACATCGGGCAAATGGCCCCCACGACTTTACACATACGCACTCTTTTGTCGAAATTTTCCATGACCATTTGGCATAAATGTGGTTGAATTTCGTCGATGCAGAGTTGAATTTCCTCTTTTAATGCGCGGGTGGATGTGGGCTTGTTGACATACACCTTTGACTTCAAATAACCCCTTAAAAATAAATCTTAAGGTGTTAAATCACACTATCTAGGGGGCCAATTCTGATCACCGAAACGAGGGAGTACACGACCTGGAGATGTCTCATGCAGTATTTGAATTTTTTTATGGAAGACCAGTGTCTCCAACTGATCCAGTATCCTTGGCTTGTCAAGTCAAAGCTCAGAACGAAGAAATATTCAAAGTTATGGATTTTTTTCCACATGGGTAAGCACACATAAGAGACAACGATGAAAAAAGAAATTCACAGACATCTCACGAAAAATCGTTTGATTCAATTTTAATAGGCTTTTATGTGGTCAATAATTTATTTAGTTTTATCTGGTAACCTAATTTTTGTTCCGTAAATAAAAGCTATTTCCAGCGATTATACAGTTAAAAAAATTAATTCAAGTATTTTGGCTTAAAGTATACAGTAGTTTTATCTTTTTTCGTTTAATAAATCTTTGAAATACCATAAGTGCTCTCTCTGAGCTGACAGTCATAGAGGGACTGACGGGGCAAACTTCAGTGAAATCTTTTAATTCGCTTAAATGTCTTTATAAACATTTAAACACAAAAAAATTAGGTTAAAATTCATGTAATAAAAATCTTTAATAAAATAATATAGGATTGAAAAATATATAAAAGAGTATAGTCGTACTAAAAAAGTGAGACCAGCCACAAATCAGTACGTCAGAATTTTAGACTCAAACTAGTAGGAGGAAATATTTTTAATCTTGGTTCTACCATCAAACCTAAACAATGTATGAGTAACAAGCCGCAATCGTTCCTCAACAGAAGCTAACACTCGTCCAATCCTGATGAGCTATGTGCCATTTATAACCGAAACTCTTATCATCTACTTATTCATTGTCTGCCCTATTTACAGACCCTGTAGATGGGAATCGATAAATTTATCCTGATAATCTGTATAATGACTAATAATCCTGATAATTATCTATCTAACGTAGTTAACAATTGAAAATCAAAAGTACCTAAACATCATTATTTCAACAATGTGTTTGATACTTAATGTTATAATTTTACAGCTATGGCTAAAGACAGATTAAACGATATTAAAAAAAATGTCCTGAGCCTCCGATAGGAATCGCATTTTAGGGTTTCGTTAATTTTTTGAAAATCAGAAATCCTTAAATTTTATATATTGGTATTTTTGACTCCACTAGAGATGCGATGTTTCATAATAAGAAACCATAAAACATGAGCAAGCGTCGTTAATTGATTAATTGGTTGATATTAAAAAAGTTCATTTTTCTATATTTTTGAGTAGTGTATCAAATGAAATATCTTGACGTCCTGACAATGTGTTTAGTTTTTTTCAAACTACAATTACAAAAAATCTTTAATACCAGTCATTAACATTGTGTTCGCAGCATATTAACTCAACCGGTGTTTTTTATACTTGATACTCCGATGATGGTAAAACTAAAGCTTCCTTAATGTCCTATGAAAAAAAATAAAGTAAATAAAATAATAAACATTTTCGTATCACACTGAGTCCGGTATCGAATTAAAGATATGTATATACCTTTACGTAAGCACAGTGTATTTGCATTAATTCATTCATGATGACATATGCGAAGCTTCTACATTCAATCACCTGATCGTTTTTTGCCGCTCTGTTTGTAAGATTTCAAATTCAAGTTTTCCCCATGTACACAGAGGTGATGCAGAAATAATATTAAGAATTCCCAAACTGAAGTTTCAGGTTCCCTAATTTTTTTTTCGTTTAATTTCCCTAACTTAATTTAATTTTTCCAATTTTTAAGCCAAGATTTCGTTATATATGTATTTTTTTTCACGACCATGACTGAGATGTTAAAAAAGCGCCTTATCAAAAATTGAGGGTAAATTCTTAGCCAACCACTTGTAATTAAAAAAAAAAAATTGTTTTTCTATCATATTAAGTAGGGTGACAAATTATTTATCTAGGCGTGATGATTAATAATATGTACTATTTATTGAGGCTTTAGTAGACAATTTATTCAAAAAGTGTCGAAAGTAAAATTGTTTTCCGGTAATAAACCTTTGATTGCACGATAGATAACACTTGAATTTTCAAATAATGATTGGTTGGTGCTGGTATAAATATAGTTGAATCATTTAAATATATTAAATCATGGTATATGTATACTTATATGTAATAATACAATATTTCTCTTTCTTAATTTAATGTTATTCATTTAAGAATTAAATTGAAAAGCCATATCTTCTTTAATATGTATGAAGGTTACGTAAGTACAGCGTATTTGCATTAATTCGTTCAAGAATGCGACTTATTCAAAGTGTTCAGTTTTTTTCCGGTCTGTTTACAATATTTCAAGTTTTCCCCATGTACACACGAAAAGAGGTGATGCAGAAATAATTTCAAAGGCTCTCCTTTGTAACTGTACGGTTTATATATACATTTAAAAATGGAATTTAGTTTATAATCGATGTTAAAATAAAAAAATGCTGATGCTAATGATCCTTTTGAGAAATCTTAGTTATAATTATTAATGATTAACAGCCAAATAAAAAAATTACTTGAACCCGATGAAAATTTCTCATTTAAAACGATATATTAATATTTTTCTTATATGTTCACATAATGCCTCTTAAGAACCACGATATTAATTTTAAGTTTTTACCTACAGGGGTTGCAGACACGGTTCGTTTAGTGGGGAGGTACATTTTCCATCAATCTAAGTTTTTTCACTTGCCCTGTGATAAGAGATAATATCAAATGGGAATATAATAACAATTCTTTATTATTATTTATTTAAAAACAATATATACCAATGTACATACAATGGTCTGGTGGCTTACCACCACAATACACTGTTTAATTTTATATTGATGAGTGGTTTAAGAGGAAAATTTTGTTGGGATACTAAATGTAAAGTGAATAATATATATATATATATATTGAGAATAAGTATACTTATTGATAATTTCAGCTTGACGTGTTACATTATTGGAATAAAATATATTTGGTTCCATCAGAATGTAAAGTTTGGTTGTTAGTTTAGAGTAATTTTCTATCCCTTTAATTAGTGAATTTAAGGAGTTAGAGCAATTCTTAAAAAAGGTTACAGTTCAACGGTTCAAGAATTGGTCAATGGAAGGAGTATTTAAATTCTTCTTGCATTTTTTTGATTGGTGCAGAGCAAAGGTAATTATTTATGAATATGAGACATAAAACGGTAATGAATCCTAGATCAATGGTGTACATACCCTGAATTTTGACCGGAGATCGCTCGACGAGGTTGAGGGACACGGTGCCATCCATAACGACCAGACTGCATGGACACGATAGCCTACAAGGGGACACAGGACGCGGGAGCTGGTGCCGGGAAGAAGCCGCTAGCGATACTGAATTAGAAACAAAAGACCGTGCTGATAGTGTGAAGGTAAGCAGGCCACGGGTATCTGCTGACTGCGAGCCAGCCCGTCTCGTTTCGGCTCCAACAGTCAGCGCTGTATTATCGCGCCAAAAACATACCCCCAATACCGTGGGCGGACATCGTGCTTCAAGTTGATTCGGAATCCACGTAACCCATTCAGACTCACTTGTTGGGGTTATTGGCTTGATGAGAGAAGCTATACTTTGGACCAGCCACAGGGGGGGGGGGGGGGGGAGAAGTCGTCGTGTCTTCCTCAATAGCATTCGTACAAAATGATCTTTCTATTGATTTGTGTGTAACGCAATAAGATATTAAAACGAAATAAACGTTTGAGAGTCAACAATATAAATCGCGTATTTAATTCGTTCCGAGCGATTTCAAGAGTGTGTTAGGGTTTCGTTGATTTTAAAAAAATTAGAAATCATAAAAATCAGAAAGAAATGAAACTTTACTTATAAATAAATAAAACCATTTGATAGGAGTAGTGTGATACGCTTTGAGTATTGTATCAAATGAAAATCTTTTATTACAAAAAAAAATCGTTAAAACTGTCATTAACATTGTGTTCGCATTTTTAACTCTACTAATGTTTTTTGACAGGCATGATATTCTACAGGTAGTATTTCCACTTGAGGTTCAGATGAGGCTAAAACTAAATTCTCCCTAAGCTCCTAAACGTCCCATTAAAATTAATGAATTAATTAGTAATAAAATAATAGGGGTTGAGAAGGGTGTAGAATTTAAGTTCTCGACGTCCTGAATAATATTTAATGGATATTTCGACTATAATAGATTCATTCTGATTGAGATAAGATATATCAAGCTGATCCATGGATTGCTGGCCTGGCCATTAAAAAATATTATTCTGGGACCGTGTCCCCTATGAATTAGGGATGACCGATTGTCGATAGTGGCTTACAATGGATTATGTCTCGATTCTCGATTAATCGATTGACTCTAGAACATCTTGGAGATATAAAACGCCATTTCAAAAACCTAAATTGCAAACTGCAACAACGTATTGATGCTTTTTCACATGTAGATAAAACAGATAACCTTTATCTATCCATATATTGCAGTACCTATTATAGCGTTATATTTCAAGTATATACATACCTTTATAATAACGTGATTGTGATTTTTCGAAGCCAAATAAATACTCATTCTTATGTTTTCTGGCGAGGTGATCC
Source organism: Acanthosoma haemorrhoidale (assembly GCA_930367205.1). Taxonomy (NCBI): domain Eukaryota; kingdom Metazoa; phylum Arthropoda; class Insecta; order Hemiptera; family Acanthosomatidae; genus Acanthosoma; species Acanthosoma haemorrhoidale. The sequence continues at coordinate 80,481,628 of OV884009.1, read as the reverse complement.
ATCAAGTTGGTTGTATTGGGCATGTGATGTAGAATTTTTTTACAAGCAAAGCATCGAGAAAAATATCAGGACACAGAGAGATTTGAGAGGCAGAGGATTCCATAAGCTACAGTTCTATGAATTTTCAACTAGTTTAGTTGTCAGTGCTGTGCAAGGTAAATTGTTCTATTCAATTTTCTAGGAAATTCGGCCTGCCACCTGTGGTTCTTGGAAACACAATCCCCCACTGAAACCCCCAAAATACGAGTGTTTACTATCTTTAGTTTCACCTATAAGCGGATCGGTAAAAAAAGTTGAAACAGCATTGTTTACTCCCATAAAAAATATTAAAAAAAGGTAAAGGACTTTTTTCCCAATTCATTGAATTTAAATCTTAATTGAAAACTGTAATTTATAACAAAATACTTAGAAATAATTTAAAACATAGTTGTTTGATCTCAGTAATTTAGAGGGAGATCAATATAACCCAAAGATCTAAAACAGTGAGTCAGTGAGTTTTCGATGCTGATAAGATATATGAAACATGAGAACTGAAATTAATGATTGAGCGGTCTGTATATTGATAGTAAAGTAAACTGTAATTGGAAGAACTTAGATACAAGATAAAAATGAAACATAATGCTGAAAATACATGATTAAGGTGGGACTGACCAAGACAGGAACCTTTTAGGTTAGTAACAACTGTACAGAGGGACTGAAGAAAAGATGAATCGGAAGTGATGAATGGAGCCAGAGAGGAATGGTTATTTCATGCTGGATACTATTTGATGTTGCTGGCCAGTATTCTGTTATTCTCTCCATCCTCCCCCTGGAGGGTGAATGAAAGGGGGGCTGTCAAAAGAGGCCCTGAAAGGGGTCCCGCAAGGATTTGGAAAACCATGCACATTCCGAGAATGAGAATGAGTTCACACTCGATATCTGAGGGTAGGCGAAAACCGTGCGGGTCCTATAAGCGAACGTGAACCGGAAACAGAGAGACTGGATCGCTAGGGGAGACGCTACGAGGTACAGAGACCGACGTCTGCATGGAAGGGATCCGTTCCAAGGAAGTGCTAGTTTTAACGAGACGCGCCCAGAGAATCCCGCTAGGAAGGTGTGGGGTCTAACAACACCGAATTAAACGATAGCGAGGTTACGAATGAGATATGCAGAGGTAGTTAAAATAAGAAAGCCATGGTTCGGATAGAGCAACAACCGCCAGTGCAGAGAGAGCGAGAGCAGTGTTCACTTCAATTTTCAGGTTCCGAATAACTGAAAAAACTCAGAATTTTGGCCTTAAGCAGGTCATTCCTGTCTAAAGCGAATTAGGGAGAGTTTTATTTCGGCCAATCACGAGGATACTACGCCCGCGCCCCTAGCTAGCTCCCGGAGTGTCGGGATCGTAAACTAATAAATTTGTAACCTCTATCTAAACTTACGCCGAAGACTTATTGATAAAATATGGAAACGGAGATGGGTGTTTTCTGGTGCGTGAAGAGGGCTACTTCTATTTATTCGTGATGTAGAAGTTGGTACAGCAGCCATAAACCATCCAGGAGTCTCAGAACTGAACAAACGGAAGTTAGTGCAATGTATTGCAGTAATGAACTAACTTAATATAATATAATATAACAATCTTTATTGTGCTATAATTACAATCTGCCTTTTATAAGGCAATAATAATACAGATGAATGATCTCATTCATACCATATTTACAGCATCATTCACTCGCTCATTCATACAATAGGACATGATTGGAGAAACTGGCCATTGCCAGGACTCCCACTGTCACGCGTTTATAGTAGGTCACGAGGCCACTGCCGTTTCAGTCTCAGAGGAGGATTATAGGGATGAGTGGCGCAGTGCAATGACTTTGCTACAGGATTAGGGTGGTTGGAAAGGCTACTGTGGAATTTGATTAACTTGGAAGGGATGAGTTCTAGAATGTAGGGTATATTAAGATCGTTATGAAGGGTTTTGTTGCTGACATAATAAGGGGCATTTACTATTGTTCTTAGGACTTTGGATTGAAAGGATTGGATACGCTTGATGTTCGACTTTTTTGCTGTCCCCCATAGCTCTATTCCGTATGTCCAGATTGGTTTAAGTATAACTTTGTAGATTAGTAGTTTATTTTCTATTGAGAGATGGGATGTCCTTTGAAGTAGTCTGTACAGTTGTCCAAAGCGTCTGTTTAGTTCTTGTCTTTTTAGTCTCGTATGTGGGTTCCAGGTCAGTCGTTTGTCAAGATGGAAGCCTAAGTACCGTACTGTAACTAACTTAATACCTATGTAAATTGCATGTACATTTATAACTTTAACAGCTGAATTCTATATACTAGCTAGAAGTTTTGTTTTGTTATTAGTTTGTTATAAATTTTGTCCAACACAAGTTTCATGTTTATTTTTATATGGTATGCGTGTATCCAATAAAAACATATAAATGGATTATTTTTAATATTTGTTTTGTTTTACCTTTTTGAATCAAAGTTAAATAATAACAATAAAGAATAAGAATATCTAAAATGATCTGTATACGTTTCTGTCAACCAATACGTTTTTTTATTGTCTTATTCTAAAACTCAAAGTTAAAGTAATCTTCAAGTCTAATATGACATAATAGAATAAAGGAAAAAAATTGTTTTTATTAAGAAAAGTTGCCCACACTTTTCTCTAGATTTTTAGTTTTGAAAATGTCCTTTTTCACTTTTAATCGTCCTTTTTACTTCTCATTTTCTATTGTCAAGTTTAGTGAGAACGAAAAATGTTTTTTTTAAGTTAACAAAAAAGGTAATTGCTTTTAAGAAAGAATGCTATCATAAATTTACCAAGATAAAAAAGAAAATGAAGGCTAAAGCGAAAGAAATTCGTTGAATATATTATAAGGTATTCTTGCAACGAAAAATTATTGTGAGATTGAATTGGTGGGAGTGGGGTTTGGTGTTGGCGTCGGGAGGGTACTCTTAAAAAGCGGTTTTTTGAGAAATAATCGATAGTACACAACAATCGGTCAATCTGTCATCCCTAATATGAATAACAACATTTCACAAATAAATAGATCTTTCTTCTTTGTCTCCCTCTTGTGCCTTGTTATCAGCGTCGAGGAGCCTCGATAAATTGGAGCCATCTCTCTCGGTCCCTACATAGCTGCTTCATCTGTTGGAGTGTTTTGCCTTTTTTCCCTCCAATCCTCTGGATGTTCTCCTGGTAGTAAATTCCCCAGAATCGTCTAAAAACCGACGTCCCAATGTCCTCTCGGTATTTTCCCAGATGGCCGGGCTTTTAGCACTTTTTTTGGTTATCTTTCATCCCCCAGGCGGCCCACATGGCCAAACCACTTGAGCTGTCGGGATTCGAGTGTGGTATTTAGTTCTGTCACCTCAAGCTGTTCTCTTATTTGAACATTTCTGATGCAATCCCTTCTCGTCTTCCCAACCGCTCTCCTCAGAAACTTCATTTCTGCTGCAGTAATGCGGCTGGCTTGCTTATCAAGCATTATATAAATAGATCCGTAGGGGTAAAAATAAAAAAAACATTTAAAAATTATCATTCTAGAATTTGCACTAATACAGAATTAAAAAAAAAGGTGCAATACACAATTAAATTAAAAAAAAAAGGGGGGGGGGAAATGGTAATAGCAATATTAAATAATAGTGATTATTCTTTTTCAAGGTTGCAGCTATGGGTTTATCAACAGTTAAATGATAGTAATCGTATACAGATTAACTAATAATAATGATACTCTGATGATACTAAAAATAAAACCAGCCTAATAAAAAATAGTAAAAGGTCAATAGTAAATTACTTGACATTTTTGATTTTAGCAAAAGTGATTCGAATTCACTATTATTTATTATTTTATAAAGGTGTTTGTAAAACGTGAGAAATTCAAGAATTGATAACTGTGATGATAAGTCAGAAGAAAGTGAGAGGGTGAGGGTTGATCCCGTGTACCTGCCAATTTTCATTTTTCATTTCATTCAATGTTTTGAGGATTTAGTGAATTTCAAAAATACATTCAAACCGTTATAGTAGCCTTCATTAGAGTATATTTAAAAAAAATCAATTTATTTTGAAAATTTACGTAATAAAAATAATCTTAAGCTAATATACAGTGTATCAAGTTTAAAACAAAACCAACTAAGATCAGGGATAAGTAAAGTCTTCATTGAAGTAAACGTAAATTTTAATTTAGGAAAAAATGACACTTGATTTAGTGATGCACACTTGACTTTGATACTACGCATCTTATATAACCTTATTGTATTTCTGGAATATATAGTTAAAGGTAATTATACAATTATCAAAAATTCTATAGACTTCTGTTCTTTACTCTTATGAGAAGTATTGTCACTGTGGAGCAAATCTCATCATACAACATTTCAAGGAGGAATTGCCGATATTCTTAAATATCCAACGCTTAAGTCAACAAACTTTATAATTCTCAACTCATCTGAAGCCTTAAGAAGACACCTCTTAGTTGAAGACAACTTTGTCAGGAATCAGGGTATGAAAATAAATTTGTAACTTATTTTTATATTTTATTTAGACTTATGAGTTTAACAGACAGACTTAATAACTTAATATTAATTAGCGAAACAGACATGGATCAAGAAAAAGTTAAAAATAGTGATTGTTCATTTATTCCACAATATGGCGGAAATGCAGAAAATCTTATTCTCTATATTAACAATGTTCAATTCTTAGTAAAAAGATTCTGTGGACCATCCAATGTACACAGACAAAGATATGAAGAGCTTATTCTTATGTGCGCATTAATTATATATAATTATCTGTAAATTTAAAGGGGCTATGAAGGAAAAAAATAAAAAATATAAAAATGATGTATTGCGAAAAGTAGCTTCATTCACAGTAGAACAACTATATGGAGCACATTATTTAATAAAGACTTAATTAATGACAAACCACAAAAGAACCAACAAAGACAATTTAATAATAATAAACCTCAACAAAATAACAGAGGACAAAACCAACAACGATATAATAATAATTATCAACAACAATAGCAACAAAGACCACCTAATAATTACCAAGGGAACTATAAAGGAAAATAATTATAATCCTAATTACCAAAGACAACAAAGACAAGACTTTGTACCACAAAATAACTACCAACAACGATATAATAATAATTATCAACAACAATGGGAACCACAAGCCCAGCAAAACTATTTTAATCAACCTCGTAATAATAATCAACCAATAAATAACCAGCAAACTCGAGCTTACCCACAAACGGTATCTATGCGAACGGTTAGTGATAAAGCATATCATATAGAGGACGATAAAGACAAGCTAATTCGAGAACTCCAAGAGAGACTAGATTGTGTTGAACATCATTTTTTAGACTCAGGCCAGATTCAAACCGAACCACCTCCTCAACAGGAATCGGAAGAATATTACCAATAAATAAAATAACTAAACAATGTGAGGAACTCAATCATACTAACGATTTACCTTACATAACTGACTTAAAAAAAAATAAATGGCTCATTGATACGGGATTTAGTTGCCCCCCCCCTTTCACCCAGTGAATAAACATAAATTAATAACAAATAAAAAAAGAATTTTCCATTAAAACGCCTACAGGTTACGACGATGGTAATTTAAGTGTTAAACTAAACCTTAGAAATATATTGGGCCCAGATCAACTAATTGAATTTTTAGTTTACCCATTTTCTAGATTTGACATTTTGTTAGGCTTTGAAATAATGAAAGATTTAAGAATGAATGTTAATTGTAAAGAAAAGCACATAGTGATCGGAAACAATAAATTCAAATTTAAAGATTCAACAGATGAAATAAATATAATGGATAATGAAAATGAAATAAGAAATGTATTAAGAACGGAACATATACCGAATGAAATAACAAATAAATTAATAAAAATAATCTCTAATAATGGAGAAATAATTAAAAAGGATAATAAAAAGTTTCAAGCAACTAATTTAATAAAACATCAGATAAGTACTAAGAATAATGACCCAATATACAAGGAATTATCGGTACCCCGAACAATTGAAAAGTCAAATAAAAGAAGAAGAACAAAACTTATTAAGGGATGGAATAATAAGAAAAAGCAATTCACCATTATGGATAGTGCCAAAAAAATGGATGCTAGTGGTATTAAGAAAGTGAGAATGGTCATAGACTACCGCATACTTAACCAAGTAACAACTAATGATAAATTACCCTTAATTATTACCAAATAAATATAGCGAATCAAGTATTTACGACATAATTAAAGAATACGATAAAATATTACATAACCAACAGAACATATTAAAATTTCATGCCGGAAGAGAAAAAACGAGGCGTTATAAACGGACTAGGAAAAGTTATCTCCTGGATCACAGGAAATATGGACTCAACTGACAAAGAACACTATGATGACGTAATAAACCTATTGGTTTTAAATAGTATTTCTGTATATACACATTTAAATTCTAATGCTGTTGTATTTATTACAGGCACGTTATCACATCTTGTTTTGTAATACCATTCACTTATTATATTAATACGTTGTAGTCAGTTTATCAATGGAAATGGATCTGTACTCCTGCCGTTTCTACTGTTGTCGACTTCAACTTAGTAATAAAAGTGATTTTTATCATTCGTATTAAAATAGTTAAAGCAGTGTAGACAAACTATTTTTGGATGTAAAGGAGCTATACAACTTTAACACTATTTATATGCTGTTATTATTATCATTTCTGGTTTGGTAAATTTGGGTAGTTTTATTGTGTAGCGTTGTTTTTTATTTGGATATTTTAAAACTTCTCTAGGGCTGTACATGCCAGTTTTACTATTTCGGGATATCTTGCTGGTATCTATTTCTATGTGTACGTTTGGTTTCTGATAAATTTACCCATACTGATAAATTAAGTGTTATTATACGAGATAAATTATTTTTCTAGAGTATTAAAGTTTAATAAGAGATATTTACATGTGCGTATTTTCACTGAGGGTCGATAAATTAATCTCCTAATTTATAATACTAAAGACCGTCAATGTTTCGCTTGCTCAGGCGTCGTAAAGGACTACACTTTTGAAAACAAGATATATATAATTATAATAATGAATTCAATGTGTATACTAATTTTGTCGTTTGAAAAATGCAATGCAAAATAAATGTTAAGCAATTAAATACTATAACTTGGAATGTAATGAGATAATATTTATCAAATCACTGGTGTTTGGTCAAAAGGGCTTAAATCATGAAATTTAATGTTTACAGAACGATTTACCAAACTTCTGAAAAATCATTATAAATCCTATGCATTTTATTCTTCCTGGATCACTAGACTATAGACTATAGATTGATCTGAGAATCAAGCCGTTTGTACCAATGAAAAAAGCAGAATTGTTTGGTCCAGAAGGCATTAGAAAAACCTTATTTTCGTAAATATGACGACTTCAAATGAAGCCCTTTTAACTAAACACCAGTGAAATGAAAAGATAGGAAAAACAAATGCAAACATTTTGGAAAATAACAAACTCGAGATATTTGTGTTTAAAAACAGTTAAAACAACCAAACCTCATAACTTATTCGGCTTTTGAAATCTATTGATTAAATTTTATGGATTATCAATTGACTGTTTTCATCATGTTCGCATCAACGTTTTTTCTACAATTTAGTATAAAATCCACTGAAATCTGAGGGTTTAAATCACCATGAAGTTGTTAAATTAGAAAAATAAACAAATTAATTACCTGAAAAATGTTTCACATAAAGTTTTAGCATACAACTGATACAATTGTTTTTATCCCCCCCCCCTTCAATTTAAAATTACTCGTTGCAATGCTTCTCCACTTAAATCGAAGTTATTGCTTTTATTGCTTGTATGTATACGTGTAGTATTTCTATCCTGGTTTGGATCATAAGAGCTAATGTGGTTTCATTGTCTAAGCCCCGTTGATTTTTGCACTTGCTGCTCGATATACATCTGCAAAAACCTAGTTTTGTTATGACACAGCTTTGAGCTTTTGTTTAAATTGTAAAAATCTCATCTTGAATAATGTGGACCTTTTGGTCGTCTGGAGTGCCTTGTTAGAAGACATAGTTACAAATCAGGTTCACACTTAAAGAGTTCTTCACACACTACACTGCATGGAATCTTAATTGTCAAATCACTCACTTGAACTTTATTATTTAAATTTGAAATTAAAATAAAGTATAAGTCTGCTTTGTGTTCCTTCTTTATCCGAGTATTGCTAGCTAAATCATATATGAACAAGTTGTTTATATTTCGTTCCCTTTGTCGAAATAAACAACAGTCTCAACTAACCCTTCATACTCGACACAGTCACACACTGAATAAAAGACGCAGTGGATCATGGTCGGGTGAGATATTTACACCAGCACTAGTCCATTACCATACCTAACAAAGACTATTACGGAGAGACGGAGAAATCCGCAAGATTTTTGTGAAGGTTATGAAAACTTTAAAAAGTATCCAAATTCTATCGTGCATTTGTATGAAATTTGACTTGAAAAGGAGTTTTCGTTTAAATCATCGATTAAAAGATCTGTAATTATAAAATGTTTCAAATCAAATCTTTATTGTGATAAAATTACAATCTGCCTTATTGGCCAGTAAGTAAATTGTGTTCAATGTTCTCATTCATACCACATTTACAATTCTTCATTCAGTAGCTCATTCATACAGTATTTACAAACAGCCCAGATACCTTCCAAATCCGCATGATTGTCACCGAAGCGAAGTGTAATTATAAAATAACGTAAACTATTACATAATGATTTGTAAACAAGTTATTTGATTTTTATTAGTTAATTGAAACGTAGTTAGTCACGTAAAGTCACGTTTTACATTTTTTTAAATTTCGCTGCTCAAGGTGGATATTGATGTCAGTGCACATTAAAAGTTATTTTGACTGCAAAGGAGAAATTCTAAGACGAAAATCAAACTGAATCAGCGTCCTGTAGCTAATTATTAATATTATTAATTTTCGTCTTAATGATTTGGTGTTTTTTTCCAGTTCAGGATATGTGCGGTGGTACAATTGTTAAGTAGAACATAGACTGACTGGCGTGTTGTTTGTGCACACACAGGAGCCGGTATGCACTCCTGGCCGTCACAAAAGCCTCGCAATTGTTAATTTCCTGTGAGAAGGCTCCAGAGAACGGCTCGTTCGCGATGGAATAGAAGCTATTATCGGGCCGAGGGGAGGGGATTGCGCAACTTGCCCGCTCTCGAGCCAGTACCAGTTCCGCTGCGACACCGTCATCATGGCTATCGGTAAGTGCACCAATACTTTTCAACTGTAGATTTTATACTAATAACACAGATTCTCTGTAGTATGGATGACCACTCGATCCCATTATCTAGATATAGAACCCCGTTGTGCGCAATGTTTGCCATATTGTGAAATGGGATTTAATCGATGGTTTGAAGTCGGCTTTGCGGCCGTGAAGAGGATGAGCACTGCATTGTCCTCCAAAGAGACCACAGCACCGGAACCGACCGTTATGTCAAAACATTGACTACTTGAAGCATTAGCATTAGCTGATCCGTGGATCATTAGCCACCCCTTTTTTTTCTAAATTTAACTAAATTTTATTTTTCCAATGTATACAAACGAAGTCTCTCGATCAAATTCTTAAAAACTCATTACTTAAATGAGTGTAGAAAAAACAAATTTGACCAAAATCGTTTCATTTCATTTGCTAAACCAACTAGGTCAAATGACTGAAATTTGTTATGAACGAGAAGAAAATGTAACGAGATATAGGGTAATAGGAGTTAGCTCACAATATTTTCTGGAAAATGTTGAAACTAATAAGCTTATTTCGAGGTGTGAAATGTTTCATATATGTTGGATCATTTTATTCGCTATAAAACAAACATACGCAAAGACAATCTTGACGTGTGGTTTTACTTTACAATATATTAACGGTACTTAATGGCGAATTGTCTATAGCTCATATCTCACGTTTAAAATTTTGGTTTTTGACGAATAGTTAGTAATATTCTCGACCATTGGCCGTTTTATGGACTGCAGTGGAAGGAGTGTTACGCCTACCTGAATGACCTCACCGGCATCGGATGACCTTAAAGCATTGGCATTCCGACTACCCGGCATATATTAAACTGCTATTAGATTCTAACCAGCTAATATTGTGGTTAGTTAATCTTCATCATTTAGCAAGGAATCGTGTCAGGAAAAATCGCATATCTCTAATTTTGGGGCGTACGTATATTTTTCAGTAATCCCAGTTTTGAACTTGGCGAACCCAATCAAAATCTATTGTTTTCACAAATTCAGTAATTATAATCAGATAAAGCCGGGAGCAAAGCATATTCCTAAAATATTAGAGAATTCAATTCGGTTTAATTAGATATATTTTGTGGGGTGGGTTGGCAGTATTGGGTGTGCACAAGTCAAACAAGGAATAAACAATCTGCAACAATTGTTGGAAAGAGCCACTTTGTATAGAGAGATCATTGTTGCTTGAAAGTGTGTTATTGTTGTATGGAAGTGAATCATACACCGACATACTAGTTTACTTCAAAGGAAATCGGTTCTCATTAATACGAATACTTAACTGTACTGTTTCTAAACATCAACTAAAATGACTAATCATTTGTATTCAAATGTTGAAAAAATTGCTCTGAAAGCACAAAGGGATCGTGTTATGAGTTGATTTAAAAATAGTCAGCAAACCGAACAGATGGTCGTATTCTATGAGAAATGTCCGTTTATTTTATTCATTACTCAAAACTTATGCTGTGTTTCAAGTACACTTATTGGCATGTGATCGAAACGTATTTGCAAAACTTGTTTTATTAATTTTTAGTGAGAGTTTTATGTATTTAACACTTTGTATTGTAAAAATAAAATAAGTGTTATCGTCTCATTAATTCATATCTAACTATACTAACGGAAACAAAATTAATTTATATATGTTTATTTATGTCGGTTAAAAAACAACAACATAATAATGATAATAAAAAAATACGGTTAATGTAATCTTTATGCCTAGAATGCCGGTTTAATGATAAAGGAGAGACGCTTTGATAAAATGTCAAGTGGAATCAAGCGAGGGTTTTGTTAATTTGTTATAAATAATGAATGAATCAACTTTTTTCAGGTAATGTTCACATAAAAAGAAGATGGTTCCTTACAACATGAACAATAACAATACAATTAAAAAAAAAAGAAGTTCGCTAGATACTTCACACCGTTTTCTCCTTCTTTAGAGTACTCCATAAGCATAATAAGCATTGTATAGCTACAAAATAACATAAAGTAATAAACAAAAACATGTATATAGGAAGTGCCAATCCATGTCAAATCAATGCTCTGGAACTCTCAGAAATCAATGATTTTTGTACATATGTAGCACTATCAGTTATCTCCCATTTTTAGTTTTTGAGTTATGAATTTTTAAAAAGCTAAAAATTACCCTTTCTTTTGGCACGTTTTAAATCAATCAAAAGCTCCAAAACTGTTTGCCCATTAAAGCTGAAAATAGTGCTAGTGCCATTCAGAAATTCAACGACTTTAACTTGATTAAGTTACTTGACTTTACCAAACCATTCTTAAAATTATTCAAAAGGTTACCATGTACATGTTATTAGAGTGTATGGGCAAAATTTCATAATTCGGCGAGGAATGGCCCGGATTGTGACTCATCGTATCGAAGAAGGTATGTCAGATAACAGGTGTTGTAACATAATCGTTTAAAATTTTTTCAATGAAACTGCACACAGAGAGATGTAATGTAACAAGACATTCCTCAATCCCAGTTATTATCTTCCTAGACGAATGACTGTTTATGTTTGCAGGAACTAGGTCAAATAGTTCTCAGTCTATCGACCTACTGACTTCATCAAGATCACTTCTTATTTTCTCTCAGGCTACAAGAGAGGTCTCCTTATGTCTAATTCATATTTAATAGATCCTCAAGTTCGTATCATGGATAATAATTATCCATACCATAAAACAATTTAAAAAACCCTAAACGATAAAGGTTTAAATAATCGCTAGTGGTATGAGATAATGTGCGTTAGCCGTGTTAAATTAGCATATGTTACAACAGGTTTTTTTTTTATGTCATTACTCACCGGTCTTTCGGTGCGTGACATCTCTTGTCAATTTTCCCTTCCTCCAAATATCAACGACATTCACTTGGCGAACGAGCTGTAGTTGAAAGGTAATGTTTCTTGAACAGTCTGAAGAAATGAACTGCAATTAAGGACAAGTAAATGATCAAAGCAGGTCTGGTCCCTTCTCGCTAAGCACATTTACGTTAACACAAAACGACATGAATGTTATTTAATGTCCCTTGAGTTTATATTTCAGTGGATTTTTCTGCTCAATGGCTATTCAAAATTCTATTTGTTGGCTCAAAATTTCAGTGACCGAGTTGTGTTAGCAATAAAATGATATTTTTTTTTTATAAAAAATAGACACTAGTTTTTAAGAAACTTGAGTCCCGCGAATAAATTTCGATATTGTTTCTTTAATTTTCTACGTCTTTTGTTTGGCTTCTACATCCTATCAAACATTTCATTTAGAAGTAAAAAAAGAAGAAGAAAAAAAAAAAAAAAAAAAATTTGGCTTCTACATATTTGATAAATACAATATAGTTCATAATTGATGTAAAAAAAGATCGGCACCCGTAATCCATCCACCATCTATATATTTTTGTTATTAATAATAATTAAGAGCCCCCAAAAAAATTACTGGCTTGAAGATCGTCACTATTCGCAAGGGAGCTCAGTTTTGGGGAGATGATGGTTTCGAATCGCGATCTTGTCAATAACTTGGCTCGTAATTATTAATAATTATTCTATTTCTGTTTTTTCTTATTATTCATCATTTAATTTTACTGTATGTTTAATATGCTCTGTCAGTGAATCACAAATTCGTTCTCACCAATGAAATATTTTCCATTTTTATCAACCTTTCAATAAACAAAATGTTTATACCAGTCCTCTTTATGTGATTATCATTTTAAACTGAAGGCTGAAAAGACTACCTTCAGTTTTAATTATTTTTTATTATTATTTAATTATTTGGTCAGTTTCAACTACAAATTTCTACATTTTTTTATTATATTTTTCATCAGATATGTCTTTCTATTATTGGCAAATCAAAAGATTAAGATCCTTTTACTTACAACATACGTAAATTGTTCAGATGAATAAAATTTATAATTTGTTTAATAAGTGATGTATAAATCTCAATTAATATTTTTTTTTTATGTTTTAATAATATTTAAACATTTAAAAAAAAAACAAACCCGGCATTATTTGTCTCCTTGATCCAGATCATGATGAAAATTATCAAAACTCATAAATTATAAGATGGTGTAAATGAATTCGTGAGTGACGGTATATTAATAAACCCATAGTTGCAATTTCGTAAAGGAGTAACCACTAATATATATGTTTTTTATATTTCATTGTCTATTATATTTAATTGCTGGGATGATTGTAGTTTATAATTTGAGGTATACCCTTTATTAATTTTTTGCCATCTGTGATATGTCGTTTATTTTTTGTTAGCCAGTTTATTATTAGAGAACATAGTCCCAGAATAATGATTTATTTCTATTATATATTTTTATCAATCGGTTGACATGTAATTGTTTCCTGTCAGTCTTCCTAATAGATTGATATGGCAGTGAATGTTTCGCGACGTTTCCAAACGCTGCCATAAAGCTGGTCCAGTTGCCTTCCATCTAGACTACAACGTCGAAGCAGTGAATCATCAACAGAGTAATCGCAATTCTCTCGTGATGGGGTCATCTGTATCTTTAGGACACTTACGCACGGAGCTAAAATTATTCTACAATTTCGAGAACATTAAAAGGCGTAATGGTTTCATCCCCTCCCCTTCTTGAAGGTGCCTGAATAGTGAGGGATGTGAGTGCAAGAGAGGAGCAGAAGATATAACCTTTTTCCCTACCAAGAAGTAATTCGCCTATCTAAAGGCTAAATTAGGGAAACATTAGCTGTAATGGTTGAGTAAATACATATTTAGTCGAGTCGTTAAGATTTATTTCAACCATGGAGCCATATTATTCCAGGGTAGGATGTAGGCGAGGGACAGAAAGAAACGATGAAAAAAAACAAAAACTATCTTTGAATTTATTTTTGCATTGCGTTTAAAGTGTCTTCAACCACGCGGGAGAAATTAGAACATTAGAATTTTGATTGGTGGTTTGCGTCATGGAGATTCACAGGGTCTTATAGTGGATAGGGTCGGTGGAATTTTTAGCAAAGTATATCGACTTTTTTAGGAATTTAAAAAATTTGTTTCCCGAAATTTCGAGAGCGATCAACCGATAGCAGTTGTTGATTATAGTCTAAAAAATCATTTGTTTCAATATTAGTTGTTTTATATTTTTCGAAAGCTGAAATATTCTTCTGGGGGTTTCGGTTGTCAGCTGTAGGTAGCTATGAGGTGCTAGTATGGTTAGCACTTATCTCTCAACCTTAAATTTCGTTTTCTTAACCGTATCCGCTACTTATTTAGTCAAGTAGTTACTCATTTATCCTCGCCAGGGTGAGTTAACCGCGACCAGAAACAAACCAGACAAAGAAAAAATCCATGGACGCGCCGGGGATTGAAACTAAGTCAACCACTAAACCGCTTGTCGAATGAAACATTTGATTAATTTCTAAAGGTTTGTTCAACTTTAGATAAATAGTAGTGATGTCAGCTTTAGAAATAGCTTACTGAGCTCACTCTGACTAAGAGAAAGTCCAATTGGAGATCTGCCACGAATGAAACATTCTGAGGGATTTTCGTAAGAATTTTAATCGTTGCTTTCATTTTACTAACGAAGATTTAAATGTAGAACATGAAACTGACGGTGTATATTCTGAAAAAAATGTATTTATTAATTTGAAATAAAATTGCTATGGTTACAGTTAGCAACTCCCTCCCTCATTGTAGTTTTACTTCAGCGTTTTTTTACTCCTCTGCACAGTAATAATTCACAGTTAAAACTAAATACCATAGTATAAATAACCGTAAATCCAAAATTACGAATGAAAATATCTCTTAGTATTTGAGGTATTTTTGAACTGATTGCCAAGTGTTATAATACGAGCCTGGTGGGAAAGACCTTTTTCATGTTCGGGTCGTCTTTCGTCTGTTGCTCTCTATATATCTGTATGTTTTTATATTCTGTATGATTTTGTGTAGTCCACCTCGCGAACCATAAAATAACGGGAAGTATGGAAACCAAAAATGTGAAATAGTCCTGTAGTAGTAAGTTGAAGGCCCTGCTCAGAATAGGGTTATGTTTTTGGGTTTTTTTCAATGTTTGAATTACTGATTCAAAAAGTATACTCGAAAAAATAATAGTTTGGGAGCCAACAATAGAAAAGTGTTCAATATGTTCGGGTATTAATTGGTATTTTATGTCAATATTTTAGCTGTTCACATTTTTTTTTTCTATTTTCAGTGAGATTTAATATATAAAATGAATTATTGTTGGCCCAGAATAGCATGCAATTTTTTTTTTACAATTATTAAAAAAATTCTTAAGAAGCCATTTTTTTTCGATTAGCGAGCAGCCCGTTATAACAGTGATGTAGATTTGTATTTAGTCTCCTTGTGTGTCAGCACATCCCTTAGGTCAAAGAACAAGCTGCTCTCCTGTCAGATCTTGTAGAAAAAATTAACAGTTTGGGGATTCCAATATTCCGTCCAAGTGACGCCATCATCCTATCCTAGAACAGTTCACTCCTACAGGGCGAGGTAGATTACTTGGGATGCAATCCTTTGGATTTAATAAACATTCCCAAAATTTGTCCTTTCTTTAATGCTTCCATAAATTTATGAAGAGTGGGTATTATAATGGTTTGGCCGTTACAAATTCCAGCAGAGTTAACGGGCTGTGTCGACAGGCAACCATGTCCAACAAGCGTAACGGGGCTCACTCCTTTGTACACCTCAATTTCTCACTTTCTAATTCTTAATTAATTCTAGCATATTCGGTAAAACCCTTTAGATCTAGGATTTATTTTTTAGCCAAGTATTTTGGGCGATTCTCATCAGCTAGTCTCCATTTCCAGTTTCGTGAGGGTTTTGATGGGAGATGGGGGTGAAATGAAAGGGGGGGGTGAACATGTTCAACAAACTTAGGTGGATACGTTGACCTTAACTAGAACAACTCTCAACATCGTCCATTCACTTTATATACACTTAATTTGGCCTATATATATTTTTTCCAAAAAAATAATTTAATTTCAATTGATACCAACGATATGATAAAATTAAATCATTGACCTAATGGGAAAAAATTGTGATTCGGTTCCGTTAATAGCTCCCACAACGATATGGTCACTTAACACGACAGGTTGACCCTTATTACGTATTCAATATCCAACCAAATGATATTACTTCCGCCGCTAGTATGGGTAACGGAGTCGTCTGTCTTCAACCTTCCTGGCCAATGCATTGATGTTCCAAATCACGTTTCCCGGTTGCAATTATTTAAAAATCGTACGAATACATTTAAATTAATTATAAAATAATTAATACTGATAAATAATTACCACGGCCCATGGTCTATGTGTATGTTCTACTATCGTGGCCGTAAAAATTTTTAATTGATCTACAATTTTAGAAACTGAATTCAATATCGAGAAGTATAGAAAAAATACTTAAAATTGAAGAAAGAAAAGATTGTACCCGTCCGCTTCACTAACTTTTTAAGATTTTCAAGTCCTAGTTAAAAATGGATTTAAGATTTAATGTTTCAATGTTTTTTTCTGTATTTAAGGGAGACATTAAAGACTGTAATATAAATACAGTTGCAATGTAGTGTTTTAACACCGTATGAGACTAAGGACTGTAAGAAACATCAAACACGTGATTAATATTTGATTTTAAACTAAGAATTCCAAAGGAAATTCCAAGTGTTGGTTTGCAATGGAATTTATTAGAGTTTACTGATGAAAGCACGAGTACCGCAAAGCAGTTCCCTCACCTATTCATACACACCGTATGATTGTCACCCCCCCCCCCCCCGAACATGGAGGTTCGGGAGATACCCCACTCTCTTCCATCAGCCGCATCACCAGAAGCGCGTGAACCACAGACGCTCGGGACATCATTGGAGAAACTGGCCATTGCTAGGACTCCCGCTGAGATTTATTTATCGCAGGCCACGAGGTCATTGCCGCTTAATCGTCGACAGGGATTAAAGGGATGTGTCCAGCTGTATAAGGGGATGAGGATGATTGGATAAATGTACGTAAACTTGAGAGGGATGAAATCAAAGAGGGGAGGTTCGTTACCATTGCTGACGTAATATGGTGCATTAACTATTGTTCTGTTCAAACGTTTTAAGAAACTTGCCCTGTTATAAAACATTTACAAAATTACCATTTAGTTCATAATTGATGCAAATAATTCTGGTTGCTTAAAAAATAACATATATAATGAACATAATAAAATAATAATAGCATATAATAAAATAACATTGTAGGGAAATCGGAAATGCAAGTAGTCCTGAGAAAAACTATTAGAAAAATATGCTAGGTTTTTGGTTGACTGGAGCGGGGAAGTAGGAGTCTGGCCTAGGTCATTGCCCTGTTGGCCCCAACCCATCTCCACTGCGCTAGGCAGGGAATCCTTACTGCATATTTTAGTCATAGGATATTAGTAATTATTAAATAGCAACTATATGAACAAAAACATTTTTTTTTTCTAGGATGGTTTTATAGTTTCTCCCTTTTTTATTTATTTATTTTTTTCTCTTCACGACTGTTAATGAGATGTAACAATTATCACTAACTAATAATTTAAGGAATAAAAATAACCTCTTTCAATTTGTTGACTTGTTTTTTTATTATAACATACTGACATGCTGCAAAAGAAGAAAAAAAAAAAATTGTCGAGTCAAAGCCATCCTGTGAAAAAATTATAATAATAATTGAACCAATTGATCCATGAATCAGTAACCTTGCCATTTTTTTCCTTATTTAAAATATACC
Source organism: Acanthosoma haemorrhoidale (assembly GCA_930367205.1). Taxonomy (NCBI): domain Eukaryota; kingdom Metazoa; phylum Arthropoda; class Insecta; order Hemiptera; family Acanthosomatidae; genus Acanthosoma; species Acanthosoma haemorrhoidale. The sequence continues at coordinate 80,463,643 of OV884009.1, read as the reverse complement.
GAATAATTTTGTTTAAATAAATTAGAAACTACATTGGGTTTTTTTTTTTAAATAAAGGACGAAGAAATAATTTTGATAGATCCTTATGGAACTCCGCCTGAGTTTATGAATACTTATTATAAATTATGGTCAACTACCCGGTATTGTTTAAAAAATACTACATTTTATTAGTTACCGAACACGGCCACTCTCGCCAAATCGCCTTTAAAAAGAAAAATCCTTTGAAATCGGCTGGACACGAAGACATTGATTGTCCCGTACTTGTTTGAAAGGGGAGCTTATCTTTACGAGTTCGGCAACTATTTTTTTGATTTCTCAAGTCCCAGCTCAGACGCTGTTTATTAAAGTTACCGGATATAGCAAGGCTTGTTTACAGAGCTACGAGGGCCTAAAGAGTACAAACACAGGCGTATCGAAAACTAATGAGTTGGATGGTCTGTGTTTGCCATTGATATAATTAGTCCTATATGTGCTGATAGGAATACCCCCCACCTATGACTTGCCTATTGAGACCCTCACTATATTGGAAGGCTTTGGTTTAATGTTAAACATATCCTCATAGCGACAGATGTATTAAGTTGCAACACTTCAATCTGGTAAAATAAATACTTATACAATACAGCATGTATACAATGTGCACTGGAAATAGGTTCATTATCAAAGTTTTAGGTTTGTATGGATACCGTAGCACTGAGATGTGGAAGGTAATGAAAAGCTGACTGAAGGAAACCTGAAAAGGGGAAAACCCAATCAATGAAAATAACGACAGCGGTAGACTGGAGTGAGAGGGGGGGGGTTGTAAGAATCAACTTTTCCAGCAGTGGAAAGAAAACTGGAACGACAAGATTGCTCTGCCAGGAGAAGTGGTGAAAGATTTGACTACCTGGAATTAAGAGAATTGACATAAAAATCATTGATTCCTCTTGATCGAAAACACTAGAGTTTAATCCATTTTCTAGAAATTAAAAACCATAATACTATTGATGGAAATATTTTCGTTTCACCGCAGAGTAGAGTAAATGATCCCTGTGAGTATGCCTAGGATAGCAAATGGCCAGATAGGCGTGATAGAAGGACCACAAAAAAAACCAAAAAAAAAAAACCAACTGCAGCAAATCTCTTATCTTATCCTTCCTGGTTTCCCTGATGGGGCCTTCAGATGATCAATATATACTGTGGAACCATATCAATGAATAAATATTTATTAACAGCGTTCACTCGATAAATATTTATTGGATATACGTTTAGTTTAAGGCTAAAGCTCAACCATTAAAAATCTCTGCTGAATGGAGAAAGCTTGTTAATACATTATGTTAGCATTTCCCTTGCTGAAACTTAAGATTAACGATAATTATTACAATTAAAAATATAACATGTGTGATCCGAGGAATTAAAATGGAGTGCGGAGGGGGTGTGTACATACACGGCTTACTATTCTATAGTAAATTCTTCTAAATAAGCCTGAGGTTATCAATTGTTTCCAGTGTAAATGAATGAAGTATGGTATGGACGTTCCGTAGTGAATATAAAATATTTCAAACTCTTATCTAAATGATTGCGTTAAGTCCATTAATTAAATTCACGGTACGATATCTCTGGAAGAGTGGCTTTGCCTGGTGCCGTTATAACTAGCAAACTTATAACTAGGCGTTCCTCACAAACTTTATTTCGGGTTTCTAGGTCGGATTTTATACTTATTTATCCAAGTGTATTTCTCCAAACGTGGATGAGTCGTGGTCCAGACGTTGTAACAGTCCTATATAATCTGTCACAAACACAGGCGTTCAATTTTCAAACGTCTCGTATTATTCCTAACAGTTGAGATTCCATTCAACAATATTTTAATTATTTGCCATTTTTTGCAAGTTTGTATTCATGATTAAGTTTACGTCCTTGTATCATTTACTTTGTGTGTGAAACAAACTAATACAATAATATCTCTTCGCAGACGGAATTTCTACAACATACAATAGTTTTATTTCCTAGTTAATTCAAAAATATTATTAAATTGCTGGAAAAGAACTATTATTGCAGATAGTTAAAGTTGGGACGTGCTCAGACAGATCAACCGCAGTGAAGTCACTGTATTGACCGCCCAGTTGAAAAGTAGAGCACAGACGTTCTGTCTCTAGAAGAGGGTCCTAGAAAATATCTAACAGCAATAATAGTATGGTGATCATTTTTCCTTAGTTTGATATGTACACCTTGATAACTTTTCATCGTGATTAACAGAAAGGATAAAGTTCTTTGTCTAAATAGTTTATTAAAATTATATTAGAGTAGCTTAATTTTTCCAAAAAAGTGAACTTAACGGATGTACAAAAATAAAGTATTGGAATGCTATAGATTCTGAAAAGCATTTTTCACATATATCTCTTGAATTTGATCAAAGAGCTAGTCATGACTTCGATTTTTTTAATATACGTTTGGGATTCATGACAACGTCTCGCTTTTGTTTATCAACTCTTGCAGAAGCATGCAAAAATAGAACTTGAATTGTGGAAATTAAACAAAATAAGTAATTATTAATTAAATGATTCATATTTATTTTACTGACTAAAGTCAGTAAGGGTGGCCATTATAGAAATATATATATAAATATATGTTGGTTATTTATTTCAAGGGACGGTGTAAATCATATGGTTTTTATTTTTCATAATTATGTTTTTAGAAGTATATATATATATATACTTCTATAATAACCAACCAATATATAAATAAATAACCAACTAATAAATTGAATTATAAAAAAAACTATATAGACTTATAATCTTGTATGTTCCAAAGTCACGTTGCCTTGCCACGAATTGCTTATAAGTAATAAGGTTTTACCTAAAGGAAGTTGGTCATGCACCCACAACCAAGCCCTGCTCCGTCGTTGTCGCTGACGACTACAGCTCCCCCATCTACTGTCTCCTTTCACAGGTGCACGGAGCTGCCATGCACCCTACTCAACTTCAGTCAGCCATCTGTATCTACCAATGCATGTGTGATTAACATGTTCAGTTGTCGCAGATCCTGCCCTACACTCTGGCCTTCCTCTAAGACGCGTTCCTCGCTGTGATTTCCTATTCTAGCCCGATAATGTGGCAAAGCCATCTCAGTAATATTTCTATCGTTACATAAGAGAGGAATTGAAATCATTATATATTGCATATATTCATTGTTTCTTCAAACTGGTTAAAAATAAAAAGTGTATTTATAAAATATTGAACTTTCATTTAGTAAATTTTGAATTACGATCATTGTATCACTATTTGTGTCAGCAGGTGGATTTTTCTTTGGAGGAGGGGATTTCTTCAGAGATATAAAACCATATTGTGTTCTTCCTTAAACCTAAAATATTTTCTATTAATCAGTATTAGTTGAATTTATCGTTAGTTAATTTGGAGATTCCCCTCTCTAAATTAATGTTATTCAGACTAAATAGAAAAATAACTAAGAAAATTCCATTTATTGCTAAGTCTTACCTTCCGTACGTGAAGGTAACCTTATTCACTGTTGATCAATTTCTTTCCTTCAAAATGTTCAGTTGTTATTGTTTCACAGTTACAATCATTTTGACATAATAATAATAGCAGCATCGTAGGATCTCATGTATCACATAGCCAAGTTAAAAACATCTTTTAACGCTTGTAGAGGACTAACTCGACGCAAACGACGTGACCATCGAGCATCTCTCGTACCGTAACCTGCCTAGGGCAGAAACTGTTGGAGAATTTAAAGAAGACGTCCTCACTGGACTAACAGTGACAAGAATACGTTGACTCTTTGAGGATTGCCAAGCTGGGAGATGAGCGGCCGTCACAGCACCTGCACTGCTAACGTCAACGAGTCTCCTCGCCGATGATCTGCCAAAACTCTCCGATCTCTTCCTCAGCAGATACATCTAATCTTGATGGTCCATAGGAACCTATAACTACTGGCCGACATGGCAGTCAGTCTCACTGAGGTGATTCTGCAGCCTCAGATAAACGCAGTACCTAGGACAAGGAGGAATTGAAATTGCTCCGCCTAATACTGACGTTCAACCGTCAGTGGATCAGACAGACATTTTTCTGGACATCTTTCTCAAGTATAACAGTTAATCTGGTTGATTTGAAGTTGTAAGGTACTATTTTAATATAGCTGTCGAGCTGTAGAGGTTATACTTTCATTCAGGTACAGGGGGCGATCACGATGTGTGTGTTCTATGATAGCAGTGGGAAAAATGATCTGAAATTGTTGTAATACAATAATAGGATTTGTAAAAAATAATTAATCATGAAAGTGGAGCCTTTTTAGTAACATTTCTCAAGTCACTAGAGATATTCAAAGGTATATTGTTTCCCAAGGTTAATTTTATAACTGTGAACAGTGTTTATTAATCCTGGAATCATAATTGAATAAGCACTTACAAGCGACAATAACCTTATTTATTCTATGCTAGTTGCAACACCTGCGACATTGCTAACCAGATAAATTAACGGATGACTAATAAAAATTGGTGGGAGTTATGACAGCTAATCACACTTCAAAGGTGGCAACGTTTTGGAAATTTAACCGTGAATCCAAAATATTCCAAAAAAAGAGATACAAAATGCCGTTCTAAGTTGATTTTATTTGTCCATCTGGTGAATTAAGTGCATATTCAAAACATGACCATCACCAAGGAAGCTTGGGACAATTTGACTAAATCATTTCAGTAAGACGGTTTGACCAAGAAATGACACCCAGAACATAATAGAGCCCTCTCCACACTCAACATTTTCTGATACGCAGAACTGACTTGACTGTTCCCCAGGTCTTCTCCAGACTCTTTCATGTTCATCTGAAGTGTTAAGGACCACTCTTGTCTCGTGTGAATAGTTATTTTTACACTTCTCTTGTATAGGTAATAGGTTGATTGATATTCTCTTGCAAATTTTACTCTCTCTACAGTGTTCTGCAGTAAGATGCAGCCCTTTTACATGCCTTCTTGAGTTAAGACTTGTCTCGATCAGTCTTCTTTTAACGGTTGACTCTGAGATTGTTATCCCCTGAATACCAACAACTAAGTTTCTAATCACAGCAAGCTGTTTCCTAAGCGCTTGCATTTTAATAAAGTGGTCGTCAATGGGATTGGCAACTTTTGGACATCCTGAATTTGGTCATCTTGAGTGACTCTCAGTCTCCCTGTACCCCCATTTTTTTGGCCCTTGAAACTGTAGAGTAATGAAAACCAAGGCGATAAGCGATGTTACGCAAATATTTTCCTTCCTCCGGAAGAGTAATTATTCTTACTGAATCATATCGCGGGTTAAACGGCTCATTATCACACGAATAAAACAGAGAATAAAGAGGTAAGAGGACAATTGATGTACGGGGAAAATAAAAGGTAAAAAAAAAGTAAAAGGGGAATTGAAATCAATCAAGAAAAACATTTAATCCTTCGTTTGCTGGCATATAGTGAGTAACAATGATATGAATAGTCCCTAATGTCTCTCATGTAACCAATCCTATTACTATAAATAAAATAAAACATGGGTTAGGCTCTAAAACTAAAAAAATTCGGGACTTACAGGTGTTGCAATTTTTTTGATGGGGAGTGTATATAAATTCAGTCACATTGATCTAAAGCCTCCTGTATTATCATTTTACTTTATCAATTCCCTTTCCTGAGGAGGTACTTTTCACTTCTGTATCTGAAATCCAATATGCTCTGAATTACACCTTGTGGGTGTACCCTTGCTATTTATTGAGAAATATACAGGATACGTAATCCATATATTAGCCAGAAATACTGTAACCCTATGATAACTTGACAAAAGTACTTCTGATAAGTAGGTTGTTTATTTTATACCTGTAGACTCCCTAGAAAACGACAATTCTACTTTGAAAATATTCAAGAGATTATAATGTGGGTTTATAAATAGGGATCTGATTTGTTTTATTGAAGGTTTTATTGTAAATTGGCTTGAATTGATGAAAAATAGATTTTAAAGTATTTAGAGAAATTTGCAAAGCAGTGTTGATACTACAACAGAACAATTATAATGAGTGTTTTCCTATTCCCAATGAATTATTCACTAATAAATTGACGAGGTTGTTTCTATTTACTAATCCCAATAGACATTTTTAATTCAACAGTCTTTAAAATAAAATATTAATACAACATTTTGTTAAAATTTAAAAAACTTTCATGAATTTTTGAGCTACTTACTCGAACACCAGCTGGACATAGGTAGGTATTCAATAACTGCTTTACTTGGGAGTATAGTAAAAGTGGGAAATTTGACAATAAATTCCTAATTTTCACTTCAACTTTTATATATATATGTATGTATGTATGTATGTATGTATATGTATGTATGCATGTATATGTATGTATGCATATATGAACATAAATTGTCGTTGGTTTTTTCCTAGTATTTATAATACAAAGAATTTTCACTAGTAGACATATTTTTTCTTTGTTGTATCACATTCTATTATGTAATATAATCTCATCCCTTCATTGTACAAAGTATTCTTTTGCAATATAATATTAATTATTTATTTAACTTGAAATATTTTTATAAAAAAGGTGATGTTTTATGTTGATGTGTTGTTGTATTCTTGCAGAAATCGAAACTGAAGATAGTATGACTTATAAGTTTTTTCCTGTGCAAACTCAGGCTCTAAAATTAAATATAAAGGCACCCCATGATGCACATGTTGCTCTGACAAGTGGACCAGCTGAAGCCAATCCTATATATGAGGTTAGTCAATTGTTTGTTTTATTTTCTTTACTGCCTAAACTATTTAGTGGACAAAAAGACTTGACTCTTCATTCTTCTTGCTCCTGTTTGATGTTTAGGGTTTTAAATGCTCATGCATTTTTGTCCTTTTAAATCACTTAGCTCCATTAGTCTTTCCATCAAGTTCCAAACTAATCGACCTTCAAGTTTCACTAGGAGGTATGATTCTATAAGAAAGGAAAATTAATAATTAGTATAATTAAAACACAGTAAACCTTGTACATCTTCAGAAATATTATTCATTTTAGATATGTGCGTGCATATCATAACATTTTCTGTTTTCCTACAAACTATCTGCCAACCTAATTATCGCTATTAAGAAATCCTACACAAAATCAAAAGGTCATGATAGTATCCAAGCTAAACTTGAACTCATCAAGCTCTTCATCACATTCTTACTTCCCATTTACAAGTTTTCACTGTAGAATTGCATTGTCTCCACTTCCTGGCTATTTATTAATTTTTAATTGTTTTTTTTGTCTAAAACATAATTATCTGTTATTATGATGTGATATGCCAGACTGTGGTCCTATATACTTGACATTTTTAGGGGACTAATTTTCCAAAATAAAGTTTATGATTAATTTTATTTTAATTATCTAGCTTGGCTACAGGAACAAATATAGTCAGTGACTCAGTCAGTGTTTTGTGTTTAATATTGGGTTGGAAGGGATGAAATGTCAGATTTAGTTATTTTGATGGAACCATTAACGTAAGAATCCATCTCTAGTTTACAAACACTGACACAATGGGTATTAAATTAATCTGTAGACATTTCTCTTTTATTTTGGTGCTATATATTTCAGTTTATTGAGAACTGTTGAAGTGTTTGTGTAATTTTTTACTATCAATGGAATTTGAACAATTACAAGTTATATTTTTATATGAATTTAAACCTAGACCTAATGCTTCTGAAGCCTTTCGCAAACATCAATGTGGCTTTCAGTGATTGTTAAGTGAAAGAAATTAATGTATATCGGTGGTTCTCTAAGTTTCAATCCGGCAATACAAGTCTCAAGAATAATCTCGTGGAAGGCCAGAAAAAAAGCTCGGTGATGATGAATTAAAGTTAAAGGCTTTAGTAGAGGCCAATCCACATCAGACAAGTAGAGAACTTTCAAAACACTTAAACACCAACCATACTTCTGTTATAAGACACCTTCATGCTATTAGGAAAACAGAAAAAAATGGACCAGTGGGTGGTACATGATCTGACTTCAGAAACTTTATTGAAATGTTTGCCAGTTAAATTTAAAATAATTATGTAATCTGGAAATAAATGTTTTACCACATCCACCATCTCCACCTGGCTTCTTTCCAAATGACTATAATTTTTTCAGTGTTTGACATATTTTTAAAAAACAAAATATTCCAAGATGAAAACAAGATAACCTTTTCATAACTGATGGAAGTTATTTTGAATCAAAATAATATTGTTAAAGATTGTTTTTCTTTCATTGGCCTCATACCCCAGGAATTGACATTTTATAAAGAGTGTCCCAGAATTAACGCAAGATTTGATTTAAATAGAAAACACAGTTTTTAGTATTTTTGTTATTTTTTTATTGAATTATAAAGTAAATAGGATAGGGTTATTTATGGAATAACACATCGGGCAAATGGCCTCCACGACTTTGCTGGCACATATGCACTCTTTTGTCAAAATTTTCCATGACCATTTGGCATAAATCTGGTTGAATTTCCTCTTTTAATGCACGGGTGGATGTGGGCTTGTTGACATACACCTTTTACTTCAAATAGCCCCATAAATAGAAATCTGAAGGTGTCACACGATCTAGGGGGCCAATTCTGATCACCGAAACGAGAGAGTACATGACCTGGAAATGTCTCATGCAGTATTTGAATTGTTTCATGGGCTGTATGGCATGTGGCACCATCTTGTTGAAACCACGTATTGACCACATCAATATCATCCAATTTCGGCACAAAGAACTGTGTTTACGACGCTAAATTGATGTTCCTGGATTTTCAACAACACTCTCACGCACTGCTTGGATGTTGACATTTGAACAGCTTGTTTTTGGACGACGAGTGTGTTTATTGTATTCAACTGATCCAGTCTCCCGAAATTTTTCAATTGATTTCTTCACAGTTGATGAAGTCAAAACACTATTCCGACCAAAATTTTGGAACTGCGGCCGCCAATGTTCAACAATAAAGACACATTGTTCTATCGTGTAACGCGCCATTTTCACTAACCCTAAGCTGTCAGCTGTCAAATTTTTTTTTTAGGGTTGCCAGCACTTTAATGCACAAATGGCAACAAATTCAAATCTTGCGTTAATTCTGGGACACCCTTTATGTTCTAACCCCATATAATTGTAAGTAGTAAATAAAATCATTCATTTATTAATGAACTGACAAATCCTGAGCTAATTGCTGATTTTGGATATTTGTTGTTTAATTTTATTTGATTATCAGCATTTTATATTATATATACAAATAAAATATTATTATAATTATCTTTGTTTACACCTATTCACTCTTTGTAATATTTCTATAAACCTACAATTATTTGATCTAACCTATTAATAAACATTATTTTGTATTACAGATATTCATTGGAGGATGGGAAAATACTAAAATAGCTATACGCAGAAACAGGGAAAAACCAGAAGTAGCAGAACTCCGCTTTCCGGACACACTAAATGGAAGTACATTTGCGAGCTTTTGGATAACATTTTATGATAGAATCATAGCTATAGGAATGAATGAAGATGCTACTCCATTAGTGCAGTGGCCAGATCCTGAGTTGTTTAATATTACACATTTTGGAATTCGTACAAGTTGGGGTGCAAAAGGAGTATGGCAAATAGAAGGTTAAAATAGTTGTTATTTTTTCTTAACTATTTATCATGCTCACCTATATATATATATTGTAGAATACATCAACTAATATTACAATATAGTCGGTGTTTGGGATGCCAAATTGATTTAGCATACTAGTATCAATTAATATTATATACATGTTGATTTCTTACACTTATATCTGGATATGGACTAATAAGCCATAAATGTATTGTAATGAAGTACTTGGGTAGCCAAAAAAAAATTAATTTTAAATAAAAAGAAACAATTTATAATTATTAATTGATTCTATAAAATAATACACTGCAGTAACAGTTTAATGATTTAATGTAATTTAATTATTATTCAGGGTATACCTAGGATCTAAGTTTTCTATTTTCTTGAGGCAGGCATTCAATAGGGTTGACTTTCTATGGGCTTTCGAGGGAAAAGGCAGGTAGGAAGGACTGGCTGTCATAATAAGCTAGACTGATTGAGACAAGACAAGCCCTCAAGAAAACGAAGAACAACTCCCATAAGCCCACAAATTGCTTCCTTTATAGTCAGAAGTCACCCCCACTCTATTTTCTTTGATAAATTGGAGGTTAGGAATTTTAGGTGTGGCTTCTTTATTACACATGTCCAGCCAATTGACATCCACTTATAGGTTATAATTTGACACCTAGTTACAAAACTACCACGGGTCAGTCTCACTTTGTGTTTGGTGGTTTAGATCCAGTGAGACATTTCACGCTAGCTTACCTGGCTGGTTTACCTTCACAATGGGGTAGACTTCTTTAGTGTGCACCCTTGGCTGCGGCTTTCCTTTACTGACAACCTGACAACCTTTTAGCACATCAGTTTTCATCTTTTTATATTAAGGCATATGAGATGGCTTGCTCCAATATTGTGAGTTAACTTGCCTGTCTGTCCTGACGATTGTGAGTCCCCTGTTTGATGTATAAACATAAAATGTTATATTGAGATTCCATTTGATTACCCGACTACATGAATATATTTTCAACTCCATAAAACATAATAAATGGTTATTAATTAATTAAAAAATATATTTTCTTATCATATTAAAGATCTTAAAGGGTATAAAGTTAATGATTCATTGCTTTGATTAGAATACATAGTTTTTGTTTTTTATTTTTACACAAGTCGTTACAGTTCACAATTATAACTCATTCCGTGTTTTACAAAGAGAGATGATATTTTGTGTGATTGCCCAAGGTGACGAATTTACATGTATGGTATGTTACCAACCAATGGAATGTGTTAGAGAAACTGCTTTTAAATGTATATATTAATAAAAATAATCCAATTTAAGAAATCAGTCAAGAGGTATTAATTAGCAAAATTATTAAAACCCCTAATTGTGTGATCTTGCACACATTAATTTTAAGGCTTTTTAATGTTATTATATTGTCTTTAACATATTTAATAATAATTGTATTAACTTAATTAAACATTTCTCAGATAACTGGGCTGGCTGGCGTGTACAGCCAACTCCAGGTATTGGTTGGTCTGTAGACCAGCCTATGGCAGGAAATGGAACATGGGTTGGAGCTAATGGTGGATCAATCCCACCAAATGCTCTTTCAGGAGGATTTGATAATGAACCACTCTTTATTGGAAGAGCTATGCATAATGGTGCACTTCTTCCTGGAAAAATTATACCTTCACATGGTGTTTGTTATGTTGCTTGGGGTGGAAGTGAGCATGCAATTCCTGAATACGAGGTAATAAACTTGTATATTATCAATTAGGACTATAATTTTTGAGACATTATAAGATATATTTTGTAAGTAATTACATCTCTTTAGTAATAGCTATTTCATCATTTATTTAAATTCTAATGCTAATCATATTTTTTACTATAAACTATCCTTTATTTGACATTAGATCAAAAAATTAGTGGTTTGGCAGGTTTATTTTATTTATTTTTTATAACAATAATTTAATAAAGGGTGAGTTAAATAAGCTGTGGTTTCCAATTGAAATTTGGTATTTTATTTAAAAATTTAACTCTAATATTATAGTATAGTCCATCAAGCATCTATCTTTTGGGGTTTGCAAAAGAGATAAAAGGAGGAGGTAGAATAGTAGGTAAAAAAGGAAAGATACCTGTTTTGGAACAGAGAGCTAGCAATAAAGAAGAGTGACATGAGCTGTTGAAGAGGTGATTTGGCTGGACCACTTTTAGTATATTCCAAGAACAAGGCTCACTTAGCTCCAGACTAGATTAGATACATCGAAGGAGAGGGGACTTGAGATTGTTGGTCTGACAACTAGGCCTGTAGGCCCTTTTTGTCTGTCCATCCCTCTATTTTATACATGCCTCCGTACTACTGTTCCTCCTGTAACCTCCTTGACTTCTTGATGACATTAATTTCCATTCAATGGAGCTTAGTTTAGTTTAGTTTTTCTTATGGAATCCTATCACAGCCAGAGTATAAAATCTTAGCCTACTGATTGCTTCACATTCTCTAAGGAAGTGGTACCTTTCCTCCTCCAATCTACATTTAGGCCAATGGGTGAAGTAAATTGTCTGATTTACCAAGTTTAATTGCAGATTTGGTTGTATTCAAAGGTGTTTGAACATCTCTAGTAATAAATGGGTCTCTTATAAATTATATCAATTTCTATCTACAGCAATACTAATTCCCAGATTTGTGAGAAAATACTATTTATTTATATCAAACACAAATGTTATTGCCATCAGATCCAACGTTGTACTAAAAGAAGGGGCAGAATTAAGATTTTCTTAAGTAGAAGCAATCACAACAAATTACTCCCCTCCTTTTAAATTTATCTTCTGCTCAGTAAACTAAGCCAATCCTTACCTAAACTTAAAATTAGTTATATATTATGTTATTCCCAAATACCTGCTTTCTATTATATTTTAAATAATAAAGTCAAGACATACTTGTAAAATATATCTTGTATTAGATGTCAGGTTTTTGTTTTTTTACATATAAATAAGTGGATAGTTTTGTTTTAGGTATTGATTGTATTTTAGTTTTAGTTTAGAGGCACTCAGATGAATTGCAACTATTCATAATACAATGTGATATAAAATGAGTGTGAATTTGGAAATAAGTATAAAATTAAGTCTTGAAATGATCTATCTTAACACCACTAATAGAAAAATTATTTTAATACAATAAGAATAGTTCGACATCATAAACTCTTGTTACCATAAATAGTTTAATATCTTAATCCTGTTTATTCATCCTTGAATAAGAGTAATATTAACACTAAGCCAAATTTTGTAGTTTCACATTTAATTACTCTCAAACGAGAAAAGTCCCATAGTATAAATAAAGATTTATTATTATTATTTATTACATATCATTTTAACTTTTGTATTTTCACGTTGATTGTATATTTGTCGAACACATTTATTGCCAAAGGATCTTCTTCAAAACCTTGGATTATCATTTTGAGCCGTATGCCTCACACACCAAAGTTTTCCTGGCCTAATTACTGATCTTGAGCAAGAATATACAGCTCCTGATTCAACTTTCTCCATATTTAACCCTATGTATGCCACCTACAAGAAAAACTGGCTTATACTTTTGTTAGTATAATCCTGGTCTCAGTGCCACTTTAGAGAGCAGCTTATTGTAGAGTAGGAGCCTTTTAGTTCAGGAGCAAGACATGAAAAATTTGACTGTTTTAAAGAACTTATTTGAAATATGCTATGCCCCCACAATTGACCTTTTGGAGTGTTTTTAACCATCAGAGCAAATCAAGAGATGATTAGGCAACACTTCTTTCCTAGAAATTGTCAAACAGAATCAGATGAGGTGGTTTGTTGATGTGAATGGAATGGGTCAAGAAAGGTAATCACCTAGACAGGCAATGGAGGCTAGGGTGGTAGAAAGGAGACGAGAAAAAGAAATGACAGTTCTCCATATTTGCCTGTGACAGTTACAATCATAGATGGCAGCACTGTGAAATATACATTAAAATATTGAAGGAAGATTAACACTAAATAAAAAATTATAAAGCTCTCATTTAACCAATAATAATAACTAACATCATTAAATAATATGATTTTTTAATGATTAAAATTTTATGGAGACCCCTCAGCAAAACCTATATTTTGTGACAACCAGTTTTGATTTGAAGATATTTTATTCATAAAAATTACTCATTAAACTTACATTTGAATAAAAAACCAACTAGTCAAGATATTTATTCAAATAAACAATTCATTAATGGGTACATTTTAGCTCCCTTTTACAACCTCTGTATGGCAGCAAATTGTTATATGTAATTTATTCAATTTTTTTTTTTTTACAAATATTTATTTATGTGAACACATGAGTTAAACCTTTTTTTTTTTTCCAGGTACTTTGTGATTGCCCTGGTACATGGCTGCGAACTTCAGGGTTAGAAATACCTCCAACTGCTGTTCCTGGTGGGAAAACTGAAGATGGCGAAACTTTATACATTGGAAGAGCAGAACATGAACAAAGCACCACAGTTGGAAAGGTGCTATTCAATTAGAAGAGTTCTATGTTTGTCTTATCTGGTATAAATCATTAGAGAAGGGGGGATGGTTCAATAAAAGCAGAATGAATGTTAAGAACAGCTGATTAAAAGTTTGGTTGACAACTTGGTCAAGCTTGATTAAAAATATAAACTTTTCTTATATTTATTTGCCTGAGTAAAATTCATTCATAAAAATTACTCATAAAAGTTACATTTGAATAAAAAACCAACTAGTCTAGATATTTATTCAAATAAACTATTCATTGATGGGTACATTGTAGCTCTCTTTTACAACCTCTGTATGGGAGCAAATTGTTATATGTAATTTATTCAATTTTTTTTTTTACAAATATTAATTTATGTGAACACATAAATATTTCAAAATAATCATTGAATTTTCCCTTCAATTGACATTGTTTTACTTTTATAACACATAATTCTTAATGTTCTTTTCGTTTTGGCCTCAATTTTTTTCAGAAAAATTACCTCTGAAGTGTTTTTTTTTTTCTTAACCCCTTTAAATTATACAATGTGAAAATCTGAAGTGTTGATTCTTAAGAAGTTCTCCTAGGCTGTCAAGTGTTCTGCTCCATACAGGAGCATATGCATGAATACTGTTTTGAAGACCACAAGTTTTGTTTCCTTTTAATTTCCAGCGGAACACCCTGGACATTTATATACTTTTTTTTATGGAGAGAATTTATTTATTGCACGATCCCTAAAAAATGTATATATCTTTGAGTTTTATCATTCAATTAATATTTATTAGAGTGTTTTAGTTGGCTATAATAACAAAAAACATTATATAAATATATAATAATTATATATTAAATTTATATACAACTTTGATTGACACAATATCATAAAAACTGTCAACATATCCCCTGTTCAAGCATCATCAAGGACTAAAATTTTGATAATGAGATATATATAATTACATTAATTTGGAGAATATATGTGCTATTTTTTGTTGTTGGAACAATGTTGTGTTTAAAATTTTAATTTAATGTAATGAGATACAATATATTAAATAAAAAGATAGGAGTAGTGAACACAACAAATTTAGTAAAATAACATTCAGGATAGACAAATATCTCAGGTTTGTTGTTTACTTTCTATATTACTCCAATATTTTATTTAATATATTGTATCTCATTACATTCCTGATTAGAGTATTTAGCCATTAAAATTTGATTTTGTATTAAATTTTTAAATACACAAAATTAGTAAATACATAGTTTTCATTAATGTAATTATATATTTCTTGTTATCATACTTGTAGTTCTTGATGATGCCTGAACAGGTGAAACTTTGATGGTGTTTATGATATTGTGTCATATAAATTGTTATGAAGAGACTCAAACTCAATTTAACAACCCACAGTGAAAATATACCCATGAAAATGTCTATTATTAAACACCCATATCCTGGATGGTAAATTTATTCATATACAACTTTATCCTTCATTTGTGGAAACCTAATTTGAGCTTGTATTTGTTTTAGGTTCAGAAAAGCCATGCAGTGTGCTACATTCCTTATGGGGGACAAGAGGTAGCAAAACAAGACTATGAAATCTTGGTTGTTTCACAGTGAGATCCAAATATAAACATCGATGGAGCTGCAGTTTTATCATTTAATTAATATTTATTAATGTGTTTTTAGTTGGTCATTATTAAAATAAAACACTGTTATTTTTCTATTATCATTTATTTTGCTTATTATAATAATTGTCTAAACCATAAGTAATATGGTGCTTTTGTAAAATTTAAATTAAAACAATATAGTTAATTCTGTTTAAAAACTTTATTCATTATTGAACATTAATTTATGCATTGGTTTTCTTTAAACCTATATAAATTACAAAAAATATATATTTTTCAAGTAAAAGAGCATGGAATGGCTAATTCCAGGTGTCGCCACTATAATGAAAATGTTTTTACAATACTTATGGAAAATAAAACAATGGACTGTGTATTGTATATTAAGCTGATGTGAGGTTAGATCTTGAGATAATTAAATAAATTTATTAACATTTAAACTGTATAATGCTTAGTGTCTATTAATTTTAATAAAATCCAACTCACAATCAGCTTGATATATATAAAATACACAATGCTGTTCACATAATAAAGGAACCTACTACTCATGGAGCAGTTAGGTGGCACTCATGTGAACATTACATGGTATCCAAGTGGGGGAAATGTGTTACAAATTATTTCATAGTTTATCTAGGAAATATAATAGAAAATTTAAATTTATTTAACACATGAATGATGATGGACTTCATAGAGGGGTTTACAAAACCAACATTAGAATAAATGAAACATACTAAATTTTCTAGTAATATCAAATTATGTCTAAATTATCATAAAAAAAGTTGTATTCTTTCTTTAAAAAACACGTTTCTTCTAAATTTTTAATACCAATTTTTAACTCTCTCAGCTCATAACCCTAGATGCTTAAGATCTTTTTAAAATTACTAAATTGAATTTAGAACATTTTAAAATTAGAACAGTGATGATTGGTGAGTGATATGATAGATAACAGGATATCTGCTGTAGTGATTGTGAAACTAAGAGAAAAAAATAGCGTAGTTATTAACTAACATAATTATAACTCAGCCATGTCAACATCATTCTAAGCAAGAAAAATATTATTTATATACGATATTTTACTGTTAAAAGGGTATGAATGTACATTCAACACAGTCTATAGCAGAGCTTTTACTTATATACTAAATGATTTTATACAACTAAAAGATTAAATTAAAAATAACATAATACAATGCAATATATAGTTTCAGCTGAACAATGTTTGGTTGCTTGTAAAAAATATTCAAGACATAGCATATGAGGCTAATGAATTTACCAAGCTAAAAAACTTGACCATCACATACAAAGAGACAAAATACAAAACAATGAATATAACCATTCCCAATGTGAAATGTGGACTTTAATTTTTTTTTTATTGAAAAATGATCAATGTAAATAATACTATTTAGTTGTTATAAGCAATACCTGTAATTTTTAGTGAGACAAAGCTCATTAGAAAAACCACTACTACCACTTGTCACTTAATGCTAATTGTTTTATATGAAATGGCGAGGCCACTATCACGTGTGGGTTGCCTGAAATAACATGCAAGAATTAGAGTGTTCACAGAATTGTGTAGGGGGAGGGGCAGGAGGTAGGAAGAAATATTTTTAATTGTCTCAATTCTAGTAATAGCTTTCAATTGTGACTTCTCAAATAAATTATTTTTCATTACAGATTTCAAATTTTCATTATTTCTGTAAGGATGTTCGAATCCTAAAAAATCTTCATCATCAGAATCATGACTTTTTCTTCCAATATTTTTTTGCTTAGCAGCTAATATATATTCTTCATTGCCAATCTACCGGGACCTGGCTTCTTGACTTATGTCACAAAGCTGTCAGCGACCTACTTAACTCCAGGACATCCAGACCCTGGCTGCTCCAGCTACCTACAAGGTACATCTGACCAAAGCGAACCCAATGACTTCCAATGAAAATTGTACCCAATATTAGATGTTTTGGATACTAATAATGTCTAGAATTTCATTTCGTCCAAAGTATATTTTCCTTTCAATCCTGCTCTAATATTTTTAATGTTTCAGAATGAAAATTATTTACATTTTTTGAGTCACTTTGGAATTTTTTTTTTTTAATTTGGAATTCTGTAAAACAAATTTATGCTTAAAGTTGTTTTACAAAAGTTGAACATATTACCAATGAATGTTGGTAAATACTTATAGTCTCTTTTTATAGTATGTACTTATTGACTCTGGAATGTTAAAAAATCTCTTTGTTAGAAAATGTGACATAACATTTTTCCAACTGAGCACAAATATATTTTAACTAAAAAACATAAATAAAAAAGAACGGGGGGGGGGGTTCCAAAAACCAAATTTGGAATTTTTTTTTTAACAA
This sequence comes from Acanthosoma haemorrhoidale, assembly GCA_930367205.1. NCBI lineage: Eukaryota > Metazoa > Arthropoda > Insecta > Hemiptera > Acanthosomatidae > Acanthosoma > Acanthosoma haemorrhoidale. Next base: position 80,445,622 of record OV884009.1, on the reverse strand, counting down.
ATGAAAAATACATGTACATATTTTTTATAATGTATGGGCCAAATTTCATGACGTATTTTTTAAATTTTACTATTGGTTGATTGGTGTAGAATGTCCCTATTTTAATATGATAGCTTTCATCTACAATCTCCTTCCCTCCAAAAAACATTACATTCATATGTGGGAATATATACACTATTAAAATACCAAACTACCTGAAAGTTTTGGGTACAGCAGAGATTATTAAGTATAAAGTGTATTTCTCATCAAACATGAATGTAAAATAATTCATAAAATATTTATTTCATATTAACTACAGTAATAATGATATGAGCTATGAATATACTGGATTGGTATCAATAATTATCATTACTCACTAAAAAATATACTAGCCAATGTTAATGGAGGCTGTGGTTGAGCTTGGAAGTAGTCATTGATTATATCTACTGGGATCTGTTCTTGATAATTCATGATAACTTTGTTTATATTTTCATCACACCAGATAGGAATTTTTCTGCAACCTTTCAATATGTAATATTCATCAGAGTAGTAATCCATTGAACCACTCATGAATGATTTCTCTATTACACCCTTTCTGGATTTTATCTGTTTTCCCTTGTCTTGAATTAGTCTGTCTAATTTATCGTCTTGCTTTTCTCTGTATTTATACAATTTAAGTGTCTCTAAATTAGCTTTATGCGAATCACTCTCAATCACAATGTCACTCTCAGATTTACGTCTGTGGTTCATAAATCTGTCTTCTTCAAACTTTTTACCATGAGAACCTCTTAATGACTGAGTGTTTTGGGTTTTCAGATCATTGGAAATTGAACTCGACGAAGGAATATTTTTAATTGCCTCAATCCTACTAATAGCTTTCAATGGTGACTTCTCAAATAAATTATTTTCCATAACAGACTTCAAATTTTCATTATTTCTGTAAGGAGGGTCGTCAAATCCTAAAAAATCCTCATCATCAGAATCATGACTTTTTCTCCCAATATTTTTTTGCTTAGCAGCTAATATATATTCTTCATAGGCACTTTCACTACAATACTTTCTCAATTGCTTATCTGTAAGTCTTTGAAGAATAACAGAACAAGGTCTTACTTGGTTACAATCTGCGAATATATTCTCCGAAATTGGTATTTTGTTCAATCTGTGTCTTCTCCTTGATACTAAAGTATGTTTTTTGCCTGAAGGCCCCTTTCTGTTAGAATTTGAAACTTTGTTGCATTTGAAACTCACATCCATCTTTATAAGGGTATGTAAAAGAGAATCGGTTATAATATATATAATAGACAACAGTAAGCGAGGGAAGGTTACAGTTTACTCTCCTAAGGTTACAGTGTCGCCACTACATTAAAAAAAAATTACTTAAGTTAATGAAAATTATAAATAACAAACATTAGTTATTAGATAAAGTTATCAAACAAAGAAATTAATTCATCTGAATTTAATATTAAACACTAATGGTGATCTCGCAAAAATAAATAAGACCCTACCCACTCATATTCATTTGTGCGTGTTCGAAAAGTGCAGGCTGGAGCAATTTTGAAAAAAAAGCAACTGGTCAATTGTGTCAGTGTAAATCTATCTGTCATTAAGGAATGATTGTTAATTGTCCCAAACAAAAATGTCTAGAATTTTGTTTCATCCAAAAATATATTTTCTTTCAATCCTGCTCTAATATTTTTAATGTTTCAGAATGAAAATTATTTACATTTTTTTAGTCACTTTGGAAATTCACACCTAATTTCTTATTTTTGACTTTTAATTTTATTTTATTTAAATTTGCAATTCTGTAAAATCAAATTTATGCTCTAAGTTGTAATGAAGTTGAATAAGTTGCTCTTAAAGTATTGTAATTATACGGCTCCCATAATTAGGAGTAAATCCCAGCACTATGAAAACTATTAAAAAAATATTGTATTTAAAATAAACAATATTGAACTGAATAAAATAAACACAATAAAATCTCCTCCTGTGTATACCTATGCTCAAACTCACTGGAAACACAAGGAAGTGATATTCTAGACATTTTGGTTTTGGACAATTGCCAATCATTTTTTTAATAATAGATAAATTTTAACTGACACAATTAGCCAGTTTTTGTTTGTTTTTTTTCAAAATTGCTCCAGCCTGCACTTTTCGAACACGCACAAATGAATATGAGTGGGTAGGGTCTTAAATAACATGAAAGAGAAAAATATTTTATTACAAAATAAAGTTTGTGAAGTTATGATTAAGAACAGCGAATTGGAAAATAAATTTTCAGAATTAGAAGATACAGCGAATATTCAGAAAAAATATACAGCGAAAGGAGAAGTAATTTCATTACAAAACCAAATTACAGATTATGGAACTACGATTAAGAACAGCGAATTGGAAAATAAAATAGAGAAGGAAGAGGAAGAATTACGAAATAAAATATTGGAAAATAAATTTTCAAAATTAGAAGATATGGTGAATATTAAGAAAGAAGAAGTAATTAATTAAATTTCTACCTAACAGTAGGGGTGGCCAATAGTCAATTGTCACAATTAATAGATTGATTGTTGTGTATTATCGATTATTTTTCAAACAATCAATGGCTTATGATTGCACCTTTTAAAGAAGTGCCTTAATAAAAAAATCCTCTCCCCCTCAAATCCCTTTGTGTCCTTATATTTTTCTTTAATTTCTCATCAGTTAACTCCAAACTTCCGACCCAGTTAGTGTGTGACCTGTGGTGTTGTGCATTTCTATAGTGGAAAAAGAGTGCATTAAAGAAATCAGGCAATTGAGTTTTTTTTTTGCTGGAAAAGACTTCTGTTATAAATAATAGAATTCTGATAAAGAATCATGCATTATTAGACTAAATGAAGATGAGGAACTGGTAAAATCGGAATTTAAAGATTGTGAAAGATGGGGAGTGACTAATATTGATAGGAATATAGTTAGGTTTGCTGGATATAGGGATGTTATGCAAAGGTAAAATATCATATTACCTCCAGCCGTTCCAGGTCTGCTAGCGTATTAGAATCCCTTAAGCTTTACAGCTCCGAGTTTCAATGCAACTGATTTACTTACTCGATGCTAGTTCTCGTTCCTCATCCTCTTTTGCATACTGAAACCAGACCCCCAGGTGCGTAAGACGGAAACAGAACAATCAATCTAGCGATAATTTATTCTCATTATTTAATAAATATATTGAAAAATTATAATGCAAACAATAATAACAAAATTAATTTGTAAAACTTTTTATCCTTTATACTGTTTACACATGAATAAAAAATGTTCTTTAATTTAATTTATTAACTTTCCATATTGGCTAATTGGGCTAAATTTGAAAAATAATTATACCCGCTTTGTACAAGTAACGCTCATCTGACATAAAAGAAACAATTCATAAAATCCAAAAACTCACTTTGCCCACCAATTGTTGGACTTCAATTTAAAATGAATCATATTTATCTTTGACAGTCCATTTTGGAGACCAAAGGGAGTTGAAAAGCACGCTATTATTCTGTGATGATATGAAAGGTGACTATTAAAGTGAAAATTTGACAACAGAAATAAAATAAATCATAGATTTTCGGAATATCGGGGACAAAATTCTGATTGTTATTTCAGATAACACCAGTAATATCTTAGACAGTTATGAATTCCAGCATTTAAATATGTATTTTTGCATTATTTTATTTATTTATTAAAATAAAATCACACATCTCAATGCCGGAGTTCATAAGTATCAAAATCTTATTTAAAAAAAATGTACTCTGAAAGGTTGAAAAAAAAAAAAGAAGGTATTGACTCTACCATCAATTAATTACAGTTAGTTTCCCTCTAGTGTCCCACAGAACAAATGGAACTCAATATTCTTGGTAATGTTATTCCTAAAAGAAAATTTAAACAACAACAATTCAATGAACATGCTTCTTCTCTGATAATAAACATTTGACCTTTTCTAAGTCAGAATCAAAAATGAGAAATAAAACTGGAAGAATACATTTAAAAAGATTTTTATAAAATTCAACAGGAGTGATAAAAAACCTGTTCTTTGTTTGGCAAATCAGTAGGACAAAGGAGATTATTCTGCCAATTTCTTTTATTATTGATGTTTTAGAAATTATATTTTTATCTTACTCACGTTTAGTTTCATATATTTATAATTATATACTCTCCAATTTAGAAAAAACTAGTTTAGATAAAAATCTAACTAATTTATTCAAAAGTTATAAAATAAAAAAACAAAATGTTTTTTAAATGGTATATTCTTATTTATATAGTAAATAGTCAAAATTGATTCTATAAAATCTGTATCAAAACATAAAATTTTATTGATAAACAAAAAAAAATTATTTAAATTTTTAAACATTAAACATTCATATTGATTACGTTCCCATGGCAGCAGCTGGAGTTAACACCAAGTAGCAGCCCAACTCCTACTGGATCACAAGCCTTGGGGAGGTGATGCAAATTGGCAACTACTAAATAAATAACTTCCTTCTGGGTCCAGGGTGGCTGAGTGAGTTGGAGCGTAGGTATACACAGGAGGAGATTTTATTGTGTTTATTTTATTCTGTTCAATATATAAAAATAGAATATTTTTTTAATAGGTTTCATAGTGCTGGGATTTACTCCTACTTATTTATGGGAGCCTCCTACAACATGTATTGCGCCTGTGCTCAATTAGGCGGTAAGTTTTTTCCATCTCTATGTTCATTAAGAAATCAAAATTGGCTTCGGTGGCTGAGCATTGTGAATCATAACCGCTAGAAACTGGGTTAACTAAGCTTTTTAAACAAACATCCAGTTTGTTCACCATTTCTAATGGTTTTTCTGATGACTTTATTTGACTTTGATTTAATGCAGGTTGTGCCGTATAATTACAATACTTTCTCAATTGCTTATCTGTAAGCCTCTGAAGAACAACAGGACAAGGTCTTACTTGCTTACAATCTATAGATATATTCTTAACAGACTTCAAATTTGCAGTATTTCTGTAAGGATGTTCGAGTCCTAAAAAATCCTCATCATCAGAGTCATGACTTTTTCTTCCAATATTTTTTTGCTTAGCAGCTAATATATATTCTTCATAGTCACTTTCACTACAATACTTTCTCAATTGCTCATCTGTAAGTCTCTGAAGAATAACAGAACAAGGTCTTACTTGCTTACAATCTAAGAGTATATTCTCAGAAATTGGCATTTTGTTCAATTTGAGACTTCTCCTTGGTACTAAAGTGTTTTTTTTGCCTGGAGGCCTCTTTCTGTTAGAATTTGAAACTAGATTGCATTTGAAACTCACTTCCATCATTATATGGGTATGTAAAAGAAAATCGGTTATAATGTATATAATAGACAACAGTAAGAGGGAAAGTTAACCTTAATTAAACACGTGTTAACAGTTTACTCTTCTAAGGCTGTACAGTGTTGCCATTTAATTAAAAAATAATAAGTATTTAAGTTAATGAAAATTATAAGTAACAAATATTAGTAATTAGATAAAGTTATTAAACAAAGAAATGAATTCATCTGTAATTTAATATTTAACACTAATTGTGCCCCCATTATTTACTCCCCATTATTACCTCGATTCATCAGGCACAAGCACATTCAATCAGTAACCTCATATATTTTTTTTTTCTATTAGATAAATATATTTTAAAACTGAATTAAGGATACAATGGACATAGCCATAGTAACACAATATCTGAATAAGAATAACTTATTTTTAATTTTAGTGGATGATTCTACCTGCTTAGGTGGTTTATGTATCATAACTGGAAAACATAAATAAATAAGAACCCCCCCCCTCATTTGTGAGTTTTAAAATTGAAGGTCTGGACCAATTTTAAAAAAAAAAAAAAAAAAAAAAAAAACTGGCTAATTGTGCCAGTTAAAATTTATCTATTATTAAAAAAATGATTGGCAATTGTCCAAAACCAAAATGTCTAGAATATCTTTTTACCCCAAAAAATATTTAAAAAAAAATAAATTCTGTCAATCCTCCTCTAATATTTTTAATGTATTAGAATAAAAATTATTTACATTTTGGCGGTCACTTTAGAAATTGACTGTGAAATCGAGACGTGTAAAGCCACCAAAGATCTTAATCTCTTATTTTTTATTTTTCGTTTTTTTTTAATTTTGGAATTCTGTAAAATCAAATTTATGCTTCAAGGTGTTTACTCTGTTCCACTAAGGATTAGCTTCTTTTTTTACATTTTTTTAATCTAAGAAACTATTTTCATATTGGTATAATCTATTTTTAATGTTTTGGGATATTTGTCCAGTGTGAATTTCATCGCGATGCAAGCAGTTATGTTTTTAAATTATGTCAGATTCCAAGTTTGTTTCTATTCAGTCTTCTATTTTTGGGCAAAATCTACATTCTAGGTTCATCATTCTTTTCGTAATAGATATATTTGAACTGACACATTTAGCTAGTTGTTTTTTCAAAATTATTACAGGCCTATAATTTTAAAACTCACACATATGAAGAAGAGGGGGGGTTGTTTTTTACTTATGTTTTTTTAGTTAAAATATGTAATCCTTAGCATTGGTTAAGAATTACAGTTAGTTTCCCCCTTGGCTACTTTTTTCACACAGCATGGGCATTTTCACCTTTTAGTTTTAAGATTATGCCTATGATCTTCGAGGAAGGTATATTATTCTTAATAAATAATAATTTATAAAAGATAAATTTATTGAATGTGCAAACTTGACATTCAAAAGAGGCATAAATACTAACTTACACAAATACAGACTGGCATCATTTCACGCTAACAATCAAGCTGACATTTTTCAACTAGTCATTCTATAATCTCTTAAACTAATAAATGAATACAACTTTAAACACCAAAAAATTCACATTTTCACTGACAGGAACTCTATTTTAGGAGGTACTATATTTCCATAACTAATTACATAGATGGTTTATTTTCTTGAGTGAAAGGACAATGAAACATTGAATTGGAAATGAAATGGATGACAAAGCAGTGAAAATAATTTCAAAAAGTAACAATTTTCCAATAAGTTATGCTAAAATGTCCAAAACACACCTGAAGTACATATATATAGGTCAGACATACATGGTATATTAAAATGTTGATTAATACATTTGATGAAAATCTAACATCTCTCTTTTATCAGCCTTAGCCAATATCCAAACATATTCATCTACTCATCTATAAACTCTAAATAAACTTCAACGCGGAAGACATTTTTAAAAAGATTTATTTGAAATAAAGATCAAAGATACATTTAAGAGTATTATACACTGATAACTAGCGGAGTAACATTGAGAGAATGACTTAGCACAGAGAGCTACATCGCGGAATGACCACGAGAGCCTTAGGCTCAGCCTATATATAGGGGGGAGTGTAAACATGTATTATCTATGTTTGGGATTAGTTAAGACACCTTAACTCCTCGTTGTCACATACATCACTAGAGTTAGATTTGTCAAAGCTAAGAGCCATGTCAGGACTATGTTTCAAGTATCTTACATTTTTCAAGTGTTTCGAATGAGTTACAGTAAAACAGTTTTGAAATAAATCTACCAAAATATGAAATTGCATAAGTTAGATCTGGTCGAGAAGCGACCATCAAATACATTAAGCTTCCTAAAAGTTCTTTATAAGGTAGCTTAGGACAATTATTCGGATCTCCTTTTTCGAGATTAAGCTTAGGCTCAATAGGTATTCATTTAGATTTAGCATCTGACATATTAAACTTATGAAATATTTTCTTAATAAGATTTTCCTGTTTAATTACAATATTCCCTAGTTTATTTCTGAAAATATTCAACCCTAAAAATTCTAAATTTCCATTATCATAATCTTTACATTCTAAATCTGTCATTAATAATTTCTTAACCTTTTCCAATTTAGATTTAGAATTAGCTATCAATAGAAAGTCATCAACCCATACAAGAATATAAACACTGCCATCAAAATATAAACATGGGTCTACATTAGATCTACAAAATCCAAATTTCAATAATCTATCATTTAAATGGTCATTCCACACTTTTGGACTTTGTTTGAGACCATATAAAGCCTTTTTCAATTTTAACACTTTATCACTTTTATAGCCTTCCGGTGGCTTTATATAAACTGGCACCTTTAGATCACTTTTAAGAAACGCACTCCTAACATCAAGCTGATCAATGAATAGATCCTTCTCTGCAGCCGTAGAAAGAAGTACTCGAAGTGTCGTGAAACGGGCAACCGGTGCATAGATGTTGTCAAGGTCATCGATATGTTGTTGAAAACCGCGAGCCACTAAGCGCGCCTTCTTCTTAGATTCACCATTGGAAGTCTTTATGGTGAAAACCCACTTACAGTCAATGGGGGTCAACTCCGGTGGAACATCTACCTCTTCCCAAGTCATATTACTTTCTAATGAGGTTAATTCTTCGTTAATGGCTTGCTGCCAATCGGGATCGTGAATCGCATCTGAAAATGTCTTGAGAACATCTATTTCGGCATTAGTGGACAATGCCATTTCATTTAAGGCAAAATTAATAACATAATCATCCAAATACTTTGGTTTTACCTTTTTCCTTGTTGATTTTCGTTCTTTCTTCGGATAACCAGTCGTTTCATCAGGAAAACCACGGAAAATACTTTCTGAATCAGAATCACCTGCAATATCTTCTATAACATCACTCGGTCCAGGTATGGGTGACTTACAGTTGTCCTGAGGTGTGGAAGATTTACTCTGATCTTCAGGAATGCATTCTTCTGGAGATACCATGATGTGCTTAGGTTCGTTGCTCTTCATGAATAATAACTTAGTTTGCTTCCCCTTTAAACAAATTCCAACAGGACATAATGCACTATGCCCCATCCTTCGATGCATTAGACTGTTACATGCACCAACAACATTTGCTTGTTCCTTAAAAAGATGACATGTCGCACCTGAATCGACTAGGAAACATGCTACATCAGATGATTGTTTACAAGCTACTGCCTAATCTGTTGTGGTATGACTACTGTTATCCTGGGTAGTAAACAGAAATTCCTCACAGTTGTTATCACTAGAAATGGCGGCAAATCCTTTATTTTTAAGTTTAGGACAATTATTCTTAAAATGACCTCGATTTTTGCAATAATAACAAATAACGTTAGACATACTTTTGTTTTGACCAACCTTCAAATTTTTATTAAAGCTTTTAGCTCTATTTTTATAAGCTGAAAAAACATTTGCAGACGGGTGATCTTCTTTCTTCAAATTCCTCTCATATTCAGCCAGAAGTGTGTTTTTCACATACTCCAAAGTAACGGCCGTCTTGTCCTTACTACACAAAATGTCCATCGCAGACACCACAGAATCATAATCGGACGGCATTGCAACAAGAAGCTGGTGTAAAACCTCACCCTCTTCTAAATTACCACCAGCCACTCTCACCTCCGAAGCCATTGAATCAAACGTTTGAAAAAACTCTTGGAGAGGGCGATCATTATTGTATTCCAATTTTCTCCAAGCCTTCTGGGCGGTGACAAGCGATTTCATCCCACGCTTTTCGTAAGTCGCTGCTAGGGCATCCATTATCCCCTTCGCCGTCTTCTTTTCCTTGATTGTAGGTAATATATTATCGGCAAGTCCTTGCACAATAACGTTACGGGCTCTTACATCTTCTTGATTAAACAACTTGAGTTCGGCTTCCCCAGTTGGGGGGTCCTCTTTTAGAACTTGAAGTACTCCGTTTTGCTCAAGTAACAATTTTATCCTGAAGTCCCAATTACCAAAATTTGAGCCATCGAATGGCTTTATACCGAAAGGAAGGTTCATATATGAACTAGCCATCGCATAAACGAACAAACCGAAACCGACCGCGCATGTGAGTCCAACAGGTTACACCGCAACGCACAAACAAACAAACAAAAACTGAATCCGACTCTTTCGTTAAAACAAAACTTGCAAAATCAATACCCTGGGCCCATAACCTTTTAAGGTGCAGGGAAATAAAGTATAAATGCAAGTTAAACGAAGAAGAGCACAGATTTATTTGGATACATATACGGACAGTACTCACTCATGGACGGTCATAATAGGAATCAATGAGGCACATGCCAACCTGATCACCAAAACGCAACAGTGCCGCCCTTATCGTTACAACTAAATATAAATCATATAAACAACTAATAATACAAATGCGGAATTATACCAATAATAATGCCATATCGAATACAGTACTATACCATTTACTATATCTTTGCTACATTTTATATAAGAGAATTTCTTTAATATTTTACCTAATCAAGGAACTAATAATAATACTATGTTAAGTATAATTTTTCCTCTTACATTGTTAAGTTATTTTTGATGGGATTTTATGATCACTTTATGCACTTTTGTAAAAATTATTATACCTCTGGAACTATACTCATATTGCAAACTTAAATTTACTTGTTATAATGAGTATTATTAATTAAGAATTAATAATACCAGAGCAATGTTACTTCAAGTGTGGTATCCATTTAAAATTTATATTATTTACTTATTATTAATAGTGTCAACTAATGTTACTCTGTAAGAGCAACAATAAATGCTCTAATTGTGTCAGATATCTTAGTAAGTTCTTTTTTTGCACATTCCCGGAGTAATGTTTAATTTTGGCCGGCGAGGAGTTAAGGTGTCTTAACTAATCCCAAACATAGATAATACATGTTTACACTCCCCCCTATATATAGGCTGAGCCTAAGGCTCTCGTGGTCATTCCGCGATGTAGCTCTCTGTGCTAAGTCATTCTCTCAATGTTACTCCGCTAGTTATCAGTGTATAATACTCTTAAATGTATCTTTGATCTTTATTTCAAATAAATCTTTTTAAAAATGTCTTCCGCGTTGAAGTTTATTTAGAGTTTATAGATGAGTAGATGAATATGTTTGGATATTGGCTAAGGCTGATAAAAGAGAGATGTTAGATTTTCATCAAATGTATTAATCAACATTTTAATATACCATGTATGTCTGACCTATATATATGTACTTCAGGTGTGTTTTGGACATTTTAGCATAACTTATTGGAAAATTGTTACTTTTTGAAATTATTTTCACTGCTTTGTCATCCATTTCATTTCCAATTCAATGTTTCATTGTCCTTTCACTCAAGAAAATAAACCATCTATGTAATTAGTTATGGAAATATAGTACCTCCTAAAATAGAGTTCCTGTCAGTGAAAATGTGAATTTTTTGGTGTTTAAAGTTGTATTCATTTATTAGTTTAAGAGATTATAGAATGACTAGTTGAAAAATGTCAGCTTGATTGTTAGCGTGAAATGATGCCAGTCTGTATTTGTGTAAGTTAGTATTTATGCCTCTTTTGAATGTCAAGTTTGCACATTCAATAAATTTATCTTTTATAAATTATTATTTATTAAGAATAATATACCTTCCTCGAAGATCATAGGCATAATCTTAAAACTAAAAGGTGAAAATGCCCATGCTGTGTGAAAAAAGTAGCCAAGGGGGAAACTAACTGTAATTCTTAACCAATGCTAAGGATTACATATTTTAACTAAAAAAACATAAGTAAAAAACAACCCCCCCTCTTCTTCATATGTGTGAGTTTTAAAATTATAGGCCTGTAATAATTTTGAAAAAACAACTAGCTAAATGTGTCAGTTCAAATATATCTATTACGAAAAGAATGATGAACCTAGAATGTAGATTTTGCCCAAAAATAGAAGACTGAATAGAAACAAACTTGGAATCTGACATAATTTAAAAACATAACTGCTTGCATCGCGATGAAATTCACACTGGACAAATATCCCAAAACATTAAAAATAGATTATACCAATATGAAAATAGTTTCTTAGATTAAAAAAATGTAAAAAAAAGAAGCTAATCCTTAGTGGAACAGAGTAAACACCTTGAAGCATAAATTTGATTTTACAGAATTCCAAAATTAAAAAAAACGAAAAATAAAAAATAAGAGATTAAGATCTTTGGTGGCTTTACACGTCTCGATTTCACAGTCAATTTCTAAAGTGACCGCCAAAATGTAAATAATTTTTATTCTAATACATTAAAAATATTAGAGGAGGATTGACAGAATTTATTTTTTTTTAAATATTTTTTGGGGTAAAAAGATATTCTAGACATTTTGGTTTTGGACAATTGCCAATCATTTTTTTAATAATAGATAAATTTTAACTGGCACAATTAGCCAGTTTTTTTTTTTTTTTTTTTTTTTTCAAAATTGGTCCAGACCTTCAATTTTAAAACTCACAAATGAGGGGGGGGGTTCTTATTTATTTATGTTTTCCAGTTATGATACATAAACCACCTAAGCAGGTAGAATCATCCACTAAAATTAAAAATAAGTTATTCTTATTCAGATATTGTGTTACTATGGCTATGTCCATTGTATCCTTAATTCAGTTTTAAAATATATTTATCTAATAGAAAAAAAAAATATATGAGGTTACTGATTGAATGTGCTTGTGCCTGATGAATCGAGGTAATAATGGGGAGTAAATAATGGGGGCACAATTAGTGTTAAATATTAAATTACAGATGAATTCATTTCTTTGTTTAATAACTTTATCTAATTACTAATATTTGTTACTTATAATTTTCATTAACTTAAATACTTATTATTTTTTAATTAAATGGCAACACTGTACAGCCTTAGAAGAGTAAACTGTTAACACGTGTTTAATTAAGGTTAACTTTCCCTCTTACTGTTGTCTATTATATACATTATAACCGATTTTCTTTTACATACCCATATAATGATGGAAGTGAGTTTCAAATGCAATCTAGTTTCAAATTCTAACAGAAAGAGGCCTCCAGGCAAAAAAAACACTTTAGTACCAAGGAGAAGTCTCAAATTGAACAAAATGCCAATTTCTGAGAATATACTCTTAGATTGTAAGCAAGTAAGACCTTGTTCTGTTATTCTTCAGAGACTTACAGATGAGCAATTGAGAAAGTATTGTAGTGAAAGTGACTATGAAGAATATATATTAGCTGCTAAGCAAAAAAATATTGGAAGAAAAAGTCATGACTCTGATGATGAGGATTTTTTAGGACTCGAACATCCTTACAGAAATACTGCAAATTTGAAGTCTGTTAAGAATATATCTATAGATTGTAAGCAAGTAAGACCTTGTCCTGTTGTTCTTCAGAGGCTTACAGATAAGCAATTGAGAAAGTATTGTAATTATACGGCACAACCTGCATTAAATCAAAGTCAAATAAAGTCATCAGAAAAACCATTAGAAATGGTGAACAAACTGGATGTTTGTTTAAAAAGCTTAGTTAACCCAGTTTCTAGCGGTTATGATTCACAATGCTCGATTTCTTAATGAACATAGAGATGGAAAAAACTTACCGCCTAATTGAGCACAGGCGCAATACATGTTGTAGGAGGCTCCCATAAATAAGTAGGAGTAAATCCCAGCACTATGAAACCTATTAAAAAAATATTCTATTTTTATATATTGAACAGAATAAAATAAACACAATAAAATCTCCTCCTGTGTATACCTACGCTCCAACTCACTCAGCCACCCTGGACCCAGAAGGAAGTTATTTATTTAGTAGTTGCCAATTTGCATCACCTCCCCAAGGCTTGTGATCCAGTAGGAGTTGGGCTGCTACTTGGTGTTAACTCCAGCTGCTGCCATGGGAACGTAATCAATATGAATGTTTAATGTTTAAAAATTTAAATAATTTTTTTTTGTTTATCAATACAATTTTATGTTTTGATACAGATTTTATAGAATCAATTTTGACTATTTACTATATAAATAAGAATATACCATTTAAAAAACATTTTGTTTTTTTATTTTATAACTTTTGAATAAATTAGTTAGATTTTTATCTAAACTAGTTTTTTCTAAATTGGAGAGTATATAATTATAAATATATGAAACTAAACGTGAGTAAGATAAAAATATAATTTCTAAAACATCAATAATAAAAGAAATTGGCAGAATAATCTCCTTTGTCCTACTGATTTGCCAAACAAAGAACAGGTTTTTTATCACTCCTGTTGAATTTTATAAAAATCTTTTTAAATGTATTCTTCCAGTTTTATTTCTCATTTTTGATTCTGACTTAGAAAAGGTCAAATTTTTATTATCAGAGAAGAAGCATGTTCATTGAATTGTTGTTGTTTAAATTTTCTTTTAGGAATAACATTACCAAGAATATTGAGTTCCATTTGTTCTGTGGGACACTAGAGGGAAACTAACTGTAATTAATTGATGGTAGAGTCAATACCTTCTTTTTTTTTTTTCAACCTTTCAGAGTACATTTTTTTTAAATAAGATTTTGATACTTATGAACTCCGGCATTGAGATGTGTGATTTTATTTTAATAAATAAATAAAATAATGCAAAAATACATATTTAAATGCTGGAATTCATAACTGTCTAAGATATTACTGGTGTTATCTGAAATAACAATCAGAATTTTGTCCCCGATATTCCGAAAATCTATGATTTATTTTATTTCTGTTGTCAAATTTTCACTTTAATAGTCACCTTTCATATCATCACAGAATAATAGTGTGCTTTTCAACTCCCTTTGGTCTCCAAAATGGACTGTCAAAGATAAATATGATTCATTTTAAATTGAAGTCCAACAATTGGTGGGCAAAGTGAGTTTTTGGATTTTATGAATTGTTTCTTTTATGTCAGATGAGCGTTACTTGTACAAAGCGGGTATAATTATTTTTCAAATTTAGCCCAATTAGCCAATATGGAAAGTTAATAAATTAAATTAAAGAACATTTTTTATTCATGTGTAAACAGTATAAAGGATAAAAAGTTTTACAAATTAATTTTGTTATTATTGTTTGCATTATAATTTTTCAATATATTTATTAAATAATGAGAATAAATTATCGCTAGATTGATTGTTCTGTTTCCGTCTTACGCACCTGGGGGTCTGGTTTCAGTATGCAAAAGAGGATGAGGAACGAGAACTAGCATCGAGTAAGTAAATCAGTTGCATTGAAACTCGGAGCTGTAAAGCTTAAGGGATTCTAATACGCTAGCAGACCTGGAACGGCTGGAGGTAATATGATATTTTACCTTTGCATAACATCCCTATATCCAGCAAACCTAACTATATTCCTATCAATATTAGTCACTCCCCATCTTTCACAATCTTTAAATTCCGATTTTACCAGTTCCTCATCTTCATTTAGTCTAATAATGCATGATTCTTTATCAGAATTCTATTATTTATAACAGAAGTCTTTTCCAGCAAAAAAAAAACTCAATTGCCTGATTTCTTTAATGCACTCTTTTTCCACTATAGAAATGCACAACACCACAGGTCACACACTAACTGGGTCGGAAGTTTGGAGTTAACTGATGAGAAATTAAAGAAAAATATAAGGACACAAAGGGATTTGAGGGGGAGAGGATTTTTTTATTAAGGCACTTCTTTAAAAGGTGCAATCATAAGCCATTGATTGTTTGAAAAATAATCGATAATACACAACAATCAATCTATTAATTGTGACAATTGACTATTGGCCACCCCTACTGTTAGGTAGAAATTTAATTATGAAAAAAGTGTGGATTCAGGTTAAGGTTATAAGAAATTAGTCATTTTCACGTGCACTGCATAATTTAACACATTTTGTATAACACTATATAATATAGCAAAAATATCTTGTTTATTTAAGTTAAAGAGCTGCAAATGAAAATGCCTCATTGTAAATATTAATCTTGTATTTATCATTTATTTTTTAATTGTGATAACAAAAACTTTTCATATAATTTTATAAAGTTAAACAGAAATCATTTCTAAGTCAATAAAAAAAAATTAACAGGTACTAAAACTAATCTTAAGATATTCCCAACATAAATGATTGAAAATAACACAATAAAATTATTTATAACAGTGAAAAAAGTAAAAATTAAGATTTACAGACCGTTACAGAGTTGAAACATGTACTCGTCTTCTATGTAGTTTAAAATGCATCAAAAAGAAGAAAATTTTTATTATTTTAAAAAACAAGAAATATGAAATTGCAGCGGTGACCAATGATTTCATAAACTTATAAATATTCAAAAAAATATATTACAATATAATCAGAAAAATAAACACAACTGTACAAATATAAAAGATACATGTTATATTTTTAATGTGAACACTACTTATATAATATATATATAATAATCCACTTAGTACTTTTTTTTTGAACAATTATACTTGTCTTCTGGGCAGTTTAGAATGGATATATGAGAAGAATATTTTCATATAATTTAAAAAAAAATTAATTTGAAATTGCAGTTGTGCCCAATGATTTCATCAACTTATAACAATTCATTAATCTTTTTTTATCTCCAATTTTTTCTAGACTTTTAGCAGCTTCTACCAGCATGCCAGCTCTTTCCCCAGGCGAAGAAAGCAGTGAAGGAGGGATATGTCTACAGGCTAAATAAAGAGCTGATGCATGTTCTTTTTCTTTGCTCCAACAGGAATTTGACTTCTCTGAAAAATATATATAACTACATTAAATTTATTTACAGCAACATAAAACCAAAAAATTCTCTCTCTCTCTCTCTCTCTCTCTCTCTCTCTCTCTCTCTCTCTCTCTCTCTCTCCTCTTCTTCTCTCTCTCTCTCTCTCTCTCTCTCTCTCTCTCTCTTCTCTCTCTCCTCTCTCTCTCTCTCTCTCTCTCTCTCTCTCTCTCTCTCTCTCTCTCTCTCTCTCTCTCTCTCTCTCTCTCTCTCTCTCTCTCTCTCTCTCTCTCTCCCTCTCTCTCTCTCTCTCTCTCTCTCTCTCTCTCTCCTCTCTCTCTCTCTCTCTCTCTCTCCTCTCTCTCTCTCTCTCTCTCTCTCTCTCTCTCTCTCTCTCTCTCTCTCTCTCTCTCTCTCTCTCTCTCTCTCTCTCTCTCTCTCTCTCTCTCTCTCTCTCTCTCTCTCTCTCTCTCTCTCTCTCTCTCTCTCTCTCTCTCTCTCTGTTGTGTTGTATTTAGCAGTAGAGTTCTCACTATTATTAATATGGTAATAGTAAAAATAAAGGGGGAAAATGAAAAGGAAAATAATTAAAGAAAGAGAAACGATATAAAAAATGGTAAAAAATGAGGTAGGTTTCAATGGGGGCCGCTCCGGGATTAACTTCAAAAATTCTAAAGAAACCAAAGGAATTGTGAGGTATTGCATGTTAGAATAATAACTAGAACTAACCACTAACAAATTATATTTTTCTTATAATTTTACATTTGGTACACAGACACGAACACAAATATGTCCGGGTCAGATTCAGGTTAAACCACTCCAGTAGAAAAAGGGAGTACAAAGGAACTAAAGTATAAGCTCAGGCCTGGGGAGCAGGGCAATAAAAACCGGCCCCTCAAGCCGCCCGAGGGTGCCGAAACAAAACAAACAAATATTAACGATACCCTTACGGCAACGAAAGGTATAATACCCACGGTTGGGTCAAAAGACCCCCCAGCCCCCGACCCCGGATCCACTGTAAATCTGGTTGACATTACACAGATGTTGCAACAGGTCCTTGCCCAATTAAACAGTCAATCAAACACACTTAAAGAAAATAATAAAGAACAAAAAGAGTTGAGCGGGAAGTTTGATCAATTAAGGGAAGAACTAAAATCGGAAATATCGGCTAAATTTGAACAATGTTACACGGATGTAAACGATAAATTAGATAGACAGTTACAAATTTGTGAGGAGAGAATACTCCAAGGAAATGATAATTTAAATTCAAAATTAAATGAAGAAATCAATAAAAGGGACCAGGAAATTCTTGAAGTCCAAACATCAAATTCGAACCTCAACGATAAATTAGACTGAGAAGTCGAGAGGATTAATAGCCAATATAATTATTTTCGTACCGATTTCGATAGCAAAATAATGTCAATGCAACAGGAAATTTCATTGATTCCCAGGAAAATCGAATATGGCATAAAAACAATGGGAAGCAAATTCAACCGAGAGGACCGAATAAGCATGCCCCACCCCGTTTCGAAGGAACTCAGCAAAGACATCCGCCCATGTCGAAATACGTGGAACCCTCTCAAGATCAGTCAGTTACCCAAGATATAAAAAGGGACTTTGATGACAAATTTTATTTCGAAAATTTTAATAACGACTTACCACAAAGTTTTATAAAAAATTTAACTCAAGCTTATTATCTATACGGCAAATACCGAAATCTTCATACTTTTATCTCGCAACACTTGAAAGGTTTTGCCCTCGATTGGTTCATTACACAAAAACCTTTTATAGATAATTTTCAGGTTTTTATAGAAATATTTAATAAACAATTCCACGGCAACAGCTATGACACCCTCGTAGCTAGGGAGTTAGACTCGAAAAGGTACGCGGATTTTCAACACATGAATCCAACTACGTATTTTGCAAAACTAGTTGCTCGTGCCCAAGAATGCATCCGACCTTACGATGAAAGTTATTTATGCGACCGCCTATGTTATCACTTTGGACCAACGATCGAACTAAGCGTCAAAATTCAAGGAATCGTTTTCATCATTTTTATCACTATTAATGAATTTTGGAGAGGATTTCATTCGATCCGAAATTAGGCGAGATAGTAGTAAAAATAAAAATTTCAATTCATATAGACCAGAAAATAAACGAATGCCTCCAGAATACCAACGACGAAATACCAGTAAATCAAAGGGTAAACCAACGACATATTATCCTCCTCCGAACAGTTACAATAGGAATAATAATAATTCAGGGTACAACCGAATAAATTACGGCCAAAACGCCAGATACAATCAAAATTACAACCAAGGAAATTATTCCAACTATCCGAAACAGATGTACGGGAATCAAAACCGGGAACCATCTCGACAACAAGATCCGCAAAATCATCCCAGAATGGGCAATAAAAAGAGGGAACATTTTGTTAGAACCATGCAGGTATTCCAAGACCGATTGGACGAGATATTCGCCACGGACCCCCCGGAAAGTGAAGAGGAAGAAACGAATGAATTTGAATAAAAAAACGGCGAAGTTTGCAGGACGTTGGACCCGCAGCAACAACAATAAAAATCGACAGAAAACCAATAAAAACAATTACAACCACAGAGAACAATATGACGAGACTTACACAATAGCATCATTAACCAAAGAATTTACTGAGCTTCTCACACATGACAATTTTTTAACTCCAAAAACGACAATGGACAATCTACAATGCCCCGAGATTATCATACAAATTAATCAACAACAGATCAAAGCACTAATTGATACCGGCTCAGAAATAAGTTGCATAAACGAAGAGTTATATTTGAACATAAAAAAAGACCTTAACCCTAAAAAAATCAGTGAATTGCCCGTACAAGGCATGAGAATTATCACAGCGATTAGCAAGAAATCAAAAAAGATTAATCGACAAATCATAATTCCGGTAAAGTTATCCGCGGATTACGAATATGACATCTTAAAGTAGCCTTTCCAACCACCCTAATCCTGTAGCACAGTCATTGCACTGCACCGCTCATCCCTATAATCCTCCTCGGAGACTGAAACGGCAGTGGCCTCGTGACCTGCTATAATCGCGTGACAGTGGGAGTCCTGGCAATGGCCAGTTTCTCCAATCATGTCCTGAGCGTCTGTGGCTCTTGGTCAGCCTCCACTGGCTAGTACCCGGTGACGCGGCTGACGGAGGAGCGTGGGGGACTTCCCAAGACTCCGCTTTCTCTTCGCATGTGGATTTGGGAGGTCTCTGGGCTGTCTGTAATTATAGCACAATAAAGGAATATATATATATTGTTATGATATTTTTAAATGGTGCTTATGTAAAAAATCTCAGAAAAAATTGAGATTGAAGGACAAGAAGGCATCAGACAGGAAGTGAACCTCCTGAAAGTCGTCGAGAGTCAGTAGTGAACCTCCTGAGTGGTCGTTCGTCGTTGGGCAGACACAGAGTGAGACGGTCTGGCGTACCCAATCTGGCACCATATAGTCCTTTTTCATTTATCAACAGATGCGACAACTTTACTTTCACTCACCATGAAGTCAGATCGAGCAAAGAGTGATATGAACAACGAGGATACCAACGCGAAGAAGCGCTGGCCAGCATAATACGAAATTATAAGTACGTGATTATATTTGTATGTAAATTAAAAGCTGTAAATGCTTGTAATAATTATATCAATATTCCTTTTGCCAAAAGTTTCCTAAAATAATTAACAGAACCCTGAGATAAAGTAAAAGTTTGAATATAAAGTTTTTTTTTTTTTATAAATAAGTAATAATAAAATATTAGAATATTTGGCGCCCGCAAACAGAGAAATGTTAATATAGGAAATCTGGCTAAAGGATTGTTTAGATAGTGTCACGAAAATTGTGTTAAATTTGATATAAAGGTTAGGTAAAATTTGTATTTGTGATTAAGATTCATATTGATAGAATTCAGTCATGGAAAAAGATAAGCATAGTGTAAATATTAATCCAAATGAGCAAACTATAATAGATAGATACGTAGATAATAAAGAGGATGAGGTTTACAATAGGCAACCACGTGCTAGTACGAGCGTATCAAACAATGATCAAAATTTTAGTTTAAATGAATCAAGTCGGGAGGAAAGTGAGATACAAACGATGTTTAGGTTGATGATGGAAAAATTAGAAGAAACTAAAAGTGATATGAACAAAAAATTTGACGAAAATAAACTTGATTTGAAAGAAAAATTCGAAAAAATTGACCATAGATTCGAAAAAATTGACAATAGATTCGAGAATATTGAGCAAAGATTGCAAAACCCTTTCAAAGAATTTAATGTAAACCTTGATAAAGAAACGGATTTAAAACCGGAACTGGGAAATCGGACAAATGATTTCAAAGAAGATAGATTAGAAACCGAAAGTAAACTCGTAGATTATGAACGGGAACTAATTAAAAATAATTTAGATACACATAATAATGAAAATAATGACAATAAAAAAGAAATCAGTGAACAAAAATTACAAAATTCTTTCAAACAGTCTGATGTACAACTGGATGAAAAAATACATCCTTTAAAAAGGGAAATTAAATTTGAGAAACAAAAAACGTGCATAAATAATGAACCGGTAATTGATCCTGATGTAAGACAAATAATTAACGATAAAGATAATTTAGAGATTCAGCAATTTAAAAATTCTGATTCAGTAAAAATTATAAGTAAAGTAAAAAGTATAATAGGTAAAAGTTTGAATTGGAAAAGATTCCAATTTAACATTTTATATCATGATAGTGAAATTCCCCTTGGCAAGTTCAATACGAACTACATAAAAATAAACAAATGGACAGAATTTAAAAATAACTCCAGGGATGTTTTTAATACAATCGAATATAATTATAAAAAGAAAAGAAAAAATAGCTATACCTTATTATTACGAAATAATGGTAATCGGATAAATATAAAAAAGTAATTAAAAATAAAATAAAATAAAAAATTTAAAATTAATAGAAAAATCTATTATTAAAAAATGGCAAATAGGCATGTGTAAAGTTTGGAAATTAAAGTTTATTATAGTGTAAAATCCAAGTTGAAATTATGGTAAAAGACATTGAAAAGCTTGAAAGTAAAATCAGTTGAAGTAATTTGTTGTTAGAATAGCATCAATCAGGATCATGTAAGAATTTGGAAATTTAAAGTTTATAGTATTGTATTAAAATAGTATAATGTTTATCTGGACAATCAAATATGTTAACATCTATAGAAAAAATTGAAATTTTAAATTCATTAAAACCTTATATGAAAATAGTGTCAATCGGACACATGTAAAAACTTAAAAATTGAAGTTTATTCTAATGTTTAAATGTTGGTGTGTTTATTTGTACAATCAAGTTTGTCAATATTATAAAATCTATCTAAAAACTTTAATTGAAGTTATTGTATTGTATTAAAATGCTATGGTGTTTATCTGGACAATCAAATATGTTAACATCTATAGAAAAAATTGAAATTTTAAAATTCATTAAAACCTTATATGGAAATAGTGTCAAATGGACACATGTAAAAACTTAAAAAATTGAATTTTATTTTAATGTACTAAAATGTTAGTATGTTTAATTTGTACAATCAAGTTGGTAAATGTTAAAAGGTATATAAAAGTTTGAAATTTAAAAGTAATTAATACTTTATTATAAAGATATTGTCAAACCAGCAATGTAAAAACTGGGAAATTATAAATTTATGGCACTATAGTTAAAAAGCTAATATGTCTGTAAGGTACAATTACATTTGTGATGTAAATGGTTGAAATGAAATATGTAAAATTTTGGTGACACATAATCTGATATTGTCATTTAGTAATAAGAAAATGCAAATTGTCAAAGTGCTAAAAAAGTGAATAGTGAAATCAAAAGTAAAGTGGAATGAAAAATTTTTATCGACAAGCTCAAAAAATTTTTAAATCGGAGCGGACCCGAATGTTATGATATTTTTAAATGGTGCTTATGTAAAAAATCTCAGAAAAAATTGAGATTGAAGGACAAGAAGGCATCGGACAGGAAGTGAACCTCCTGAAAGTCGTCGAGAGTCAGTAGTGAACCTCCTGAGTGGTCGTTCGTCGTTAGTCGTTGGGCAGACACAGAGTGAGACGGTCTGGTGTACCCAAGCTGGCACCATATAGTCCTTTTTCATTTATCAACAGATGCGACAACTTTACTTTCACTCACCATGAAGTCAGATCGAGCAAAGAGTGATATGAACAACGAGGATACCAACGCGAAGAAGCGCTGGCCAGCATAATACGAAATTATAAGTACGTGATTATATTTGTATGTAAATTAAAAGCTGTAAATGCTTGTAATAATTAAATCAATATTCCTTTTGCCAAAAGTTTCCTAAAATAATTAACAGAACCCTGAGATAAAGTAAAAGTTTGAATATAAAGTTTTTTTTTTTTTATAAATAAGTAATAAGAAAATATTAGAATAATATATATATATATATATATATATATATATATATATATATATATATATGAAATCATCCATAAGTGAGTTCAGCGAATTAAGAGCTAAAGTTACAGATGCACTAAATTTTTCTATCAGTTTGGTTTTTAGTCATTGTGTTGTCAGTCTATTTCTTGTTGGTCTGGAATGGAGCATCTGTAGGGTTTCTTTGAGATGTATTTATGTTATAATAAATATATGGGCACTTCATGTCCTTCTAATCGTCCTACATCATATTTGTTTTTAGCCAAAAATTAAAGAGTATTTTCAATCAGCTTAATAGATTTATTTTTGTTTTCCTGATATAAATGCTTTAACTTATTCTGAGCGTGTATCTCAGCATACAGTCAAATATTTTTAATACTGGTATTTTTCTTCTGTTATCCTTTTCATCTATAACTTTTGAACTTTAATCATCAGTAAGCATTTCCATTTCTTTATTATTCAGTCGATGGAAAACGTTAAATTGATTGCTTTGACGAAGACGGGATTCAGAGAATCGCATCATCTAGTGCCAGTATAAGATCATGAAAATTTATCATTTTTTATGAATATACTTCCAATTCCTTTTCTATTTCATGAACTTTTAGAACTAATTTTATTTTATTGTGACTCACGAATACATCACTAATTGTCTCAAATATTTATAATTAGGATTATTATACTCTTCAGTGTGAAAAATATACATATATATAATTATAAGGAAAAAAAATGATTGAAGAACTCAGTAAGTATAAATGTTAATAAATATATTCTTTAAGCTAAGTTGACCTTGTTCTTGTATGTTGTGATAATTAACACTAAATGCTATAGATAAATTATTTTTTCACATATATAAACATTAATACAATACAATAACCAATAGAGGAAAAAAATGCAAAGTTTTGTATGAATTAAAAAAAATATTTAGGACTAACCT
This sequence comes from Acanthosoma haemorrhoidale, assembly GCA_930367205.1. Lineage (NCBI taxonomy): Eukaryota > Metazoa > Arthropoda > Insecta > Hemiptera > Acanthosomatidae > Acanthosoma > Acanthosoma haemorrhoidale. The sequence goes on along the minus strand of OV884009.1, from coordinate 80,421,816 downwards.
TTCCCACAAATAATTGAAGGTTTCATTGGTCTATGACTTAATGTTCTGTCAAGGAGGTACAACGTCTTAGATGGAGATGCCCCTGCTATCATTCTTCCAACCGCTTCATAAATAAATACTCGATCAGTTCCATCCTAGGAAAATTGGTTTCAAACAAAAAATAATAGGCAAATTATTACTATTAAAAAATAATTTCCTAATGTTGACAAATTAATACCGGCAGTAAGTGAGTTACTCTCTTCAATGAATCTAGATCCCTATGAAAGTTGGACAAGAATGATGAACTTATTGTAACTTTTCCATTTTCCCAAACTGAAGTTCTTGTTTCAAGCAGCCAATCACATACAAGAAGTTGAAGATACTAAAAACACACATTAATTTTAATTAAAAATAAATCTAATAAAATCCAACTATATCCTTGACACAGATTTTTTGAAAAATAAAAATGCAATTTAAATATTACCTATATTGTAATCGTAATTATAAATAAATAAAATACAATTTGATGAGGAAATGGTTCCTAACTTTTTTTGCCTTACATATTCCATGGCTTAGTTCCTTGTGTAGATTTTATCAATTGATTAATATATTAAGATTCTCAAACATTGAGATTGTAAATGGAAAAATCATATCAGTGATTTCTTTATACTCGACAAACTAAAATAAATAAGTATGAAGAAAATCAATCTGACACATCAGTTGCAGCAAGTGGTAATGTAGAAAAAATTACATAGTAAGAAAGTATTAGCTATTATGTTATTAAATTAGCTTACTGCCAGACCACAGATTGATGAAAAAGACTATGAATGCCTTGGAGGGAAGCAAAATAAAGTTTGTAGTATTCACACATTTTTTACATAAAATGGTTTTACAAAGTAGCCAAATTTGGCTTTTAGTTGATTTAGTTCATTCTATATTTTTTTAAATTGTCAACTACAGTTTCTGCCACTAAATTGCACTGGAATTCATCAACCTTTAATTATATTAAAAGATACTAAGTTAATACGTTAAACATTCTGGAAGAGTACGCAATAGAGGATTGATTTGGAATGAATTTCATAAGATCCAGAAGTAAAAGAAAATGTATATTGCAATGGATACCTGATATGTGGTCTCAAAAACATTTTCGAACTTGCAGAAAATAATTAATCTTCATAGTAACAGCAAATTAAATCACTAGATAAAAACTATGATATTGTGGCAAGTGCCAACCTGGGGTGTGCCAGGACTTTTGTTCAGGGGTATATATTTATATGAAACTTCTTCATTGTGATAAATTACATCTGCATTACTGGGCAATAAGTAATTGTGATAAATGTTCTCATTCACATGATATTTACAATTATCATTCACTCACTCATTCATACAGTATTTACAAATAGCCCAGAGACCTTCCAAATCCACATGGTTGTCACCTCCCTCGCTTATATAAATTTTGGAGGGATATAAGTACTTTTTTTGGCTTTTGGAGGAAGCACATTAAAAGTGATTGTCACGTTATATTCTTATTAACAAATTATGTATCCTTGTTTTGAAATTACTAAAGTTTCATTTATAGCTTATTTGTTTTTTTAATTTGAATAAATTAGACAGATAAGAGTTTAACACGTTAATTTTCAGATACTTACTAATTTTTTTTTATCAGAATCATGGTAAGATGTAATACTGTCAAGCAGGTGATGAGAAGCAATAGAAGCATGTTTGAGGACTAGTCTGTGACTTTTTCCACTCAAAAATGAACGACGCATTTGAATTGATGACAATACAGCCCTTACTATAGGGTAGCTGAAGAGCTCTGGAGGTAACGATTCTACATGCTGGTACATAGACTCAGCTTGTACATCTTCACCTAAATTCCAGTTAACAGCAACACCCAAAACATGAGCCCACCATTTAGCATGACTGTCAACCTTATCTGTTTCAACAAATATTAAAAAAAAAAAAGAATGTACTATTGAATTGAATTGTACTTACATATTATAATTAAAATTATACCAAATAATTAAAGATCTGCAGCAATATAATAAAGTCCTCTGGCTTATTAAACTACTTAAACAGCAGGTTACTTGCTGTAATAATCAACAATCAAACAATGTTAATAGCCAGGTTTTTGTAACAAAAATTAATAAAATGAAACCATTAGAATCAATTCATTCTATTAGGGGAGTTAGAAGACATTTTTGCCTGAAACTTAATAATGAGTTCACCCTTGCATTGCTTCAGCTCTTCTGGCCTGTTATTATCAAACTCAGAAGATTTATTATTTAGAAGATGTTGATTTCATTTTTTTCTTAGTTTATTTTTACTTTCTTTTGTATTTAAATTACTGTATTGGTCATTAAGTTATATTTTCATCCTCTCCCCTTACACCAGCTCCTCCAATCTCATCTCCACTCCAGCTCCTCATTTGTCGCTTGATAGATAAATGTTGGGAATTTTTGATAGTCCACTCAGATAATCAAGTAACACTTAAGACTAAGAAAATAACGATGAATAAGATTTATTTGTGTAGTGAAAATGTTTAAATGTAATATCAAGAATTAAAAGTAACAACAAATAAACAGTGACATACTTTTGTAACTAAGGTTATCCATTAAAATTGTCAAGATTGACAAAGGTGATCCAACAGATTCTACTCCAATTACAAAGATCTGTGATCCTGGTGCAATCAAGGAATGTAGTAAACCTTCAAGTAAGTTTTCTCGAAATACCTGTTAGTAATTATACGATCAGAGACAAGATAAAATATTAAAACACATTGGATGTTATTTTAATTCAGCATATTTTATTGTATTATTATTTGTGTAAGGATTGTAATAAAGCAGTATTAGTATAATTTATTTATAACAGATGTTGATTTCATTTTCTTTTTAGTTTATTTTTACTTTCTTTTGTAGTTATATTACTGTATTGGTCATTACCTTATATTTTATAAGATCTTAGTTCCTAGTTGTATTTATTATAACAATCAAGACTAGACAACTTAGGCCATTGTCTACGATTACAATTAATATTCTGATTTTATTTCACCAAATAAACGTTTCCTTACATTTTCATTGTTAGATAAGTGTCGTCGGCAAGGAAGTTACAGTTCTGACTGTTAAAATAAAATATTGTGAGGAAAATACGTACATTTATTTATTCTAATAGAAAATCAAAGCTACAACTGGCACTAGTTTTACAAAATATGTACATATTTACATCTGTATAATACAGATCAACTCTTTCATTTACAATAAAAAAAGACAACTAGTAATACAAACAACATTAAATAGAGAATATTTTAATAAATATAACTTTACCATGCATGTGAATGCTAATGGACAAGTATTATCCGTTTGTTCTGTAAACATATTTTTATTTGTTGAATAAGACCATTGATGATTAAGAGTAAAATTTTGTCCAGCTGTTGATAATATCCAGTGTGAATTAGAATTAATGTCCTTGTTAATGTGAGCCCTTCCTAATAAAAAGTAATACCTATAACAAGGCCAAAACAAATATTTTTCAGTAAGTTGTGGAATTTTACAGTACATGAAAATTATACAAATCACTATGATTCAGATAGTTTAACTCTTCCTTGACTATGGACATACCTGCATACCTGATGGAAACGAGTATCAAATAGCTAGGGGGATACACGTATTACAGGCATGCAGAAATGCTTAGCCACTTACTGTTCACTGTTAGAGCCATAGATTAAACACTATCACTATCTTCCAATTGAATGAGGAATCTCTAATACTTATATAACTAAAGCTACATTTTGATGATGAAGAGGGTGAATGGATTTGTGATTTTTTGAGTTGATCCTATTTTGACACACGAAGTGTCATTTTTTTATTTATAAAAACGCACTGGTTGGTTAATCCTTTGATTTTTAAATTTTGTTTTTGTCTTTGTTTCCAGCACCAAAAAGTTTTGAAAAAAAAAAAAAAAATTGACAAAGATTGTAGTTTATTTTATTTTTTTAGAATATTTACTTGAAATCAAATTTTCAAAATTCGCACCCATTTGGGTTTCATGTTAAAAAATGACAATAAAATGTTGAAAAAATAAAATAAATTTAAAAAATAAGTAAAATGTAATAAATCAAAAAAAAAAAATGAAAATAAATTAAAAGAATAATAATAAAATAAATGAAAAATAAGAAAATATAAGTAAAATAAAATAAATGAAAAAAAATAAAATAAAAATATGTATAAAGTTTCAACTAAATTACCTAAGCAACAGAGAAAAAAAAGTTTCTACGCCATAAAATTGTTGGTAATGTGGTTGTAACAAGTCACAAACATTTTAGAGAATGCTTAAATTACTTGTATTGTAAATGCAATTAAAATTAATTGGTTTGACAATTACAAGATAAAAATCCATCTAAAATGACTCTTGTGGGATCTTTGCAGTTTCCACCATTTTCCTTTATTAATAAAAAGATAAACACCCTTTAAACTATCAATCCCTATAAAATGTTGCCTATTTTTCTTATTTCCTGTTTTTGTTGGGCAGTATAATTCAAGTTGAGGGCCGAGTCCTTTTTGATGCAGCCATGGTCGCTATGTTTGTACATGTATATGCCTTGCTATCAAGGCGTTCTTTGCATCTTTGATCTGACCAAAGAGTCATCAGATTGTCTAGTGAGTGACAGGTTGGCTGTTTTTACATCTCCATAGTTCAGGCGCTTCAATAACTTGTGGCAATTTCTGTTTCTTTTGATATGCCTATAGCAAAAATGAAGAACTCTTTGTTATGAAGATTTATGGATGAGAAGAAATGTCAAGTAACAAAAGCCCTAAAAGCCAAATTATCCTTTCTTGATTCAAAACATATTATGTCTCTGAGGATGTCTACGGTAAGTAAGATAAGTCTTTAATTGTAATGATTTAAGTTTGTAATTTGTTAGTTGAAGTGTTAATTGGCATTTATTTTCCCTATTTTAATTTAAGCTCTTCCCCGTAACATACACTATCAAAGGGTCTTTATTTCTGCTGGAATAAATATTCCTCATTTCAGAAGTCTCAATTTATATTGTATATTATAATTTAATTCATGTGCACATTTCTACCACAGGGTTTCTTTTTGTTTTAGCTGTCTTTCATTTCTACACAGAGGGCAGGCACATCTATACCACAGATTTCCTTTATTATTTAAATTTCTATCAGAGGCCCCAAAATCTTCTTAATTTACTTACCCACGTTTGCAGTATTCATGTAGGCTGGTGTTAAAAGCATATAAGATTGCTGAGGTTAATTCAGTTCCACAAACATTTTTAAGAAGTCAAAATCATCAACCATCTCACTTAAGCTGATCTCTCAACTAACTCTTCCTCTCAAAAATATTAATGGTTTACAGAAAAACAATTCAAATAGAAGCCTTGGCAAATTTATTTATTTAATTGTCAATGTTTCACTAAAAGTTAAGCATCATAGGGACTTCACTAATTCATCAACAAAAGCCTTAAATCATGATTTCTCATTCAATAAAATTTCAAGTAATTGGTAATCTATGTTTAAATTTATATCCTAGTCCGAATTGAATTACCAATCACATGAAATTATAAGGTTTAATGTTTTCATTGGTGAATTTGTGAGGCCCTGAAGATGCCTGAATTTTGGTGAAACATTGAAAATGAAATAAATAAATTTGCTGAAGACCAGATTCTTAGGGTCAGTTGGGAGGATGAGGAGAACCAGATGAATTAGTAGGCCTAAATTAATATGGGAGGAGTGGGTGACCAAACACCATAAGGAATTGAAGAGGCATGAACAAGCAACAGAGAAAAGTAGTCATATCTGGAGCAGGCCAAGCCCAAGGGGTGGGTGGTGGATAATGATGACCCTCTTTTGGAAGTTGCAAAGTATTTTGACCTAGTGGTAAAAGTATAGCAACAAACAAATAACAAACAGTTTTAATGAGCTAACCTTGCCAAGAGCGCAACAGCATGCAGCCTGAAATTAAGAAATACATATTTAGTAATCAGCAATCTTAACATTTAAAGCACATGGTTTACCTGCTAAGAAGTTTCATTGTACTACTTGAAAACTCTTTAAGCTGTAATGCCAAACCAATATAAATATCAGAAAGTACATCTGCAGGCATAAAACATCCAGCCACTTCAGCTCGGTTAACAGCAGATATAGCAGTCAATAAGCCAACAAAGAAATTACCATTTTCAACCAAATTTAATCTATGTAAATGATGATAAACTAGCCCCGCTTCTTTAGCTGAGATCATTACTTCAGTTTTATTTTCTCTGTAATATATATACATAATTAAATTAAAAAACAAACAATATACAGTAGAACCTTGTATTGATACAAGGTTAAGGGATTACTACACTATTAAAACTAAAATCCAAGAGCTGCACAGTCAACTATCTATTAATCTAAACAATGGACTAAAGAATGAACAAATAAATTCTAGTAAAGAGTGCTGCATCATAAATTAATTATTAGGTAATTAGCCAACATATAAATTAGTTATTTATTATTAGGTTTATAATTAGGTTATGTGAATAATACTGCTCCATAAAACATTTTTAATTTACAAACGCTTTTGACAACTCTATGTTGCCATCTTCAGGCTCAGCAATGAGTGTACCTAACCCATAACAGTTGTAGCACACATTCAATAAAAGAATGTTGCTTGAACAGTGCTAATGCCATATTTCTTATCACACCATATAGAACAAATGATAAGGATTATGAAATGTTAATTGAGTCTATTATATATAAAAGTCCCTTCTTCCAGTCAGCACCAAATTACTAACACAATTAAGGGTTTCTTTATGGTTGCTAAAATGATTCTATTCACAGTTTTAATGATTTATTTGCAATAATTGACTAATTGATCGCAAACAAATTTACATGCTATAGGGGCTCCATGTAAGATATGTCTCTAACTTCAGACAGGAGTCTCTGAGACACATGGAGAGAACAGACACACGGTTGAAAATATAAATAGGGGAAACATAAAATGGAAATAAAAACTGTGATTCAGAATGAGATCAAAGAATTATTATTAAATAAAGACATGAAATATACAGGTGAAATAAAATAAACAGTAAATGAAAAGAAAGTACTTAAAGGAAAACTAGAACAATATATTAAAAAAAATCAATTAAGAAGAAACAATGTCATTTTATATGGCATTGAAGAATATGAAAATGAGAACTCTGAATTATTGGAGTCTAAAATTAAAGGGTAGAGTCTGGCTTAATTTTTGTTTCTTTCTAATGATTCAAGCAGGAAAACTGGACACTAAAGAAAACATATAATAATAATAATAATAATTAGAAACATATAATAAAAAAATACTTAAATGCAAAAATGAGACTAACTGGGCTAATGATATGTGGAATATTTTGCAGTTAGGATCAATTGAATTTATATGTGCTAATTAATTATAATTCTGATTATGGAGATGAAAATACTCCTAATAAACCTCTGAAAAAAAAATAGTATTACAAATTTCACAAACCTTTTTCATTCCAGGACAATTTCCAACTCCTCTACTATGTCAGAAAAAAACAAAATGTTCAAGAATTCAATAATATTTTTGATAAATCCGAAGATTGCCGTAGAGTGTAGCCAGGGAATCACTGAAGAGGACTGGCAGTAGATAAATTCATATAACAGTTATATTATTTTATATGAACATTATACTTTATAGATCAGAAGGCTAAATCATTGAGATTGTATTCAAAGAAATGACCCTTTATTTTGTAATATTATAACATAATTCCATTGTTAACATGTTGAGTTTTAAAATAAACATGTCTAAAACCTAAAACAAGTATATCTTATACGTTGTGACCGATAGAATTTTACATTTAATCTGAATTAGTTATAACCAATGTAAATTAGAGATAATATAAATTAAGTTGTAGAAATAAGTTATTCAAATAATTAATTGGTAATTATTAATATGAATGCAACATAGTTAAAAGAAATGTGCTAACAATGCAAGACTGGCCTTAAGGGGGGAGGCTTTGGTTCCCACGAACGAGAGTTCAGTTGAGTCGCTTGTGGCGACCAGATGACAGTGTAGTAAGTGAATATTGGACTAGAAGAGAGAGAGAGGCGAGATGTGGTCCCCAGGTTGGTGGAACTAATTTTAATTAAATGTAAAATTCTATCGGTCACAACAAACTTTGGAATAACTACATATTTTTAGTTGCCATTTTTATTATAGGCATACCATATATTTAAGTAAGCCCATGGATAACTTTGTAGTGAAGTGTTTCTTCTATTAGGACTGAGCCTTTCTGTCTTACTGTTCGGCTGGACAAAGTAAGGAGAATTTGTCTGGGGGATCACGTCATTGCGCTTATTTACTTCAAGTAACCTATTTATAATAATAATTAAGTATATTAACCGATCTTAATTCTGAGGTAAGATTTTTTTAATTATGGTCTAGTTGTTTTCCACATGCCCACCAGATTTTACATTTACATAACACTTGATTAACATTGTATTTTGGTATATTGTATGTTCTTATTTAAAATCCATAATTTAATCATTAAAATCATTATCATTACAATACCTATGGAATACAGCTATAATTGTTTTTTTATTTTAATTAATTAAGTCCATCAAAACAAAAAAGATAAGCGGTACAACAGAGAATACAGATTGTTTAAGTGAATAGGAGTAACAATTTTCAAAGACTAGTGGTTGATAAGCTAGTTGAAAGCAGTGGTCAGTCGTAAACAGAAGGTTGACTTTTAAGTACATGGTTAAAAAGGCTGTAAAGATATATTACTAACATGTAATATAAAGATAAGGATATCTCCTCAAAGACCAAACAAAAAATGTACGAGGCAGAATCCCTGCCCAGGAACTGATTGCTATAGACATCTAAATAGAATAACCGTATTAGAGATACACTACTTCAGGAGGATATTACGAACAACCAAGCATAACCGATCTACTTTTATGTAAAAATATGTAACCAAACCATAATTATTGATTCTGATGATAGTTGATAGGAATCTAATCCAATATAGTTTTATAAAACATTAAACTCTTAAATTAACATAAAAACCCGATTAAAGTTTTGATTATTGTCCATTACGATTAAAATTAATTCACAATGATCAATGTATCACATAAAGTAAGCAAATACCTGTGAATAAAAAATCCTTGTTCATACTGAGAAAGCCATCTTCCAATCCATAAACGATGAAGTACTTGTCTAGCACATTGCCATAAACAAGCAAATATAAGACTTAACTTGGATGTTGGTAAGGGATGTCCCAAAATAGAAATGCAGAGTTTAAGCTCATGTTTAGCATCCTTGGCATTGCCCTTAATTTAAATAAATAAAATTAAACATTCAATAACATAATTCATTTTGGAATTACAAAAGTATATTAACATTAAAATTTCAAGATTATGTCATCACATTAAACAAAAAATTCCTAGGTCTTTGAGCTTTTTACTGAAATGATTTCTTTTAACTCTTTCATGACAGCAGGAGTGTTTCCTTGGTTCAAGTTATGGCTGGTATAGTGTATACTGACCGCACACAACAAGGGTTGCTTATGTGGATGGATGGGTCATCTTTTTCATCATCATTTTAAAGTTTTTGCTCAAGCTTCTCATCACATTTTTGTTTTTTAATAAGTATAAGTATATTTTAATGTATGCATTTCTTAACTGATTCAAATCCATTATAGTTTCTGTTCATAATGTAACAAACCATTACTCTCTCTCTTCCCCCTGCCCCATATTGTGGTACATTCTTCAAACGAAAACTAACAGCACAAAGGTCAAAAATAGCTGAGATCAAATAAGCTCAAAGGCCATTGAGGATAAGTACATCAAGTCTAGATGGTCTTGACATAGGTGAATTCGTATCATTAGCAGGTCCCAGTCAAGTACAATATAAACTGTCCTCTCAAGGTTCCACAATTTCTATTAAGCAATATCAGTTGGAGCTAGGCTGGGAATTCAAATTCCTCAATACAAATAAAACATCATAGGCTCTGGGTGAAAGGTTGAGGGTTAGTCAGTTGTAATTCATGCATGATTCCAGGTGATTTATAACTTTACCCTAACTTTCCCATGGCCAACTCATATCTGTCAAAGGTGGCTGTTTCATTCCCTAGCTTCTTGTGGAAAATGAACCAGGAAACTAATATTTTTAAACAGCTACCGAAATGAAATGAATAACTGTAGCCCGTATTCACCCTTGAATACTTCAGGGCCTCTAAAAGAAAGAGAGCTTGATAAGCTTCTATAATTTAAAGAGACTTGAGATGTTGAATCTCAACCATTCAAAATCAGGACTGAAATAGGGGGATCTTGAAAACCTAATACATAACAGGAGCAAAATGAAGATGATACACACATAAATATTACAATAAAAATACACACGATATGTACCTAGGCCCAATATCATTTATAGGTTAACCACAATAAAGGAATTTATTTTATGATTTTAGACAGCTAGACATATATATTTGTTCTTTTTTGTTATTCTTAGGGGACAAAATCCTAGAATAAAGACTTTTTTTCATTTTAACATTTAGCACACCTAAAATTAAGTTAGTATAGAATTAAAACATGATATAATAAATTTATATATATATACCTTGTTCATATATAAATCTGCTTGCTTACGATGACGCCAATAATCAATAGAAGACTTGGACTTTTTTAAAAGAATTGAATCATTATATATTAACAGTTTTACAGAACAACAAAACAGCGCCACAAGGTTAAAAAAAAATAATAGAAGCGAAGAAGTAAAGTCCAATTCATTTTTACCTTAAACCAAAATATTTAATAAAAACTACAATTAATTAATTACTTTTTTAAATCAAATACAGTATAAGTATAAGATACACAATGGAAGAAAAATAAATGAACATAAAAAATACGATTACTTCAGTGGAAAGGTTTATATGTCAAAAAAATAAAATAAACATCTACTATTACCAGTAAAATTAAAAACCCTTCATAAGTTTAAGGTGTACAGCAATTAATCACACAATCCAATTACATTGGAAGTATGTGTTTTATAGTTTACAGTACATGTTACAGTTTGAAGTGTTTCACTAATAACTAGTTGGTTTCTTTGAGTATGGTGAAAATATGTATTTCACCTAGTGATAGTATATTTTAATGCTATGAATATTTCATTATATAAATTTTAAATTGAACTAAATGTAGAATTATAATGCCTTTCTGGTAACACTGGAATTGTGGAAGGAAGGTTCTAGCAGTGTTATATATATTTTAGTAAAGCCAAATGTTTCATACTGTATTTGAATTTTAATAATAAGAAAGTTACATACGGATCAGATGAACTAAGGTCTGACCTTATTAATGGTTGTTACCGGATATTAGCAGCAGTCCCATCAGCCCCAAATCAGCTCGTTCCATCCTCCATTGCATTGTGACTCTACACTTTGTGGATAAGAGGAAGCTAATTATTTGGCACAGTTCTTCGTAATAAAGGAGTACTGTCCATACCGGTACAAATTCACTGGAGCTTGACTTCAACCTGATCATGGCAGTATCTAATAACAATTCCCAGGTAATCGATGACAAACTACTAAATGAATAACTTTCCGGCTCAGGCTTCTTCTTCATTGGCATCACACCGGCGGTATAAAATAAAGTCTCTCTGTGAAGGAGCATATTGTGTCGTCGGTTGCATAAAAAACATACATATTTAGAGTGACACTCACAAGCATTCTGTTCCTTAATTAAATAATTAAGGTAATGGCCTCCATTCCGTATGACCAACTCTTTATTTCTCAAGATTTATTTCTAAAGTCTGGACATGAGAAAAACTTATGCTTCTGACAGTAACATGGGCATTGCTCTGCAGAGGCTCCCTTACTTGAAGGTCTCACACTGGTTTGCAACTAAGGCTGTATGACGGGCTCTTCAGAACTGCTCACTCCTAGTTCCATTCTAGGTTCTACCCTGACCACTCGGCTGCATGTCGTTAATCATCAGAATGCTTGACAGTAGGACTCAATGAACTCGATAAGTTCCAGGTAAGTGCTCGCTACGCCAGGTATATTCAAAGGCCTCACGAGTGCCAGCATCCCAACTTCCGATCACAAGCTTAAACATAAAAAAAATCTGCCGTATCTGGTATCTGCTCTGCTAATTGTTGAGGGAGGTTATGTTCTCACCCATCACCTGTAAATAACCCTTCAACTGAGACACGCTATGTCTAAACGGCATCAGCAAAAAATTAAGAGTTTTCTTCACATATGAAGCAGTGAGCTGTCGTTTATTATCGAAGGCTCGACTAAACACCTTCCAAACTTACTCATAATTCAGATCGCTGAGTGCTATAGTTTTAACCTCATTTAAAGCTGACCCGTTTAGTGACTCTATCAAATAATGGAACTTTTCAATGTTGGTCAGCTGGTCTTCCAGATGGATAAGATAAGTGAATGTATCTATGTACAGGGGCCAATAACTTAACAAGCCCAAAAAATGTGGTGACATCTTCGGGAACCGAACCCTAATATGGTGAAAAGGAGTGCAAGGACGTAAATTCTGCACCTGTACTGGCAGCATGGTGGTCCGCTGAAGTCGGGGTGTCAAGCTGTCAATACATGGGCTTTGACCTCGAAGAAATATCGCCGGGCATTTTGCAACAAGGTTTTTAACTAAGTCAGCCAGAAATTCATCATATTTCTTAATCAAAATAAAGCAATCCACCAGGACCGCCCATAAAGTTTTTAGCTTGTCCATGGTCAACTCCAATGTACTGGTCATTTTCTTGAATAATCCAATCTGGCTTTTGTTCTCCAGTGGTTGTACCCGACGCTCATACATAGACGTAAACATCCCATGATCCCATATATGTCGGATTACAAAGAGAAATAAAGGCAGTCTATTTCGAGAACTGGAGTTAGTCTTTCGTTCCCGTTTTCCTTCTCTTTATCACATTTTACCCGGTGGCAAATAACTGGTGCCAAAACCCGGGAAGCAATTGTTTTTTTTTCTCTCTCTCTTATTTCGTCTCTCGGTTTTTTTTTTCTCTCCTTTTTTTGTTCTCTCCTTTTTTTGTTCTCTTCCATTACGGGAATAGTACTAAGACCAGGGGTGCTCAACGCAGCAGCGGATATACCACAGCTCCTCCAGACAACTATGGCAGTCGCTCATGCAAATACTATGGCCTGGATGAAAATTCAGACAATTATGGCTCAAGATGTGAGAAAATCTATCTCCGATCTAGAGAGATTTGCAGGAGACCGGGGAACTGAACCACTTCCTGAAGGGAGATGATAGGCTGATGACGCGAATAGAAGGAAAACGAGCGGAAGACCTTATCACCGAAGGAGACGCAAGTCGCTGAGAGCAACGCTCGTGTGTAGGGTGAAGCGAAGCATCCTGAATATGATTCAGGCCGACGAAGAGACCCCATGGAGTTCCATAAAAGAACGGTTAAAGAAAGTGTTCGGAGGGGGAAGATGGACACCCGAAGAGGATATCTTCAAGATGTTCCGGGAGATAAAGAAGCCCCATCAGACGAACGGCCAGTATGCGGGAACACTCTTAGCGAGATACAATAGTATCACCAAGAAGATGAGGGAGTCCGTGAGCGCGGAGCAAGGATGGCGTTCCTGTCAATGATTTTAAAAGTGCAGTTGGCAAAGGAAACAGGAAGAAAAGAGGGACTTCCTAGAGAGCGCACGTTCCTAGAATGTGCCCAGGAGATGGTGGACACTAGTGCCAGAGAAGAGGAAGTTACAGGCTATGAAGAAGAGGTAGGCTGGAAGATGGTATCGGGTATCTTACGGAAGGCAAAGGAGACGCGAGGATAGAAAATGCTACGAGTGCGGGAAAATAGGACACTTGGCAGCACAGTGCCCACGCACCAGGTGTTTCGAGTGTGGCATGGAGGGGCATGTAGCCAAGCAGTGCCCATACATGAGCCATCGAAGAAATGGAAATCGACCAGAGCCAATGGAGGTAAATGCTCAGAGGGTGCGGAGGAGGGAGAGGCCACAGTCAGAGGCGTCAGAAACCTCTGAAATGTCCGATACCGACAATGAGAGGGAGGAACCAGGAAGCGGAGCGGGCTGGGGGAGCAGCAGTGTTAAAAGAAGCGGTCGACGACAGGCAGCTGAAGAGAGGAACAAACGAGAGATCTGAGAAGAGTGGAAGAGGCGAGGCGACCGTGCACTAATAAGTAATAGTGTGAGTGGTACATACAGCGGTCTGCCAATTATTCGAGTAGCGTGCGGAGTGCAGTGCCTGGTGGATACCGGGAGTACCAACACGATAATGTGTCAGCAGACCCTGGAGAGGATGTGTGTGGGAGTGAGGATACCCCAAATACAGGTATGTTCTTGTAGCTTGGTTACCCTGGGGGGGGGGCCCTGTAAAGTAGAAGGGGAAACGGTAATAGGTCTAGAAAGCTGGGGTCGAGGAGGGGAGGAACTCAGAGTTCATATAGTGGGAAAAATGCCCAAGGAATACGGGGGGGATCATCGGATATGACCTGCTAGCGAAGGTAGGAGCAAGGGTGAGGAATTCGGATTAAAATTGTCAGAGGAAAAGTCCCGGTTAGGCCAGTAAGTTATTACCTTCTTGGGACACACAATCTCCAAGGAGGGAGTGCGACCAGATGCTGGGAAGATAGCAGCCATCCAAAAGATGGCGGTCCCGTCCGATGTCAAGGGAATCCAACGCCTTCTAGGAACGCTAAATTTCTATAGAAGATTTGTTCCCGAAATGGCAGCGTATCTAGTCCCTCTCAATGACCTCCTGAAAAAGGGACGGAAGGTGATCATCACTCCCGATATAGAGGCGAACATCCGAAAGTGCATGAGCCGCTTGCAGGAACACTAGGTGTTGGCATTTCCCGATTTTAATAAGTTTGCAATTACGACGGATGTTAGCGAATACGCGTTGGGAGCGGTCCTATCGCAGGCGGGAGACAAAGGAGACCAACCAGTAGCGTATGCCAGTAGACGCCTAACGGAGGCAGAAAGCCGATATAGCGCACTAGAACAGGAGTTGCTAGGGATCGTCTGGGCAATTGACCATTTTCGGCCCTATGTACTCGGGAGAAGATTCCGAGTCCACACGGATCACCGTCCGTTACAATGGGTAGGGAACCTGAAGGAGTCATCGGCAAGGGTCACGAGATGGAAGGAATTCCTTAGCCAGTACAACATGGAGATTGTATATAAGCCCGGCAAGGAAAACGTCGTCGCGGACAGGCTGTCACGGGTGATAACAGTCAACGCCATAGAACCAGAACAAGGGGAATCATCTAGAGATGACCGGCAGCTCCTCCGGGAATGGACGCCAGAGGAGGAGGGTGACCAAAGAGAATCTGGTTCCACAGAGGATGGGCAGTCGACAGGAGGAGGGAGCTCGGGAGGTGACAGATACGCGGAGATGGAAGAGCTCCAGGAAATAGTCAATGATAAACGTCGTCAGATAATCTGGAAGACGTGAACAGCGGGACTGACAAAGATTGCTTGCAGCGATTACAACAGATCCACAACAACGACCATCTGGTCGCAGCCGGGAGTAAAACTGGACCAGATCTGCCGCCTACTCAACGAATCTTCCAAGCCGGGGAAAACGCACTATATCTATGTAGGGAACGTAAACATCCCATGATCCCATATATTTCGGATTACAAAGAGAAATAAAGGCAGTCTATTCCAAGAACTGGAGTTAGTCTTTCGTTCCCGTTTTCCTTCTCTTTATCACATTTTACCCGGTGGCGAATAACTTATATATATTGTTGTGATATTAGATATTGTGGAGTTTTTGTATAATGTTTAATCCAACCTTGAATCGGGAAGGCAGGTGAAAACAAATGAGAGTGGGAAGAAAAAACAAAAGACAGTCTACTGTTAGTTGTGATGAGAAAAACACACAGTATTACTCTCTAGTTATTAGCCAGTGATAATAAATTAGTATTGTTATACTGGTATAAATTAGTACACAGAATATACTGGTTGTTGTGATGATAGATGAACACAGTATTACTATATAGTTTTAGCAGTTATAATGAGTTGTTGTTGCGGTTCTGAGAAAACATACAGAGCATTATATTCACTCTAGTTTGGAATCAGCCTGATATATGTAAAAATAAGACCATTGAAGAAGAAAAGGAATCAAATTAATGGACAAGTAATTATAAAATTAATATAAGTATATTTTTTATGTTTGTAAAATTAAATTCATCTTTTTGCCAGAATTATTTTGTTGATAGAACCTAATAATAAAAATAAATATTAAATAAAATAATATTAAAGCAAAGAACGTAATAATATATTGTTGTGATATTTTGATGTGTTGATTTTTGATGTTGTTTTTGAGATAAACTCGAAATTAGCGAGCGTTGATGAACAATATACGACTCATATACCACGATTCACGAATGCTAAACACTATTCCTTGCGTTGAATCTATCATTAATATGTATAACATAAATAATATCAATAATTTAATATAAATATTTCATTTTATAAACTTCAAAACAAGCAAAGTATAAATATCCGAAACAACCAAAGAGGTCAAGAAGGCAGCGGTAGGTAGGAGAGAGAACAAGGCTAAGAGCAGGTCACTCTTTCATCTTAGAACCGGCAGAGGACGAGGAAGCACCAGGATGGATGCCAGCCCAGGTAGCAACCCACGCTAAGGCACGGTTACTGCCTTGTGGTGCATCAGAGAAGACCGACCCCAGACTTTCACCCGCCACACATCAAGAACAAGACGCTAATATAACAAAGAAGAAAACCACCGAAGAAAGCAACACAAAGAAACACTGGCCAGTATTAGGTTACGTACTAATTAAGGTAATTTTAAATTTAGTTTTAACAATGTTATTTTATATACGTACGTATTTATTTGTATATCAATTTTTAAATCAATGTGTGTAAATAAAACCATTATTCCTTTTGCCAGAAGTTTCCTATTTTTTACTAACAGAATTTTAAGATAAAGTAAAAGTTGAGTATAAAGATAAAAAATAAAATATAATTATATAAAAAATATATAATTTAAATATATGAATAATAAATATCGTAATAATATATATATAAGTTCCATTATACCAATAAAGATTCTATGAATAGCAAAAACATAACTACAGTGACTATGAAGTTAATTATAACAATATAAATTTAGTTTATTTAATATATTAAATAATATAAAAATTGTTTACCATCATCAGAAGTCAAAAGATTTCTGCGGTCCCTTGTTGTTTCAGTGTACATGGGAGAAAATGAACTAAATTTATTTATTAAAAGTCTGAATGGGTTGAAAACAATAATTGTGAGCATGAAGGCACATAAAGCAATTCTTGTTTGGTCAAACTTTCCATGAACTTTCACAGTGTCATAGTCATCTTTCATCTGCAAAAAACAATGATTTTATGAAGAGTGTGTAAAAATTTGATAATGATAATAAGAATGAATCAATGTTGTTGAACAAATGTTGAAAAACGAGTCAACATTTAAATTAGTAGAATAATAAACAACAGTGAATGGATCTGCTACTTGATCCAAGTTACGTAGATGATTAACTACTAATAATAAAATAAAAAAAAGGAAATACAATTTCTGTTACTGTGTGCCTTTGAATGAATAGAACTGATGTGGCAATCTTGATTATAGAACCTACAAAGTATCTCTCCAGGTGAGCCTAAAAATCTCATGTTACATTGTGGAATCTTCCTAAATGGCCCAAAATCAAAAACAAACTAAAATACAGACCCTTGAAGGTCCAATGGACAAAAGTTGTCATCATAAGTATTGAACTTAGGATAAAATTTATTCAAAATTCCGAACCATATTTGCATTAAACTAACCAATGTCATAGATCAATTTTTAATGTTTGAACTTCAACAACTTTATTGTGATAAAATTACAATCTGCCTGATTGGGCTATAAGTAATTGTGATAAATGATCTCATTCATACCAATTTACAATTTTCTTCACTCGCTCATTCATAATATACATACAAACAGCCCAGAGGGCCCCCAAGTCCACATGGTTGTCACCTCCCTCATGTGCGAAGGAGGAAGCAGAGTCTTGGGAAGTCCCCCATGCTCCTACGTCAGCCGCGTCACTGGATAAGAGCCAGCGGAGACTGACCAAGAGTGCGAGAGCCACATACACTCAGGACATGATAAGAGAAACCGGCCATTGCCAGGACTCCCACTATCACTTATTTATATCAGGTCACGAGGCCACTGCCGTTTTAGTCTCCGAGGAGGATTAGTCTTATAGTCTTAACTCTGGCCCTGTTTACAAGGTTAGTTTGGAATAGCCTTACCTACATAGTAGAAAGGTGAGTGTTTATTTAAAAAATGTTGCAATTATAGTAATAAGTATCTGTCTGCTCAGTGTTTGTATACACTCCACAACTCGTCATCTCTTGGGATAGTAATGACATGCGAGTATTAAATTGTGATCGTGAGGAGTGAATTTAAGGAAATATTTTTATTATACACTTGCTTAAAGGTATAATATCCCTGACCATTATGTAACTATCACTAATGTGATCTTCTTTTACATTTTTATAACTTAATGTTATGTTATTTTTCGTTTTTTTGCAAGGAATATTAGAAGAATACATTTGTTGAAATACAAAATAAATTACATACATATAGTGTTTATTTAAAAACTCTTAGTAATTAAACTGTTATTACAAATATAAATATTCTCTGAAGTATTTTGTAATTTTTATGAGCAACCAGTTTCATAATGATTAAATATTGCTACAGCTTTTTGAATCACTGTATATTCTATGTACAGTTATTAGGTATTTATGTATTGTATATTACGTAAATGTTTAATAACAATGATATTACTTCTGACTTTTTTTTTTTTAATCATTAATCACAGACTATCAAATATTTATGAAAATTTTCAGTTATAAAACAATTAAAATTAATGGCATAGACAGAAGATTAAGAATTACATACATGTAAAGAAATATACTTACATTATTGCAGTTCTGTCTATAAACTGCTTCTAAAGGAGTGGGAGGGTCAGAATGAGATGGAGATGAAATATCAGATCGAGGTGGTGTAATGCTTCCAATCTCTTCCTCTTTACAGGAACTATTCATTAAGTGATCTATTTTATTATTCAAGTTGAAATTCTCTTGCTTCAATTTGTTGTTTGCGTCTTGTAAGTACTTTATATATTCAATAGCTTTACGCAATATAAGTGATTTGTTCATCTACAACAACAAAAAATTTAATCATTCTCAACAAGAAATTAGAATTATTAATAAGATATTATCACATTTCAGTATCAATTAGAATAATCACCAGGAGCATATACAGTGTGGCATTAATAATTTGACATTACCACTTCCAACACTTTATTTTTTAATTGTTCCTCATTAATAATTGTCACTGGCCAGCATTCTCCCCTTATCTCTCTCTCAGTCTGTACTGCAATTATCTTGTAGTAACGTGGCTGCAGGAGCAGTGTGGGGGGGGGGGTTCTCCCTGATTTAATTTGGGGGATTCCTTACTCCCGACTAGTCTTATAACTCAAAGAAAAAATCCTAGGGTGAGCCCAGGACTGAAACCAGGTCTAAAAGTCATTAGACTAATCATTACACTATGGGGATAGTATTTATTATCTATCTACAGGATATTTCATTTGTAAAAAAAAAAAATATTCTGTTTATTGAAAAAAAAAGTAAAACAAAAACTTTTTTGTGTGTCACCAAAATTTTACATGTTTACAAATGTAATTGTACCATACAGACATTTTAACATTTACCTAAATTACAATAAATTTTTAATTTCCAAGTTTTTACATTGCTTGATTGACATTATTTTATAATAAGGTTTTCAATTAATTTTAATTTTCAAGTTTTTATATAGATTTTAACATATTTACAAATTTGATCGTACAAATAAACATTCCAACATTTAAATATACTCCAATAAACTTCAATTTTCAAGTTTTTACAAGTGCCTGATTGACATTATTTTATAAGGTTTTCAATTAATTTTAATTTTCAAGTTTTTATATAGATTGTAACATATTTACAAATTTGATTGTACAAATAAACATTCTAACATTTAAATACACTACAATAAACTTCAATTTTCAAGTTTTTACATGTCATCTGATTAGCATTATTTTCATAATAAAATTTTTTTTTTTAATAATCCTTGGCACAAAAAACATCCCTGAAATGTTTTTCAAAATCCTTTCATTTTTTAATTTTCATGTTGTTCAAACTAAACCAGCAAAAAGAGATTTCACTGAAATGATTTTTTATACATCCCTAATAAATTTTTGTTCATGATCTACCAATTTATTGCTCATCCATGTTATTTGTTCATCAAATTTATTTTCCGTTTCTAACTTATAGTCTTCTAAATCAGTTCTTTGATTTTCTAGTTTCGTTTTTAAATCCATTTCTAAAAGATGGTTTTTTTCATCAAGTTTCACATTAAAATCTTTGAAAGAGTTTTGTAACTCTTGTTCAATTATTTCAAATTTCTTCTCAATTTTTAAAAAGTTTTGATTATTTTCTTCTGACAATTCATCGATTTTATTAGATTTTTTTTTTTAATTTTGTTTATTTTCTTCAAAGTTTCATTTATTTTCCTCAAAATTTCGTTTATTTTCTTCAAATATTAATTTTAACATCCTCTCTATCCTACTCTCCTCCCAGCTTGATTCATTTACGTTTTCCATGACTGAATTTCACAATATAAATCCCTACCACAAATACAATTTTTCTTAACTCTAAACTCCAACCTTTACACCAAAACCAACAACAATTTTCGTAACACACTTATTCAAACAATCCTTTAGCCAGATTTCCTCATTAAAACGTTCCTTTCATAGGCGCTAAATGTTATGTTTTTCTTTAATTTGATTTATTTTAAAATTTGATCTGAGGTTTTATAGGTTCTGTTAAAATACAAAGAGGAAAAACTGTAGCAAAAGGAACATTGTTTAATTACAAAAAATTTTAATTCTTTTAAAAGTCTTTGACAAATTACAATGTTATATTACTAAATTTTTTATTTTACCTTAATACTACCGCACGCGACTGGACAGATTTTTAATATTCTTACGTATTTCTCTTCTTTTACTTGGTCCTCCACGTGGTCAGTCTTATCCACGACTATCACCTCAATCCTTCTTCTCTTGATAAAACTATTCTTCCTACAACTGTTCTCCCACATTACAGTTCAACATTAAATAAAAATGTTCATTCTTCTACAAATTTCACTATCTTAAAACTTTAACAGTCCTTGTCTCATGAGCTTACCAATAGAACCATGCTCTCTTCTTTCACCACCACTACATCTCACGGTGTTACTAGCAGAACAACCCCTAACGCCATATTCCTTTTTAAAACCTCCTCTTTTGTTATCCACGGGTCGTTTTCCACCCTTTTATGCCCGCTAATTTTAAAATTCAAAGTCTTGATAAATTAAATTTACAACATCTAAATATCACAACAATATATTAAACTATTATCTCTTAACAGAATAGAATATATGATTACTTTAGCAGAAGGACCAGCAATAATATCTTTCAATTCAATTATTCTGTCATTAATGCTAGTTCGATATCTTCTTTCAATGGCATTATGCATATTTCGTTTGACTTCCTTTACTTTAGGAATTTTATCTTTTGTAGAAGTTTTGAAACTGTTTAGATTCACTTTTTCAGGTTCTATTACTACAGGCACACCTAAAACAAATAGATATGGTTACACAAAAAGACTTAATTGGCAACCAACAGTGAATGTCAATATAATTATGTAGTAGCATACCAGTAATCTAAAGAAAGGTATTTTCTGCACTAGACACAACATACTTTACATGAATATATCTTTACATCCATGCAAACCCTCACTCTAAAATTCACTTATCTAAAAACATGCATTAACCTCATTTAATCCTGCTTCCATAGCCTATATTTTCTACTTAATCTGCCCTCACCAAAATTAGTCAAGACTTTTAATCCAAAACATATTGCCATCCTTATCATAGTCACCTTGTCTAAAGATATCTTTCCAATTTTCTCCCAGTAATAATGCCTGTATTAGACTTATACTCTTTTGTTACTGTGATAAAATTGGTATTATGTTGGTGTTTGTAACAGCTTGGGAGTTTTCATACTTATTGTATTTTTCCATCTAAGGTTTAAGTTAATAAAAGTCTTCATTCATGAGGTTCTCTCTTTAATTATTAAAATTTTATTAACTTAATATCATTCAGTTAGTCCCAGTGATAGATCGTTACCTAAAGGAAGGCAAGTTTGAAGTAGATCCTGACTCGCCTGCCCCCTCCTTAGAATGGGCTCATTGGAACCGAACTTTTTAGGACTCACCCTGAGACCATTGTCTGATACTGATTAACTCAAGGTAATGAATTCCTTTCGCATAACGTTTATGATCTCATAAGTGATAGTGGGACTTCCAAAGTTGTTTGAGAGTTACAAGAATGTGTATGGGGGTTAAAGGGCACCTTTGTCAATTTGCATCTTAGCTTCCTATGCCAAAGTTGAAACGGGTCGATTATTTGCAAATGTAACACCTGATTGTCGGCCTATTGCCACTAAATCAAGACATTACTCAGATGCAGATACAAGATTTATAAAAGAAGAAGTTTTTCGACTACTGGATGACAAGATTATTGAGGAAAGTAACTCTCTTTGGAGAGCCTAAGTTGTAGTCATATACTCAGAAAGTGAGAATAAAAATAAAAGACAAGTCATAGACTATTCACAGACAATAAATAGATATAGTCTTCCAGACACCTACCCCCTCCCTAAAATTGATGATTTGGTTAGAAAAATTGCTAAGTATAGTATCTTTAATACCATCGATCTTCAGAGCGCCTGTAAACTAATAGCAGAAGAGGAAAAAAAATTCACAGAAAGCCATGGGAAAATTGTACCAGTTTAATAGGATTCCATTTGGAGTGACAAATGGGGTTGCATGTTTACAGTGAGTGATATTGATGGATAGTTATATCTGTAGAGGGTCTGTCAGGAGTTTTTGTGGATTTGGATGATATCACTGTCAGCGGTAGAGATGAAGCAGACCATACTCTAAATCTACAACGTTTTCTTTCAGTTATGGATAAATCGTTTGTCATCAATAGAAATAAAAGTCAGTTTTCAAAGCCTACAGTCACTCTCCTGGGTTATCTGGTTTCTCATAAGGAAATTTGCCCTGACCCTGATCTTCTAAAGCCATTGTTGAATTTGCCTCTACCTCTAAAATACTGGCTTTTTAAAGCACCCGCTCGGACTCTTTATTCATTATGGCAGATGTATTCCCCACTTCTTGGACATCTTACGGACAACTTCTCCTTGCCATTAACCCATCAGCATGAAGAAGATTTCAAATTGCTAAAGAAGGGCATAGCTAAATCCCTCGTCACTACTGTAACAACAGATAATTCACCTCTGGTGGTAGAAACTGATGCCTCTGATATAGCATTGGCTATATACCAGGTTGAGTCAGGGCGCCCAGTTCCATTCTTTTCAAGGACACTGTCACAAACAGAAAAATCTCATTCCTCCTTTGAGAAAGAAGCAGCAGCTCTTGTAGAATACATAAGAAAATGGAAGTGCTATCTATTAGGAAAACAGAAAGGTGTCATATTTTATCTTTAATAATAAACAAACCCGTAAGATTAAAAATGATCAAATTTTACAATGGCGCCATGAATTATTGCCATACAAGTTTGACATAATAGAATGACCGGCGGGGGAGGGAAAATGTAAAGGCGGATGGATATATTGTCAAGAATTTGTGGTAGTAGTAGTTCAAACAGGTTTCTTGATTTTCACAATTCACTTTGCTATCCTGGTTAATTGGATAACAAGTAAAAACCTGACAAGAAATCAAGATAATGACCTCTGCTTGTTTTATATGTGCAGAAGTGAAGTCTAGGTTTTAAAAAAAACAAAGGGACATTAATTAAAGCAATGAATCTTTTTGAATGTCTAAACATTAATTTTAAGAGTCCTCTCCCATCAAGGCCCGGAAATCGCTATATCTTAACAGTTATTGATGAATATTCACGTTTCCCATGTCAGGATTTGTCTTCGGCTACAGTCCCTAAATTTCTCTTCAGTTTATTTTCAATATTTGGAAGGCCATCATTTGTACATTTTGACCGTGGCGGTTCTTTTGTGTCACGAGGTTACATCATATCTGCCCACAAATGGAGTGGCCACCAGCAGGACAACGCTTTACAACCCACAAGGAAATGGACAGGTAGAACAGCAGAACGGAATAATATGGAAAACAATATAATTGGCACTCAAGGAAAAAGGTATGTCTCCAGATGCTTGGAAAGATGTTATTTTAGAATCTCTTCATCCCATCAGATCACTTCTCTGTACAGCTACTAACTATACATCTCACAAAAGATTTTTTTGTTACAACAGAAGGTCGCAAAATAGTGATGCCCTATTTACTTGGCAGATTCTTGGCAAGACTGTGCTACTGAAACAAAATGTTCATGCCAGCAAATATGATGCTCTAGTCGAAGAAGCTGAACTTCTCAAAACTAACGCCGAATATTCCCTTGTTAAAAAAAAAGACGGCAGTAAATCAAACGTCTATTGATGGAGAATGTGGTAAAATTGGTATTGTTATGTTGGTGCCACTGTTATATGTAACAGCTTGAGAGTTGTTATATGTGTATGTTCAAGTAAGGTTTAAGTTAATAAAAGCCTTAAAGGTTCTCTCTTTAATTATTACAGTTACCATATTTAGGAAATGTTAATTTCTATTAATTTATGTTTTGTTAGTTCAACATCATGATGTTGGTTAATTTTAATTTACCATCTAATACCATTATTTTTTTTTTTTTGTATTGTTTCTATACTAAAAAATTGTTTAGTGGGCTTTTAGATTGGTCAAGAGCACTTGTGAATATTTAAACAGTATAAATGCTATGCGCTATCTATCTGCACTAATTATATTTTGTAATTGTATTCCCATGATTATGTTTACATGTAACTTGGCTCCAATGCAGCTGACAGTGTCATTGTTTATAATAAACTGCTGCAGTTCAAGACAGGAGTGTGACATTCGCAACATACATAGTGCATCTTAGAGGATTATCGAGATGTATGATTTGGTATGAAAATAATAGTTCATCCATAGACATGGAAAATATTAAGCTGCTCCATGAAGAAATTCACTGATCAATAGTAAGGATTTGTCTGCAGTTGGGCAAGTAGTTATGGTCAAGCAAAACATAATGTTAATAAGCCCTTTTTCATAGAGCACTTTGCTGAATTATGACATGTATCAATCAATGTGCTTCTGGGCAATGGAATACTACATTCAAGGGAGTACAATGTAGCTTTACCAATAAGCTATTATCACATTGACTCATAAAGTAGAGCTTAACTGATTGTACTATGAATACAAAATATTAGCAGTTTACTGTTTGATTTAAGAAGAGCAATCAACTTAATTCACCAATGCATCAACACTTTATTACCCTTTAGACCAACAATGTTTCTATTTTTGTACTATCTCCTAACGTTCAATGTACAAATGTATGATTCTGTCCTACCATGTATGATCCACAACTACTAGAGATACTACTAATATTTTATACTGCAAAATATTTATGCATGCAAAGGTTAAATTTTAATTACTTGTAAATATAGTACTATTGCCAGTCTGGACATTAGGTGATAAAACACTACCAACAGACTTTCCAATTGGAATTTTTTCTTGGATCTTCTCAGTAGTGTACATAACAGTGGGATGAGAACTACTGACTATTTGTGCTTGCAGAATCATCTACAATAAAAAAAAAAAGTACCATTTAAATCTAATAAGATACTTGTTATAGATATATCTTATATATGTTCAGTAGGTCAGAAGGCTCTAAGGAAAGATCAGAAATGTACACCCATTTTTAGGGCTGTTGAGTGGTAACATATTCCTTTTGCATCAACAACATTATGAAACCTCAATGAGAACAAGCCAGACATACATCATGGAAAAGACAAGGAATTTTCAAATGTAATTTTTATTATAAGGGACTTTTTAATGCTATTTTGGAATGGATATAATAAGCTTGGAAGCAGTTTTTCATAGGGAAGGGGGGAGGGGGTAAGACTAATACATGCTTTAACAGCACCAGCATGGGTGATGTAAGACAGTATCCATCAAATAGGTGGGGATCAGTTAATAGGTAGGGTGTACCAAAAAGAAAACACATGGAAGGTCAGCAGAAATGAGAGGAGTATATTTGTCCAGAGTATTGTGCACTCTTTTGATAAGATTTTTTGAATATATGAAACATCCTGGATTTTCCAAAATCCAAGTAAATTAATACTTACTGAGATTACCTTTAGTAACCTTAACTAATCATGTTTAATTTCATATAATAGAGTTAAATCTATCAGCGAGCTGGTTTGAATATTCAAGATGAGATCCAAAGCCTGTTGATCCAAAAGCTGACTGGAGGTTCTCATTTTATAAGTATAAAGAAGTTATTATTAGTGGTAATAAGAAATTAGTGTGATCCTGGAAGAAACATATTAAAGCCATAACAAGGATTCAGTCAGGAAACTGAACCAAGGAAAAGGATTTGTATGGACATAGATAAAATATCAATAAAATATGACCCCACTACTCAAGGAACTCCAAATGAACAATAATTAAGGTACCTTATAACACAGTAAAAAGAAAGTCTATACAAGGTTTGATCAAAAAGTAACGAGAATTTTATAATTTCGCGGGCGTTATGATTCCAATGGTAAAAAATTTGTTTATCATGTTAGTACATATGTTACTGAAATACCTTAAAATTTGCAGCTGTTTTCAATGTTTACTTTTTTAGTAGCAGTCGCTAAGGTTATACGTATTTTGACGTTCTCAGCGATTTTGTTTTGAAAAAAATAGATCAAAGAATTTGTTAAAAAAAACTGTGTTGTTTGTGTCAAAAAAATGAAATAAAGTGCAGCAAAGTTTTTGAAATGTTGACAGTGGCTTTTGGTGAATCTACCACGAGTAAAGCAAGAGTTTACGAGTGGTATGGACGTGAAGACGATGATCATGCTGAGCACCCTAACACTTCAATAAACGACAACATCGAAGAAGTTAAGAAAATTATTTTGACGATCGTAGAATTACTATCAGAGAGGTTGCTGATGAAGTTAATATATCATTTGGAACATTCCAAGCGATTATTTCCGAAGTTTTGGGCATGAACGTTTGGCAGCAAAGTTCGTTCCAAAAATTTTTCCTGAAAAAAAAACATCGCGATATCGCCAAAGAATTGCTGAACGAAGTAACCAACAATCCAATCCAGAGTTTGTTAAATGCGTCATAACAAGTAACGAAACATGGGTATATAGATATGACGTGCAAACCAAGGCGCAATCTTCGCAATGGAAGCAGCCTGAAGAGCCAAGAGCGAACACAATCTGACAAGTTCGATCAATAATGAAGGTTCTTCTCACTGTTTTTTTTCTCTCGATTTCAATGGAGTAGTGCATCATGAGATGATTCCCTGCCAGAAGGTCGTAGGTCAATAAAGTATATTACTGCGCCGTTTACTTATAGCAATTCGACCGGAATTACGGCAAAACAATTCGTGGAAATTGTATCACAATAACGCTCCAGCTTACTGATGGTTCATAATTTTTTAGCAAAAAACAACGCTGTTGTGTTACCTCAGCCACCGTACACGGCTATCTGCGACTTCTTTTTTGTTCCTGAAGTTGAAAAAAAACCTTGAAAGGACACCATTGATGAAATAAAAGAAGAATCGCTATATTGAAAAGTGCTTCAAAGATTGAAAACAGCGCTGGCTCAAGTGAATTATATCTGAGGTTATTAATAAGTTATGTATAATAAATTTTATAGTGAATTAAGTTTTGATTATGTTAACCATTCCCAAATTAGGTCACCAATAAAGGTATTATTTATGAACAACAATCATTGGACTGTTGTAATAACTTGTCAATCATAAAAGTAAAAGTGAATTATTTCCACTATTAACATAGTGGTGGTAGCCATTTCAATTATTATTATCATTACTATTAAAAATAATCTAGTAGCTGGCTGGACCATTGTACTTATTGATGCCCTGCATACACATCAGGAAACAAAATAACCAACAATATATATATTTTGGGGCAATGCAGACCATTTGTACCGGAAACCATATTTTGATTGCAAAAATCTTTTAAAAAGTCCCAATACTGCCTTCAAATTTAGTTAATTATCTGGCTCCAGCAAGATTAGAAGTATCTAAAAGAAATTATTTTGAAGCAATGCATATTGAACATAATTTAGATTTCAATGTAGATCATAAGAAGAAAATTTGACCAATTTGTATGCTGAAACTTAAAACATTTTAGATAAAGCAAAGACATGTTAAAATTATAATAGGTAAAAATGTAAATATTATTAGATCACTCGTTACATTTTTCTTGTTTAAACAAAAATTGCATATAATTAATTCTCCCAAAAAATTAAAATATGATTCCATTCCAGGTATTTTCATCCAGTTTTTATTTATTAATCTAATATAAATATCCAGCTTAGTAAACTGTAACCCCCTTTCATTCTCAGAACAATAATATTAACATGAAGTAATGCATGTTTCTCATCAGAGATATAGATTTTAAATAAGCATATTTTATTGATCTTAACTTATTAACTTTAATGTTCTATTATTGAATATTTTTATTTTTTAAAATTAATTATTGACAATTACCAATTACATGAAATTTTATTGGGTTACAAAATTATATGTTTTTATAGGTGAACTAGTGAAGGTTAGTGATATTATATGAAGGGATTTAAAAATAATTTTTATACTAGTATACACAAAAATGATTCACTTTTTAACTTTTCACTGCCAAAAAGGAGAAACTTAAATGAATAAATTTACTGGTGAGGTCCAAGGCTTTTATTTGGACAAAAAATTCAGAAATCATATTTTGTCATATGATTGAGAAGTTTAGAAAGAAGAATTAAAGCTTCATTTAAAGCACATAGACCAAGAATAAATCTATGACAATGACCGTACAAAAATGATGTAGACCATGTAGAACTTATAAAACCCCTAATCTGAACCATTAAGCACATGTATAGCGGTGATGAGTAATTAGTGAAAATGCTTGTGATGAGTACATGGTGAAGTGTAGGGCTTTTTATCTGTTGAAACCTTTCTGTGCATCAATGAGACTTGAGCAAGGCTATTGCATGTATTTTTTACTCTTCGAAATATATTTTCACTAACCTGCTAAGAATTTATATCAGGAAAGTAGGAGGAGAGCATCAATTATCAATTAGGCCTATCTTTAGGAATTCCTCAAGATAATCCAGGAAAAATAAGAACACAATTTAAATGGGAACAGATACTGTAACTAAGTGCAGTTCAACTCAACTAAAAGACCCTATAAGGTGAAACAAAGTCATAAGTCATAAGCATAAATGTTAGTAAAGAAACATTTTCATCTGGATTGGACTAATGATTGCATTAATTGAGAATTATTATTTAAAAATAAATTCTTTTTTTTACATTGTCATTTTTTGGTTATATATTGTATTTTTTGTTCCTTGTCTTGTTGTGTGTGAGTGGTGACAGACTTCACATACCTGAGTACAGTGATAGACGGATCTGGGAAGGTGGACACAGAAATATCTAACAGGATTAACAAGGTAAATGCAGTTTACAACCAGATATGTAACACTGTGGTAGGGAAGAGAGAAGTAGGCAAAGATGTGAAGCTACACATCTTCAAGACATTATATCTGCCCATACTTTTGTATGGAGCTGAGAGTTGGATATTAACAGACCGACAGGAGAGCAGAATCACCGCTGTCGAAATGAAATTCCTGCGAAGGACGATTGGAAAAACAAGGAGAGACCGAGTTCGCAATGAAAGGATTCGTCAGGAACTGCAGATGCCCCACTGAAAGAGCTCCTAGAAACTCGTCAGATAAAGTGGTTCGGCCATGTTATCAGGATGGACGACCATGAGATCCTCTAAAGACCATGGAATATGTCCCAGATGGCAGAAGACCTAGGGGTCGCCCTAGGATGTCCTATCTCAGCTACATTGAACGACTCTGTAAGGAAAAGGGGAAGGACCTCCAACAGGCAAGGAACCTAGCTGGAAATAGGGAAGAATGGAATTCCTGGTTGGGTGCTCCTCTACGCTGAGAGGCACTAAAGAGGGAAGCTAAAGAAGAAGAAGTCTTGTTGTTTCCTAGAAACATGTATGTTCTTAGATTTTTTTCTTAGATCATTTTTTTTTTAGTGTTGATCATATCGTAAATAACGATTATAACTCATCTTAATAAAAGAAACACTTTCACATTAAAAATTTTGATCTGTAAGCATTTCAACTGGAAACATAAAAATAATGAAGCAGACTTACATAAAAATACGATAAGATAAAATCTGCCCATCATGTGTGATGTATCACAGAATTTGAGGTTTTGTTACAGGTGGGAAAACGATATAATTAAAAGTTTTAATAACTTTGACAATGTGATAACATGATCTTGATGATTTATAATGGATGATAATAATGGAATCTTGATTATTTTTTGTATGGTTACATTTATATTTAGCATCTCTGAGTGATCATATAAAACTTTTAAGCAAAAAACATTCCTCTAAATGAAAGAGGTTTCAAAAATTTGCTTTAAATACACTTTTTAAGTCAGTTTTAATGACTTTATGTAATTACAGTTAAATTAAGGCTCGAATGTATATTAACCAGGATTTTAGAATCTTTAATTTGAAACCATATTTAATATGATAGAAAAGTATTTATTTTTCAATTTCAAGCAACTGATTCATAATTGACTTCATTCATGGTGATGTTTTTATTTTTTGCATAGTGAGGCCATGAAACAGAATTATTTTTTAAGTATCATACCTCTAAAAAAATCACAGTTTAAGTTATAGTTGCAAACATAATGCTAATGTCAGTTTTAATGCGTTCCATAAATGTCAATGAATTATAATCTATAATTATAGATTAAAAAAAAAATTGCACATTGTTAATCAGGACATCAAGATTTTTAAATAGGTTATTTAAAAATACAGAAAACCATATTACCTTAATCTTCTTTTCTGTTGTGCTAAAATGGGACTTTTATTTAACATAAATAAAAATATTGACATTTGACTAATATTTCATTTATTATTTACAAGTTTATATTTCAGGTTGGTTCTTCACCTTCAATTGAAATAATTTTTAATGAAATAGATTAGATATATTTACAGCATTGTCTTTGCTTAAGTCTTTATTCTTTTGGTCAATAACGGTGTATACTGCATTCAACAGATCACTAACGGTTTTCAAACCATTTTTACCTTCACTCATTTGATTATTTTACACTTATTAAGGCACACCCAACATATTATTAGTACCTATATTCTATGAAGCCGAATTAATTCAGATTTAGTTATATTTGCACTCATAACATATACTAACGATCATGATCTCAATACTATTGCATCATTGCCTCATTATACATCTATATCCCATGAACTATAAATACATTGGGTCTGAATAACAACTGCCTTTTATCCAGTCCATAGAATAACTGAGCATCTCTATGTCCAAGACACAACTGACTGATGATTAAACAAGGCACAAAAATCAGATTAGCCAAGCTTAATGTGAACCCTAAGTTCTGTCTAATGTTGCAGCCTCTTTAATTGTTTTTGCACCGAATTCATCTGATATGTAGCACTGGAAATTGCCATAACCTCACTGATCATTTTAATATATATTTAAATAAAATGTACTAATATGAATTAAAGTAAATTTTATAATACCAGCTAATTAATTAATGACATTTACTCATATTTCATAGAGATGGCAGTGCTATATTTTTCATGTCTTATCGAAATCAAATGAGACCTTCATGTAAAATTCCATTTCTCTAGGTTGGACAAGGGACTCACATAGACCAATACAGACAGACACGCAGTTGAACTTTAGAGTTTCTGATTTTGAAAAATATCTATGAAACCCTAAGAAGGCAAAAAATATTTAAATAAAGGTGTTTGAGCCAATCTAAAATTTAATAACAAAATTTGGTTAAACAATATAGAATACAAGGCTCTATTGAAAAACACTCAAATGATAAGAAGAATTTCATTTCGTTGGCTATTGCTGCTGCTGCTACCTATGAGATACAGCAGGGACAACCTCGTGAGTTGGACCTTTGGGGTTTTGTTGAGACCGGTCATAATGGATCCTAGCTTCGTTGTAGTAGCATCAAAATTTGTCGAGTGCCGAGATTAACTTATGAGATTAATTTGTGGAATCCTAAGTTATCGGTTTTAATCTGATGATAGTCATAACAGATACATGGTTCAGCAGTTTGTTGTATCCTTCGCCTGAAATCAAGGAAAACAGTCAGAAACCATCCATTAGGCCAGAAGCTCATGCCCGAGGCTGGACCGATCATCGGACAGGTAAAAGGGGATTGATTCCTAAAATTTTCCTTTCAATTTCGATCTATCTGATCCCGAAAACCACCCCTTTTCCCTTACAGAGAGACGGGTCAGCGGCGACGGGATTCTGCTATTGGTGGTAAGTTTGGAATTTATCGAATCTAAAATTATTAATTTATTGATTATTAATATAATTTGTTTTACTCGATTTCAGTATTTGTCGTCGTTAGTTGATATCACAGTCCACTGTTGGTTCTCTATCAGAGAAATAACCTGAAAACTCGTTCGTTCTAATTCTGACCTAAAATTGAATATTGGTGATCTCACAGCTAATTTATCCGCGTTCACAAAAGGTATAGTTTAAAAATGGCTGTTCATACTATTACATATACTCTGGCCCCTCAGTGATTGTTAACTAAAAATTAGTTTACTTTTTATTTACCAGCAGGCCTTAAGAAGTTCAGAGGGGTATTGACAAGTATGTCAATTCGACAGCTAGTCTGGCCCTTAGGAAACTTGTAATAGGCCTTTAAATCACTAGAGATCATAGTGTAGCTGGACTCTAATCATCCCAGATTGTTTGATAAATATTGAAGACTTGTAATATAAAGAAACAATTCCAGGCTCATTAGCTTTTCTATGGTAGTCGGTTAAATAGTTATAGTTATCAAGTAGCTATCAGCTAAGTAACTAAGTATCACCTAATTAGTAAAGTCTATATCAAACCTAAATGGTGAAATCTAAACATTTTTCATTACATAAATAACTTAAAAAGCATTACAAATAAAAATAGTAAATAGTGATATAAGAAACACAATACCTGCTTCATTTGCTCATTAGGTACTTGTATTTGTCCCACACTCTGTACTGCAACTAATCTGTTTCCTCTTTTTTCAGCAATATTTTTGGTTGTTTTAATAATTAAAGGTTCGTGGACATAAGAAAGATTTGCACTAACTTGTGATGTAACTTGTTGCGGTTTAATGGTTTGAGGTTGTTGTTGGGGCCACAAAGTTTTAACATTTCCATAAAGAACATTACTTTGTGGTGGAACAACACAACTATTTGGTTGCAATAAAATAGGTGTTGTCAAATTATTTATAGGGGTAGTATTTGGTATTTTATTTAACTTTTCATTAGAGGAATTTATGCAATGTTTATTATCAGCAATCATCTTAGAAGCTCCTTGAAGAACTTTGGAAGTGTGTACAGCATCATGCAAAACTAAATTTTCTGACATATTATTTGGAACATCTAACTCCATTGGTTGTACGGTAGATGATATGGAGGGCTCTTTTTTAACTTTTTCATCATCATTTGGAAGTTCATCCAAATTGGAAAGCATATCTTCTTCGAAAAACAACCCATCTTCTCTTGAAAATAATTCATTCTCATAATTATTAATAAAATCTGAAAAAAAATTATTCATTAATAGAAATTTATATCCTTCAGAATACAGGTGATCTTCACAGAACATTCTTAATGCTAAAATAACTCTGAGATGATGTTTATTTTAGTTTGTTTTTTTAAAGGTAAATAAGTGTACATTAGTACTGATTTTTTTTTTTTTTACAGTTGTATCGCCATTATTATGTCTAGTATATGCCCCAACACCCTTCATTCAAATCTATATATTTTGTGAGCATTTTGTAACAAGTATTCAATACAGTAACAATACCCCAGTCTCTTTACAATGAAGTTAATAGAACAAAAACACAACAATAACTCTAAGCTGTCACCCTCAGTTGGTAAAATCAGTGAAAAAGTCACAATAAAAACACGTATTCGGCATGTGGAGACAAATAATTAAAAATATTATATCACATGATTCCTATGACTACTCACCCAATTAATGGTATAAAATTATGTTATTTTCATAAAGATTTAAGACATGGAAATTTCTAAACAGCTATAAGCTAAACAGTTAAAAAAGGTTTGTTTCTTGTACTGACTTCACTATACCATTGGGTTTACTTAGGATTAATGGAAGGTGTGTGTTTCTTAGCATTCATGTATTCCCTATTTCTTCTATTCTATTGATAAAGCCTGGAAAAAGACATAGGAAAACCTGAGCATAATTGCACACAATACACGAGGCAGTAGAGAGCATGCGGACAGAAAAAGAAATAGTAACAAATTGCTAAGCAGGCTCTGGTTCCACAAGGACGGTACCACCACAGACGAATGTCATTAGAGGAACAATAAATGTGTTAAATATCACAATTAATGTTAAAAGATGTTTTCATCGTTTCACAATTACTTCATGTAACAGAGATTCACATATCGCTTATCAATGTCATGAACATATTTGCTGAATAAAAACTGAAGTTTTGTGTCCTAGATTTGTCCTTTCACTCTGGTTAGAGCATAGGGCTTATGTTATAAGACACACTTCCACTCATTCTTATGTGCAGATAGTGAAAATCATCAGGTGAGATATCTTATTTATTACCAATTAGCACACATTAATAAATTTGCTTTTATAATACCTTCAATTTCCTTGA
This sequence comes from Acanthosoma haemorrhoidale, assembly GCA_930367205.1. NCBI lineage: Eukaryota > Metazoa > Arthropoda > Insecta > Hemiptera > Acanthosomatidae > Acanthosoma > Acanthosoma haemorrhoidale. The sequence continues at coordinate 80,386,893 of OV884009.1, read as the reverse complement.
TATATTAGGGCAATCTTTGGTGCTTAAGTTCTTTAAAAGTTTTATTGCCCAATTACTTAAAAGGGAACAAAAAATAAACAAATTTTTGTTAACATTTACCAAAGGGATTTTTGCTAATACGAAAATTATTTTCACCGAATTAATCTAAACATAAAATTTTTTATGATTTGGATTGAAATTGTTGGTAGTTCCTCATTGTGGTGTAATAATAGTCCAGGCTTACATACCTCCACTGGTTTCTACAATTAGGTGGAATTTTATATTTGATTGAATATTACAACTCCGTGAACTGAAGATATATAAATTCCATATTTTCTACCAGGTTCTGACATTTCAATACAGATTCAAGCCCCAGCAAGTGCAAATTTGTTATAGAGTGTAAACTTCAAGATTGATTAATATTACATATTTAAAAAAGTATAATGACAAACTTTAGTATAGTTTTCACTAAGACCAGTCGGAAATGCTTTGGTTGTATGGAATATTTAACCAATTTATGTCTCCTTAATTTAGATTCAGTTAAATACTCATTACAATAGTTGTTGAAAATAGATTGTACAGGAATTGAGGACTTGCAACTAAATATCTGTTATAATCGTAATCATATATATAATTACAAAACATAAAGTAATGTTAAGTAAAATTCTGCAGACTTAGTTTTCAATATAACCTTCAACAGCACAAAAATAAACATTACTCAGTTTTGCGTAAACCACATGAAAATGAACTAAAAACATCAATCCAATGCCATTTGAAGGAAATGAAACAACAGCATGGGCTATATTAGTAAACAGAGATATAAAGGTTCCATGACAAGAAATGAAACAAAAAAAACATGTCACATACCATCTAATTCGCAGATTTCATTAAGATTTAATGTATCATAAACATCAATATTATTCTCATTATCCATATTCCACGCTAATCATTATTTTACTCCAGCTAAAACGTAGATAGCACTTCTTCAACACCTAAATCCAATTCAAAATTGACAGTACCTTCTTTGACCAATGAGAAGACAGCAAGTAAGTGGCATGATACTTCTACCAAAGAGAGTGGCGTTAAAGAGGTCATATTAACTAACTTATGCTGTAAGTTCATAGATGGTCAGGATGACTTCTAGCCATACCTAAAAGAAGTTCAAGTGGCCAAATCTTAGAATTAGCGCTAACGCCGAACAATAAACTCCGCAAGTACCCCAAACTTCTCACCGGGATCAAACTCTTAATTTAAAAATTTAACGAAAAACTGTTCTCGTACGTGCAGGCAGTTTTCAAACCAATTGAATAGCCCCGAAATAACGTGGTATCGGTAATTCGGGCGAATAAAAATAATTGTAAAAAAAACTATTATTGAAATAGGTTCAAAGTATACATACACATATTATACATATGGCTCATTATTCTGATCACCTATAAATCAAAAATATAAAAACATTTTCATGGCGTTTGTAAGTTATAATCCCATAACCTCCGAATAATCCACCCTCAAGCCCATATATCGCCATGATAATCCTTATTCCCAGAACTCCTAGTTCAGGGTTCTAGAAACGCTATATAAATGCTTTCTTCTCAGACACCGTCACTCGTTTGGACACCGCCTCTCACGTAGCTTAGTTGTAAGTCATTAAAGTTTATATTTTTTGTTGTTTGGCATAAATAAAGTTTTTAAAAAGGCTCTCATCGTTTGTGAAGATATAATTGGCGCCCTAATAGGAACCCTGAGCGCTTTTAGAAATACTAATAAGATAGAACTACTGCACTCAGACCCTCAGTGGAAGCTCAATGCATCATCAGGTATCCTCGTCATCTTCACTTTAGGTCAACTCAAGGACTACCCAACATATGTTATACTGCAAGACCCACTGCATCATCTTCTCAGTATCTCCATCACCAAGGAACTTCTTATCACTGCAACATCAGGTCTTGAAGCCATCCTTTTCGTGAGTCAACTTTATTTGAAAATTATAGTTTTAAATTAATTTTTATTTAAAAAGGGATAAAAGATAGAATTTTAAAAGAAATTATTTTAAGAAAAAAAAGGAATCATATGTATGAAGAAACCGACATTGGACCAATGTCAAATCCGAACCCAACTTACACTAGATCGAAGCTCAATCTAATTGTAACCTCCTTCAAATAGCTTAGTAAAAATATGTATTCTTGTGATAAAATATCTACTGCTAAAGTATTCTGTTATAAGTATGTTTTGGTTAATGTAGCGATTAATATAAAAATGATTAATATATATGTAAGTTTCGAATTCAGAAACTTAAAGGAGGTGGAGGTTCTCAGGTTATAAATCAAACACTTGCAGATGCAGTTTAGAACTGTAATATTAAACATATGTACACATTAGCTAGCGCTACAAATATTACAATAAACCAATAAAACTTATAACTAACCTGAATCAATACAATTGTCGATAATAAGTGTTGACCATTGTCTTAACAAGAGTACCCATATTCAGGAGGTTACAACTCGGAGCGTCATTCAATCCTCGCGCGCTCTGTAGGGACATGTAGCATATGTGCCGAAGTTTGGTGGTAACGTTCAAATTTACACATATATATATGTGTGTGTGTGTGTATCTGTATAAAAGAAGAATTCTACTATTAAATGACAAGTATTCTAAGTAAATATTACTAATTCAGATAGGTAGCAATTTAATTAACAGTCACGTTACCGCAATTCTATTAAATACAAGAAACAACCGACATCGTCCAGATGGTATACTCTCCTAGCCTGATTGCTGTATTTAATTTAAGAAAACTATTAGTACTAATCGGTAGGAAAATGACCTTACCGTCAATAAAAAAAATGTGCCAAAGTGTCCAGTTTATTGAAAACTAAATTATTATAAAAAAATTAAATGTTATTAAATCTGCCTGCAAATGAACACTCCTTTGGCCAGAAAAAAAGTGAGATGAACGTGATAGCGAATCACCCCTATTAAAATGGCAATAAGAGAGATTATGAATGAAGAGTACTTGACTGGCAGTATCAATTCTCCTTACCTAATACAATAAGGGGGAGAACTTTAATAACAAGTTGACCCCTATAGTCTTGCGCCCCGATTGGGCTGTTTGGTTTGTATGCTGCTGGTGTGCTTACTTATTCTTTGATTGCCCTCTGTGAATTTGCTAACTACATGAACAGCCCTCCAAATGGCTATTTAAAGTTAATACTGACAATTATCGCATGTTAACATCCACCTTCACCTCCCTGTCCAATTTTTTTTACTAGAAAACGTCTTTAAAATAAACTCCAGGACAAACTTTCCACTACTTTAAAATTTCCATTTCATGATTAATTAAACCTTTAAGTTTCTTTTGTTATCATTGCCTTTTACTTTAATCATAGAATGAACTTTAGTTCTAAAAAAACAACAAAAAAACTTAAACGTTTTGAACAGTAAATAGACTCCTTTTTTTTTTAGTTTTTATTTTATGTATGGGGGTATGTATTTTCCTGGTATATTTTTTTAATTGATCACTTTATTTAATAAATATAAAGGAAAAAATGAGAAAATAAATACCAAAAAAACATGTTTTCCACACTCCGAAAAAAAAAATCAAGTGAAGCACTCATTTTTTTTGGGAGTTTAGTTCCTGTACAGGACCAGGCAAAGTTAGAGATGTGTTGCTTCCATTCCGGCTGAATCCCAGACAACCTACATAGGACTTATTTTAATAAAGCTAAAAGAGAATTGGAGTGAGTTCACATTTGAATGTCTTGGAGAAAGATGGAAAAGAGGTTGGTTTAGATGTTAGGAAAGTATTGTGAGGTACTTACCCCTGAAAAGTTGCGGAGGAATCAGTTTTCCTGTGTAAAGCTTTGACTGGAATTGCTGAATTTAGCTTCTTCTTGTTTTAAGAAGGGCATTGTGTTCTGGAGGACGTGCAGAAAATATTTACCCAGTGGCCTTTCCAGCTTAGTGACTTTGGTTATCCTATCTTTTAGAGCCTACATACTTGGAGCTGAGAAGATGGTAACGTGTTTTATCGAAAAATCGTTAGATTCTATCGTGACGTAGTTGTCATAGTTCATTTAGTTGAGTTTCGTTACTTACTATTTTCCTGTGGCAGCACTTCTTTGGAGTAATAGTTCTTTGTTATTTGTTAGAATAATTACCGCTAAACATGAGAAACTTTAAATCGAATCAATTTATTTTCAATATTTATATAATAAAAATAATCTTTTGCTAATATACAATGCATCTAGTCCTAAAAAAAAACTAAAAACAACTAATATCATCGCTCTTCGTTAGGAATAAAATCTTCATTGAAGTACACATAAATTTTAATTTACGAACAAATATAAATAAAAAGCCTAATGATATTTTTTAAAAAATCTAACGATCTTGAGTTACTTGTTTAGTGGGCTTGTGAGATGGGGGCCTCACATATGAGGTTTACAATTGTAAGGTTATAACAGCGCCGTTAAATGTTTTAGGATTGCTCCTTTGAAGATCTTATGCTTTATTTTCATGTATTTTGTTGTGATTACTCAATTTATTCAGTTTACCATTTAAGAACTGCTGTAAAATCTAAAGTGCAACTATATTCAAGAAACTAGTGTTAATTACAAGTTTTTGTTATTGTTCGACCACATTATCAGAAAGGATAGAAACAACTAAACGTGTGAAAATGGAAAACATTGATTCTGTTCTGTAAGTTGTACATGGACTTTTTAATTATAGATTAAACTATACTTTTTACGTTTTAACTTGTTTGGTTAATGATTTAATATTTAATTTAAGGGTTTACTTACTATTATTTTACTGTGCATGGTTGATTTCCATTATTTTAGCTAAGTAAATTGTTTCTGATAACATCATTTCAACGTTTAGCCATTGTATGTGGGGAACAAATGGAACATAATCACCGAGACTGTGAGCAGTTTGTCATATGGTTTGGTTATCTCTATTAAATGAACAAAGCCGGCTGACAATATTAAGCTAACCTATATATAACTTGTGACCTAATGTAATAATTTACTAACCATAAATTAATTACAACGGTGGCAAGATTTAAATTTTTTCAACGTAAACAGAGAAAGGGTGAGTCATTCGATGATTTCATTACAGATTTGAAAAAGTTAAGTGTTGATTGTGCATTTGAAACATTGAAGGATAGCCTTATAAAAGATCAAATTGTAAGTGGTATACAGGATGAACAAGTGAAAGATAGATTGTTGCGGGAAGATGATCTAACACTAGATAAATGTACTAATTTATGCAAAGTGGCGGAGTTAGCAAAACAAAGAATAGAGACGTTGCGAGGTACGTAAGAAGAGGAAATAAATATAGTACAGCAAAGGAGCAGAACCAAAGCAGCGACGAGTAATCTGAGAGTGAGTACGCAGCCGTGGACGTCGAAACCAAGTACCAGCGATAGCAGCAAGACATCACTGCAACAAGAGCAGCAATATGGATGCCAGCAGCGATTGAGGTGCAATAAATGCTGCAACGTCCATGGGTATAGAAATTGCCCAGCCTACGGTAAAATTTGTATTAAATGTAATAGGATAAATCATTTTACATTAGGTCACAAGTTATATATAGGTTAGCTTAATATTGTCAGCCGGCTTTGTTCATTTAATAGAGATAACCAAACCATATGACACAGTTCAGGTATATCTTGCTATTAATCTTAGAGGATATATCTATGTTGTTGGACATTTAAGTCTGACCTTAACACCGTCATTCTATTCTCGAGAAACTGAACATACAGGTATTGTGTCTCTTGTGTACTTGCCTGACAGCATTAACTTTTTTAAAGGCAAAATCTCTTTAAAAAGTTGGCGAATTGCCCAAACACAACAAGACATAGTCACACTATTTCTTTTGTCCCATCAAGTGTCCCAATTTGAACAAAGTTACAAATTATAAATCAAGATTGCTGATCATCCTGATAAAAGGAATCAATCAATACTCCAAGATTGAAAATGTGTATTTTTTTCTTTTGAAATTATTTCTTTATTATTACCTTATTCAACTCTTTAAATATTGACAGCCATTTTAGCCACAATGAGTGGCTAGGCTCTGAGGACTGATAGCTACATTAGTGGGAGAGTTATGACCAGCTCTGGCCCATCCAGCTACTTGGTGACAAAGAGCAGCCAGTTAATGAAAAAAAGTTTTTAGTGATTATAAGCAAAATCTGTTTAACCCTTTAAGGACTGACAACCACTATAGTCACGAGTGGCCATGATCTGGGGACAGACAGCCACTTCATTGACGGATATAGCCTGACTCTTAGGATGGAAGGAAAGCCACTTATATCTACAGATAATGACCGAGCTCAAGGAATGGAGTCACTTCAGTGATAGAGAGGAGCCATTATCTGAAGAGTGACAGCTATTTCATTAACTAAGAACGGACTAGCTCTGGTCTGGACATGGAACAGTCTCTTTAGTGACTACTGGTTCCTTAGCACATCAGAACTTTTGTTACAGTTTTCACAACAATATCTAGCAAGCTTTTTAAGTGGTTTGATAAAATATTTGATATCATTTAACAGAGTACAGAAGAAAGATCTAACACACACATATAACTAGTTAAGTGTGGTCTTCCCATCTTGTAATCTTCTGCAGCCCGTTGATGAAGTGATGAGTACCACATTTTTTAACTTGTCGAAATCATTCTTCTCACTTTGAACAAATCATTATTTTTATGATAATTATTGAATTTGTTATTTATCCTATCCACTTTCAAATTTTATTGCATAAATATATAGGTACGTTTGATAGGCTTTACAGGTTAGCAATGAGTGGCTCTGTTGACATGTTAGAACTTTTTGAAATTAATTTTAAGTAAACCAAAAAAATGTTCTGAACCCTATGATTCAAATTACTATTTTAAATAAATATAAACATATTTAAATAAAGAACTATAATACTGATAAATAGTTTTGTTTTTTTTCAGAGTGAGTTCAGTTTTAAACAAGGAGATTAAACAATATGGGAAACAAAACTTGTTTGATAATAGTGACGAAACGTGCTGGAATTCCGATCAGGTTAGTTGCCATTGTGCCAAACCACACAATTAAGGTTTTTTTTTTATTTTACTAACTATTCTCTCTTCGTTGATTTTACGATCTTTAATTTGCCACCCTACACAGTAAACTAGGATGATTTTAATGACTGTGTGATTACAGTTCTAAAATAAAAAATCAAATATTACCTATGATTTGTAAAATAAATTTATACTCTATAAACTTTAGCATATATTATTAATTAATTATTTTTTTACAAGAATATAAAAAATAATTTTTAAATATTGATATTACATTTTTGAATTAAAAATTTTTTTTTTGGTAGGATTATTATAACTTATTACCCCATTTTTCATTTAAGACTTCTTTGGGTTAGTTAACGGTCTATGCAATTTATTTCCTTACTTAATAAAATCTTTACTCAAACTTCAACTTTATTTCTCCTTTAATGATGATTCTTCTAAGTATGAACATGTATCATGATAATATAGAGAAGAAAACGTCTCAATACAGACAGGGGAGTGATATATATGTTATTGGGCATTTAAGTCCGACCTGTAATGGGGTAATTCTATATTTGAGAAACTGAACATACATACTGGTGTATGGTATCTCTGAATACCGAGAACAGCAAACTTTATTTGTTACCATAACTGGAATGTGAATATTGGTATAATTATTGACTTTTTCAACTTGGCTTAACTTATCAATGTTGAAATCTTTGTTCATACCTATTAAAAAAAGCCAGAGCTTAATAAGAGTGGAATTAGATTTCTGTGAAGGCTATCATTTTATAATCTTGAATGAAAGGACATTGGGTGAAAAAGTGTGAGCCTAGCTAATATATAAACATTGGTTATAGATTTTTGTTGTGTTGCACCAGACTGCTTATGGTTTATAAAATATTTTAACTTTATTTAATGAATATATTTGAAGGTGAATATTTGCAGAAATTCAACAATTTATGTACAATTATTACCAAAGCTCTAGGGTTGCCCCTACCTAAGTGGCAATCTGCCACATTGTTCAGCTGCACCCCTGTAATTCAAGTTAAATAAAAACTGGGCATTCAGATGAGAACTACATCTACTAAACATTCTATTATAATTTAACTATCTATAAAATATTATTTACTGTCTTGCTTTAGTAAATGACTAGGCTGTAAACCCACCACATAGGACGGATAGGTTGGATTGATTGTGAGCCCGTTCCTTTTTAGTTCTTCATTCAATTCTTCCTCTGAGGTTTGAAGTTGCTCTGGGGAATTAGCAACTAGAACGGTGTTATATGCGCGTTTCAAACATTGAACCAATACAGGCAACATATTGTAGTAACTAGTTGCCTTGGATATTCTCATCTTGCATACCCTCCAAACTTCAACTGTCACTATATTAGAATGGGACTATCACTATCACTATATTACAAGAGAACGGGACTTTTTTTAATGAAATATGTATACCTTAGTAATGTGCTACCCTAGAACGATGGTTTATATAGTGTTGTAAATGATATTAAATTTGCTAAAAATAACTTCTACAGAATATAGTTTAAAGTGGAACTTTAACACTTGTGCACTTACTTTTAGTTGTTGTATAAAATAACATTTGTATTTCCTCAAATTGTTTAGTTTTCTTCTGTTCTATAACTTGCATTCAAATTTTCCAAACTCGATCTCGTGTAAAACTCAAATAGAAATAGAATTTTTTTTTTGGTAATTTTTAGAAATTAAAGAATTTTCCAATCAGTGAGTTTTTCCCCTTTCAAAAAAAGTCTAATATCAAAATCTGGTAGATTTGTGTCCTCCTTATCGTATTATAGTTTTTGTATATGTAAATTATGTCTAAAGGTTACTAAACATCACACATAATGTTAATTTCCTCATCATGATTTTCTGAAAGTACATTTATTGGCTGTGTTAAACTTGTATTTAACAATATATTTTTTTAATTTATTTTAGGGTTCGCCACAGTGGGTGAAAATCAGATTGAAAGAAGAAAGTGAAATCACATTTTTCTGTATACAATTTCAAGGAGGATTTGTTGGAAAAAACTGTGTATTCAAAAGTGAGTTACATGGTGATACTGAAGAAATGCCTTTCTATCCTAATGATAATAATTCTATTCAAAAGTTTGTTTTGAAAGGTCCAAGAAGGGTGAAGTCATTGTCATTTCTATTTAACTCGAGCACTGATTTTTATGGTAGAATTGTAATTTATCAATTGTATTGGTCGTAATTTTCTGTTTTAGAATGAATCAATTGCAATTGATTGAAATATTAAATGACTCGAGATTCACTGTAATAAACTTTCTGGTTGGTAATGTGATATGTATTAAGAGAGTCATATTGTAACAGGCAGGGTATCTAATTAAACTAACTAGTTATTGCTTGACTATTTCATTAGTCAACTTTTGGCCATCTGTTTGAGTTGCTGGCACCCTATCTCACTGGACTGGACCAAGGTCCAATTTCCGAACATATAGTGAATAGGTAGAGACCAAGTAAGAGAAGAGACCTAGGACATGCCTAGGAGCCTATCCAGAAGGATGTAGAAACATCTAATCTCATATGCTATACCGTAAATTTTCTTAACAGTTACTTGGGCAGAGAGAAGACGAAGAAACTGGCCACCAATGAAAACACAGCAACACGTTGGAGCATCAAAATATCTCCACCGTGAAAAGAACTATTTTCATTTTTTTCAGTTACCTTAATTTTATTCCTTTATATTTCATGTAAATACATTTGATCCATCAGCCTAAGACTTATCATTTAAACAACATACTTATCATTTCCTCCTCTCATTGCTTATTACCAGCACCTGTTCTTTTTACTGGATACACATCAATTCCCCCTGGCTGGGCCAACTCTCTCACCATTTATGCCCAGTTTCTTAATTAAACTGAGGACTGGGTGAAGGGTTACCCGAAACAAGTGTTTTATGACTGTTAGTAGTTTTATTAAAACTGGATTTTAATTAATAGTATTCATATAGCAATTGATTGAATGAAAATTTACACAAAGTATCAAGCTTGTCTACTTGACTAGAACAAGATAGATTGTCTACTAACTGTCATAACTAAAATACTGGAAATATCCAGAATCAAGGTAAGTAAGTCAAGAATGGGCCCACTTTTATTATGATTCTAGAATAGACTCTCTCTAATCATGGAGCTATGGGACCAGACACCTGTCGGATTTTAGAGAGTGTCTGGACTTTCGAGTCAATAGAAAAATAGACACTGCATTATACTACATCAGAACTTTAATAAAAATTGAGAGAAAAATACAAAATATATATATATATGTATATATGTACATTCATAACATAATATATACAATATACAGAACTTGCCACATAAATAACAACTCAAAATAAGACACATTAAATATATCAAAGACATTTAAGGTTTGAACTAATCATTTATTGTTTTTTTGGTTTAAAAGCATCACTTACTGCTTTGTCTTGAATATCTTTGAGTATTAAAATGTTGTCAAAGTCAAGTCCTCTCTCCTCAGCCCACCATAACAGAGTGTTAGCTGCCAACATAGCCTCATTGCTTACAGTAAAACATAGTGATACCTCTTGAACATCATCTTTTGCCAATCTTTGATCCCCCGTGACCTCTTCATTGATTTCCGTCTTTGTTGACAATCTGTTTGTAAAAATATTTTGCCTTTTCCTGTAAAATATCACCGGAAATAGGAGCATCCTTGATCTCTGTTGTCGAAACCTAGACATAAGAGGTTCTTCAACTTCAGGAAATTCAGTATTCCTCAAAGTTTTATTGTCACCAAGATAGCTACAGATTTCTTGAAATGGTCAATTTTCACGGTTACTCAAAACATCATAAATAGTTGATCTACCAATAAGAAAAATTTTATATAGGGCAGTTGGAGTTTCCCCATTATCATATATTTTTATCATATCCCATTTGTCAGGTAAAGATTAAGTTGTATGCTTTCATTTTTTTTTTTTTAGTCAGACAATGATTCTCCCGAATGAAGATAACAACATTCACAACACAAATCACAGTTAACTGTTAACTAACTCATATCATAACAAATTCACTTGTACAAATGTTAAGGAGAAAAATATGTTAAGCTGTTGAGTAGGAGGGTGTTAAACAAACAAATCATGTACTGAAAGGGGGAAGGTTTCAAGTTTTAACAGGAAAGAATGACTCATCACAAAGAAAACTATGAATTTGGTATCAACTATCTCAACAACAAGTAGTCCTAGGAAATAAATGACCATAACCATACTATGGGTTCATTGTTAATTGTGAATATACAAATGCGTGGGAGAATTTTATGGGAATAATTACATTCTCAGTACTAGAGAACGATTTAAACAGTCAACATCTTCTACAATCACAGATAAGGACATGTTTGAAACAAGCATAGTATGTCGAAAGACATTCCATTAATAATTTTGATGAAAACCTGACGTCTCTTTTATCAACCTTAGCGGATTTTTCATACTTCTACAATTGTAGTTTTGGGAAATTTAATAGTCCATAAAACATGTTTAATAAATATTGAGGGGCCTATTAAACGTTTATATTATAGATTGAGTGATATTTGGGTCCATTAAATTTGTTTTAAAGACTATTAAATTAAAGTTCAGTTCATCTCTCAGAACTATTTCTTATGAAAATATATTTTTTCTTATCTAACTATGGTTCATATTCAGTTTTCAAACAATTTTATTAAGATAAAATTACAATCTGCCTTTTATTAGGCAATGAGTAATTGAGATAAATGTCATCATTCATACTATATTTACAATTCATCATTCACTCGCTCATTCATACAATATTTACAAACAGCCCAGAGGCCCCCCAAGTCCACAAGGGTCACCTCCCTCGCATGCGAAGGAGGAAGCGGAGTCTTGGGGAGTCCCCCACGCTCCTACGTCAGCCGCGTCACTGGATAAGCCAGCGGAGGCTGACCAAGAGCGCGAGAGCCACAGACGCTCAGGACATGATTAGAGGAACTGGCCATTGCCAGAACTCCCACTATCACTTAGTTATAGCAGGTCACGAGGCCACTGCCGTAGGTTCATATTAAAGAAAAGACTGGAATAATGACTATATCCAAAATGTGTGGTAATTTTGGTCCTATTATTGACAGTTAAAAAAAAAAAGAAACATGGAAACACCATAGATATTTTTTTTTATTATAACCTATTGAAATGGGCCTGTATTCGTGACATAAGAGACATTTGTGATGGAACTTATTATCTTCTGTTTTCTACTACACAAGCATTTATTCACACTAATCAGGACCCAACATCAACCATGACAACTAATTCTTAATAATGGAAAAAAAATCACCCTCATCTTCAAGCCTTTGAATGAAATTCCTTTGTTTCCAATCAGTGAGCAACTTAAATAAAACTGTCAAATCTGAACAGTGTTCAGATATGTTCAACCATGTGTTGCTAAATAATAATAATTTGGCATATAGGAAAGTGAACAATTAGGAATTTAGATCGGCGGTAAAAATTAGTGAGCCAGTTAAAAATGAGCTGTCAAAATTAAAATATAATAGATTTTACACAGCTCTAACTTATATATATATATAACTTATCACTTCTGTCCGCTTCCAAATGGAAACACAACCATCTGAAGTCCTCAGAAAGCTCATCTAAACTCTCAGCCAGTACTTGAAACCACTAAGACAGCCTATCATAAGGTTTGTTTTAAAGTATAATTAATAAACGACACTTTTCAGTTGGCTATATTTTTTATGTTATCGCCTGGACAATATTGTCCAATTGAAATTTCTCTAGGTGAAATAGGAGGTTCACCTGAGCAAACAGACATATAGAAACTGACATAGGACTAAAAATATGAGAATAAAAAAGTAGGATATTACCTACAAAATATGTTTTTTTTAAGGTATCAAGCAACAGGGTAGAAGAGAGAAAGTAAAAAACACCATTGCATCTTTGAATGTTTGCCTTCTACAACATTACTGTTGACTTTTATTATTAAATAAATATTTTTTTGAAGAAAATTACAATCACCTTAAAAGGGCTATACATTCCATTAATAATTTTGATGAAAACCTGACGTCTCTTTTATCAACCTTAGCGGATTTTTCATACTTCTACAATTGTAGTTTTGGGAAATTTAATAGTCCATAAAACATGTTTAATAAATATTGAGGGGCCTATTAAACGTTTATATTATAGATTGAGTGATATTTGGGTCCATTAAATTTGTTTTAAAGACTATTAAATTAAAGTTCAGTTCATCTCTCAGAACTATTTCTTATGAAAATATATTTTTTCTTATCTAACTATGGTTCATATTCAGTTTTCAAACAATTTTATTAAGATAAAATTACAATCTGCCTTTTATTAGGCAATGAGTAATTGAGATAAATGTCATCATTCATACTATATTTACAATTCATCATTCACTCGCTCATTCATACAATATTTACAAACAGCCCAGAGGCCCCCCAAGTCCACAAGGGTCACCTCCCTCGCATGCGAAGGAGGAAGCGGAGTCTTGGGGAGTCCCCCACGCTCCTACGTCAGCCGCGTCACTGGATAAGCCAGCGGAGGCTGACCAAGAGCGCGAGAGCCACAGACGCTCAGGACATGATTAGAGGAACTGGCCATTGCCAGAACTCCCACTATCACTTAGTTATAGCAGGTCACGAGGCCACTGCCGTAGGTTCATATTAAAGAAAAGACTGGAATAATGACTATATCCAAAATGTGTGGTAATTTTGGTCCTATTATTGACAGTTAAAAAAAAAAAGAAACATGGAAACACCATAGATATTTTTTTTTATTATAACCTATTGAAATGGGCCTGTATTCGTGACATAAGAGACATTTGTGATGGAACTTATTATCTTCTGTTTTCTACTACACAAGCATTTATTCACACTAATCAGGACCCAACATCAACCATGACAACTAATTCTTAATAATGGAAAAAAAATCACCCTCATCTTCAAGCCTTTGAATGAAATTCCTTTGTTTCCAATCAGTGAGCAACTTAAATAAAACTGTCAAATCTGAACAGTGTTCAGATATGTTCAACCATGTGTTGCTAAATAATAATAATTTGGCATATAGGAAAGTGAACAATTAGGAATTTAGATCGGCGGTAAAAATTAGTGAGCCAGTTAAAAATGAGCTGTCAAAATTAAAATATAATAGATTTTACACAGCTCTAACTTATATATATATATAACTTATCACTTCTGTCCGCTTCCAAATGGAAACACAACCATCTGAAGTCCTCAGAAAGCTCATCTAAACTCTCAGCCAGTACTTGAAACCACTAAGACAGCCTATCATAAGGTTTGTTTTAAAGTATAATTAATAAACGACACTTTTCAGTTGGCTATATTTTTTATGTTATCGCCTGGACAATATTGTCCAATTGAAATTTCTCTAGGTGAAATAGGAGGTTCACCTGAGCAAACAGACATATAGAAACTGACATAGGACTAAAAATATGAGAATAAAAAAGTAGGATATTACCTACAAAATATGTTTTTTTTAAGGTATCAAGCAACAGGGTAGAAGAGAGAAAGTAAAAAACACCATTGCATCTTTGAATGTTTGCCTTCTACAACATTACTGTTGACTTTTATTATTAAATAAATATTTTTTTGAAGAAAATTACAATCACCTTAAAAGGGCTATACGACACATGTGATTAATAATCTCATTCATACCATAACTCTTTACTTTAAAAACAAAAAAATTGCCAGAACACAGACTATCGGAAATATCATTGGAACAGTGAAGATAAAGTGGCAAAGAAAAATTTTAAACTAGCCCCTCAAAAATTGTTTGACAGTTTCATAGATACATTTTCTTTGGAGTCAAATATATACTCCTTCAAAGCAGTAGAGGTATATTTTCTTTATAACAAAAGTATTGAGATATATTTTCTTTATAACAAAAGTGGCTCATCTCCAATATTATTAGTAAACCTGCTAAGTGGAATGTGTTTTTTTAACTTTTGGACAATTGTAATAAATTGGTTGATTTGAAAAAGAAAATGTATTTAATAATTTGAAGCTCAATACCTCAGGTGGGCTCCTACCTCCTGATTGAAATATTAAATATGAAGTAAATCGTTGAAATAATATAAATAAATACTAAATTTATAAATAATTACAGAATTGTTTTCATTGGATGTCTTCTTGCTTCAGTACCATTTTGATTAAATAATTAAATTGTTGTGGTTTGCTTTTGACTTCTTAAATATTATATTTTCTATATTGTAACTCCCATTGCTTTCATTTTTCAATGATCTTGACTAACTCTCTCAACTGCCAATTAATAACTGACTGTGCACATCAGCAACACTCTCTTTACTCACTATATACTGAAAACTGAACATAACTATATCTAAGTAATAATTGACACTTTCACAAGGCACATCACTTAGTAACTCCTAGCCAAAACAGTCTACAGTAGCGGACACGAAATTAGGCAGGTGGGAATTTTCACCATGTTGCCACCCTTAGTCCCCATCAATCGACTGCTGGATCAGTTCAGCCTTTTAACTGCCAGTAGGTGCTAATGTTTACTGTCCCTTGTTGCTAAATTCCCCCCGTTAGGCTCGATCAGATTCCCTGTCTCAGCTGTTCTCTGACCTCTGTAGTCTTTGAATGTGTTATGTGTACTCTTTCATTTTCTCTCTTTTAATTTTTTTTTAAACACTATTGATCTGGGATTTAAAACTGACCCTGCCTTGGACTTGACATCATTTGGATTTCGATTTCACAGTGTGCTCTTTTGTGTTTGTTCTACTTATCATTATTTGGCTTTGACCTATCTTGTTATCGGACTTAACAATAATCGAATCAACAACCCCACATCTTGGGGTACTCGGAAGAAATCCTGACTTGGATCTCTTGTTGAAAAAGATTTGGGTTCTCAAAATAAAAGTGTTTTAAATAATGAAAAAAATGGTGAGGCTTGTGCTTGGATTGACTAGTAGAGTGTCCTGTACAACTGTGAGGGTGGGGGAATGAGTGGTAGGGGCGAGCAGTTCATAGGTAATTTTTTGGGGTTTTCTCGAATATCTTGCAAATTAATGATCTTAGCAAAAAGTACTCTATATAGAAAATTAAAGTAAATAAAATTTCCTATAAAAATGTTCTTCACATTTATTTTTGGCACTGAGCAAATTATAGGGAAATAGGAGGGTTAAAAAAACAGGCATTTTCACAATTTTTGCTATGACAGTTTATCCATAAAAAAAAAAATGAATATCCAACAAAGAAAATTTTTTTTAATAAATACACCAATACTAGTACAGTGAAAAATGTATGTATATTGTTGTGATATTTGATGTCAAATTAATTTATCAAGACATTTGAATTTGAAAAAGAACGGCAAATGGCCAGTGAAAAGTGGGGGTTCAGCTGGTAAGAGAGAGATGAGAGAGAGAGTTGTTAGCCTGTGATGGGAGAAGAATGTTTAGCGTTATTCATTTTAGTAAAAGAAGAGAGCGTGGTTCTGCAGAAATAAGAGAAGAATGAACATTTTTGTAATTGATGGTGATTTGTAGTATGGAAGAGTAGTTAATGGAAGAATATTTATATCAAGAGAAGAAGGATTGAGGTGATAGTTGCGGATAAGACTGACCTCATGGCGGATCAAGTAAAAGAAGAGAAATAGGAGGGAATCTGGCCAGTTGTGTGCCATATTAGTAAGGTAAATTAAAAGTTTAGTAATAATAACATTGTAATTTGTCAAAGACTGAGTTTTAAAAGAATAAATTAACATCATTGTAATAATTAAATTTTCCTTTTGCCAGAGTATTTACTCTTTATATTATTAACAAGAACCATTGAAATCTCAGATAAATAGATAAAAATTTAATCAGATTGAATTTTAAAATAAATAAAAAACATAATTATATATATAAAAGTTAAGGCTCATGGTATGGCAATGTTAGGCCTAACACCTCTTAGCCCCATGTTTAGAAGAAGAATAAAGACAGTTTAAACCCTAGCGTGGGTCAGTTTTTTTTCTTGTTAATTGTTTTTTTTATATAACTGAGTGAAATGGTGGAATTATGGCTGGCAGCCTTCAAAGTTCTGCTGTTGCCTAAGGAAACGTTGGCAGAAGCTCACGCAAACTCCCTGGCGTGGAGGAAAGTGTGGGTGGTGACATCGCAGGACCTGAGAAGGGCAATCACGGACTTAGAGAAATTTTCACGAGAACTCGGTGAGTTAAGTCATTTTCTGAAAGGCGGTGACAGACTAATGGAGAGAGTGGAAGCAAAGGTGAATGAAGCTCTACTTGATCTAGGTGACGCGAAGTCGATTAAGGCAGACTTGGTGTGCAGGGTAAGAAGAAACGTATTAAACCTAATACAGGCCGATGAAGACACCCCATGGGTGGTAGTTAAGGAAAGGTTGAAGAAGGCATACGGGGGCAGCAGATGGACACCGGAGGAGGACATCTTTTCGGGAAACACAACGACCGAAACAGACAAAAGAGCAGTACGCCGGGGAGCTGTTGGCACAGTACAAAAAAATTACGCAGAAAATGAGAGAGACAGTGAATACAGCAGAGGTAGTAACCATCCTCAAGGTACAGCTGGCCCGAGAGACGGGGGGAAGGAAAATCTACCGGGGGACCGGTCCTTCATCGAATGTGCTCAAGAGATGATGGACACTAGCGCTTGCGAGGAAGAAGTGCAGCTAGAAGCAGAGGATGACATATCATAGGCCGAGAATGCAGCAGCAGGCTTTGAGAAGAAGATAACTGCATTACGAGGAAAAGAAAAGAGCTGTGGCTGAAGGGAAGAGGACAAGCCAAGGAAGAGTGAAAACTAGTGGAAGGAGAGAGGACAGACGATGTCATGGGTGTGGGAGAACTGGACATCTACTAGCGCAGTGCCCGCACACAAATTTTTTTAATGCAGAATGGAGGGGCACATCGCTAGACTGTGTCTATATATGTTCCAAAGAGCTGAAACATACAGACCGGAACCAATAGAAGTTAAGGCCCAGAGAGTGTGGGGGAGAACTAGGGCCCCCTCCAAATCAATGAAGACATTGGAAGCAATATTCAACATATAACAATATAAAAGGATATAACAACTTATATACTATCAGTAACTACTTCATACACATGTGCATGAATTAAGTATTTTGTGTATACACCGGTACTCGATCATCATCAAAGGTAATCTCCTTCTTCCTTGCTGAAATTAATGTCCAATTCTTCATCTCCAAGAGGTTCTTCTTCTTGGTTGTTTTTCAGCTTAGCCGATGACTGAAGAAATATAAAATACTGGTAAAAATCCTCTCTCTATGGTCCATCCAGCTGAGAGCAGCACAATTTATGATCTTCAATCAAGTGCCAATGTTGTAGATGGTGAATTCCTCCTGCACCTTGTAAAGAGTAATGCGAACTCCAGTTTTCCTACATTTGTGACCAATACATTACTTATCTAGTTGAACATTCTGGTCTGAGATGCACAGTGGTTTTTGATAGGGTATGGTGATTTAAACAGTACTAAAAGTTCAGAACAAAAACAGAGGTGCTACAAAAAACTTGATTATATCAATAATAATTATTATTATTACCATAACATTTAATATAGAAGTGGTCAATTTTATTACTAGTATATAGTGCATCTCTTCATGGTAAAGCCACAGTTGCTGTAATGTAGTTAATCAAAATTGTAATATTTACATTAATACCAAAACCAATGGTGATCATATTTTATCTGTGTGACTGTTCTTACATATTGAACTTAAAATAATCCTATCAATTTGAAAATAATCCTATCAATTCAAGAAAACCTTGGTTGAAGTTAGCTCTGCTTTCTGAAGAAAAGTGTAGATATTTGAATAACAAAAAAATAGAATACAGATTAGAAAACCAACACTTACGTCAAGAGGTAACAAACAGCCTAGGGTACTAGTGGTTGATAACCACACTAGCTCTTTAGCTTCACTAACTGAGCGGTTACAACCTCCTTCCTTACAGTCTTCATTACATAAGATGTTGAGCCATGGATTTAATTAAGAAATGCTTATGTTTTTACCCCTAGGTCAGTTTCTATCTTTCCGTCTGTGCCTCCTATTCGACCTGGAGAAATGAAATTATACAATTTCAATTGGACAGTGTTGTCCAAGTGACATAAAAAATAGTGCCAACTGAAAAATTATCAAGTGTCATTCATTAATTATACTTTGTAAAAAACTGAAGATAGGCTATGTTAGTAGTTTAAATTACTCCTGTTAAAATTTGTTGCAAAAAACAGCAAGAAGTTACTTCAGAAATGTGTGGCATAAGTCTAATTTCATTACAAAGATGCTGCCAAGAACAGAAAAATTCTCCTTTTGAAAAAAGATTTACTTCGCCCTGTAAATGTTACAAAAGAGAAAAACTAAACAAATTAAGTAACTATGATAATGACATTTGACGGTGTCTTTATTATAGAATTTTATGATCATTGTGAGTTTCCTACAACCCAAAGACTTTTACCTATTTTAAACTTATAGTTTATTCAGGGAGCGAGAGATAAGGTTGTTGAACAACATCGGTTTAACGATTCCTCGAAAGAGTGGACATCAATTTTCTAAGAAAAATGTACACATGAATCAATTTTCATTTAACGAGTGGTTCCCCACATGGCTTCTTCCCAGCCTCCAGGAACCATCAGTAATTATAATGGACTGTGCATCGTACCACTCTGCATCAATAGAAAAATCTCAAATTTCCAACTGATGAAAACAAGAGATAATTAAGTGGTTACAACACAAAAATGTGGATTTCCCACCAAATGCAACAAAGTTTTAACTTCTGGTGAAGGTTAAAACCTCTCAAGAAAAAGGTGTATTTATTGGACGAGCTGGCCAGAAAGTTTTAAAAGATTACCCCATTACCATTGCCAATACAACCCCATAGAGCTGGTATGAGGTCAGATTAAAAGAGTGGTAGCTGAAAAAAATGTTTCTACTAAAAAGAGCGATGTGGAGTGTTTAATGAATGAAGCAATCAATAATGTGACAGCAGAAGATTGGAAGAAATGTGTTTTGCACACTGAACCAAAAAGGAGGCCTGGGCTTGTATTGGAAATTGAGATGATATTCTTGAACCAATCATAATTAATCTCAATGAAGACTATTTGTATATGCTAAATCACCCAGTCTTGTAAACATTGAAATATTTTTCAGAAGATATTTCAAGCATTAGATGACACAGAAGATAGTGATGAAAATTATTAAACATTGATTATATGTCTTAATAGGTGAGAAAACTGGGTTGTTTAATGGTCATTTCTGAACAAATTATAAATTAAACTGAATATAAATATAAATGATGGGCAGTAGTACAATTGAAGGCTGATGTCTTGAGGGTGATTGATATGAATTCTTGTTGATAACTCCAGTTTAATAATATTGAAAAGCATGCCTTACTTGATGACTGGTAAATGAACTGGTTGGCCAGTGCCAAAGACAGGGCTGCAAATTTCATTAATTAGCTTCTTATAATACGTTTCTTGTTGTGATTTTGTTTAGTGATGGCGACCACATCAACCAAAAACTTAAATATACAAAATTTATGTTAAATGGGCAATAATTCAAATGCATGAGTGTTTTAATGCTTACATTATTCTTAAATAAAACAATATCCATAAAACAATTATTTTTCCAAGATAGCATTTTTTTTTTTACAGAATGATACGAACAGTTGTTAATTACATAGTTTTTGTTTTTTAAATTGTTTTCTTTTTCAGTAAGATTGAGATTTCTCCAGGCTATAAAACCAACTTTTTCCAAAATGGAAAATGGTACATCCAATGCCAAAAAGAAAACAAAACCTTACTATTGTGTCGATGCATTTATTTATATCAATTGAATTTCAGTGGTATTTAGTACTTATTTACCAAATGATAAATTAGTACCCCACTATTAAACTTTATGAAATTAATAAAGTGAACTATTTTTATTTATTTGGGTTTTCAAAAATTCACTAATCCCAAAACAAAGAGAAAGAGATTTACACTAAATAAAATATAGTTTCTACATGTTTTGATGACTAATTTACAGTTAAATTCTTTTGAGTTAACTAAGTGTTTAATAATATATTAATTATGGATTTGTAACATATAACATAAATAGATTTTCAGATGAGACTGTGTTAAGATGACAAGAAACAATAGCGATCTATAGAGCTAGTAATTTTTAAGTTTAATCCTGGTGCGTAGAGCTGCCAAGAGAGAGCTCTTGTAACAAACAGTACTCTGTCACAGAAAGAACGGGAGCGGGCTTGCCCAGCATCCTATCAGGAAAGACTTGATATTTCCAGTCAATGGGAAATACATTCCAACTTGTAATTTTAATTTGACGATTCTCTCAATGCCAACAAAAACTAGTCTTACTAACTTATCGTACTAGGAAGTTCCATAAAGTGTTAGCAAATTTACTGTGATTTAGAACACTTAAAACGAGCTGCGATAAAAATGATGTTTTTATTAATTTTAATACTATAATTATTTTGGTATTTTAAATTTTCTCGTTTTAATTTTTTTATATTTTATTACTGCCTTTTATTATTTTCAGATTGGCATACATTTTTTAACTTTCATAATAATACTATATGAATAACTTTTATTGTATTTAATTATTATATTGCCATATGACACGTTGGCAAAATTAATCAATGCTACTGTAATATTCATGTTATTTTAAGAGTAAACAGTTTTTCATTACATTATACACTCATTCTACCAAATCCCGATATCCTCATTCAAGATTTATTTTTATGTTAAAGTTAAAAAGGTATCAATATATCAAATATATTCATGACACAATGGTAGTTGGAAAAATAACAACAATTATTTGAAATTCTCGTTATTTCAGTTATGCAAATCACATAGTGGAGCGTTAGTCCGTCATCGAAACTCTTAGTGAAGTAAAGACAGTTTCAAATAATTGCAGTTTCGTTATTATTTCATATATTGTTTTAACACATCTCCTCCGAGTTTATCAATTTTATTCGTAGTTGGAATTTAAAACGTATATAATTTTAGGCTGCAAATATATAAATAAAATCACTGTTATGGCCGTACTTCGCAAAGATAATTACGTAATCGTTTGTAAAAAAATGATTGATTTTTATTTAGATACTTTATTGTTATAACGCATAACCAGATTTATGATAGCTAATAGAGCAACATGATAATTTCATATTATTTTGATAATTAATAAAAATATTCATATGTGAATTTTAAAATGATTATATTCTCGGCAAAAGTTTAGGTAAACACTTAAACTTCAAATAGCAGCCAAGAAAATACTAATACACAATAGAACGGTAGAGAACGCTTCTTGAAACATCCGCTTGTGAAGGTACAGACGGAGGCCACCCTCGGTATCAACAAGAATACAGCAACTGCTATGATCTCTTTGGACTGCACGCAGGCTTTCGACTCAGTGTCCCACGGGATGCTGTGCCGACAGCTTTGCGACTGGGAATGCCCAGAGCAGCTATACACCATGTTAGTTCTGTTCTTAAAGAACAGATCGGTGATGGTACGGGTGGGTGATTGCCTCTCTAACCCATTCCCTCTGACTTGTGGAGTTCCTCAAGGTGCGGTTCTGTCTCCGGTTCTTTTTAGTATGTACACATCTGAAATTGTTGGGACAAACTATAAGAAAGCTACTGTAATCGCTTTTGCCGACGACATTGCGATTTACAGCAGCAGCATGAGTGCACAAAGAGCTCTTACACAGGCCGAGTCAGCTTGTAACGTTATCAGTGACAGACTGGGCATGTTAAACAACAGTGTAAACGCCGGGAAGACCGACTGCGTAATCTCCTCCCTCCAAAAGGGGAAAAAATCCTTGCCAAATCGTATAGTATAGGAGGGCAAGAGAACTCACCAGCTTTCTCAATGCACTATATGGGTATACAGATAGATAGGCATCTCCATTTCTCTACTCATTTTAGTAATAAAATAGATAAAGTACGATAAAGGTCTTACCGGCTATCGCACTTGCTAACTTCACCCAATCTGTCGCTTCGTCTCAAATTAATGATATATAAACGTGTCCTCCGGCCAGCTCTGTTGTACGGTGCCCCGCTATTTACCCACTTGATTGAAAATACAGCCAAATGTCTCCAACATTTCCAGAATGGGATCATGTGAAAAGTGGTCCGACATACCTCTCTCGAGAGGTTGTAGAACGCTGACCTGCACCCGTTGCTTGGTGTGCCATCAGTGGGTGAGTTCATCCGCCGGAGACACATGACCCCACCACCCCTCCCGCATCGATGGCAACAGACTGTCGGGGAAAAATTAGGTTAAGAATTAGTATGTAAGTTAGTTATAAGGTTGATCAAAAATGTGAGCCCCATCACATTTATTAGTCAGTTTAGTCCAGTCACGTATAGTGTATATCATTATACTTGTTTATTCATTATATAATTTTTATAAAATAACAAAACCTGTTGTCGGGTTGGCACTAGGGGAGTGCCTAATCACCCTAGCCCTGGTGACAAGTGCGGATTGTTGTAGTTTATAACATGGACCATTGTTCCATGTCGGCGTTAATATCTGACTCCATTTCTGATAGGTATGCGCCCCGACAATGCACTATGTTCTAGAGAAGAGGTACAGAGGTTTCATTAAGAATAAGGCAAGTTTTTTCAGAGTTCGAGTGGAAGCGAAACAAGCATAGTTACAGGTCGCCAGAGAGTCTGCCAGGAGACGGGCGAGGAGACTAAGAGACTGACTTCCAGGGCCAGTGGCCCTGGCGTAAAGCGTCCCCGAGTAATAGCGGATGAGGAGACTCAGAGGCTGATGAGGAGACTAGACTTACAGGGCCAAACGCCCTGGTTTAAATAATTACAAAAATAATTTGTAAATAGACTCGCCTGAGGATCTATAATTATCAGTAAATTTAAAGGGGCTATGATAGAAAGAAAAAAAAAACTAATGCTTTTATTCCTTGTCTTATTAATAAACTAAATTGCTATTCAAATCTTCAAACGTGATTTCGAAAAATGAGTTTTTTTGAGATGTCACACTGCTAAAATCGATTTACGATATGACAACCATTTTGGAGATATCACAATTTCTGTGATTTTTCATCATTTTACAATTTCCTCCATATAAAAATAGCCATCATTCCTGAAATTATTTTAATAAAACATGATCACAAAATAAAAATTTTGATACCACAATGTATCAATATTTTTCGTTGTTCGGGGAATTGTTAAAAACTATCGAGACCTACTTGATCGATTACAATCTGCTCTTTGTAAATGTGACCTTAATTAATTTATACCAAGAGATCAAACACATGTAGATGTCAAACGTGTATGGCAAATGGTTATAAGGTTTCATAAACAAGAATCATAACACATATGTTTTAATTTTATACTCAATAATTAATAGTAAATATGGTGTAGTGACAACTTCTTCACCACGAATAAATAGAAGTTCCCCTCTTCTCGGTCCAGAAAATATCTATCTATGTTTCCATATTTTAATAATAAAAACCTTAAAGCGTCAGTTAAGAGAGGGGAAAACTAGCGCATGAAATAGCTGAAGCCCGCTAGGGCACGCGGGTGAGGCCTAGCCTCTGACTGCCTTTATAAGGGGCCAGATTTGGGGCTTGCGACGCCGCAACAAACAGGGCTGGGAGACTCCTGGCGAGAACGCCGTTTACGGTCGTTCACCTCCAGACTTTTACTTTTCGACTGGGAGGTAACCCACAGGCCACCTCGACAAATTACTTACTTCTGACCAGACAGCCTCACCGTACCACCAGTTGCACCGCCCTCGACTTTATTACGTCCGATCACATGCCAGTACTTTATGCTGTGGGTGGTAAGGCTGCGACCCCTCGCTCCACGAGATACGACTACGGTCGTGCCGACTGGGAGCTGTATAGGTCGCAGATTTACCATAACCTGCATACAGTGCCAACTCTCCGCACAAAAGAAGAAGTAGATCTTCAACTAACTTTCATAATTGATGTGATCGTAGACGCCGCACTGCGATCCCGAAGTTTACCCCCATGCCACCGACCCTGCGACCACTTCCAGACCATATTCTTAAAATTACTGCCTTGCGCAACAATTGGATGGTACAGGACGAGAGACCATCAAGCTAAGGTAGTTGTGAATTCTCTCACAACGCAAATCCGATGCTTGAAACTCTGGAAAACAACAAAGTGGCATAAGCGGCTTCGTAGCACTCACGGCGATCACAGAAAGTTCTGGAAGCTGTTGAAGACTAAAAAAAACAAGGCAGCTACTGTCCGTCTTCACAAAGGTGACAATCTTCTTACTGCTGAGCAACAGGCAACTAAACTGGCAGACCACTACGCTAGGGATATTACGGCTAGGACGGGCCACTTCGCTAGATACCGAACAGAACCACATGTTTGTATCACCGAAGCAGCTCAAGGCTATTCTTCGCCGGTGTCAGGGAAACCGAGCACCAGGGCTCGACGGGATACAAACAGTTCTGCTCAAACAAATACCGAGGAGAGGGATAATACAACTCGCAAACTTATACAACTCTTGTATAAGATTGCGGTATTTTCCTGACAAATGGAAACAAGCCATTTTGTTTCCATTACTCAAGCCAGCGAAGAGCGGAGATCACCCAGCCCACTACCGCCCGATAGGCTTGTTACCACAAATGGGGGAAATCATAGAGAAAATTCTATTGAATTATCTCAAAAATTACTGCGCGGAAAATGACATCATTCCGCCAGAACAGACTGGATTTCAATCCATTACGAGCACAGAGCATCCCCTTCTAAAGCTAGAGTCAGAAGCTAGCCATAACTTGAATAGAAACATAGCCACGGCTATGATTTCGATTGACTGCACTCAAGTATTCGACTCGGTGTCCCACGGGACGCTGTGTCAAATGCTCTGTGACCGGGAATGCCCGGAGCAACTCTATTCAATTCTGGCTAGCTTCCTGAACAACAGATCGATGCGGGTGCGGGTGCGGGTGCGGGTGCGGGTGGGTGATAACTTCTCCGAAGCTGTGCCACTGACCTGTGGAGTACCCCAAGGAGCCGTTTTATCACCAGTACTTTTCAACGTGTACACGTCTGAAATTGTAGGAGCCCGATATAAAAACACAACAATTACTGCTTTCACTGATGACATAGCGGTGTACAGTAGCAGCATGAGTGCCAATGTAGCTCTTAGACAGGCTGAAGTAGCCTGTAACCAGATCTGTGAGAGATTGGAGAGACTTAATATCTCTGTAAAAGTGGGTAAGACTGACTGCGTAATTTTTCCTTTCCAAAAGGGAAAAGGTCCGCTGCCTCCTACTTACATAGTAGGAACGCAGCAAAACTCACCAGCCAACAACCTAGTCTATCTGGGCATTAAAATGGACAGACACCTCCGTTTTAGTAACCATTTTGCGAGGAAGTTGAAGCAAACCCGCACGAAGTCTTACCGGCTTACGGATTTATTGACTTCCCCCAATCTATCAGTGTGCCTAAAGCTCATGATATATAAGAGTGTACTCAGGCCTGCTCTGCTGCACGGTGCACCGCTTTTTCGTCATCTGACGTATACGACAGCTCGGTGACTCCAACAATTCCAAAACGGTATACTAATGAAAGTGGCCAGACGTACTTCATTCGAGCAAAGGAGCAACAGTAAGCTTCAGGAGATCTTTGATCTGCCTACGGTGGATGAATTCATTCAATGTAGACATAAAATTTTTCGACTACCTGCAATACTTGACAAACCCGGTGTTTAACACGATAACCCCCGCTCCGTTCCCCTATCGATGGCTGGACGCTGTCGAGGCAGGAACGCTTTAGTCTTTAGGTTCTAGTTTTTAGGTTTTAGTTTGTAAGTTTCCCTTTATATGTAATCCGAAGGTGGGTCCCATCACCTAGTCCTGTTCATATTGTATTGTTATTTTAACTTCAAAAAGAAAAATTGTATTTGTAAACCTTACCTCCTTCAAATGCATCTGCGTATGCAGCACGAGGAGTAATGTATTGTTTCATTGTATTTTGAGCATATGTTATAAAACATTTTTGAATAAAAGAGGTTATGAAAAAAAAAAAAAAAAAAAAGGCTTGCGACAGACACTCGGAACCCGGCACCTGAAGTGAACACGGCTCTCTCTCTCTCTCTCTCTCTCTCTCTCTCTCACTCTCTCTCTCTCTCTCTCACACCTTGGCGCTTGCTGCTCTACCCAAACCATGGCTTTCTTATTAAACTACCTCTGGATCTCTCTTTCCTAACCTCGCTATGTTTTAGTCCATCGTTGTTAGAGCCCACATCTTCCTAGTTGTGAGATTCTCTGTCTTCGTCTCGCTAAAACTAACACCTCCTTGAAAGAGACCTCTTCCTCGCGGACGACGGTCGTCGGGGCCCTACAAAAGTTACCTAGTAGCTTCTCCCACGGCGATCCAGTCTGCCTCTCTCCGGTTCACACTCGCCTTTGCGACATTGTTACAACATTAGTACTTACCCTTCACTGGGTTGAGTCTGAGTATAAAACAAACTGAAATGAAACTGTCAGCCGAATGCGAAAGGAGAAGTTAAAATAAAGGGTGAGGAACTGAGAAGTGTCGACTGGTTTCCTTTGCTGTTGCAGGCTACAGCTGCTCTTATTTTTGTAATTGTAAATAGTCTTATGTATCTTGAGCCTAAAAATGTTAAATATGTGTACTTGTTTCGATACGAGTACTTTTGTCACGATACCTTCTTGGTATCGAATATAACAAAATCATCGATATTTCACTCGTATTACTTGTATCAAATCATCCCTAGTCCTTGTAACTGAGATTCCCTAATTTATCTATCCATGTAAGAATTACTCTAAGTGATAAGTTGTTCTTGTCCTTATGTTCTTGGTTACAATTGTTATTACGACATACTTACTTTAATTCATTTAGGTACTTTATTTGATCAACGTTATGCTGTCATTTTAACAGTTCAACAGTAAACGTTATACCCAGGAGGATTATTGGTTTTTTACCTTATAGTTGGAATTTGAAGATCAGAGATTTAATTGACTAACTGATATTTGAATTGTTGAAGTACATGTTTCAACCTCGTATGATACAGGTGATAGGTGAGGTTTGTGTTCTTTTCAGATCATTTTGATGGAGAAGTGTTTTCAGCTGAGAGGAAAATAAGTGTTTCTGAGGACTTAATTGTAGAAGGTCAGTAATAAAATAGATTCCTTTGAAAAATGTTTGAGTATAACATAGTAAGTAGAGTGATAACATAGAAACCAGGAGCTTTTCGGGCAGGGGGTTTGGGAATGATTGTTGCTCCTTTTTTGAGATGAAAGGCAAGGGGAGGAGGAGAGAGATACAAGGGTGTATTTAATTGGTTGGATACAAAGGAATAGTGTTGAGGGTCTAGGATAGGTTCGTGTAGACGAAACAAATTTGACAGATAAATAGCATAGGTACAAGCAATCTGCCGATTCATATTTTCCTAGGAGCCATTGTCATAACCCAGGAAATGTAAAGGTCTGATAGGTTAGATAAGTTTGAAGATTCAAACCAGGTGTTATGATATAGTTGACTATGTCAGGGAGTTTTGAACTTGATGTTGGCCAGCAGGTGGTTTAGGAGAAGAGAGAGAGAGTTTCGAAGAAGGGAAGTAACAGACCTGAATACGCTCCTCGGGAGTTCAAGATTCTACAGCGAAATTCTGGATTTTTGGCATTGAAATCTCCTCCTGAAATAAACTGGGGACCGTGGGATGAGAGATGGGATAGCTAAATAGGGATTGGGATTGGATAGCGTGAGTAGTAACAACTTTATTGCTGTAACTTCGAAAATTTTTACAGGCTGAAAGTATTGTCATACATGGGCATAACCATGGGAAGTTAATAGCTCTAAGCTAAGAGTGTAAGTAAACAATTAATATTTATTATTTCACACCTGAAGAGATAAATGTTTAAAAAAGCGTCTGTTCATATTTCTTGCAGAAAAGAATATACCAGATCTCCATCAATTCAAAGCGCAATAGCACAAACTGAATCACCACAACATTTCACATTACACCAATCCCCGCGAGGGGATCATCTTAGATTTTATTTTAAAAGTCAGTGCCTCTTTTGTGCTTAAACAGTGGATGAAGAGATTTACGTGAAGGAAAGAAAAACACCGTTTCTAGGCGTCAACAGGTATATGCGGTACAAACCTCTACATTTGATGAATCTATTTAAAAGCGAGTGACACTACGAGAAGATGAATGAAGGGGAAAACTTTTAAGACGCATCGATGTGGTAGGGGACCTATATACGAATGATGCCTTTTACCACCATGACTGTAACGGTTCATGGAAAGGAGAAATATCTCCTTCTTGGTTTATGGATCAAGAAGAAAGGTTCGCCCTAAAGTTGAAAAAAATACAGCTACGATGGAGGAGATTTATAAGTATTTGGATGAACCTAGTGACTGCCAGAATGAACTGATTAAGCAAATTTCATGAGACGAAAAGCCAACGGCTACTATTAGAACAAAGTTTATAGAAGGTTGTGGAAACAAATATGTGTTGGTAAAACCTTCTAGAAAGTTGTGGAAACAAATATGTGTCGGTAAAACCTTCTAGAAAGTTGTGGAAATAAATATGTGTCGATAAAACCTTCTAGAAGGTTGTGGAAACAAATATGTGTCGGTAAAACCTTATAGAAAGTTGTGGAAACAAATATGTGTTGGTAAAACCTTCTAGAAAGTGGTGGAAATAAATATGTGTCGATAAAACCTTCTAGAAGGTTGTGGAAACAAATATGTGTCGGTAAAACCTTCTAGAAAGTTGTGGAAACAAATATGTGTCGGTAAAACCTTCTAGAAAGTTGTGGAAATAAATATGTGTCGGTAAAACCTTCTACAAGGTTGTGGAAATAAATATGTGTCGATAAAACCTTCTAGAAGGTTGTGGAAACAAATATGTGTCGGTAAAACCTTCTAGAAGGTTGTGGAAATAAATATGTGTCGGTAAAACCTTCTAGAAGGTTGTGGAAACAAATATGTGTCGGTAAAACCTTCTAGAAGGTTGTGGAAACAAATATGTGTTGGTAAAATCTTCTAGAAGGTTGTGGAAACAAATATGTGTTGGTAAAATCTTCTAGAAGGTTGTGGAAACAAATATGTGTCGGTAAAACCTTCTAGAAGGTTGTGGAAGCAAATATGTGTCGGTAAAACCTTCTAGAAGGTTGTGGAAATAAATATGTGTCGGTAAAACCTTCTAGAAGGTTGTGGAAATAAATATGTGTCGGTAAAACCTTCTACAAGGTTGTGGAAATAAATATGTGTCGATAAAACCTTCTAGAAGGTTGTGGAAACAAATATGTGTCGGTAAAACCTTCTACAAGGTTGTGGAAACAAATATGTGTCGATAAAACCTTCTAGAAGGTTGTGGAAACAAATATGTGTCGGTAAAACCTTCTAGAAGGTTGTGGAAATAAATATGTGTCGGTAAAACCTTCTAGAAGGTTGTGGAAACAAATATGTGTCGGTAAAACCTTCTAGACATTTGTTGAAATGATCAGAACTGTGTAGAGTGCCATCTACTTTTCCAATTCGAATGGCTCTTTAGAACAAATGGTTTCACGGGCCACTTTGTTGACGCGTAACGTTACAGTGGGTAAACTTAAGGTAAACCTGCTTTTAAAAAAATTAATACAAATACAAAATGAAGAAAACTTTATTGTTATACTATCATTCAATATAATTAACTCTCGAGACTTAACTAATGCGATATCTGTTTATCCTTTAATTTTTGTGAATCTATATTTATGTTCGACGTTACACATCTTAGCTGGTTTTAAAATTGGCATCAGTTAATTACGCACGTGATGAGCTTGTACTAACATACGTGGATCCAAAAGTACTTACAACACGTTGTCCAAAATATCGTTAGGTGGAATATCTCTCAGATGTAATATAAGTAGTTATATATAAGTTTCTTAATTTCATTAGCATATTTTCAGAAATTATTATGGCTTTATTGGGAAGTAATTTAACAGTGGAAAATGTTGAGCATTTTAATTTCTTATTATTTCTAAGTCGGCACTCAAATAATAATAATAGATGGAATTACAAGCATCAATGATTAAATTATCTTGCCCTTGCAAGTCGTTATATTTAAGTTTTATGTTATATCTACTAAAAAACATAGGTCTAACAACCAATCATCGTCACTGGATGTAGGAACAGATTCTTGTTTCTCGTTGATGAACATATCTACTTCCTCCCATAAATTGAAAAATATTTTTAAACATTTTTCACGACTTAGTCATGTAACATTAGTAAAATATACGATGTCACCATATTCAGAAGAATTTTTTGAAGTGTCTTTGCTTAAGAGCATGTGAACAAATGTAATTTACTATCTTTATAACTATGTTCATATCGTGCTTCATGGATAAAATTCGAACACATACTTTTTTTGATGCATCAAACAGTGAATAACAAAAATATCAATGGTTTTATGCCTCTGCAATCTAGCTTATCCATAATTAATTTCACAGCTCCCTTATTTTCACCTACCAATGCAGTTATGTTGTCGATCCGGAAAGAGCCTCAAAATATAAGCTACTTTCGGCTAAACATTTTTCAATCCCCTGGAAAACATCTTCTCTTTGAGTTGTGTCTTTTCGACATTTCTTCTGTCACTTGTAATGAATCATTCATACCGCGAATAAATATCACATGTTGAGATGTGTCTGAGAGTACGTTCATCAAATGCCAAAGAATATGCTTTGAATTGGTTAATTTTTATCCCGCAAAGTTACTACTATTTATACTCATCAATGCGACGAGATACAGTTTGGCGTGAAAGATTGATACTTGAAAATAATTTGCTTTTATCGAGCAAAACATCTTTTATAACTGCTCCCAAACAGTCTTTCACTAGTTCAGCATTCGAAAACGGTTTCATTTTCATCCCAGTAATTATGACTACATAATTACTTGCTTGGACAATGGTAGATGGCTGTTGCTAAGCCAAACATCGTTTGCTCAACTTTCAGATGCGATTCACTTGCTGTTTTTTAAACAGCTTTATTGTGATAAAATTACAATCTGCCTTATTGGGCAATAAGTAATTGTGATAAATGATCTCATTCAGACCATATTTACAATTTTTCATTCACTCGCTCATTCATACAGTATTTACAAACAGCCCAGAGACCTCCCAAATCCACAGGTTGTCACCTCCATGCGAAAGAGGAAGCGTAGTCTTGGTAAGTCCCCCACACTCTACCGTCAGCCGCGTCACCGGATACGAGCCAGCGGAGGCTGATCACTTGCTGTTAACTTAAAACTTTTAATTATTGAAATTTACAAATTCAATGTGTTTCGCCTCATATCTGATCAACATTTCATGTGATTACAGCATCGTAATGCCTTTTAAGGTTACTTAGATACAACGACTGTCTCTCTGCAAATCAAACACATTTTGAGTGCTGCATTGTGAAGAATATTGCTAAATTACACGCAGCAACAAAAATTTTTTAAGTAAATTTAGTATTCTTTTTCTCTAATGATGTATTATAATTATGTGAAAATACCAATATTTAATAACTTTTTTTATACTTCTGATGTCTTAAGACGTCAACTATCACCACCATAAACTTAGTAAACATGCCATCAAGTCAAAAACAGACCTAACACGCAAACAGAGATTTTCTTAAGATAATAATAACTTCGTTCGTGCAGTAAATAAGGAACCGATGACGTACCCAAATGTGTGCGTGGAGGTATTTTGGATATGCGCGCAGCAAACAATAACGAACTGTTGGTTCTGAGACCTCCTTATTTGCTGTTCACGGAGACGAAAGAATTCGTTCGTTATTAATTATTTCTGTTCGTCGATAGAAGCAAGATGCAATAGAGAACCAGCCCACTAAAACAAAAATAATTTTCATTTTTTATATTATCTGAAAACATACTGAAATACAGTAAGAATATGAATATCAGTGTTCTTAATCGCAATTGCGCACTATAACAAATTTTCAGTTATTTTCTGTATTCACAATGAAAAACAAAAGTATCGATAGATACCGAAAATTCAGTAGATTTATGAAATCACCCGGCGGAGCGCACAATTGAACAAGCCGAATGTTGGCCAGGCCTGGTATAGGATCTCAAATTGTTTTATTACGGAACATTGACTCACCAAAATTTTGCAACGGCGCAGGGTTCATAAGATGGCAGGTTATGCTGTTGAAGTGACTATCTTAACAGGAGAGGGCGAAGCAGTTTTTATCCCGCGGATTAAACTCTTTCACAAGGATCAAACTTTTTTTTTATCAACTTTAAGAAATTTCTATTTCTAGTGAGACATTTACATTAGATATCAATCACGATGAACAAGCCACAGGAGCTATCTGCTAAATACTGCGGAGTGGATTCGAGAAAAAGTAACTGAAAATGCAGTTTATAGTAGGTTTTGAGTTAAATTAGTGCTATATTGGGTAAAATTTTTACTTCATAATTTTCATACTGCAATTTTACTGTTAAATACCTGTAAATAAAATTGATTCAATTTTACACTATAGATATAATTTATTTCTTTTTCTGACTAATAGAAGAGAGGGCTAAATAAATACCCGTCAAACTGCTAAATGCATTTAGAAAATGAACACCTTTCTTAGACTATATGTAAACTTATGAGATATGTATAATCACGATTATTCTTGGGGTTGCTTAATGAACTTTGAAGATAGCAGCAATGAACATGTATGATTTCGTTCAGATTTCCACAAGGGCGAAGCCGTGGGCTAAAAGCTAGTTATTTAAAATTTTATGGATGGTGCGCAGGGTATACCTGACCCCCCATAATGTATAAGTCATTTTCATTTTTTTCTAATGTATATTTTCTGTATAGAACACAGAAATAATGAAATAAAACATTAACATTTAAAATATTTTCATAAATACAAAACTTATAATATTACAATAAAATTTAAAAATCGTCTCAGAGTGAATGGAATTGTTGGAGAAACATTTTTCATAAATTTAATATATTTGTAGTTTTCACATATTGTTTAATAATTAAACTTAATGAAAATTATTATGTTTCCATATTTAACGGATATGTAATTTAAATGGTCAAAACACATCCACTCATAATTTTGATGCTCCATCTTCTTGTAGATCGGTCAAGTTCATTACAATCCATAACCAGTTTTTTGTCCCATTGAAATTTCTCGCCTTATGTGTAATCCTAAGAGCAGTTTAGCTAGTTCACGGAGTATCCTTGGGGCACTACCCTCAGTTCGGCTGTAGAATTGTTAATATTATGTAAATTTTACAAAGTTTTGATCATAAATTGTAATTTTTAAAAAAAAAAACGTATTTTAGGGCAAAAGCACCGAATAGTTTTCTCACATTTAGGATTTGAAAAATCTCATGCAGAGTCCCGCGATTATGTCAAAATATTGTTTCTTAGCTATCAACGTCCTTTATTTGTACTATTGTTTATTGTTTTTGTATACATATACTCAAATTATATTGTTTTATCATTCTGAAAGCTAATTTGGCAAGATCCGATAATTTGACAGTGTTTATATTGAGAGCGGCCTTGCAGTATAGGAGTGATCTTAAGGAAATGATAGGGGAAATATCCTTTCCTATTTTAAACATTATTAAAATCCACATGCATGAGGGGTGATCCCAGGCCCATATTTAATAAATAATATGTCTGATGCGACACGGGGGGGTCCCCCCCCGGGGGCAGGCACTGCGCATGCCCGCAGCTCCGAGTGGCAGAGCCCCGCAGACATGGCTGAGGACAGGCCGCCACTCGCTCTGCCTTGGCCTCGTCGGACCCGAACCGAAGTGAGTAATGCTCTGCCTCTCTCTCTCACTATTTTCATCTTCCTTGTCATCGCAACTGGCCAAATTGAAATTTATACAACCCACGTGTGATGGCACTATATTATATATTTTTTTTTTTTACTGAATATTAACTTGTCAGTTAGTAATTTTATTGTAAATAGCTCGTAATTTTGTTTTCATTCGATCCATCACGCTACAGACTAAATGTATTTAAATGTTATTCATGACCACATGGTTTCCAGTTACATTTTTAAGATATGTAAATATGTTTCACATTTATACTATTATGCATATCAAAAAATAAACAAACGTCCTTTGGCCTAGTCCCGATGCACTGAGAATGAAAACCGTAAACGCGGGAAACGGTATTTCAAATTGAATTTAGGTTGACCGGTAAAAACCTTATAACGTAAAAAGTGTTTTTAGTTAGGGACCAAACATTACATTGTACAAGAAGTATTGTATCAGCAGTTTCTTGAAAACTTTAATCTTTCGAGATTCAAACTTATTGAAATATTTATATTTTTGTTGTATAAAAGTTTTGCATTACCATTTAACTAAAAGTTTTTTTCTTAAAAACGTTTTAATTCTACATACAGTGCTTCTACTTAGTTAGATTATTAATTGGTTCTTATTGTTATTAGTACGTAATGAAAATATTTTAATTAATTACAGACATAACTTTAAATCTGCTATTTCACATGAAAGTTTAATAAAGAAATTAATCTAATAAATATATATTAACGATACTAAGTCCTTGATAATAAGTCTCAATGCTATGGTGAGGGCCCAGACCGCTCTAATTAGACTCTATGACGTGTATTTTCTTTTATTTTCTCAATATTTCTATTCCTTGCACATAGAGTTATTTTAGCCAATTCAAGAAACGCACAAACATCCAAGTATTTTATATTTTGACTAAAACAGTTTTTTCGTCACAATTTTGATATAAAGGTTAAAAAACTTATATTTTTCACTGAAAATTACGTTAAAAAAAAAAAAAAGGATTTAAAAAGTATTACATCTATTTCTCAAAAGCAAAATTAAATGCTCGTAAGATTTTTTTTCAGGATACAAGTTAACAAGTATCATTAATCTCATGATTTAAAAAAAAAATTTATTGATTATATAAGAGAATGTTCGCAAACAATTATTAATTAAGTGTACCTTTTTAGTAAAATCAAATTGGTTTTGATAGTTCGAGCTTTTTTCGTTGAACGCCAATTTATTTACTTATTAAAAAAAAGGTCATATAGAAGATTAAGTTATTTTAGCAAATACAGTATTGGAGGGATACTTGGCGATTTGAGGTGTCATAAAACTCCTGAAGTAGTAAGTACATATGGACTAACTAGTCAACTGATTGGTTAATAAAAAATTTAAGTGATTCAATTGATCAAAATTTTGAATGTTTATTCAACAAAACTTTCGAAATGTAAACTATTAATAAATTAAATCCTGGTTTAAACAAAGAAACGGAACGTATGGGAAAAGAATATTTTTTAAGGATCACCAGTTGGTTTGTGCCCTATTTAGGATTTCAAGTGCTAATTTTTTCCCCTGGCCGAGAAAACATAAAATACGGTAACATAATAAATAATAATAAGAAATGGTGTATGAAATATCGTACCGATCTCAATAGGTTTTTTTTTATTTATTTTTTTTTTTTATTAATAAAAATTTACTAATTTTTTGATATCAAAATAATAAGTGATTTACACTTGACCAAGATGAATTAAGTGTATTTTACCCACAAATATTTGATAAGAGACACAAACAAAATAGCTTTGAAGGATAACTTACTTTGATGACATACATACTAATCAGACAAGTCTTTCTAAATTTTGGCATATGAATTGATTTTAATAAAATTATGTTTTGACATCGGAAACCGACATTACCCTTTTTTACGAAATGAATATTTTAAAATTCGTTTCTTGCTGTATTTATGCGCGTATGTTCGTTTATCACAATCCACCAATTAGTCCACAGTGTGGTTAAACGCAGACGTTATATAAACAGGGATCTCGTAATGGGTTTAGTGGTTAGAGCAAAAGTAGTATTTGTAGCTGAACCATGATATTTCTAACAGGAAATCCCAAGACTGGGTGTGGATTTTGATTAGTTTTCGAAAATAGAAACGTGAGGCTCCTGGTATGATCGTCCGCTTTCCCTGCCCTCAGTGATGATCAAGTACATACGAGGGTGGTCTGAAAGGTTTCCGACCTAACAAAGATACAAGACGTTTTTTCAGAATTTTTTTTTTTATTTTCAACATAGTCTCCTTGTAACTCTACACACTTCTCCCAGCGATGCTCCCATCTCTGTAACTCCAAATAGTACTTGGGGTTTTTCTCTGCAAAATAATCGTTCACGAAGGTGATTGCCTCTTCATTTGACGAAAATCTCTGTCCTCCGAGCCCAATTTTTAGATGAGGGAACAACAAGAAGTCGCTTGGGTCTAGATCTGGTGAGTAAGGCGGATGGTCAAGCAGTTCAAACCGTAATTCATGGATTTTCGCCATGGCAACCGCTGAGGTGTGAGATGGTGCGTTGGTGAAACAGGATTTTCTTTTTCTGCAAATGTGGCCGTTTTCCCGCAAGTTCTGCCTTCAGCTTGTCAAGTAATGATGCGTAGTATGCTCCTGTAATGGTTTTTCCTTTTTGAAGATAATCGACTAAAATAACTCCATGACTATCCCAAAAAACAGTCGCCATCACTTTCCCAGCCAAAAAAACAGTTTTTGCTTTTTTTGGAGCCGGTTCCCCCTTTGCAGTCCACTGTTTGTACTGTATTTTTGTTTCGGGCGTATAATGGTGTATCCAAGTTTCATCGACAGTAATTAATCGGCACCAAACCAGTTTTTGGACGTCCCGAACGTTCATCGTCTCCCAAGCTCTTACGACCACGTTTAAATTCAGCTGCCCAAAATTTCACTGTGGTATATGGTGGTGCAGAGTTCCCATTCACAGAATCCAACTCATCTTTGATTTGCGTAGGCATATGGCCTTTCAAAAACAAATATTTAATGACAGCTCGATACTCGATTTTGTCCATTTTCATAAAAACACTCACATCGACTCACTCAAACGACTGTTACACAACAACTGCGCGTCCAAAGTGGCTGAAACTCTGGTGAGTAACTGTCCACAGACGAACAACGAAATTCACTAGCTTTTATTTACGACTGCTGCTATCTTCAAGTGGAGGTCGGAAACTTTTCAGACCACCCTCGTACGCCCGTGAAACCAAAATTAATAATCTTTCACCAGTGCAAAGGCCGCGAGTTCAGGAAATTTTTGGGGCACGTGTCACGTTGGAACTATATATATTTTTTAAATTAATTAATTCTATGTAAATATTTTGTGGATAAAATAAATATTTGCTATAGTATTATACATAAATCTGTTAATTAGTCAACATTTTACGGGTATTTGAGTGAAATTTAAAAATATTATTGAATTACCTCCCCTGAATTTGAAAACGCTCTATATGTTTTTATCTCTAAGAAAATAGTCAAAACTATACGCTTAGCTGCAGAAATAATGTCATCGATGTTATATTTTTAAAAATCAAAATCATTAATAGTTACTAGTTGTGGTCTGTATTAAGTTTGTTTCTATAATTGGCCAAAAAAAAATATATAAGGATAAAAATATATAAGGACATTCAGGATTCGAACCAGGGATATCCGGCCCTGTTACTTTTTCTTTTGGTAATAATTATAAATAATTATGTTAAAATATATATGCGTGGATGTCTTAATAAAAGGATATATAATGTTTCTAGAAAAAAAAGTTAACCATGGCTTTTAGTTGTACCCATGATCTTATACATAGCGATAGAAATATTTGTGAGTAAACAGCTCTGATTTCAGATACACTTCTGCCTTTCTTATTAATTAATACAATTTAAATCATATATTTACGAAAACTAGGCAATATTTCGTATTTCCTTCATTGGACGTGTGTAACTGGCTCTATCTTAGAGACTGCCCCGTACATTGGATGTGGCTATATACTATATTTGAAAATGTAGTAAACAGATATAAAAATATAATGTTATTTATTTGGTTTTAATGCCGTTATATACTCCATACTAGTCGAGACTGTTTAGTTTAATTTTTCAAAATCCACCTCATCTGGTAGGAACGTGTGTAACAAAAGCTTCAGTACGCATAGCTATATGGTCCCTTTTCATAAAATTTTAGGAACTGACAAAATTTAAATAAAAATATACTTAGGTTTTATAAAAGCATGCAATCCCCGATATCACTTAGTTTTCTTTAACAAAAAATATTCAGCTGAATTTTTCTTTAGCTCAGGTTGTAGAATTATAAGAATGTAGCACCAGGGTGGACTGAAAACATTTACATTTAATGAAATTTCTTGCATTTATGAATAAACATGGGCAAACTTTATAATCACTTGGGGATGAATAAGTGAGGCACCGGTATTAAGAATCGGCCTTGCCTCCCTGTCCAATCTCATCAAACCGAGGCTAATTGGTTCACCCCCCCCCCAAATGGGGGTTTAACTTGCTATAGTCTAGCAATTTTTTTCAAAACATTTAATTAAAATATTGAGGTTTGTTTTTTCTATTGTATAACTATCAATAAAAATAAACAAATTATACTAAGCAGCAATACTGTTTTTTGAAGATACGAAGAACAGATATAATTTAAAGAGAGTGAAAGCGTATTTGTAGATGTGGAAACAATTATAATTAAATACTTTGCTTGATCTAAGGACAAGTCGTCCACGGTGGTATTAATATATTTAAAATATGTAAACTTAGTTGCTAAAAAAAAGTGTATCGTTTTTAAAAAAATCAAGTTTTTTTGTCCCACATCGTATACACATCATCATCTAGGCAATAGAAAGACAATTATTGCAATATAATTAAAATCGGTTTAGTAGAACCAAATGGGGCCACTGTACGGCGCTAAGTGCAACAGTACTCGCAAGACAGACTCGCTCAAGTGTCCTGGAACGTCACTCCTTCATACGATTCAATAGGTTGGTTCTATGAGCCCACATCAAACTTGAAGGATCATGCGCAGTATAGTTGTGCCTTTTCAATTCAAACTATTAGACTATCAAACTATCAAATAATCAGATCTGTTCCAACAAGCTCAAAATCTAAACTTAAAAACGGTTTGTGATTCTCAAAACGATTGGAGTAAGGACTAAAAATCAGAGACATTGACAATTATTCTCTCCTCTTTTCCCACTACGGCTAGTAGAATAAGGAAGGTTACCAATATAGAGTGAATTAATTTAAGTAGCGTTACTATTTTAATTACAAACTGTTAATCGTAAAATTAATATACGTCCAATTTTATATTATGTATTAATAATTGAGTATTTACTTAAATTATAAATCGTT
This sequence comes from Acanthosoma haemorrhoidale, assembly GCA_930367205.1. Taxonomy (NCBI): domain Eukaryota; kingdom Metazoa; phylum Arthropoda; class Insecta; order Hemiptera; family Acanthosomatidae; genus Acanthosoma; species Acanthosoma haemorrhoidale. The sequence continues at coordinate 80,346,685 of OV884009.1, read as the reverse complement.
GAAAAATGTTATTAGGAGAGGTCAATTTTAATGTTTTTAATTTATAAATGAATTTTCCATTAATTACAAATCATTAATAGTTGAAAAATGGCCAAATCAAAAATGGTTAAAGAATAGTAATTTTTGTACGATGAAAATATTAATTCGACAGCATTTTACTTTATACAACCTACATATTTCATATCTTTTACATATTAGATCAAAAATTAAAACCAAAAGCTTTCTCTAATAAAAACAAAAAAGACTGCGATATTGCAATCCAACAAAACGGGTAATAAACAAGTAAGTTGTGTTGTAAAGTAGTAAAGTAACAGTCAAGTAATTTTCTGGAAGAGTCAAAAGTCCAAGATTGGAAAAAGAGTTCGCTTATGGTCAGTAAATAATCACAAACCAGTTTGATACTAGTTCGTCATTCTGTGTTGGAATAAATCTAATATTACATTATTTGATTTAATCATCAGTTGAATCGTTGTATCCTGTTCATGCAACTTAAAAGAAAATTAAAAGCTAAAATGTATTGTAAATATATGAGGTGGCGTGTATGAGATAATACAGATCGTGTAATTATTAACAACAATTAATTAGGGCATCAGTTACGTCCTGTTTCTGATGACTGCACTTTCCTTTTTGTGGGAATTTGCGATACTTGTCCTGCGGTCAATTCCGAACTTCGGATAAATCAAAACAGCTTAAGATCGGCTACTGATTCCCCTCGGTAAACCAAAATCATATATATTTGACATTCCAGGTGTTACTTATTTCGTCGTTGTATTAGGTTTGTATACCCACATGCCTACTTTTGTTATGGCCCCTTTGGGGTGTTAGGTTTGTTATTAAGATTCAGATAAACCATTCCACCTCTACGCCTTGCAATTCAGCGATTGCGGTCAAGCCCAAACCGCATTCAATTGTGACGTACCTATGAAATACGCAGTGGAGGCTAATAATCAAATTTAGGAATCAGAAAAAAAATAGTAATATACACTATACAAAAGGATGCCAAAGGAGATAATATTTAAAAAATGTGCGTAATATACTTGAAGAAGTACTGACCGACTAACATAAATTGTTTTAAACAAAATGACTGGCCAGAAAATATTTTAATGACGTTAATTTATATATATATTTTTAAAATTTTTTAATAAAGTATGTTGCTTTATGATGGTGTCCAAAATCTCGCAACAAGCTATGAATGAATAAAGTTTTAGAGAAGAACATTACGCACATTTTTAAATATTACAAAATAGGTAATATTCAAGAAATACATTTTTTATTTTGATTTAAAGAAAATAACTGATAACCTTTTACAAAATTGTAAAAATATGAAAATGCTACAATGATAAATATACATCGCCATAATTAGGACGAGTTTCCAGGAGCGGGCAAAGATGTAACGAGACGAGCCAGGTAATATCCCGAAACAACTATGGCTTAAGAATCCGAAATACTTTGTGGCGATCTGGCAGTAACTTAACAATATAAATGACATTTCCTTTGACAATAATGACCACCACACTATTAACTAGTTGATCAAGATTGAAGATTTATTGCTGGTGAGAGAAGGTTAGAAACCTCTAAACTTCACTGCATGCCTGATTAACACTATAAGCTAGACAAGCTTTAGCTTAATGCCAGGAAAGGGTCTCACAAATTCGGTTAATGTTGGAATTTATACCACAAAGTAGTTAGTTTGCGTTTTACCACATTATGTCAAATGTTCGAATAACGAAGCTATACCGAAGTTCTCGTCGATGTTAATCGTTGTGAATAATCCTACTGTTTTAATATTTATTAGCCAAATAAAAAATATAAACAGAGTTATGATTCAAACTCTGGACTTGACTTGAGAGCGCACCTAAAGTGTCTTGGTTCTTGCCTGTAAGAGCGCGTAAGTACGTATGGAAAAAGCAGGGGGGATATTAGGAGGGAGAGAATTCCAGAGAGCGAGTAAGAAAGGAACAGCCGAATGCTGCAGGCTCTGTGGGAAGAAGAGATCTTGTGTTCCAGGAGTATTTTGTAAATATAATATGGATATGAGTGATAGTCTGAATCAAGGAAGTGTTGTCTGCGGAAGGGAAGAGTCTCACTAACTCGACGAAGAGATGTAATTCACGGGAGCACCACGGAGTCCTGAAAACAAATGTAAAAAACAGGCGACTTCCTTCAACCTGTCCCCAACTCTTACCGTGAGGCCCCTATAAACCAAAGGACATAGTCATGGTGAATGAAAATGAGGGAAGATACAAGGAGTTGATGTACTACAGGATGGGGAAGGACATGACAAGAACAATTGACTACCTTATTATTATTATTATTAAAAATAATGGGATCAATAACATTATTTACAGTATGACACATTAGAAATATTATGAAGTGTACAAATGCAGTGTATATAGACCCATTGATCAAACTGTCAAATTTTAAATTGTGCTTCTGAACAAATGTGTAAATATTGTAGATGATTAATCATGAAAAAATTGTTTAGCTTAGGGCTTTGCTTATCTCGAATCCTGTCTTACTTTCATATGAGTGTAAAAATGGCTTAAATACCAATTGATTAATTGAAAATTTAACACAATCCCTTATTGTCAGCTTATTTAATTCATGCTTCTTATTTCAACTTTCTTATTTGATTAGCCTTACAAAGTATTTTTAAACCGAATTTCTTCTCCTCTCCTCACTTTGCCAATGATATTATCTTTAGATCCTCTGAAGCTTCAAAGTTAGGCTTAGTATATAAGTACTCTGCTTACTTAGAAAAGTTTATTTTTCTCTTAGTTGGGGATTGAAACCGAAGGGCTTCAAGGGACTTTACAAACTTTTGGATCATGCTTGACCAGAACTCTCTCCCAATTCACAGTTTTAAGTTGTTCCTATTTCGCACAAAGTCTTATCCTAGAACATAGTGACCTCAATTTTCAATCCGTGAGAATGAATTGATAATAATGAAATGTTTATTTAATCGTTTCAATTGTAAATTTATTTCAAACAGTATTAAAAAATTTAAGAGAGGGATAGTCACTTTCACAGACATCCCTCCTTCAGTTGTTTATTTGTTTTACCGTATCAAGTAATTAATTAGTTATGACACATTTTAATTTACAATTTTTAGCGCCGTCGGAACATTAAATGACTCTATCATGCAAATTATTATCCCTCTATGAAAAACTGTGGATGTGAATTGTCCAAGCCCCAACATATACTACATATTATTGATTAGACCGACGAGATCTTAAATTCAATACCCTACTTGAATACATTTTTTTAAATTATCAATTAAAAATTAAACAGTTATGAAATGTTGTAATTTACCATGAAGTTACTTTTATTATTGGCTCCGCCGGGACATCAAACAAAACTACCATTCAAAATATCATCGCTGGGGCTTCGAAAAAATCGGAAACGCCATTTTGACGTTAGTCCATTTAAGACCCAACAAATGTCATATATTACTAAACATAACGTCATGCCTTTATAAATGTGATGGACAAATATTTACAACTAATACATTTGTAACGAGCCTTGATTATTTTTCACGGGTATGGTTTTGCTTTTAGTATCATTGAGTCTTTAAATTGAATTACAATAAAAAGTATCATGCCTCTAAAAATATATGATTGAGCTAAAGCTGTGACAGTTATGGTAATCTGCTACTTTAGAACTTCCTGTGATTATAGATTGAAAAACCAAAACAAAAATTACAGAATGTTGCACGCTAAAACTTAATTGTGACCCTATTAAAAATTGTGTAAAATATGTATTTATTTTTTCAAAGTATAATTCACTTATTAAGTAATAAACACTTACTCATGTTTCATGAAGATCTTTCATATCTTTCCAGTATGACTAACCTCATGGCTTCATTTTAAACAGGAGTCATTCTGATTTTAAAAATGAATCAACGAAACCCCAAAAATGAATCGTTGATTGTGTTCGCCTTCGAACAGACCGACTATCAAGTACTTTCTGGATTATAAACTGAATTAAAAATATTATTACCATTATTATTAAGTAATTTTTACTGATTAATAATTACAATCTACTTTAAATGGGCACATAATTATAAAGTATGGATCTATTATCTTTACGAAGTATAGATTGATTATCTTTATAAGTATTAATCAATTGATAATATGAATAAAATGTTTCAGCACCAAGGCTAATAATTGTGGCCGTAATTGGTAGGTGACACTACGGAGCCATTAATTCTTAACCTCTGTTTTGGTTTTATAAACCTGTATCATTAAACTTTTATTCAAATACAGCAGAACCTCGCTAATCCGAACTTATAAGGACCAGAGGTCGAAACGGCTAAAAAGCCGGGTTAACCGGAGATGAAACAAATACTTGTTTAACATATATTTTTTTTTTTTTATTTATTGAAAGTCTTTATTATATTCCTTTCGCTTGACAGGATAATATAAATTTGTGTTAAAAAAAATAATATGGATATTGTTATAAAACAATAATATAGTCGGCTAAACATTTTATTTTATTAATTTATTATTCTTTTTTTTTATTGTTGTTTGTTCTACATATGAAGGTAGTGATTCCTACTAGCATTGCCAAACAAAGAAATTGTCAGGTTTATATCCTCATTTTTTTTCTTTTTTCTATACCACTATTCAATATTATATATATATATATATATATATATATATATATATATATATATATATATATATATATATATATATATATATATATAATGTTTTATCGGGGAACAGTTTATAATTTATGGAGGTTTCGTCGATGTTATAAACTTGCTCCGGAAGCAAGTTATTTTGTATTGCAATTTACTTGAGCTTATCGATGAATACTTCTGCCCCAGAAACGTCAAATGAAAGCTTTTAACCCGAAATCAAAATTGTCAAATTCCATGGGTATTTTTCCACCGCTGGAGCCACACTTCTGAGGCAGTTAACGTCGAAGAAATCTGCTCACTTATTTTTGCACATATGGTAATTGATTTCTGTTCAACTATCGGCCTAGTCGCCTAATATTTCCAGCTTTTTCAACGTCTTCCGTGCCGATTGACCATCGTCGACTGCCTTTGAAAAATCCCTTCATTTTACGAAGCCATTATGTTATTATTATTCGTAAAATTTTCGTTGAAAATCTCATCGTGAACTCGCCGGTCGCATGGTGCTCCGAGAATATTGAGTACGCTGTAGACGAGGTGTTCCGATTACCGGGAGAGTCTGACTAGCGTAAGTCGGATTAGCGAGGCTTTATTGTAGCTATGAATTTACCCACATGAACTGAACCTTGTCACATGCTCAGAATGCTAATTTAACCCGAATTCGTGATTATTTCACTTATTAAATCTTATACAAAATAACAATAAATTGGTTATCTTATATGTTAAGGGTTTGAACTATAAATTTAAAATGAAGGTATTGCCAATTCACATTTATTTTTTAAAAACTAATTTCAAAACATAACAGATATATCAGTGTCTAAGGTAATATAAGTTTTTTAAATAAAACATACCTGCAGTTTTCACTAGCAATAAAAGAACGTATGTATTTTACGGGTTTTATGAGATGTAATGTTTGAATAAGTTAATTTTTTTTTTTTTTAAGGTACACCGCCATTAGTGGGCTTGGCCTAGATTGACGTGTGATCACATCAAGTACATGTAAGTACTATTTGTTTAGATTTATTAATTATACACTCAAGCAACAATATGTTTTGATATAAACAAGGATATTATATGTATATTATTCCTTCTTGAACTGGCCCAACATTCATTATGCTATGGTATATATTTATAAATGTAAACAAAATAAACGAGACATGTAATAAAGAAATAATATGGGGGGATACACCTGAGACTTGGTGCGTCTCATTTAACCTAATAACCTCTTTGCGATCAGTTAGGAGTGTATCAAGTACGCAACTTTTAACCATGGCACTGAAACTTTACATTTTTATGTAATAACCTTGATATTCTTTATGCATTAAGGTATCTAATGGATCCTAACCCACGAGAAATGAAAATCAGAACATTAAGTCTTTAGAGGAGTCGCTTGAGAAAGTTTAAAAGTTGGCAAAACGGAACCGACTTTTTTCACATTTTGTCCATACTTCTCGATATCGTACTTTAACCCAAAACTAAGAGATAAAACCTTAAAAATTTCAGATCGATCGAATCGTTTCTACGACCACTATCGTAGAACATACATGCATTTTATAAAAAGTTCAAAAATATAAATTGGTGTAAGGTATTATCTAAAAGAAATTCCCAAAAATCTCATTCGGCAACGTCCGGCATATTAATATTATTATCCGGAGGTATTAATATTTGAACAAATGGTGCCGAAATAAACATTGTTATTTGTTTGCTTCCTGTCTTCTACGCTACAAGATGAAACTTGAAAACAAAATCTGTCAATCCTTAAAGTTGCTTCTGTCTTTCAGTTCCTTTCGAATATTTGTGTTAAATAGTTATTGCAATCATTTTATAAAATCTATTTATAATATTCATAGAATTTTATAAAATGTTTTTTATATTTCACAGCTATAAAAAAACTGCATGATCAGAGAAATATTCAGTTTTTTAAGGATGTGATTTTGTTCAACACGTCTTTAAACATTACACAACATTGTGCTCCTTGGAAATAAACTTAAAGGATTTTGCAGTAATTTAAAAACCAATTGGATTCAAAGTAGCTACACGAAAGAAAGATTTATGGAAAAAAACAAAGAATGGCTTCCCGAAATCCCGAGGATTTTTTTAAATCTGAAGAGCGTGAAGTAGCAGGACACAAGTCTTTTGTTGAATGCCCTGACAGGCATAAAATTCGGAGAGTTGAAAAGTCTAGGAAATGCTCCTCTGGAGAGTAATCCAACCAACCCACTAAATTATTACTTACTTATCAATTACGATAAATATATAATTGAATACAATTAGAGAATAACAAATATGTTTTATTTATATTATTTTTTCTAATATTAATATTTTCTTTTACTATAATCGTTTTTATAAATATTTACACGTTAAAAAAAAATACAGTATTCGTTTTCGTTTTTACTTATATTAGTAGATTGTGTTCATATGAAAATGCTTAACTATTGTTAAAACCCATTTAATTAGGTAAATAGGTATACATAGATTAAATATTAATGTTTGAATAAAAAAGTTAGTTCCACAATTTGTAAACTATATATAAATATAGTTCAAGCTAAGGATTCACTTCATGTAGTTACTGTTCACTAAGGTGGGAACGTCAGCTAAATATGATTATTTTATGACCACCCCTAAAAAATTGAGACTTATGTCCATAGAATCGACAGTTTCGACCTACGGTGCGCCGCGGTGGTTTGGCAAATCTCAAGAGGCCTCCTCTCGTCAATACATCATCACCAGACGGTGCTTCTTAGGTTTCATACGTGTAGTAAATTGAAAATTAAACAAGAGGTTTATGGCAAACCTCAAGCTCGCCGTTCTAGAGGTTAAGGCACCCACCTTTAGCCTCGGTTACCTCGGTCGACCTATACTCATGTCGTGCATGATGTACATATATAATAAGAGTATAATCAAGTGTAATAAAAATTTATGAACGCAATTATTACCTTTGTAAATTCAACTCAAATTTAGAACTTGTAAGAAGGAGCAAAACAATAAATTATTCGCGATAGACGAGTAAAAAATATAATTTCATGGCTGTGAATATTAGCAGGATAGCGGTGGGTTAGTGATCATAAAAACTTGCCCAGAGCTATCATTAGTAGCGGAACATAATCATACCTCTCCACTTCCTACAACCGGAAATTCCCATCATGAAGGTGATAGTGGCTCCGAGCGGTCCTCGGTGCAAGTATAAGCGCCATTATTTGAAATTAGAGTAATTACCTCCTGGATAGTGGATTTAAAATCTGTCTATTAAAGGTTCGATTGAGATATTAGTCAAATCACAGGGATTTCCTTCCAGATAACCCTTTTCCACCCACCATCTCCACCGAAGGTTTTCGAAACATATATTATTGATATGGGCTATTTTTGGAAATGGCCAATGCTCAACACACTTATTTCGTCAAAATTTGATTGTTGAAGGTTTTTGATGAGAATGAGCAAAAGTCCCCAACCCTGTGCCCGCCACTATACAATGCTCCCTATTAATAATCTAACGGGTCAAAAGTAAAAAAAAATTGATGGAATATTTTGTTATAAAATTTAATTGTTTAGTGAGGTTCAGGGGATATTAGAAAACATCCTACGAGTTCAAAGTAAACAAAAACTCGAGAAGAAATGATGATCACTAAAATAGAAATTTTAAAAATCTAGAACGCTCTTGGAACTTCTGAGAACTTCAGAATATATATTTTTCCTGTTTATACTAGTCATGTATTTTACATATATATCAACTCAAACCATTTATATTATATTGCTCATTTTAGTTGCGAAATATGTGATTAAAGGAATATTTATTTCTTAGTTCTTTATTTATATAAAGGACCAAAAAGTATATAATAGACCAAACCAGGAATTCCGTGATATTTTATATGAATATGTACATAAAGTTTAAGAGAAGAAATACTTCAATCCTTACTTTCGTTTTTTTAAGTTTTAAAGCGAAACTGGGCTCAGTGCAATCGTAGCTTCTTATCGCCTACAAATTTGAAATAAACAAACGACATGCCGGCTGCCAAAACAAGGACAATGCGGCTTCTAGAAATTATTGACAAATATCCTTCAGAAACTAGGTTGCTTATCGATACTCACAAACAAGGAGGGGAGAATACAAATTATGACAACACAAGAAAATTCGAAGGTTTCGTCAGATATAACTGGCGTTGACGAGGAACTCATTGAAAAGTTAGATGTTATTCTTCAAACCATCCTCTCGTGAAATAAAACATCCTGCCTTTGAAGATTACACTTCAACACACCAAAATTGTATACAAGATTATGTGGATGGTATCCTATGCACCCCACAAAATTATTATTCCTATTGGTAAACTTTCTGAGGAAGTCCAAGAAAATCGCCACAAGGGGTTTAAAAAATATCGGAATTTTCTAGAAAATATCTAGAACACATACAAATGAAAATATTTTTCACAATTTGTTAATATAATCTGATCCAGTTATCTTATAATCCAGACCTTTAACTCCGAAAAATGTTAGCTGTTCTGAAGAAGTATTGGAACTTTTTTTTGCAAAAATGCAAGAATCGACTTGGACATATTAAGTGTTATGTCATTATAATGTTATGTACATGTTTAGCTTTAGCGAGGTGATTTCTTTATTACTTATATTAATTTTATGTGTATATTTAAATAATAAATCATTTTTTTGCTTTTTCCTGAAAATGTTTTAGTTTTCGGGGTAAGATATATTTTGATTGCTTACAAAAACTTGTCTGACTTAAAATGATATTTTTCCAACTAAGTACAAATAATTTTAAACTAAGAAAACAATTAATTTATTTAAATTGACTTTTGTGCCGCTAGAGTGTGTAGATAGCCCACTGTGTTCTGTGGGGTTTGCTCAAATAAGGACAGAAGAACTGGAGCTAGAAAATGTTGGATCAGATGAAAATTTCTGAAATATAGTTGACGGGAACAAATTTTTATTTCTGAAGAAAACATGAAACAAGATAAGGTTTTTTTCCGTTCCACATATTTGTGTAAATCGTTGTTTTCAAGAATGAATGTCATGAAATCAAAGTACAGATCTCGACTTACAAATGAACATCTTGATGATTGCTTACGAGCAGGAATACCCGCTTAATTATGAAGCAATAACCAATGGAATGCAGTACCAATTGACTTTAAGATATAAATTTTTTATAAACAAATTTTATACCATGTAAACTTGTCTATGTATTATTAAGTAATTGTTTGTTATACATAAGAATATAAACAATAATTTTAAAATTATATGTTTGAAATTTTTTCTATTGACTATATCCAACTTATGCGTTTACCTTGAACAAATAAACGGAACCCACCGCTTGAACGATAAGGATCTATAATGTGCTCTTAGATACAAAATGGTTGGGGACCCCTGGGTAAGGATTACGCTACTATTAAACGCCATAAGGATCAGTGGATGCTATCATTTTTATTGCTAAGCCCAAGGGAAGAGGATCTACTTTCAAACAGGTACGTGACAATGTCACTCACAAAGATCCAGACAATTTGAAATGCTAAAGGTGCATTCAACAACCCATTGAGCTACGCTGTTAGGTTCAGATATAACAACTTTTTTTTTGGCGACTCCTTCCGGAGGACGGTTCCTCATACGGGGTTCAGATTATCGTTTATCATCATCAGATATTGAAACCTACCTCATTTTTTACCATTTCTTTTTCTACTTTATTTGATCAATTTACCTTAACTAATTTGGCAGGTCCGTCATGAGATCTTTAATTCAAATTGTTTTATGTCTTTGACATAGGAAATTATCCCGATTGAATCGCCCGATCTCAAGGCTAATGTTGTAGTTATTAATAAATTGAGAAACTGGGAATTGTGAAATATATACAAATAAAATGGTTGTCGGGGCGTCACTAGGGGAGTGCCTGATCACTCTAGCCCTGGTGACAAGTGCGGATCGATGTAGTTTACAACATGGACCATTGTTCCATGTCGGCATTTTTATATCTGACTCCATTTATTGATAGGAATGTGTCCCGACAAGACACTATGTTCAAAAGAAAAAGGTAGAGAGGTAGCATAAATGATAATACCGGTTCAGAGTTCAAACGGGCCACGGCAGTCTGGTAGGCTGGGCGGCAGGCGCGAGACAGCGTGACGCCTCATAGGACAGCAGAGAGAGAGTAGAGTGAAGAGTGAAATTTACTGATATAAATATGATAACCCCCTCCCTCGTGGAAGGCTAGGTAATTGCCCGGAGTAAGTTTTACGATACACAGGTAGTCACTCCCTTTTAGTTTGTTGACCGTTGGGGTAAAAGAGTGTGTTTTAATAGGGGTAAGTGTCCTTTGCCCAGGTTTTATGGTACCAGGTGGCTAATTCTCTTGGTTTATTGCCGCACCCTCTTTTAGTTACCTGTCTACGACTTCCGACCTCTCTATGATTTATTACCGTCTGTCTGCCTGTTCCTACTACGTACCGCGACCCTGATTTATTCCAAAGAAGCTTACAAGATTTACATTATATTATAATACATTATGAACCAGAGTGTAGGGTAATTTACATATATAGTTAGCGGTCGCTATAATGGTTATAACAAATAATTATAATTATATAGAGTGCTTACAAAAAGTATATAAAAAAATATTCAATTCCTTTTTAAATTAGGATATTTACTACTAATTACAAAAAACATGAAATTTGAGCTCAACTTCTTTTAATGGATCCATAATAAAAACAATATTAATATCACCCAATCGATGATTTCCGTATAATCCAATCAACATTACTGTCTGCTGTTGGTTCTTCTCCTCTCTTCCTGTATGGTACCGATAGTTCGGGAGCTTGCTAAGAGTCCGCTCTTCTCGGCGGTCGTGCTAAGACTGACTCTTTATCTCATCCCCACTCCTAGGGGCATAAAGGAAGATGCTTCCCATATGTTAAGGTTCCTGGTCATGATATGCTCAAATATCATGAATGTTACAATATATAGAGATCGTTACGATTATAATTTACCGGGAATAACAACTGGAAGTATACGAAAAAAATATAAGCTAGCTCTTGTATGTGTTCAATGAGTTCTCTCTGGTGCATAGGATGTCTAAAGCCCTAGGTAGGAATTATTTTGTGAAAAAAAAAGATTCAATGTTCTGATTTTTGTCTGTAGCTGAGGATACACGAACGACCGTAGCACAAAAAGAAAAAAACAACAGTGATATTCTAGACACTAAAGTTTTGGGAGACAATGGAAGCCACATTATTCACTGCCTAACTCGAATTTCAGTTTTATTTGGCATTTCATTGTCTTATCGTTTGATCAACTTTTTTTTCGTTATTCTATCTTTACTAAAACCTAATCCAAAGTCTCATGTAACCTTCCTTTGTCATTTCAGATCCATCGGATTGTTTGTACGTTTTAGTTACATATTTTTTTTAAATTATTGATTGTCTTGTGAGTTAAATTTCAAATATTTTCCGTTTGAGTCTGAATCGTAAGTTTATTGTCAATTGATACCGGGTAACAGAGCAATGACGCGATGAGAAAGTTATTTGTAGTTACTTTATTATGTTGATTTCTGTTTTATATTTGTTGTACCATTCGTATAACAGATTTATATTATTTAGAATAATCTGGGAGGCGTGTAGTTGGTCCTTTAGAGTGAATAGCTGTATCGCCTGCTTATGTGGCGGTAAGTATTTGTAGGAGTCTAGGTATGGAGGGGGTGAAAAGAAGTTTAGCAAGTATTGACTCCTGTAGAACACCAGAGTTTACCAGGTGATATTCGTAGGTAGATACCGAGGAACCTTCTTGAATATTAAAAAAGCTATTACGATTTTAGGGTTAAGTAGGATGTGTGCAGGTAGTCATCTTCTAAGTTCTTCTTAACTGGTTCGCTTAAGACACTCTGTCAAAGGCTCCTTGAACATCGAGAAATGCACTTGAAACATACAACTTTCTTTTAAAAGCTGAAGCGATATAGTATACTACACTATAAATGGTGAAATGATGATGACGGAAGCCGAATTTTCGGTTTGTAATAATAGTGTTGAAGTATTCCTCTGTACTGCAACTTTTTTAAGTAATTTTGCAAAAAGAGGAAGGGAGCTGGTAGGTAGTAACAAATTGGCAATCAAAATATGATCGCCCGTGTCTATTTCATAGTTTGTCACCTTCCACCGGCCTAGACAATTAAGCGAAAACCCAGAATACCCTCTGAGTAAAAGCTTACCTTTGTTACCACGCTCTCATTATAATTTTCATTGGTGGTTCTAGCAATAATTGTTAGCATGCTGAGGAAGAGGTTTCGCTGGGGGGAGGTTTGTAGCCATTAGCCACACTCTCATCACTAATAACATCTTGAGTACTACCCAATTGAAAAATCTCTGTTTCAACATTATCGTCTTCACTGTTATCTTTGGATTGTAAGATATCGTTTTAAATACAAGGCTTTTGGACCATAATTACTAATTAATAAGCTAATTTATTTTGAAGATACCATCGATCCTTTTCGTCTTTTCTATGACCAGAGTTTAAAACGTTTAACAAAAACTAGTTTTTTTTTTTCCAATTTTAATTATCTATTGTAAAAATAAAAACTTGAAGTTTTTATTAATTTGAGTTTACCCTCAAATTTTTGTTCGCTCGGTGTTGTGAATGGATAGTGTGGGGGGGGGGTTGAGTGCCACCGCTAACTATTAATGGAGGTTCAAGTGAAATAAAAAATAACTTTTTACCTTCATGACATTTAATGAAAAAACTTGCGTACAAGCTGATTTGGATGGAAATTAAATTAATTTCGTTTCTAGAAAATCTCTCTCTAACTCTAAACCAATACATAACTTCGACATCTCAATCAATTATTAACTAGGTACGATGAAAAAATCGATTCTTTAAGAGAAATCAATCAATGTATTTTTAATAATACTATTTAATTTTCATATCGCACTTATATGACGATCTGAAGATATATTTTATTCTCACATGTTTCAAATTGTATATAACCTAATTTATGTACACGATTTAAACAAATGCCATCAAGGTAAAAAGTTATTTTATTTCTCACTTGAAACTCCATAACTGTAACCAAGCCACAAGAATAAAATCAACAAAAACAAAAGAAAAGAACAATCATTCAAAAGAAAAACGTCAATATTTAAATAGAAAAATATCTGCGTATGGTTTAAAAAAAACAACAAGACAGTAAATCAATATCTACCTTTTTGAGCAGAATAATTTATACCTCGATGAATTAAAATTGAAGGTGAGAAAAATCAATGTTTTACGAAAACAATATTAATAATTTGTGAAACGCACTATCAAAAAAATATATGATGAAAACTATCAATGTTTAGAAAATGTTATCTATATGTAATCAGAAAAAATACTTGAAGAGAAAAAGTCTATATTCTTACATAAAGATATCAACGGTTTCTTTTTTTTTATAAACTTCAAAATCTTTATTGTGATCAAATTACAAATAAATTGATATATTAATATCTAACTTTAAAGAGTTAAATATCAATGTTTTATGGAAACCTCAATATCTCGATAAATGGACATATATTCTGTTATTTCAACCAACGGCTCATCAGCATAATTCGAGGTGTTGTTAAATATACCTTTTAGATCCATTCTATGATAGCAGAACATAGACATAAGCATACAAAAGAACCTTAATGAAAGTAGGGCACCCCCTTTGGGCATGACGATTAATTTATACCACAATAAACCATGAATTTTCCAATTAAGAAAGGAGACTTTTTCAGTCAGATAATTTTCAGTAAGCGGAAAAGGGCCGTAAAGATATTGGCGTATCAGGCTTTACCCAGTCATTCATGATTCATTTTCATCATTTAATTACCTACTCCGTCTATTACTCTCTTTATAGTTAAGCACATTACAAAAAAAAAAAAAAAAAAAAAAAAAATGAGGGCAAAAGAAGATTTCATTGAAAAGACTATAATTACAGCTCGGTGGGGTTGGGTACTTTTCAATCAAGGGAGAGATCCCCACTCCTCTCCGGTGTGGGTACCGGCCAGTCATCGTTGGCCATCCTTGTATTTCGCACCTTCAGCTCTCTTCAGTGGTGAGTCTTAGATATGTTTATATGTTCATATGCATAAATATGTTTATATGTGATATCCAGCCTGTAAATGATCACAGGCATAGTTATGTTACTGCCAATATATTATTATATTATAATATATTATATTATTATATTACTGGTATTATATTTTCATGCGTTTATTCTTTGTACTTATTTTTATAGTTCATTAATAATATATATATATATATATATATATATAATAGAATATAATCTTATAACTTCACAAAACCTCGAAATATGTTAATTAGGTTTTGATCAAAATAAAATTAGGGGAAGAAGGAAACAGTTTATTGTTGATCGATGACTTGGGTTCGTAAATTTAGGTAAGCAATTTTACACGTACCTTTCATATCTCCACCTGTAACATTAGACGATCTTGAAGATACCTTCCCAGTTTTAGTTTCAAATGATTTCCAATCGCTCCTTACACTACAGCTGATACTTCACTACCACTAAGTAAACTATAAATAAAGTAGTTGAAACAGAATGAAAAAAAATATATTATTTTTGGACATTAGACTCCTAAAAATAGCCTTAACGAACTCAAACGATAAGGTTTTACCCTAAAAAGTTTGAATAAAACAAACAAGATTTATAAAAAAAAAAAAAAAAAAGATAGCGAAATACTCGTACAAGAATGCAAAAATTTAGATAAATTGTTTGTAAAAAAAATCTGTATTAAAAAAAAATACAATCTACCCCAATTGGGAAATGGGTAATTGTAATAAATGATCATTCATACCATTTTAATAGTATTCCCTTAATTCTCTCATTCATGACCAACAGAACGGACCACCCAGATTGCACAGCTCATTGCTGATTCAGCTCCCCTGAGCCAACATTCCCTCTCCCACCATGTAAAGCCCTCTTAGAAATAAATCATAAGTAAATTGCACTAATTGTTTAAAGTAACATTTGCTTGGCATGTGATATAGTTTTATATATATATATATATATATATATATATATATATATATAAATATATATATATATATATATATATATATATATATATATATATATATATATATATAAACTATAAGTTTGTAATTGCTTAGTACTCGGTGGGTGTCCCGCAAACCCATTGATAAAAAACATTTCACTTTATCAGTATCATTCAATGAAATTTTGAGGTTATATCAGGGTGCCTGGGTACTTTATCAAGGACTGGTCAATTGACCCTGAATCCTATCTTTTTCATCAAGTTTTTATTCAAATAATTTAGTTATTTTATTCATGAAAAAACTGTTGTGTGTAACTCGTACCAAGTAAGAAAGGAGGTCTCTCCTTGCCTAAAACGACGGTGGCCTCGCGATCTACTGTAATTAGATATGTAAGTAATTTTGTCCTGGCACTCCCCACTCCTGTCTTGAGCGTCTGTGGCTCTGTTAATCTCTCTCTGGCCTTCGCCTCATGGCGGTTGGAGAGGAGGTGGGGAGAGGGTTCCGCTACTTCCGGTCCTTCCACCAGCTTGCTGAGGTAGATTCCATGTCAGATTGTGTGGGTATATATTGTATGAATGGAAATTGAACGTAAGTACGAATGAATTGTTACACCCCAATCAGCATAAGCAAATTATAATTTTTCTCCTAAAGAATTTTTAACACCAAAAATTATACCGGTGGACGAGAAGATGCCGAAACTCAATGGCAGACACTCATGTGACTGGTTAGTAATGTCTTCATCTCCAATCCTGTAGATTCCAGAGAAATTTCGTAATAAAGTCTCAAACGAAAAAGGAAATTGACAGATTCTTCAAACTCAAATTACAGCGAAATGAATTTAAGAGAGCGGAGAAAATCGGCATTGACAGAAGTTGGCTGAGGGTATATTTTCGACATCTGGGAATCTGGGTCAGGGAGTTTTCTTAATATTCTTCCTGGATAATGCACTCTCCCTTAAAATATGTTGAATAGCAGTGCTTTATGCTTCCTAAGTATAAATAATGAGTACCTTTTATGTCATTATATTATGTTTATGACATACCATTTCGCTATCACAGCTATCCAATAAATGTCAGAATAGAAATATTTTATTTTTAGCGTTATAACGTAATAGTATTAGACAGGGAAACTAATCACGATTACAATTATAGCATTTTGGATCGACTTATTTATGATATGCGGATTAATAAATTACATAACTTACCGATGGTTTAGATTCGGCCACGTCATTTAAGTTTGTAAATATAACAAATATTTAAATAATTTCGAATTTTATTCTGCGTCAAATTTTGAAAAAATGGTATGGCTAATTCCAGAAAAATATATAAAGTAGAGGGTATTGCCTTTGATTTCCCTAAACAACATTCACGTAATTTTATTCTGTGAACTGCACGTAAAGCATTTCGATTAATTGATTGCCTGGATATTAGATTTAAAGATCTGATCTAAGTACACATGGATAAGGTTTATTACAAAACTCAATATATTAGAAGCTCATTTCAACATCACTATATCGTTTACGGGTTAGCAAACTTTTATCTCTAGTGGAAGCTAATTATAATCATTGAAATCATGGGCAATATTATTTTGCAGCCTTAATGAAACCCTTAACTGAATCGCTTATAGCAGAAACCCCATAAGTGACAAAACATTCGAAATCGTGTTTTTTATGTTTTTTTGTATATGATTGTATTTGAATGGTTTCGATTGGTGCAGAAACCCCTTATGTTCGTATTTTTTAAACAACCAGTTCGAAGACTTAGAAAATCTCGTTGGGTACAGCACAGATTATTCTATTAACTTCTGCAATATTCTTTTGAATTGGCCGACATCAGTTGAAGAGGGAAAAATGGAAGATACAGATTTTTTTTACTTTGATGTTTAGTTAGATAAAAACAAATTTTAATGAGTTTATAAAAAGTCTGCTTTGTTAATTTTAACCCCCTAACGTATTTTTGCCATAAAAATAGTAAAAAAGTGTTGAAAATTAATTTTATTGCAGACACCCTATAACTGCAGAGAGTGGGTGATTGTGTCTGCCCTCACCCCTTAACCTTATTGAATATATAAATACTCCATACTAGGTGAAGAACCACCATTTACTTTTTCCCGAAAAACAAATATCCTTTTAATGAAGTGTACATTTTTTTTGATTTCCCAAAGATTTGAAATTCTGGACTTCTGGAATTTCTGCAATAATCGATTCAATTTTTGACTAAAAATCTATATGAAGTCTACCCACCCTTCCCTTACATCAAACGAATTTCCCATCAATCAGATTGAAAATTGAATTATACCTACACAGACAAATGTTACATACACAATGGCGGTATAAAATGTTTTGAAGGTACATATCAATTAAAACACATATTATACCCCTAAGCCAAGTTAAGCATAAAAAACTAATTCTCCTAAATAGCAAATGTTTAATTATTACATCTCCATGGAATCAACCTCAAAACCTAAACATTGATATGGCAGTAAGTCAGACCGAAACGTCTGAATTGTTTTAATTTTTCAGTAAAGTACAAATTACAATTCCATAATCCAGATATTATACACTATCTCATTCGAATCATAACCCAAGCGGAACAGAAATAGCACTACTAACAAAAATCCTCCAATGTTTGCATAATCATATTCATGGAAAGTCCAAATCTCCCCAATCCTTGAATGCAAACATGGTCTGAGAGTAAAGGCACTGCATACACCAAGTAACAAAGTCCCTAGAACGAAAGGGCCCTCAATCGGGCACCCCCACTTTACCAGGTTCACTTTGTGGACACAAGTTTTATGAAAATGTGTGGGTAGGATTAATGCCGGGTCATGATTTCTCGCTATTATGGATATTAATTTATGGATTATGGAAAATCAAGAGCTAGGAAGGGCAAACTTGCTATCCCTTGGTTTTGCTTTGTCCTCTACCAAGTATCTACCAAGTGATCAAATATACAGTTTTCAGACAATACCGCACTCTAACGAAGGCACAATATTCAATCAGAATCGGTTGTATCGAAAAATAGACAGAAATTTTCAAAACAAATCCAACAACAATTAACTCTGAAAACAATTACCTTTTCGGTGAAATCTCCTTAATATTTGCGAATTCGATGAAAATAAACGTTTTAGATAAGAAATGGTATTATAAATAATAACACTAGTTTGGCGATAGAGCATTATGAGCATCTTTGTGAAATTTCAAAATGTACCGCAAATCCCATTTTGTATTCTGTGAGGACAGGGAATCATTATGACAGAAACCACCAATGATATTTGCTTGGACACCACAATTTACTTGTGGTGGTAAGGCAATATCCAGTGGAATAAAGGTGTGTGGGTGTATGATATTCAATTATATTATTCACATGATATTATGTTTTATTTTATGATATTATTATGATTATATGATAAGCAGTGGCAGAAATAGTTTCACTTTAGTACCATTTAATCCTCAAATTATCGAGGAAGAAAGCTAAGGGAAAACGAATCGAAATTTGATATATGTGGATGTGGAAAACTCTCTAGTCTCTAGTGTAGACTGGCAGAAGGAAACTTAGAACATAAGACAAAATGGCCGCGTCATGAAGTTAGCGAGACCGATAAGAATTAGCTTCATGCCGATTTCCCTCAAATGGTATTAGAGGAGGTGGAAAACACGGGCAGTAAAACGGAACCGTGGTGTTTCATCAAGCATCAAATAATGAAATACAACTCCAAAGTGTTACGTTAATAGACAAAGCTTACACTATTACATAGTTAGCAATATATTACACACTTAACTTTAAGTACATAGAAAACAAAAATACAACAGTTCTTTAAGCTGTCGTGTTAAGCGAGAAATATTCAATGTGGTATTGGTCCCACTATTATTTACAATCAGAAATAATTAAATATCGCTAAGTGTGCAAAATATCCTTCTGTATCGATTTTTATTATCAAGTCATACAATTATTTGAGTCGTTTGGGACTCATTCAGTCCTTCATCGCGCAATCCATCCTGTGTTGTTAAAAATAAAAATTAAAATGATCAATAAATATTGCCATTATATAAAAAAATGATAAAATTGATCATTTTAATTTTTATTATTAATTATTTATTTTGAACAACACAGGATGGATTGTTGGAAACGTCTCAAATAATTGTATGACTTGATAATAAAAATCGATATAGACGGATATTTTGCGATATTTAATTTATATAAATATCCTTCAAAATAAAAAATATTGCTATTAGCCAAAGAAAAAATTACTGTTAGGATCGGGGCTTGAACCAGGGGGCTCTCCTGACTGAGCTACCTTGACTCGAGTGAAGACATTCCCAATATTAATTCTCTTTGGCCAAACTCTCGCAAAGACTGACTACTTAGTGTACGCGATTGGCACAAACCCCGACAGTGGGTACACAGTATGATCCCCAAGTTCAGTTAATTAAAGTTAAAGCTAATAGTTAGTTAAGTTATTAATAAAGTTAAAGTTAAAAGTTAAGTTAATGTTCCGAGAGCTAGTTTGCCAATGTTAAGGTTGAAATATATTAGAAATATTAGAACATATCGTTTTTAAAGAAAAAATCTTTAAAGCTTTAAATCTTTAACATTATAATTATTGAGGAGGTCCAGGGTTCGAGTCCGGATCTTGCCAGTAACTTTTTCTTTCCCTGTTAGTTATTAATGTTAAATCAAACATTCACCAAAAGTTCCGCTACATGGGAATTCAACTAGAAATCTTCTATGAGCCTGATGGGACTGGATTTTTCAAAAACTTTAAAAATGTCTTCCGCTAACGCCTTTACTCAGTAATATCACTTTACACTTTAGATCTTGTTATTTTGAACTTATTCGGATGATTGATGAGACAACTTACGGAATAAGAGAATGGGAAATATATTTCGTTAAGAAATCACTGTTATTTCATCTTGACTAAATGTTAAATATTTCGCGTTATCCCCCCCCCACCTGGTGGTCTAGTCGAGCACGAACGTTGAAAGAGACTACAGTTCTTCCTCAATATTAGAGGTGGTGTGGCTTGTGGCCCTACCATCGATTCTGCCCCTCGCTCCATCTTTAGATTTATTACTATTCCAACTTATATCACCGCTTATAATTATTATTTAGGTGCCCTTCCCGGGGCATAATGATGAAAAATTAACCTCGCGATAGCATCCTGCCTGAGGAAATCATCGTCGATTGAGGGAGAAAGCAGCCCGGTATTACTGGCACAGCATCATTATAGTTAATTACTTTAAACCTGCATGCATATTTATTAAGCTATAAACAACGGATCTAACGGATAATTGGAGTAGACTATCATATCTTTAATAAAAAATAACGCCTTTTTTATTTTATTGTCATGACAAAAATTACTTTTTACCGGTTGAAATAGTATACTAAAAAAGGACGAAGATAGTTAACTCGAAATATCGAGAGTTGCAGGACGAAGAGTCGGTTTCTTTAATACGGTATTTGTCATCAAAAATATTTTATCTCATTTGGTAAACAATATCGGACAGTAAAAATCTCCATAAAAATATAAACAAAAATACCAGATGACCATTGTATGACCTCAAAACATTTTTTAGAATATATTTGGATTTCTTGTGTTACTGTGTTTCAAATCAAATTTATTTATTTGAAATATATACATCATAAAAATAAATCTTATGGTAATATGCAATGGATCTAGTCTAATAACAATAGACAATCTAGATCCTAATAGTTAAACAATAAAGGAATATTATAGTTATAACTATTTAATGATACCTTGTTTAGCGTCTCCTCGCTAATGAGGGATAATGATAACGTTGAATAAATTATAAGCATTATAAAATAGATACGGGACACTTTTTTTTTTTCGCATCCTTAATTATATCTGAATTAAAACGTAATAAACAATTAGGGTGTTATCTGGCTGGGCTGGTCCATGTCGTGGAAGGATGTAATCAAATGCTTCTGTCTCTCAATATAGTTGGTGCAACAAAAAAAGTTTTTGTCATCTTCAGTTGCTAAAATGAAAAGTCGTGTAATAAAAACATCGACCGTGCATATAGAGACTGCATATGTAAACTAGGTCATTAAAAGTAATAATAAATAAAAGATATATTCAAATTTGCATATATTTGTATATATATATACATATAAAAATGCACTAAGTCAGAATCAGTCCATCCATTTTATGTATTATACTATTAAAAATTTGGTAGATAAATAAAAAACACATTTATATATTAATAATATAATAATACATTTAAACTATGGCTACTCATCCAATTAAGAATCTAAAAGGGGGGAATATAGAGTGTGTGGGGAATGTAATTTCAGCTTAGAGCTGTCGTGGAATAGATACTGTGGATAGACAGAAGAATTGTTACTTAACTAAAGTGTTCTGAATATAAATTTGAAATCTCAGATCGACAGGATCGTTTTAACGGACGCGTCTGCGAATCACGCGTACTCGCACATACAGAACAACATAATAGACAGTCTTTTAAGTGTTCTCATCTCAGATGCTATTTAAGATTTATAATCCTGACTATTATATCTGGTAAAGAACCTCTAAATTCAACGATTTTTGACATTAAGTTTCTGTTCCCTTTCTCGAGTTAGTGCACTGACTTCTATGAATACCCAGCTACTGGGTATGAATGACCCCTGGCTCGCACTATGATGTTTTCCTTCGGGGAATGGCGCTGGACTGGGTTCACTCAGACTCGTGAAGATAAACGAGTTGCTACTTGAATAAAAAATCCGATTAAGCAAACTGAATTAATGTTTGAGAGATAACGCTGATCACACTAGACATGATCGTAAATAATTAAAAACCAAAGAAAAAAGTATTGGTAAGATCGGAACTCGAACTCTAATATCTAGTCGGAGGTGTATTGCCTCGAATGACGACCTGCTCAAAATGAATTTTATTTGGCCAAACTCTTGTCAAGACTGTAAAAAATGTACCCAATGGGCACACAATTTTTTTAAAATTTAAAAACGATTTATCTAAACTTATTCACATAATTTAGTGCTTTAACTTATTTAAATTATTTTGGCTAGCTATAACATTAGCTAAATATTAACTTCGTGCTCATCAAGTGTCCCGCAGTCTGCCTCAGTGCCCATCGCCATCGTCTAAGAGATTGAGTTGCCACTTGAATTATAACTCCGATTAATAAAATTGAATTATTGAGAGGTAACGCCTAGTGCTGGTCAAACGAGCACCTTAGCGACACCTACCAACTACAGAAGCAACCTGCGGCTGGCCTAGGTATCGGCCTAGTATTAAGTATTACGCGTTTGATTCAATATATTTTTTTGTTTTTAATTGATAAAAAGGCGATTTTTTGAGACCGTAACAATTTCGTAAGTATCTCTCAACATTGTTTTTACACTGTCTACTGCTTTTATTTTATTTATATACATATACATATGAAAAACTTAGTTTGTAAACTTTCTTACAAATCTTATAAATAATAAAAAAAAAAGACTGCGCCACTCATTCCCATCATCCTCCTCGAAGACTAAAGCTGTAGTGGCCTTGAGACCTGCTATATATACGTGACAATGGGAGTCCTGGCAATGGCCAGTTTCTCCAATCATGTCCTGAGCGTCTGTGGCTCTCGAGCGCGGGGGACTCGTGACTATACTATAGCCTCCACTAGCTCGCATCTGGTGATGGGGCTGATGGAGGAGTGTGGGGGACTTCCCAAGACTCCGCTTCTCCTTTCCCATTCGAGGAAGGTGACAACCATGTGGATTTGGTAGGTCTCTGGGCTGTTTGTAAATACTGTACGAATGAGCGAGTGAATGAAAATTGTGGTATGAATGAGAACATTTAACACAATTACTTATTGCCTAATAAGGCAGATTGTAATTTTATTACAATAAAGAAGTTTCAATAAAAAATGATGGGGCAGTCTATTTTAGATTTATAGATTCCTTAAGTATGATCGAGATTATCCTGTGATTGGTTCACTTGTCAATCAAAATAGAGGGGAGGCTGTCGGCGATTGTATTAAATACGAAATACGGTGGATGTGTACTATCATGAAAGTGGACGTGAGATAGGCTTCCTAGATACTTGATATGTTGGAGCCGGCTGCTTGGCCACTATCGCTACAGTTTTATCATTATCTCGGCTTCCACGTGGGGTGCACCGACCTGTAAACTTAGCCACCCTATCTCCAACCCCTTCCGCCGTCTATTGACGACACCCGGCCGCACAACGTTGGCATGTTAAATAAGGCAGCTGACTTGGTAATATTATTGCTTATACTAGATAAACTAAAATCGGGTGAAGAATACAAGAATATTTTTTTAATCGTTGATGGGATTTAATGTCAGAACCAACTGCTTGTTTGTAAATATTTTTGAAAATGAATGTGCCCCGAAGAAGATAATTTGCAAATATATTTACAACCAGCCATAGAAAAGAAAATATTGACCGGAGATGCAAGACTCAGGGTTCAAATCACGGCTAGGTCAATATATTTTTTTTTATAATTAAAACACCTCATAATGAAATAGGGCCACTAGTTTTCGCTGTAGTTGTTAGGTGGTGCTGAGTTCCTAATGTGATCAGCACTGGGTTGTTACCTCTCAACCTTAAATTCGGTTTTCTATTCAAGTTTTTTATTTTAAGTTTCAAGTTTACTTTACTTTTTTTAGCTGGTCATTTATTCTTACTTTGCTATGTATTTAATTTACAATTTGTTTTAAACCTATTTACTCATTTCATCATAATTTTAATGAGTAAAAGGGTTCGCAGGGAAGGGCTCTAATAGGTGGGCCCCTGACCAGAGATCAAGAGTCCCGGATTCAGACCCGGCCCCTATCTTTTATTTTTAACTAGTACTTAAAGAGTACAATTTACCAATGTAGTGACCGCTAACTACATAAGATAAATCACCCTATACTCTATTGTATATATATTGTAAATTAATTTAAACAAATATAAATAAGTCATTGTAAATGTGTAAACAATAAAGAGGTCACAGCTGCAAGTTAGGGAAACCGCTACCCCACATCAGGTAGAAAACGACCCTGCCGGGTCAGCCCTTCTGCTGCCTACACAAAGCCCTACCACATACTGGGATCTTATTGGATACAATAACGAGGGAGATGATTGGGCCTAACGAGCCACCACTAACTATAAATAGGGGCAGATCTCGGGCTGTATTTCATTCTCATCCTGGTGAAGCTACTTATGACTTGCAGCTGCGGCGGTATTCAAGAATTTTCTTCTTTATGAAAAACCTCTCCATCTCTCTCTCTCCTCACCTCGCTACGTTTTAGTCCGGCGTTGTCAGACCCGACACCTTCCTAGTGGGTGTAAGAATGACTTAATTAAATTAAGAATGAGGGTGTTAATAAGAACGACCGACTTCATGGAATGTTAGAACAGAACTATATTGTAACAGCCAACAAAGGTTACGTATTATACAAGGCATAAAAAAACTAATTCAAGTGACGTCATCATTTGCCTGCTGACATCCTTCTTCTTTTGGATTTGAAGCTTCATATGTAGTCTTCTTGGTAATGTTGTCAGTCTTATTGGTTGCTTGATTATTCTTCTTTTATCAGTCTTCTTGGTTCCTTGATTAACCTTCCACTCTTGGTTCGGTATTCTTCAGTTTTATTTTGTTGAGTAGCAGATTTGGTTAAACTCATATCCTCAGAAACAGGTGGCTTTGGTGTTAGACTCTTTGGTGGTGTGAACTGTGTAGAGATCGATTTACGAGTAACCACTGCTGGAGCTGATTCCATACGTTGTGGAGAGGAAACCACACTCTCCTTAAATCCCCGGGTTTCGGCACCATGTAAGAATGACTTAATTAAATTAAGAATGAGGGTGTTAATAAGAACGACCGACTTCATGGAATGTTAGAACAGAACTATATTGTAACAGCCAACAAAGGTTACGTATTATACAAGGCATAAACAAACTAATTCAAGTGACGTCATCATTTGCCTGCTGACAGTGGGAACCTCTGCCTTCGTCTCGCTAAATCTAGCACCTCCTTGGGAGAGACCTCTCCCTAGTGGACAACGGTTGTCGTGGCCCTGCAAACTTACCAAGCAGTGTTTCCCACGGTGATTCAGTCTGCCTCTCTCCGGTTCACACTCGCCTTTGTGATCCGGACGGATTTCACCTACCCTCAGATACCGAGTGTGAATTCGTGGTAATTCCAAGACCACACAAACTACCTACACTACCTACCCTATACCTCTTCTCCTGAACATAGTGCATTGTCGGGGCACATGCCTATCAAAAATGGAGTCAGATAGTAAAACCGTCATGAAACGATTGTCCAGGTTATAAACTTAATCAACCCTCACTTCGTCACTAGGGCTAGGGTAACTAGGCACCCCTCGTGACGACCTGACAACCAACAATGTATAAATTAGTTTAAAATGATTTAAATTTAAACTGAAAAGAAGAAAGCCGATTTCCTTATCAAGTAAGTATAATTTTACTATACTATAAAAAACAAAAATCAAGAGAATAAAGACAAATCCTTCAATTCCATAAGGACTACATGAGGACCCATTCCATTATCCACAGTACCTTACTTAAAGAAGATAATTAAATAAGAAGAAGAAGATTTTGATGTTCTTACCAATTTACTTTGTAAATTTATATATAAAAAGTATTTATTGTGGTGTTGGTACCTAAGTTAACATTTAAAAACGTTTTAAAATATTAGGAGTTTATTTTTCGCTATTTTATCTCTTAAATAAGCATTGTTTGTAATTTTAATAATGATTAGTGATTTGTGGTGTTTCTGATTTTATTACTAATACTGAAATATTTGAATCCCGGCTATCCACTATCATTTTTCTTAAATAATTGTTCTAATGACTAACTATTCTTCCAAAGACTAATTATTTGATAAATGTCATAGTTGCTATGATTTACCAGCTTTTAAAATTTTATTGATAAATGATTAACCTGAATGCAAATTGATTTTTATTTCCTGATAACTTGCTTAAAATAACGTCAGTTGGACGTTGAAAACTAAGAGAGAACCCTTGACGAATCAACTCTCGGCAGCGCATTTGCATGGCCAATGATGTCATGGCAACGAACCTATATTATTACATTCACAAATTACATGAAGAGTCATGCATGCTTAAGTGATACTAATCACTAATCGCCAATGAACCCCGCCCTTTAATCTCTGAAGACGTTCCTGAAGATTAGGGTATGATGGGGCCTATTAGGGATATTTTATTTTTGGAATGTATTTATTGGTGAATCTATTCTATGACAATTTATTTTTAGATTTATCCTAATGAGTTTATTAAAAAACAAAGAAAATTAATTGAAGCTAATTCAACATTTTTAAACTGGCCCACCATACCACAAACATGGGATGTGGGTTGGGGGTATAAATACAAATAATTTAGTTTTAATTCATAAATGCAATACTAAGCACATTTTATTCAAGAAAAAATTATGAAACTTGCCATTAAGCACATATAATGAAACATAGATAACTAGAAAAGAAAAAGTCGAAAGAAGTCATCATCTTGTTTACAAAATTGACAGATATGTGAAACTGGTCCTTAACCAACATCAATGGCCTATACCTTCCTCCTATCCAATACCAGAACGGAAGCGAAATGTTACTTCAAATATTCAAATACAAAAAACACAAACGGTAGATTGGCATCATTTTTAAATTGTTCCTGATTTTTTTTGAAATAATTTCACGTGGGTGTATTTAGTTTTCCTAGTGATGTCTTTTTTTGAAAACATTTATTTTAAGAGGCTGTGCACATTAGTTAGTATTGAATTAAATAATATTACCATACTTTTAGGTATTAATGAAGAATCATAATTGCTTTGAAAAAAATTGTATTTTTAGTTAAATAAAGAATTAAACATTATAATTTTATTTTAAAATGAATAAGTTACTACCAGGGTGAGTCATAAGTCTGTGGATGTTTTCATCAATCATCTTTCTTGTTGAAAAAAGTCCTTTTTTCTAAATGACTAAAAGATGAGGACATTTAATGTGATTACCACTTATTGATCCTACTATAATAACTACAAATGTATACTAAAACAGAATTATTAACTTATTGAAATTATATTCTAAAACTAAATAAAACAAAAGCAAAGTTGAAAAAATAATTGTTCAGCCGGTGAGGTTTTTTAACATCAACATATATATATATATGTGTGTATTGTACACAATGCATGTGTGTTTATATTAAAATATCGACCACAAGGTGCCCCAATCGCGCAACAGTGTGCATTTTATAGTCGTTGCCAGAGTTTGGCTGAAGAGATTTAATTTAGTCCTATTAGCAAGGGCAGGACTAGTTCGATCGTAGATCACCCGACGGGGGGGGGATAGGGGGGAGGGTTCTCTGGTTAGAGTCCCGATCCTCCCAGCGTAAATTTTTCGTTGTATAATAATGTTTAAATATCATACTATTAGTACTGGTTTAATTAATATATAATAACATAACTGAATAGACAATGGAACGGAACTGATTCATAATAAGTTTTATTTGTATGAAAATTTACCATTTTACTACCCGAGGATTAAGACAGCTCTAGGCTAGGGTGGACCGTTCATAGATTTGATATTTCCTTTTATATATACTGAAGAAATGTCAGAGCCACTACAAGCTCCATTTATCAACTCTGTGCCGATCTCCTTTGATTGGTTGGTCACGAGAAACCCAACTTAGTAATTACTTTTCTTATCATTTCTTGTCATCTGTAAGAAAAGAGAGAATTTTGTCGCTGGTTTCCAAAGAGTTGCAAGTCGGAGGAGGTTAGACTGTTAAACGGTTCAGGGCATAAGTTTAATTAGTTAATTTCATTAATGTTTGTTTGTTTTAGCCTATTCAATTTTATATTTGAATTTCTTTTTCCAGTTTTATTGCCGTTCTCAACCATGAGACAAAATGGTCCTTAATTAACTTTACGTTTACCTGAGGAGCGTACCAAGAAAGTACAAAAGGAATATCTACATATAAAAGGCCAGACCGAATGGAATGGTTGTGCAAAAAGTAGAAACATCGCAAAAAAACAGTTAAAACAGCTAAAGCAAAATCTTGGGAGAACTTGAGAAAGTCATTGCAGAGGAAAGCAAAGTATATAATAATACAGGAGCCCTGGTAACAAAAGATGAGGTCATTTTAAAAAAATTGAAGAAACATTAACATCAAAACACTGGACTCAAGTGGAAGACGTCATATTTATACTGAAAGGTGGAAAAGCTGCACTAAAAGATGGAATAGCTCCTGACTTCGGATAATATGGAGAGCAAGAGCTTGTTAAATTCTTGCAAGTAATGTTCTAGAAGGTTTATGATTCTGTTCCAAGGGATGAAATATGAGCAATAGGATTGCATAGGAAGGGTGTCAAAGCTATTTAGTCAGTGTTCCATGCTCCAAAAATTGTTACCAGACTTAATAGAAAGAGTCATTGCATTCATGGACGAGATTCTGAAGATCTATGAAAGGTGAACACCGCGCACAAGTGTACAGGAACTAATTTCCAATACTGCTTGATCTTTGCAGATGATGTTATTCTTGTTGCTAATTCACTATAAAAATCTAGAAACAGTAGGCATAGAATGACGGGAAAAGTGGTATTGGAAAAGTATGCGAATAAATTCAACCAAAAGCAAAGTAAATAGGAATAAATGGAGAAGAGGTCAGGATCACGTGCAATGGATAATTGCAGATACGTACGAATGCATGGGCATAAATGTTAATGAATAGATTTGGAAGTTCGTAATAGGATGCGAAAAGCAAAAGGAGTTTATTGCGAAATCAACACTCTCATTGGTAAAAAAGTGATTAAGACAACACCAAGGTAGTCATAATTAAAACTATATTCCTTCATGTTATGATATATGAATCTGAACATTGGACTACCTTAGAGAAACACTTCAGCAAGAGTAACCACGGCATAGATGAGGTTTCTCAGGAGAATAATAGGGAAAACTCGAAGAGAATAGGCCCAAAATGGGATAATATGGAAATATTTAAAGCTGGTATTCGTCAAAACAAAGGTTGAAAAGCGACAACTGAAATTGTTTGAGCACGTGTGAAAATTGCGGGAGACCCAGGTGGCCTTAAAGGGGAACGTGACATGGGCATGAACAGAATTATTATTATTTAGGGTTGAGAGGCACAAAAGATAAAATGAGAGAGAATGTTTAAGGAACCTTATATGTCCGAAAGAAGTTGGGCAGGTAACAAACAACATGGGGCCGTTTTTACGTTTACTTTTGACATTGAAACACCAATTGATTATAAATTTAAAATGCAGATCGATTTAATCATTTTTACAACCGCTACCTAAGATCTTTATTACAGACAGACAGACGGACGAAAGACGATCGCTCCGTAACAAAGAATGTGGAGCACATCCCTTCGGTTGTGGCTTACACTAGCTGTCACAGTTTCTAAGGATAATCCCCTCATAAATTAGATACAAGAAAAATATGCAGACTCCCTTCATAAAATACCGTTGAAAGGAAATCCCAATGGAAAACATAAATAAAAAAGGTTACACCCTTTCACATTTTCTGAAACCCTATTCAAACATACTTTCTTTAAAAGGTTTCCTTAAGAAGGGCAGAATAAATTGGTTTTCATTGTGGCCCGCAGGCAGGTGCAGGCGTTTCTAAATGGAAAAATGTTTAGAATAGAATTTTTCGCCAAAGGGTAGAACGGTTGGGTTCGTGGTGGGAGGCTAGGGTAGCGGTGATTGACTTTATTGACTCCTATCAACCGCATCGCTCTTCCTATTATAATTATATTCTATCTCTTCCTATATATCTACCCCATTTTCTAATTGCCAACTCTTCGGCTCAGAAAAGGTCCGCACACATATTGTTCGCTAGCCGAATACACTAGTTGAGCTGCTGAGGATCAGTTAGCTCAGTATTTATACTCCGTTAAATCATTGCGGCCAAAGTATCATATATTCGGAAATATCAATAAACGAAACTAAGGAAGGTGGAAAGTGAAAGAAAAATTTCCAGAGATATCTGACTCCCCCGAGCCAAGTCTCCGTGTCAGTATTTTTCAACGAAGAACTAATTTTAAGTTTCATAATTTACTGGTCTATAAAAAAACAAAAAAAACACGGCTAAATGAATTCATCTAACAGGCATCCTTTGTTCCCTAGTTGCGGTTTCCGATTGTTTGCCGAGTCCAAAGATAGGAATCGGGAATTGTAATGGGACAAAAGCCCCCCTGTGCCCCGCAACCACTAACTTTTCCCTTTGATTGTCGTCATCAGAACTCGAAATTAATTTTCAATCAGAATCAACTTTTCTTTTAAGCCTAGGTAATAACTCTAGCTTAAATGTGCTTGCCAAGCGTTGGAACAATCAGAAACGATCTTTCACAGCTGAGACTAGCAATTAAAATCTGATTCATTGTATTGTATTGTAATGACTAAAACACTGATACATAATGTAGCATAATAGCACCTCCCCCCCACATCCTAAAACATAAAAGCCTAAAGTATAATGCAAACTTAAAAAAAAAACGAAAAAAAAAATTTCCACAGTTCTACGACAGGACTAAATTTGAAAAACGAATAAAAAATAAATATCTCTTAAAAATTGCGTTTTTAAGAATGCTTCTTTGTACTGGACTAATTTTAAACTACTATTCCTTGTACTGATTCAAGTAAAAAAATTGAGATTTAGTGAGTTATATATATATAACTTTATTGAGATAAAGCTTATTGGGCAATAAGTCATTGTGATCAATGTTCTCATTCATACAATATTATAATTTTCATTTACTCGCTCATTCATACAGTATTTACAAACAGGCCAGAGACCTCCTAAATCTACTTAGTTGTCACCTCCCTCGCATACGCAACAAGAAGTGGAGGATGATTGGAAAAACTGGCCATTTCCAGGACTCCCACAGTCACGGATTTATAGCAGATTACGAGGCCACTACCGCTTTAGTCTCCGAGGAGGATTATAGGGACGTGTGGCGTAGTGGTAAGACTGTGCTGGGGGTTTAAGGTGGTAAGCTAGGTTTTGATGGAATTTCATTAGATAGGAAGGGATAAGTGAGGGTATATTATATGTAAATATTATGATAATTTTATACTACCTATTTCATGAAGGAAATTATTTTATTAAATGAATTTTTAAAATTATAAATAAAGGTCTTTTCAAAACTGTTATTTTAAATTGGGTAGTAAACAGTATAG
Source organism: Acanthosoma haemorrhoidale (assembly GCA_930367205.1). Taxonomy (NCBI): domain Eukaryota; kingdom Metazoa; phylum Arthropoda; class Insecta; order Hemiptera; family Acanthosomatidae; genus Acanthosoma; species Acanthosoma haemorrhoidale. The sequence goes on along the minus strand of OV884009.1, from coordinate 80,314,830 downwards.
CTACTACGAAATTGCCTTTTTAAATGTGCATTTGCCTCGATAACAAAATGAGCCCCTACAGACATTTAGAATATAAACAACTCCAAGAGAAAATTGTCAACTCCGATTCGGGCAATCAAAGATAAATAGTAAGATACAAACATTGTTACTTAAAAAATAAAACTTTTCTTGTGGAGTAAATAACTTTTTGAATACCTGGCTACAAAGTTGCAAAAAGTATTAATTTATTCAAAATTAAGATAATTCGTACCTTGTCCCGATACCGCGCGTTGTTATCCATGCAAAGAAAATTCTGTTAGAAGCATCTCCCTATCAATATTTTATACAATCAGCCCCCGTTTTCAGGGATTTTGAATACCTAATTTTCCGTATTCTCCCGGTTGAGCAGTATTTCTTAGGGAAATTTATTAATTTTTTTGTTTCATGCAAACAGTATTGAACATAATAGAATAAAAACAATATTATTCGTATTGTAAAATAAAGAGGACCACGATTAAAGACAACGGGGTCTAAATATGATATCAACTAGGGTAAAAAAAAAAATTGCTATTCCGTAAATTAAATTAGAAATATTAGCTGCATTGAGAGTAGTGTATGGTACGCGAAAGTTAGACCCATATAGGGATTGATATATCTTTGAAAAAAAAATAAATGTAAATAAAAGAGCTTATTTATTTTTAAAGTGATACTTTAATATTTTTAAAAATTTATAAGAATTTTTGTTTTTTCCGTGAGTCTGCCTGTCTGTGCTGGTCTTTGTGAATCATTATTCAAGCTAGAGGTATAAAAGGTTACAAGTAAGTCGTATATGTTATTCGGATGACATAGCATCATATACAAATATCCTTAAAATATGGGCAAAATCTTTAGCTAATTAACTAGTTGGTTTTATAAAAAAATTGTTCACTATAATTTCAAATATCGTATCAAATTAAAAAAACTCAACGTCCTGGTTGACTATGTATAATTTTTCCTTGGGATTTTCAAACTATATGTACAATAAGTAATAAAAACTTCCATTAACATCGTTATATATATATATAGATAACGATATATATAGGATATATATGTACTCGTACATATGATACATGTCTTTTGTTCAAATACTCAATATACTCCCAGAACAAAAATCCTGTATTTTTTACGATTTACTGGAATTATCTACCACCATTCACTGTGATCCTAGCAAATATTGTTACGTAACACATAGGGGGACCAAAAATTATTTATTTATCGTGTACATATTTACAGCTGATAACTAGTCTGCGGGTCCCATGAATCCCACCCTTGGAGTTTGACCATGAATATGGATACCCGGCTGTGACAGTGGGAATCCTGGCAATGGCCAGTTTCTGTAATAATGTCCAGAGCGTCTGTGACTCTCACTCCCTTGGTCAGCCTGCACAGGCTCGGATCCGGGGACGCGGCTGATGGAGGAGCGTGGGGTACTTCCCAAGACTCTACTTCCTCATTCGCATGGAAGGGGGGGGGGTGAATGTGGATTTTAGAGATCTCTGGGCTGTAAGTAAATACTGCATGAATAAGCGAAAGAATGAATAATGAGAACATTGAACACAATTACTTATTGCCCAATTAGGGAGATTGTAAGATTTTATTTGGAAAAAAAACTGAATTATATTCGGCCAAAAGGTTCGTTTCCTTTTGTTCCGAGTATAGCAAATTTGATCTGGTTATTGAGTGCATCAAGCGTTGTATAACATTAGAATGATAAATATTATTAGCATGCGCAAGCGTTCGGTTGACAGGTAATTGGAGTTGAGTGCATTTGATATAACTGAATATTATAGATAAAGGGCTACGTCAAAGTGACATTAGCCCAGGCAGCGGCAGGGTAGCATTTCCACATACTACACATAGCCATTTTAGTTTGATCATGTAATCTTATAATAAGTCGAGTAAAGGATTATTTTGTTAGCAAAGTAACGTTTTGTTTCCCTCTCAATAACCAATTAACCTGTAATCATTAAAGAAATTAAGAGATGTGGAAAGTGAACAAAAATAATGGGAGATACCTGTGGGCTCCCGTTGGTTAATTATTTATTTCTTAAATATTTATTCATCCAATGAATAAGAAAAACTGTTTGATATTCAAGATTAAAAATAATAAGTTTTGTAAGTAAAAAACCATCTCCATCACTCAAAACCTCAAAAAAACAGTTTGATTATCAACATGAAAACCACTGTTAAAACTGTTTTGAACAAGAGATTTCTACGGTTTGCTGCCAAAACTTTATTTTTTTTTATATATATTATTGAAATTTATTTTGCATTACTACCTCCAAAGTGTTCTTAACCTGGGGAAAAATCAGATCTTTAAATCATGAAAAATCTGAAAAGTTACTGAAATGATCTTACTTTTTTCACTTTTTTTTTTTTTGTATACTTTCTGTTATTACATATCACTCAACACATAATCTGCATTGTTCGAGGTTTTGTGGAATATGCCTTTAAAAATTAGCTGCATAAAGAAAAACTTTACTCAACTAAAGACAGCAGGGTTCAAAAAAACAATACAAGAACTATATCATGATTTTTAGGTTATGGAGTTTTTAGTTTACATTATTAATTATTTAGTCTCACTTTTCATACCTTATATTTTATTAATATCCTTAAATAATTAATGATAAATACAACTTGATCTGAGTATCAATAGCGTCCCAATTTCCACCTATTAGATCTGAGGTAATTATCAGAATTATCTATTGTCTTTTATTGTAATTTTCTGCAAATAAAGTTTAAAAAAAAAAAATCTAATATTATGTATCATAACCCGTGATTATAATTTTACATCAATCATAAACTATATTGTGCTTTTGGAACTATACATAAAAATAATTAAGAACTGGAAAGCTTATAAAGTTAAGGAATTAGATCCAGAGATGTCCAGTCAGGGTTTCCACCCATGTCTCTTGAAAATTTATTAAATAATTAGGCAAAAATAATTCACTTTATTTGTTAAATTACCTTGGCAACTGAAAATAATCTTATTAACAAATATCACTAAAGACGAATAGCTCCTTTATTGTGTTATAATTACAATCTGCCTTTTATAAGGCAATAAGTAATAAGATAAATGCTCTCATTCTTACCATATTTACAGACAGCCCAGAGACCTCCCAAATCCTCATGGTTGTCACCTCCCTCGCATGTGAAAGAGAAAGCGGAGTCTTGGGAAGTCCCCCACGCTCCTCCGTCAGCCGCGTCACCGTATACTAGCCAGTGGAGGCTGACCAAGAGCGCGAGAGCCACAGACGCTCAGGATATGATTGGAGAAACTGGCCATTGCCAGGACTCCCACTGTCACGCGCTTATAGCAGGTCACGAGGCCACTGCCGTTTCAGTCTCCGAGGAGGTTTATAGGGATGAGTGGCGCAGTGCAATGACTGTGCTACAGGATTAGGGTGGTTGGAAAGGCTACTGTGGAATTTCATAAACTTGGAAGGGATGAGTTCTAGAATGTAGGGTATATTAAGATCGTTATGAAGGGTTTTGTTGCTGACATAATAAGGGGCATTTACTATTGTTCTCAGGACTTTTGATTGAAAGGATTGGATACGCTTGATGTTCGACTTTTTTGCTGTCCCCCATAGCTCTATTCCGTATGTCCAGATTGGTTTAAGTATAACTTTGTAGATTAGTAGTTTATTTTCTATTGAGAGATGGGGGTCCTTTGAAGTAGTCTGTACAGTTGCCCAAAGCGTCTGTTTAGTTCTTGTCTTTTTAGTCTCGTATGTGGGTTCCAGGTCAGTCGTTTGTCAAGATGGAAGCCTAAGTACCGTACTGTCTCGGATACAGGGAGAGGAATAGAATTAAAATAAACTAGTGGACAAGTCTTGCGACAAAGCGTGAAGGTAATGTGGGAGCATTTTGCTTCATTAACTTTGATCCGCCATTGATTGCACCAATACTCGATCTCGTCAATGTGTTTGTGAAGGTTATAGGATGCTATGTCGGGGTCTGGGTGGGATGACAAGACTGCAGTGTCATCTGCAAATAAGAAGGTATTGGGAGTAGAGGGGACATCAGCTGTGAATAGGTTATAGAGGATGGGGCCCAGGACACTGCCCTGTGGAACTCCTGCATTTATGAGATAGTAGTTAGAGTATTCTAAACCACAGCGGACTTGAAAGGTAGGACTGTAGGATTAGGAAAAGGGTCTGTGGTAAATATCTTTTGAGTTTGTAGAGCAAACCTGTTTTCCAAACGCTGTCAAAAGCTTGAGCTATATCAAGAAAGGCAGCAGTGCAATACTGTTTGGTTTCAAGGACTGAGGAAATGTGATCACCAACGCGAAGGCCTTGTTGAGCAGTGGTATGTCGTTGGCGGAAACCAAACTGGTGTGTGGGAAAAAGGTTTTTGGATTCAACAATTGGAAGTAGACGTTTTAGTAGGAGTTTCTCAAATATTTTTGAGAGGATAGGGAGTAGGCTAATTGGACGGTAAGATGAGGCGTCATTGGGTGGTTTACCAGGTTTGGCGAATAGGACTATAATGGAATGTTTCCAGAGGAGTGGAAAGTGCGTCGTTCGGATAATGCAATTATATATATAGGTTAGGAAGATTATGGCTTTAGGAGGAAGTTGTTTGAGAATTTGAGGAGTAAGGAGATCATATCCAGGGGATTTTCGGTAAGGTAAGTTTTTCAGAAGGTATTTGACCTCAGAGGGATTAACGGCTTTTGGTGGAAGAAATAGAGGAATAGGTGAAGTGAGGAAATCTTCCACAGTTGTGCTGTGAGTATGGCTTTGATGAGAAAGGTGAGGTGTGAAAGTATGGGTAAGATGCAGAGCAAATTCCTCCGACCTATCCCCACCCGAAGCCGCCCAGGACCCATCATCACGACGGAGTGGATGTGAAACATGTTGATACTTTAGGATTTTTTCCATTCCACAAGGAGTTATCCCTGGTAGACAGCGAGGAGAGGTAGGAATTGAAAGAATCGGAACGGAAGGATGCCAATCGCCGCTTTACCAATCGGCAGTACTGATTGTACGAGCGGCGATCGGCAGGATGCCGGGATCTTTGCCACACTGTTCTGGAGCGGCGTTTGGATTGGATTAGATCTTTGAGATGCTGAGGTAAACGATCATGATTGTGGATTTTTGGGTGACGATGCCTCCCAAGCCAACCTCTCGACCAGAGTAGTGAAAGAATGCACTGCATCGTCTAGGTCTTGGGATGTTTTCCGGGATAATTTGAGGTTTACGGACTCTGTAAGAAGCTGGCGGAAGTGGTCCCAGTCAACTGGGCCCCTAATAAATGAAGGTGGAGGCAGTTTGTGAATTGGTCTTAGGGAAATGGTTAATAATAAAGGACTATGATCAGAGGAGAGGTCATCGAGGCGCGTGAGTGAATAGTTTAGTGTTCCTAAACTATTGTAAAAAAAGAAGTCAAGGAGATCAGAATTTGGGTTGGGATCAGATGGCCAATAGGTGGCTGTGTCAGGAGTGATAGTGGAGCAATGTTTCCGTGTGAGTGCAGACAGCAAAGCACGTCCTCGTGTATTTGTGGATCTTGACCCCCAGTTTTGGTGCTTCGCATTAAAGTCCCCACCCACAAGGAAACGATGTCCGATGGAGTCTAGAAAGGAGATGAATTGGGAGTCGGAAATGGATTTATTAGCAGGGCAGTACACTGATGCACTGGGAAAAGCAGTACACTGGGAAAAGTGAAGGTGGTGATTGACACTGCAGTGGATTGAAGGAATCATGTGCTACCAGAGGAACTATGCGGTGGGATATGGAGTTATGGACAATGACAGCGGTACCTGCTTGAGCTGTTCCATCTGGGTGATCAGTTCGATAAGTCTGGTACTGTCGAACGGTAAATGGTCGTTTACTCGTAAGTCTTGTTTCAGTAATGAGAGCTACGTCGATGTTTTTGTCGTGGAGTAATGCTGTCGTTAGTGTGGGTGCGAACACCATTGGCATTCCAAAGGAGAATGGATAAGGAGTTGGAAGGATCCACTTATGGATTTTGTTTAACGGGGATAAGGTAGGAGACAAGATTTGTGAGAAGTGAAATGAGAGGGGTAATTAGGGTTCTGAACTCTGTAAGGAATGAGGTTAATAGGCTGGTGAGATCCGAAGAACTTGAAGGTGGAGGAATATGCGAGATGTGTGGTTGAGGATGGGATTGAGCTTGAGGGTTAACGGGATGAATGGAATGCTGGGAAAGGTGATCTTGCGGACAGGGAGTGGGCGGTGCCTGTGACTGCTCTCTGTTGCGAACGGCATCGGCGAAAGAGACAGAAGGCCTTAGATTTCTGGCTGGGCCGCTTCTTGTTACAGGCTTTTCCTCTTCTGGCTGACGACGTTGTTCTGTCCTGGACTTCAGCGTTCTGTAGGCCTCGCAGCCCTTGTAGTTGGCCGTATGTCCTTGCTGGCAAAGCACGCATACCGCAGGCGATTTCAGGGGCTTTTTGCACAATTCGCTTTTTGTGCTGCCCACTGCACTTAACACACCTGGGAGGGTGGTGGCAGTAAGATTTTGTGTGCCCATATGCCTGACAGTTATGGCACTGGACGATATCGCGTTTGGGATACGGTTTTTCAACCTGTACCCTTGTATAGTACAGGTTTGTTAGGTCGTTTATCTTCTCGATTCCAGGTGTCCTCTCGAGATTGACAAAGAACAGTGGTAATGCTGTTTTTATTGTTTCATCCTGTTGCCTATCCTCACGCAACACGTTTGTTATTTGGCGAACTTTGTATCCGAGAGCTGAGAGTTCTTCTTCTATTTCGTCAGCTGGTGTGGTTGGGTGCAAACTTCTGATCACCACTCGGAGTGATCGTTCCTGCTTTAATTGGTAGGTGTGGAAGTCTGCCTTAGTTTCTCCTAAGTATTTAACTATTGCTTGGTATGTTTCGGGAGTATCCGGAGAAACTTTTGTGTCCCGGGACCGATTGAGGCACGTGTATTTGCCTGTACCTACAATTTTATTCAATTGGGTACACATTAATTTAAAGTTATTAATATTACGTACGAATATAGCAGGTGGCTTGGGCTGTGTGGGCGTTTTGTTGACGTCCATTTCATCAGTTTGAATATTTTTCAACGCCTCAAAGGTGTTAGGCGTGAAGAAAGGGGAAACTTCGACGGTGTCTTCTTTAGATATGCTGGCCTGTGGAGGTATCTCTTCCATGGAACTAGCGGCAGAGGAGGTTATTTGTACGTTCCAGTTTGAACGTCTCGGTTTTCGCTTTACAGGCGATGTAGTCGGGGTCGGACCTAGTGACCTAGATCTTTTTTTTTGATTTTGTGACATCAGTTGTTGATAAAATCTCATTTACAAACAACGGTTTTTGTTTGTAATTAAATACGTAGCGCCGGTGGGATTCGATCTCACAACTTCAAGTGGCGAGACACCGGGTCTTGGCTCCGAGCCACCAGACCGTTTGGCTCAGAGAGCCGATCACTTGATGTTATCTCCGATCCGTGTATGGCTAAAGGTAAGGCGTCCAAAATGGCCGACTTCTCAGTCCGATATCACTTGTTGCACTAAACACAAATGTAACAAGCGATTCACTCACCTCCTGTGGGCTCCCTTGTGACCAGCTCACATAAGTTGCCTGCTAGAACAATTCTGTGTCTGACTGTGGCCTATAAGCGGTAGTAAACAGTACTTGAAGTACGAGCGAAGTAGAGAGCTGTTGTAAATAGTAGCGCATGCGCAAAAACATACGAATAGCTAAAACATCTACATGAAAAACTATTCAAACTTTCTTAGATATTTATTAAATACGTGGCTTCTATTTTTGGCTGTTATAACTTTATTTTTATAAATATATTTAAACTTATTTATGAGTTTATTTTTCCATTTTCGTGGATATTATACAACGAAGGATATTAGAGTGTCAGCTTTATCAATTTATTTCTTGACGTGAGAATGTAATCTTACATTCTTTTCATATCCGGACAATTTCTAAATCACTGTTGTGATCAACATCAAAATTGTTTTATGATTTGTAGAGGATTTGCAAAATCCCCATACATTATATTTTAAAGTAGAAATCACCCATCAATGATTCCACCCGTTGTGCTATACTAATATATTAATAATAATAATAACAACAACTTTATCATGATAAAATTACAATCTGCCTCATTGGGCAATAAGTAATTGTGATAAACGATCTCATTCATACAGTTGACTAATATATTAAGTAAAATATTTAGTGGCTCGTAGTTAAAAAATTACGTTTTGCTCAGTAAATAGCAATATTACCTAAAATAATGAAGAAAATAAATATGATTATGAATTTTTATCTTGATTGAAGGTATATAAAAGATTGAGACGCAATTTAATTTCGATGGAGCCAATTTCAGTGATTTTTCCATGTCCAATATTTTAGCCGAATCTTTTTTTTCGCAATCGAATTTTAAATTGTTGGGAAAACGCCTCCTCTTCTAGTCATATCATTTACTAGTGGAATTTTATTCTGCCGTTGTAAATATTATATGTTGTTTAAATAAATAAAATCTAAATCATAAAGATGGTATAACAGATAAAATATAAAACTAAATAGAACCTCAAAAGTATCTGAAAATAACGTTTCTTTGTTATACGAACTTTATTCTGTTTTTATTTATAAATGTATAATTATTATCAATTTTAATTATTTATTATATAATTGCCTTCTAGGGCAAAACCCCTATGCAAACAAAGCATTCTGTTTCTTTCATAATAATAATCTAATAAGTTTATCCGTATATAGAGTACGTATTTAACATTTACTTATATCAACTATAATATAAAGAACAACCAAATAATGTATTCTTAACATTTTCATATTGAAAAGCGCTATTTATGTCCTTAAATACCAGAAAACAAAATAAGTGAATCAAATAATATATGAAACAAATGAATCGTTAAACGTTAACATTCTATTAGGGCAGGAAACATTATAAAAAATCCAAGCCCAGAAGGGAATTTAACGAGGCTTGTAGAAGAAAAGCTGGGAGAGGAATAGATATTAATTTATTTTAATGGAAGGTTTTACAACTGTCATTAAAACCGTGTACTCAGCCGCCGTATCGTAACACTTTAATTGTTTCGAGGATTACACTTAGTAGCAATTTTATTTGTGAGAGGAGAAAGGAAGCAGTCAACATTAAATCACCTATAACTTCAAAACTACTAAAATGAAATTACCTACTTCTCTTAGGAATATATTGTTCCACATTCACTATAAATTACATTTCTCTAGAAGAAAAGGTTTCAAGATATCAGCGGAGAAAGATGTCTATATTAATTTGCTTTTTTCTTTAAAACTACTGCCCATATTTAAATGAAGTTTGGTATTTTTCGCAAGAATTAGAATTAAAAAAAAAAATGTACTCCAGGATGTTGTGGCCACCTCATAATCACAAATAATTATAAGCCACTCTCTTCTCGTATCAGACCTCTCTTCTCGTATTTATATCATCAAACAATATCAGAAAATATCTACCTATTTTTCATATGTTTAATAAATGTTATGACGTAAGTGAGAGTGGGGGTGGAAGTAGTGGGGGAGACAGCCGTTGGTGGGGACATACCCCCACCCTACTGGCTGGCCTCCTATATAAGCTTGGGACTTCCAGAAAATTAGCAAGACCTTGAATGTGCACCGAAATGGGTAACTGCCCTAGTCGACTTCTGTAGTCAAATGCTCATGGCTATGATATCTGGTAAACATCAACAATGGTAGATTACCAAGTTTTAAATTTTAACGTTGATGGTCTCCTGACCAAAATAGATGAAGTAGAAGTGCTGCTAGCGCTCTACCGACCAGATATTGTAGTTTTGACAGACACTAGGGTATCTGCACAATCGTTCCACATTAAAGGTTATTCAACTGCCATTGAAAGGGTTAACGGATATGGAGGCGTTCTAATTGCTATACGCCTTGGTATCAATTGGAAGATAGTGGCTTCACCACTGACTACAACTGATCCCAAGCTTCACCACTTAACAGTTAAGGTAAATTTGGGGAGACCCATTTACCTTACCGCTCTATACAGGAGACCGTACGCATCTCTCCAGGAGTACTCAGCCCTGCTACACGCATGTTCGCAGAGATCTAACCACTGGGTGGTGGGAGATCTCAATGCGAGACACACGATGTGGTATAACATCGCAACAAACATGGCTGGGAGACTCCTGTTGAGAACGCCGTTTACGGTAGTTCACCCCCAGACTTTTACTTTTCGACATAGAGGAAACCCGCAGGCTACCTCGACGATTGACTTACTACTGACAAAACAACCCCACCGTATCACAAGTTGCACCGCCCTTGACTTCATTACCTCTGACCACAGGCCAGTACTGTATGCAGTGGATGGTAAAGTGGCGACCCCTCGCCCCACGAGATACGACTACCGTCGTGCCGACTGGGATTTGTACCGGTCGCAGATTTACCATAACCTGCATACAGTGCCAGTTCTCCGCACGAAAAAAGAAGTAGATCTTCAACTATCTTTCATAACTGATGTGATTATAGACGCAGCAAACACCGCGATCCCGAAGTACACTCCCATGCCACCGTCTCTGCGACCACCTCCAGACCACATTCTTAAAATTATTGCCTTGCGCCATACTTGGAAGAATAGATGGTACAGGACGAGAGATCAGCAAGCCAAGGTCGTTGTGAATTCTCTCACAACGCAAATCCGGGGCTTGATGAAACTCTGGAAAACAGCCCAGTGGCATGAGAAACTTCGTAGCACTCACGGAGATCACAGAAAGTTTTGGAAGTTGTTGAAGACTACAAAAGGCAAGACAGCCACTGTCCGTCTTCACGAAGGCGACAATGTTCTGACTGCTGAGCAACAGGCAACAAAACTGGCCGACCATTACGCTAGGGATATTACGGCTAGGACGGGATACTACCACATCCCTCCTCCGGTAGATGCTGAACAGAACAACATGTTTGTATCACCGAAGCAGCTCAAGGCGATTCTTCGCCGGTGTCAGGGAAACCGAGCACCTGGGCACGACGGGATACAAACAGTGCTGCTCAAACAAATGCCGAGGAGAGGGATAGTACAACTAGCAAACTTATACAACTCTTGTATAAGATTGCGGTACTTCCCTGACACATGGAAACAAGCCATCTTGTTTCCATTACTGAAGCCAGCCAAGAGTGGAGATCAACCAGCCCACTACCGCCCGATCAGTCTGCTACCACAAATGGGGAAAATCTTTGAGAAAATCCTTTTGAATTATCTCAAAGATTACTGCTCGGAAAATTACATCATTCCGCCAGAGCAGACTGGATTCCAATCCAGTATGAGCGCAGAGCACCCCCTTCTGAAGGTGCAGTCAGAAGTTAGCCATTACATGAATAGAAACATAGCCACGGCTATGATTTCCATTGATTGCACCCAAGCATTCGACTCGGTGTCTCACGGGACACTGTGTCAAATGCTCTGCGACCGGGAATGCCCGGAACAACTGTATTCAATTCTGGCTAGCTTCCTGAAAAACAGATCGCTGCGGGTGAGAGTGGGTGATAGCTTCTCCGAAGCTGTGCCACTGACCTGTGGAGTACCCCAAGGAGCCGTCTTATCCCCTGTACTATTCAACGTATACACGTCTGAGATTGTCGGAGCCCGGTACAAAAATACCACAGTTACTGCTTTCGCAGATGACATAGCGGTGTACAGCAGCAGCATGAGTGCCAAGGTAGCTCTAAGGCAGGCTGAAGCAGCCTGTAACCAGATCAGTGAGAGATTGGGGAGACTCAATATCTCTGTAAACGCGGGTAAGACTGACTGTGTAATTTTCTCTTTTCAAAAGGGAAAAAGCCCGCTCCCTACTAGTTACATAGTAGGAACAGAGAAAAATTCACCAGCCAACAACCTAGTATATCTGGGAATTAAAATGGACAGACACCTCCATTTTAGTAACCATTTTACGAAGAAGTTGAAGCATACACGCATGAAGTCTTACCGGCTTACGCACTTATTAACTTCCCCCAACCTATCACTGCGTCTCAAACTATTGATATACAAGAGCATACTAAGGCCTACTCTGCTGTATGGTGCACCGCTATTTCGTTATCTGACGTATACGACAGCTAAGAAACTCCAACAATTCCAAAACGGTATACTGATGAAAGTGGTCAGAGGTACTTCATTCGAGCAGCGAAGAAACAGTGAGCTACATGAGATATTTGAGCTGCCTACGGTGCATGAATTCATCCAGCGTAGACATATCAAATTTTTCGACTCATTACAATATCTAACAAACCCGGTGTTTAACACTATAACCCCCGCTCCGTTCCCCCAACGATGGCAGGACGCTGTCGCGGCTGGAACACTCTAGTCCTAGGTTCTAGGTAGAGATTTAGTTTGTTTTGTTTTGTTTAGTTTGTTTTGTTTTTGTTCCTAGTGTTTAGTGTTGGTGTCGGTGACAAATAGAAGGTGAGCCTCATCACCTAGTGTTGTATAAGAACAATGAACTATTAACGACAATAAAAATTTATTATATTTAGGCACTCCGCCAAATGCATGTAAATGCAGTAAGAGGAGAAATATGTAATCCAAATATTTTGTTATTTTTCTTTTGTACATTGTATTGTTTTGTTGAGGTTTTGAAATAAAAAAAAAAAAAAAAAAAAAAAAATTAGCATAGAGTGCAGTGTTAGCAGCCGTTGTGTCAACATCTCCCGATTTGATCCAGCAGCCATCTTTCCTCGACGCCATCACCACGCTACGCCTGTTCATAGCGTCTCAGGTGACGCCTATTAAGGTAAACGTGTTTAAACCTTTTGCTAGTGCAGTGTTTTTTCGAGCATTAAATAGGGACGGTTCCCCAATAGAAAGAATTTTACTGTTATTTTGTAAACTCTTATCGGAACAATGGAGATGGAAGTGGACGCTTCCAGGAAGCGACCGGCTACCCTAACAGCCACCACGGACAGTGAAGACGAGGGTTTCGAATACCCTAAAATTACTGTCAAGGTCCAGCGACCTAATAGATCGAAAAACCCGACGAAGATTGGGAATAAATTTCAGGCTCTTGCGAGCGAGACGCCAGAAATCATAAACCCCGCAGCTCCAGTGACTAGGAAGCCACCGCCAATTGTTGTCTCGGGAGAGACAACAACCGATTTGACGCACCAGCTCAAAAAAGCTAATATAAATAGTTTCGCCCTCAGGAAGACGAAGGAGGGTGTTACAATTTACCCTGATCAGGAAGAGGATCGAGTAAAGATAGTGGAATTACTCGAAACTTGCGGGAAGGAGTACCACTCATTTGCCCCAAGAGGCGGCAAAAGAAACAATAAGTACTTAATTCTCGGACTTGATGTCCAGGAGGACATGAAGGAAATTTCAGATGTAATAAAAGAAAACATCCCGGAAGTCGTCGATGTGCGACGTCTGAGAAAAAGTGACCCAACCGGTCGCAAACAGGACATTGCGCCAGTGCTGGTAACAGCTAATGCCAGTGTCACGTTGAAATCAATAAAAAAGATACGCGCCATTAACCACGTCATAGTTCGTGTCGTGACGTTCAAGGAACAAAGAGGCGCCCCACAATACCATCGATGTCAAGAATTCGGCCACACACGAAACCACTGCGGCCGGAAATTAAAGTGTGTTAGATGTGCGGGACCCCACGAGGTAGCGCAATGTCCGAGGAATGATTCAACCCCGCTCAAGTGCTCCAACTGTGGCGAGGCTCACCCGGCGTCCTACAGAGGCTGCACAAAGCGAAAAGAAATACTAGCCAGAATGAAACCAGCCCTCGACAGAATGCAGCCCCAGCAGAAGAAACGCCGCCAGAACGAGCCTAGAATGAGGCCGGCTCCACCGCCATCCACCAGCGCTTGGAGGAACCCGCTCTTTAAGCTGTTCCAGGACAGAGATGAAGAACCGGCTCACCCCTCCACGTCGAGAGCTGCCCCCTCCACGATGAGAGCAGCCCCCTCCACACCGAGAGCGGCCCCCACATCGTCGAGATCGGCTCCGAGAACATCGGAAGACAATTTTAAATGTAAGTACCTAGATCCTAGGCTAAAGTTTTTGACAAACGATCAGCGTCAAGACCTGGAATGTGGACCGAAATGGGTAACTGTCCTAGTAGATATATTTATCCAAATGTTGATGACTATAATATCTGGAAATCAACAACAATGGTAGATCACCAAATATTAAATTTTAACGTTGATGGTCTCCTGACCAAAATAGATGAGGTAGAAGTGTTGTTAGCGCTCTACCGACCAGATATTGTAGTTTTGACAGACACTAGGGTGTCTACACAATCGATCCACATTAAAGGTTATTCAACTGCCATTGAAAGGGTTAACGGATATGGAGGTGTTCTAATTGCTATACGCCTTGGTATCAATTGGAAGATAGTGGCTTCACCACTGACTACAACTGATCCCAAGCTTCACCACTTAACAGTTAAGGTAAATTTGGGGAGACCCATTTACCTTACCGCTCTATACAGGAGACCGTACGCATCTCTCCAGGAGTACTCAGCCCTGCTACACGCATGTTCGCAGAGATCTAACCACTGGGTGGTGGGAGATCTCAATGTGAGACACACAATGTGGTATAACACCGCAACAAACATGGCTGGGAGACTCCTGTTGAGAACGCCGTTTACGGTCGTTCACCCCCAGACTTTTACTTTTCGACATAGAGGTAACCCGCTGGATACCTCGACGATTGACTTACTACTGACAAAACAACCCCACCGTATCACTAGTTGCACCGCCCTTGACTTCATTACCTCTGACCACAGGCCAGTACTGTATGCAGTGGATGGTAAAGTGGCGACCCCTCACCCCACGAGATACGACTACCGTCGTGCCGACTGGGATCTGTATCGGTCGCAAATTTACCATAACCTGCATACGGTGCCAATTCTCCGCACGAAAGAAGAAGTAGATCTTCAACTATCTTTCATAACTGATGTGATCATAGACGCAGCCAACACTGCGATCCCGAAGTTCACTCCCATGCCACCGTCTCTGCGACCACCTCCAGACCACATTCTTAAAATCCATAATTGGAAGAATAGATGGTACAGGACGAGAGATCAGCAAGCCAAGGTCGTTGTGAATTCTCTCACAACGCAGATCCGGGGCTTGATGAAACTCTGGAAAACAGCGCAGTGGCATGAGAGACTTCGTAGCACTCACGGAGATCACAGAAAGTTTTGGAAGCTGTTGAAGACTACAAAAGGCAAGACAGCGACTGTCCGTCTTCACGAAGGCGACAATGTTCTGACTGCTGAGCAACAGGCAACAAAACTGGCCGACCATTACGCTAGGGACATTACGGCTAGGACGGGATACTACCACATGCCTCCTCCGGTAGATGCTGAACAGAACCATATGTTTGTATCACCGAAGCAGCTCAAAGCGATTCTTCGCCGGTGTCAGGGAAACCGAGCACCAGGGCACGACGGGATACAAACATTGGTGCTCAAACAAATGCCGAGGAGAGGGATAGTACAACTAGCAAACTTATACAACTCTTGTATAAGATTGCGGTACTTTCCTGATACATGGAAACAAGCCATCTTGTTCCCATTACTAAAGCCAGCCAAGAGCGGAGATCACCCAGCCCACTACCGCCCGATCAGCCTGTTACCTCAGATGGGAAAAATTTTTGAGAAGATTCTTTTGAATTATCTCAAAGATTACTGTTCAGAAAACGACATCATTCCGCCAGAGCAGACTGGATTCCAATCCAGTATGAGCACAGAGCACCCCCTTCTGAAGGTACAGTCAGAAGCTAGCCATAATATGAATAGAAACATAGCCACGGCTATGATCTCCATTGATTGCACCCAAGCATTCGATTCGGTGTCTCATGGGACACTGTGTCAAATGCTCTGCGACCGGGAATGCCCGGAACAACTATATTCAATTCTGGCTAGCTTCCTGAAAAACAGATCGTTGCGGGTGCGGGTGGGTGATAGCTTCTCCGAAGCTGTGCCACTGACCTGTTGAGTACCCCAAGGAGCCGTCTTATCCCCTGTACTATTCTACGTATACACGTCTGAGATTGTCGGAGCCCGTTACAAAAATACCACAGTTACTGCTTTCGCAGATGACATAGCGGTGTACAGTAGCAGCATGAGTGCCAAGGTAGCTCTAAGACAGGCTGAAGTAGCCTGTAACCAGATCGGTGAGAGATTGGGGAGACTCAATATCTCTGTAAACGCGGGTAAGACTGACTGCGTAATTTTCTCTTTCCAAAAGGGAAAAAGCCCACTACCTACTAGCTACATAGTAGGAACGGAGGGAAATTCACCAGCCAACAACCTAGTATATTTGGGAATTAAAATGGACAGACACCTCCATTTTAGCAACCATTTCGCGAGGAAGTTAAAGCAAACCCGCATGAAGTCTTACCGGCTTACGCATTTACTGACCTCCCCCAATCTATCACTGCGTCTCAAGCTACTGATCTACAAGAGTATACTCAGGCCTACTCTGCTGTATGGTGCACCGCTTTTTCATAATCTGACGTATACAACAACTCGGCGACTCCAACAATTCCAAAACGGTATACTGATGAAAGTGGCCAGAGGTACTTCATTCGAGCAGCGGAGCAACAGTGAGCTTCACGAGATCTTTGAGCTGCCTACGGTGGATGAGTTCATCCAACGTAGACATATCAAATTTTTTGACTCCCTGCAATATTTGAAAAACCCGGTGTTTAACACGATAACCCCCGCTCCGTTCCCCCATCGATGGCAGGACGCTGTCGCGGCTGGAACGCTTTAGTCTTAGGTTCTAGGTTTAGGTTTTAGTGTTAGTGTTTTCCACGGTCGCAAGCTGAAGGTGAGCCTCATCACCTAGTGAGTGTATGTGTATTGGACTTATTAACAACAATCTAAAAGTATTATATTTTATGCACTCCTTAATATGCATCTGCGAATGCAGCACGAGGAGACAACTGTAATTCCAAATTTATTTTTGTCATTGTATATATATTATCAATAAAGAGGTTTTGAAAGAAAAAAAAAAAAATTAGCATAATTTATTATATTTAGGCACTCCGCCAAATGCATGTAAATGCAGAAAGAGGAGAAACATGTAATCCAAATATTTTGTTATTTTTCTTTTTTGTACATTGTATTGTTTTGTTGAGGTTTTGAAAAAAAAAAAAAAAAAAAAAAAAAAAAAAAAAAAAATTAGCATAACTAATCGGACCTCCACTTGGAACACTCCTCTCTCCTCTTTCTCTGCAGTGGCACCGCTGCTCTACTCAAACCATGGACTTCTCATTCAACTACCTCTGCATCTCTCTTTCCTAATCCGCTATGTTTTAACCCGGCTTAGTCAGACCTCACACCTTCCTAGTGAGATTCTCTGCCTTCGTCTCGCTAAAACTAGCACCTCCTTGGGAGAGACCTCTCCCTCGCGGACGACGGTTGCCTTGGCCCCTGCAAATAAGACCAGCAGGGAATCCCATGGCAATCCAGTCTGCCTCTCTCTGGTTCACACTCGCCTTTGGGATCCGGACGGTTTTCGCCTACCCTTAGATACCGAGTGTGAATTCGTAGTCATTCCAAGACCACATAAACTACCTATAACCTACCTACGAGAAGAGGTACAGCTCTTCTCCTGAACAGAGTGCTTTGACGGGGCACACACACCTTCTAAAGATCTTATGGAGTCAGATCAAAGCGAATTAGGCTGCCCTGCCGACTAGGCTGGTGGCCAGGGTGAAAGACCATAGGTCCACCCGCTCTATCTCTTTCTGGGCGCTCGCCGGACGGGGGCTAAGAGGTTGTAATGACCCTAGACCGCGGCGGGCGTCTCCTCACCACTTGGGGGATAATCAGGTATAAACAGAGCCCCCAACTGGGGGAGCCCGACACGGGACAAAGTCCCCTTTGAATAACATTAATGTTCAGATGACAAATACATATCTGGCAAATAAAAAGAACTATTATATCATAATGAAAAAAATAAAAATTAATGACAATGTAACATAAAGAGTACTCTATAGGAAAGATATTAATAATTATAAAGAAAAAGAAAAGATTGCTTAACTGTAATTAGTAGATAAAGTCATGGACGTATCCATCTAAAAAAAAACAATATGCAGAAGTCTTTATGATTCAATGTGGCATTAAATTAGCACAAAAGAAATAAAAAATCTTTGGTCTATAGTTATCCCTAGGGTTTTAACGGTAGAGCAGAATGTGATGGGATGGTTACTAAGGGATAAAGTGGGAATATCGGCAAAGGATCTGAGGAGGAAACTGGATCCAATGACAATTGCCTGGGTGTACGCTGCGTTTAACCTCAGATTATTCAGGTTTGCCCAAGCACTGATCTGATCTAGGTCACCCTGAATGTTTGCTAACGTAGCTAACGAATCGGAGGGGGGGTATAAATAGACACAGGAGTCGTCAGTATAGAGGTGATTGGAACAATGCTGGATAGAGTTAACGAGATCGTTTATGTAACAACTAAAAAGAAGAGGAGAAATGCTCGTTCCCTGGGCTACGCCCGAGGAAAGTGGTCTACTAAGTGGTCTACAAACGGTACCAAACGCTTTGAAAAAATCCAGGAGATTTATGACTGTTAATTTTTGTTGATTCTACTGTTAATCAATGAATGCCACTAATGATTGTGGAGTTACCGGAAAGGAAACCAGATTGGAAAGGGTTGAGATTTTGGGACGGTTCAAGGAAATCGGAGATTTGGGTTTGAACTAATCTTTCAGGAGGTTTTGAGAGGTTAGAAAGTATAGATATTGAGTGATAGTCATTTGGTGAAGTAGGAATAGGAATTTTTTATATGGATAGACTAAAACTTTTTCCAAAAAGTTGGGAACACTGAGTTTTGAAGGGAAAAATTGTATATATGGAGAAGAAAAGGCAGGGTGACTGGAAGGCATAGTTTTTATTAACCAGCAGCGTTAGTGCGTGTTATCATTACAGAGGTTATAAGGAGATACATAGTTAAAATAGAAATCATTAGCGTTAAATGAGGGCTCACTAGAACTATAGGGTGAGGAAAATGGTGAAATGGTTGAGGAGGCTGACACAAAATATATAGCTCATCAGGTGACACTGAGAATACCTGGAAGCACCAGAGGAGTCACAGAGGGATAGTTTTTAAAGGTGTTGGCAGTTGGATTTGGAATAAGGAGCAGAGGAGAGGGCTTCTGAAAGTACTAGGAGGTCACGCGCCGGACTGTCACCTGGGTCAAGTCGCAGCACATATACATGCAGCAATGTACGTTCACATAAATTTCATACAGCTAGAAGAAGACATTTTAGAATGATCATCTTCAAAACATATATCAAATATCAGTTAATTAATGATCTCACAGCAGCGAAGGCTTAAAAACACTATTAATAAAAATAACTCACAATAATGGGATAGTTTACAGTAAAGTATTTATACAGGAGAGGTAACTGGGTGAAAAGGTATGATACAAGTAAGGATTGTAGGTGAGAAGTTGAGGAATGAGCTTCAGATTAGTGTTCTACAGAGCTTAAGGCCTGCTTGAGTCTACCTGAAGTACAGGGCGAGGGTAGAAACGGCTTGTTTGTTGCTTAGTAGGTATTTGGAAGGCTGCAGGACTTAATACCTGGAGTAGTGTTGAGGCCTTCTAGGCCCCGCTAGGCCCTAAGTAGATACCTGAGCAAATGATCGGGTCGGCATAGCCAGCTACTGTTAACTCATGGGTATAGGAGTTGCCGGCGGGGAGCTTATGTCCAATGTTTACTTTTTCTGTTTTATACCAAACCGAACTTGTTAGGGTAAAGCGGTTAGTACTGATAATTTTTTTTAAGTGAAGGGCAAGCAATGACTGTTTATATTAAATTGTTTATTTCTTTGAAAACACAATCAAATTTTAAATCACACATTCTCAATAGTCTAGTTCTTGGATGAACTACCTTTGCCTAAGTATGATATATATTACTGGTAGTAAGGCGATGTTAATTTACATTAAGATACAGTCTGCGCCTGTTCATTTCTGTAGTTTAGACGTCGAGCTAAAACAGAAAAGCTCACAGCGACTTTTTCATTAGGCTGAAAGTTAAAATTAAATCTACTTGGAAGTTTTAATTCATAATGAAAGTTTTCTATCTGAGCGAGCTGCTGAGTATTTGCAGACGGGGCGGTGTTGTTTCCGAGCGGGGCAGAGGTTGAGATTTAGGCTGCAGACAGATTTGTGTTGAATGGTCCAAGTTTACCGCAGCCCCTACCGACTGCCAAGTCCACTGGAAACACATCCCAAACTTAACCTCCTCATGTCATCCCCTCTCTTCAGTACAGCCTACTACTTTTTGCCAAACTTTCTTCACAGAGCCCCCATTTTTGGCCGACACCGAAGGGTGAGGTTTCACTTTCGTTCAGGCACGGGTAGATCGTCTTTCATTTATATGTTCTAATATTGAGAAGGTAAAAATGATTGAATCGAAAATTTTAAATTATATGCTTCACAAAACCTCATAATATGCTGCTTTTAGTTTAGTGCTAATATAATTATGGAACGTAGGAAAAACACTGAAACGCTATTTAAGTTCTCATTTTATTTCGGATGAACAAATAAACACACATTAGCGACATAATGCAAAAATAATTCTTAAAATGTTCCAAAAATTTAAGGGTTTCTTTTCAAACTATATAAATCGCATGTTTTTTTTGTTTTTGTTTTTTTTTCCTTAGCTCTCAAACTTTTAAAATAGGATGTGGGAAAAATAAAGGAAAATTATTTTGGGGTAATGAGTGCCTTTCACTAAGGGGAGTCCCCCATTTGAAGGATTTATGAGAAGGATATAGGGTGTGGAATGCCTAAAGGAGGCGGCATGTTTAATACGCCAAGCCGGTTTCTATATTTTTTAACTCAATATTTTAGGTATAACGTTTTGGGTATATGTTGGCAAGGTGTTTCAATGGGCGAAATGATTTAACAAAACAAAAATATGTATTTTTGCCAAGAAATACCGAGTAGTTTTTTACGATAATTTTCCGAATATGAAGAGAAGCCCAGTATCTCTTGATGTTGTTTCTTAATTAAGAAACAAAGAAATAACGTAGAAGATTAGTCTGTAAAAAATTAACAATAACAAGGCAACAAATGCGTAAATTGGCACCAGTGCTACCGTTTTATTATTTTTCAATCAGGTTTCCTTTATATATACATTTATATGCAGCTAATTACGATATCGTTCCAAGGTACGATAATGACTGTGGTATAGTCAAGCTGATAGCATTTAATTTTAATATTTAAATTTACATAATAAATAAAATATTAAAAGTAATATAATCTATAGATTTTAAGTGACCAAAAAACATTTGACAAATGTTAAAAAAACAACGCAATTTTAGTAAAAACTATCGTAAAGTAATTATTTTTATAGAGATTCTAGGCAGTTTCACTAGAGCTACTTTAGCCTTTGTATAACATGAAAAAATATATTAAATATTGATGCATAAAAGCAGCTTGGTGAAGCCATTGATCCTTAGACCCACTAGTTAAAATCTTATTTTAGATAAGGCTTTGTTGTTCCATACAAACTAGATGCAAATCTCCCTATACGTTGAGCTTTCCTATTTCACAAAGGGCATAATCCAGAGGCTTAAGATCCTTCTGAGGGCATAAAGGACGAAGAAGGAAGAATGGATGGCATGCTGTAATACTATGGCACGGTAAGGAACCGACCAAACATACACGGTATACTTTGAGCCAATCGATCAACAGTGAGCTACCATCTATACGTCGCATCATTCTTCAGAGTATTAATATTTTTTCCTTGTTGGGTTTGCCTACACGAATCACCAACCCTGAAAATATAAACAACCCCTGTTTCTTGTCAAGAGACGAAATATGGGATACATTACAGAGTATAGCGTGCTGTCTTACTATTTATGTTACATACGCGATGAGCGATATGTAATTTAAAGATATTAGGACTTCTGGTAATGGTGAATATTTATTGAGAAATAACAACAAATAACAGTGGAGCTCCATTACTGTGCACGCAAACTAAACGTACGTGAATTAAACCATAAAATACTTTGAAGCTCCCAGCCATGTGATACAAAAAATAATAGACGAAACAAAATGCATAAATAAATGGGAAATATCTATAGACAGTATAAATAAAACAACTCTTGCCTTGATAGCTGCAGACTACAAATGTGTAACATGATAGGAAGGGGGTTGGGAGGATGATTTTTGTGGTCGACCACGAGGTATATAAACAGGGAATTTAATTATATCCCTAACGTATTTTCTTGTCTGCGAATGTGTTAGTAACAAAGACAAACAAAGCTCCCGACTAAGGGATTGATGAGTTCCACGAGACACTGGAACAACTGCTCTCAGATCCGATTTGAGACTGGCCTATAGACCTTCGGCAAAAACATTCTAAAAGCACCCCAAAGATGACATATCTGAACTAAAAATCCATTAGGAGACGACGTCTACTAGAACTTCAATGTTCTAACTGGAAATATCCAACACAATTTTCAAAAAATCAAGAGAAATACTTTCTCACGTTGCCCACCTTAATTTTTCTCCTCTTCAATTTCTGCTGTGCTAGGAATTGTAACGCCTCTGGTGATCTCAAGCGTGAATCAAATGATGGGCTGTTTTTTTTACGACTTATTTTCGGGATCCCAAAGGATGCTGCCATTCTTCTGTTCTACGAGGTGAAGTTGTTCTATACTTGATATTAAAGTCAGTATTTCTGTGCATCATTTCTCTAACAAGTTATACGATCCCGCCAATTCTCATTATTTTATTTAAGTCATCATTTAACTTCCATTCCACTCGATAACACCTTTCGTACATTTATAACTATTCAATCAAAGGATCAGTGAAAACTCTTGGATTCTTTATCATTATATTAAAATTTAATAATTACATCCAAAATAAGAGAAACCTGACTGAGAGAGTCCTATGGTCTCATAGGCAAGGCCTCAAGGAAAATCATGGACTTACCATGAGTGTTACTTTTCCAAGTTAGGACAGGCGAGAAGAAAATATATTGCACAGATGCCCCCTTACCAAGAATGTTCAAAGATGGAAATATAAGGTTGACAATAAACTGTTTGCACTGAAAGGCACACAGGGTGCAAATAATTATTATCAACTAAAATTTTTATCATAAGCAATTATGAAATTATACTTTTTACAGGCATAAACATTGAAATTTAAACGGAATAAAAAAAAAAAAATTAAAATAACTAAGGAGAGTCTGGACGCTACCCGTTTCCAAATACCTGTTAGCCTTGTAGCTATCGTACTATCAAATAATTGTGAAAAAAAACTATTCTGTATTTTTAGTCAACAATACAATCTCATCGTAATTCGGAGTGTTGTAGAATGTACCTTTAAATTTTCAGAGCGAGATGATCATTTTTTGATCACCAATGCATAAGGCGAAAGAAAGACGGAAGACAACGGCTCCGAACCTGTTTAAAAGTAAAATATATAGATCTCGCATCATAAATATTAGGTTCTTCTAGTCAAAATTTGTTCCATTGCTCGATGTCCACATACGGCGTACGGTTCTACTCACTGGTTTGTTTACGCATTTTGCAGAACCTGGGGCTCAAGCTGCTCTGGGATACAGTTTGTGAAATGCGTGTGCGGCAACATGTTCTCTCCCTCTCGGATTGTCGCTGCTGTACCATGCCCCAATGTCAGTCCCATTTCACCCCAGTTTGGAATGCAGCGGCACTTCCCGTTTAGAATGAAAATGTAGTTTCCACATCCAGTCCCTTCTAGAGTTATTGTTTTTGTATGCGGCTGCATATACTGGTTTTTCCTCGTCTCATGGAATGTTGCAGTGGGAAAATTATTTTCCCCTTTCCTGACGTGACACAATTTAAATAATAATAACCCGTATATACAAGGATCAGTGGTTTCACTGTTATTTTTTTATTGTGCTTATTTAAATTTTCATCATTTTAAATAAATAGCTAATAAGAGGCAACGTTAGATCGCAAGGTTGAACGGTCGACAATAATAGGCCTAAATCCCATCTATATGTATTTACAATAAAAAACTTTGGATTTATAGTTCTCATAAGCGGCTTAAACTTGAATACCAATTTTTCAAATGTTTTTGAAATATTCACAAGCGAAAAAAGGGCGCAGAAAATAAAGAAACTCAATCAAGGGTGCTCCATAAATATTTATTAAATGATGGCGATAAAATACTTCATTTTATTTGTTAAACTATCTACGAAGTGATGATCTCCTTTTCAATAAAAAAAAACAAACGCAAATAACTAAAATATTGACCAGACAAACCTACTAGGATTCATTAAATATGTGATTTATACATTTGCACTTTAATTTCCTCAACCTTGGGGAAAAACGGGTGTGACTTGAGAAACTTGAAAGTCAGAGAGAAGCTCGTAAGATACGGGAACGAATTTTTATTATTTATTTTCCGCATAGTTTCCTTTATAACATGCTAGCAGGAACAAATATTTTGAGTTGTTGACGAATATAGCTCGAATGTTTTAGATCGATTGGATCACCTATGCAGCTGCTGTCGTAGAATTACCGATCTCACAACAGGAAAGACTTGAAACGCCTTATTAATTAAAACAACTTTTGGGTAAAATGGATAAAGGTTGAGGAACAAAGCGTATATAATTTAAGTAAGAGGTAGGGTTCGGTTGACCAATAACTGTTAAACAAAAACAATAACAAAAGATGACCGTTAACACCTATGAAAGGGCATAGCTAACAATATTTATTTACAATAGTATATAAACAAACTTGTGCAATGCTTTTAGAACCGCGCTTTACAGAAACGTATACCCAGTGGTCTAAAATGAAAAAAATAATCTTGTAAAGAGAAGTAATGAATTGAAATTGCTTTAATGGTTTTCGGAAAGTAATTAAACGGAAAAAAACCAATAAGCCTCTGCCAAATAACCCTTTGACGTGTTGCTGTTATTAATTTCATGACTTAGGAGAAACTATTCCTTAATAACAGTTTGGGATACTCCTATCCTCCACTGATTGACGCCACCCCTGGAAATTCCAACGAGTTGCTCCATAAATCTTCGTGTATGTTCTGAAAAGTTAGTCCTACTCATCTGCAAATCCTTGGCATTCTTTAGACGTCTCTCAGGTGCACGTAACACACGTATATGCCCGGTTTAATTATAATAATAAATAATAATATAGCCACATTTCACCATCTTTGACGAGTCATATTAAATTATAGCTAACTTGTCATTAGTAAACTATAAAGGATATATCACAAATATATCTCATTGTCTATGAATCGATACCAACTAGAAAATAAAACAGGGTATTTAATAGGTACTCGTTTATAGTTAAATAATATAGTTAAAGCTGATCTATAAAACGCTATTGAAATTGGAGTTTATTTTTCATGCTTTTCGTATTTTATGTCTTTGCAGTGAGGGAACTCAGTACATTAAATTCTATATATCTCCTAAGCAATGACTTTAAAACCCTTTATAGTTGGCAAGTTAATAGTAATTAAGTTAATAGGTGCCGAATCGATAAGTTTTCCCCATGAATTTCCCGTTATTGTGCCATAACCAAAACGTAAACGTAAGTCGGGGTATTGCTGAAATCGATTATAAAATTTCAGATATATTTCTTAATTTTTACGACCACTAACACGCGGACAGGCCGACACTTAGACAAGGGAAAAATATTTTTGTTGGATATAATATTGGGATCGGATTTATTACTGTTTCATCGCAGCAGCATCAGCATCAGCAGTTGCTCTGTTCTCAAAAATAGTACGGTAATTAGTCCGGAAGTGAGCAACTAACGCTGTTCAGAAAACAGTTCTGAAGCCAGTCTTTATTTTTGGCTCTTTTCGTTAACCATTGGAGAAAAAATAGAACTAAACAGTGACCCAAGAAATCC
Source organism: Acanthosoma haemorrhoidale (assembly GCA_930367205.1). Taxonomy (NCBI): domain Eukaryota; kingdom Metazoa; phylum Arthropoda; class Insecta; order Hemiptera; family Acanthosomatidae; genus Acanthosoma; species Acanthosoma haemorrhoidale. Next base: position 80,288,953 of record OV884009.1, on the reverse strand, counting down.
CAAAAGTTAACGAAAAGTCGCACTGTGGAACAAATGATTACGAAAACTGGTCGATTACGAAATGCGTTTTTCTCGTCGATTACTCAGCCGACTTTTATGTTACTGTAGGAACAATCCAACATATTAATCAAGTTGACCAGCCTGAAATCTCAAATTTATCCCACATAAAATGTTTAGAATGAATATTTAAATTTCTGGAACACCATACGGGTTATTACAGATAACAAGCTATCTGCATATTGACGTGATTTTATATATACGAGGGTGGTCTGAAAAGTTTCCAACCTCAACATGAAGATAGCAGCAGTCGTAAATAAAAGCTAGTGAATTTCGTTGTTCATCTGTTGACAGTTACTCACCAAAGTTTCAGCCATTTTGGACGCACAGTTGTGTAACAGTCGTTTGAGTGAGTCCGATGTGATGAAAATGGACAAAATCGATTATCGAGCTGTCATTAAATATTTGTTTTTTAAAGGCAATACGCCTACGCAAATCAAAGATGAGTTAGATTCTGTGTATGGGGACTCAGCACCATCATTTACCACAGTGAAATTTTGGGCAGCTGAATTTAAACGTGGTCGTAAGAGCTTGGGAGACGATGAACGTTCGGGACGTCCAAAAACTGCAACTACCGACGAAAACATCGCCAAAGTTCACCAAATGGTGCTAGACGACCGTCGAATTAAAGTGAGAGAGATAGCAGAGGTTATGAACATGTCAAAAGAACGTGTTTGTCACATATTAAATTAACATTTAGAGATGAGAAAGCTGTCCGCTGTTGGGTGCCGCATTTGCTCACGTTAGACCAAAAACGTGTTCGAATGAACATTTCCAACGCTCTGTTGGTGCAGTTTAGGCGCAATAACTCCGAGTTTTGGCGCCGATTAATTACTGTGGATGAAACTTGGATACACCATTGTACGCCCGAAACAAAAATACAGTCCAAACAGTGGACTGCCAAGGGGGAACCGGCTCCAAAAAAAGCAAAAACTGTTTTTTCGGCTGGGAAAGTGATGGCGACTGTTTTTTGGGATAGTCATGGAGTTATTTAATTCGATTATCTTCAAAAAGGAAAAATCATTACAGGAGCATACTACGCATCATTACTTGACAAGCTGAAGGCAGAACTTGCGAAAAAACGGCCACATTTGCAGAAAAAGAAAATCCTGTTTCACCAAGACAACGCACCGTCTCACACCTCAGCGGTTGCCATGGCGAAAATCCATGAATTACGGATTGAACTGCTTGACCATCCGCCTTACTCACCAGATCTAGCCCCAAGCGACTTCTTTTTGTTCCCTCATCTAAAAATTGATTTTCGTCAAATGAAGAGGCCATCGAATTATCGAGGCGAAACGATTATGTTGCAGAAAAAATGCCGAGTACTATTTGGACGGGTTACAGTGATGGGAGGGAGCATCGCTGGGAGAAGTGTGTAGAGTTACAAGGAGACTATGTTGAAAATTAAAAAAAAAATTTCTGAAAAAACGTCTTGTATCTTTGTTAGGTCGGAAACCTTTCAGACCACCCTCGTACAAGCAATAACTTCTAATTGACATTTCCTAACCATTAAAAACCAAAAATACCAAATTATGAAGCGAAAATTTTCCAATGGAGAAACAAATTATTGAGCGAGCCCCTGGGTATTCCTTTTCTACCATACGGTGTCAAACATTTGTTTACTCATCTTTGAAAATTAGTACATAGATAAGGCTGAAAATTTTTCAAACCTTAGTAGAATTTAAAAAAAAGTATTCATCGAAGAAATGTTTTGAGTTAAGTACCAAAATTCAGTAAATGCGATATTCTTAATTGTGTTCAATCAATGTGTAAGATAAATAAAACATATGATAGACTCGTTTTTGAGCAAAGGTCAGTTACATTCATTTTTATGTGTATTATGGAAGACAAATAAAAAAAACTAATAAATTATTGAAATAAGAAAATTTTTATTCGCTACCTCCTCATGTTTAATAATCAATAATCACAGTAAGATGAACACTGTCTAGACATCGTTTCATTGTAACAATAATTAATCTGATTGGTCAGAAGTTTTTCAAGGTACCATTAAGATAGTTGTTGAGCCTGAAGGAAGAGGCTTTACTTTCATCTTTCTGCTTGTGTATGTGTGCGTGTTCTATGATATCTGTAGTAAGACTAATGTAATCCATATAAAATTTTAAAAGTAAATTCCACAACATATCGAAATAGGCTGTTCAGTTTTTGTTAAAATAGTATAATCGGAAACGTGAAAAATAAACATGAACGTCAGGATCGTTTCGTTAACATTTCTCAAGAAGTTAAACATTTAAGTTCTTTTAATGATTAGGAACACGTTGAATAACAACTCAGAGTGGGGTTAATCCTAACTCGCAATGTATATATAGAGGAGAGGAAGGAGAATAAAGCAGTTAAGTTCTATTCTGTTATGTGATTGAAACCCCCAACTATTTTTATTATAACTGTCCGATCGAAGTTAAGTGGTGCCGAAACCCGGGAACTTTTTCTTTACGTGCCTGAGATATAGTCCTTAGACTTGAGCAGTTAGCGGTCTCGGGTGGCGGGCATTTCGAGTTCGTTCGAATGGCATTCGGACTAAAAGGAGCCCCGTTAACGTTAATGTTTCAGCGGTTGATGGACGAGTTACAGAGGGGTTTGGCGGAGGACTTCTCGCAGGTTTACATGAACGATTTAATAGTCTTCAGCAAATCGGAAGAAGAGCATGCCCAACACCTGAGAGAGGTCCTCGCCAGAATCCGGGAATTTTGATTAAAGCTATCACCCGAGAAATCCCAGTTCGGGTCGAGTGAGATCAAATTTTTGGGCCACGTATCTCGAGGGATGGGGTGCGACCGGATCCTGATCGCGTGAAAGCTATTCGCGAGGTGCCGTTACCACAGAATGTACAGGGGGTTCGGAGGTTCCTAGGGATGGTGAATTATTACCGTAAGTTCATACCCGGAATCGCAGAGGTGACTAGCCCACTTACCGAAGTATTAAAGAAAGGAAGGCGGTTCTAACTGGGGCCCACACAACTAGCGAGACTCTCGAAGTGTCACGTAATATTGACAACACGGCCATTGCTGGCGTTCCCCGACTTCAATCGAACATTCAGAGTCACCACAGAGGCGAGTGAGACGGCGATAGGAGCGGTACTTTCCCAAATGTTCGAGGGGGGGGGAGAAACCCATCGCGTTCGCGGGACGACAATTGAACCCGGCCGAACGGCGTTACAGTGCCATTGAGAGAGAACTATTGGCAGTGGTATGGGGATAGAGCATTTCCGGTCATATGTCTACGGCAGACGGTTCGTGTTAATCACTGATCACAAACCGTTGGTTTACGTGGGAGCGTTGAAAGAATCGTCTGCGAGGGTGGCACGATGGAAGGAACGCATCGCAGCGTATACGTTCCACGTAGCGCACAAGAAAGGTAGCGAAAACGCAGTGGTGGATTGGTCATCCTTGTGGTCAACGAAAACGACCCCCCACAAGAATAACCATTCGCGGTATGTTACTTACGCGATTGGGCGGATAATGGGCCGGAAATCCCCTTAGTTCAGGGACACACAGAGGAACAGAGGACCCCATCGGTAAAACCATTTGCGGTGAGGTACCTTCGGGAATGGACCGAGAGTGGGCCGGAGATACTACGAGTCCGGGGCGAACCTCGAGCGGAAGTATCGCCGACAGGGGAATTAACCGAAATAGATGAAATTATAAACGAAAAGAAATGGCAGGTGGTCCTTAAATCGCGACAGACCACGGGGGCAGAGAGTGTCGTCATACGCGGGACTGCTCGCGGAGAAGGTGAAAAGATTATGGCAGCAGGAACGGATCGGGATGGGGTACGAATTATTACGGTGATGGCGGCAAGTGGAAACCGTCCCCGACGAAGCGACTCAGCGCCGGCTAGTTAGTGACCACCACACAGGGAAAATAAACCATAGGGGGATTGAGGAAACTATCCGCGCGATTAGAAAAATGTATTTTTGAAAGGGAATGGGGGATACGGTACGAGACTGCATAAGCCAATGTGAGGTGTGTCAGCGGGGCAAATATGATCGGCACCCCCCGGTAACAACCCAGGTAGTAACCGAGACGGCGGTAGAACCGTTGAAAATTATACAAATAGACGTCTATTCAAACGAGGGACAATCGTGGCTCACGGCAATTGATAACTTCAGTAAATTGGCCATGGCGTACCCAATCGAAGCGAAAACACCGGAGACAGTGTGGGAGGGGGTATTGCACTGGTGCGCGGCTTATGGGGTACCGGAGGGGATCTCTGATGTGATCCTGTTGCAGGGAGTTTTATAATAGATTCATCCGAGAGCAAAGCACGGACCTGGGGATATCATCAAGGGCCGGGGAGCGGTGGAACGACTCCACAACACATTAGGGGAGCATTTACGACTACTCAAACTCGGGTGCAGGTTGGAACCGCTGGAAGCTATGCCTAGTGCCGTGGTCGCGTACAACCACACAATTCATACGGCATCAGGCTTGTCACCGGTCGAGATTGAATTTGGACAAAACCGGCGAGATAGGGGGGACTTACGGCCCAGAACCAGGAACTGCGGGCATACTTGCTCCAAACACGCAAGGATCGGCGGGAGATATGGAACCGAGTCCGTGAAAGAGTTATTTGGTGGAAACAAATACGAGTTGATCGAGCCAATGACCGACCGGGAGTAATACCGGGGGGGGGGTCGGTGACATTGGGGACAATTGTTTATCGGAGATTGAGGACTGCGAAGACCAAGACGGCCGCCCGCTACGAAGGGCCATACAAAGTTACCGCGATAAGGGAACACAATTTGTTCACAATAAGAGACGTGAATTTCCCCTTTCGGAATCGCACCGTCCATCGCGACGAACTCCAGGTACACCGGCGCGGACGTCCCACGGGCCGGGTGGATGGATACTCCAATCCGCTCTGACTCATGAACTATTGTAATCTAATATTACCATTATTATTACTAATAAGTTATTAGTTTTGTAAATTGAAAATGACCTATTAAATTATAATTGTTTTTTATGTTTTGTATCAGTGATAATTATGTACACCATGTATTTGACCCAGACCAAGAAGCTGGGGGAAATTTTATGTTATGTTGAAAAACTTATGTAATAAACAAAAACTCTGTTTTGAAAGTTCCATCTGCGAAGGAACTGGAGGGAGGGACTTAACTAAGCATACAGGTATTAAAGATTAACGATTGTAAATAACAACTCAGAGTGGGGTTAATCCTAACTCGCAATGTATATATAGAGGAGAGGAAGGAGAATAAAGCAGTTAAGTTCTATTCTGTTGTGTGATTGAAACCTCCAACCATTTTTATTATTACTGTCCGATCGAAGTTAAGTTATATATATAGTAACAGTGGACTGACTGCATGAATGATATTTGTAGATAGGTCATTTAAAGGAATGAGCTAAATTAATTAAAAATTTTTTTAACAAAAGAAACTATAATATGCGCAAGGACGATAAAGCCAGGAAATGTTATTCAATAAAGTTAATGATTTTAGTCAGTCAATTTATAGAAGGAAAAATAAATTATAATGTATTCACAGTGAAGTTAAACTCTTGCGTTGCAGCAGTTGGAAAATGGTGTCTATTGCTGTATGCTATTCCTTCCTCGTTTCTTCAGGCAATTAACCATCGTTCTAAGTTGTAAGGTGAACATGCTGGATGAACTTAGGTATCAACTGTTCTTTGGAATATATTGGGAGATGGCGTCACAATTGTAAATCCCGGTTAACGATCTACGTTGCTACTGCCCTCTAACTAAATATTTTGTGAAAATAGTTAATTACTCACTTCCGGCCGCTACAGATAATAGTGCACCAATTTTTTAGAACAATTAAAAACTCATTAGATGTGCAGGCGTGTATGTCAACAATGTGACCAGTTTCCATTGTTGATTTTTAGCAAGTCAGTCTCACTTAACCTCGAGGAAAGCTGTGATTTTCTTATTTATGAGCCAACCTGTTTTATAAATTATATTTAAACCAAATCGATTTATTATCACACCAAGTCCACTTATTGAATTCTAACCGATTCCCACAACAAGTAGGATTCATCAGTACATTTCACGACTTCGATTTTTATTGCTTTTATGTTTTTATTGTTCAGCATCGCAGAAATGCAACGTACTAAGTAAAAGTAGATAACCTTGATTTTAATTTATGCCACATTTTCTCGAAATTTATTGTAACAATTCAAGAGATAAGTTTCGGGAGGAAGGAATCTCTATAACTACTTTAAAAGTATGGGACACAATAGTAAAATATAGATAAAATACAAGACTTTATTTTTTTACCTATGCTAGGTTTTTACAATCACTCGTTCCTAAGTTCAGAGCCGACATTTTCACGTTTGATTTGTTTTCCACGGTTCCCATTAAGTAACCTGGATTGCACCTTATCCAAAAGTAATCATCATCGTAGAATATACAATTGAAAAGGTCTGTTGGTATTTAGGTTCAGTTCGATTGAATCATTATACTACTGTTGTCGTTGAACATACTAACGTACTGACATCCAAAGAGAAAAAAGATGATCACCTCTCATTTTTCCTTTATCGCCTGATAGTGCATGATAATGCAGCCTTTACTCCAACAAATAGTGACATTCGAATCCTGGTTTCCCTTGGGAATGTGATGCACCCATATTTCTTAATGAAAAATGCAAAGCTGATTGTTGTGCCAACTTTACCGTGGACAAATACAAGTTACCCTCTTCGCGGACCAGAAAAAAAAGATGGGTTATTTTTGTAGTTCTAAAGTGTGACAGTTAGTGACACAGGATGGGAGATCAGGGTTGGGCTAGCTGATCAACAAATAATTACGAAGATTTTGCTGTAATTTAAGCATCTAAAATCTTTGTAACAAATTACGAACCCTTGGGAAATGTTGACAATATTACTAGTGTGTGCTCTAGCATTGCGGCCGAGACAAGGGCACCGTGACATACAACGGTCATTATAAGGGTTGACATTATTGCCAGAAAACCCCTAAAAATGACTGTACTACAAATAGGACCGTATTTCATTTGGCATTAACTTAGACGTTACCAAGTGCCTAAAATCATTTCGGTAATATCATAACTTTAGTCATTATGGCAAATATACTGCACGAAGTGTTATATTTCCAGCACAAACTTGAGCCTTCAAATACCGTAAATAGAAAAACTTCTCGACAACTTTAAACGGACTACTTTGTACTTAGGCATCGGTGGACAGACACTAGACTATCCTGTATCAGAGAATACAAGTAATACCTATACTCATTTTTATCAGATATTTTTGTAGCTGATACAAAATTGAACAGCCATTGGATACTTGAACTACAGTTGTAACCAACAAACCCTCCACTCCTCTACTCACTAAGCAGGTGGAGTATTTCATAAAACAGAACCTAGGAATATGATTCATCACTCACTAGAAGTACTTTAACTTCACTTTATTTTAATTTATTTTTTTACCTGAACCCTCCCCCCTTAATTGAGTTATTTTACCTTGAGTTTCCTTCTTCTCTGGAAACAAACATTTGATATTTTCTAAGTTGGAATTGAAAATGATAAATAAAGCTACAAAATTCATTTTTAAAGATTTTTTTTTATAAAATTCAACAGTACTGGAAAAAATCTCATCATGATTTCCATTATTTTTAATATCGATGTTTTAGCAATTATATTTATATCGTACTGAAGTTGAGTTTGACATATTTATAATCATATAATTTGCGTTTAAGAAAACATAGCTTTGATTAAAATCCCACCAATTTATTTAACTTACAAAGCATCATTACAAACAAAAAAAAAAATCATTTTTTTTTTAAATGTTATACTTATACTATCTGATTTATAAAGGAGATCAAAATCGATTTTGGATCTTTGGAAAGATGGACGTAGGAAGGTTGGAATGGACCCGTATACCAACAACTTCTTTTCATTTTGTATCAGTTATCAGCATCCACGCTTCTGTTGGCCAGAATCATTAGTATCAATTTGAGTATATGTTTATAATTATATACTTTTCATTTCAGAATATAATCATCCGCTTCATTTTTACTGGATTGACTCTTCACTCTTTTTAAACAAACTACTTTTCGGTATTTGCTACAAAGCATCCCTAATATATACGAGTATGTGTTATATATATATAATACAAGTTAATCGTCGGCGGTTAAGTGTGCTAAAAGTATAATAATGACAGAGGAAAAAACACCGACACACTGTGACTCCAGTAAAAGACTACTTTATTCTCCTTAGTAATCCGACCTACATAGGATCATGGGTTGTTTACCTCCCATGATCGTATTAGTTTACAACATAACTTGCCTCTGGCTTTAACTCCCCCCTGCCAGTTCCTGACCATCCGTCGGGAACTGAAACTTAACACTTATGCTAATTATATACAGTTCTGACATAATAATTTCCTGCTCGCCTAGAGCAGCACAACACTGTCTTATAATCATAAAAATAGAACATAACTTTATCCAATGTGGTACAAGGTTAAAACAGTAAAATAAAAAAACATGTATCTGGCAAATGCCACCAAAAACCAAAAGAGATGTGTGCAGGAGTGAGAAAATTAGAGTCAATTCCCTATTTGGATGGCTTCCCCACTGGAAGCTTTAACTGCTCGAGATGGACAGTTCTCCTCTTCGCGGGTTCATGAACACTCTGGATGGTCACCAAATTGTGTTCACGAATCGTGATCACCCGGAACGGACCCTCATAACGGGACACCTCCTTACTCCTATTGGAACCGATCTTACGATATACCGTAGTGCCTATCGCAACGCACCCTTCTAGTGGTTTGACGCCCGCGTTCTCCCTCAACACCCTCCTGGATTTTCCCCCGGTAATTCTCGCGTACACCTTCCCCCATACTTTCCCCAGTTCCACGCGGTTGGTGGTGAGTTGTGCGGACGTCTCGTCTCCCACCACCGTTCTACTCGTGTCTCGGCGACGCCCACGAAGTCCGAAAAGGATTTCAAAGGGTGAAAACCCGGTGGTCGTGTGGACAGAATGGTTATACGCAATGACCGCCCTAGGCATTGCCTCTGCCGGCTCCAACCCTTTGTCGGCATTGTAGACGCGGAGATGATCGCCCAAGGTACTGTGGAGACGCTCAATTCCTCCTCGGCTCTTTGGATGCCCTGGGGGTATTGACGTGCCACATCACGTCCACAGCCTTCATCTCTTTCCGCACGTCGGCGTTATCGAACTCCTTTCCACCGTCCGACGCTATCCGATCTGGGACGCCGTAGAATTGGAACCAACGCCTCAGCGCGCCTAGCACTGCTTCCGATGACTTTTCCCGAATAGGGTATGCCATAGCCATTTTACTAAAAAGGTCAACCATGGTGACCCACTTGTGTCCCCGCCAAGTGAAAGTATCAACTTGAAGGTCAGTGAGCGGTGTTTGCGCCGTGGGAGTCTCGACTTGTTGCCCGGTAGGTGGGTGCCTGTCATATTTGGTACGATGACAAACTTCGCACGCAGCTAGTGTTTCCTGGATTGTCTTTCGCATCCCCCACCAGAAATACTTCCGCCTCAACGCCTGAGCCGTCTCTTGTTCTCCCCTGTGGTTGGTTTTGCCCTGATGGTATGCTAGCGTGATCTCCTTCTGCGTTGGCTCATCCGGGATGGTCTCTACCATCATGGTACACCGTACAAATGTTCGGTCAACCCCAACCTGCTCCGCCCTCCAAAGGCGCTTAATTTTCTCCCATATGGTTGCGTTACCGACATAAAGAAAATGGGTCTTCCCTGGTGTGGAAGCATCATTAAGGGCAAGACTAATTTGGTCGTTGTTCACCCCTGGAGCCGACCATATGGTCGTGGTGGTCGATCGTGTAGAACTATCATGTGCTATTTTCATTGGGCCGAAGGTCTTCGTCTTCCAGACTATCTGGCGGCGCTTATCGTTTATAATTTCTTCCCGCTCTTCCATGTCCGCAGGCCTGTCGTCCGTTGAGCTCCCTCCTCCTGCCGACGGTACCAAATCCGTAGACCCTGGGTCTGTTGGTCTTCTTCTCTCTCCGGCGTCCATTCTCGCAAGAACTGCCTTCCGTCTCGGGAGGATTCCCCCTGCTCTTGTTCGAGTGCGTTGACCACCATCGCCCGGGACAGCCAGTCCGCCACGACGTTTTCCTTACCGGGCTTGTATATCACCTCCAAGTTGTATTGGCTGAGGAACTCCTTCCAACGCATGACCCTCGCCGACGACTCTTTTAATTTTCCAACCCACTGTAACGGTTTGTGGTCGGTGTGCACCCGGAACCTTCTCCCGAACACGTAGGGCCGGAAATGGTCTATTGCCCAGACTATCCCTAATAATTCCCGCTCTAGCGCGCTATACCGACTTTCCGCCTCTGTGAGGCGCCTACTGGCGTACGCTACTGGACGGTCCCCTTTGCCCCCCGCCTGTGACAGAACTGCTCCCAAGGCATATTCACTGGCATCCGTCGTTATTGTGAATTGCTTTGTGAAATCCGGAAAAGCCAGTACAGGATGTTCTTGTAGTCGTGCCATGCACTTGCGCATGTTCGCCTCTATGTTGGAGGTGATGGCTACTTTTTTCCCCTTTTTGAGGAGGTTGTTAAGAGGTACTAGGTATGCTGCCATTTCTGGGACGAATCGCCTGTAGTAGTTCAGTGTTCCCATCAACCGCCGTATCCCTTTTACGTCCGACGGAACCGCCATCTTCTGGATTGCTGCTACCTTCCCGGCATCTGGTCGGACTCCTTCTTTGGATATCGTGTGCCCCAAAAAACTGATGACTTCCTGACCCAGATGGGACTTTTCCTCCGACAATTTCAGGCCGAATTGTCGCACTCGGTCAAAAACTGTCCTCAGGTGATCTACATGTTGGGCCTCGGTCGCGCTGAATACTAAGAGGTCGTCCATGTATATCTGGCAAACGGACTCATCTACTCCACGTAGCAACTCATCCATGAGCCTTTGGAATGTGATGGGTGCATTTTTCAATCCAAATGGCATCCTGGTGAACTCGTAGTGACCTCTCTCAAAAGTGAAGGCTGTCTTATGTCGGTCCCTAGGATGCATCTGTATCTGGTGATACCCCGCTTTGAGATCCAGGGTGCTGAAGATCCTGGCCCCGCTCAGCCTGTCCAGAATGTCATCGAACCGTGGAATTGGGTACTTCTCGTCCACTGTATTCTCATTGAGCTTCCGGTAGTCTACTACCACTCTATACTTATCTGGGACCCCGCCTTCCACGCTCTTTTTCTTAACAGCCCATAAGGGGCTATTATATGGTGACGTGCTATCTTCGATGATCCCCTGTTTTTTCAAGTTGTCCAGCTCCTCCCTAATATGGTGTCTCAGAGCCTGTGGGTATCTGCGCTCCTTCACGTAGCTTACTCGGTCCTGCTTGAGCGGAATCTCATGTACTGTTTTTCCTGTGGCCCCCAATCTCTCCCCTTCCTTAAAGAAAATGTCCGTATATTCTCTCTTGAGCTCCACTCTCCAATCCTCCGCTCGCCTAATCGCCCCTACTTGCGCCCTACCGTCTCTCCCTACGTCCCTCCTTTGTCTCAGGCACCTATATGTTTTCTTACCTAAGCGAATGTCCCATTTCCCTTCCCTGTTCCTAATCCTTGCTCCAACTTTCCCCAACAGATCACACCCTATGATCCCTCCGTATTCCCGGGGCATCTTTTCCACCACATGGACCCGTAATTTCTCCTCGCTACGATCCCATCTTTCCAACCCTATTATCGCTTCCCCTTCGACCCTGCAGGGGCCCCCCAGGGTGACCAAGCTACAAGAACATACCTGCATTTGAGGCATCCTCCCTCCTCCACACATGCTCTCTAGTGTCTCCCGACACATTATTGTGTTGGTACTCCCCGTATCCACTAAGCACTGCACTCCACTCGCGACTCTAATTATAGGCAGACCGCCATGTGTGCCTTTTACAGTATTATTTATTAACGTGCGGTCGCCTCTCCGCTGCCACTCTTCTCAGATCTCGCGTTCTCCCCTCTCCTCCGTCGCCTGTCGTCGGCCGCTCCTCCGGGCACTGCCGCTTCCACAGCCCACTCCGCTTCCTGGCTCTTCCCTTTCGTTGTCCGTTTCGGAGATTTCCGAAGTTTCTGAAGCCTCTGACTGATGTCTCTCCCTCCTCCACACTCTCTGAGCATTGATTTCCATTGGCTCGGGACGGTTCACGTTTCTGCGTGGGCTCATATATGGGCACTGTCTTGCTACGTGACCCTCCGTGCCACACTCAAAGCACCTAGTGCGTGGGCACTTAGCTACCAGGTGCCCTGTCTTCCCACACTCATAACACTTCCTGTCTTCCCTTCTCCTGGGGCGTCCCGCGTTTCCTCGGCTCCTTTCTCCCACTGCCGCCCTCTCTCTTCTACCGTACTCTACCTCCTTCTTCCTCCATGTGACCGGCGCGATTTTGGGCCTTTTATATACTACTTTCCTCCAGTCCATTTCTTCCTCGCCAACTGTAATTTCCTCCTCTCTGGCGCTGGTATCCACCATTTCTTGAGCGCATTCTAGAAACGTGCGCTCTCTAGGTAACGCCTCCTTTCTTCCTGTTTCCTTCGCTAGCTGCACCTTCAGTATTGTAGACAAAAACGCCATCCTGCCCTCTACTTCTGCCGCGTTCAATGTCTCCCGCATCTTCTCCGTGATGCCATTGTATTGAGCCAGCAGTGTTCCGGCGAACTGCCCGTTTGTTTGTCGGTGCCTCTTCGTCTCCCGGAACATTTTAAAAATATCCTCTTCCGGGGTCCATCTTCCCCCGCCGAATGCTTTCTTCAGCCGCTCCTTCACGATGGTCCATGGGGTCTCCTCGTCAGCCTGGATCATATTCAGAATGCTCCGCTTAACTCTGCACACCAGAGCTGCTCTCAGTGAATCGGCATCTCCTTCAGTTATTAAATCCTCCGTCCGTTTTCCTTCTATCCGCATCATCAGCCGGTCACCCCCCTTAAGGAAATGATTCAGTTCCCCGGTCTCACCTGCGAATCTCTCCAGATCGGAAATGGACTTCCTCATATCCTGAGCCGTGATCGCCTGAATCTTCATCCACGCTAATGTAGTCGCGTGAGCCGCTGCCATCGTCGTTTGAGGCAACTGAGGTATATCTGCAGCTCCACTTAGCACCGCGGGTCGTAACACTCCCTTTGGCATGTTATTAAAAACGTAAAAGAGAGGAGACGATTAAGAAAAAAAAATTAGAGAGAAAGAAAAAAACAACAATTACTTTCTACGCCGCCGTACGAGGTTCCCGTAATCTCCCGGGTTTCGGCACCAGTTAATCGTCGGCGGTTAAGTGTGATAAAAGTATAATAATGACAGAGGAAAAAACACCGACACACTGTGACTCCAGTAAAAGACTACTTTATTCTCCTTAGTAATCCGACCTACATAGGATCATGGGTTGTTTACCTCCCATGATCGTATTAGTTTACAACATAACTTGCCTCTGGCTTTAACTTACATTCATATATATATATATATGGAGAGAGAGAGAGAGAGAGAGAGAGAGAGAGAGAGAGAGAGAGAGAGAGAGAGAGAGGTAGAGAGAGGTAGAGAGAGGTAGAGAGAGAGGTAGAGAGGTAGAGAGGTAGAGAGGTAGAGAGAGAGAGAGGTAGAGAGAGCGAGAGAGAGAGAGGTAGAGAGAGAGAAATAGAGAGAGAGATAACATATATGTGCGTGTGTTTAATTACGATTACGAATAGAATTTACCTGGTTTAAATAATTTTTTCTAGGCCTGGAAGATATACATCTGTTTATAGAGGAATTGTTTACTAATATAGAAATTATTAGTGCATTGGTTTTACTGCAGTTTACATTAATCTAAAAGAGCTCAAATATTTATTACCCCAACGTATATTGGGTGTTGGTGTGGATCTGCAAGTCTGCAGACGAAATTGAATCTGCTAGCCCGGAGAAGAGCGAGTCTGGCCCCGAATTTAATGTGTTACACACACACACATATCTGCTATATCTCATGTATATAGTGCCCGTTGTGCAAATAGAGTTTTAAAAAAAATTGTGTAGAAAATTAATGTTGGGTGTATATATGTCGATCCAAGAAATCGAGTACAGTAGAATCTCCCCTATCCGGATCACTCCCACCCACTTCAACTCGAATATGGGGGAGTGGCTAAGATGTATACCAAATAAAGAAAATGTAAATAATTATCCATTATATATATATATATTATATATAATTATATATATTAAGAATAAACTTTACAATTTTACATCAAAATATTTGTTTATAGTTATTTTTTTGTCAATCTTTCCCGAGCCACGATGTTTCACCAGTGTAAAAATGACTTATATTTAAATTTAAAAAATGTTAATACCCACTATTGTTTCGTCTTTTTAGATGCGTAATTCTCATTACAATGACGCAAAAACTATTTGGCCGTCCGGATATGTGGGAGCCAGTTATGGGAGATTCTGCTGTATTTAGATTCTGGTGACTTGGAAATAAAAATAGTTTTTACGGTGCCTTGACATTCGTAATTACAAAGAGTCGTTAAAATTGTATCAGTAATTTCAACTAGATCAGTTTATTTTGTTATAGCAACAAAGGGACTACCAAGATTACAGTTGACGTCATTTTTGTGAAAATATCAGAGTGTTCTACGACCGTTTTGCTCTCGCTTCTTTCAATGCACGTAACGTGGACCGGAAATTAGACAGACCTTATTCAATGAGAATCGTTGGAAAGCCTACTGAGAGAGGACAACCGCTTATTTACAGGCTAATTTAGAAGAACAATGTTTCGGACATATTTACATTATGGTCAATGACTATGTCCGAGCGATACAAAAAGTAAAACGTAATGAAGTGCTAAAGATTATTAATTCCATCATAAATCGTAATCCTTACGCTGAAAAATTCATAATTCGGTACGAAATCGACAATGTAGACAAAGAACAAAATATAAATTATCGCTATTTATGATTTTGTATAAATTTACAGAGGTATTATGGAGTTAATCAATTTTTTCTGTTGTATTTAGAATTGTAATAAACAATCACAAACTGCAATATTTATATTTCATTCTATATATTATGAAGTTACCTTATTTACAATGATAATAAAAAATGAATTAAACTTATAATTCATTTAGATAAATAATTTATTTAATCCCAGGGAGGTCCTTGACAACCAAATAAATGAAGATAAAATATATTTTTAGAAATTTCTTTCATATTTACCACAGACCATTTTCGTAATCCTACAGTCCTACCTTTCAAACCGCTTCTTCCAAGTCCGCTGTGGCCTAGAATATTCTAACTACTATCCCATAAAAGCAGGAGTCCAACAAGACAGTGTCCTGAGCCCAATCCACTATAACCTATACACCGCTGATGTCCCTTTACC
Source organism: Acanthosoma haemorrhoidale (assembly GCA_930367205.1). Taxonomy (NCBI): domain Eukaryota; kingdom Metazoa; phylum Arthropoda; class Insecta; order Hemiptera; family Acanthosomatidae; genus Acanthosoma; species Acanthosoma haemorrhoidale. The sequence continues at coordinate 80,273,550 of OV884009.1, read as the reverse complement.
CCCAATACCTTCTTGGCCACATTTGCAGATGACACTGCAGTCTTTGTCATCACACTCAGACCCCGACATAGCATCCCATAACCTTCAAAAACATCTTGGTGAGATCGAGCATTGGTGTAACCAATGGCAGAATGTTCCCACATCACCTTCACCCCAAGTCGTGTCCACTAGTTTTTTTTTTTTATTCCATTCCTCTCCCTGTATCCGAGTTAGGCTTCCATCTCGACAAACGGCTGACCTGGAACCCACATACGAGAAAATACAAGAACTAAACAGACGCTTTGGACAACTGTACAGACTACTTCAAAGGACGTCCCATCTCTAAATAGAAAATAAATTACTAATTTAAAAAGTTATACCTAAGTCAATCTGGACATACGGAATAGAGCTATAGGAGACAGCAAAAAGTCGAACATCAAGCGTATCCAATCCTTTCAATCAAAAGTCCTGAGAACAATAGTAAATGCCCCTTATTACGTCAGCAACAAAACACTTCATAACGATCTTAATATACCCTACATTCTTGAACTCATCCCTTCCAAGTTCATGAAATCTCATAGTAACCTATCCAACCACTCTAATCCCCTAGCACAGTCACACTGCACCCCTCATCCCTATAAACCTCCTCGGAGACTAAAACGGCAGTGGCCTCGTGACCTGCTATAATCGCGTGACAGTGGGAGTCCTGGCAGTCATTCCTTAAGTGTCTGTCGCTCTCGCGCTCTACGTCAGCCTCCACTGGCTCGAATCCAGTGACGTGGCTGACGAAGGAGCGAGGGGTACGTCCCAAGACTCCGCTTCCTCTTTCGCATGCGAGGGAGGTGACAACCATGTGGATTTGGGAGGTCTTTGGGCTGTTTGTAAATACTGTATCAATGAGCGAGTGAATGAAAATTGTAAATATGGTATGAATGAGAGCATTTATCATAATTACTTATTGCCTAATAAGGCAGATTGTAATTCAGAAACTTCATACAGTATTTACAAACAGCCCAGAGACCTCCCAAATCCACAAGGTAGTCACCTCCCTCGCATGCGAAAGAAGAAGCGGAGTTTCGGGAAGTCACCCACCCACGCTCCTCCGTCACCCGCGTCACCAGATGCGAGCTAGTGGAGGCTGACAAGAACGCGAGAGCCACAGACGCTCTGGATATGATTGGAGAAACTGGCAGTAGGAGTGTCATGTACTTATAGCAGGTCACGAGGTCACTGCCGTTTTAGTCTCTGAGGAGGAATCCGTAAGTCCATATTGGCTTAGGTATCTGTAGATTAGTATTTATTTTCTATTGAGTGATTGGATGTCCTTCAAAGTAGTCTGTACAGTTGCCCGAAGCGTCTGTTGAGTTCTTGTCCTTTTAGCCTCGTGTGCGGGTTCCAAGTCAGCCTGTTGTCGAAACGGAAGCCTAAATACCACACTGTACAGGAAGAGGAATGGAATTGAAAAAAACTAGTGGACACAACTTGTGGCAGAGGGTAAAGGTAACGTGGGAACGTTTTGCTTCATTAACATTTAAAGAAAATTAACGTTTATAATATTTGCTATGTTGAAGGATGTGTATGGCTACCATAATTTCACGAATTGTAGATAATATCCTTCTGTATAACTGTTTAAATATATTTATTTAGTATTCATCATTATTATCAGTATTTTCATTATTGTTGCGACACACTAAGGATAATACACTAATACTAATAATACATAATAAATAATGGTAATACTGACGAACTGTACTATAACGAATTTCTGGAAAATTTCCAAGCCAGCAAATATACATGACGATATTAATTTATTATCATTTTAATTTGGAACGACACGACATGGACTGCTTGAAAATGGACTGAATTAGTCTGAAACGTCACAACAGGAAATGATATTTATTCAGAAGGATATTATACACAATTTGTGACAATTATTCTAAACATTCATAATATTATAATGAACGTACAAGAAATAGCGGTCTGGTCCCACCTCCTACAATATAAGCTATCCAATGGAAAAAAGTAAGGAAGATCACTTCTCATGCGGGGTGGCGTTTTTTGCCCACCATCTGTCTCTTGCCACGGATGCGTTCATTCAAGTGTATGCACAAGTGAATGCGCGGCTTTGGAGGGTTGAGAATAAAAAATAAAAAAAAAGTGGTCAGATGACGACCGCAACGGCAGAACCTTTGCCCTCCAGGGGCCCCAGCATCTGTGTGTGTATACGCGGCAGAGAGAGGCAGCCAAGCCCACGCCAGGCTGCCAAGCCTAGCCAGGCCAGCCAAACCAGGCTCAGGCTCTGGGCGTGACAACCAAAACCACCGACCTCGTGGACCTGACCGACCAATGACGGCAGGATCCCTTGATAAATTATAGTCTCACAAACACCATTTAAATTCTGTAAATTGCGGTTATATGGAGTCGAATCAAATCCCGAACTGCGAGGGCAGTTCAAAATAGAAACTGACAAGAAAGAAAACAACAAATAAATAAAATAAAAAGCACATGCCTGACAGCCAAAAAAAATGCTAACCAGCTCATTTTTGCCTGCCTAAACGTAGATGCGTTGTATTTTTTGGTGTTGGTTTTTTTTTTTTTTAAACAAATTATTGATTAAATTGTATTTTTTTAAACTGTAGGACCTTGACTGAGAGGTTTGGCACCCTCTTGTAAATTGACTGTTGGCTAAAAAAAAATCAAAAATATACATTATACATACCTTTAGAGCTGTAAGTGGAGAGAGCTTGATCCATACCTGTTTGAAATTAAAACCTCTTCCTTTGGGTCAGGCAATAAAACTTTTTATATGCCAATGCTTCCAAATAATTTGGAAAAAACAAATATATGCAGCAGCTTACATCCACATCATTGGTACTGGTATTTTAGCGTTAGTTAGTAAAATCATTTTTAGTCTAATGAGAGTGCTGCAAAATTTATTACTGCTATTATTTTTCAGAGTATTAATACTCAAACATAGACAATTTAGGTAGTATCTTTCTTCTACAGTTATCATTTTGCCTAATCAGGTAACATAAAGTATCTCTGGTTGAGTATTACTGTTTCAAAGAAAAATAGCAGTATACTCAATAAAATAATTTACCAACATAATTATGAGTCTATAAACATAGGACAGCTTTAGCACATTGTATCAAAATTCAGAAACTAATCTTTGATTTTGACAATATGCACATTATACAAAAGAACCAAACAAATCAAAAAGAAGAAGAACTTGGTACTCACAAGAACGTCGTTAATTGCCAAACTAATTGTGGCAACCTTAGTGTTTCTATGATGAAATTTTAAAAAGATAAAATATAAAACTGATATAACTGAAAACAGTTTACAAATCTAAGGTATATAGAAACATACATGGATAATACAAAATGGAAAACATAATTTCCATATTATTCAAGCAAAACAAACATTACTTTATTGGGGGAAGTCATATAACATAGAAAGAAATATTAACCCTTATTTAATTAAAATTAGATGACTACTAATACTAATCAAAATCATGATAGTAAACGACAGAAATCAGCAAGAAATGTTTCAAATATTTTTAATCTAAACAAAATAACCATAAAAAAAATTCACATACATCCAAAACCTTAAATACCACCATTCAACCAAAATTAAATTTCTCCTCGAACTTTGTAAAAATTCGATTTCAAGTTTCCAAAATCAGTTAATTTTGACTTGTTGTGTTAATGTAGTTTTATGCTGTTTATTTTCTGCTTTTTTAGAATCATATTCATGTTGGAATATTTTTTTAATTATGTTTTGAGAAAACATCTAATTTTGTACTTAATATCTGATTCGTAAATATTTTATCTTTCAAGTATATATGCACATTTTTTTTTTTCTTTTGTTGGTGGTTTTGTGGCAACAAGTAAATTATTTGTCAGTTATGGGCTCAGTTAGCCCTCGACTGTAAGTTTATCTAAATGTTTCAAATCTGTCAATTTTATAGCTCTCTACTTACTATAAATATTTATGCTGTTTTTCTGATGTATAGGGTGGTTCGATATGTAATTTAAAATTGTTTGGGCATTATTGCTTTGATTAGTTTACATTTTACACAAAATACAATCCTCATTATTCATTTTCAAATAAAAAAATCTTATTTCATTATTGGAGTATGATTTGCACGTGAAAGTCAAGTTATCATGAAAAATATTAAGTATTATTTATTAACTAACTATATATGAAAACTATTGGTCCTAACCACTTATGCTAACAGATAACACATCCCCATGACCAACCCTTTTAGTGTCCTATAAGTATTGCTTTGGTATTTCAGAAAAAACATTTGTTGTGATATAGGTAGCCATGGAGGTATACCAGGGTAACAGTGTATGAATCTCTACTATCTTACTTGAATAAACATGAATGGCTCAGTTACAAGTTGTATTGTTTAATAATTTTAATATGGGATGGCTCTCTCCAATATATATGTATATATATTAATAGAACAAATCAAAATAGCTAAAATAAACCATATTCATGTCTTATGTTCCTTCTGAAGATCCACAAAAGAAAGTTTAAGACAAACTGTAAATATATGAAAAAAAAAGAAAGAAATATACAACTAAATAAAAAAAAAAACTGTTCAAATAATTGCAAACAAAAGATGTAGAGGTGACAAATCCTAGGGTTAAAATTCTTTATGAGAATTATGTTTTTACTTTTGATGAAGAGTTACGATTCCTTGTATGACAATAAAAAAACTTATTTGAAACGATAAAATATTTGTCAAACTGCACCCGCTCCCCATCCTCATGGCAAACGTAAGTACCATTTCAAATATAAATTTTCTATCATTGCTATATTTTTATAATTATACTTTCATAAAAATATGGAATATTACCTTGAAAGTTTTCTAGCAGCACTAATGCTGTAACAGTGCTTTGGTAATTTGATAAATCAAGAAATTTTAATAAGTTTTACTTTGACATGATGTGGAATGCTCAGAGCTACCTTTATTGCTCCAATTGATTTAATTTTTAATAAGTAGAATAATGTTAAAATCAATAAATTAGCACATTCATAATTTAAAATTTGCATCAACAGCGATTAAATAAATATATCAATTCAGGTAGGCAGATGTAAGAGCACGATGGACAATTAGTCTCCAAAAATATCTTATGTTTTATCATATTGTGCGGACCAACGTTTTTCCATCATATCTGCATTTTCTAGGTATAAAAAAGATTTATTTAAAGATTTCCATTATATGTTGCTTAAATTATGTAATTTTTCATTTGTTCTTAAGAACACTGTTTCACATACCATAGGTCCAGCAAAACAAACCCCCCTCTTGTACATATGCATGACTTTTAAATTGTAGGTCTGTAGTAATTTTGAAAAAACAATTTAATATTGTCAGTTCAAATTTAATATATTAAAAAAAAGATTGTTCATTGTACCAAACAAAAATGTCTAGAATTCATTTTTCCAAATTTTTTTTAAACATTTTTTCATTCATTCAACAACTGATAAAATAAGGAAATTTTTTATTCAATACCTATTCATGTATAACCACCAAAATTATTGTTTTAAAATGTAGACTATAAAAAGTATAACGCTTAGCTAGCAAGTTCTACTTGAATCATGATAGCTATTTGATTTATTCAACAAACTAAAAAAATATTTTTAGGGGACAGTGTTTTAAAATAACATTCCTGCACATTACGTGTTTAATAAAAATTAACTCTGTACCACAAAAGACCAAGATGTATGTAAACTTATATCGTTTTGAGGTTAATTGGACTTATCCATTTATTCCCCACAGTCATAGATAATCTCCAAGTATAATTAAATAGTTTTCTTATGGTGTCTATTTCAACTATAAACTGTTATGAAGAACTTAGAAACTCTAAGATGTGCAGGTTGCCTTACAATGTGAACAGTTTCCATTATTAAGTTTTAGCAAGCCAATTCCCCCTAACCATCAGTAAAAGTTTAATTTTCTCATTTATGTGCCAAACCTATTATACATTTTTTGTTCAGACTATTAATTACTAATCCAAGTCAACTTATTAAATTCTAACCATTCATCAAAACAAATAGGATTAATAAGTATATTTCACGACACCGTTGATGATGCTTTGTTGCTTTTATTTGATTATTGTCTGAGGAAGGCAGAAAAAAACAGAAAAAAAACATTCAAAAATTATAGTAATATTTCAGAAAATTATGATTCATGAAAATTCTTTTTTTTTGTTGGAATTTTAATTTCATGTATTAGTGTTACTGGTTTTGAATTAGTGATATTATATGATTAGTTTAAGAGTGTAGATATTACGTGACAAAATGTTATAAATCTTATAATATTTTTGAGTGAGAATAGAATAGCATGTAATGTACATGTAGGTAAAGGGCAGTTTTAGCAGCTTAAAGTATGTAGATATCAAGTACCATAATGACAATGTACCTGTGTATCACCCAGGAATTATGGGTTCAAGTATAATTAAACTATAACTTTTACAGTCACAGATAGAATATCGATTTTGACAGTAAGAAGTATGTTTATTTCAATAATTAAAATTCAAGATTTATTTTTTTTCCGATGTCTAGTTTTTTCAGTCACTCATACCACTATGCTCTTGATTGATAAATTTTTTTTTCAATAAAAATTATTTGTCAAAATAAATTATATTAAAACTAACTTTTGGTTTTGATTTTCATATGCTTACTCATTTATTTTCAAACCATTTTTTTTTTTCTCTTTTTTTAGTCCAGAACAATAAATATTGAGCTGAGATTTCATAGTTAGGCATTGAAGATTTGAGTGTATTTATTTGTTTTTGGATATCAGCATAGGATTATGAAACAAAAATGTAAATTTTCATAAAGTTTGTTTATTAAATGAAAATTGTTATAATATTTTTAAATTTTGCTTTTCTTTCTTGTTATCAATACCTGCTAAAGAAATACAAAGTATATATTTTTGGAAATATATTAACATAGTCCCCTGTATTTAAAAGATTCAGAATATTTATAGGAATTTCTACATCCGATAAATTTTAAAGAAATCAATTTTGTAAGTTTTGGTCTAATTATAAATAATAAGTTATAAATCTATATCTAATTTATCCATAATGTTCAAAAATGTAGAAAATTCAATCCTTCTGTGTTTTTTCCTGTAAAAAATTAATAAAAAAATATTTGTCAAAATAAACAAATATTTAAACTAATATTAATATGAATCGGGTATACAAATATATGTCCAGTAATTTATTTTTAACCCCATTGAAGATTTTTTTATTCTGGAACAATAAATATTGAGCTGAGATTTAATAGATGTGAACTTAGATTTTAGTAAGTGTAATTTTTAGGATATCAGCTTTGGCTGATACATCCACTCAAACATAACTAAAATATTCTTTTGACCTACAAACACAAATCCGAAAAATAAAATGTGCAGCAATTGACATCCACATCATTCATAGTGGAATTTTAGTGTTAGCTAGTAAAAGCATTTTCAGTCATATGAAAGTTACTGCAAGAGTTATTACTGCTATTATTTTTCAGAGTATAAATACTTAAACAGAGACACTTTAGGTAGGTTTATTTGTATTTTAGGTAGTAAGATTCAAGTCTCTCCAATTAATAATCTTTTTTTTGACCAAACATCTTCTACAGTTAACGTTTTGCCTTTTCAGGCATCGTCAGGACTAGAATTTAGAACAAGATATATATAATATTGTAATATTTTCTTATTACTCTATTAATTATCATTATTTTAATTATTTATAAAAAAAAACTTTATATTCAAACTTTTACTTTAATCCAGGGTTCTGTTAATTATATAGGAAACTGTTGGCAAAAGGAATATTGATTTAATTATTACAAGCATTTACAACTAAAAATTTACATATAAATATAATGACGTACTTATAATTTCTTCTATTGCTGGCCAGCGCTTCTTCGCGTTGATATCCTCGTTGTTCATATCACTCTTTGATCGATCTGACTTATTTTCATGTTGGTTGATATTATTAAAGTTGTCCTGATGTTGATAAATGAAAAAAGAACTATATGGTGCAAGCTTGGGTACGCCACCGTCTCACTCTGTGTCTGCCCAACGACTCCCCACGAACGACCAGTCAGGAGGTTCATTTCCTGTCCGATGCCTTCTTGACTTATAATTTCGTATTTTTCCGATATTTTTTACCTAAGCACCATTTAAAAAATATCATAACAATATACATATTTATGCATAAAAAAATACAATTTAGAACTAGATATATAAAAATTATGTTGTTAAAAGCAATAATAATGTAATAGAAGAATTAGAATGCATCGAAATTTAATTCAATAAATAAGAAGATTTCAAAAACAATAAAACTATGAAAGATATTGCCTGTTTTAATTTATGTTGATACATTATCTAACGATATATTATCTAAATTTTGTTTGATACTAAGCAGTTAATTAAGTTTTCTTTTTGATTTGTTTGTGCTGTACTTTTTAATTTTAACATGATGTGCTAAAGCTGTTTTAAGTTCTTTAGTTGTATATTTATAGAATCATAATCATGTTGGTAAATTATTTTATTTAAATTTTGAGAATTTTCTTCAATGTAGAATTTTAAGCATTGGAGATATTTAATTGTGTTAACTTTTTCTTCGAAATAGTAACACTCAACCAGAGACACTTATATGTTGGTATTTATATTATGTTAGGAAAAAAAACCTTGAGAATCTCCAAATTCTTCTCAAAATTAATACTAAATATCTAAAACAAGAATCATATTCATGTTTCAAATCTGTCAATTTGATAGCCCTCTTACTGTAATTATTTATGTTGTTTTTGTGATATATAGGATGCTTGATATGTAATTAAAAATTACTTGGCTATTATTGCTTTTAATAGTCCACATTTTACAGAGAATACACTCATTATTACTAATATTCAAATCTTTTTTTATTATTGGAGTATGATTCGTACGTAAAAGTCACGTTATCATGTAAACTATTAAATCCTGTAAAAAATTTGTCCATTTAGTAGAAATTTGCTATCACTAATAGATGATGAATATATATATTTAAGAATTATTTTAGTTTTAGTCATAACATCCTGATATAGTCAGTTAGTTCATTGAGATACCACTTATGTGCTATACCACTCATATAAATATCGCTTGGATGTTTGGAAAACCATCATTACATATAATTTATAATTCTTCGATAAATATATGTAAGATTCTATCTTGAAACGTGATTTTAGTCTGTACAAAATATGTGTATGCATTTGGCGATTGGGCCATCTCATTTGAATGAGCTTGCTACCTACAACTTTTAGTTTTAACAACTAATAGACATTATAACTAATGCAAAGTAAAGTGTAAACCTCTGTAAGAAAAAATTATAATTAAATTAAATTATTGAATGAAAGTATGGTTATAAAATATAACGAAAGATTATTTAAATGCATTTATTAAATAAAGTAATTGATAAATCCACATATACTAAAACAAAAACAAAAACCAGCAGTATGAAGAAGAATGAACAATACAATAAGGCATTAAATGATAACCATTAAATTATTATTACAAAAAAAAAAGGAATAGAATAAAAGCTATCCAATGGTAAAAACCAAGCAAGGTGGGAGCCGAACATATATATAATATTAGGAGATGGAGAATTCCAGAGGCTTGTAGAGCAAGAGAGGATTTAACGATCGTATGCTGCCGGTTAGTGAGTTGTGAATAAAAAAAAAATAAGTGGTCAGGTGACGACTTGAAAGGCTATAAACCCGGAAAGTGCGCCAGGACCTAGACTGGGAGGTTTGGCACCCTCTTGTAATCCAGCTACTTGGAGGTCGGGAACTGGGGCGTGTTTACGGCTGAGGAAGGGCTTGCCCACTACAGCAACTACGTTGTGACGACCGCAACGCCAAGGGACAGAGGGTAAAAAAGTAAGAGAATAATAATAATGGGGGCGGGCTAAAGCGCGCCCCCCCTCACCTAATTAGTATTAGTGTCGGACAGGGTGACACCACCGACCTTACGACGACGACACGACGCGTCGCCCACCCCCCAAGAATTAATAATTAATAATTACACTATAGAATGCTGGGAGGGGGAGTGCGCTATGAAGTAAATAAAGCTAATAATCAAAACCACATCTGTACCTTGACAGGAAAACAACACACCCCAAAGCAACTCGGTCAAAAAATGCTAACCAGTTCCTTTTTTTGCCTGCCTTCCCTCCCCCTCCCTGTACGTAACGTATGTAGGATTTTTTGGGGGTAGTTTTTTATAAAAACAAATTATTGATTAAAATGTATTTTTTTTAACTTTTACAAACGACATAGAAAGAAAGGAAAACTGTCAAGGTACAGGTCGGGGTGTATCCAACATTTTGAAATGATTTAGAAAACAATGGTGTGCATTTTGAACCAAAAGTTAATTTTATTTTTTAAACCATATAAAAAAATAAAAGGAATATAAATAGCTTCGACAGTGACCAGAAATAATGTAACAAAATGAGCTCAAACAATTTAAATAGGTGATATTTACTGTTGGGTAAAAAAAAAGTTTTTTGGGCGATATATTTCAATTTCTTATAGTTAAAACAAAATCATAAATAGCTTTTGAGCAGTAACTGAAGATCCGTACTTGTTTGAAATCAGCCTCCAACTTACCTGCAAAAAAATGAAGAAATAATTTATTTATTAAATGTTATTATTATTGTTTAGAGAAAATTTCATAAGAAGCAAAAAAGTACATTTATAAGATACACAGATAATAAGCATGTTGAAAAATCGAAATATTTGGGGTCAATGATGTGTAAAAATTGAGTTCTTCAGAAAATAAATAAAATTAAGGGTTACATATAACTCGACAGCCTAGAAAAATCAACATCCTCCTATGATATGATAGTTCGTTTACATTACGTCACTTTCTGGCCAATGGTGGCGTACATGAAGCCTTATTAATTAACAAATTACAAGGTAGTTTAAAAATAAGTTTTTTCCAATCATATCTATTAGTGAATCAAATTAAAGATTTCTATTGAGTTGGAATGGATGAAATGTCAGTTTTGATTTTGTTTTTGTTTTTATTGGTGAGACTATTACAGGTACCTCTTACTGTTCAAAAATAGACAAATTTTTATTAAAAAAATGAAAGAAAACCTTCCTGCTCTTGCCAACAGAAGAGGACGTATCCTTCTTCACCTGACTTGTCAGCCATCATTTTTTCAGAGAGTTTGGCTCATTTTTAAAGAACAAAGTAGTCCGAAATAAAAACGAGGTAAAATTTTCGTTTCTCGAACTTATTAATTCAAAGCCAAACAGTTTCTTTGAACAAGGGATTAATTGAAAAACCTTGTTGGGCGTTGGGAGAAATGTATTGAAGCTATTTTTGTATGGAAGCTATTTTTAATAAAAATAATATCACTGAAGTTTGTTTTATCTTTAGATACCAGGATTATACCATTATACTCATAAATTATATGTAAAGGTCGTTTTTTCAAAATATCGAAGCAATATTTATAGGATACCAAATAGGTGCCTCATAAGGGATTTGTTAACTGTTAACATAAGTGGTATCTCAATGAACTGACTATTGCAGGATGTTATGACTAAAAATAAAATAATTCTTAAATATATATTCATCATCTTTAGTGATAGTAAATTTGTACTAAATGGACATTTTTCATTCACTCACTCGTTTATACAGTATTTACAAACAGCCCAGAGACCTCCCAAATCCACATGGTTGTTAACTCCCTCACATGCAAAAGAGGAAGCGGAATCTTGGGAAGTTCCCCACGCTCCTCCATCAGCCGCGTCACCGGATACGAGCCAGTGGAGGCTGACGAAGACCACAAGAGCCACATATGCTCAGGACATGATTGGAGAAACTGGCCATTGCCAGGACTCCCACTGTCACGCATTTATAGCAGGTCACGAGGTCACTGCTGTTTTAGTCTCCTAGGAGGATTATAGGGAAGAGTGGTGCAGTGTGACTGTGCTAGGAGAATAGAGTGGTTGGATAGGTTACTATGGGATTTCATGAACTTGGAAGGGATGAGATCAAGAATGTAAGGTATATTAAGATCATTATGAAGGGTTTTGTTGCTGATGTAATAAGTGGTATCCACTATTGTTCTCAGGACTTTTGATTAATAGGATATGATACGCTTCATGTTCGTCTTTTAATTAAAACTTAGTAAACTTTCTTGATTTATCTAATTACCAACTACTGTCACAGCATTAATTCAAGAACATTCAATTAAAAACTTGAGAAGAATTGGTGCTGCTAAAAACTTTGAAGGTAATATTCCACATTTATATGAAGGTATTATAATTCACATCTAGCAATAATACTATTTCTACTTAATATATATATATATATTAGAGAGAGCCATCTCATGTCAGAAAATATTAAATGAAGGATAGAATACAATAACATGGTGATAAAATTCAATGCAAGAATAGAGCCTTTTACCTGCATTAAAAATAAAGATATATTTATTTCAGGATTATAAATTATATGTAATGATGGTGTTTTACATAGCCTGTATTTTATATAAAGATACCATTAAAATTATATTTGAAAATAATTAAACAACATAACTTGTAACTGCGCCATTCATGTTTATTCAACTAAGATGGTAGAGATTCATACACTGTTACCCTGGTATACCTCCATGGCTACCTATATCACAACAAATGGTTTTTCTGAAATACCAAAGCAATACTTATAGGACACTAAAAGGGTTGGTCATGGGGATGTGTTATCTGTTAGCATAAGTGGTTAGGACCAATAGTTTTCATATATAGCTAGTTAATAAATAATACTTAATATTTTTCATGATAACATGACTTTCATGTGCAAATCACACTCCAATAATGAAATAAGATTTTTTTATTTGAAAATGATTAATGAGGATTGTATTTTGTGTAAAATGTAAACTAATCAAAGCAATAATACCCAAACAATTTTATATTACATATCAAACCGCCCTATACATCAGAAAAACAGCATAAATATTTATAGTAAGTAGAGAGCTATCAAATGGACAGATTTGAAACATTTAGATAAACTTACATTCGAGGGCTAATTGAACCCATAACTGACAAATAATTTACTTGTTGCCACAAAACCACCAACAAAATAAAAAAAAATTGTACATATACACTTGAAAGATAAACTATAAAATATTTACGAATCAGATATTAAGTACAAAATTAGATGTTTTCTCAAAACATAATTAAAAAAATATTCCAACATGAATATGATTCTAAAAAAGCAGAAAATAAACAGCATAAAACTACTTTAACACAACAAGTCAAAATTAACTGATTTTGGAAACTTGAAATCGAATTTTTACAAAGTTCGAGGAGAAATTTAATTTTGGTTGAATGGTGATATTTAAGGTTTTGGATGTATGTGAATTTTTTTTATGGTTTTTTTGTTTAGATTAAAAATATTTGAAAAATTTCTTGGTGATTTCTGTCGTTTACTATCATGATTTTGATAAGTATTAGTTGTAATCTAATTTTAATTAAATAAGGGTTAATATTTCTTTCTATGTTATATGACTTCCCCCAATAAAGTAATTTTTGTTTTGCTTGAATAATATGGAAATTATGTTTACATGAATATGATTCTAAAAAAGCAGAAAATAAACAGCATAAAACTACTTTAACACAACAAGTCAAAATTAACTGATTTTGGAAACTTGAAATCGAATTTTTACAAAGTTCGAGGAGAAATTTAATTTTGGTTGAATGGTGATATTTAAGGTTTTGGATGTATGTGAATTTTTTTTATGGTTTTTTTGTTTAGATTAAAAATATTTGAAAAATTTCTTGGTGATTTCTGTCGTTTACTATCATGATTTTGATAAGTATTAGTTGTAATCTAATTTTAATTAAATAAGGGTTAATATTTCTTTCTATGTTATATGACTTCCCCCAATAAAGTAATTTTTGTTTTGCTTGAATAATATGGAAATTATGTTTACATGAATATGATTCTAAAAAAGCAGAAAATAAACAGCATAAAACTACTTTAACACAACAAGTCAAAATTAACTGATTTTGGAAACTTGAAATCGAATTTTTACAAAGTTCGAGGAGAAATTTAATTTTGGTTGAATGGTGATATTTAAGGTTTTGGATGTATGTGAATTTTTTTTATGGTTTTTTTGTTTAGATTAAAAATATTTGAAAAATTTCTTGGTGATTTCTGTCGTTTACTATCATGATTTTGATAAGTATTAGTTGTAATCTAATTTTAATTAAATAAGGGTTAATATTTCTTTCTATGTTATATGACTTCCCCCAATAAAGTAATTTTTGTTTTGCTTGAATAATATGGAAATTATGTTTACATGAATATGATTCTAAAAAAGCAGAAAATAAACAGCATAAAACTACTTTAACACAACAAGTCAAAATTAACTGATTTTGGAAACTTGAAATCGAATTTTTACAAAGTTCGAGGAGAAATTTAATTTTGGTTGAATGGTGATATTTAAGGTTTTGGATGTATGTGAATTTTTTTTATGGTTTTTTTGTTTAGATTAAAAATATTTGAAAAATTTCTTGGTGATTTCTGTCGTTTACTATCATGATTTTGATAAGTATTAGTTGTAATCTAATTTTAATTAAATAAGGGTTAATATTTCTTTCTATGTTATATGACTTCCCCCGATAAAGTAATTTTTGTTTTGCTTGAATAATATGGAAATTATGTTTACATGAATATGATTCTAAAAAAGCAGAAAATAAACAGCATAAAACTACTTTAACACAACAAGTCAAAATTAACTGATTTTGGAAACTTGAAATCGAATTTTTACAAAGTTCGAGGAGAAATTTAATTTTGGTTGAATGGTGATATTTAAGGTTTTGGATGTATGTGAATTTTTTTTATGGTTTTTTTGTTTAGATTAAAAATATTTGAAAAATTTCTTGGTGATTTCTGTCGTTTACTATCATGATTTTGATAAGTATTAGTTGTAATCTAATTTTAATTAAATAAGGGTTAATATTTCTTTCTATGTTATATGACTTCCCCCAATAAAGTAATTTTTGTTTTGCTTGAATAATATGGAAATTATGTTTACATGAATATGATTCTAAAAAAGCAGAAAATAAACAGCATAAAACTACTTTAACACAACAAGTCAAAATTAACTGATTTTGGAAACTTGAAATCGAATTTTTACAAAGTTCGAGGAGAAATTTAATTTTGGTTGAATGGTGATATTTAAGGTTTTGGATGTATGTGAATTTTTTTTATGGTTTTTTTGTTTAGATTAAAAATATTTGAAAAATTTCTTGGTGATTTCTGTCGTTTACTATCATGATTTTGATAAGTATTAGTTGTAATCTAATTTTAATTAAATAAGGGTTAATATTTCTTTCTATGTTATATGACTTCCCCCAATAAAGTAATTTTTGTTTTGCTTGAATAATATGGAAATTATGTTTACATGAATATGATTCTAAAAAAGCAGAAAATAAACAGCATAAAACTACTTTAACACAACAAGTCAAAATTAACTGATTTTGGAAACTTGAAATCGAATTTTTACAAAGTTCGAGGAGAAATTTAATTTTGGTTGAATGGTGATATTTAAGGTTTTGGATGTATGTGAATTTTTTTTATGGTTTTTTTGTTTAGATTAAAAATATTTGAAAAATTTCTTGGTGATTTCTGTCGTTTACTATCATGATTTTGATAAGTATTAGTTGTAATCTAATTTTAATTAAATAAGGGTTAATATTTCTTTCTATGTTATATGACTTCCCCCAATAAAGTAATTTTTG
This sequence comes from Acanthosoma haemorrhoidale, assembly GCA_930367205.1. NCBI lineage: Eukaryota > Metazoa > Arthropoda > Insecta > Hemiptera > Acanthosomatidae > Acanthosoma > Acanthosoma haemorrhoidale. The sequence goes on along the minus strand of OV884009.1, from coordinate 80,257,776 downwards.
TTTTGCTTGAATAATATGGAAATTATGTTTACATGAATATGATTCTAAAAAAGCAGAAAATAAACAGCATAAAACTACTTTAACACAACAAGTCAAAATTAACTGATTTTGGAAACTTGAAATCGAATTTTTACAAAGTTCGAGGAGAAATTTAATTTTGGTTGAATGGTGATATTTAAGGTTTTGGATGTATGTGAATTTTTTTTATGGTTTTTTTGTTTAGATTAAAAATATTTGAAAAATTTCTTGGTGATTTCTGTCGTTTACTATCATGATTTTGATAAGTATTAGTTGTAATCTAATTTTAATTAAATAAGGGTTAATATTTCTTTCTATGTTATATGACTTCCCCCAATAAAGTAATTTTTGTTTTGCTTGAATAATATGGAAATTATGTTTACATGAATATGATTCTAAAAAAGCAGAAAATAAACAGCATAAAACTACTTTAACACAACAAGTCAAAATTAACTGATTTTGGAAACTTGAAATCGAATTTTTACAAAGTTCGAGGAGAAATTTAATTTTGGTTGAATGGTGATATTTAAGGTTTTGGATGTATGTGAATTTTTTTTATGGTTTTTTTGTTTAGATTAAAAATATTTGAAAAATTTCTTGGTGATTTCTGTCGTTTACTATCATGATTTTGATAAGTATTAGTTGTAATCTAATTTTAATTAAATAAGGGTTAATATTTCTTTCTATGTTATATGACTTCCCCCAATAAAGTAATTTTTGTTTTGCTTGAATAATATGGAAATTATGTTTACATGAATATGATTCTAAAAAAGCAGAAAATAAACAGCATAAAACTACTTTAACACAACAAGTCAAAATTAACTGATTTTGGAAACTTGAAATCGAATTTTTACAAAGTTCGAGGAGAAATTTAATTTTGGTTGAATGGTGATATTTAAGGTTTTGGATGTATGTGAATTTTTTTTATGGTTTTTTTGTTTAGATTAAAAATATTTGAAAAATTTCTTGGTGATTTCTGTCGTTTACTATCATGATTTTGATAAGTATTAGTTGTAATCTAATTTTAATTAAATAAGGGTTAATATTTCTTTCTATGTTATATGACTTCCCCCAATAAAGTAATTTTTGTTTTGCTTGAATAATATGGAAATTATGTTTACATGAATATGATTCTAAAAAAGCAGAAAATAAACAGCATAAAACTACTTTAACACAACTAACTATATCCAAATAAATAAATATCCAATCCTTTCAACCAAAAGTCCTGAGAACAATTGTTAATGCCCCATTATTACATCAGCAACAAAACCCTTCATAACGATCTTAATATACCCTATATTCTTGAACTCATCCCTTCCAATTTCTTGAAATTCCATAGTCACCTATCAAAACTCCCTAACCCCCTAGCACAGTCATTACACTGCGCCACTCACCCCTATAATCCTCCTCGGAGACTGAATCGGCCTGCTATAAATACGTGACAGCGAGAGTCACTGGCAATGGCCAGTTTCTCCAATCATGTCGTGGGCGTCTGTGGCTCTTGTGCGTTTTGCCAGCCTCCACTGCCTCGTATCCGGTGACGAAGCTGACGGAGGAGCGTGGGAGACTTCCCAAGACTCTACTTCCTCTTTTGAATGTGAAGGAGTTAACAGCCATGGGGATTTGGGAGATCTCTGAGCTGTTTGTAAATACCGTGTGAATGAAAATTCTAAATATGGCATGAATGAGAATATTTATCACAATTACTTATTACCCAATAAGGTAGATTGTAATTTTATCACAATAGAGTTTAAAAAAAAATTTTTTTTAACTTCATCAAGCCTGGTAGTTCTGGTAACCCGGATGCTAAATAATGAATGATAAACGTATAAGTAATTTATTAAAAAACTAATTTTATATGAAAAGATACTGTGGAGGTCCCAGGTTCGAGTCCATACCTTGCTAATAATTATTTGTTGGCTCTTAATTATAAATTACAGTGGTATCAAGACCGCAATAAAAATTTGTCACTCATTAAAAGATTTAGTTATTGTGATCATTAGTCAGAAATCTGGTAACAAAAAAGCAAAAAATAATAATAATTATCCAAATATAATGTGGAGGTTGAAAAACCACAGATGCTGTACAATGAAATAGCCTAATGCCTTTTATTTGTGCCCTTAATGCCTGTTACGTGCTAGCTGCCGGCTTGTAATTAGCCACATAACCTTACACTAAGTCTGAATACGCCCTCTCTGCGTATTTTTTTATCAGGGTTGTCGGACATTAGCTAGCTGGAAATCCCCTTGATTGGGATTTGAACCAAGGTTTTTATAACTTCTCGTTCATATTTATTTTTACTTGAGCTCAGTTTCAAACATAACCCACCTGCCAGTATATGCTATACAATAGCACACAATTTAAATATGATGTTTATATATTGTTTAAAATTCAATAACGAATGCATTGACTCTCTCAAGTATCAGCTCAGAATTATTCACTATAAGAGACATTTTGAAATTAATGAGGTCACATCAAAATGAAATACTTTCGGGGCAGAAATATCGAGCGGTTTTTGCGTAATGATGTGTTTAGTGTTTAATAAACTTCGCATTCAACGATTCAAGCACGTATGTGCCTTTCACAATGTTGCCTATTCCTTTCATTATTCGCTTTAATTTCATATAAATATTTTATTAATGAAATACAATTTAGTTTTTAAAAATAAGTTTTAGTCAGAAACAATATTTTTTATTCAATGCTTGACAACTGATCCTTAAATCAACAAGTTTGTAGGTTTTTACTTTTTTTTCTGACATAACTGTTGTTCATGTAATTAAATGGCTTTTTTATATACTGGAATGAGTTTGATTTGCTCATTAGACATAAATTAATTAAATTTAACATGGCTTATAAAATATTTATTTGCATCGGAGTAATTATGATATGCATGTATTATTATAAAAATTCCTTTTCCCCAAAAGCCCTTTGCTAATTGAAATATGACAAATTTAATAATGATTAATGGATTAAATTATTTTATCATTCATAGCTCAGAAGTTAATTGTTAAATAATAAATAGTAAATGAAAATTCTTCTTCTACAATTTATATTATTATTCAAACTTAATGTAAAGTAAAAATATGTAGAATTCTCCCTCGTCTGGTCGATAATTTTCAATTCACAAATATTTAAAGTTGCCCTAGAAAAAAAATTAAGCAATGAATATTCTTGAAACGCACTTTATATAAGCTCTTTTCGAAATTATGTCGGCAACGAGCTTAGCATGTCTTCAAATTTAACTAAACGGCAAGAAAAAAGCGTGAAATTTTCAAAAGCACTTAACAGCCATAAACGTTTTCTAAATCTACTTATATTTTCATGGGGTTTATCGAATATTCATGGACCACTCGTGTGTGTCCGAATCCTCATTATGTTAACCCTTTTGATTTGGAACTGTTTTTATTATTATTGGTAGTCAAACAAAATATATCTAGGCAGGATCGAAATTCAAACCCGCGACAGAACTGGCCTGAACAAGTTGACGACGATCTTCCCAATATGAAAATTATTTGTCTCAGCTCTCGGAGTGATGCCACGTATTCGGGAGGCACGAAGACACAATGTGACCTCCAATTTCATTTTCCGGGAGCTAGTTTGCCAATTTAGCACATACTCGAATAAATATTTTAATGTGTAGTTTATAATATACATTTTTGTTGTTATACGTATAGTTCCCACTATTATTAATAATCAACAGAAAAAGAAAAAAATATTCTGTAGGAAAGGCACATGAACCCAGGACCTCTTCGATATCTAGTCGATGTCCTGCCAACAGAGCTACCCTGCACAAGTCGACGATCTTCCCAATATGAATCTTCTTTGGCTAAGATCTTCCAGTGGATGTCAGCCACGTATTTGGGGGGTGGCACGGAAATGACAGGAGGTAGGCAACGTGACTTCTAATTTCATTTTCCGAGAGCCAGTTACCCAATTCCATGCTATAATATTAAAAGAAACAAGATAAATTTTAATATATAGTTTATATTATCAATTTTCGTCGTTATAGTATAGTTCCTAATATTATTAATAATTAACGGCAAATTGGGCATTGAGGAGGTCCCGGATTTAAGTCCCTATCCCAGTATATTTCTTCTTTCGCTGTTAATTAATAATTATTTCAATTTTATTTGTTCCATAAATTACAATTTTTGGAGATAGACGCTAGCCCGCCTTAAAAATAATGAAGACATCGACAATTAGAATCATTAGTTAAACCATATTTGTGAGTTCATAGAATCAATTGTTAAAACAATTCCTGCAGTATATTTGTTTTATAGAATCAATTTCTAATTATTAATTACATTTTTTTTTCAGTACAACTCATTTTTTATGCAAATAAATTACTTTATTATATATAATAATTTTCAAAATTTGTGCACAATATCCTTCCGTATAAAATTTCTTTATTCGCTATTCATCCCTTGTTACAACGTTTTCGACTCGAATTAGTCCGTTTTCAGGCAACCCCTATACAATCAGAAGAAAAAAAAATATGTTGTGTCGTTCGAAATTGAAATAAATATTAAAAAAGATAAATCAATTAACATTGTCACTAATATTTTCTGGCTTGGAAATTGTCAATATATTTGGAATAATTATGTCAGTTAGTGATGACTAATTATTATTATTTTAATGTAGAACGACATAGCATATTTTTTTCTTCTAGTTCTGCTAGGGTTGCCTGTAAATGGACTAATTAAGTCCGGAACGTCACACCAAAGGATGAATAGTAAATAATGAAATTTTTACGCAGAGGGATATTGTGCACAATTTTTAAAAACCACTCACAAATTCATTCACACCGTCTTATAATTTATCCGTTTTGACAATTTATATCATGAACTGAATCTAAGGGAAAAATAATGCATTTTTCGAAACGTTTAATAGACTAATTATTAATAAAACATAAAAAATATTAATTTATATTTATACTTTAATTATTAAAAGAATTATCAAATTTATTAATCTGAACAAGAAGGAGCTTAATTTTTTTTCTTTTGATTTGCCACTAATAAAATAACATACCTGATGAAAAAGATAATAAATAAATTTAGCATCTAAAACTGGCCAAAGATCAGCAATCTTCACTCACAAAACTGTTCATATGAATAATTTAGTATAAGCGGCAGTTTAAAAAGATACACGCATAGACGGGACTGGTATTAAAAGGTTATTTACTAAAATATTGATAAAATTGTCCATTTTTTGTTTGGATGGATTAATAAATACTAATTTTTTGACAGTGTAAACATTAAAAATATTTCACATATATTTATTCTTTAACATAGCAAATATTATTGAACTAAACATTATTTATGGTTTATTATTCAATATCCAGGTATTCCTTCTAGCTATGATGAAAGTGTGAATAATTAACATTTATAACATTACCAGAAGTACAGAGTATGTGAGTAGATGGCATAGGTTACACATGCACAGGTAAAATGAGCATTGGCCAAATGAGCGCTGGCCCGCCAAGCTGTGCCGCTATTGACCGCAATAGCTCCTCTCTTGCCGAACTCTAAGTCACCAAACCCTCCACCTTTATAGCCTTAATTGTCCCTTTGTGTGTCTGTCTGTATTTGACACTCAGCCTAAAACGTCTTAAGCATTGTATAATATTGTTGAGAAAACACTGTTTCTGGAACCAGTACTTAATTTACATCTGAGGAGCTTCCAAGTTCCTGGATTCCATCGGAGTGGCAGCATAACAAAATAGTAGGATAGGGTTGAACAGACCAGTTAGGCCGTCGGATAGGCAGACATAGAGCGCCCAGTATTTTTAATTTTATTTTCCAGGCCCTCGGTTTATTTATTGATTACAAACTAAAATATATACGTACATAATGGGCTAACATTAGCTGCTTTTAGTCCACCAGAGCTGCATTTTAAGGAGATCTTAAAGATAACAAAATCGGATTGTGGTTAAAAATTAAATAGAATGAAAGGGGCCAGATGATGGGGACTTTCATGGCCCACGTTTTTTCCCCTTCATATCCCCTTTTTATTAAAAATTATGGATTTCAATATAGATTCTACATAGCTTAATCTATTTAAAATAAGTCAATATTATATGCCCTGTAGCTTGGCTACATTTTTAACAATTTTACACTGTGATTTGCAATTGTTACAAAGGTGCACATTATACATTCACTGTCTATACATGTTTAAAAGTGATGGGGCGTTGTTTAAATTATAAACAATTTTACTTTAAACAGTTGTTATCCTAAAGACTAACATACACTTTTTATTTATATAATGGAACGGGACAAGGTAATGGGACTGGCTCACCTTCGGATTATAACTTACCAGCGTGGCACATTAACATTTGTGGTGGTAATATCTACAACCATTACCCTCCTTAGGTGATGACCCAGATTATTTCATAACAAAACATAAACAATGCATGCTTTTTTCCGTAAAAAACAAAAAAACAAATCACAATATATACATATTATTTATATACTAATTACAGTAAACTACAACAGTACATTTAAAATTTCTATTAACTAATAATCTGCTAGAAAATTGGACGTTATTTACGTGGGTTTAAAATTATCAATTAAACCATAAGACTTTTTGTATCGTTTTCTATTTTTATAATGTCCCATCAATAACTATAATTTATTTTTCTAGTCCATGTGATATTTATCACCATTAAATTCATGAATCATAAAACTTAAAATAAATTACATTCGACAAACGCAATTTTAACCTAATTTTCCCCAACAGCCTGTTGGCATCGAAGCGGGAAATGCTTTTGGCTCATAACCTTAAACCCAGTGTTTGTTAAGTGCTGCAACGAGTAAAAAAGCTTTATATCTCCGGTGTATGAATTCATCCACCGACGGCACGCCAAGCAACGGGTGCAGGTTGTCGTTCTTTAATCTCTCGAGAGCGGTATTTCTGACTACTTTTCTCATGATCCCATTCTGAAATATCTGGAGACTTTTAGCTGTATTGCCAGCTAAATGAGTATACTCGTATAGTCGGGTAACGTACAGCAGAGCTGGCCGGAGGCCACATTTATAAGTTAGCAAGTACGAAACCCGGTAAGAGCTGTGTCGTACTTTTTCTATTTTGTTTCTAAAGTGGGTAGAGAAATGGAGATGCCTATCCATTAGGATCCAGATAGCACATTTAGAAAACTGTTCTCTTACCCTACTATAATATAGGATTTTGGCAAGCCCATGGGAGGACTCTTTTAATTGGTTCATTAATTACTGACATGTACTAATTCCCAAATTTCTAGACAATTTCCAACCCAGAAAATATTAATGACGATGTTAATTAATTTATTTATTTTAATATTATTGTTAACATTTTCATTTAGAATGACACAACATTAAGTTCAAAAGGTCGTAAAGAGATGAATGCTAAATAAAGATATTTTATCAAGGAGAATTTGTGAAAATTATTTATTGTTTCACTTCTTGCTGAGTACAGGCACTCTGTTTTGTGGTACTGTTTCCAGTTAGTTTGTGGCCTCACCTTTCATTCCGTTATCTTGCACATCGGTATAGGGAAGTAGACTGAATTATTTAATTTGTTTTCCTTTTGAGACCTATCTGTTTTTTGGGGGTAGAAAGTTTTTCCCCTTCCTCTCTCTCGTTTCTCATTATTTGTAAACCGCCCGTTTGCCGTCAATAAAGTTTGGTCTGTCTGTAGTCCTTCCTTGGCTTTGTGTGCTGTAACGGTTTGTACTCCTTTGTGTCGGACTTTATTATTGAACTATATTATTACGTCCTTTGTTGAATATCGTGATATGAGAGATGGTTCGCTCCGATATATAATCGAAATAAAGGGCAAAGAAAGAATATTGGGTAATAGTCTGCGGGAGTATTCCATGTATTAAACATATGATTGTAAAACAATACACATATATGGGTTTTTCGACCAAAAATGTATAATTTTATTTTTTAGACCATTTTGATTACAGAAAGTCAGTTACAAAAAAGAAAATTAAATAGCTTAAATAATCCCCCCCCCAAAAAAAAACAGAAAAATTAAAAAGACTCCTATATCAATAAATACGCGATTTATATTGCATGTAAATGTAAATATTTAAAATATTAATATAAAAGCATTGAAATCGGCTAATTAGCTGACAAAAACTTAAAATTACATTAATTCTTCATCTGTTTCTATGCTACGATTCAGTAAAGCTGAAAAGTCAGAGGGAAGTGGGCCAGTTAATAGATACGGGCTAAATTTTTGTTATTTTATTTTCACACACTTCCTGTTTTTATGTATTAACCGAAACTTTCAACAATAACTTGTTTAACAATCATGTTTACAATCAAGATACCCCAGAACAGGCAGAGAGACTAAAACAGACAATCGAAAGTTGATCCTGTACCTGAAGGTCTCTCCCTTGGCAATCAATTCACAATTTTTTAATTGTAAGTTTCATGCGTGAGGTAATGTATTAAAATTACCTACTATGCTTTTAGGTAAGATATATTTAAAAAAAAAAAAAATGTTAATAACAATAAACCTATAGCAAATAACTTGCATAGAAGGTCACAGTTTGAGTATTGCTTGTGTTTTTTTTTAAATTAATTGTAAGTTCTAGGGGGTTCTATGCGGTCAATATCACGTTCCAAGCATCAGAAACCAGTGAAGAGCGAGGGATCCAGTTCATATAGGCCGGGGAAGCCCCAGAAGAGACTTCCGACCTCAGACTTAACTATCGGCCAAATAGAGTGAAAATCAAATTTCCTGCCGCCTCCTGCCGCTATATAACTGCATATTCAATCTATGAATCTATTGAATAGGACATGCTCGTGTGTTACCTATGTTATCATTGTACACGGGTGTGTGTAAATAGCCTTTGGGTCTTTCGCGTTATTATTTCCACCTACTAACTATACGTAGCTCAACAATATTTTGTTTCTTTAGCATATATTATTAATCAGATGCTTATCTCCAAGTTAGCAGAGGGTAACCTTTTTAAGTCAGATAGTAGCAACTTTATAAGGTCTCATTAAGTTGTTACTTAACTAGGTCACACAAGATTAGCTGTAGCTAATTATAAGGACGCATTAAGCTAATTAAGCATTAAGCTGCAACTCAGTATTACCACATTGAGTAAGCTTAAACTCAATTAGTACACATTAAGTACACTGAAACTTAATAAGGCCTCATTAAGTTAGCTCCATCTCAATAAAGGCTTAAGAACCTTTAATTCACTTACATATATTTTGTAATACTTTGACTATCATGCAGTTATAACTCTAAAATATTAAACAATAAGTGTAATATAATAATTATATTCTATTATTGAATTAAAGATCGATAAATAGTTCGCATTATTTCCTTCATCCAGTCTATTTTTCTTTGGCTAACAATAGCATATAATAAGGAAGTATTCAGGAATGCCATATTTAACATCGTGAAAAACAATTATGATTTGGTTTTTACTGAAATTCAATAATAAAAAAAAGAAAACGTGAAAAAAACTTATAAGATCTCACCCCAGCTCAGACGATATTTATTCCCTCATGATCAAAGACACTTTAAAGATAAGAATGCGAAAGAATATATGCTTTAAAAAATTAAGTTTTGACAGCCCAATAAAAAGATCACCTATATAATACATTCCAAGCCGGGTTTAACAATTTTTTTGTTTCTACGTTTTAGCTATTTAATTGTTGTTTTTTTAAATATATTGAGATGTGTCCAATAAATGGCTCATGGTTACAATAGTTATATCTACTATAGTAGGTTCGATATAATATAATTCATGTCCGATAAATAGTTGACATTATTGCATACTTCAATATTCATTTGTTCAAATATTTTTAAAAAATATGGATTAATTTAAAAGCTATGTGTTGCGATTGGTATTTTATTGCCTTTCCGTAAAGAAGAACCTCTACTTTCATGAAGTAACCATGCACGGGATGATCCTTCGTGAGTCATATTTAACAAAATCTTGAAATATGATCAGGTCTTGATTGAAAGGAGAAAAGTTTTAAGATTTCTCAAGTTCAGACGCTATTTGAGATTTAAAGTTCTGAATTTTTCCACATCGTTTAATGTGTCCTACACTCGCTACTATCTCGCCATGTATCTGAGAAAGTACGGTACGTAGGCTTCCATCGCGACAAACGGCTGACCTGGAAACCACATACGAGGCTAAAAAGACAAGAACTAAACAGACGCTTTGGACAACTGACAGACTACTTTGAAGGACATCTCATCTCTCAATAGAAAATAAATTACTTATCTACAAAGTTATACCTAAACCAATCTGCACATTCGGAATAGAACTATGGGGGACAGCAAAGGAATCAAACATCAAGCGTATCCAATCCTTTCAATCAAAAATCCTGAGAACAATAGTAAATGCCCCTTATTATGTCAGCAACAAAACCCTTCATAACGACTTCAATATACCCTACATTCTAGAACTCATCCCTTCCAATTTTATGAAATTCCACAGTAGCCTTTACAACCAACCTAATCCTGTAGCACAGTCATTGCACTGCGCCACTCATCCCTATAATCCTCCTCGGAGACTGAAACGGCAGAGGCCTCGTGACCTGCTATAAATGCGTAACAGTGGGAGTCCTGGCAATGGCCAGTTTCTCCAATCATGTCCTGAGCGTTTGTGGCTCTCGCGCTCTTCGTCAGCCTCCACTGGCTCGCATCCGGTGACACGGCTGATGGAGGAGTGTTGGGGACTTCCCAAGACTCCGCTTCCTCTTTCGCACGCGAGGGAGGTGACAACCATGTGGATTTGGGAGGTCTCTGGGCTGTTTGTAAATACTGTATAAATGAGAACATTTATCACAATTACTTATTGCCTGATAAGGCAGATTGTAACTTTATCACAAAAGAAGTTTCAATATATATTATGAAAGATATAACAAAAAGTTTTGAGAGCCAACAAGATTGCCTATTTTATATTTAGTTTTATATATAGGTAGTTATAACAGTTGTTTTATGTCTATATTTTAGCTTTTTAATTGTATTTTTGTTTTAATATATTGAGATGGGTACAATAAATAGTTTATGGATATAATGTTTATATCTACTATATAATAGTAAATTAGTAATTTAGGGGGACAGGAGAACCTAGCGGGATCGACTCCTGGTCGGGAGTGGTTGATGGAAATGTTTGGTTCTGGGAGGCTGGTTATTCAACTTAGGCCGTGCTACATGGAACGGCACTTGCAGATTCTTACGTGTCATTACTTATTCAAGTCCAATAAACCCAAAATCAACCCCCTCAATTCAAATTCATCCGCCCATTCAACTATTTTATTGTCACCTTTATAAGTTTATTATCTATTTACAAGCTTTAGTTTCAAACGGGTACGAGCTCATTGTGTTTAGTTTGTCAATAGTGGCCGTAAAAATGATGCATTTCTCACTTGATGATTTCTCAAGTCAGAACTAGCAAGCTCATTCATACATAATTCCACTCAATACAGTTAACACTCATATCTCACTTACCACACTTAATAATGTATTTAATGAAAAATATAAAAATGTATGACATGTGTCCCATTATGTATTGAATGCTTATAAGTTTAGTTAATTAAAATAATCTCAATACATACATTGGATATTGCAGGTCTTCTGAAATAAAATAAATTAATGCAACATAATATCATGGATAGTTTATTTTTATTTGCAATAAATATTTTAACGCACTCTATCAATTTGTTGATTAAATATTTGGGAAAATTAACAAATATGTACACAATACATGCATAAAATATCGTACAACAGGACAGATTGAGCGGGATAAGATTATTTGGTGATGGGTCTTCCTGGCAAATCTGTCACTTAGCTTTATGCTTGTAATACGTGTTTATCCATAAAGATTTATTACTTATTGCATATAATGAAAGTTGTGTGAATTATAATTCACGTAGTTTTTTTTTTTTTTTTTGCGTCAACAATATAATGTGCACTTATTTATTGTAATAGTTGAATTTTTAGGTCACATGACTAAGTTGTACATTACAGTAACTAACTGAAAAATAAATATATTTTTTCTTTGAAAACAAATAGAAGGATGTCATATAGTAAATCTAACATTAACCCCCCCCCCAAACCAAAATCTCTTTATCATTTGGATATTACTTTTAGGAAAGAAACATCTAGTTATTTCATTATTTGAAATAATGAATAAAATAATTTAGTTAAGGAGCGTAGCACCTGGACCAAGAATTCAAAAGTTGTTCCTGCGGGTTTATGCCTACTGTACACTGATAATAAAACACCCTTTATGCAGGCTAAAGACACATCTTCATCTTGGTCATAATGTCATTCAGCAATTGTACTAACTTTATTGTCATTGTTATTTTAAAAATATAATCACTATTATTATTTATTTATTTTTTCATATCCCCTTGTTACAAAATATAGATCTACTAACGAATCTATTTACAATTGCTTCATTATATTTCCTGTGGCTTGGCTACATTTTATACAAAGTCTGTTTTTTACTAATAGTGATCTGCATTGTACAAAAGTATAATGATGTACATTATACATTAATGGACTGAATTTATTAAAAGTGGGGCTCACCTTATTTATCACTTAAAAGTAACTTACATCTAACAATAAAACCTTAAACTAAATATTAACCTAATTTTCCCCGACAGTCAGTTGCCATCAATGTGGGAAGGGTGGTAGGGTCATAGTGTTAAACACTGGGTTTGTTAGGTGCTGCAACGAGTCAAAAAACTTGATGTGTCTCCGAACTCACCCACCAATGGTACACCAAGCACTAATAAGTGTGAGTATTATTATGTTTGTATAGTTTGAATGTTATCTACTCCTTTAAGAACTATTTCTGCGCGGGAAGGGTTTCACTCAGGCTCTTGAGGAAAAATGATTCATCATCACTGGTGCATTATCATTATTGACCCCGTTGTTGCAGATCATTCTCCGTCCCTCCAGGTTTGCTTGACATTTCCAGAGCTCCCTATGTTCCATGGATTTCTTCGAGAAGCGTTCTATCGTTTTTTTCTTTCGGCATTGTTACAACATTACGCCCTAATGTAATAAAACCATTATATGATCCTCCTCGTACATGCTGTATTATCTCCTGGGTAAGTTCTCTGTCTTCAGTTTAAGCAGGGTTTGACTCAACCAAACATGGACCTATCAATGTGGACCTATCAAACTCCAGCAATGTTTTGAATGTCCCATATGGCAGATAAATACAAAAATAAAGTAAAAATTCAAGACAAAACATAAAAGCCAATTATTATACAAATGTGAAATCTGGAGATGAGAGACCCACTGTATCAATGTCACGTATGCCTCCGCAATAGTCCCAGTTCTACCCTGGACAAAATGGAGGGAAACACTACAGGGAGTTACTAAGCTAACTAGTAACCAACCTCATTAACAAAAATAACAAACAGTTCGTACGACCTGCTTCGAGATTGTCCAAGTTTCTGAACTATATAAGGTTGGATGGGTGGATGGCATTGTAAAGCATAAGCTTGGTTTTCCTCATTAAAATATAGTTTTCTAATTCATAACGAAGTCCGGGAAAACACATAGACTAGCTGTCAATATTTCAAAAGAAAACACTTTTTCTTCACACAGTTTCTTGAAATGTCTAAGCGTAGCAACAATAATAATTCTATCGTCCGGACTATTTACTTTTGATTTTAGTTTAAATTTAAAAATATTTATTATTATTATAGTCTGCCTTATTGGGCTATAATTATATAATATATAATAATAAAAGTAATCAATGTTCTCATTCATACCATATTTACAATTCTTCATTCACTTGCTCATTCATAGAGTAAGATTTTAGTGATTGACATTTCTTTTCTTTTGGTTGAAATGGCGATTTATCACAGTCATTTAATAAGTATTTAGTCCCCCCTATAGGTAAAATTTATATTTACAAAAATGGAATTTAGTTCATAATTGATGTGAAATCAGTTTATCATCATCAGATTCCACTCCTCTCCCACCGCCTTGTACAATGTGTAGATTCAACCCATGCTTATCCAAAGGTTTTAGCATAATGATAAAACAACCTGTCCAGACCTCTGTTCAATATTGATCACTTCAGACATCATGTATTGTTTGAAATGCCCTGTTAAATTAAGTACGCTAATCGAGTAGCTGGGTTATCACACATGATCGCTGGTACTATTACACATATAATATCATATATGATCTCAAATTTAACTGTGACACAAACGCTACCGTTAAATCATATTTCTAGTCATACTATTCATTTGCCGATATGTAATGAAATTCATACCAATCGGTAGGTAATAATGAACACAATTGCCATTCTTGGGATTCTCGTGCTCCAACCTGAGAGTTGACTGTCAGCCACCCTGAGTGGTAGAATTACTCTGACGCCAATGAGATGACACATTCACTCGCTTTAGTTACCTAAGGCAATCTCATTTGGTCCTAAATGGATTTTGAACCGGATTTTAGGCACGTGCCGGCTTTCCGACGGAACGCTCACTTGTCAGTCTCAAATCCTATTTATTACATTTAGTTACAGAAGAGAATGAACTGTTACCTAATGTCTTGATGCCACTTATAAGCTGATTTATATTTTAGATATCAGAGGATTTTTAGGTCCTTTTTTGCTGTTTATTTGCCTCCACACAAACTGGACATGGAATTTTACACCTACATTGTAAGTATAATGCACATTTGATACATTTTAAGCAATATTGTTCACTACAACTCAACCATGAGTAATTAATAAATTTGTTATACGTACGTCGTTATTGATATTGATAACAATTATGATTTACATTAATGCAGTTACATAATTTAAGTCTTAACTTAGAATGTAATGACAAATCATACTGTGAGTCGGCTACACAATTAAAAATTTCAAGATTCACAAATGTTGGGATTCCCTAAATTTTTAATTTTCCCACTTACGTTTTTACTTTCTTGAGGGGTTTTGAGGAAATATTAAGCTTTCGTAATAATCATTTTAAAACTTGTGAATGGTTTAAACATGTTCATTTTGATAATTCCGGCAGCTTTTCCTTCCATTCATGAGCATGTATATAATGTGTATTGTTGAGGTAATAAGAGGTTTATCATCAGATTGTAGTACATGTTCAGAGAGACACACCTATTAGTTTCACATGATTCGAAAAACGCTATCTTTTATTGTAACAAACAAAAACCAATTGGTTATGCAATATAAAAAAAATAAATATATGTGTGATGAACGACCAAGTGATGAAGAACCAACTGTGGAAAAAACATACACCTTTAAAATTGCTTTCATGTCCTCCCTTACCACTGTCGTCACCCCTAAGCTGAAAACCTCAAGTGCCTCGCACCTTGTACCAAAAAAAGAGGTAATTTTCCACTTTTGGGGAGTTTGAGTGGTGGATTTCCCCCGTATATTTTATGTAGTTTCGGTAAAATCCCGAACATGCTTTCAGTCTAGTATATTTTTCAAGTTTATGACGGGCACCCCCCTGTTATATCTGTGTACGTTTACTCTTGTCTTAAGAAGGATTTTAGTAAGTATATTGGTTCTTGTTCCAACTGACAATCACATAAATGCATATTATCTTCCCTTCTGCTATTGCTTTCAACCTAAACGATTTCATTACTATACATGTATTATTCTCAAACTGAGCACCCTCTGTGGGCAACCAATATAACGACTCAATCTTTAAGCTTGACACCATGCACTATCTAGCTCAAAGATGGCAAATTAAGCCACGGCCAATCTTTGCATACTATAAACGAACTGACTGTGCAACCTTTCCCTGAATAAATAAGTCTTTCGTAGCGTGAACACCTGTTTGTGTTATTTTTTCATACACCCTAACACAACATACGAATAATTACCTAGTGTTCTTTGATACATCAACAGGTATATTGATAAGTATATATGCTTTTAATAAATCATTTCGAGTAAGACATTATGGCAGACGGAAGCAAAACAAGTCATCGTTTAAACGTAAAACTCGTTATTGAAAGCATTTATCTGCTCATCCTTGAAAAATAATCCAGGAAAAAAAAAACGATGACCCCATTGGGTTTTTTAACTAACATAAAACCCTTGTTAATGTCCGCCCACTCAATTAATCGATCGAGTTTTTTTTGGGTTTTTTTAAAAGTAATTGTTCATTCAACGGTTAATTTGAATTTGGTAGAAGCGGGCCTTGAATATTTATCCCTAAAGGAAGATTTGTTTGACTTAGGTTGTTAAGGGAGGAGGGTTTGAGCGGGACGCTGGTTTGGTCTCTTTGAGTGGTGCCTCTGGCTGTTCCCAACTGTGACACTCCCACGGTCGCCCAAGTTTACACAGGACACTTCAGCTGAATTATCATCCAGCTGACATTCTTTTACCCTCACATTGTTTCAGAGAGCTTCTCTTTTTTTTTCTTCTTCTGGAATCATTGATTTTCAGTTGTATCGATGGTACATACCTGTCTTTTTCAGTTTTATCTTTAATGATTTTTTAATGTGCAATCCAGGATCAGTCACTTTAGCATTTTTCCTCATTCGGATGAAAGAAGTTTTTTACAGAGACCTAACTTTAGAATTTGAAAATGTGTGATGATTTTCTAAATGTTCCCTGCATTCGTTTTGTTTTTATAGTTTCGGTAAAACTTCGCTGTACCCAATATGCCTACCCCCCCAGAGTAGTATAATTTGTTGGTTTATAACTGGAAAACCCACTTACGTCAATAAAGGTTTATTTTTGTCTAAAAAAAACGATTGCAGGTATATAGGTTCTTTCCAGCCAAAATGTGTTAATTACGCAGTTTTATAAATTAATTTTATTACCAGCAAGAAAATCTTTTTATTAAAATGAAATTTCAAACAACACTATAAAGGAATAATATTACAATTTACAGTTAACATATATTTATACAATATACAGCACAGGGACCAGCTAATTCACCATGATTGTCACCTCCCCCCACTGAATGAAAAGTGTGATGATTTGAATTATCAAATTTAAAACAATGACATTTCTATATTTGTATATCTGGTGTTGTTTTGTTACACCAAAAGGCGTAGTGATATGTTAATTCATTATTATGAAGTCATAAAAAATAGGACTTTTTGTCCCACGTTCGCACAAGTTTACGTTGGAAACGTCAGATGAATTATTAACCAGCTAAGATTTTTTCACCCTGCCACCGTTTCAGCGAAACCATTGATTTTCAGTTGTATCGATGAAACAGACCTATCATTTTCTTCTTTGCTTGATATATGTTTCCGTGATACCTTAGTTGATCCAAGGTCTCCTAAATATTATTTTGCCATCGGCAACCGAAATTAGGTTCCATCAATAATTCACGTAAAATGATAAAAGCTACGAAATATGTTTTACCGAAAACCTTTTTTATACATTCAAATATTCCACACAATATAGCCTATTCTACAAATGACACAGTATTCTATTCACATAAAACCGGTTCGGTACTTATATTAATATATATATATTCCTTTATTGTACTATAATTACAATCTGCCTTATAAGGCAATAAGTAATTAAGATAAATTCTCTCATTCATACCATATTTACAATTCATCATTCACTCGCTCATTCATACAATATTTACAGACAGCCCAGAGACCTCCCATATCCACATGGGAAGCCCCCCACGCTCCTCCGTCAGCCGCGTCACCGGATACTAGCCAGTAAAGGCTGACCAAGAGCGCGAGAGCCACAGACGCTCAGGACATGATTGGAGAAACTGGGCATTGCCAGGACTCCCACTGTCACCCATTGTCCTTGCTGTCCCCTATATCTCTATTCCGTATGTCCACATTGGTTTAAGTATAACTTTGTAGATTAGTAATTTATTTTCTATTGAGAGATGGGATGTCCTTTGAAGTAGTCTGTACAGTTGTCCAAAGCGTCTGTTTAGTTCTTTTCTTTTTAGTATCGTATGTGGGTTCCAGGTCTCGTTTGTCGAGATGGAAACCTAAGTACCGTACTGTCTCGGATACAGGGAGAGGAATAGAATTAAAATAAACTAGTGGACAAGTCTTGCGACAAAGGGTGAAGGTAATGTGGGAACATTTTGCTTCATTAACTTTGATCCGCCATTGATTGCACCAATACTCGATCTCGTCAAGGTGTTTTTGAAGGTTATGGGATGCTATGTCGGGGTCTGGGTGGGATGACTAGACTGCAGTGTCATCTGCAAATGTGACCAAGAATAGGACATCAGCGGTGTATAGGTTATAGAGGATGGGGCCCAGGACACTGCCATGTGGAACTCCTGCATTTATGGGATAGTAGTTAGAGTATTCTAAACCACAGCGGACTTGGAAGAAGCGGTTTGAAAGGTAGGACTGTAGGATTAGGAAAAGGGTCTGTGGTAAATATACTTATATTAATAACTATTTAATATGCCATTTTTATTGTTAGCCCTCAGAACCTTAGTTTTTTTTAATATCTTTGAAACCCTTCATACGCTGTCATAATTAGTGTGCTATTAACCAGGAAGGAAATTCAAATTATTAAACCTTCAATAGCTCCAGAGCAGTAACTTATAAAAATATTTAAAGTCAGCGAATCGTACGTTTCTACGTTTAATTTGTTTACCACCCATACCGTTATTGAATTTGAACCAAAAAATAATCAGCATATTTCGAGGTGTTGTGGACTATTCGTTTCTGTGATGAAGAGTTTTTTTTTCTAATTCCAGACTGGTTCTCTGGAACCTTTCATGGAAATAATAACATTAACAATAACGGTACGTCTATAGGTCGGATCTAAATTGATTGTTTTAAAAGATGATTAATTGATTTTAATAAATTAAAAAAACGTGTATTATGTACTGTCCGTAATAAAAAGGTTTTAATAGTTATTGAACAGAAGAATAAAATATTGAACCAGAAAAATTACTCACACTCTGCTTGTCGCATAGATTGGGTGTATTCAATGAATTGTATTGATTTTAATTATTTTTTGGAATTGTGCAAACCAATAATAGGTTTGCAAATGTCGCTTTTTTATATATTCCTTCCCCTCACATGACCATTTTTATGATTTTGTTCATGACTTTTCAAAAGCGCTTTTCTTGTCTCCTTTGCTTCTGATCTACCCATTTCTCTTATCAGCAGATTGCACGAGTAGGTTTCCCAAAGGCACATAAAGGAATATTACAAAAAAAAAAAAAAAAAGGGACAGAGAGAGAAAGGAAGGTATTGAAAATTAAATACAATAGGCTGGAGATAAATGGTGAAATACGAAAGCTTAACTGGTATCTAAGAGTGAGGATTTCTGAAGGTATTATTAGCTGGATTAAGGCATCATCTCTCTTCAATGGCTCTCTGCTCAATAGATTGCCAGCAGGGAAATTAATACAATGGATTTCCAGGGAAACCCGAACAAAATAATAATGTAAATTATTTATAAATTGTCAAACATGATACAACGTTATTGACGAGCGATATTACGCAATAAAGGGCCTCGCTGATCTCAATATAAAAACGCCCCTTGATTCATACTAGCAAATAATATAAATAATTCGTGAATAATTGCTACTTCAACATTGATGGTCGTTGTTAAGCTACTTGGTAGTTGTTACCGAAATAAATCTTTCTATTGGCCAAGCCACTTGTGTCACTGACGATCAGCGTTTTGTCACTAAAAACATTGTCAATAACAAATATATTGACATTGAAATGTGCTATAATGACATTTAATGCCATTCAAAGTTAGTGAAACTGAATAAATGCATAACCAACCTGATACTAGGCGTTCCATGATTGATGGAATCAGTTTTATCACCGCTATAATTTTTTTTTTTTTCATTTCCCCTTGTTACAAAATTAATATATGTTACAAAATATAGATCTACTAACGAATCTATTTACAATAGCTTCATTATATTTCCTGTGGCTTGGCTACATTTTATACAAAGTCTGTTTTTTACTAATAGTGATCTGCATTGTACAGAAGTATAATGATGTACATTATACATTAATGGACTGAATTTATTAAAAGTGGGGCTCACCTTATTTATCACTTAAAAGTAACTTACATCTAACAATAAAACCTTAAACTAAATTTTAACCTAATTTTCCCCGACAGTCTGTTGCCATCAATGTGGGAAGGGTGGTAGGGTCATAGTGTTAAACACTGGGTTTGTGAGGTGCTGCAACGAGTCAAAAAACTTGATGTGTCTCCGAACTCACCCACCGATGGTACACCAAGCACCAATAAGTGTGAGTATTATTATGTTTGTATAGTTTGAATGTTATCTACTCCATTAAGAACTATTTCTGCGCGGGAAGGGTTTCACTCAGGCTCTTGAGGAAAAATGATTCATCATCACTGGTGCATCATCATTATTGATCCCGTTGTTGCAGATCACTCTCCGTCCCTCCAGGTTTTCTTGACATTTCCAGAGCTCCCTATGTTCCATGGATTTCTTCGAGAAGCGTTCTCTCGTTTTTTCTTTCGGCATTGTTACATTATTACGCCCTAATGTAATAAAACCATTATGTGATCCTCCTCGTACATGTTGTATTATCTCCTGGGTAAGTTCTCTGTCTTCAGTTTAAGCAGGGTTTGACTCAACCAAACATTGATGGCACACCAAGCAACGGGTGCAGGTCGGCGTTCTTTAACCTCTCGAGAGGGGTATGTCGGACCAATTTTCTCATGATCCCACCCTGGAATTGTTGGACCTTTTAGCTGTATTGTCAGTCAAGTGAGTATGTAACGTGGCACCGTACAGCAATAAATAGTATTGAACTTTAAAAGAAGTTCCATTATGAATAATTTACAACCATTTTTGGAAATTAAATTACCCGATCCAGTAATTCACCATTCCTCAGGTTAATCAATTTGCATTATATTTTAATGTGCATTGTTTTATAACATTTAGATGCCAAACATGATATAACTAAAAATAACACAAGTATACGTACGGCAAACCAATAGCCTGCTTAATAAAAACTGCTAGGAAAATCTAAAAATCCACAGTGGTTATAATTTTGTGAACACATCCCACCATACTCTGTGAATGCGTAGTTATGACCACTCAAGCGAAGATGCATCAAAACCATAAATTGGAACAAATTAGGACCACTGAGAGTGTTATTATAAAAACGTTTATCTGAAGCTACGGGTCGTGTCACCATAAAAAAAAAATTAACGATACAAATACATGGACGGGGGAAGGATTCTTGGCACCAAGCAAGTGGTCGAGGACACTGGAGGCAAAGCAGTGCCTTCTTTCATACAGTTTAGATTCAAGAGGAGACTGTCCAATAAGTATTCTGTGAGACCATTGTTTTAAGTCGTCCGGGCCACTATAGAGAATTACCTCACTGTGACTCGCCTCTTCTCTTCAATGGCGTCCGTCGATGTTTTGGGATCATAAATACCACTATCTCAAACAAATACTAGGTGAATAAGTATAGGAGAACGTTATATGCACCTGTAGTTGCAATTGACTCTCATTATTATCTGCACTAAAAATCATCATTTGAAAATACTTACAATCTGCCTTAATAGGGTAGTTGGGCAATTGTGCTCCTGCAGCCACATTGCTGCTAGATAGTAGCAGTTAAGACTTATATGCTGAGAGAGAGCCACAGACGCTCAGTAGTGAGAGGAGGGAGGACACTGTTTCCAGGACTAACGGCTTAATAATAACAGATCTTGAGCCTACGCCGCATCAATCTTCGAATAGCATAGTAGGGGGGGGGGCGTCCCCCGCTCCGCTAGATGGCGATCTTGCAGAGGGATTACTAGATATGTGTAGATAATTCTGTACAGAATTTCAAAAAAAATAAAGGGAATTTGTTCTAGAATAGTGGAGGGTTTTATTGATTATGTAATGCATAATGGGGCAAATACTAGCTTTCTGAGCACTTTAATATGTCATTTATTTTATGATGGGATGCGTTTGATGTTCATGTGCTTCCCTTTCCAAAAGAGTAAGTCCTGACGAAAAGTTAATTGACTTTGTTTTTCATCGAAGATGCTAATAGATAGTTTTGATGAAAGAGCACCTGACCGCAAATCAGGAATATACTCGTCTGTTATTGATAGTCGCTTTAATATTATGAATAAGATTCTTTTTATAGCGTGCCACCAATTATCAATTAATAATGAATTCCACGCGTTAGTTTTTACGATTTACAGACATATTTAAAATGTTGCTAGAAGTTGAGAAGGTGGACAATGTAAGATACGAAGGTATAATCGAATATCTTAAAATTATTCCAGAATAAAAGCTTAGTCGTCCATGTTTTAATATTGAAAATTAAATGAGATCGTGGAGAAGGCCTAAAAGTGATACGTAAGTATAAGTCAACGTAGGGAAGAGGGGACCAAACAGGAAAAGGGCGAGGAAGGGTAGGCTCGATAGGAAATTGCATTTGGGGACCTCCTCCTCACAAATCTTCCTGCTGGTTGGGGGCAAGGATTTTTGAGGCGCACCTGCCGGCAGTCTGATCCCAGCTCTCGGGGGAGCTTTTATCAGCCGAGTGCTTCCAATCTGATCCCTGATAACTGACGATTTACTGGAGGCATTGTCGCCGTTCCCTGGCTACGGCTAGAGTATCGGCAACAAGTTCACATCCTATCGAGGTACTTGCCCTGAAATATATTCATATGCTAGCAGATCGACGGCATAGCTACCTCCTCCCTCCCTTTTTATCAAGAAATAATATAACAATGTTTCTGAATTACCCTCCTTATTTTTACATTATCTTCAGATTTATAGTCAAATTATTTTCTTATATCATGATAGGCAGTGAATCGTGAAATATACTTATCTTTCTCGCACTAAATATACATTACATGTTTGCCTATTCATTTATAACGACATATTTTAACATAAAACATTGGATCATACAGCATCCAATATGGTATGAATGAAATCAGCTGTAAGGTACCGAGCACCCTATGCCACTGTTACTAGAAATCCATCCTGAATATGATAAATTAACTTTACGTTAATAATTAATGGGTGCCAATCCAGGGTAAATTCTAACAACCTTGGCTTGATCATTTGTCATTCTCACCAAAAGGCACTTAAAAAATAAATAAATCTATGACATATTAAATTCAAAATGTTCCCAATTCTTTTCTCAAAGGAATTTCTCGTTGACCGTTGGAATGTTAGCTGGATATTGAACCGTAACACTAAGCTATAAATGTGATATAATGAAAAACTTCAGCTCTATAATGTTACATGTAATTGATACTTAAGGGCTCTCGATATTAAAAAAAAACTTCAGTATGTTATTAATAGTTTTCTAAGCTCAAAATTTTATTTTAACTAGGAAAATATAAGTGTTCTAAGAATCTAGCATAAGACACAGAGCCAGATACAATTATAATATTATATCTTAATCCATTATAAAACATATTATTGAATTTATGGAGGAGCGTGGGGGACTTCCCAAGACTTCCTCTTTGGCATGCGAGGGGGGAGATAAACCATGTAGATTGGATTTGGGAGGTCTCTGGGGTCTTTGCAAATACTGTATGAATGAGCGAGTGAATGAATAATTGTAAATATGGTATGAATGAGAACATTGATCGTAATTATTTATATTCCAATAAGGCAGATTGTAATTTTATCACAATAAAGATTTGAAAAAAAAATATATTATTGAACTATTTATATCCTTAAGATATTTTGATCAGCTAATTAAAAAAAATTCCAAATGGTTAAATAATTTCAGACAAATGGAAATCGGCTTAAACGCATATTCTTTCTTAAATATGTGGAACCTCTCATCATCGTACGAATCAAAATCGTACTAAATCGATTCAAAATCATGAATATGTGAGGGGTCCATATATATCAGATCATTTATTATAATTATTAATTACGTCCTATTAGGGCAGATTGTAATTTTCTTCAAATAAAGATTTTTTATTGTTGATAACAATGAATACTTTTAGGAATTTCAAACTGCCAATTAGATTTTGTGAAATCGATAGTATTATTAGTAAATCGGGCAGCTACACATGACAAAGATCTAAATCCTGAATATTGTAGAGAAATCAGATTTCTTTAGGATCAAACTTGCAACAACAGTTGTCAAAAAATTGATGTGTTAAATAGTATACCAGTACAATATACACTTGTTTACTGTTAGATGCATTTTCAAATATACCAAGTGTTATGGGCCAAAATGAGGTTCTCGACACATCCCCTGAACCTATATCGTATTAACCGTTTACGAAAGGAACATAAGTTTTAGTGAATCTGTGGCATCCTTAAAATATTAATGTAGGAAGAGATTTTCTTCGTCGATTTTAGTGACGTCTGAGAACCGTTTAAATAGTTCGATGATGTAAATCCGAATTGCGCTTATCAATTAGCAGAAGATTCTGTCGTTGTCGGAGGAGCTAAACGTGTAAACAGGTAAAGTAATTGACCTATAAAAACTTATTAAAATTGATTCCGGTGGTATTAAATAGACGATGTCTATTGTTAGCTAAAAAAACAAACTTGCAATATCTTTAATTAAAAAAAAAATTGCATGTAGCTTCTGAGCTGTGACTTGAAGTTAGAATGTTAGCGAAACTTTTACACGTTTGGTATTTTTCTTGTCACGACCATTTATTGTGTTTTACGGACAATACGCCTGTTTTTTGGAATAAAATTTTAGTTCTATTGGATCATTTTTGCAGCCACTATCCGTGAAAACTCAGGACGTCCAAGCCCACAAACGAATTACTATTGACCCGTACATATCTGACTGGTGTGCCTCTCTTTTTAGGCGTGACAATTTTTTTTAGTTGCTTAATCAAAATCCTCCCACAAAAAAAAGTGTATATTTTGAGCCAATTGGCTAAAGCTTCTTCTATTAATTCTAACAGATATTTTCACTGCGATACAAATCAACGAATTCTCACCACTTACTTCTACCATGCAACCCGATGAGGTGAGCGCTGCTTATTTTTTCAGTGATTAACTCACCGTAATTATTTTCAGGATAGTGGCCTGTGCGGATAAATCGGGCTATTAAACTCTTAAATTGGACCATAATTAATTGTTCAGTAGATTCGGGGGTCTCACGCACAAAACTGCTGCTGCCTGAGAACAGCTAATAAAAAAATTTTATAAAAATATTTCTGTTTTTTACATAACTGTTGTTACAATACTCCCACGACTACAAAATGAATTACTAATTTTTAATAGGGTAGTCATAACTAATATTTTAGTACAATTTCAAGTATAACCAACTACAAGTTTATCCAAGGATCAGTAGGCTGCAATTTTTTTTTATATATCTAAAAGATTATTTTGACTTTCAATTTTTTTAAAAATCAATGATACCAAATAATTAGTAAATTTGTCTGAGCCAGTTTCTTTAATAATTATACGGTAGTGAAAAAAACTTAATTTAACAATCCCTGAGACAGTTCAGTCGCTTGTCGTTTTAATGTTTCATTTCGCTCTAAACTATCTGCAACAAAGCACTAAAAGCCGAATATTTTATTCACAAATATGTTATGTAATTTCTTTCTTATTTCTTGGTGGTTGCTAATATCAATACAATGTTATGTCCAGCCTTAACAAGCGAAACAACACATCTAAATATAAATAATAAATAAATAAAGTTATGTCACATATATATAATCTTATCTTAACAAATGGTATGTTCATCAGGAACACCCTAAGGACTGTGTCTCAAAAGTTATAATAGTCAGCCCTATTATAATTATCTTATATTATCCTATTTGTAACTTCCCTTCCCAGACCTCTATTCTAAATAATTGGCTCCCGCGACCTTTTCTGTCTGCCCCCTCCCTGCTACCCCTACCCCTACTATCTCTATCCTACACAGATATATAGCCCTTAGACATAAGACAGTTGTTGGTTCCTTATGGAGCTCATTCCCTATTTAACTCTTACCCTGTAACCATATATAATTGTACGTTTGTGTTTTATACGAAATAAAGTTTCTTTTAAGAGTTATTGAGCAACGGAAATATAATTTACGAGTATATTAGTAAGGTATATTCAAACTTATGAAAAAACAATCCGTCGGAATATCACTTTCCTTATTTCTAAATGAACAATGGTTTCATTTTTAAGCTACAAATAAACCAAAAGTATGGAATAATAACAATTTTTTTTTTGATAAAATAAAATCATAAATCGAATGATACCATATGTGATAATAATATGTAAAAACAAAGTAGTTAAAAATATGTTAAAATTTATTCGGAGTAATCGGACACAACTCCAAAATATATCTCCCCGATAATACTATTTTGGGGTGTTAACAATACAAATGGCGCACTTAATATTGTTCAAGGCGATTGGAATAGTTTTTTTTGTCAATATTTTAGCTATTTAAATATTTTTTTATCTGTTTGTGTAGATTAAGACACTTTTTTGACGATGACAAATAAATTAATTATTTCCGGGTAAAATCAAATATTATTTTATTTTTACAATATAAATTTACAGCCTACAATACTCCGACGGTGACAAAATGTATTACTAATTTACTAATAGTGTAGTCATAACTATATTTGGGTACAGGTTTAAGTTATTACATTATATTGGTACATAAGTTATTGCCACACCACGGCACTCTTTGTAGGTCCCTTCACATTTTTTCAAGTTCATCGTTAATGTAACACATTTGCAGCATACAAAAAAAGTAATAATTTTGAGTAAAACCCGATCTTTGGATCAGCTAGTAATAATACGTCATAACTATTAGATATTCTGGTGCAGATAACATTAATGGATGATGTTCTTGAGAACAAACATTTTTACACTGCAAATAATCTTTATAGATGTCTTATACGTTGTAAATTCATTTAGCAAAGAGTACTTAAATATATTCATTCTGATTAAATTACAATATTTGATATTGAGATGGTAAAAATTGTAGAAATTTATATTTCTGGACAAGATAATCTAGAAACTGCTTTGGTAGAACATCTATTGAACGAATGTAAATATTTGTCATCACAAGATATTGTTAATTGCCACAAATAATACAATCTTGTGAGAGAGAAATTCAATTCACGCTTTAAATTGTGTAGGGATGATTTTCAACAGTAAATTTAATTAATAATGGCAGCCAAAGCCAAACGTAATTGTGGTGGATGTACATATAATAATAATTCCAACTTCTTTATTGTGCTAAACTTACAATCTGCCTTATTAGGCAATAAGCAATTGAAATAAATGCACTCATACCATATTTACAATTCATCATTCACTCGCTCATTCATACAATATTTGCAGACAGCCCAGAGGCCTCCCAAGTCCACATGTTTGTCAGCTCCCTCGTATACGAAAGAGGAAGTGGAGTCTTGGGAAGTACCCCACGCTCCTCCGTCAGCCGCGTCACCGGATACAAGCCAGTGGAGGCTGACCAAGAGTGAGAGAGCCACAGACGCTAAGGACATGATTGGAGAAACTGACCATTGCCAGGACTCCCACTGTCACGCATTTATAGCAGGTCACCAGGCCACTGCCGTTTCAGTCTCCGAGGAGGATTATAGGGATGAGTGGTGCAGTTCAATGACTGTTCTACGGGATTAGGGTGGTTGTATAGGCTACTATGGAATTTCGTAAACTTCGAAAGGATGAGTTTAAGAATGTAGGGTATATTAAGATCGTTATGAAGGGTTTTGCTGCTGACGTAATAAGGGGCATTTACTATTGTTCTCAGGACTTTTGATTGAAAGGATTGGATGCGCTTGATGTTCGACTTTTTTGCTGTCCCCCATAGCTCTATTCCGTATGTCCAGATTGGCTTAAGTATAACTTTGTAGATTAGTAGTTTATTTTCTATTGAGAGATGGGATGTCCTTTGAAGTAGTCTGTACAGTTGCCCAAAGCGTCTGTTTAGTTCTTCTCTTTTTAGTCTCGTATGTGGGTTCCAGGTCAGTCGTTTGTCGAGATGGAAGCCTAAGTACCGTACTGTCTCGGATACAGGGAGAGGAATAGAATTAAAATTAACTAGTGGACAAGACCTGCGACAGATGGTGGAGGTAATGTGGATACATTTTGCTTCATTAACTTTGATCCGCCTTTGGTTGCACCAATACTCGATCTCATCAAAGTGTTTTTGAAGGTTATGGGATGCTATGTCAGGGTCTGGGTGGGATGACAAGACTGCAAATGTGGCCAAGAAGGTGTACATATAATAAAAAATGAACTCGATTCAAACTTTTGTATATAGGTCGAGGGGTTCCATAGGTGTTTTCAAAGTCATTCGTCTGGTAGTTTTGTGATCTTGAAAGCTGGCGGGAATGCCTGGCATACTACCTTGATGTTTTGAATTCCAGGGCCCGCCATAAAAAAGATGGCGCCCTGTTTCACATCTGAAGGAATTCGCCTGTCTCACTCGCGGAAAACAGGATTATGTCAACGGAATGTAATTACTTTTCCTCACTGATAAATCGACTTAATTAAACTAATCTTTTCTTGTGATTAGTCTATTGAAGAATACAGGACTGTATTAAATTAAAGAGGCTTCAATTTGAAAAGGACAATCGATTTAAGTCCATCCGAGCCTGCAACGACGAAATCAACGGTTTGAAAATTACAATGAAATTTACAAAACCTGATTAGGTGACATCAACAGGAAAAGTTTCTGAACTATCAGTCTCGGAGAACGAGCATTAAAGGTTTTCAAATGTTAACGATGAACAGCTTTTCAACAAATTAAAGGTGGCAATGCAATGGATTTTTTTAAGTTTAACGTGATAAGTCCAAAGTGGTAGAGCTCTACTTTCACATAGGTATGTCACATATTTTTACACGTTCATATATTTTTACGTTCTGTGATTGCGGGTTTAATTTTTTTCCACCGATGCGAGATTTTAATGATACGCATATCCACATTTTCGTGGTGGTTAAAAAAAATAAAATTAAGTATTCTTGATCAAAAATACTGAGAACAATTTTTCACAATCATTTAAATAAGCACTTTTAAAACTTTATTCCTTAAGTAAGTATCCTCTTGATATTTTTTCGACACTTTCTACGTCTGTAATATATATTTCAAAAAATACAATTTAGCTCATAAATTATGTAAAATAATAATGGTGGTATGAATCAAAATATAAAATATTTTAAAATTACAATCTGTGCTAATAGGGCTTTGGGTGACTGAATAATTATCTCATTCATAATATATATATTACAATCACTCTCTTATTCACGAAGTATTTACAATATACACATATACAATATAGACATATGTACAGTGCCCAGGAATCCCCTGCATATATCAACTCCCCAGTAAATAGTAGCAGTACAGACTGAGAGAGAGAGAGCGCGTGAGAGCCGCAGACGCTCTGGAGACGAGGGGTGAATGCTGACCAGTGCCAAACAAGACTTCCAATAACGGGTTAGTTATAGGAGATCTTGAGGGCGTTGCTTCTTCAATCTCCAAAGATAGTTAGAGGGAATATGTTCATGGATATTGGTTATATTATTAAGGTCATTATGGATGATTCTATTGGTGACAGAATGGGGCATTTATTTCGTTTGTGTGGACTTTGGATTGGAAAGAACGTTTGTTTGAGAGCTTTGCTGTCTCCCCGAGTTCAAATCCAGATTGGTTTTAAGCTGCTTTTTATATCAGTACCTTGTAATAGTCTCCAAAGCGTCGATTTTGACGAAGCCTTTTGAGTCGCGTGGGTTCCAAGTTATTCTTTTGTCGAAAATAAAAGGCTACTGATCCTCGGGTCGACTAGTATTCATTGAGAGAAAACCCCCCTAAAAAGGGAATTTTGATTAGCCACAGAGAAAGGCGAAAACGACGACGGTGGAGCTTTGGCATCTCAGGGGTTCCTTTTCCGCATTCACCCGTTTCCTGTTCTCTATCTCCCCCCCTCCCTCAATCTCCTACCCCCGACAGACAGAGACGAGCCTGCCAATCCTACACAAGAGTAATTAGTAAGGGGGGGCCTGTGAGGGGGGGAGGGGAGGCGGCGATCGAAGATGTTTGAATGGAGCCGCTATCGCTAGCCGCAGTGCGGGCTATCACACTACAACATCTGCCAAGGCTGGCTGCTGGCTCATGCCACATCTCTAACGCTAGTTGGTCCTTGGATCAGAAGTCTCTATTTTTTTAATTGTTAAAAGAATTTTTTTTTCAATTTATTACTCACTTTAAAATTTGTACCCATATAATGTGAACTAAATTGTAATCTTTATTTTTTTTTCTATTTAACGCAAGACATTAACTACAGTAGGTTATTGAGGAATCTTGGATATATAAACCATTGATGATATTGGTCTCTTCTAGATGCTGGATAATGTTCGTAGCTCGAGTGAAAAGGGTTGAAGTTTAAATCTCAATATTCCTCCGTTCCTTTAAGTATTTCGGAGATGTCAACAAATTTTCAATTGTTGTTGGGTGTTTGCGCTCATCCTCAAGTAGGCCAACAAGATGTAATGCGTCAATACAGTGCGTCCGTTTACCAGAAATTGTAATTTGAAAATGTATATAAACGAAATAAAAAAAAAAAAAAATACTCGCCTCTTCAATAAATAAATAATATTATATAAATAGGTAAAATATTGAAAATATGAAGCTGTTGAACAATATTAAAATATTGGTTCCACAACTTTTTCTTTTTTGAAGAAAACCATTTTTCAAAAACCAAAATTAATGGCCAACGCTATAAATGAAAATGGTGTATAGTTGAAACAGGTAAACCATAATTTTAAAAAAACAACAGGCTAGCACAACATAAAACAAATTCCAAGAATCCCAAGAACATAAAACAGCCCTTGCGGACTAATTACTTACCAACATTCTTTAAATTTTGACTGAATGAAAGGGATCAATGATCCAGAAAATTTCCGGAATCATTTTTCATGAACATAAATATTGTTTATTTTTAAATTTACGTTAAAGGTGTGCCACTACATTATGTTGATATTGTCAAAAAATTAAATTTTCTAAGTCAACAACATCCAGCCAAATAATTTCAAGAATTAACAAGACAGCATGGAATAAGTTAAATACTTTTTTATTATTTTGTAAAGAAGCTCTAAGCAAAGCTATCAGGGAAAGGTATTCATAAAAAATCAAATATAACACACGACCATTTTCCTGGCCATGGAATGATTATGTATGTAGGATAATGTATGTACTCGTGGATTATTTTTGTTTCTGTGCATATTTTAGTCATACGTATTAATTATATTATAGTTTTAGTTTTAGTTTTATATAGTTATATATAGTTTTAGCCACTCTGGTGTCTGGAAACTGTATATGAGCCATTAAACGAACGCTAAGAACAAATAACGCATGAGAGTATGGAACATACTTAGAATTATGAGA
This sequence comes from Acanthosoma haemorrhoidale, assembly GCA_930367205.1. Lineage (NCBI taxonomy): Eukaryota > Metazoa > Arthropoda > Insecta > Hemiptera > Acanthosomatidae > Acanthosoma > Acanthosoma haemorrhoidale. Next base: position 80,226,489 of record OV884009.1, on the reverse strand, counting down.
TTTTCAAGTTTCCAATTTTTGAACGACTAAATAGTTTAAAATGTCGTTACGAGAAAGAAAGACATTGTAAACAATTTTATTACTAACGAGTACTTTTTTCTATGAATTAAGTTCATAATTGATATTGCAAATTACAAAAAATAAATCGATGGCTACTGGTTCTTGGATATACTACTACTAATATACTAAGAAATCCTTGTTCCGAGTCTCAACCGCTGATTTTTGATGAATTTTCATACATGAAATTGTTATTAATAGGTCGGTGCGAATGAAAAGTCATATTCTTTAAGTGAATATATTAAACTGCATATCTTTTTCCAAAAGCTGTTTATTTAATCAAGATATGCTCCATTTACTTCAATACACTTTTCCCAACGAGATTTTAATGCATAGATGCCTGTCTTGAAGAAATTCTGATCTTTAGAATCAATGAACTCTGGGCATTTATCAGACTTCTTCATTTTCGTACTGTTTAGCCCGTAATAACAGTTCTAAATGTTTAAATAAATGAAAGTCGGTTGGTGAAAGATCCGGTGAATAAGGTGGGTGCTGCAAAATTTCGTATTTTAATTCATTTAATTTTATTAAATTTATTACCGAGCTTATATCGCTCGGTTAGTTCGTACGGTATCCGCTTATCAATTTTTCCACCTTGCCAATTTCAGAAAGATGTCGCAATATTGTTGTATGGTCAACTTCCATTCTGGCAGCAAGTTCCCTTGAAGAAACAGTTGGATTCGTTTCCACCAATGATTTCAGAGCATCATTTTTCACAGACGTTTCGGGTCTTCCACGCGGTTCATTTTGCAGGGAAAAATCACCAGACAGAAATTTTTCAAACCAACTGCACTTTTCGATCGTTCACAGTATTCTCCCCAAACGCCTGGTTTATATTGCGTTCAGCTTTTGCAGTATTATTAAGTTTTTACTCATACAAGAAAATTACACGAATATCGGTTGAATTCATATCGGTGCAAAATTCAAAGCAAATAACAAAAGGAAACACTTTTGAGAACATCTTCTTTGCTAAAATGTGACTCTGGCAATGAACAGTACGACTATAAACCAGGTTATGTCAAAAACAAAAGCATAACAAAAACAGGGAGACAAACTTTCACATATAAAGAAAATCCGACATTTCATACGCACCAACCTAATACTTACAAAATAATTAACAGAAAACGTAGCGGTGACCATTTTTTTTTCATGCCTTATATCATCTCCAAAGTTTTGATTAATTCTTATTTAATGTCTTACAAAATTGTATGTGTTTAAGACGTGTGTCGCATTAATCATCCTGTCAAAATCTTCGGACCACGCGGCCAGGAATGAATGGCCGTTCTACTTCTTTATGACAGAGGGTCTGCCATTCTAGAGGGTCCCCTGCCATTCTGGAAAAAAGAGAGAAGGGATTGATATGAATCCAATTCATCATACGCTCTGACCGTCCAGTCCACCGTCCGACGGGACCCAATTAGTGCGGTAGAGTTATTCGGCGAATAAATACTGGTGGATTTTCTTATTATTTATTCGTTAAAAATATAAACTGCTAAAATGTCAAACTAGCAGACCCTCAGTAGCCTCAAAAAGTTTTTCACTCTATATTAAAGATTTAGCTTTACGGTTTAAAATTTTGACACCTTATTTATGAACATAGAAAGTAAAAGATATATTGTGTATTGCGATTATTCGTCCCATTCATCTCATATTAACAGTCCATCATTTATTCAGATATTCATAAGATGTGTACCAATACACAGAGTCCTCCCAATCTTACATAATTGTCAGTTTTTTTGTCTCTCTCCTGCGAAAAAGGGAGTGAAGGTTCGGGAAATCTCTCAGGTTCTTGCATCAACCTCATCACCGGATACGGGGACGTGGAGACTGGCCAACAGCGGGAGAGCCACAGATGCAAAGGGCACGATTCAACATATTAGGCGTTGCCAGGACTCCCACTGCCCTGAATCTGAATGAGACACAGCCGCTTCAATCTTAGACCATTATAGGGATGCGTGAAAGTGGATAATGCCTGTGCTAGAGGATTTTTATAAGTTTTGGGGAAATTTCGTGATCTTTGAAGGGACGAGATCAAGGTTGTAAGGTATACTAAGATCGTTACGGAGGGTTTTTCGCTGACGTAATAAGGAGCAATAACTAATGCTCTTAGGACTTTTGATTAAAAGGAAAAGATGAGCTTGATATTTGACCGCTTCGTTGTGCCCCACACCTCCAGTCAGTATGTCCAGATTGGATTTATTATTATTACAAATAAGTAGTTTATTTTTTAATGAAATGTCCTTTGATCTAGTCTTATTAAGTGTCTTTTCAGCTCTTGTATTTTTTGTATATCTGGAACACGTTAGTATTTCGACAAGATGGCAGCCTAGCTACCGTACTGTACTGAATAACACAAGAGGAGTGGAATCAAAAGTTACTGATGGACAGGACATGCGACGGAGAGTAGATGTAATGTGTACACATTTCCTTTCATTAACTTTGATCTTCCATTGGTCTCAATCTTGTTACTAAGTCTTTGAACGACGTTTCAGGATTTGGGTGGGACGACAAAACTGCTCTGTCGTCTCTAAAAACAGTCAGGAAGGTATTGGGAGTAGAGGAAATATCAGGAGTATAGGTTATAGAATATATTAAATAACTCAAAAATACTTGAATTGTAACGGTTGAACCATCCCGTTCATGGAAAGTCCCATTTTCCACAAATAAAAAAAACTAACTAGAATATTAACAAAATAAAACCTGTTGAAGTTGGATCGAACTACATGAATTCTACTGTTAAATACAAAAAAACGTTTCTTTGGAATATCTTTGATTTTTTTGTAGTACTACGTAAGATACTAGTGACTAGAGTAATCGTAAAAGAAAAAAAAATGGAATTATTTCCACGTTTAATTTTTTTGTTTTTACATCCTCACATTTTTGGCCTGACATTTGAAAATCTATTTTATTCCAGCCAATAAAAACTTTTAAAAACCAACTTTTTAACAGAGAAAACGCTATCAGATTCGACCCTTACCATAAATTATTATTGGTTCTCAAAACGTTCGCGTTTAATTGTCGCTGAAAGACTTCTTGGTACTGATTGTTTACCAAACCTATTCTAGAATTAACCTTTAAAATATCAAGGTGATCATTTTGAGTAACGCAAACGACGAGCGCAATATCTATGGTGCGGCTCTTTGAGATCAGCTATTCGCTTAAACACGTTCTGGATAAGATATCTTTCAGATTCTGTTTCTAGAATATCTCCTTTAATGCAAACAGATGGTAGAAATTGGCTCGTTGTGTAGTTTGAAATTGAAAGAGGACATTGTTCATATTTTGGAAGTTTGCACTGCATGAAGGTAAAGCATCAATGATCATCGGTCCTCAAAACTATGAGATATGTTGTCGGGCTCAGATCTGTGAGTCCCCAAAGTGGGGTGGAGGCGCGGAAAGAGATAAGGCCGGCGGACCTGTGGTCTTTCACCCTGGCTGCCGGCCTAGTCGGCGGGCAGCCTAATTCGTTTTGATCTGACTCCATAAGATCTTAGAAGGTGTGCCCCGACAGTGCACTATGTTCAGGAGAAGAGGAACAGGGTAGGTTTATAGGTAGTTTATGTGGTCTTGGAATGACCACGAATTCACACTCGGTGTCTAAGGGTAGGCAAAAACCGTCCGGATCCCAAAGGCGAGTGCGAACCGGAGAGAAGCAGACTGGATAGCTGTGGGAGACGCCACTGGTAAGTTTGTAGGGCCACGGCAACCATCGTCCGCGAGGGAGAGGTCTCTCCCAAGGAGGTTTTAGTTTTAGCGAGAAAAAGGCAGAGATTCCCACTAGGAAGGTGTGGGGTCTGACAACGCCGGACTAAAACATAGCGGGGTATGAGAGAGAGATGCTGAGGTAGTTGAATGAGAAGACCATGGTTTTGAGTAGAGCAGCAAGCGCCAGTGCAGAGAGAGAGAGGAGAGAGTAGTGTTCCAAGTGACGGTCTTGTTCGTTATGTTGATTCGTTTTTTTTTTTTTTTTTTTTTTTTTCGAAGCTCTCTAGGTCGAAATTCGGATGTGGGAAAAATATAAAATATTTGGGGTAAAAGGAACCTTGTACTAGGCGTACCTGCTCGAAGGTAGTGTGAGCGGAGTTAGGGATGTGGGAGTCCTCGGTGGAGGTTGGTTGAGTGAGCGCAGTAGTGAGAGTCTACTGGTGGCTGGATGTTGATTCGGTCTAGTGCCGGTGCTTATATAGGGTGCCCAGCCATGGTGGGGATGAGCCCCCACCAGGCGGCCAGCCGAGGTGGGGATGGGTCCCTACTGTTTACCCCACTAGCTCCTCCCCCCCACTCTCACTGACGTCATAACCTTTATTAAACATATTGAAACATAGATAAATATTTTCTGATATTCATTTGATAACATAGATACGAGATCTGATACGAGAAGAGGGGAACTTATAATTATTCATAATTAAGAGGTGGCCACAACATATGTGTTCTATTGGGAAGAGAGGCAGTAAAGATAGTAAATGAAATGCATTCAACAAGATTGTCACATTGTAATTAACAAACGGGTGCACTCTGGATATTTACAGATACACACACAACACATGGGAGAGACATGGTACGACACTCATGACCACATCAGTCCCCCAACCACATCAGGCCCAGCATCCCCCAAGGGCCCCATGCCCCCCCCCCACCCATGGAGGAACACTGCCTTTACAATCGTATTCTATATCCACAACACTATGCATCAATCTTAATTTGCATCATCGTTTATAGTTTGTTCTTTACCTTTGCAGAAAATAGGGCTTTTTATCATAGATAGATTCTAAGCTATGTTTTGCAAGGGCTTATAAAGTAGGAAAACTAGCCCTCAAATTATTCTATTGTACTTTCAGTTATTACGTATCAAATAATAATAAAGGTAACATCGACGGTGAATTTATGTAATATATAAACTGTACAATATTTAGCTTATTGTGGGAATTCCGGAACAGTAATGCACTCGGTACTACCCCTATGTAATAAAAGCTTGGAACGGTAAAGGTAACTTATAACCGCTCTCGGCCAAAACACCATTTGTTCCTGAGGAAATAACTGTAGCGAACCTAGTAGTGCAAGGAATGTTCTGGGAATGGAACGGGCCCCCGGCAATGAGAGTCTTGTAATTAAATTGTGAAGAAAGGATGTGGATGGGGTGGTGGTGGGGTAAGTGAAATGGGGAGGGGCTATTCAAATCGGAGAAAACTGCAGACAGTTAAAAAGATTCTAAGGGGACAATGTTGTTTGTTTAACTCACCGTGACCACTTCATCACCGGCGCTTTTTTCTATCAACCGACTTAATTTCAAACTAATTATATTACCTGTGAACATACAAAAAGTTGAAGATGAGCTGCAGTCGATGTTTAGTAAAATAATTAATATCCTGATAAAATATTACAAATTTTAAAGTTTTATTTTTTTTTGGCTACAAGTTCATTTATGGGTTTTTTCCATCCCTTTCGACCCATTATTTAATACAGCCCCATTGATACGTGCCAGGTCGTATAGGGCTATAACATACTGGTTGCCTCCCTTTTCGAAAATCACCACTGATATTCATGTTTTTTCTTTAGTAAATTACCGTTTTTTTATAAATAAATAAAGTAACAACTTTCATTAATATGATTCTAATATATTACTTAATTGTATACTGTTGGTTGGTTTTATGCTAGAGTTATAATCATTTTAATGTTATTTTTTTGGATGTATTTTGGTAAGCAGCAGAAAAATGCTTGTAATTAATGTTAGATATCTTAAGAGGTAGATTGGAGGTATAGAATGGAATGCTCGTAAAATATTGTACTCTTTGCATTTTAAAAAATATCCATCTAATGACTGATTAACTAACTGGAAAGAAGACAATTAGTAAGGTCTTAGAAAAATCCTGTAGAGGTCAATCTCTACAGCGCTCTCTGTTGGCAAGCACTATAATCACACGAGCCCTGGTATTACCTTGCGACAGTTTTATAATGCTAAGAATATTATAATGCTAATATTATATATAATGCTGAAAGTAGGAGGTTGAGCTGAACGTACACCTGCCTCGTGACTTCATGGAAGTCACTGATGGTTCCTGTTATTATTAAGTAAGCAACCGCACCCCTCCTTACTCCCCTTACTCCCTATTCCCAGAACTATCCTTTTCTTACACATATATGTCTCAGCTTTAGCACCTGACCCAACTTTTTCCCACACATTCCACCCAGTATGTAGTAATGTAACTCTTAATATTTGTATATACCAGTGTTTTGCTTGTACTTCATAATAAAGCTTTTCTTTTCTTTTAAAAGACTCTCCTCTACAAAGATTATTTAACTGACGACACCAAACGTTGTCTAGCTCAAAAGATGGAAAATAAGGCACGGTAGGGCATGACTTTCTAAATACCTCCAAAAAGCTAAATGCAACTTGGTGGTCAAAGCACATTGTAAACTATTCATGTTCACATTATAATTGTAATTTTATACGCGTGAGGGATGGTCCAAGCTCACCTGGATTTAAAAAACTGTACGAACTTCAGATGGGATAAACACGTATTCTCAGCGTCACGACCCAATCTGTTTATTTTTTTAGCTTTGGCCCATTAACACAATAGATCTAACATGCAAAAGAAAGAAGATCCCGAAAGAATCAGTAGTGTTTCTATATTTAATAAAGAGAACAACTGGGTGGTAATCATGGTGGGATTTTCCTTTTCAGTATGGTAAGCGAAAATCCTCTTAAAATGACTCAGAAGAATCACATATGGAGAACAGCTCTGTGCTCTGCACCTGTTCTGGTCTATCTAGGGGAAAGTGCCCTGTTCGGGCAAGCGATATGAAATTTTACATGGATGTAACATTTGGTACATGTTAACTTGCACCCTTGGACCTACGCGTTTCCATTGCCAATTTTCCGTGTAAGATGTAAGGAAGTGCAGTGTATATAGTACAGCGGGCAGAAGATATTACGACAGAGGCCGGGTAAAGGATGGCAGCTGTGATTTGTGGAGCTAATGAAGGTTTTGGACTGTTATTTGCCCACGCTGTGCTGATTCTCTGCCGAACGATGGAACATTTGTTATTAAGTGTATTCCTTATCAACTGTTCCACGTACCGAACCTTTGGAACGTACCGCTTCTCACCGCTCAGATTATAAAAAACACCCGATAAATTGAGATACATTATTATAGTATCCTTTGACATTGTATATATGGCAAAATAGTTTCTGTTTTTTTCATTACTATAGCTACTTTTGTGAAAATTGTGCAACATTTTATTAGTAAATAATACATAATATAAAAAAAAAATATAATTTTAACATATAACAATTATCGTTTATATTATTTTTACATATAGTATAAATAATTATTTAATAATACATGCAAAAGTATAAAAATCTAAATCTAAAAGGCAATCTGATCTTTGCCACTGTATTTATTGGACATTTCTATATAATTAGAAGAGTACAATAATTGAAATGAAAAAAAAAAATATATCCTTGTACTTTGCCTCCTAAGACTAACAAGAAAGAACACAATAGGACTGCCTACCTAAAAAAATCATAACATTTACAGGTTTGGTAAGCTTACTAATGCTACGCACATGTGTCAATACTGAGATTACTACACAGAACCAATCGCGAAAAATTGAAACAAAAAACAATAAATAAAACGTAGAAATTATCACAAAGGGGGAAATAGCGTGGAAGGTTGCTGGGATGAATAAAGAGAATAATAACGATGAATTATGAATTGATAGATTGGAGGGAGATAAGTAACTGATAAAGTCTATATTTAAAGATTAGGAGAGTTGATAAACGACGAATAACGATTGGAATAGAGTTTCAAAGGTTTGTGGCACGGATAAGTAAATAACGGTCAAAGGAAGCAGATTTGTGGGATGGGAAGGATAGGAAGGGATCTACTGTTGAGGGATTTGATCACCGATTTGAACTGGAGGAAGAAGTGTAGGTAAGGGGTATTTTTAGTCATGATAGTTATGAAGAGATCCAAGGAAGTATTGGCGACGAGCGGGGAAGGGTGCAGCCATTTTAACTTGGAGTAGTGCAGCGACATGCGACAGTCTCTGGGAAACCAGAGTGCACATCTAAGAAAACTATTCATCAGTGCCGAGACCTCAAGAGAAACCACCATACATCACACAACCGTAGTTTGTACTCATTCGTAAACAGTCATCAAGATGTGAGAGTGGGATTTTTAGACAATCCTCAGGACTATTGATAACCTCAATTGGGAAGACATGGTTGGTTATAGTTGATTTATTTTCTTCTTTTCTTTCAGATTTAAGTGAGTACATTTGTATGTTATACAATCTTTTTCTGCATGTGAGTTTAAGAATGATAGAAGATATGTATGTAATCATAACGTTAATTATAACTATTAGTAAATATTAAAAAAATTTAATTGTTTTTTATTACGGTCGTACAGCGGCGTCCATATGGTTGGGACACCTGCAATAACTGATTCAATTACCTCAACTATAGTTAAGCATCAAATAACGAAAAACCAAACCATGCTTAGTGATCATAATATAATTTTACAAATAAAGAAATTTCTAAAACAATTACCAAATGATTGATTAGTTACCCTCTATTAATTTTAAAGTTATGATGCCAAATATCATGGTTCAAGGTCAAGCGATTGAGTTAATGTTGTAAACACAATTTTAATAGGGATTTTAATAACGTTTGTAACAATATTTTTTAAAATAACAAAGCACACTTATTATTAATCAGAACGCCGAGATAGTTCTTTTGATACCCTACTCAATATGATATAAAACTATTTATTTTTTATTACTAATTAATTAATTAAACTTAATAATGTTTTATAGATGAATCTGACGATTCTCAGTACAAAAACCATCGAAACCCAAAAACCTTGTGGACAAATAAATCACAAAATTTAACATGATCTGAGGGTCCTGGACTGGTGAGCTGTGTTACACTCGATGAATTTACAGAGTTAATGAACCTTGTGGGGTCGCACTAAAGACCTTTAGGGGTTGGCTCTAAGAAGTTTGTCTAAGAAGGACTTGCCAAATCGAAACAAACAGTTAATAAATACGAGCCAGGCCTGGATCTGTCAACCGTTGTCACCTCTGGGTGAGTCGAGGGAGAGTCGGAGATTGTACCCGTGTCAGGGTTGTATTTAGGGGGGAGGATGGTGGGGTCCTGTCAAAAACTAGTTGAAATCGAAAATCACGGCTCTTTATCTATCTGTACAATCCCGAGTGCGTTTCTTTTTGTTTTTAGGGACTTTCGTACTTGAGTTGGCCCTGTAGAGTGAATTAAGATAATACTTGATATTTAATGCGAGTAAATACACATAGTTATTACTAAGTGACGAGGGTGAAATGAATGAATTGGACTCGCGTAAACAGTCATGTCCAAAGGACTGCAATTGGAACAGTCTAAGTAATTGAGAAGATTAGTGTTCTTAAACTATCGCGGAAGAAGTCAAGGAGCACATGATTTTGGATAGGATCGGATGACCAGTAGCCAAGAGTGTGAGGATGGATTGGAACAGTTCCCCGTTTGAGTGATGACAGCTAACCACGTTGCTAGCAAACAGACCACACAGAACCACCGGTGCTTTGCTAGTGACTCCCACTTATAAGGAAATTATGTCTAATGTAGTAAAGAAAGGAGATGAATTGGGAAATGTAAATATAAGGAAAATAAGGACAAGACACCGATAGAGGAAGCGCTCACGTGGATTGGAAGATGTGCATCCAAACGAACTATACAATGGGAAATGGTTTTGCCATGGATAGTAAGCCGGAGCAGTAGAACGCTTCAATCCACTTACATGAGTAAGGAGCTGTGTGTGTTAGTCGAGATGCTATATCTCGCCCATAACTAGCCATCCCCTCTAATGGCCACTTCTATGTAAACTGTGCAATCAATGGCGAGCACATAGTCTTCTAGCTGATAAGTACTTCCACCCGCGTGAAAATCGACCTCTCTTGAGTAACTCTCGAGCATTGTCTGAGGAGACACTTCTTCGATAGGTCGCAGGAAGTGTTAAATGACAGAGATATGTGAGCAGGCTACTATACCAAAATGTCCATCATGCGCGTAACTAAACAAAACATTTTTTTTTTTCTTTCATAGCCCATTTACATTTAGAAATAATTATAGATCCTCAGGCGAATCAATTTACAAATTATTTTTGTATTTCCTGTAGCATCGCTTTATTATTACATTTATTACATACAGGTTTTGTTATTTTATAAAAATTATATAATGAATAAACAAGTATAATGATACAAATTATACGTGACTGGACTAAACTGACTAATAAAGGTGATGGGACTCACCTTTTTGATAAAACTTAAAACTAACTTACATACTAATCCTTAACCTAATTTTCCCCCGACAGTTTGTTGCCATCGATGCGGGAGGGGTGGTGGGGCCATGGTGTTAAACACTGGGTTGGTTAGGTGCTGCAACGAGTCAAAAAACTTGACGTGTCTCCGGCGGATGAACTTACCCACCGACGGCACACCAAGCAACGGGTGCAGATCAGCGTTCTTTAACCTCTCGAGAAAGGTATGTCGGACCACTTTTCGCATGATCCCATTCTGAAAGTGTTGGAGACATTTGGCTGTATTGTCAGTCAAGTGGGTAAATAGTGGGGCACCGTACAGCAGAGCTAGCCGGAGGATAAAAAAAACATATTATTAAATTACAAAATAACTAATACATACACATGCAAATTTAATATTGAGAAAGGAGAAAAAAAATAAAATTAAATCAAGGATTTAAAAAATATTTCCATTAGTAGCAAATATTGCAAATACTAATAAAATATCTTAGAGCAGATTTAAGATTGAAAACATAATAATAACAGTATTATGGAATGTGAAATTAGAAAATATTTAAAATAGTGCCAAATGTACACATACAAAAAATAATTACATAGAGTGAATTTAAAATTGACAAAAAAAAGTAAACATATCATAATGATAAAATACAATCTCATATCAAACAAACATTTAATAAGGCCTCAACAAATTATGGAAGTGTTTAAATTGAAATCGAAAAGAATCTTTATTTCGTTTATACTTACAGATGTGACATTTGGTAACATAAAAATAATTATTCAAGCATTTCCTTTTACATTTTGTATCCGTAAGCACTATTATAATCTTAAATTAATAGAGTAGATTGTAGTATTACAATAATAAATTCAAATATATTCCAAAAAATTAGGTAAGCATTTGTCGTTTGACCAAAGGAGTTAGATTATCGGATTTGTTTGAATATTTTTCAAAAAACTAATTTAAATTTTAAAGGAAAAAATCAACTCAAGTGTGGGGTTTCTTTATTATTATAAAACTACATTCGGCAAACAATCAACCTCCTAACAGGCAATTGCGGATTAAAGTGCCGTAGGTCCATCTTACGGTCGTTTTTTCTAATTATTTTTAATAAACGGATGTAACCAGTATCGTCTTTTTTGTTTTAAAATATATTCTTTGTACATTAGTTAAGGAAAAACAACGTTTTCTTCGATAGACATACATCATAATGCGTACCAGCGTCAATTTACGGATATGTGCGTATTGAATTGCTACGGCCCCACAACGCCACCTTACGTTTAAAAACCGTAGTGTGCATCGAAAAGCCGAGATCTACCACTGATCTGGCGTATCCCAAAACTCCTTTTGCCCTAAATGTAAACTGGTGGAGACACGATTCATCAAACTGAGGTTTTGTACTTCAAGAACACAAACAGTGGGGTACAATCCCACTTGAAGAACTTGACTCCACCAAATGGAGGTCAATCCTCGATTTCGTTAGGTCAGGTATATTCCAGGAGGAATAGTAGCATGGATATGAGTATAACACAAGACATGACAAAAAAGGCCATAGGTTTAGTTGTCGGTTCGATAATTATTATAGCCCTCCCCCTTCATTACATATATCTATATAAGAGTATCATTACGGGTGCACAAGCAACGTTAACGACTTTAATGAGTTGTGGTAATTATAGACCACATAATCCCCTAGACATGTCACATATTAATTATAATAGACTACACAAACAAATTTATTCCGGGACAAAGTCCCCCATGAATTACAATAATTTTCAGTTGATATCTGGCAAATAAGAACTATTACATCATGAAAAGTGAAGAATAAATAATTTACAACTTAAAATAAGGTCTAAACCTCTGTAAAAGAAACAATAATAAAATATTTAACTTCAGTTTATATTTAACTATTTAGCAAATAGATGGATCCACATACAAACAATAAAACAACAATATGTAGAAGTTTGTTCAATACAATACGACGTTAAATGAAAACCATTAAAATAATACACACACACACACACATATATATATATATATATATATATATATATAACAAACAAGCTTCTTACATATATAAACATAGTAAGCGATGCGATAAAAACAAAATTAATAGCAATTTGTTTTTTCTTCTCCCAATCCACTTAAAAAAAATTATTATTTACTATAGATTTTTAGGCAAATCTATTTACATATTACATTTTATATGTCCTGTAATATCGGTACACTCGATACAAGGTCTGAATCGGTCTAAAAGTTATATAATCAATACAAGTAGTGATACACAATGTACTTCATTGACAAGACTCTACAAGGTGATGGGGTTCACCTTTTTTGATATGCTGCCGTTTTGTAGGCAGGAGTATAAAAAAGGTCAGAGAGACGGAATTTTGTACACCGAAATAGGGCAATAGCCACTTAGAGGAGTGATCTTACGACGTCGAAATCACTAATTTGATAACCTGCTAAATATTATAAGAAAATATTCCTGTTTTTAAAGAAATAATTAATATAATCCTGGTAACAATCTAAAACTCATTTGGAATTGAATAGGTTTCAGAGTTGAAAAAGAGAAGAGTGAGGGGTTCCGTAATTGTTTCCTGGTCGGAAAGGTTTAGTTCCTTTGAATCAGACAAATCCAGGCAAGTTTGTTAGTTGGCTAAAATGTTCCTGGCAGATTTTCCAACTAAATGCTTCTTAGGAGGGTTTAGTTGGATCAGCTGCAGATCGGATGTGGTCAAACCAATTACTCTCAACCTAATTAACCATTCTACTAAATTTAGCGCTCCCCCGAGAATCTCCAGATACCAAATCAATTCTGCAGTCTCTGGTACTTGCCAAGGCCGATGGGGCTATTACTTTTAAACAGGTCTGTCTGTACGTGGACATAAAAAAAAACACAAATCAACTGTAATTAATGACACAATTAATGGCCTCAAAAAGGCCGTACAAATACTCTTATAACTTTCTGTAATATATTTCTTCGAAATGTTACATTTTTTTTTTATCGAAACGAAGAGTTATTAAATTCGATCTATCCATTTGAAAGAATATTTTGTTAATTTTACTTCCATAAAATCTACTAAATAATGATACTTGATCGTTTTTGAATGACATAGTAGAATTGGCACACATAATTTAATAATTAGCAGTTAAGGTAACTTTGCACATTGACAACATTGTGACCGACTTTCTTCTATACTAGTTAAATGATTGATCAAACTGTGTAATACAAACATAAATTACCAATAAAGACAAGATTTATTATTTAAATTCTAATTTAAAGGCCTTGTGGAATAGCATATGAAAGTTTCATCTATCAGTTTTTCAAATAAAATATTGTGCTTAAATGATGGAAGATAAATTTTCTCAAAGGCGCACCAACAGTCCATGTTTGAGAAATGATTATTCTAAAATCAGTAGTTGGTTTTGTATGTCGATAACAGGTGGCAGCACTAGACTGTTGCAGCAGTCCAACGTTACTGTGAATATTTTTTGTTGTAATTATTTATTCTTTTGAATAAAATTTAATTGACATTGAATATATTTATGTACTATTGATATAAATTGTAAATACATTATACTCAACTCAATCCACCCACAACTGTACATATTATATCTTAGTAGAAATTCTGGCTCCCGACTTAAAATAATTTTATTTCAGTTCCGTTTAGGTCCACAATTAGTCTTGCCCATTACAAAAAATAGAGCCGATTTAAATTATATTCATCTAAAATAATGTAGATATACCTAAAAAATCATGACTCAAAACCGTTTGGACCACATTGCACGTCTACTGTAAATTGTAGATCATTTTAGGAAAGTAAGTAATATTTTTTAAATTAATATCCGGGGTGTAGTGATTTACATTTTGTCCTAATGGGTGTAATGACACAAATGGCAAATAATAATAATAATTGACATAAATTTGGTTTTAGGAGATTCCATAAAGTATCAAAAAATATAAATACATGGATAAAAATATATATATATTTCAGGGAAGAAATGAATAATGTAAGGATGTTAACTATTGCGGGAAGCCAGGGGAAATGATAAATTGACTGCTCTCGTTGTATATAGCTTCATTTCTATGGATTTACCCCGAATAATACGACCGGGATTATAGCTTAAACCCCATTATAGCTCCTCTGCTCCATATAAAATGTCGTTTGGAATTAATTGTTTATGTTTAGTCTTAGTGTGGCCACAAAACGTTGAACTTCCTCGAATTTATTAAAACTTTGTCTTCTTAAATCGTATTAATCCAAATATTTCATACATGTATACCCTTGCCTTAAAACAATACAAACTGATTTCGATAGCTACATTATGCGATGGTATGTTTTCAATTAATCTCCCAAAGTTTAGTTGAAATATCTGGCACTTCACCATTAAAAGAGTTATTAAACTATTAAGGGAGGAAAAGTTTGAGGTTTCATATTTTTTAAGGAACTGTCCTGCACATGAATACAAATGTTGTAGACAAGCTCACAGGGAGAGTAACCTATTTCATTCAGGCATTCGGCGATTGTCATTCGTTTGTTTTGATAGCGCTCCTGAAATAGTTCAATCGATTTGAAATTGAAGTAGATTTAACAACTCACCAAAGCACTGAATAGTTCTTTAACATGCGATAACGTGAATTACGGAACAAAAAAAATAAACGGCCCGTTTCGCTAAATTTTAAGTTTACTCAAATGCTATTAGCTCTGTATTATTAATTTATAGTCCCAGCTGGAAAGCTATTTAAGATTTAAAGTTCTGATTTTTCCTCCTTAAAGGAAACATTAAATATATACAAAAAAATACTGTTTTGAAGTTCAACAATAGAATTCGCCAATTTAATACAATACAGGCCGGTTTTATTACATAACTTTTAATATATAATATATTTATCTATTTTACATTTTATGATAAGCGTTTTTCCATGGCCGAGTTGGTTTAACAAAAAAATAGAGTATTTTAGGTTAAAAATAGAGTAAAAATATATTGTTTTGAGATTGAGTGAACATTCACGGGTGTGAAGGGGGAGGGGTCGCTGGACATACCTTCAAGACTTTGCAACACCATGTGCCTACGAGAGTTTAGTTAAATTCCTTTATTGTGCTATAATTACAATCTGCCTTTTATAAGGCAATAAGTAATTAAGGTAAATGCTCTCATTCATACCATATTTACAGTTCATCATTCACTCGCTCATTCATACAATATTTACAGACAGCCCAGAGACCCCCCAAATCCACCGCGAAGAGAAAGCGGAGTCTTTGGAAGTCCCCCACGCTCCTCCGTCAGCCGCGTCACCGGATACTAGCCAGTGGAGGCTGACCAAGAGCGCGAGTGCCACAGACGCTCAGGACATGATTGGAGAAACTGGCCATTGCCAGGACTCCCACTGTCACGCGTTTATAGCAGGTCACGAGGCCACTGCCGTTTCAGTCTCCGAGGAGGATTATAGGGATGAGTGGCGCAGTGCAATGACTGTGCTACAGGATTAGGGTGGTTGGAAAGGCTACTGTGGAATTTCATAAACTTGGAAGGGATGAGTCCTACGAGAGAAGTGAGAGAAAAATCATCTAAGAGCCTTCTGGTGACATCCTTACGAACTACACTACCCCCTCCTTACATGACTAAGCAGATTCCTCTCTGAACCAGAAGCAAGAGCAGAGAAAGCACTTTTATAGTTTACACCCTATTATTCTTTATATCATTCTTTACAATGAGTGAGTAGATTTCATTAAACCTCCAGGTGGAAGATAAAAGAGGAGAAGAAAATTGCTGCCCAGCAACACTAACACACTTCAATATCGACCATCAACTAACCGTTTCCCCCTCAACTTCAATCAAAATTCAACCCTGGCTTCATTCATCTCTTCAGATTCATCTTTTCTTCACTCACTATACCAGTCACTCTGTATAATCATTTATTTATCACACCATAAGCCATTAAGTTGTTACTAACTTAAAATGTTCCTGTCTTGTCCAACCCCACCTTAATCGTGTACTTTTTAGCATTATATTTCATTATCATCTTTTATCTTAGTGTTTTTCTTCATCTCTTCCAATTGCAGGTAACTTAACCATTAATGTACTGTCCACTCAGTCATTAATTTCAGTTCTCGTGGTTCACATAACTTACCAGCACCTATAACTCATTTTTTTAGATCTTGGGGGAATATTTAGCTCCTTCTAAATTGCCTAAATCAAACATATATGATATTCCACAATCGTAAGCTTGCACGAAACTCAAAACGTGGTTCCGTAAGTATCTCTCAGTTTCTGGGCTCAGGTCGGCTTGGCATAAAGCGGACAAACTAAAAAAGTAAACATACGTAACAATAGGCGCCTCGCTGTCAATCCTGTACCTTGAATTAAAAAGGTGGTATATTTTCGGTGTCCGAAGGGATGACAGAAAAGCCACCTTAAAGCTAGGAGCATGCAGTCGACCGGGTACGTTCTAAGAAACAAACAAGCCACCTTGATCTTTGCACCTGTTTCCAGATGTAACCAACTTATAAGATAAATAAATAAATAAACTAAGCAGAATAGTGGTCTTTGGATCAGGTAACCCCAAGCTGGCCCGCATCATCTAGCCCTTTTACATTGTTTAATTGTCTATTGTAATTCCATCGTTGTTTTAGACACTCTTTAAAAGGCAGCTCTGATGTAGCACAAGGTGCCCACTATAGCCCATACGTATTCTGTACATATTTTTATTATTAATAAATAAATAGGGGTTCAGAATAAAAAAGAAGGTGTTTGGCTCATTATCAACCTATCAAGCATGTTACCTATTTCCTCAGTCACCCCTCCAGTATTAACAGTCACGTGCTTTGTTATGATTAGTTTTGGTTAATAGAGTGCTTTTTAAATCTTTATTGTTTTAATTAATTTCTGGATATGGTTTTTCATTGAATACCTCCTTTATTTAGTTTGTATACATTTAAAAACATACGATTTTACTCATAATTAATATTGAAAAAAGTTTAGTCAAGAAAATAATGGTGAGACAACTAACTCTTGGATCAATTAATGTTATTTAATGAATTAAAAATCCAAAGCACAACACCTCGCGAAGAGATGTGCCATGAGACAGCGCTGGGTGTCTGGTGGGGTTGGAGCTAGATTGTTACCTCTTAACCTTTAATGCGGTTTTTTGAGCAGAGCTCCCTATTTCTTTAATCTAACTAGTCACATTCCCTTAATAGGCCGAGCTAATCCCCATTACCATTGCCAAGCGAATCCGGGTTAGTTGAAGCGTGCTACACCGCATAGACGCCTCTTTGCCATAGCTATGAGATAATATGAAGAAAATTGGCCTAAGCATTCGGCGAATAAGTGGTCGTGACAGGCAGGTATGCTGGTACAATGTTGGAACTTTCTTCTGACTAGAGAAACAATTTAAGTCATGTCAGGAGTCGGTGGGACTGCTTGACTGGTAAGATACTTGATACGCAAGCGTCCTATTCACCCAATACAAACCTGTCTGTCCCTGGAGATTAATTAGGTTAGACCTAATTTAATTTTGGGTTTGGTAAGTATATTTGGATTTAATATCCCTAAGAACCACTTACACCACTCAACGAATTTCCATTCAAATTCTTACAATCTTGGTCGAAGATTTTCACTTATAAATATGTAATGTGTTGTCATATGTTGGCTGTCTTAATAAATGGTTGTGAAAAAGCTACTTAGTATTTATAATCAGAAATACTTAATTTTACTGCAGTTAGCTTAGGTAACTGAAAATTAAAAAAAAAAAAAATGTATATATACGAGCAAAACAATAAAAAATTCATTGATCTCGACGGAAACGACATGGAATACGTAATTGCTCTTGTTACTTCTAAAAATATTAGTTTTAAAATATTGCTTTTTGCTAAGGGTCTTTAATGAACCATAATAATAGGGTAATGAAAGTCTACTACAGCGCCAAGATGTATTAAATATTATCCATCAGGAAGTCGAGATCATTAATTTGACAAACTACTCAATATAGTACATACTCAATAGGAACATTATTATTTTTAATTAAAACTAATTATTCATTACTATTATCTCTGGTGTGTCATCATGCAAAAAATTATCCCTTCATATACGACTGGGGTTGTTAAATAAAGCAAGAAGAATAGAATACACTTTTAATGACCCCGCTTTACCACCAACACATATTGCATGTCGTAAATAAGGATGTCAAGACCTTTAATTGTGTACCCTAATCGATGTATATATATCTTACTAATTATTTTTTATGGAACTTATCTTACATTTAGCACAATCGGAGCAACTTTTTTTTAATTAAGGAAATTACCATGCCTCTAAAAAAATATTATGAACCCAATACTAATGGCAGTTTTAATGACTTTTTGAAATTTTGGCATGAAAAACCAAAACGAAATAAAATCCATACCGTTTATAAGGGCCTTGAGATCTGTAATTTGATACGCCACTCAAAATCACAGAAAAATATTTGCGTTTAATTTTTTTTTTTTTTTTTTTTGAAATTACAATCTGCCTTTACTTAATAGGCAATAAATAATTGAGATAAGTGTTTTCAGCCTATCAGCTGAAACAAGAACGCTCGCTCCGAGTAGTAATTAGAAACTTGCACCCGACCACACCAGCTGACGAAATCGAAGATGAACTCTTTGCTCTCGGATTCAAAGTTCGCCAAATAACGAACGTGTTACGTGAGGATAAACAACAAGAAAGATCAATAAAAACGGCGTTACCACTGTTCTTCGTCGATCTCGAGCGAACACCTGGAGTAGAGAAGATTTATGAACTAACACACCTGTACTATACAAGGGTACAGGTTGAAAAACCGTTCCCCAAACGAGACATCGTCCAGTGCCATAATTGTTAGGCATATGGGCACACGAAATCTTACTGCCTCCACCCTCCCAGATGTGTAAAGTGTAGTGGGCAGCACAAAAGCGAATTGTGCAAAAAGCCCCTAAAATCACCTGCGGTATACGTACTTTGCAAGCAAGGCCATCCGGCAAGGGCTGCGAGGCTTACAGAACGCTGAAGTCGAGGACCGAACAACGACGTCAGCCAGAAGTGGAAAAACTTGCAGCAAGAAGCGGCCCAGCCAGAAATTTGAGGCCTACTGTCTCTTTCGCCGATGCCGTTCGCAACAGAGAGCAGTCACAGGCACCACCCGCCCTCTGTACACAAGATCACCTTTCCCAGCATTCCATTCATCCCGTCAACCCACAAACTCTATCCCATCCTCAGCCACACATCTCGTACATTCCTCCACCTTCAAGTTCTTCGGATCTCACTGGCCTTTTAACCTCATTTCTTACAGAGTTCAGAACCCTAATTACTCCTCTCATTTCCCTACTTACAAATCTTGTCTCCTACCTTATCCCCGTTAAACAAAATCCATAAGTGGATCCTTCCGACTCCTTATCCATTCTCCTTTGGAATGCGAATGGTGTTCGCACCCACACTAACGAACTGACAGCACTACTCCATGACAAGAACATCGACGTAGCTCTCATTACTGAATCAAGACTTACTAGCAAACGACCATTTACGATTCGACAGTACCATACTTACCGAACTGGTCACCCAGATGGAAGAGCTCATGCAGGAACCGCTGTCATTGTTCATAATACCATTTCTCATCACATAGTTCCTTTGGTAGCACATGATTTCCTTCAGTCCACTGCAGTGTCAATCACCACCCTCACTTTTCCCCTTACTCTAGCATCAGTGTACTGCCCTCCCAATAAATCCATTCCCGATTCCCAATTCATCTCCTTTCTAGACTCCAGTGGGTGGGGACTTTAACGCAAAGCACCAACATTGGGGCTCAACATCCACAAATACACGAGGACGTGCTTTGCTGTCTGCACTCACACGGAGACATTGCTCCACTATCTCTCCTGACACAGCCACCTATTGGCCATCAGATCCCAACCGAAATCCAGATCTCCTAGACTTCTTCTTCTACAATATTTTAGGAACAATAAACTATTCACTCAAGCGCCTCGATGACCTCTCCTCCGATCATAGCCCTTTATTATTAAACATTTCCCTAAAACCAATTCACAAACTACCTCCTCCTTCATTTACTAGGGGCCCAGTCGATTGGGACCACTTCCACCAGCTTCTTACAGACTCCATTGACCTCAAAGTGTCCCTGAAAACATCCCAAGACCTAGATGATGCAGTGCATTCTTTCACTACTCTGGTCCAGAGGTCGGCTTGGGAGGCATCGTCACCCAAAAATCTACAATCATAATCGTTTACCTCAGCATCTCAAAGACCTAATCCAATCCAAACGCCGTTCCAGAACAGTATGGCAAAGATCCCGACATCCTGCTGATCGCCGCTCATACAATCAGTACTGCAGATTGGTAAAGCGGCAATTGGCGTCCTTCCGTTCTGATTCCTTCAATTCCCACCTCTCCTCTCTTTCTACCAGGGATAACTCTCTGTGTAATGTAACAAAAAAATAAATAATTAGTAATAAAAAAATCCTAAAGTATCATCCTGTTTCACACCCACTCCGCCGTGATGATGGGTCCTGGGTGGCTTCGGATGGGGATAGGTCGGAGGAATTTGCTCTGCATCTTACCCATACTTTCACACCTAACCTTTCTCATCAAAACCATACTCATAGCACAACTGTAGAAGATTACCTCACTTCACTTATACCTCTCTCACTTCCACCAAAAGCCGTTAACCCCTCTGAGGTCAAATACCTTCTGAAAAACTTACCTTACCAAAAATCCCCTGGATATGATCTTCTTACTCCTCAAATTCTCAAACAGCTTCCTCATGAAGCCAAAATCTTCCTAACCTACATCTATAATTGCATTATCCGAACGACGCACTTTCCTCTCCTCTGGAAACACTCCATTATTGTCCTATTCGCCAAACCAACCCGGCCAAACCAACCCCGGCAACCCGGAAAACCACCCAACGACGCCTCATCTTACCGTCCAATTAGCCTACTCCCTATTCTCTCAAAAATAAATGAGAAACTCCTCTTAAAACGTCTACTTTCAATTGTTGAATCCAAAAACCTTTTTCCTATACATCAGTTTGGCTTCCGTCAACAACATTCCACTACTCAACAAGGCCTTCGCGTTGTTGATCACATTTCCTCAGCCCTTGAATCCAAACAGTATTGCACTGCTGCATTTCTGGACATAGCTCCAGCTTTTGACAGGGTTTGGCACGCAGGTTTGCTTTACAAGCTCAAAACACATTTACCACAGACCCTTTTCCTAATCCTAAAGTCCTACCTTTCAAACCACTTCTTCCAAGTCCGCTGTGGTTTAGAATATTCTAACTACTATCCCATAAAAGCAGGAGTTCCACAGGCAGCGTCCTGGGTCCCATCCTCTATAACCTATATACCGCTGATGTCCCCTCTAACCCCAATACCTTCTTGGCAACATTTGCAGATGACACTGCAGTCTTGTCATCCCACTCAGACCATGATATAGCATCCCAAAACCTTCAAAAACACCTTGATGAGATCGAGTATTGGTGCAACCAATGGCGAATCAAGGTCAATGAAGCAAAATGTTCCCACATAACCTTTACCCTATGCCGCAAGTCCTGTCCGCTAGTATTTTTCAATTCGCTTCCTCTCCCCAGTAAGGTATTTAGGCTTCCATCTCGACAAAAGACTTACATGGAACCCACACACGAGGCTAAAAAGACAAGAACTAAACAGAGGCTTTGGACTACTGTACAGACTACTTCGAAGGACATCCCATCTCTCAATAGAAAATAAACTACTTATTTACAATGTTATACTTAAGCCAATCTGGACATACGGAATAGATCTATGGGGGACAGCAAAAAAGTCGAACATCAAGCGCATCCAATCCTTTCAATCAAAAGTCCTGAGAACAATAGTAAATGCCCCCTATTACGTCACCGACAAAACCCTTCATAATGATCTTAATATACCCTACATTCTTGAACTCAACCCTTCCAAATTCATGAAATTCCATAGTAACCTATCCAACCACCCTAATCCCGTAGCACAGTCATTGCACTGCTCCACTCATCCCTATAATCCTCCCCGAAGACTGGAACGGCAGTGGCCTCGTGACATACTATAAATGCGCACAGTGGGAGTCCTGGCAATGGCTAGTTTCTCCAATCATGTCCTGAGCGTATGTGGCTCTCACGCTCTTCGTCAGCATCCGCTGGCTCGTAATTAATTAATTATGAACATAAACATGGATATGGCTATAATTTGCATGTCTGAAATCAAACTTTACATCCCTGTAAAATTATATATCTTTAACGGGAACAGGAGACTTACGAGTAAGACATAGGATGAAAACATAGGGTTTCTGGTTTTGAAAAACAAATCAACGAAACTCTAATAAAATAAATAAATTTATTATTTTTGGCCACCGATTCGATACATTAACTTATATATTTGTTGGCAGGGGAAGACGGGAAGGACAGACAACCAGATAGTGCGATCGTGAATCCTCCGAAAGGTAATCAGGATGAAAACTGGACATAAAGAAGAGATCACTATTACCCTTTTGATTGTAAATAAACGTATGCATTTTTGTCTATGTTATCATTTCTGGTTCGTATAAAAAATAATGTCATAGCCATATAATCCAAATGATGACTTGGCCCAATCATTTGGCAAATTATTGGTTTGATTATTACCTCACCTCTTTATTTACTCAGAACAATTCCCTCGGAAGAGCTACCTAAAATATCGTAAAATACCATTATGTACCTCATCCACTCCGTCGTGGGGATGGCTCCTGGGCTGCGTCTGACAGTGAAAGATCTGAATTACAGTGCAGCACCTGTCTCGTTCCTTACCCTAACCAGCGAAATTAATCCCATGCAACTAACGGTGAAGATCTCCTTATCTATCTTCATTTCCTCCAAATCCAGTCAATCCCTGTGAGTTCAAATACTTCTTAACCACCACTGCCCTGGGTATCAAGTACTTCTTAAGCAACCTACCACTGCCCTGGGTATCAAGTACTTCTTAAGCAACCTACCACTGCCCTGGGGGGTATCAATTACTCACTGCTTAGATCCTTCGATGACTCCCACCCTAAGCAATAATGTTCCTAACCTACATATTTAATAGTATTCTTAGAACCACCCACTACCCTCTTCTCCGGAATAAACGCGATCCAACTCAAACGCCTCTTTCCAATATTTGAATCCAAAAACCTTTTTCCAGTTTTAATTTTGCTTCCGCTTCAGACACTCCACTGCTCAACAAGGCCTGCGCGTTGTTGATCAGGTATCCTCTGCACTTGAAAGCAAACACTACTGCACGGGTGCCTTTTTGGCCGTACCTCAGGCTTTCGAACGGGTTTGGCACGATGCTTAGGGGGTTAATCGATTAATCGATTTACGAAGTCAGTCGAATTGGAACAATCGATTATGAGGCACTATTGGCCATCTGCTATTCCCAACTCCAGCCCTACCCTTAGGACATTAACCGGCCCAATATATAATATAGTATATCATTGAGATCGCAGGTGCAATTGTACATTGGATTATAGATATTTGACGTGTTTTGTCCCAACTTCACCACGGACAAGTCTAAGTTACCCTCTTTATGGAACACAAAATAACCACCTACTTTTTCATATTTTTATTTATCAATAAGCTAACAGTGTCTGTATAGAGATCACGATCCCGACAACGCGAGCACTCAACCCTGATTGGTCAGAATAACGGTCTTCCTGATTGGTTGCAATAAGTCGACTTCTCATTGGCTGCACGGAGATATCTACCTGCCTATATATGGCAGGAATTCCGAATTTTCCTTTCGATGGCAGGACGCTGTCGTGGCTGGAACACTCTAGTCCTAGGTTCTAGGTAGAGATTTAGTTTGTTTTGTTTAGTTTTGTTTTGTTTAGTTTGTTTTGTTTTGTTCCTAGTGTTTAGTGTTGGAGTCGGTGACAAATAGAAGGTGAGCCTCATCACCTAGTGTTGTAAAAGAACAATGAACTATTAACGACAATAAAAATTTATTATATTTAGGCACTCCGCCAAATGCATGTAAATGCAGTAAGAGGAGAAACATGTAATCCAAATATTTTGTTATTTTACTTTTTTGTACATTGTATTGTTTTGTTGAGGTTTGAAATTAAAAAAAAAAAAAAAAAAAAAAAAAAAAATTTCTTTCAGTCAAAATCAGACACTTGAAGTGAACATTGATCTCTCTCTCTCTCTCTCTCTCTCTCTCTCTCTCTCTCATCATTATAGCACATGCCCCATTGAATTTAGAACTATTACCTTTCTTTAATTGGGTTTTCTGCACTGCAATGCGTTACTTGTGTGTTTGGTTCTACAGCCCAATTTTTCGCTTTTTTTCTCCAGACTTCGTGTAGAGAGAGACCTAGTTTGAATCCTGATAACAATATGCGAAGGGACCGAAATGTTATTTCTTCTAATTCCCAAGGGTTTTATCTTTGCTGGATTCCATTTATTACCACAATGGGACTCGCTACCGCAGGAGTTTCAAACCTTTTTGTCTCTAAGAGCACATTGTAGAATATCAGTTGAATGTTGGGTACCATTTATTTGTTTAAGTTAAATTTATAGTCAGAAAGAGCTAATAATACAAACAAATTAAATAATATAATTAAAATAAAATCGAACAATTTAATTAAATGATGTAATAAAAATCATGGTTTATTTTATTATGTAAAAGAATTAATTATTTAATAGTACATAAAAAATTTGCCATAAAATTCTTTATAAAAAATAATAAACATATATTCAGGTAATGTGATCTTTGGCACTTCATTTCATTAACCATTGCTTCATGATTAGGAGGGTATAATAATATTCCTACTCAACCAAAATGTTCATCTGTTAGTACGAGATCTGTTCTTGATTTAACAAACTCTGTCATCTTTGCAGGCAATTGTGTTCACCATTGGTTCAATTATATTAAAATGTAAATCTCTTTTCGTACAGGTCTTGAAGTAATTGAAGGTTGATAAGAGATGATAAATAATTACTTTTACTAATTGTAGTTAATTACTAAATATCAAAAACAATTGAAACATTTTTACATACCTCACATGTAAAGGTAGCCACATGTAATGGTAAAGGTGGCCGTTCTGTGGCGGGCACAGGGTTGGGGACTTCTGCCCAATTCTACAAGAATTATTTTAAATATAATTATTTATTTGCCAAATACAACTTAGCAAAGGTGTGGGGGGTATTATTAAATCTCAAACCTAACTTCCGATGTCCTAAATGTCCTTAATCGTAACTCTTCAAAACTTTAATTTAGACATTGAACATCATCCCTTGGTACCTACAGGATACAATTATCGATGCTCGTAATGTGCTGGAAATACCGCGTTCACATAATTAATGTGATTTACTGATCTCCTACAATATATCAACCTTTATTTATTAATTTTTAAAACTTTATTCTGGGTCGGTAAACTTTGGCTTCTTTCAGTTTTCTAAGCAGTTTAATTTGTAAAGGTCATTTTGAACCCAGCACTCATGGTTTGCGAGAGCTATAACTTGGCACCAAGCGCTCCCTAGCCCACAGATGGGATATCAAGCCACAATGACAAACTACTTTTAAACATACTATGTATCTTAATGCAAATTATATAACTAAGGTTAACATATTAGTGAGCAGCCACATTGTAAATATTCATATCCATTATTTCAATACGCTGTATTTATAATTACAGACACGTGAGGAATGGTCCAAACTGTGCTATCTCTCACAATGGGATTACATAAATGAGCTAACTGTCAAATTGTTACTGAAATAAACTAGTCTTTCCAGCGTGAACACGCGCCTGTTTCTGTTAATTCACCCTGAACCCATAGAAGTTTTATATTTGTTGATTTTCAAACATATTTTCGCTGCTGCTAAAATTCCGTGAATGCTCCAGTAGCTCAGATGTAACTAAAAGAAATCATTACCTTTAAATAACTATGAAAAGTAAAATATATGGCATATCGTACGTATTTAATTATACCACACCATTTTCTCATAAACATACAAAATTGATTGTATTTTCTTGGTTAGATTATTTTATTATGTTATCTAATAAACAAAAAATGTAACGGTAAGAAAAACTTAACCAATTCGTGAAGTTTCAATATTTCAGCGGAAAGACCTCGGAGCAATATTATGTATTCCAAGCTGGTAGCTGACTTGTTCTCCTGTTTTCCTTTAAATGACACCCTATTTTTGGAAACTTTTCCTTGGCTTATTTAATAAACCAAGAAAGTTGTGATTTGTTTTTAAGGCTAGGGAGAAGAAATTCAAAGATATTTGTAGCGACCGCTAACTACATAAGATAAATCACCCTATACTCTATTGTATATATATTGTAAACAAATGTAAATAACATGGACAAAATATAAATCATTGTAAATGTGTTAAGCAATAAAATGCGGGGTGCCAAGTAGTTAGGTACATGAGATGGGTCACAGCTGTCAGTCCCTTCTACCTGGGACTGACAGCTGTGGCCAGATGTGCCCGCAAGACCTCGCCAGCCCTCCCAGAGGACAAAGAAGCCACGTACCATTGATTACACCAAACTCGATGATGGTTGGCTAAGGACAAGGCTGGCCGGGTACTTAAGGCGGCGGTCTAGTCCCTGTAAATCATACTTACCTGGCGTGGGGCTGTGTGAGTCAAGCTGTCGCTGTGTCAACATCTGTGCAACATTCGTTCGATCCAGCCGCCATATTTCTCCATACAACGCTTCACCCGTATAGCGTCGTAGGTGACGCCTGTTTAAGGTAACATTTCTTATTTGTTTACTGTGTCAGTGATTAGTATGGAAGTAGACGCTTCCAGGAAGAGAGTGGCTTCCCAGGCAGCCATCACGGACAGTGAAGACGAGGGCTTTGAATACCCGAAAATTACCGTTAAGGTCCAGCGACCGACAAAAGCAAAAAATCCGACTAAGATCGGTAATAAATTTCAGGCTCTCGCGAGTGAGACGCCGGACAGCCCAAGCCCCGTGGCTACAGTGACTAAAAAGCCACCACCAGTTGTTGTCTCAGGAGAGACAACAACAAATCTTACGCAATTGCTCAGAGGAGCAAACATTACCAATTTCGCCTTGCGAAGGACGAAGGATGGGGTGACTGTATATCCTGAGACGGAAGAGTCACGAGAAAAAATCGTGAAGTTAATGCAGAATAACAGAAAGGATTTTCACACATTCGCACCGAGAGGAGGACCGAGAAATAGGAAATTTCTTATTCTCGGGCTAGATATCCAAGAGGACATCGATGAAATAAAAACGGTAATAGCAGATGCAGTACCAGGAGTCGTTGACATACGAAATCTTAGGAAGAGCGATCCCTCAGGAAGAAAGACGGAGATTTCACCAGTCCTGGTAACCACTAATAATAGCGTCACCTTGAACGACATGAAGAAGGTACGTACCGTAAACCATGTACTCATAAGGGTGGTGACCTTCAAAGAAGAGAAAGGGATCCCACAATGTTACAGATGCCAAGAGTAGGGTCACACGAGGAACCACTGTGGCCGAACAATCAAATGTGTAAGATGCGCAGACCCCCACGAGGTGGCGCAATGTCCACGAAACGAGGAAGCCCCGCTCAAATGCTCAAACTGCGGTGAGGCTCATCCGGCGTCGTACAGAGGCTGCGCGAAGAGAAAGGATCTTCTCGCCAGTTTTAGACCTGCAAGCAAACTGCAGCCACAACAGAAGAGACGAAGACAGGACGAGCCAATGATGAGGCCGGCTCCACCGCCATCTACAATTGCTTGGCAAAACCCGCTTTACAAGCTGTTTCAGTACAGCAATGAAGACCGAGATGCCCCCTCCACGTCTAGAGCTGCCCCCTCCACGTCGAGAGCTGCCCCCTTCACGTCGAGAGCAGCCCCCTCCACGTCGAGAGCAGCCCCCTCCACGTCGAGAGCTGCCCCCAGAAACTCCGAGGACTCTTCGGAAACTATTAACTGTAAGTACCTAGATCCTAGGCTAAAGTTTTTGACAAACGACCAGTGCCAAGACCTTGAATGCACACCGAAATGGGCAACTGCCCTAGTAGACTTCTGTAGCCAGGTGCTCATGACTATAATATCTGGTAAACATCAACAATGGTAGATTACCAAGTTTTAAATTTTAACGTTGATGGTCTCCTGACCAAAATAGATGAGGTAGTCGTGCTGCTAGCGCTCTACCGACCAGATGTAGTTTTGACAGACACTAGGGTATCTGCACAATCGTTCCACATTAAAGGTTATTCAACTGCCATTGAAAGGGTTAACGGTTACGGAGGCGTTTTAATTGCTATACGCCTAGGTATCAATTGGAAGAAAGTGGCTTCACCACTGACTACAACTGATCCCAAGCTTCACCACTTGACAGTTAAGGTAAATTTGGGGAGACCCATTTATTTACCTTACCGCCCTATACAGAAGACCGTACGCGTCTCTGCAGCAGTACTCAGCCTTGCTACACGCATGTGAGCAGAGATCTAACCACTGGGTGGTGGGAGATCTCAACGCAAAACATACCATGTGGTATAACACCGTAACAAACAAGGCTGGGAGACTCCTGTTGAGAACGCCGTTTACGGTCGTTCACCCCCAGACTTTTCGACTTTTCGACATAGAGGTAACCCACAAGCTACCTCGACGATTGACTTACTACTGACAAAACAACCCCACCGTATCACTAGTTGCATCGCCCTTGACTTCATTACCTCTGACCACAGGCCAGTACTGTATGCAGTGGATGGTAAAGTGGCGACCCCTCGCCCCACGAGATACGACTACCGTCGTGCCGACTGGGATCTGTACCGGTCGCAGATTTACCATAACCTGCATACGGTGCCAGTTCTCCGCACGAAAGAGGAAGTAGATCTTCAACTATCTTGCATAACTGATGTGATCATAGACGCAGCAAACACTGCGATCCCGAAGTACACTCCCATGCCACCGTCTCTGCGACCACCTCCAGACCACATTCTTAAAATGATTGCCTTGCGCCATCCTTGGAAGAATAGATGGTACAGGACGAGAGATCAGCAAGCCAAGGTCGTTGTGAATTCTCTCACAACGCAGATCCGGGGCTTGATGAAACTCTGGAAAACAGCGCAGTGGCATGAGAGACTTCGTAGCACTCACGGAGATCACAGAAAGTTTTGGAAGCTGTTGAAGACTACAAAAGGCAAGACAGCGACTGTCCGTCTTCACGAAGGCGACAATGTTCTGACTGCTGAGCAACAGGCAACAAAACTGGCCGACCATTACGCTAGGGATATTACGGCTAGGACGGGATACTACCACATGCCTCCTCCGGTAGATGCTGAACAGAACCACATGTTTGTATCACCGAAGCAGCTCAAAGCGATTCTTCGCCGGTGTCAGGGAAACCGAGCACCAGGGCACGACGGGATACAAACAGTGCTGCTCAAACAAATGCCGAGGAGAGGGATAGTACAACTAGCAAACTTATACAACTCTTGTATAAGATTGCGGTACTTTCCTGATACATGGAAACAAGCCATCTTGTTCCCATTACTGAAGCCAGCCAAGAGTGGAGATCACCCAGCCCACTACCGCCCGATCAGTCTGCTACCACAAATGGGGAAAATCTTTGAGAAAATCCTTTTGAATTATCTTAAAGATTACTGCTCGGAAAATGACATCATTCCGCCAGAGCAGACTGGATTCCAATCCAGTATGAGCGCAGAGCACCCCCTTCTGAAGGTGCAGTCAGAAGTTAGCCATAACATGAATAGAAACATAGCCACGGCTATGATTTCCATTGATTGCACCCAAGCATTCGACTCGGTGTCTCACGGGACACTGTGTCAAATGCTCTGCGACCGGGAATGCCCGGAACAACTGTATTCAATTCTGGCTAGCTTCCTGAAAAACAGATCGCTGCGGGTGAGAGTGGGCGATAGCTTCTCCGAAGCTGTGCCACTGACCTGTGGAGTACCCCAAGGAGCCGTCTTATCCCCTGTACTATTCAACGTATACACGTCTGAGATTGTCGGAGCCCGGTACAAAAATACCACAGTTACTGCTTTCGCAGATGACATAGCGGTGTACAGCAGCAGCATGAGTGCCAAGGTAGCTCTAAGGCAGGCTGAAGCAGCCTGTAACCAGATCAGTGAGAGATTAGGGAAACTCAATATCTCTGTAAACGCGGGTAAGACTGACTGTGTAATTTTCTCTTTTCAAAAGGGAAAAAGCCCGCTCCCTACTAGTTACATAGTAGGAACAGAGAAAAATTCACCAGCCAACAACCTAGTATATCTGGGAGTTAAAATGGACAGACACCTCCATTTTAGTAACCATTTTGCGAAGAAGTTGAAGCATACACGCATGAAGTCTTACCGGCTTACGCACTTATTAACTTCCCCCAATCTATCACTGCGTCTCAAACTATTGATATACAAGAGCATACTAAGGCCTACTCTGCTGTATGGTGCTCCGCTATTTCGTTATCTGACGTATACGACAGCTAAGAAACTCCAACAATTCCAAAACGGTATACTGATGAAAGTAGTCAGAGGTACTTCATTCGAGCAGCGAAGAAACAGTGAGCTGCATGAGATATTTGAGCTGCCTACGGTGGATGAATTCATCCAGCGTAGACATATCAAATTTTTCGACTCATTACAGTATCTAACGAACCCGGTGTTTAACACTATAGCCCCCGCTCCGTTCCCCCAACGATGGCAGGACGCTGTCGCGGCTGGAACACTCTAGTCCTAGGTTCTAGGTAGAGATTTAGTTTGTTTAGTTTGTTTTGTTTTGTTCCTAGTGTTTAGTGTTGGTGTCGGTGAAAAATAGAAGGTGAGCCTCATCACCTAGTGTTGTATAAGAACAATGAACTATTAACGACAATAAAAATTTATTATATTTAGGCACTCCGCCAAATGCATGTAAATGCAGAAAGAGGAGAAACATGTAATCCAAATATTTTGTTATTTTTCTTTTTTGTACATTGTATTGTTTTGTTGAGGTTTTGAGGAAAAAAAAAAAAAAAAAAAAAAAAAAAAAAAAAAAAAAAAAAAAAAAAAAAAAAAAAAAAAAAAAAAAAAAAAAAAAAAAAAAACTAAATCATTCTCTCCTGGCAACTACTCACTGGCGTGGCTACCCTGCTTGAAACTCTGAAAACCTGGCTGCTTCTTTATGAAAAACCTCTACATCTCTCTCTCCTAACCTCACTATGTTTTAGTCCGACGTCGTCAGGCCCCACGCCATCCCAGTGGGAATCTCTGCCTTCGTCTCGCTAAATCTAGCACCTCCTTGGGAGAGACCTCTCCCTCGCGGACGACGGTTGCCGTGTCCCTGCAAAATTTTCTAGCAGACCTCCTGCGGTAATCCAGTCTGCCTCTCTCCGGTTCAAACTCGCCTTTGTGATCCGGACGGTTTTCGCCTACCCTCAGATACCGAGTGTGAGTTCGTGGTCATTCCAAGACCACATAACCTACCCTGTACCTCTTCTTCTGAACATTGTGCACTGTCGGGGCACATACCTATCAAAAAATGGAGTCAGATAGTAAAGCCGTCATGAAACGATTGTCCAGGTTATAAACTCAAACAACCCTCACTTGTCACCAGGGCTAGGGTAACCAGGGTAACCCCCACTCGTGATGACAAGACAATATTCATAAAAATAAAATTTTTAAAGCCAACAATGAAAATTTCTCCGTTCGCTCATCAAACTAATTTTAATCGGTATTTTTTATTTTTTATAGATAAAACCAAGCAGATACCTTTAATCGAAAATACGGAGTAGATTTCTCACATCCAGTCGATCAATATTAGAAAATCCACGGACCTGGATACTCCTTGCCATTTACGCGCATGTTCACATTTAATTATTAATAAATTTAAGACATATTAAATGTTATTAAGATTAGATTCAAAAAAATGTTCTGTAGAAAAATAAATTAAATTAGTCTATGACAAATTGAAAAAAAAAGGGCAAGGTTATCCATCGTTGGATCCACTAGTTTATTTAATTTAGAGCTCTATTAAGAAAACAGAAACAAAGCTGAACATAATTAAATATAAGCCATTCTGTTATTTGATGTTGTTTAAATTTGTTAAGATTTTAAACTTGTAAATGTTTCATGATCTCAAAAACAAAAATCAGACATCAATCAAGGTTTCATTCATATTATTAATGTAAGCATGTTATAACTACTATTGATATATATAATCCTTTATTGTGCTAAAATTACAATCTGCCTTTTATAAGGCAATAAGTAATTAAGATAACTACTATTATGTTTTCAGGATGGGAACAATAGAAGAATTTTGTAATGAAAATTCAACATTATAACTGACGCTATGGGTGACCCAATAAAGGCTAAGGTAAAATAGATTTTTTATTTTATTTACTTATTTTTTTTTGTTTGGGGGATAACGAAGTATGTAAAAAACTAATTAATCATCAACCCTGAAATTTTTATTTTTTAAATAGGCTATGTCCTATTTCAAACCATAGTGAAAACGGCAATATAACGTAGAAACACTATATATATTTAATAAAATTGGAAACTCCAGTCGAAATAGCGTCATGTTGGCCGTTGTAATCTGGGTCGATGATCAGAACTTTTTAAAAAGGGTAATTATCATAATTTATACAATGTTCATTATTTGTTTTAATAATTACTCAGATTACTGAATCAAATCAAAGTCTCATTCGACACTGAAACTGTGTAATGAAATAAACTTTTCAAAGATAAGAATCTGTTTGCTTAATTTTATAATTGACGCAACAAACTAAGTCACAATAAAACCTGGGACTCTTCAATATTTTCAGTCCGTATCACCGGAAGAAATCCCATGGATAGGCATCTATTTCTGCATCTTCTGCACAATAAAGCATTAGCTATTGTCATTAATTTAGTTTTTGGAAATATAAACAAAATAGGTATCCACAAAAGTTTAAAAATAACCTTTGAGCCAGTAGAATTAGAAGAAATTGCAGTTCCAGTTGACTGATTCAAAATTTGGTTTAAGTTATTCAATGTTGTGGTTGGAAAAATATCATCAGTAGAAGAAAGGAAAGTAATATGAAAAGATGGTAGACGGATAAAAATAGTATTTGAAAAGAAAAATGTGGGTAAAAAGTATCAAAGGAATGCTAAATTGAACAGCTGTATGGGATTTTTCTGTTAAAACTTGGGTTTTTTGGCATCCTGAATTCGAAAATTAACTTCGTTTTTCCCACCACGTACAGTTTTTTCACAAATCAACGGTGAAGGCTTGAGGCTTCAAATGTTGTTCCTGGAGACAACTTGATTCCATTTTTGACTCTTGGCCCAAACAATTCAGCCGCATTTTTTTAAAGGCCTAAATCTCTCACTAGGTCATTGAGCAAAAACGTTGGTGCCCGTCATCAATCTCAAAATCCTAGTCAGATTCCTCCTGGGTGGGTACTACATCTTCGTCCTCTGACTCAGATATATCTTCCAAACTTGACGGTGGAGATGGTACTGGTAGTTCAGGGTTATACCATAAGGCATACCAGCAAAGTTGTCATTGGTTCGAAGATCCAAATGGAACTGATATGGAATAGGAAAGTGATCAATCTGTTCTGCACGTTCCAACCTCTCCATCGTAACTCTCAGATAGACAAGAAACCTCGACAGACCGGTATTCAATGTGTGGATAATCTGGTGAAAGGGAGAGACAGAAATAGGGATTTGAAAATAGTGTCGCCGACCGTGATGGAGAAAATAACATTGGGTATTTTGACAGCTGAAGAGAAGATACACGGTTTGGGCCAGGATTCAGATGCTGCAATGATGTAATAATTATCAAGGGAGAACTGACAAAAGTTGTCAAAAAGGCATTGTGTGTAGGTGTGATAGAATGTTAGGATATAGGATAGGATCTATGAATAAGATGAGAGACTGGAACTCTAAATATAGCAGAGTAAGTCCCTGTTAAAAAAAAAAGTGAAAGGATTGTTGAGAAGGAGTTTAAGCGAAAACGTTTTTTTTTTTTCAAAAAATTCCTTATTTTATAAAAAATTACAATCTGTCCTAATTGTGCACGGGGTACTGTACTGCTCCAGCAGCCACATCACTGCTGGATAGCAGATAAATGAAAAAAGAAAAATGAGGTGAGTAATGGGGTTAGAATTGGGAAGGAAGTGAACTATCAAATATGCAATGGAAAATAATGGTGTGGTACATTGTTGAGGGTGCAAAACTTTCTCCTCCCCCCCATGTTTTCATAAGCTGTTTAACTATATCAGTGCCGACTTTAGTGGGAATATCTCTACTGGTATAGAAGACATTGCAGTGCACAGCCACTTACCCAAACCCACTCAAAATTCTTTTCCTACTTTATTTATGAGATAAATATTGTTCCACGCAAAAATAAATTTAACAATTAATGAATAATAATTTTAATAATGATTAACACTAATAAAAAATGATGTTGTACAGGCAGAAGTTATGGTAAATGGAAGTGAGAGAAGAACTGTAATATTGGCTTCCACCACAAGGCCGCACTATTTTTCTCAGGTTTATATTTTAATTATCTGAAATATTTTATTATAATTCACAGCTATATATAAGGATAAGTAGTAGTAACATGAAAAATATTATCCTTTAGGTGCTTGCTGCTTTAGCTTTAGCTTTGGGACCCCTTGCAGCAGGATTAGGTAAAGGTTACAGTTCACCTGCAATTGCTTCCCTCCAAGAAAAACAACAGTTTGCTATTTACACTGGAAACTTCACCAACACGTTAACAATTAACCAACAACAAGCATCCTGGGTAGCAAGCTTATCACTGCTTGGAGCTCTTTTCGGAGGAATGTTTGGTGGGATTGCTATGAAATTTGGCCGACGAAAAGTTTTACTTATCACTTCCATTCCATTTTCAGCTTCATGGCTAGTGACTGTATTTGCCAAGAATATAGAAATGATGTTTGCAACCGGTTTTATTGGAGGCTTCTGTTGTGCCATTATCCTTATGGTTACCCAGGTATTTCTATGCAAAATATTACCATCTATTTTTTTTGTCCTACTTCTTATAAAAACTATAATTACAACTTTGTTTCATTGTAAACATAGACCTGTAATAGAGGCTGTATCATGTAATATTATTTGTATCATCAGCATTAGGTTATATTATTATTGTGGACTTACAATATTAAATTGATTTTTTGCATAAATTAAATTTTTCATATGATACATACATATGATTTTTTTGGCTGCTGGGCATATTGATAATGCTGCATATGGCTTTAAGCACAAGTACTAATGTATTGATATTGCGCAACTAAAGCATTAAAATTTCTTTTTAATTGTATTTATTGTTATTACAATAAAGCTTTATTATTTAAAAAAATAAAGTTTTTAATAAATAAAAGTAACATTACAGTTTTATGAAGTGAATCTAAAACCTATAACTATAAAACTTACCCAAACCAATCATTAAATTTTCATAGTGTAAAAGCTGCATTGTAAAACAAGGATTGAACATTTTTCTGGTATTTGTTCATATTTATAATTGATAAAACTATTAAAATTAATTAGTATAATGTTATACAATGTTAGAGCATTTTCTTTTTTCACATCCCTTTAATTATAACTTGCAAACAGTTTACAGACTTGATAAATCAATTGTGTGTCGAACGTAACTCTCATAATGTATAGTTGACAAAATAATAAACAACAAAAAGAAACAAAAACTCCTTAATAAAAAAAAACCTTGAAGAAGCCAATATTAAAAACATATTTATGTAGCTTTAACATTTACATCTAAAATTATCAGTAAATTGGCATGAATTGGTACTAAAGAAAAGATTTTGGAATTTATTACGAATGATTGACTATTAATAAATATATG
Organism: Acanthosoma haemorrhoidale; assembly: GCA_930367205.1. Taxonomy (NCBI): domain Eukaryota; kingdom Metazoa; phylum Arthropoda; class Insecta; order Hemiptera; family Acanthosomatidae; genus Acanthosoma; species Acanthosoma haemorrhoidale. Next base: position 80,190,293 of record OV884009.1, on the reverse strand, counting down.
ATTTTTGTATATTGCACAGGATTTTCTATACTGTTAATAAATATGATATAAAAAAGGAGAAAACTGATGCCAATTAAAATAAAATTAATAGTAGGCACTAAATATAATATAATATTTTTTTATTACTTTAATTATTTATATAATATTGGTTTAGTAGTTATCAGTATATGTACGAACAACTGCATTTATAATTATGACAAAAGCTTTTTTCACAAGACGAATTCTATTATATCCTGTATTCTAAAACATGAAATTATCAATTATCAATAATAAATCAGCAGTCAAACTCTGTTCAGTTATAAATCCAGTAATATTTCAGATATTTATTATTTTTAACTTAATAGTACTTTACTTTGCAGGTTTACATCAGTGAGATAGCTGTTCCTGACATCAGAGGTTGTTTAAGTGCTGTGCTCAAGATATTTGGCCATGTTGGAGTTTTAATAAGCTTTGCAGTTGGAGCTTATCTTGATTGGCGAGAATTAGCCATGGTTATTGGCTGTGCTCCTTTAATTTTTTTTATAAGTGTTGCCTACATGCCTGAAACACCAAGCTATTTAGTGTTAGTTGGTAAGGAGCAAGAAGCAGCCAGATCCTTACAGTGGTTTCGTGGACCACATGCAGACGTTGGAAAAGAACTTTTGACAATAAGAAATAATGTACTTGCTGCTCATTCTGATAGATTTCGTAATCCTAATAGACATGCTGTCATTACTATTTTAAACCCAATACTAGTAACCTGTGGTTTAATGATGTTTCAGAGGTTTTCTGGGGCAAATGCTTTTAATTTTTATGCTGTATCTATTTTCAAAAAAACATTTAGTGCCATGGATCCTCATAATGGGGCAGTTGCAGTTGCATTTGTTCAATTATTATCGTCATTATTATCTGGATTATTGATTGACACAGTTGGTAGGCTGCCGTTGCTTATTGCTAGCAGTGTGTTTATGTCTATGGCATTAGCTGGATTTGGATCTTTTGTATATTATGAAAATATTCATAGGAGCAGGGGCTTAGTAGTAGCCCAGTATGACTGGATTCCTCTACTTTGTGTATTAGTTTTTACTGTAGCATTTTCAATGGGTATTAGTCCCATTTCATGGTTATTAATTGGAGAACTTTTTCCATTGGAATACCGAGGCCTAGGAAGTGCATTAGCAACATCGTTTAGTTATGCATGTGCTTTTGTAGGTGTTAAAACTTTTGTAGATTTTCAAGAAATATTTGGTCTTCATGGCGCTTTTTGGTTTTATTCTGCTGTTTCTATCGGGAGTCTGTGTTTCATAATTTGTTTTGTACCAGAAACTAAGGGGAAAGATTTAGCAGAAATGAATTCAAGGAATGTTAATTTTTATAATTAAAAATGAAAAAAATAAAGTAAGTCACATTTCCAAACCACTTGTTCAAATAATTTTTAATTTTGGAAATTTTAAATATCAGTATTAGATTTTGATTTCATTATATTAAATGTACACAATTTCTATGTAACTCATTAGTCATATTAAAACTAATTAACCAGATAATATCAAGTTCTATGCTCTATTTAAGCTGTACATCTCACATTGAAAATATTCATACGTCAGCGGAAAAAAAAGAAATTGAAACAATGATTGTGCCACATATTTTTAAATATTGATACATTGTTGCTTTATTAATGACTTACTGACTAATAACTCAATTCTGATCTAAAACGATTTTCCATTCTATAATCTTATTTTGGGAATGTATTTGATTGTAATAATCTTTTACCATTCTTTCTTTATCATTTTCATGAATTTTAAGGCTATAGGTGTTTTCAAAAATGATTTTTGTAGCAATTATGATTATTCGGAACTTTGTTCTGTAATGATTCAAAAAACCTGTTTACCATAATAAAACATAAAAAAAATTGGCTGTGATACCACTAAAAATCTTGTGATTACTAATAATATATTTATAACATAAAAACCTGTATATTCTTCACTTTAAGAAGTGTCGAAGTTATGAATTTGCGATTGCTTGAGGAAAATGAGTAGATATAATTAACCAGACTATCAGGTGCTATGTTAGTTTCTATTGGTTTCTTTTAAATGTATAATACTCTAATTAATTAACATTCAATGTAACAATAACAGCTGTAAATATGCTCACTAAATAATCTATTTTATAATACTTGGGCTTTGATCTGATTCCTTATTGCTTGTAAATACTTAAGAAGCTATTTATCAGATGCCTGTCTTCCAAAATAAATAAATATCAAAGCTATTTTCTTAATAGAATGTAAATTATTTACATCGTATTTTTTAAACAAGCAACGTTACATTGGATCACAAAGTAATTTTGAACAAATGGACACCAAAAAAAAAAATAACAAACAGAAAAAAGTGGATTTAAATATAACTTGATAAACTGGAAGAAATTATGAGGTATTTAAATGAGATTTAAAAATATTGATATTTACTATTTATTTTTTCATCAAATATTGGATTATATCAAGTTATAAAATAAAATTATAAAAAAACATGTTTCGTCAGATTTAATTTTATTGAACCATCCAAGGTCATATATATCAATACTGTGATCCATTTTTTTTTAAATTATTAAAAAAAAATCAACAAACATTAATATTTGAACAAGTGGTTAAACTGTGACAAAAAAAAATTGCATTGTTTACTTAAAAGTAAACAATATAATATAAATATATGAAAGAGCTTGACACACTGATTCCCAATAACTTCTAGTTGTCATATATATTAATTTTTCTCTTATTCTATAATCTCTACAACGCATAAATACTTTACAAATTGTTCAATTTATAAGTTAATTTTTAGTATTTTAATATACATTAGGTTTGAAGCCGTCGTTGTCAATTAGGTGTAATTATTATCATAAAAGAAAAGAAATTGTGAGTTGATTTTTAATCATTCTCCTTAGACAATCGAAAATATGCGTAAATATATATTTTATATTGAAATGATATATCTTTATTCATGTATAAACAATATTATTTCATTATTTTACACCTGAACAATTAGAATGATATCTGAAAGTGGTGCCTTTTTCGCATAGTATTATTATTAATTATATACTAAGAAAATAGACAAATTATCTTTCCTCTTTACAAATAGTCTTAAGAAGAAATTTTATTTCTTTATATTGACATAAATAGAAATTTTAGGATTATTTTAATAGTATTCTTTGCTAATGCCATAGCATATGTTTTTATATACAAATAACTAAATATTGATAATGTACTCAATTAAAGATAGAAAAAGCTTATTCTTACATAAATGATGTATGAAATTATACCAACGCTAACAATAATATGACAATAAATAGCATTGATAGCTGAAAATTAAATGCTAATCATTACAGATATATATATATATATAGTTCGTTATTTTATCATTGAACCAAACTTTATAGATATTCATATCAATGTATTTTATTTAGTTTTATATCTTTTGGCTTCTGGCATAACCGTGTAACCATATCCTTAATAACTTGTATACAAATATAAGCATAGAAAACTAATTTTAATAAGGTTTCCAGTCTTCATTGCACTATTTTTATATTTGATAACATACATTTCTATTGCAAACATGCAAATATACATGTATTAAAGATCATGATATTAAAAATGAAAATGTAGGTGTATGTGATCAACAACGAATATAATAAGGAGTTTAATAAATCCATTAAACATGATTTCATTTAATTAAGGAATATAATCACACTTTACATATGCTACTTACACAGTAGCATCATAAAAGAAATATTTACTGAAATCGTGAGGGAAATTCTTTGATTTTTTTTTTTTTCAACAAATTGATCCATTTTAATAAATTACATATTTGACTAAATAAAGTTAAAATGTAATAATAATAAATTAATTAAAATAGTTCTGAATCAGCAAAATATTCTGAAAGTTAATAATCCAAGTTTATAAAACTGCTGATATGATTTCAAAATTTTACAAAGTTCTGCTTAAGTGATCCAATGTATCTAAATACCCCTTAGTTAAGAAAAAATATTCAAAAACAAGTTTTAGAGACTTTATACTTTTCATGGAAAAGATGATTGTGAACTATACCATTTATTAGTGGAACGTGTTTTATTTTGTAAAAGGTGAAAGACATTTTAAATTCAATCACATAAATAACTGAAATATTATTTAAAAATCAAACATATTAGTTCACGTCTATTATCGAGTTGAAATATTCAATTAATTTGACAGGGTGGAAGAGGACATTTTTAATTCTGCAACTAGATATATATGTTGCAGAAGATGTAAGAGGATATTTCATAGTTATCAGTGTCTTCTTTCAAACTGACTTGTCAGGTATTGAATGTTGACATTCTGTTTATTTGTGTATTTTCTATAAAACAAACACCACATATGACAAAGAAAGCAAAACAGTAAATTCTTTTATATGTTTAAAAATTAACTTAGGTGAATTTTTGTTATAAAAGTCAGAGAGTATATTTTAAAATGAATATATTTGATGAACAGTAGCTACAAATTAATGTGCTATTATATTTTAGATGTTTAGTGAAGGAAAATGTATAGCAATGGAAAGATATATTTGAATAGGGGTAATCTTGTGTAGGATTGTTAGTTGGTAGGTGTATTTTGGTAAAAAACACTAATGAATTGAATAAAGTATTTCATTAGGAGAAGGGTTAAGAAATGACAAAGCCAATAAAATAAACGTAGAGTAAATTTTATTTATTTAATCTGTGTCAGAAATGGACAGTAAATTAAATTATATTTAGTTTTTTACTTGCTAAATCCATATTTTTTTCATAAAATAGTTAGCCATTTATTTATGAAACTCTCCCCGTAGGTTTTCCCATGAATATAAGTTCAACCTAATTAAGTTTATCCAACTTTTCTTGTGTAACAGAAATGTTAAATAGTGATGAATTAATTAAATTATATTAAATATCTTGTACTATCTTATCAATTAATTAATTTTCCTAAGCCTACTAAATAGTATCATTGGCCTTTTTACTTTAAAGTGTTTAGATAATCTTTATTGTATTATGTGCTACTTTTAATACAATTATTTTTTAATTCGGGATTATGCCCTTATGTTCTTAGGAGTTTAAACTAGAACCGTAACATTTAGAAACAGGTTTTTTTTCAGACCTCTGCATTATTTGAGGATCCTGTTAAATATCTCATATCAAATGCATTTCAAGTATTTTCATGTTAAAATTATGCTTTGCTTGGATTGATTCTTTGATAAACTTTATAAAATTATAAATATTCCTTTGAGTAATATAACTAAACAAAATTTAAAACATAGTAAAAAAATTCACTCTCTAATTCACTAAAGGAAACTTATTCGATACTTGACATAGAATCTAATGACATACCCCTTGCTTTCAATCATTTAGGTTTATCACATTAACACAATGTAACTTGTTAGGTGGTTTCAACAAAGCATTGATTCTGTTTATTGAGCCCAGCCCACTTGACCGCCCTGGTCCCCAATCTAACATCTTCAATGATAGGAAACCATTATAAGGCATTATATTATAGGGGATTTATAAAATAAATTTGTTGCAGATACAAAAATCTGTTTTTTGTTTGGTGCAGAAAGCTAACTTAAAATTAGTCGTCTAAAAAAATAGTTGCCTAACTTTGTTTAATTTTAATTATTTTTTAACTTATCTTACACTTTGTGAAGTATGACCAAGTATGAAAACTTATTTTTTAAGTTGGATTCCTACATTATGAGAGTACTCTGGTTTTAAAAAAACTCCATTAAAATGTAATAATAATTATGCAATGTTAACTTAGTTTATATTCATGTAATAATTTAAATTTAAAAAATACATAAAATAAAGGAAGTTCAATTTTTATAATCAGTATCTCATAAAGAATTAATAAATGTGTATCGCTATAATCAGTTCTTAATACCAATATCAATCTTAACATCTCTCAATTGTATTTATGTTTAATTTAGAATATTCTTATTTGTGGTCATTAGTAATAACATACTTTATATATTTTCTGGAATAGTTATTGTTATAGTTCAGAAATAACTTTGATAATTAAAATTAAATAAATGTACGCATTAATAATCTTATTGGGGGGCCTTTGTAATTTATATGTTAGACACTGGCATTCATTGTGCTTTACATAGTCGTTTACTCTATTTTTTTTTATTTACATCCTTCAATCAAAGTAGTAAAAAAAAAACTTATTGCATGCAATTACTCAAAATCTTGCTATCCCAATTACTTATATATTTTACCACCTAATTGGTTTATTTTAAAACTAAATTTATAATACCTAGTATTAACTAAAGTGGAGAAAAGTTTAAAACTGACCTAAAATGTAGTCTATGCTAAATTAAAACTCTTTCCACTTCACCTACCTATTAAATAGATACTTAATTTTAGCTAAAGTATGGGTTTTTAATTTTAATTTAATTTATAAAGTGTAACATAATTTACAAAAAAATATCATCGATGTTAATAATTCCCAAACTATACAGTCAAGAATTTATATATATTTCGATGATAATAACAAATTTCATGTTTAGGAATAGATTTATTCTTGTGTCTATGTAACAAGTTATGTGTTAGCAGCCACCATGAGCCTTAGATTCAAGTTTAGATACTAGGTAGAATTAGAAAGTACGTACCAAAGTCCTTTTTTTGAGTCAGAAAACTAAATTTTACTGCAGGTAAAATCTCTTTATTGCAATAATATGTTTGGCAATGGATTACGATATTAAAAAAGCATTTTGTCCCATGGGTTTCATAAAAATTAATGAAAGAGTCGGTATTTCATTGGTATTTATATTAATTGATTCATTTATATAAATTCATAATTAATATTTACTTAGTTAACTAGAGATATAAATGTAATGCTCATATTCCTATAAAATAATGAAATGATATTTAATGTACTTATTTCTTATTAATTATTTGTGAACAATTATATTATGTTTAGTATTTTAATAACAATGATTTGTGATGTTATCTAGGTTTAGTATTATTTTAGAACAATATTCATTAAATTTATCTACAAACAGTGTTCTAATAATGGTATGTCACTATTTTGCTATAAAGGCTGTTGTACAAAAATAAATTCAAGGAAACTAATTGTTCAAATTTGTTAACTAATTTATAATTATTTAATTAAAAGACAATAATATTTTAATGTAATTCTTTATCAAATAAGCCTTTTTTACGGTTTAGCAAGATGATGTTTTGATGGGTGTTTTAGATTTAGTGAAATTATTTGTGTAAATATCTGACTTAAATGTTGGAAATTAGCAAGTGTAACCCAAATTATAATATATTTAAGGTTAACTGATCATGTAATAAGGAGGTTTCAATGGGCTTAAGATTTCTGTCTTAAGTAAGTCAAGTTTTCATTTCTAACTGATGTTCTAAATACAAAATTCTTAAATATTTACATGCAATGGACAATACTGTAATTATAAATAAATATTCGCTCCGGTCTAAGCTTTAAAATTTTCTATAAAACAACTCAAAACTAAATTTTCTCATGTTTGTTAAATACTGAATGTATTTTTTTACATATTAAGACAATACTTATTTCTTAGAAATTAGACTTTCTATATATATATATTTCTATTAGATGCTCAATTTTATTTATTTTACTAAAATATTTGAAATTTTAAAATTTTACAGGCCAAACTACTTGATCTTAAGGTTAGCTCATAAATTTAAAATATTTATTGTAAAATTATCAGTTATTAGATATACGAGATTTCACAATACCAAATCCCATAATCTTTTAACTTGTTTTATTAATTGTGAGACAATATTGTACCCATAAACATGCAAATTTAGAAATGAGTTTTGTTTTACATTTTAATAATATTGTACATTGTTGGAATTCCGAACCAAAATTTATTTCCTAATATTCTGAAAACTAAGAAAACATTCACAGTTGTACGTTTTTTTTCATTTAATCATTAAATTTTAAGTGTTTTACTTTGTGGGGTATGGGGTTGTTTTATTACTTCTTTCACCTTCACATTCATGTAAATTATTACTAATTGCCTAATATATGCTTTTATAAAGTAAAATATATTTGACTTTTGTTGTATTTTTTTCATACCATTTTATACCTTATTCTATTACTATTATTTAAAATATTTTTTGAAGGAAGGCCCAAAACTGATTTATTTTTTAACACTGGTTTTTGTATGGATATTACACATTAAATACAAATATTGCCATCAGAGGTTCAACCGTCAATGTATTATAGTTTATTTAACTTCAGTTAGCATAAAAATCTGTTTAATGAAGCCCTTTTTGTAATAGCTGAAATGTTTTTTTTCTACATATACATATATAAGTTATCGTCTCCCGGCTATAGACGATCAAAAAAGAGAGAATAAGGATAGTAATATTACACACAGGTTCGATTGTTAACTGGCTTTATTATCTTCTCATCCTCTATCTATACACAGGCTTTGTTTACATTAGGGCCTGTGGTATTAGGCTTAACATTCTCTTGCCACTAGCCATAACACCCCCCTACCAGTTTACGGACATTCCCCGGAAACTTACACACACATAATAAATAAAAAATTTTTGTTTACAAGAGAATTGACATTTGGACACTGATACGATAAAAATACAAGCAAAACATAAACGTTCTGCCATTGTACACAAAAGAAATATAATGCGCACACGAAGCTGGAAAAAAACAAAACAAAAAAAACGACACTACCGTCAAAATAAACAAATAAATACAACACTAAAAATACCCGACAAGCACAACCAACAGTCGACTATAGTGCGTGATACGCCGACTAGGTGGAATTTTAGACCCTTTACTCCCAAGCTCAGACCAGAATTAGATTACAACGCCGGGACACTCCGATTTCACCGCTAGAAATTTCAGCTGCACCAAATGCACCGTCCTTCGTTTTATCGGGGGTGTGATGCTCTGTGATCGTGCTAGTTATTTCCCTCTGTTGGAGCTCTTTTGGCGATATACGATTGTGCCGAGTTTCAGTTTTCCCGTGATATCGCGGACCTGGAGGTTGTCTCGCGCCACCCCGGCGCGATGTTACAACGGCGAAGATGTTACAACGGCCGTACTTGCCATACTCGGTCTTAAGCAGCCCTGACCTCTTTGTGATCCAAATGATTTGGTGATTTTTATCATTAATTATGTCCTCGATGTCTTCGATATCCGACGGCCGGTCTTCTGCCGGCGCGTTTCTTCTCTTCAAGTTTGCTCCGTACGGTCGCCCACTGCTTCCCCAGTGCGATACGATTATTGACGACGCACGCTGCCATGTCGTCATCTACGACTATGCTCCTGTTATCTCTCCGATATCCTCTGAGTCCGAACAGCGTCTCGACCGGGGAGAACCCTGTGGTGGAATGTACCGAGTGGTTGTATGCGATGACAGCCTTCTTCATCGCCACTCCCGGTTCTAACCCTTTTCCCCCGTGGTAGATACACAGTTGTTCACTGAGCGTACTACGTAACCTTTCTATGTCCCCCCGACTCTTCGGGTGTCTTGGTGTTCTTATCATTAATTATGTCTTCGATATCCGACGGCCGGTCTTCTGCCGAGCTGCCGTCTTCTGTGTCGGTCTCCTCGGGCCGGTCTCGCGCTCCTTCTCCACCGGGTGACCATTCCGCGACGAATTTCCTAATATCTTGCGATGGTCCAGCCGGCTCTTGTTCGATGGCATTGACGACGATTGCACGCGACAGCCAATCCGCTACCACATTCTCTCGCCCTGGCTTGTATACGATATCCATTGTATACTTCCATCGGGTTACACTCCCTCTCTTGAGATGATATGGCCCAAAAATCTTACTTGTGCTTGGCGAACAAGCGATTTTTCTGCCGATAATTTCAGCCCGAATTTCCTGACCCTTTTCCGAATTTCCCGAACACCTGTCTCAAGTGCTATTGATGTTCTTCCTTCCTTCGGATGAAAACTAGGAGATCGTCCATATATATCTGCCAGTAAGATTCCTCGATGCCTCTCAAGAGTTCGTCCATTAATCTTTGGAATGTTTTCGGCGCATTCTTTAGCCCGAAAGGCATTCTGGTGAACTCGTAGTGCCCGTGGTAAATTTTAATGCCGTCTTGTGCTGATCTCTCTGATGCATCTGTATTTGATGATATCCCGCCTTCAGATCGAGTGTGCTTAATATAGTTCCTCCACTTAGTCGGTCGAGAATGTCCTCGAATCGAGGAATGGGGTATTTTTCGTCGACTGTATTCTCATTCAGTTTCCTGTAGTCGACGACTACTAGGTACTTTTCTTCTCCGACTACTCCTTTCTTTTTTACGGCCCACAGAGGGCTATTGTATGGAGATGTGCTGTCAACTACGATTCCCTGCCTCTTCAACTCCTCTATCTCCTCCCTGATATGCTGTATCAGCGCTTGCGGGTATCTCCTTTCCTTGACATACGTCACACGGTCCTGTTTGAGTGGTATCATCTCGTGTACCATCTCCTCCGTTATGCCAAGTTTTTATCCCCCTATTTGAAGAAAATGTCGGCATACTCTTGCCTAATTTACTTTTCCCAGTCTTCCTCTCACATGATTTTCTCCTTTCCGACCTCCAGGGTCCTCATACGTCGGTACGGTTTTCTTCCTATTCTGATGAACCACATCCCCTCTCTGCACCTCACCTTTGCTCCTACCTTTCCCAGGAGGTCGCACCCTATAATACCCTCGTATTCCCGCGGCATCTTCTCCACCACATGTATTGTCATTTTCTTCTCCTTATCCGTCCATCTAGCCAATCCCATCGCTATTTCGCCTTTAACTTCGACGACCAGGGTGACTAGTTTACACGCACATGGTTGGATCTGCGACGCCCTCCGCTCGGCGCATAATTTTCTCGCCGCCGTTCTGCTGTCGGCATGAGGGGCCCTTTAAGATCATCATAATTCGGGAACATAATCTCGTGACAATCGAGAGCATGACCTCCCCAAAGAAGAGGCGAACCGTTCACTTTGAACAGTTGAAACGCCCACCACAGGGGGGGGGGGCTTTGAATGTGCGTAAGATGGTGGGCCCTCGATCCTATACGGAACAAGTAATCCGGAATCATACACTTCACATGTGAAGAGAGTTTTTATTTTCAAACTTTATATTGTGGATAAGTTCCATTGTTTTGTTTTAACCTGGCAGCCACCGGGTCACGGGCGAATGTATTATATTTTATTATTATTATTATTATTATTAGGCTTATTTTATTTCTTTATTACCTCTTTTTCTTTGTGTTCTGTTGTTTGGTTATGTATTGTAGAACCAGAGAGCTCTGTGGACTATGAATATATTACCGTAAGCGTGATGTAAAGGATTACAGGCTGTGTGCTGCGTGCGCAGTACCTTGGAGTTTACGAAGATATATGCGTAAACTGGTAGGAGGGAGTTAAGGTTCGGGCATCGTAGGTATCCCAATATATATTTTATGTTTATATATATAAATTTACACAATAAATGCCATTTTAGGACAAGAGGTGATTGCGATTAAAAATCACATTTAAAACAAATTTACAATATCACATTCACACACTCAACTACATAATATATACTGTTACGGTCAGATAGTCACTAATATTAAAAGCCTCAAATCGCATGTATTCAAAATTTAATTACCATCTAACAGCTTCACTGTGGACATAAAACAACTGAGCATGTGTTGAATAATGTGCAATGCCCAGAAAAAAACAGAAATAAAATTGTATTAGAAATGGTAAGAAAAGATGAAATATTATAACATAATTTAATTAAGGTGAAAAAATATAATTATTTATTACCATTACTTATGTATATACATTTAAAGTAAAATTTAAAGCCAGAGGCTGGACTATGTCGAATACTAATACGATCATGGAAGGTAAACAACCCATGATCCTATGTATGTCGGATTGTCATCAATAATAAAGCAGTGTTTTAATGGAGTCAGAGTGTGTCGGTGCATTTCCCTGTTCCCTTATTCCTTTTTTATACATCTTAACCGGCGGTGATTAACTTATATATAGAGATCGGTAACGAGCGCACCCAGCGTTGCATGGATTGGACAATCATCACTCCCACTAGCAGGGATAACCAATAGGTAGGTCTACTGTTCGCCATTTTAGCAGTAATGTAATGTAAACGTAGGCTCATAAATATTCACTGCTAATTACCCACCAAGCGCACCATTTACAGTGGTATATCTCATAAGTCAAACAAGCTTTGTAATTCCTTACTTAAACAACCCATGCTGCAACCCCCATAACATCGCCTTTCTGCCGCAAAATAAATAACTAAAAAACCTGACCCAGCGACCCCCAAATCCCTTTCTCATCCAAATAGTCACTGCTGTGAAAGTGCAAGAGCCACAAACGTTCGTAACCCGAGGAAATAAAACTAGTCAGAGACAAAACCTGCAATAGACAAATATACAAGTAAAAATTAATCTTTATTATAAAATTATGTCTCTCGTGATTAACACTATCGTACAGTAAAAAATAAAAATTGACTTTTGACCACACACTTCAAATAAGAAAGGATATCACGAGATGGCGAGGGTGATAAAATAATTTTAGGATAGCAATAGAGAGTCGGGGTATTTGTGACCCTTTTCCGGTAAAGCGAGATCGAGAGCTTGATCTAGGAGTAGAGTCCGGTACATGGAAATGTCGAAATTCTTTTACTAGAACGGAAATCTGCCTTTTTGGATCGTTCCCAGGTGAAGTTTGTCACTTCTAAAGGTAACACTTTTTTTACAATCGCATAATAATCTAGCACTATATGGCCTAATGGAGTGAGTGTGTCCTCAATGAACAGTTCTAGGACTAGTCCTTTAGAAAATTGTCCAGACAAGACAGGTTCCTTATTCTTGCTTGTGTGGATGGCCTAGCAACCAAACGGCAGAGCGTAACTTGGGGCAACCTGCTCGATAAGTGGTATCTAAAGTTGAAGTTGTAAACGGCTGTAGAAAATACTACATCGTCGGCATCGCTAGTTCAGAATAATACGCAAGAGTATATCCGATTAATCTGCTACCAGCTGATCAAAGCGGGCACCGATTTTGACTACCATAGTGTTAAGAGAGAAATAAACTCGGTCTCATGCCCTACATTGAGTACTACAAATAAATACTCAGGTATAGGCGACGTGAGATTTTCTGCCCCCAGGACACTATATCAGAGAGGGTATGAAAATACGGTGCGTAGTCATGTTCAGAAAGCTATTCCAAGATAATTTATGTAACAATAATGCACGCCTTTAGGTTCCCTTGTTCCACAGGACAGCATCCAACGCGGTGGTCCAGGAGCTATCTGTGGCTGCGCCAAAAGATCTGATTCTGGCGGTGTTATACTGACAGACCGTGCTCCAATGGATCATAGCAAATCCAGAATAGGACCGTAGTGCCTAGGTCACTCTAGAAGGACAATGAGCAGAATTTGTTGGGGGTTTCTGATTTTTTCTCCAATGGATAGATAGAGTGTTCTACATACCCTAAGATTTTCTGGGTATCTAATATTTACAATTTTTTATTGTGAACTAGCACAGTCGTTGGGGCGAGGTTTTCTTGAAAATCCTTGACGGCCTTGGTCCGTTCCTCCCTCGGAGGCTGGCAAAGGGTTCAACATTTCGCAGATGACTCCGTCGAAGGCAGAGACATTTTTTTATCATCGTTTCTGTATATGCCCTGCTTGTAAAATACGTTTTCATACACACCCGATTTGGGTTTTTACATAAAATATGAAAAAAATACGCCGAACTGTACTAAATGAGCATAGCTCAGGGAAAATATGCAAAAACCAGGAAGCACTTTAAGTAAAGTAAGCAAAAATATAAAAAAAAAAGTCTTTATTAATTTTTAATACCCTTAAAAACATATAAATGCCTAATTTTTTTACTCAAATCGCGGGAAACATATATGATTTTATACGCTTACTCTTCCTTTGGATTTCTTGCCTGTTTAGAAAAAAAAACTGATTTGTTAGCTAGCCATAGGAGGGTCTTACAAATTACAAAAATCAAACTAAAGGTGAAAATCTATCTGTCAAATAACAAAGAGCTTCATAATCGAAAAAATATTATATTGTTATTTGAACAATATGTGAAAGATATGTCTTGCAATAATGCACATCAGTGGTCTTGAGTAATTCATCATCATCCAGAACTAAATGAAGGGTGACCTGAGGCACGTCTTGAAGACAGGTATTCATTGAAGCGTTCGAACCAATGTGCTTCAGTATCTCGATGAAGTGCACCCATTCACCTTTCACCGATCGAATTTCTCCTTACAAGACGAAGAATGACAATTCTTTCTTCGGACAGTCCCGTTACAATATATAATTATAAATACAAAAGAGTCGAATAAGGATTTAATATGTTATTTTAAAGTCAACAATGATTTATGCACAAGATCGTTTTTTAACAACCTAATAAATAATAATCAAACCATATCTGGAAAAATTGGGAGCACCCACCGGGAGAGGTCTCGTCGACCCAGCCACTGCCCGGCTGGCGTCAGAAAGACATATGAATAAACCTGTGGTCTTTGACCTTTGTTGGTGGCCAAGTCGGTGAGCAGCTTAATTCGTATTTGTTTATTGATCTGATTCCATAAGATCATAGAAGGTGTCCCCCGACAGTTCAGATGTTCAGGAGAAGAGTTAAAGGCTAGGTTTTATAGTTAGTTCACGTGGTCATTCCATGACCACGAGTTCACACTCGGTAACTGAGGGTTGGCGAAAACCGTCCGGATCCCAAAGGCGAGTGTGAACCGAAAAGAGGCGGAGGGAGACGCTACTAAGTACATTTTTTAGGGGCCCAGAGATCATCGTCTGCTTGTAAGGGATCCCTTTCTAGGATGTAATAGTTTTAGCGAGGTGAAGGCCGAGAATCCCAATGGAAGGTGTGGGGTCTGACAACGCCGGACTAAAGCTAGCAAGGTTAAGGATATAGAAGTGGTAACTAAATAAGAAAGCAATGGACTCTGTCTAAGCTCAGAATTTCCACCTTTTATATGCAGGTCATTCCTGCCTACAGCGAATGAGAGTGCTGTTTAGTTCGGTCAATCAAATGATCGTTTATTTTGGCCAATCAAGGGCTACTACGCCCGCACCCGTAGTGAGCTCTTGCGGTGTTGTGATCTTGAAGTAGCCCCCTCTCTCTATACTAAAGGTAGGTGGTTGTTTTCTGGTCCAAGAATTTGTTGAATTCAAGAATTGTGGTGAACAAGTTGGCACAACAGCCCTGAATCAAAGTCCAGATTCCAGACTACTAAACAAAACACCAGGTCAAAATATTAGCAACCATCAACCATTAGCACTTTATTCACAATTTAGTAAGTATATTTTTATTATAAGTATATATTTTAGTCAGCCTTAATCATTATTAATTAATTAATGAAGTTAGTCAGATGTATCACGCAATTGATTTCTCCCTTATCCATTTCTCCTTAGACCCTATACTTTAACCAAATAATAGAAACCAATAATCATTGAATAAATGAACCAAGTAATTTAATTAATAATACACAATAAATTTTCCTTATTAATATTAAATCATTTTCATGTCCATTAATAGACTTCTTGATTGATACATGATATATAAAACGTACCGTATCCGCGCCTGAGTGAATACTAACTTCAAAGACCGGGTTCAATTCCAGGGTTCACTGACTAAGCTATTTTTCTTGAGAGAATGTACCTAGACAGGGTTCCCTCAGCCTCATAAGTAAAAACGAGTAATCATTTAAATAAATAAAGGTAGATATTTCCAGTTGGCCTTATCTCTTTGCAGCTGTTACGCCACGGATTAAATTAATCATATTTAACATATGATTTATTCAACACTAACACACTGCAAACCTATATATTTTTTTTATAGTTTATAGTTTTATGTGACTTGGCTGTAAAATATTTTTCGCAATCTGTTTTTCTGCCAAAGAAAATAAGATAGTGACAGGGCCGTGTCTCGAATTAATAATATTAATTTATTTTTACTGCTTTGCATGTGTATGTTATATTACCTGTAATATATATTTCATTCCATACTAACAGTAAATAATAACAGCATGCTAGAGGTTATATTACATGACCCTTATGCTTCTTCGTGTGAGATAGCTAAAAAATATAAAGCAAACATGCATTGAAAATAAAACAGCAGGATAGGTGAACTAAATATTCAAAATAACAATAATGTACATGACCGATTAAAATTTCAAAACCTAACATTTGACTATCGTTTTGAATTACTGCTGTACTACGCATATATATGAGAATACAGGTAAACATACCCAAGCAATAAAATAGTGAATAAGATAATAAAAAAAATTTACTTGGTTCGTGCTTGGGGAATCGTGGTCGGTCGAATTCCGACATGGGAACGGCGCCTGGTTTGGCAAATCTCAAGTGTCTGCCTTGTCGTCAACACACCATTGCATGACGTTCCTTCTTCCATTACAAATGTGTCGTTCCAAAGGAATGAAGTTTATGAACCAGAGAGTAACAAGGAAGTACCAGAGGATCATTTACTGTTGAGTGGTGAGATTTTTAAGAAAAAACGGTGAAGCGCAAAACGGGTTGGATGGTGTCATTCAATAAAATTAGAATAATGGGATTATAATATAACTAAATATTTGTAAATACCGAAAGTAATGAAAACAATTTAAATTAGGCCCTTTAAGCTATCTGTAGGTAGACTAACTCCGATTTATTTCCTCATTTTATATTGCATTCCAAATAATAGGTTGTGCTTTGTACAAACCCAAAAACTCCGTTATAACTTCATTATTCCACTCCATTATGAACTGTTTGAAAATTACATCTACAAAATTAAACAGGTCATAGGACGGGTGGGTGCACGAATCGTACTCGCTTGTCATCTACTGCGGATCCACAATTCTTTAATGTTAGGAGAATAAAGAGCCAACCCGAATTACCTTAAGCAAGGACGAGTATTTACGTTCCTACGGTGTGACGTATGATAACATTCAGACAAGGTTCGCCAAGTTACTCGCCGTGGGATAAGGTTCAGCGACGGTGAAGAGTTTCACAGAAGCCCTTATAGGACCGTTTCACCAAATCCTGGTTCGAAGGATTGAAAATAAAAATAATTTATAATACAAAAATAAATTAGTTATAAAAGTACCTTCCGAAAGACTGCAGTTATCAGCTGTGAATTACAAAATTAACTTGTAACGTATACTAAAAACATAAATCTTCTAAAAAAATTAATTAATATGCAAAGAAAATCAATAGAAAAATTTATATCCTTTATATCCTCAAATCAAAATTGTATTTAAAAAATAGGTTGGGACACCGGGATTAAAATATTATTCTCCAGCAATTAAAAGCCATTCATCCATGACTTTCCGAAAATTACTAGCGACCAGCTGGAACCACCGCATTAACCTAAAGTTATGAAAATGTTTGAACGAATAAAATTACTTCTCTGTCTCTCACTTCCAACAGTTCTTCTTGGCGATTAGGTGGTAACTTGTAAAATGTTCTGAAATTGTGCTAAAACGCAAAATATCCTGAATGCCCCGATCTTCTTTTGATTCGTGAACTTTGTTGGCAGCAAAAAATACACGATGAACTTGGTTCATCTACAAAACCAATGATTGGTTCATTACGCAAGAGACTTAAAAAATGTCCTAATGGGGCCCATCTACGCTGTCCACCATTTAACAACCAGAAAGTATATTACTCAACTATAAACTCATAGCTTACATCTATCAAAGCTTAAAAGTATGCATCATGTGATGAGATGTTAACGAAATAATAAAAAGTCATTAAAACTGTCTTCAATATTCACTATTGTGTTCACTATTTTTTTTTTCTAAAACCAGAAGGTTAATATCCGGTCTGGAAGTTTAACTTAATCCCCTAAAGATGTCGATAGTAAAAGCGGCACCAAAAGAAATAAAGATGTGGCAAAAATTAATGACTTAATTGTAACTAGAAAAATGTTTTCCTATTTTCTTGAGTATGGTTTCAAATTAAGGATTGATTAAAAATACGTAGCACGCGATGGGGCTTTAAAAAATTGTCAATATGTATTTTTTTTTTCTCGAAAGATCTATTTCCAGTGACTCGAGAAATTTAATAAAACAAAGCGATTTGATTAAAAAATACCTAGTATAAAATACTTAAATTAGAATATCGGGAAGAAAACCTGTTGATAAAGAAGAAGAAAATAATGATATTGGCTTAGATTGAAGAATGAATGATGTTTGATTTCCTCATCAGCTCCTGTATGACTTGGACTGGCGATGGAAGTAAGATGTGAAATCTGTTGATGTAGAGCCTCACACTGAGAGTAAAGGTATGAACTATTAACTGTGAGTTAATAGAGACTGAGTTAAGTTTTTAGGGATTGGTCTCGTTGGGAAATCGGTTTGGGCTGACGGAAGAATTATTTTGTTGCTGAGTGTTCGACGAGGTTCGTCTGTCTGCATCAGGTTCTTATTTTAGATGGAAGTAAGATCCGAATTCTGTCGCATAAAACCTTTTACTGAGTGTTGTGGTTTCTAAAACCATGTTACCTAGATGAATTATTAGACTGCGATTTCATGGTTTGGTATAGTATAATATAAATTTATTTTGCACTGAATGTGTACGCCTAGGGATTTAGGCTTAGGTTGATCTATGGACGACTTTTTACGAGTAGATCTGCATCAGGAACTTATGAGAGTCCCGTTATCATAAATCCGTCTGATGACATTCAAACATATTTCTTTCATTGTACACAACAAATACATTCAGTGAAATTTGCGAGGCTTCTAATCCATGGATCGATCCATCATTGCTGACATGAATGCATGGCGAGAAGGTCTAACCGATGTGAGTAAATATAAAATAGTCAGGAGGAGGGACTGGAGCTAACTGATGTCGGAGGCCACTAGCGGGCTAGGAGGTCCCGTTAGGCGGTGGGAAAGCTGGCTGCGCGGTGGGGCCTGCGCGCACGCTCTCTTGCGCCTCAGTGCGCCCCCTGGCTCTGCGCTGCTAGTTTGTGCGTAGTGTTGTCTCTGTCCCTCTGTGCCTCTATTGCATCTCCTTCTCTGGCTCTTGCGTCTTCTCCGAGACTGCCCAAACAGGTAAGTGTCCAGTGTGCCTACCTTTGTACAGTGTACAGTTCCTCTTCTTGCAGCTGTCAACTAGTTTGAGGGGACAATGCCGATGTCAACAGGTGTCAGTAGGTAACTGGTCCCTGCCCGGCCAGTTAACCCCTACAACAACTGTTAGTTACATTCATTTACACGATCTGCAGACGAGAAATTTGTCCACATTTGAAAATATCTTATTCTGACGTTATATTTCGCGTCTCTGTTTACTTCGGTTAACGTTAGCGTAAACGTCAGTTATATCCAACAGAACTGACATTAAAAAAACAGAAATTGTGCTATTCATAGTTGTCTAAATAACAGAGAGATGAGTTGAATAATAAAAAGGATTTGCAGTCTTGTTGATTGAATCCTTACTACTATTAGAAAGTCCGACTCGGGCGGTGAAGGGGCTGTACACATCAAATTTCTTTTCATCATCGAACTTTTACTGAAGCCAGAATTCCTAATCTTATCTTCTGAGACAAACCCTCATACGGCACAAGATACGGAAATATAACGAGTAATAACAACGGCTACCTGGCGAACATCTGGGCCTTTAGCAGACGTCCAAAACTATTGTTGAAGCATTGTTAATCAGAAATGTGACTTGATTGCAAATGATCACTGACCTGAACGAGGTCATTGTAAATGAGTACGCTCCGGTCACTGTTTACAAAATGGCGAGTCAGATGTTTTAAGAGCAGAGCTCAAAAATACCGTATTTAAATAATTGAGGACAGCCGATAGTCCCGAAAACAGAGCACTGATCTCGTCCATTGGCTTTCTGGTACTAGCTGTCAGTGCGGTAGATGTGATGGATTTCCATCTGAATGCCCCAGCCTTTATAAACGAGGGACACGTTCACACAGGATGAAAGCGAGTCCTCACTAAAAAGGGGAGTGAAAGTACAATATTTTCAGCAATTATCTATGTCGGGAGTCGGAGAGTGGGAGTGTATGTTTAATTATCCAAGCTGTGTGTGCGTTCAAATCTCCGCTCACAGCTGAGTCTCCCTCCAGCCTCCCATCTCACACCTCACTATTATCTATTTCCATTGTTTTTTTACTTTTGTTCCCTTCCTAAGAGTATAGGCTAAAACATTATATTGTTTATTTTGTTTTTATACACATGTTGTTAACACAATACTTAATCAGCATATTTCGAGATGTTGAAAATACTTCTTATATTTTAGTTTGCTCCATTTAATTATTTTTATGACACCCATCGCATAGTGCCTCTCATTATAAGCTCTATAATTACATGTAAGTATACATATAATTTTTAAATACAAATTAAAAATTGACTGTAATCAGCATTGAAAAATTCTAATTTTTAGTTATCACTAATTATCCTGCTCTAAAGCTGTGTGTATTGGCCCATAGAAATACTTAGTAGTGATGACACAATTATATTTTATGATATTGATATAATTTGAACTCCCTTGTAAAATGGCATGCCTGTATGTCAAACAAGGGCTGTGAAAAAGTCCCAACACATATTTCATATTATTAATCAAGATGCCAATATCTTAAACCATTGTAGTGGCGTTAAATGGCATTTTTATCAACATTGAATGTTTTTTTTTATCAAATAGGGGTTCCATAAAATGCTGACAAAGAATGAATTACAACTTTAACGATCTCTTGTGTTATAATCCACTTAAGTCCCAATCTACAGTACCTTTGGGGACCTCCCCCCATACATATGAATGTATAATATATATATATATATTCAAGATTCGAGACCTTTAGTTTAATACTCTACTGAACTGGTAGGAAAAGTATGTTCATATTACAAGGTAAGTACGTGTTATTGTGTTGGCAGTATTTTTCATGTGGTTGGGTCTCTGGCCAACTGTACCACCAAGCAAAATACCCACTGTTTTGACCTTGACATGAAATTTCATTCGACGTATTCATTTGAAAAATATTGTCATCCCTAAACAAATGATTGAGGGTCAATAAATTAATAAATGGCCAGGTAATGCAAACATATGTTTTTTCCTATTGTGTTGAGTGTACCTTGAATCGATTTCGAAACTATTTTGTTGCCCGGATCTGAACTTTGCGATTATGACACCAATGACGCTAAAAATAACAACTAATAAGAAAACGACAATTAAGTTCCATTTATACAGTCATTACGTAGATATTTCATAAGCTTAGAATGTATGTGTCATTAAGAAAATTATTAATTGTGTGATACCTCTCACTCTTAGCTATGTTTTTATTCAAAGTAAAATAATACTGGAATATCCTTGATTCTTATCATGCTTTGGTATTCTTTATGTGCAGAAGTATTAATCAGAAATTGGGGGTGGGGTTATAGTAAGTGTGAGAAGTTTGGGATTATTTATTTCATATTTAAAATTAAAGTTCCCATTTTATTAACCATTAAAAATGGGAAGACACTCTAAAAATATAAAGAGCTATTAATAATAATTAGTACAAAAAATAAAATATATATAATGGCAGGATCGAGACTCGAACCTTTGGGTACCTCCTCGGGGGCTCTACCATCTAAGCTATCCTGCATTAGTGGACGATACTTCCCAACCAAATTGGTTATACAAGAGAAATGTATTAAAATGTTTCTTATATTTTCATACTATGCTTTAAAATTGGAAAAATATCTCTGGAAATTAATACAAGGGTCACATTGTGTCCCTGCTGTCAGCCCCGTACAAACCTTACAGTGCGAAAGCTTAACCAAAGATCTTCGTATGGGGGTACTTGTGCAGGCTAGCTCCATTGGTAAAGCCTCCGACTAGCTATGGGAGGTCCCGGTCCGGGCAATATCATTTTTTCTTTGGCTGTTATTTATTTATAATGGTGGGAACTTCACCTCAACTAAAATTGCTAAGATAAAGAACCTATTGTACATTATCAATTATTTATTTCAGACATAAAACAATAAATTCAATAGATAATCATTTGAATTAGTAGCCCCGGGTTCCCCACAATACGCCGCAGATATCAGAAACAACTAATTTATTATCCGCGTAAATTAATCGACAATTTTAATAATCGTAGCTGTGCGGAGATATGAACTAATTAATATCTAGAAAATGGACATGAAATTTTCCATTTATTCTCTCATTAGATGTGGTATATGGGCAGATAAGGTTCAAAGGCTTTACGCGATAGTTAGATTTGTAAACAATCATATTAATCTTATCAGCCGGAGGCCTGAATAAATAAATAAATATTCATTATTTATAGCGTGTAGATTATCGCCAACTTGCTACACTTCCTAATAGATTAATTGTTATCTGGTAATATGTCATAATATGTTACCAAACCATGATTTAAATGCGTCAGATTATGAAAAGAGAAAGGATAGGATAGTTGATGTTACTACTAGTTTTTAAGAAAAGAAAAACATTTTATTCATTCAAGTAATTAATAAATAGAACAGGGATCATTTAGAACTTTACTGGATTGTTAAAACTATTCATTACTGTTCCAATTCAATTATTATGACGTTAATTTGATACACGTACTTCAACTAGCTGTTAGAAAAAAACAGGACGGATTAAGGCTGGTTGTTTTGGTTCAATGTGTCATACGATAACACACTGGTTTATTCTTATGAATGACTATACTTTTTTCTTTTCAGTTCTCTACGTGTGAGCAAAACAAAAAAAAATTGATTAGAATCTGTTAGATATTTCGGGATTCAAAATCCCCAGTAATCTGGCGCTTTTCTCAACCTTGAAACGTTTTTTTCAGAAAAAAAAAATTCGTAACACTCTTGTTACATTCTTGCCTGGTTGGAAGAAAATTTGGTCAACACAGCTTTTTTTTTTTGTTTTCCTGAATCAAGTGACAATGCAATTTTGGTAGCATTGGAGGAAGGGAATTCGCTGATTTGTCACGAAATATGGATCAGGCATCGAGTGAAATAACGAAGGTATGGACAGTCTGTCGGGTACTGTGGGTTTTTGTTTTTACAAAACCAGGAATATTCGTTTTTCCCCCGGTGTGATTGTGTCTGTTCTGGTCATAATGAGTACTTCGATTGACTCGGAGACACGAAATCTTACAGGTAGGTCCTATTTGATCTGGTTGATCTGGAAATCATGAAAAAAACCAACATTGCTATAAACAGTGAGTAATTGTCGTTAATTAATTAGTTAATATAATACAAAATCTATATTTTTTTGTCTTCTAACTACAATTTTAGAAAGTCTTAAAAAGTTAAAAACTGTCAATAATATCGTTTTTCCAACTTTAACTCAACCAGTATTTTTTTTTTTTTAAAGAATAATATTTTACATGGTAGTTCCAATTGATACCCTTAATGAAGGATTTTTTAAAAATGAATTAGCCATAAAAACAAAATTGTTTTTTTATCCTATTGAATTCTGAACCAAATTAAATTTCCCAAGGTCTTAATATGTCACATTAAAATTAGTTTTTTGATGGATTAAACTCGACTTAATATATTTTACTTTGGATGATTCCTATTAAGACCATGGGATTACACACCACAGCTGCTAATTTTTAATATAAATAACCATGAGGTGATACGTTAAGAGGAAGCTCATCAAGGGTACAAGCCGCTGCGTGGGGGTCACTTTTTTGTTTGGTCAGAACTGGGCAGAAGACGGGACAATAGTGAGTGGTGGTCTTAGTACAACCGGTTGTAGGCGAGCTCGTCCTGTCTGGCCCCACACATCGCCCTGTCCTGACCTACTCACGTGCAAAAATACATTTACATCACAGCAAAATATAATAATAATTATAATTACTATGTCATTACTTTATTTAACGATATATACTTTCTTTTGTACATATTTTTACTCAGCATAACATACTATGGTAAGGAGATTTACCACCAGTACACTGTTCAATATTACATTGTTGAAAGCTTTATTAACATTTTTGGGAAACATTAACAAAACCAAATAGCAAGTCTAATAATTAACTTAAGTACCGGGATATATTCGAGTTGAAGGTTTCGTTAGGAGATCGCCATGGGTTGATAAAAAAGAGTTGTTAGGTTTTTATCAAGTTTATTAATGGACAACGTAGAGTGTATGCATCAGGCACGTGTAACGAGGAGGTTGATGTGAAGTAATCCAGTTTCGCCAAATGTCTTTACCAGCTCACATCAAGGTCCTCCGCAAAACGAGCTGATAGTGAATTATGAATTACATGCTTTATCGAAACGTTGCCCGTAAAAAAACTTCATGAAGATTTAACAACGCTTTTACACCAAACCAAGCCGATCTCTCAAACGAACTGTTAACGCATTGATACACCCAAAACACAATATGCATATGATTATTCCTGTAATAATATTACTCTGCTATTACCCTGAGTGTACGTCATAACTGTACCTCGGAGTACGTGGAGTATTCCGTTATGTCCCCAACAAGTGCTAGCAGTTTCGTCCGAGTCGTGGGTATGTGGGAATGGTCATGGACCAAAGTATTAGTATGAAGTGGTATGCTTGTAGGTGTGTGTGAAATTTGAAGTATCTGTCCTTGATTACTTCGTTAATGTATGGTATTTGTATGTCCTTGTTTGTTATGCCATAAATTTAGGTTTTAGTTATTGTTTGGTAGCGTTTATATCAACTGAATGATCACGAATGTTGTTCGAACAGTTTTTTTTCCCCTAGACCTACTCTCTTCGCATTTTGGACAACGCATTAAAAGGGACTGACATAGTCGAAAAAACAAAACAACATAACTAAGTATATATATGTTGTATATATTATGTTATAATGTAATTATTTTTGTAATGAATTCAGTTAACCTGCAAGACAGTTTTGCCCACTCTAAAGATTCTAAATGATAGTCTCAGCTCAGAAGCTATTTAAGATTTAAAGTTTTGCTTCCCCCCCCCCATATGGCTAAGAACACACCGCACACCCTGACTTTAATAAATAAGGTTTTACTTATTTATACTAAATAAAAGAATGGTGAATTGATTTACGAATTAACTGAATACAACAGACGATTTGCCATTGAGGATACTGAGTTGGAATGACGCTCAATACGTCAGATTACACTTGATCGCCTAGCGTATTTTCTTGAAGGGGAATTGACGGTAGCGAAAACGCTGCTTCAAAGAAGGTACAGAGGTCATTTGCATATCCGGGCCGCTGTTAGCTGGTGGATCGAGAAGGCGTTGGTGTGGCCAGGCCGGCCAGATCCGTTAAGCGTTGGTTTTTTCTCAGGAGGTCGCCCTACCTTCGCTGGCCCAGTTCGGCTCTTTTCGTTCCCTCATACACATCTTGCATACTATTTTACACCCTTTATTTACTATATTTTATTGATCTCATTGGGGAATATAGTTATATTGCCGTTATTATTACTTTTATTGTCGTTGCTTTGCCGATGACGTGGGCGATTCTCTACGATTACGGGTTACGACAACGTAACCCTTTTCAAATTTTAAAAGCGTATTCAACAACACCTCGAAATGTGCTGATATGTTTTTGGCTAGACAACATATAGAGGGAAGTATGGCAAAAAAAAAATTTGGTATACAAGACTACTCAAGTCGTAGATCAGAACTAGTCAAGATTATAACTTTTGATTTTTTCACCCACATTTTTATGACGGTAACGGAAAAAGAGCTTCAAAGACATTCTAAAAACATAGTTCTGGTAGCCAACAGTAGAAATAACACAGGTTACAGCTAAAATATTAACTATTTTTTTCACAATGATTTGATAAATATCTAACTATGTATTTGTTACTTGGTATTAGTAAGCAATAATAAACCACAGGTCATTGGCAATACTATTCTGAATGGAATTATACAGGAACATTTATGTAAAAACATTAATGCTATCTGATTGCTAACTATTTTCCGAAGGATAATAAATATTTATACGTATACATACAGTACTGGTCAAAATTTTCCGGACAGGTTATATATATATATATATATTAATTCTCAGAAACTGTAAAAAAAAGACATAAAAACATAAAAGAACGTTAATAGTTTAAAAAACTAACGGATTGATCAAATTTATTTTTGAATTAAGAAAATTATTTACAGTATGACTAATATTTATCAAGGTATCTAGTACAAAGCAATATTTTCATTCGGTTAGCTAAAATGGTTCGTCGTACTTGATATCTGTAAAAAAAACTATTAGTTTTTCATTTGAAGGAAAATCTTGTGAAATCGCTAAAATGTTATAAGTACTGTGATTTATTAAACAAAGTGGAAGGCCTCGTAAAACTACTCAAAACATTTATAGGCGAAAATCCGTTGCTGATGTCCGAAAAAATAAATAAAAATATCACAGTGGAATCCGAAAACTTTTGACCTGACTTGGTATATAAAGTTTATACATTTATTATTTTTCAAGATATCCGTAATTTAACGTTGAAAAATGAGTTTCAGATTTCTTAACAATTTAGTTTCAAAACAAGCAGGTCTATTGCTTTGATAGCTTGTTTTTTGGCAAATTTCGTTCGCATTTGTGAAATACACCCTCGTTGGTAAGCGTACTCCTGAAAACAATATAGATATCGCTTAATTAAACCTTTGAATTTATCTTGTACCTTTTTTTTTACATTGTTTCCTAATCGTGGGATTCTGGAGGTAGGCGAAGATTCCAGCGTAATTCACAAGATCTTTCTTTCCGACGCAACCGAACCTATCTTATCTTTGATCTTAGTCACGGTCTTGGAGGTAGGTGGCTAGTAGCCCCAGCTTTGAACTTCGCAATTTCCCGACTCCTTCGAAATTTCGCACGTATTTTCCGGTCGCTAAGGAAATTTCCTCCGTTTACTAATCTACTCCATGTAGGATGGATGAATCCCACGCTGCATCTCCGTTTTATTTCTATCGTTTCCGGCACAACAGGCAAAAGTTATTGAGGATTCTACACATCTGAATGATATTTAACTTTTAGTATGGATATGTTGTGTTTGTACCGTCAAAGGTCTCTTTGGACCTTGAGGGCCGATTAAAAGGCATGATAAACTATTTCAGATTTGCAAGATTGATTTGGCATATTTCATTTATATCATACCATTCGACAACCCTCCGTACTTTTTTGATATCCTTCAATCTCCACCACTTGTGAAATCTCCTCCATCGGACCTCTGCCTTCCATCCCACAGATAATCCTTCTTTGATCGTTCTTAGTACCATCACCTAACGTATGGAATTCTATCCATCAAAATATGCACCAATCCTTTATCCTTACAACATTTGGTAGTCCCTCCTTACTTCCCAGACCGATACAAGATGCAGTAGGTATGGATGAGATCGTTTATCACAATCACTTATTGCCCAATGAGGCAGACTGTAATTTTATCATTCAGGCTATCTTTCTTATTTTATGTTATTATGTCCCT
This sequence comes from Acanthosoma haemorrhoidale, assembly GCA_930367205.1. Taxonomy (NCBI): domain Eukaryota; kingdom Metazoa; phylum Arthropoda; class Insecta; order Hemiptera; family Acanthosomatidae; genus Acanthosoma; species Acanthosoma haemorrhoidale. The sequence continues at coordinate 80,162,882 of OV884009.1, read as the reverse complement.
TGTTATTTAGGCTAGATGACATATTTCTGACTTTTATGCATGATTATGTATGTAATCTGTACTCTAAGGAGTATATTCTAAGGAAAACCATTTCCATAAATAACCCCCCTCCCAATATTGTATCAAATTCTCACCAGCAAAATGTGTTGACCAGTCACGTTGTGGGTTAATGCCCTCCCTGGTAGATATCACTATGTGAATTTATTCTTGGCCCGGTGAAGTTATAAAGAAAACTGGTAATAAACAATTCTGGTTGTTTAATTAAGCCACTTAAGAGGGCAGAGGTAGATAAAACGAGGCGCGTCAATTTTGTCATTATGATAGTCCCTTATCATTCCTGAATAAATGTACGTTTTAATTCATACAAGGTAAATGTGAAGAATTTGAATTGCCCATATCATTTTCTACTTCACATATTTAACGTGCTGCATTAAGCATCTTATACCCCATTTTTTAAAAAAACCGATCGCCTAATCAAATAGAACACACCCATTTTCATCATAAATATTACCAATGTGTTTATCCTAATAATAGGTATTAAATGAGTGATAGGCAACGTGGGTGGGTTTTAAACAGGGCTGTAAACAGCTTCATTTTGACTGCTTCAGAAATATTTTGATTTATTAAGGTTAAGAAACTATAATCTTAGTTAATTAGGATTTGAATCATATGAATCACATTATTAAATACATTTTGATGACCGATTTTATTTCTTTTATCAATATTTTATGTAACGTTGCTTGTCATCACTCTAGCAAGTATTTCCAAGTTTTGCTAAAACACTTTAAATCTTTTCGAAATATGTATTTGCTAGAGCCATAACGGAAAAGCCGTTACAGTTTACTAAAATATTTCCATACCCTAGTATATAGTAAAGAGGAGTCGTAGCTTGATGGTTTAGCTCGGCACTCCATAAGATTTTTTTTTGTCTGGGGGACTCAGCCTTGTGAGGACAAATTGAGTGGCTACTTGATTCAAGGAGTAGCGAATCCGGTTAGGAAACCCGAGATAGGAAAACAGCCATTAAGCTTGAAAGGTATCACACTTGCACCTCAGTGCCACCTACCAACTGTGGCGACAACCTTCGGTAGGTCTTCGTAGGGTGTAGAACCATGGATTTAATTGGGAATATTGACAAATTCCCGACATTGAGGATAACGAAAATTTTGTGTCTCGTGAGATTCACGATCCACTTGATCTGGTTCGAGTTTTATACCAATACTGATACGACCGATAGGATCTACTGCACCCCCCCCCCCAAGAACGTTTACAACTGTGATATATAGTGGTTTTAACCTCAGTAAAATTAGGTGAGGAGCCTAGGATTTAGTAGAGATCGTCTAGCTCAATGTTTATCAAGAGAGGTAAATAATGTTATCTGCCTCAATGATAGACGGGGCGCAGGCAATTGTAAAGTGATAAATTGAACTACCTCCAGGCTGATCCAGCAATTTAGCAACCGTTTCAAGACGTAATCCGGGATCGAACCCATTCCCACCCTGACAATAAAATTGGTAGAACGTTTATTCGATATGAGTAAATTTTATTTGTGACATTAGCCATGGTTAGTTTATTAACTGACGACATTTCAACGCACAACATGTGTTTGTATGAGGCCCTAGAGTGAGAAGAATAGATTATGGCATTAAGACTTTAACCATTCCACACTAGGACTAGATGCAGGTATAGGTAATATGTCGAAACGTTGTACATAAATACATTTGATGAAAATCTAAGTCTTCTTTCGTTAACCTTAGCATATATCCCCAGAGTTCATTGATAACTAGAAACTCACAATTTAATATTTATTTTTATCGTAATGCAAATAATTAATAACACTTTTAATCGCGTTTAAATGGAATTATCAGTATTTTTCACACCGTTGGGGTTAACGAATGAAACCTGTATGTAAAATCGCATGGCTAAGTCGAGCATATGAGGCAAAACGGGATACAAATACAGGCACAGGGATGAAAATATGAGGGTTTATGATTATTATTAATTAAAAAATATCCACTGGTAGGACCGGGACACGAATCCTGGACCTCCCCGACATTTGCCCCCCCCCCTTCTACCCCCCATTTCACAATCCATAACATAACGAAAATTGGTCTTATAAAAACGATATATTAAAATATTTTTTCTATACTCATATTCTATGCCTTAATATGAACAAACTAGGCTCTCGAAAAATTAATTACGCGTCAAATTGTCCATGCTCTGTGGACGTTTTCACCCGTGGAGGGATTGAGTGGATCTTTTGAGTCCCGGGTCGAGACCCGAATTTTTGATCTGTTGACTTTTTCTTTGGCTGGTAATTATTAATTGCTTTGAAAACCTATGTTACAAAACTGTTGATACAAGGGTTTTTGGTTGCGAAAATAAACTTGAAACCCTAAAAAGTTATCAGGCTATTATTGATCTTCGATAAACTGGTTAAAAATATATAACGCAAGAGATTTTATTATTGTTTTAGTGACACTGTTTGTTAAAACTTAGGCGACAATTTATGAGTCTAAATATGATATACTCGTAGAACTATGAGCGGTAGCCTTGCTCTACTCCGTTATCACCGGTTCTCAAAGGCCGGTATCAGTTTGCAGTTATCAATTAGGAGAAACGTTAGTTGACAGTTGACAGCCGACATACACGTACAATCCTACCCTTCTCTTTTGTCAGTTATCGTCAAATATGTTTTTAATTGTGGCCTTGAAGAAACTTCATCACATGCTTTCTAATTCCAGTTTTCTCTGCTCTGAACTGTAGTCCAGCTTTTCGAAATTCTCCTAATAATATTTCAATTATAACTACCTATTTTTGATACTTATTATCAGATAATTTGCACTTAAGGGTGTTCACAATTGTTCACTTAGTATTTTTTCCGCCTGTTTTTAATCGAAAATTTGCTTTATAGTATTGATATTTTGTATATTATCAGCATTAAGTATTTATATGAATTTTTGTATTCATTTTTTGAGAGGATTGGTGGCATTGACTATTCCATGTGGAAAAACCCCAGTTGAATACTGCTTAGAGTTTCCACTACGGAGATATTAGCATCTGTACTGTTGTCTTGGGAACAGAGCTGATTTACATTGCCAAATGCATCAACTCCTCTATTGTTATAAATAAGAAATAAAAATTGAAAAATACGGAAAAAGTAAATCAAATTTTATCTGTAATCATTTTTGGATTGATTTTAAATTAGAATGAGAAATTTTGGTTTCAATATATTAAATTTTATCTTTATGATGAAGTAGCATATTTTATACGTCATTCCATATATTTACACCAATTTAATTTAAAATTACAACAGTGCCTTTATTAGTCAAATTTGCTCAATTTTATCAGCCTTTATTATTTCTTCATTAGCTGGACGATAGTTTTAATTGTTCTATAAACATGTGACGTTTAATCGTTAAACTGTGTGATTTGTTTGTGTATAAGTTGGTGTTTTTCTGGGTGACCGATTCACAGCGTATCTCGTGTCACTCATGAGTACAAACTGCTGTCATCTTTGTCACTTTAGCAGATTTATACGTGTATTTTCTGAGTGCCTGTATGAGGTTGCCAATCATAATCACTTTAGTCGCCGTGAATGAAATTAGACACATGGGATGAAGGGGCGGGCTACTTTGCGCTGGGGACTGAACCGACGCTCCTCGATAGGCCTGATAGCATAGCAGGGCATCTCCACCATTGCAAATACTCTCCCCCTCCCCACTGCCATATATTATTATCTTCACCTTCGCCCTCTCAGTTTTAAAACGCTTTAGTCTTAGGTTCTAGTTTTAGGTTTTAGTTTGTGATCTGAAGGTGAGCCCCATCACCTAATCCTGTACCCAGTGATTTGTAATTTTAACTTCAAATAGAAAATTGTTATTGTAATTCTACCCTCCTTCGAATGCATCTGCGTATGCAGTAACAGGAGACATTTGTATATCGAAAATTTGTAAATTCTAAAACTTATTGATCTATAAAGGGGTTTTGAAATTAAAAAAAACAAAAAAACCCTCTCAGTATCCTACCATGCTACGCCTAATTGACTTTCTTACTGCTACTTACTGTATTTTTTTTTGTTTTGACCCGGCTTGATCAAGAATTTCATAATTGTTTTTCGAATTTTGTACCACTTGGCATGAAATTATCACTACCCATTGTATATTTTTGGTTTTGGCCCGGTTTGATTGAATATGGATTGACCTTTAAAATAGCGTATCTATAACAAATTAATAATACGGCCATAGAAAGTATAACGCCAGTGATATAGGACAATCGCATACACCATTCCGAGAAGCTGCAAGAAATATATTTAGAAAGAGGAGTTGACATTATAGAACAATTTATTCTTTGTTTTTCTTCAGATTCGTATACTTCAGAAGTTGAAGGCGGATGAATCACACCGCTGGGATGAAGACTAAAACTCTAAATTCACCAAACCTGTTGTTTAATCAATTGTCTAAAATGACATAATTAAATTAATTTCTGAATGATTTCAAATTTTCATTTAAATTTATCGCAATGAAATGTTCTTTATTGAATATGAAAAAAAAAAAATGGTTTCATTAAAATTAATACCATTTTTGATACAAAAATATAAACAGATAAGCCCTCCTTTACTGGACACTTAAGATATGATAATTGGGAATAACCCGTGTTGAATGTAATTTCATTATTATAACGTTCTCTAGTGAACTACAATAAGTTTGATAAATCCTCTTTTAATACCTTTCCTACACAATGGGCTTGTCATCGATCAACTTTTTTTTCACATTTCCATTTCATTATTGCAAATATGGTCACATCCAAACCATTCTACGCATCCTAATTAACTTAACAACTTTTTTTCAGATATTTAACAATAATTTAAGTATATTATTATAATTATATATTATGATTGACATCGTCGAAGTATAGAGAAGATAAGTAGTGTGCCATGCTTTCGTGACGGCAACTATATATGTTTGTGATATAGTTTTCGACCCTGGCTAATCTTCGTTAATCCTTATCCTTGCTTGATTTTTCTTTTTTAATCTCCTTCTTTATTCTTGGTAAATCTTTACCAAGTTACCGCCGTTTTAAGGATGTCATTTAGCCCATTTTCACTTTCCTCGCCCAGCAAACATCATCGGCCGAGCCAATTAATTAAAAGAGTGCATACCTAGGCAATTAATGGATAGATATCAAGTATCACGGATTTTTATTATTATTAACCGACTGCTATATCACAATACATTATTATATGCCCACCATACTCGAACAATATGTATTTAACAAATCACACAACATATTTCTCAGCTGAATAGATGTGAAAATACCCGTATTTTACAGAACGTGGCTGCAGGACCTGAGAATAGTCATGACCTATATAAAGTAAAAGGTATACTGAAAGTATATTACTCCTGTTTGAAAATCTAGCCGTCTGAATTCTTAAAGAGTATTTCCTTGTATGGGACGTCATTATAAATATTTTATTTACACAACAAATCCCTTGTTGGATTATATGGACTGACGGCTCACTGTACTCATTACCTATAAATTAAATATAAACCCTTTGGTTTTCTTTCCTTTTAACTATCATTGTACATTGTAATCACCTATAGAGGTCATTTGTCCTGTTTAGTTTGTACTATTTAATGAATATCCACGAGAAATTAACTATTTAATAGAAATTTGTAGTCTTCATATTTAAAATGTAACGAGAGGAAATCACTTTATTCAAAAAATATTCTTTGGAAGTGTGGCTGCCCAAATACATTATATTGTCAGATTATTATAAATGTAGTAATGTATGGGAATTCTCTAGTGACGGTCAAAGAAGACTGATACGCTCCTGCGGATTAGCATCCCCACCACAGATTCCAAAACGTTTATTTCCTTAGATATCCAAGTTTAACTTTTATATTTTGGTAATTAGTGGGTCATATTTTCTTTTTTAGTATATTGTTGTTTTATGTTATTAGCGTAAGTCTTTGTTATTTCTTCTTTATATGTTTTATCGGATAACGTTCTCCATGTTATAATCTCGTAAGTATAATAATTATTTATCAAGAGATTATTACTTGAGTTTTTTAGTAGGCCATAGTTTTATATCCTTATACTTATTAATTTCTCATAACATATGTCATAACTTATTGTTAGTTTGTTTTGTGGTTTTCTTCTTTTTAATTCATAAACGTAAGTGAAGCATTAATCCAATATATATATATATAAACAACTTTATTGAGATGAAATTACAATCTGCCTCAATACTTAATAGGCAATAAATAATTGAGATAAATGTTTTCAATCATACCATATTTACAATTCATCATTCACAAGCACATTCATACAATATTTACAAACAGCCCAGGGGCCACCCAAGTCCACATAGTTGTTGCCTCCCTGTCATGCGAAAGAGGAAGCGGAGTCTTGGGAAGTCCCCCACGCTCCCCCACCAGCCACGCCGAGCGAGGCCGAAGAAGAGCGCGAGAGCCACATACGCTCAGGACATGATTGGAGAAACAGGCCATTGCCAGGACTCCCACTGTTGCGCATTTATAGGAGGTCTCGGAGACTGAAACGGCAGTGGCTTCGTTAATTATAGTTAGTTATTTAATAAGTTCTTTCCTTCAGCTTGATAACAATTGTAAGTGTAAATAAATTAGGTGTTGATCAACGGATGTCTGTAGACAATGCAACTTCCCGGAAAACTATATCCGACAAGAACCTTGTTCAATTTCAAAATCATGTTTATTTTTAGTAATTACATAGAAATTAAGAAAAATCTTTTTATGCTTAAGGCATCATACAGCCCCTAGTAGATTCCCTTATTCGAATACAGTACATGATTTTGTACTTTATGTTTCCATATAACCATTTATTAGAGGATAAGAAAAAAAAAAGACTCTTTAGTTGGCATATTAAGTCATTTTTTTCTAATTAGTAATTGTTGTGAAAATACTGAAACAAGTCAAGTACAATTAAAGTACTTGGAGTTTAATTATCCCTAAATGAATTTCCCCCTGAACGACACCAAAACTAAAACTCTGGTGGTGTTTGCCCCATAGTAAGAAATACGAAGAAGGATCAAGGTATCCCTTTGCAGCAATTGATAACGTCCCCGTGCTAAAGTAGTGGGGATGGGTGAGCTAGTCGACCTAGATTAGGTCATCTAAGACGATAAACAACTGAATTTTTATATTTCTATCAAAAAAAGCCCTTTATTTGAGATTGAATTTATTATCCAAATGGCGGGTGTCTAACAAAGGTTGTGGATACCAAATTCTTAGATGCAATATATCATATTAAATGAATGTGAAGCTTCTATACATAATTCTATAATTCCAAATAATTAACTAGCTGGGTACGAGCACATTCCGAGCTTCCGAAGGCATGAGGTTGGAATAAAGAACTGTGCTGACAGGTTCCTTAGAATTGCTAAGTAGACTTATTCTACTCCATTCGAATAAAACGGTAACCCTCGGAATTAATAGTGTTCATTTCCTCTGAACGGGATACTCTTCGATAATGCCAGGAAAGTGTTTCATTTGTGATAATGGAGTAGAGGATGATGGCAGCTACGTTGGTGAAAAAAGGGTTATTGGTTTGAGAAAGATAAGCGTGACAAGAGGTGATATCAAAGCTTAGACTCTTCATCGTAAGAAAAAAGTGTATGTATCATATTTCTGACATATAAAAAACTATGCCAGACATCAAAGCGCAATAGCACAAAACGAATCATAACACATCACATTAAATTCCTGGAAGGTGATCATTTCAGATTTGATTTTAAAAGTCAGTGCCTCTTTTGTGATCAAACAGTGGATGAAGAGTTTCACGTGAAGAAAAGAAAAACATCGTTGTCTAGGCGCCGACAGGTATATGCTGTCCAAACCCCTACTTTTGATGAATCTATTAAGAACCGAGCGACACTAAAAGAAGATGAAGGGGGGGGGCTGTTTTATAACGCATCGACGCTGTAGGGGACCTACATGCGAATGACTGTTATGTAAATTTCTTCGATGTTCATGGACCACCAATCAAGGTCCCAAGAGGTCGCACTAATGATAAAAAAATTACAACTACGATGAGGGAGATTTATAAGTATTTGGATGAACACGGTGACTGTCAGCTTTCTATGGAGTATGAATATGAACTTACGGAGCAAATTTCATGAGACGAAAAGCCAACGGTGGCTACTATTAGAGCGAGGTTGACCCAGAAATATGGCGAGCGTGTAGTACTCAGCCAAACGAAAACGAGCAGTACTGTTGTCTGCTTTCGTGTGAGAACAGCGGCCAAGAATTGTACAAGCATATGATACAGACATATACCAACTGACGATTTTCTAAATCGAGGATATGGTTCTAGAAACCCTCACGGTGTTCTTGGGGATTCGTTGGTTTCTGAAAAAAGAAGAGAAATGAATAAAGTGAAACGAAAACTAATGTCTATTATTACTACAATTCACCATGTGGGTGGCGGAAAGTTGATGGTATCCACGCTCTGCAGTTTGCACCTACAGCCATGACACATGCACAAACGGCCCACCGATTCAAGAATACTCCGACGAAGAATAGGAGAAAGGGGCTGAAGAATTCGACTTCGAAGAGCCACATCGACCCACATGCATATCTGGTTTTGATGCATGCCTCATATCAGTTTTATATTACTTTTTTTCCTAATTCATATGTTACTATTGTAATAAACTACCTTGTTTTTACTATTATGTTTTAATGAAATTTTCATAAGAAAATTGTGAGATTTTGTTCTCTTTCCTAGTTATCTCCTGAAGTGAACTTAAACAATATGAAATATACTGTAAATATATATAATAATATTGTAAACAATTGTATTTAGTAAATATATATAAAACACAATAAGATATTATATATCAATGAAATATAATAAGTTTTATCTGTAATTTTAGTTAGTAGAATATTAAACAAATAGTGATACAATATAAAATGTTTTAAATAAAACATAACATTAAAAAAAAAAAATCAGATTACTGACTGTGTAGATGATGATGGATTATGTCAAATGAATAGATAACACTCTCAGACCACCTCTAAGGGTCTCAGATTTTATCGAAAAAGTCATTTGTGGTTTCGGGAATGGTTCTTCTACATTCAAAGGGCACTCTTTCATTTAAAATTTGTATTTGTCTGACCTCCCAGAATTGTTCCTTCGAATAAGGGATGTATTTTTTGTAAATTCCTCTCTTCCACTCGATTTTGACTGCACTCCTTGCTCCGGGAATATTGGCTCCAATCCAATATTCATGGTAGATCAAACGAATAGGCATGGCAGGCTTCATTTCATAATTTCCTATTTTTTTATATTTACATTTTCATAGTAACATTTATGCGATTTGAAAACCTCTATAACGTGTTTAGGCAAGTTTTTCTAACTTTTTGGTTGACTGAATCGAATGAAACCACATTCAGAAATATATCTTACATCCAGAAAGAACATGTTCTAATAAAATATATTAATATTTCAACCTGGAAAGAGTCTCGTTTCAATTTTACAGCTCATGTTTGATGTGATGAACCTGGTCTACGGATCCTCAAGTAAGAAATAATTTTATGTCACTCTATATACTTAGTGGAGATAACAGTTAGATGAAGCATAGTAGAGAACTCGAAATATGATAATAAATCTGAAGTTTCACTGGTGAAACACGGTCACCTTGGCAAATCCAACTTGTAACCCCCCCCCCTCTATCTCCTATACTACGGACTCTATGAAAAAAAATAAACATAACGTTTACTATAGGAAATTTTGTGTACGTTAATTTTGTAAATTTATATTGTATGAATGTGCGAGCGAATGATAATTGTAAATATGGTACGAATGAAAACACTTATCTCAATTATTTATTGCCTACTAAGCAAAGGCAGATTGTAATTTCATCATAATAAAGTTGTTGACAATAAAAAAAAAAAAAAATTTGTAAATAAAGTACCTTTGCTAAAGTTGATGTTTCCGAGATATTTGAGAAAACCCAAATAAAGGGACCTTAAAACTGCCCCCCACCCCTCATTGGTGGGAACTTTTTTGTACTTTTCGACACTCCAAAAAATTTTAGAACTATATGATCTTTTTTTCTCTATTTTTCCTTTGTTGCCTGGATTATATGTCGCCGGAACTGCACGCGGTTGTGGTTGGGATTTAACTACTGCTTTGAGGGAAATATAGGGGACATATTTCTGCCCGGCAGTGACGTCATTGATTCGGTCTCCCACTGCTTAACTACCAGCAGTCACTGCCAACCGCTACGTCCGGCAGTTCCGTCGGGATGATACGTTAACTAGATCACATAAAGATGGCTGTGTTTGAACTTGTCTATTGTGCTTCGTAATGCTTCTTGTTGTTGAACCTCGGCTGTAAACGATCAGTAGATGATAATCTATACAATCTCTGACGACGATCAGCGACTGCGAGTGACTGATTGACACCTGCTGTCACCGGCAGCGATTCGAGCCGCGCCCGTTACGGTTCAGAAGAATTTGCAAGCCCGATCAACCAGCGAACGACTGTACGTCGCCACGTTTGATTTATCGCAGCATAAGCAGGTCGCTCGTCATCGCACCTTTCCATACATACATCACCGCCTTAGCACCTATCATATCAGAACTATAGAAAGAAGTTGACTTGGGTCAAAGGGGGTTTGAGTCTGCTCTAGGGGGACTTGGCGAGGATTTAGTTGATTTGAAATCTTAATGGTACATTTAACGACTCCTGATAATATACTGGTCGGATTTTTATTAAACCTAATTTACAGGAAGTATCTATAAACCAATTAAACGTAACAATGCGGGCCTGCTTCGCTAAATCCTAAGATTTCTCAAGTCCTAGCTCAGGCTGTGTTTCAGATTTAAAGTTTTGGAATATACCTTCAAGATTTAAGATCATATGAAACTGCTTTCGTACAGTATACATGTAGACCGGTTTCGTTTGGAAGGTAGAGCCTATCTTTCGAGGATTGGCTAAAACATATGTTTATAAGCGGCCTTGCATGCTACCGTTAGGTTTTTCCTCCCTTCTCCTCCTGATAGCTAACTGCTCGTTACTGAACCCTGTACTGATGAAGGCATATTTGTTGATCCATGAAATTAAAAAGGGATTTAAAAAGCTTGCAGCACTGATTGTTCTTTGAGTAAGTACTCAGTACCATTTTGGCGAACGAATAACAAACATTTTAAATGTATTAGTTTTTTTAATCCATATTATATCCATAGAGGTTATTTATTCAACTATATTCCCGAGCTCGGGGGACTGGCTCATTTTTGGAATGGTGTTGGGCGATCGGGTTCTGAAACGAACCAACCGTACCCATACTACCTAGGATATTTTCTCTAAGGGGTGGGTCTGTTCGGGGTTAACTCACCCTCGTAGGGATAAATGAGTAGGCACTTAAACAGATAAATAGTGTAAATCCAGTCCCACTACGAAAAGTTTGAGAACGCTCAATGCTTAACCACCACAGTGTTGCCTTCGGTCGGCGCTAATTCTCCCTGAGGTTTTACGCTATTGATTTATTTTTTCCAAAACTTTGTTACGCTGTGTATTTTAAGGTTCGTATATGATAACTAGGAGTACGTCCAAAACAATGAAACATGAAAAAATTCGGCACCGCATCAATTACCATACGTTTAATTCTTGCTCAATTATCAAGCTAATTATGATTCGCTGTTATAATTTTCACCGCAAATGACCAATAAGAACAAATGAAAAACGGTAATGCAAAAATAAACACTAAAATATTTCAGAAAACTAAGTTTTGGTAGCCCACCATCGCGTATTTAATGCTGTTCCAACTGAATTGTTGGCGTTATCAATGTTTGAGTTTTTCTCAAACTCCATATTTAGTGACTGTAATGGATTAAAAAATAAAATGACATATTATAAGAAATTATGTATGTTAACATTAGTCCGAAACATAGCAATAAACGATTGTTTAAAAGTTTAGGCAGGATATTATGAACATCTTTTAAATCAATTTAAGTATCATTGATCAAAAATACCACGTACATTTTTTTTTAGTCATTTAAGTGTTTAAAAAATTCATGCACATACTTAAGGCGCGTGATCTCTCGATATTGTTGCTTCATTTTCTATGTCATTTATTTATTAAAAAATAAATTTTATTGTATAATAGGTGGGAAAAATAAAATTAGACACTAACATTTCAAAAAAATCGTTCTAATAACAGAAACATCAACACTTTAAGGTGACCCAATAAACACTTAATCGGGTATTCTATCATTGTTCTAATTACAATTAAAAAAAAATGTCTGTGGACTACTACGAAAATGCTTTATAACAATGCCCACTATATCTCTGTGCGAACCGTTTACTAGTCTCATTTAGCTTTCATAAATCCGTTATACACTACTTTCATTCATAAAAGGAAGAGTGTCTTCAATAACAGTTATGAATCTTAATGTTGGAATGAGATTGTTAGACAGCAGTGTACAGAATGAGCGAATGGTTCTACTTTCAAGTTATGCACATATTTTAACTGTAAAAATATAATTGTATGTTATGAAAAAACTGGTTCGCGCTGTTAGCTTTTAATCTAAGAACTGCTTGTATGAATTATCTCATTTTCTAGGTGAGATGCTCAATTTTGGAGGATACGAAGGAACGTCTGTCTGTTCTGCGGTAATGACTGTTAAAATGATGCAATCTGTTTTGAAATTTCAAAGGCGTATTCATCAACACATTGGGCTGTAGTCTAAAAGGTGTTAAAAACTTTTGAAATTTTTCTAGGACACTTAATATTGAGTAGGGTACAGCACATCCCTATATTTTCTGACGTTCGCCAACTCACATCTTACATTACGTTTGGTACATAATTTTAAAATTATTACTTACAATTTATGAAGACAGAAATTAAAGAGTATAGAAGTTATATTCCTTTTAATTAATAAATTTGAATCTGGAAGAAAAAAAATACACAAATATATAAAATTAAATAATATGCTAAACTAATTAAATAACAAGAGCAATGATAATACAGAGTTAAATAAAACAGGTAGATAAAATAAGACAAGGCTGGCATAACAATGCGTAAAACAATGCAAATTAAAAACGTTATTTACATTGTATAAAAGGCAGTGTTTATTTTTATAATTAATAAAAAGATGAGGCAGTCAAACGACTATAATTTCCTGAAGACAATTTGGGAATTTAACTTATTAAAATGCTTCAAGTGAGTAGTTTAAACCTTTTATTTTTATTTTCGTTGTTAAATTAAAAAAAAGTCTTAGTTTTATGGTGGCCACGCTTTTGAGCATAACTTATTTTAACTATGAAGTGATCCATTAGAGGGGGGCATGTGACGGGCTGTCCGTCAGTGAAATCTGTAGTGTTTTTTAATGGCCCAGGTCCGGCCAGCACTCGAGTTAGTTCGTGATTAAAACCTTTTTGGACTCCCTTCAATAACCGTTATGTATTGGAATTACGGGTTATATATATATATATATATATATATATATATATATATATATATATGTATGTATATAAATTTGGCTTTGCATTCTCTATACTGTTGGTGTTCGATCGTCTGCTACCGTACAAAAGTGGTCAACATCGGTCCAACAGTCCCGGAGAAAGACGTTACGGGACAGTGGAGTTGTACAGATGATTTCTGTTGAAGGTTCCACCCGCCAAGTGTCCAAGGAGATTAGGGTGCTTTACCTGAAGGGAGGGTCCAGGTAGTGAATGGGGCACCCCTGGGAACAGGTTGTTAACTGAGAAGGCTTGAAAGATCGCTCTCATCTTAAAAACCAGGGGAGCTGTTAGCTCGTCGTATGGACCGGCCTGTTCACTTTTCTTGACATGGAGTGAAAGGGAACCGACCGCATAGGGCTTGAAATTACTACAATAAAATGCAATGAAATAATATATCACAAAACAAAAGTAAACAAATAAAGATTGCACTTCAATTAAAAACAAAATATTTACAATAATTCCAGTAAATAAATACAAGCATGAGTGTATGAAGGTAATCAGGTTCAATTAAAACAAAATAGTGATTACATTATTATAGGGTGTATATAAATATATTTTCAGAGGGAACAGTGTAATTTTAACATGCAATATAATAAATAATGGTAAATAATAAGGCAATAACAAAAAATCTGGATAAAAAATAACAATATCAAAAATTATAGAATAACACTAATAATATATAAATAATTTCCAAGCTGCTGAGGAAGTTTTATGGGAACGAGTTTTGGAGGTAAATGGAGCGAGCAAGACAGGGAGCAGAGCAAGGGAGGTAGTCGAATGCTGCAGGGTATACACAGATGGTCTGAAAAGTTTCCGACCTCAACATGAAGATGATAATAAAATAAATAAAAGCTAGTGAAATAAAAGCTTTGTTAGGTCGGAAACTTTTCAGACCACTCGTAGAACTAACACAAGTTCTTCTGAGATTAGAGTGAGAATTTAAACTCTAGGAGATGGCTTGTATAAGGAGGTAGAAAAGAATTAATGGTTTGGTAACAAACCACCAAAAATAAAAACCTTGAAATATTGTCTGCGGAAGAGGGGTAAGAACCACCGTAACTCGTCGTGGAGATCCTGGACCACATCGGAGTCCCGAACGAAAAAGCTCTTGACTCGCTTCACCGTGTCCGATGAAAGACTCCTATAGGCACACAGTCATAGTCGTAGTTAAGGGGGATACCAGGAACTGAATTGGTTTGAAGATAGGGAAGGAGTTGGCGCGATCAAATAAAGGAATAGTTTAAGGATACCACCCAGAAGTCCCAAGGGTATAAGCAACAATGACATGTAGATACCACAGCCTTTGTTACTCAAGTATTAAATCCATTTTAATTTAACAAATAGTTTCTAGTAGACTGAAATGGCTTTAGCAGAACTCAATCTAAAAGATTAGGGAATGAATATGCAAACATTTCAGTATGTATAGAGATAATGCATTCAGAATGCATGCGGTCGCTCGTTTTACCGCTAAGGGGATGTTTGTGAACACAAGATTTGTTTTTTCAATTAACTGTGGTGGTAGTTTCGCAGGGAACTTGATTTTAATATAAACTACTTTGAAGATACGACTACCTTGACAGTGGTTGCTATCCAACGCTTCCAGCATTTCCGATAAGATAGATCTGTTTCGAAAGGAAGTCTTGATGGTAAGAATATCGACAAGAAGGGAGTGTGTAAGAAGTGCTGAACGGTGAGGATGGCCACTGGTCCGAGGAGACTGGAACAAAGGCTTGGTAAAAAAAGTGTTGGGTCCATGCACTTCATCTGCTGAAGAACCTAGCAGTCAACCTAGAGCAATGCTTTGACCAGAACACTATTGACCTCACGATACTGAGAACTGTGAAAGATGTATTAAGCCCTACGTACCTAAACTACTTTATTTTCTTTCTTAATGAAATAACTTCATTGTAACATAAGTCACACAAGAGATTGACTTTAATAGAAACGCATATTTCGCTCTTGGAAGCTTCACTCACCCTCGACTGACTAGCGTATTAATCCTTATTTTTTTTTTTTACTTCTTTATTGAGCTAAAATTACAATCTGCCTTATTAGGCAATAAGTAATTATGATAAGTGTTCTCATTCATACCATATTTACAATTTTCATTCGCTCGCTCATTCATACCTCCCAAATCCACAAGGTTGTCACCCCCCATGCGAAAGAGGAAGCGGAGTCTTGAGAAGTCCCCCACGCTCCTCCGTCATTCGCATCACCGGATACAAATTCATCCTTATTAATGAAGAAAGATTTGATTCATAAGGTGAGCCCCATCACCTTTGTACCTTTGTGTAGTTCCAGAACATGTTCAATGAGTATTTCATTGCAAAATATTAATAATATCTGGTAAAATTATATAAAATGTAGGCAACTACAGTCCATATATATAAGCTCTATAATGATGTAAGTTGATTTATTGTTTCGAATCTGCATTTCGATCGTCTAATTAATTTTGTAACAAGGGGATACGGGGGAAAAAAAAAAGAGTGAAATGGTTCTCACTGGTTCTTGCTGTAGATCCAAGAATCTTCTTTTAATTGGTTCCTTGTAAAATTATTTTTGATGTAAACCCCGAAACAATTTATCCTTAACTCAGGGGGAAAGAATGAACTTCTGAGTAGGAACTTAAGAACTTAAAAGTTAGCGCAGAGTGGCACTTTTTTCATGTTTAATGTTTCCCCTCTTATCGTAATTATTTCAATTACCCAGCATATTTTGATGTGTTGTGGAAAATCCTATTCCGAATACATACTTATCGTACATATGAATAAGGGCCGCCCCGTCCCGGCGGAAGTAGAGTCGCCTCTCTGTTCAGTCTCAAGAGTTATCGTTTTTAATTATTAACAAGGGATATCACTTGCCTGGAAACATGATCATAGTGGTTAAGCGATTCGACATTATTTTAGAGGAATCTTAAACCAGAGTATATCGCATAATAAACCACGAAACAATATAGGTTCTAGTATTGGAGAATTTTCAATATTGATGACCACAACGAGGGGGGGGGGAGTCTACTCTCCAGCGACCTAACTCCTGAAGCAACTAATAACTCGTTACTTTTTCTAAGTTTGAATAATTAAATTGTTCTTACCAGGCCTGATCATTTCCTAGTAAATGCCAGCATAGCGTACGTAACATGTTTATTAATAACCATTACTTTTGGTAAACAATCCTTCTATTATAATTATAATAATTATTATTGACAAATACTCTTAGTGGCGTCACTGAACTCAATATTTTTAGCTCTTGGCTGCGGTCTTAATTTTGTCACGAAAGAATCTGAAGACGTAATATGAAAAACATCTTCGTTTGTGGCTTTTTTTTTTTTTTTTTTTCTAAACCCCTTGAATTTAACACAACATGTGAAAAATAAACAAAAATTGACAGTTCTCTCCTCATTCTGCTATGCGCAGATGTATTTGAAGGAGGTTGGGTTACATAAATTAGATTTGAGGTTAAAAGTTAAATCATGTATACAATTCTAGGTGATGGGGCTCACCTTCAGTTTGACAATGTGAGAGAAAAACTTACAAACTAAAACCTAAATCTAGAACCTAAGACTAAATCGTTCCAGCCATCGATGGGGGAACGGAGCGGGGGTTATAGTGTTAAACACCGGGTTTGTCAGGTATTGAAGGGAGTCGAAAAATTTGAAATGTCTACGTTGGATGAATTCATCCACCGTAGGCAGCTCAAAGATACGTTTGTGGCCCTGCGAGATTCTGGTTTGGTGAGTCCTGTAGCGCTTTTAGTGTTTGTTCCTGCTTTCTTGTCCTTCTTCTGACTGAGTGAAAACGGCATTTTCTATTATCAATTTACCATGCAGCAGGATTTTGTGGGCAGTTACTGAGTGGTTATGCTATTTGTATAAAGATGTGGCTAATTCAGCCGTTTCCCGGCCATCTATGTCAAATTTAAAAATGCCGGAGTTACAGCAAATTTAGTGTTAGAGCCAACCTAACATTTTTATTGAATTAAGCTTCTAATTGGGGATTGGAACGTCATCTAAGTACAGCGTTGAGAAAGAAAATCATTAGAATAGGAAATGACAGACAAACTGCTCAGTTACTTGTACGCTTTCTATTTCGTTTTAATTCCTTAGCAAACTACTAATCTACAAAGTTATACTTAAACCAATCTGGACATACGGAATAGAGCTATGAGGGACAGCAAAAAAGTCGAACATCAAGCGTATCCAATCCTTTCAATCAAAAGTCCTGAGAACAATAGTAAATGCCCCCTATTATGTCAGCAACAAAACCCTTCATAACGACCTTAATATACCCTACATTCTAGAACTCATCCCTTCCAAGTTTATGAAATTCCACAGTAGCCTTTCCAACCACCCTAATCCTGTAGCACAGTCATTGCACTGCGCCACTCATCCCTATAATCCTCCCCGGAGACTGAAACGGCAGTGGCCTCGTGACCTGCTATAAACGCGTGACAGTGGGAGTCCTGGCAATGGCCAGTTTCTCCAATCATGTCCTAAGCGTCTGTGGCTCTCGCGCTCTTGGTCAGCCTCCACTGGCTAGTATCCGGTGACGTGGCTGACGGAGGAGCGTGGGGGACTTCCCAAGACTCCGCTTTCTCTTCGCGGTGGATTTGGGGGGTCTCTGGGCTGTCTGTAAATATTGTATGAATGAGCGAGTGAACGATGAATTGTAAATATGGTATGAATGAGAGCATTTATCTTGATTACTTATTGCCTTATAAAAGGCAGATTGTAATTATAGCACCATAAAGGAATATAATATAATATAATTCCTTAGCAAATAAACGTGCAAACTGCAGCTGATATTTGGATATCTTCCTTTGACTAGCCGCAAGCAAATAAAGGAAATGCTAGCAAGAACTTAGGACATGTTAGTTTTTTTTATTTTAAAGACTGAAAGAAGGGAGAAAAAGTGAAAATCAAATTACTTTTGACGATAACGGCGGAGAAAAAGTGAATTCCGAACGCACTGAAAAAAAATAAGCATAAACCACCCACTTATAGACGTATTTCACTTTCCGAAGTGCATGCAAATATGTTTAGAAAAGCTCACAGTTGCATTTGCTTACAAAAGTTCTTTTTTTAACGGGTGCATATTTATACATTTCAGCTACTTTTTATTTCATAACAACTAATCGTGGAAGAATCTGCAACATAAATATGGAGAAATTCTCCCTTAAACTATCCTTGGACGAATAAAGGCAATGCCAGACCATGAAAAATGTTTCCAACGTTTTATTGAGTGACTAGATCTCGGGACTTCGGAGCCTCGCCTTTCTCCTGTCTCCATTTACAGTTATCATGCCTGCAATTCAAAATATTCTTAATTGAATTTTCCATTAGCCGATTCTTGTTCAGTGTTAACGATTTTCACTAGCTACGATAAAAAAAGAAGATATTTCCGTAAGAGTAAATACGAGTGGTATTTTTTTTTCTACTTACGTTTCTGGATGAATTCATACTATTACGGATGAGTCATTTCATGCTTTTAAAAAAATTGAATTAGAATTGCACTACTGGATCCAGCCATCTCTTGCCATGGTTTCTCTCACATCTTATACGGTACATTTTCTTGATTATCTTTGCTGTAAAGATTCTTTTTACGATTAGAGAAACCTTCCTCCGCTTGATTCATCTCATGGTTCTTTTATGTTGATGGGCTTTACAGAAGAAGAAAAATAACTTCATATCCTCATTACATTGCAACATTTTCAACAAATAAACACAAAACCTGTAATTAAGTAAAATATGGACATGTAAAACCTGAGACGTATAACACGCGATTTATATTTTTGAAATTGGTACCGATGTATCTTCAAGTGAAGATGACAATCTCTTTTTTTTCTTTTTTCTCCCTTCATAGCCTTTTTAAATTTACAGATAATTACATATATAATTATAGATCCTCAGGCGAATCCATTTACAAATTATTTCTGTATTTCCTGTAGCATCGCTACATTATATACAGGTTTTGTTATTTTATAAAAAATATATAATGAATAAACAAGTATAATGATATACATTATACGTGACTGGACTAAACTGACTAATAAAGGTGATGGGGCTCACCTTTTTGATCAACCTTAAAACTAACTTACATACTAATTCTTAACCTAATTTTTCCCCGACAATCTGTTGCTATCGATGCGGGAGGGGTGGTGGGGTCAAAGTGCTAAACACTGGGTTTGTCAGGTGCTGCAACGAGTCAAAAAACTTAATGTGTCTCCGGCGGATGAACTCACCCACCGACGGCACACCAAGCAACGGGTGCAGATCAGCGTTCTTCAACCTCTCGAAAGAGGTGTGTCGGACCACTTTTCGCATGATTCCATTCTGGAAATGTTGGAGACATTTGGCTGTATTGTCAGTCAAGTGGGTAAATAGCGGGGCACCGTACAGCAGAGCTGGCCGGAGGACACATTTATATATCATCAATTTGAGACGAAGCGACAGGTTAGGTTGAAGTTAGCAAGTGCGATAGCCGGTAAGACTTTTGTCGTACATTTTCTATTTTATTTATAATTGAACTCTTCTTCTATATATAGAAAATTATTACAGAACTTGGATAATAAGATAAGAACCTCAAATCCTATTAGGAGCTTTGAAGTGTTAGCTATCAGGGCTCTAGTTTATTAACATTTAATTATTTTTTCAATATCTTCCTTGGTTGTTTTTTAGGAACGCACAATAAGCATAATTGGAAGTCTAGTGTGGCATACTAATAAAAGTTTGATAGATTGAATAATATTTACGACCATTGTCGTAGGGACTTACAGACAAATTGATTCGTGAAAGTTGGCTTGGCAAATGTCCAGAAATCATACCAGTGTCAATGATTTTAATGCATTTTGTAATTATTATCCTCTCAATCAGCGAATATTACATATTGTCAATCAAGACGTCGACAAATTTTAAATTTGATGTAGTTACAAGATTTCTTTTTTTTTTTATAATTCATCAAAGAAGCATTTAATGCAACTAATCTGCGATTTGTGCTTCAACGGCAAAATTGAGCGTGTACACGATTTTAATAAAAAATAAATAAATCCATCACCTCTCAACCTTAAATTCGGTTCTATTAATCGAATTCGCTACTGATTTATTCAAGTTACTACTCATTTATCCTCACGAGGCTGAATAAACCCCGACTAAACCCATTCCCCAAAGAAAAAATCTTTTGTCGAGTCGACAACTAAGAACCCGGGTCTCCTACAATTAGACGTCAGCATATTAGACCACGAGGGCAGTTTTTTACATATGTAATTACATTCTAAAACACAGATCTGTCAATTACTCTGGATCACGAAGCCCTCGATTCCAATACCCTACTCAATATGAATTTTAAATAATATTTATTCTATAACCAATTAATTGATTAGTTGCCATCACGCTACATGGAGTTGTGTGTATTTTATATTTCGTCAGGTCGTCAATTGAATTCTTCATTTGGCATTTCATGTTTCCACGTCGAACTTGGCTTGTTTGAAATCTCGGATCAATTGTATTATTCTATGACCGCTAGTGTAGAACATGCACACATGCAGAAACAAATGTGGCGCAATAACACCGCCATTTGAAATCGCCGTCTCTCATTGCGCTTTGCAGCTAAACATCCTTTCTAGGAAGAAATGGTAAAATGTCTCTTACTTAATGAAGGCTGTATGTAAAATCCAATGACAGGATTATCCTTCGCTTACTAAATAAGGATTTTAAACATTAATAATCGTTTTGCATTATCTATAAATTATATCAATCATCAATTACGAACTGTCTTTCGACGGCTATCGATTTCTCTTACTTGCAAAATTATCACTCCAAGAAAAAAAAAAAAAAAAGATGGAAGTAAGAGAAATCTGGAAGATTTTTAAAAGTAATAGAAAGCTTCAGCGGGTTTTCCTTTCGAGGAATAGTTAACCCATTGAAGCAAGAAAAAAATTATAATTGAAATCAAAGGATTTCGTCCAACACGGGAGGTCTTATCAATTAATTTTCTGCAATACCAAAAAAATATATGGTACTATGGAACACATTTTGGTGTGAGAATATGTACGGTTCAAAAATCATTTAATTGTGTTACAAATCACACTTGGATAACTATTTTTATGGCTTAATACATTTATTATTATTTCTTTTATTTGTTATTTAGGGCTATCGATCTATACAAAGGAGCAAATACGCAACGTACAGTGGTACAGCAGCACATACATATTGTATATATTCGCTTTTAATTTGATATTATTTTATGGGAAGGCTTTCAGATATATGCTGATAAATCGTCTGTGAAAAATTTCTCTGAAGGCCAGGAACCAATTAAAGACGGTAAAGCAGAAACTTATAAATAAATGTGAGCTCCGATAATAAAAATATCTGTGTCCGCTCAACCTTGCCGATTGAATAGATTTTTGTTAATTACTATTTCGTATAAATTTAAAGTTTGACTGCACAGGTATAACATCCGTGGCATTATCCTGCAAATTCACTCTACCGCAGCTAAATGTTATTAAGTATAACGTCATAAATAGCATTATTACTACTAACGCATTCTTTGGCCTAGCTGTTGTGTTGGCTTGTAAGTGTACTTCGCTCAGCGCTAAATACCGTCTACGTTATTGCTATAATTTTACAAGCCATTCGGGAAGTCCACATGTGGTTAGGCATTTTGAGTGTTATGTTACGTTGTCTGAAACTAAGCGTATTATGTATTTTTAGTATAGCTAAAAAAAACAAACATTTACCGCCCAAATTGAAGGCATTAGTTCACATGATCAGCCAGTCATAAAAATGAAATAGTTTCTACCTACTCTATTAACAATTCCATCGGCTTAACGGTGCGTGTGTGAATTGACCATTCACTGGGTTGAACCGTTAGTTCGCAGGCTGTGCACTGTAAGGTAAAGTATCTAAGATATTATCTCCAGTTATTAAATGAGGTTTTCAATTAAAGAATGCACAATGTCTAACTATGATGCAATATATCCCCCCCCCGTGAGAATACGTATGTATAAATACATTATGTCCTTTCAAAGCACATTCCAGACAGCTCTCTCTTCTCTTACGATTATTTTGCCGAGCCAGGAGAGGCTATACTTTCCAACAGATATGGAACGATCGTCTTTCGTAAAGACTCGAAAACACATTATACTGGAAGGGTGACAGAGTGGAATGGACAGAGAGACGGTCTCTTGTCCCCTTGTTCTTATAAATTATGATAATCCATATAGACTACATCTTATACAATTTCTAATAATTTTACATTACGATTTGTGATTTTTACAAAAGTATAATGTACATTGTACATTCATTGGGTATACATATTTAAAAGTGACATCGCTTACCATATGAATCATAGACTTGTAACTAACTTACATCTGAGAAACAAAATCTTAACCTAATTTCCCCCCGACAGTATGTTGCCATCGATGCGGGAGGGGTGGTGGGGCCATGGTGTTAAACACTGGGTTGGTTAGGTGCTGCAATGAGTCAAAAAAACTTGATGTGTCTCCGGTGGATGAACTCACCCACCGACAGCACATCAAGCAACGGGTGCAGGTCGGCGTTCTTTAACCTCTCGAGAAAGGTACGTCTGCGAGCTCCAGATCTTTTTTTTTTTTTTTTAATTTCAAAACCATAAAAAATAATACAATGAACAAACAATTTTTATAGAGTTACAAGTTGCTCCTCGTACTGCGATGAACTGATGCATTCGAAGGAGGGCATTATATAAATACATTCAATCCGTAGTATAAAAAGTCATAACCATATCCACAACACTAGGTGATGAGGCTCACCTTCAGCTTGTTACCGGCACTGCTAACCAGAATTAAATAGACTTGTTCCGGGCATTTCCGGTCGCAGAGCATTTGACACAGTGTCCCGTGAGACACCGAGTCGAATGCTTGAGTGCAGTCAATCGAAATGATAGCCGTGGCTATGTTTCTATTCATGTTATGGCTAGCCTCTGACTGCACCTTCAGAAGGGAGTGCTCTGCGCTCATACTGGATTGAAATCCAGTCTGTTCTAGCGGAATGATGTCGTTTTCCGAGCAGTAATCTTTGAGATAATTCAAAAGAATTTTCTCAAAGATTTTCCCCATCTGTGGTAGCAGACTAATCGGGCGGTAGTGGGCTGGGTGATCTCCGCTCTTTGCTGGCTTTAATAATGGGAACAAGATGGCTTGTTTCCATGTGTCAGGAAAGTTCCGCAATCTCATACAAGAGTTGTATAAGTTTGCTGGTTGTACTATCCCTCTCCTCGGCATATGTTTGAGCAGCACTGTTTGTATCCCGTCGTGCCCTGGTGCTCGGTTTCCCTGACACCGGTGAAGAATCGCCTTGAGCTGCTTCGGTGATACAAACATGTGGTTCTGTTCAGTATCTACCGGAGGAGGCACGTGGTAGTATCCCGTCCTAGTTGTAATGTCTCTAGCGTAGTGGTCGGCCAGTTTTGTTGCCTGTTGCTTAGCAGTCAGAACATTGTCGCCTTCGTGAAGACGGACAGTGGCTGTCTTGCCTTTTGTAGTCTTCAGCAGCTTCCAAAACTTTCTGTTATCTCCGTGAGTGCTACGAAGTCTCATGCCACTGCGCTGTTTTCCAGAGTTAGCTCCAGATCAGTGTTCTACAAAGTTTAAATAGGTCTGATTGGTTCTACCTGCCACGGTAGGGCTCAATGTTGCTTGTTCGTTCTTTACTCCTGTCGGCTATAGGCTGTTTGTTACCTAGGCACAGGGGGTCGTAGGTAAATACCTGAGTAAATGCTCGGGTGGGTATTCCCACCTACGGTGAACTCAGGTAGTACAGGAGTAGCCGCGGAGGGGCTAATTGTCTAATTTCACTCCTTTGCGTTCTGCCAAGCCGACCATTGTGGTGAAGCGGTTGGTCCGATAACTCAACTGTAAAAATGATTCGATCGATCTGAAATTTCATCGGTATATTGCAAAACACCTCAAAATATGACTTGTGTTTAGTTTTTAATAAATAAAAATAATAATAGAAAATTAGAGGGGATAAATGGCGCAAAACTTTTAATATTTCTTCAGCTCAAAAGCTATTCATGAATCAATATTCTTATTTTTTCCCCCCCGCAGCTTAGGTCCAAAACAACAGCCAATGTTGTTCAGTCTATTACAGTGGGTTTTATTTTTTTAATGTTTTAGGCATTTAAAATTTTTTGTTATTATTATCAAGAATAATGGGAACGTAATATTATTGTTTTCTTATAATTATTTTTAATATAAATACTCCTGAAAATGACGGAAGCCCTATCACCGCGATGAAACGAATATGGAGGCTGTTAATTAATAATGGTTTTATGCTTCTAATGCTAAATGTACTTTCACGACTGACTTTTTTTTGTTTACTTTCTAGTTGAAAAATACAAAAGGACACGTAAACCAACGTTATGAAATTGCTAACGCGCCTTATACGTCAGTTAGGAAGGTTCGAATATGGCTTCAACTAATCGGATGTATCCGTTCCTTATAACAGTATTGGTGCAACGACATTCCGTCACTTGTAGAAAACCGTTACAGTTAAATTGAAGACAATAAAATACTAGTTGATCCAAAAATCAGTGGCCTAGCAACTTTTTCTATTTTTTTAAAAACGTAAAAAATACACTTTTTAAAACGTTTTTACTGACTAAAGTTTTGCTACTGGGAGTATAAATGTTTGTATATTTAATTTTAAAAGTCTTAAAGGATCTTGAAAGTGGAGGAACAGTATTGTAGGATGGTCCGAGTTGACCACTTTGAAAGACTTCTTGCATATTATTGATCAGGGTGTGGGGATCTTTGATTTGATGCCCTACTTAACAATAAAACTGATCTGCGATGCAACATATCATTATAACAACGTTAATAATTCAATCAGAAGTTATGAAATTAAGAACTTCGGAAAATAGTCTAACTATTTTGTGGTTGAATAGTTGAAAGTATAATAATAATAATAATCGAACTTTATTGTGCAATAATTACAATCTGCCTTTTATAAGGCAATAATAATACAGATAAATGATCTCATTCATACCATATTTACAGTCATCATTCACTCGCTCATTCATACAATAGGACATGATTGGAGAAACTGGCCATTGCCAGGACTCCCACTGTCACGCGATTATAGCAGGTCACGAGGCCACTGCCGTTTCAGTCTCCGAGGAGGATTATAGGGATGAGTGGCGCAGTGCAAAGACTGTGCTACAGGATTAGGGTGGTCGGAAAGGCTACTGTGGAATTTCATAAACTTGGAAGGGATGAGTTCTAGAATGTAGGGTATATTAAGGTCGTTATGAAGGGTTTTGTTGCCGACGTAATAAGGGGCATTTACTATTGTTCTTAGGACTTGTGATTGAAAGGATTGGATACGCATGATGTTCGACTTTTTTGCTGTCCCCCATAGCTCTATTCCGTATGTCCAGATTGGTTTAAGTATAACTTTGTAGATTAGTAGTTTATTTTCTATTGAGAGATGGGATGTCCTTTGAAGTAGTCTGTACAGTTGTCCAAAGCGTCTGTTTAGTTCTCGTCTTTCTAGTCTCGTATGTGGGTTCCAGGTCAGTCGTTTGTCGAGATGGAAGCCTAAGTACCGTACTGTCTCGGTTACAGGGAGAGGAATAGAAATAAAATAAACTAGTGGACAAGTCTTGCGACAAAGGGTGAAGGTAATGTGGGAGCATTTTGCTGCATTAACTTTGATCCGCCATTGATTGCACCAGTACTCGATCTCGTCAAGGTGTTTTTGAAGGTTATGGGATGCTATGTCGGGGTCTGGGTGGGATGACAAGACTGCAGTATCATCTGCAAATGTGGCCAAGAAGGTGTTGGAAGTAGAGGGGACATCAGAGGTGTATAGGCTATAGAGGATGGGGCCTAGGACACTGCCCTGTGGAACTCCTGCATTTATGGGATAGTAGTTAGAGTATTCTAAGCCACAGCGGACTTGGAAGAAGCGGTTTGAAAGATAGGACTGTAGGATTAGGAAAAGGGTCTGTGGTAAATGTCTTTTGAGCTTGTAGAGCAAACCTGCGTGCCAGACCCTGTCAAAAGCTTGAGCTATATCAAGAAAGGCAGCAGTGCAATACTTTTTGGTTTCAAGAGCTGAGGAGATGTGATCAACAACGCGAAGGCCTTGTTGAGCAGTGGAATGTCGTTGGCGGAAACCAAACTGGTGTGTGGGAAAAAGGTTTTTGGATTCAACAATTGGAAGTAGACGTTTTAGTAGGAGTTTCTCAAATATTTTTGAGAGGATAGGGAGTAGGCTAATTGGACGGTAAGATGAGGCGTCATTGGGTGGTTTACCGGGTTTGGCGAATAGGACAATAATGGAATGTTTCCAGAGGAGAGGAAAGTGCGTCGTTCGGATAATGCAATTATATATGTAGGTTAAAAAGCTTATGGCTTTAGGAGGAAGTTGTTTGAGAATTTGAGGAGTAAGGAGATCATATCCAGGGGATTTTCGGTAAGGTAAGTTTTTCAGAAGATATTTGACCTCAGAGGGATTAACGGCTTTTGGTGGAAGGGAGAGAGGAATAGGTGAAGTGAGGAAATCTTCCACAGTTAGAAGATTAGCATGAAAGTATAAATGTTTTTTTTTAGTTATAGTCCCAAAACATGATTCATTTTATTAATCTGTATATTTATTTTCATAACCTAATAAATACGGCAAGAAAATCTTTATTTTATATTTTCTTTATTTTAGATTAACGACCCGTCATTATTTTTTGTGTCGCCGTTTGTCCTTTAGTATCGTCGAGGGTATCAAATGGAACTAACATACAAAATGGCATAATGTTACTTCAAAATTGCGAACACGACGAAAATGAGATTTTTAATGACTTTTCATAAAAGACAAAAACAATTAAACACTGATAATAATTCAGTGACATCAAGAACACGACTCGATGTACGTATATATATTCTTATAAACCAAAAATAGTGAAATTCATAAACTTGTAAAAAGTTTATTACTGTATAATTGTTATAAAAGTCATTATTGTTGTCAGGTATAGTGCCGACCTGAATAAGAGGTCAAGCAGTACATGTGACGTGTTAGTGCTCTTAAAAGGCACAAGTGGATTGGTAATTCAATTACTAAATCTAGTAATTTAAAAATTTCTATTTAGTGATAAAAATCCTCAATGAAATAAAACCTTCAACCTCGTTCTAGTGTAAGTCTAAAACTAAATATTCGCTCATCTTATTAAGTAGCTTATCAAGTTAAAGGCCTTAACTTAATTGACGTCCTGATTGGGCTTTTGTCTATTTGTTTTCTTAAACTATAGCTACGATAAGTCTTAAAAGTGGCATTTAGACTTGCATGGTCGTTCCATTTGACACAACGGTGATTCTAAAGAATAAAAGCAACCCTATGAAGTATAATTTGAGGCAGTAAGTTTAGAAAATAAATGTTTTATGGTCGTGTATTATTTAAGGTTTACAATTAATGGTCTAAATGACCTGATTAATAATTTGAATCATATTTTAGGACTTACTTAATTTATCATAAAATCGTTTTCTCAAGATGCATCACGAAATTTCAATGCTATTTTTGCTAATAATTATATATCACAGTTAGTTTATTGTTTTTAATAGATGATATTGTCTTCTGAAAATCCATAAATGGGTGAAATATGGGTCGTTACGTAATTACTACATTGGTTTTTTTTCTGTGTATTGAACAGCGTGGATACCGTATGACTTATTTTTTGGGGGCCTTCCCTAACGTTATTTTATTTTTTCAAATGTACGTTGGTAATACGAGTCTAATGGGTACAAGAATCAAAAGAAGCAGGTCAACCATGTCGTGTAACTCCAAAATAAAGAAACAAAAAACTACAGGCAACGGTGAGCCGTTATTTCTCTCCGACAGAAACCAACCGTCGAACACTCGTGCTCCCACTCCAGTTCCGAGTATCTTTTGAAGAAACAAAAAAAAATTTCTGTTCGAGACTGAAAATAAAATCTTCAAGCCTCGCCGGCCTCAGCCGGATTCGAAATCTCCCGCTGGCCTCGTTCGACCCCTTGGTCATTTCAACCATTCACTCTCTCCTTTTACCTTTGTGCGCAATAAGTTTATATTAAACACTTCATATTGTGCTTTATAACTTGACAATTCGATAAATACTACAACCAATCCAACGGGGATGGCTTGACTACTATACCATGCCTCAATAAAAAAACTCGTTGATTTGAAGGTCCTAACACAAATTTAAGAAAAGTAGTTCCAGTTTAAAAAAAAAAAAATTAAATATTGTTATTAGGACATCGAGCTGTTTAATTTGATAACTAAAAAATTGTAGACAAAGGTTTATTCTGATACAAATAATTATTTAATGTCACTCATTTATGTATTATGGAGATGGCTATAATTTTTTTGTCTTACTTGTATTGAATTTTATGTCTAGCTTGAACCGAGACTCACTAAGGGCAGAACATACAGACGCTCGGGTGAAAGCATTATGGTTTCTGAAACCTGTTTCGTAATCAAAACAAATTAAGAAACCATAATAACAATGGTTGATAGGGTTTATTTGGCATAAGTACCCTTGGTGTTTGGTGTTGGCTAAGAGAGCACTAGGGCGAGGCCCAAGGAGCCGGCTTAAGCTCAGGAGGCACCCCAGTGCCCACATGTCAGGCGATGGTTATAAAGGGTGTCCCAGTATTAACGCAAGATTTGATTTAAATAGAAACAGTTTTTAGTATTTTGTTGTTATTTTTTTATTGAATTATAAAGTAAATAGGATAGGATTATTTATGAAATAATACATCGGGCAAAAGCCTCCACGACTTTACTGGCACATAAGCACTCATTTGTCGAAATTTCCATGACCATTTGGCATAATGTGGTTGAATTTCGTTGATGCAGCGTTGAATTTCCTCATGCACGGGTGGGTGTGGGCTTGTTGACATACACCTTTGACTTCAAATAACCCCATAAAAATAAATCTAAACGTGTTAAATCACACGATCCTGGGGGGCCAATTCTGATCATCTGATCTGATCACCGAAACGAGAGAGTACACGACCTGGAAATGTCTCATGCAGTATTTGAATTGTTTCATGGGCTCATGTGACACCATCTTGTTGAAACCACATATTGGCCACATCAATATCATCCAATTTCGGCAAAAAGAACTGTGTTTAGGACACCGAATTGATCTTCCTGGATTTCCAACAAC
Source organism: Acanthosoma haemorrhoidale (assembly GCA_930367205.1). NCBI lineage: Eukaryota > Metazoa > Arthropoda > Insecta > Hemiptera > Acanthosomatidae > Acanthosoma > Acanthosoma haemorrhoidale. The sequence continues at coordinate 80,133,207 of OV884009.1, read as the reverse complement.
ACTCTCACGCACTGCTTCGATATTGACATTTGAACGGCTTGTTTTTAGACGACCAATGTGTTTAGTGTCTCCAACTGATCCAGTCTCCCTATATTTTTCAATTAACCTCTTCACAGTTGATGAAGTCAAAACACTATTTAGTATGAAATTTTTGAACTGCGGCCGCCAAACTTTCATTATTTTTGAAATAATGTTCAACAATAAAGACACGTTGTTATATCGTGTAACGCTCCATTTTTACTAACCCGCAACTGTCAGCTGTCAAATTGTTTTTTATTTAGGGTTGCCAACACTTTACTGCACAAATAGCGGCAAATTCAAATCTTGCGTTAATTCTGGGACACCCTTTGCTAGTGCTAGTGCTTATATAGTGCTTTCTAAGGTCACGAGGTACTGGCAAGATTTGGATTAAAACCACGGAAACCACTAAACCTAGATATATTTGTACGTTTTACCGATACATATTTACATTTTATAGACATGGAGTCCAAATTCTCCCAGTACCTCAGAGCTACCACACTAAAAATGAGAGTGCCATTCTAGGAACACGTTTTCTCTATGTCGCAATACCAACTAATTAATTAATGAAATTTATTTATGTATTATTTTATTCCTTTTATTCGTGTTAAATGTCTGGCTTAAACAGTGACTCAACAAAAACCAGACAGACCAACACACTGGTGAATTTCGAAAATTAAGCCACTGATTCTCATATTTATGCATATTGTGTTAGTGTAACCTCCCTATCTCCACTTACTAAGAGGCCGGTCTATGTGAGCATGTACACGGGCCTTGGGAAATATAATAGATAAGACCTTAGTTAGGTCTTACAAAAGTCTTTTTTAATCGTTGCACAATGTGGCGGATGTGTTTGGCAACAGTTGATGAAAGAAAGACAACTGAAGCGAGTTGGGATATTGCCACCGTGGCCATACCCTCCAATTAAAGGGCTTTCATAACTAGCCCGTCCTTCATCAGCGTACTTTAAAAGGGCCCCGTTCAGCGTAATCTTCCTGTTTGCACCCTTGCGGATACGCCTCCCTTAACTAACTCTTTCGTACGATGCCCGGAGATTCCCTAGTCCTGTCTGTCTGTCAAAATGATTCAGTCCATCTGAAATGTTAACACACTGTATAAGCGACAGCTGAATTTTTATTAGATGTTTTGGGAAGTCACGCTGACATTTTCAGTTCATAAATCACATTCTACTAAAATAACTACTGAAAAGACAATAGCAGATAAGAGGACAAATAGTAAAATGTCTACTAAAATAGTCAAAAGATTCCAGAATAGAAATAAAACATTAAAAGTATTTAAAAAAAAGTTAAAACATTTAAAGCTAGCTAGATCCAGAATACAAATAAAATGTTAAGTGATGAAGGCTATAAATATGTAAAGTTTTTAGAAAAGGATAGAACATTTCAAACTATACATGTGCAGAATACAAATAAAAATAGTATCTATAATATTAAAACAAATAAATATGTAATAAAAAAAACCGACATGCAAAGAGAGACAATATTACCTAAGAAGACTAGAAGACCAGGGGCATTTTTTTGTTTCATAGCCCCTTTAAATTTACACACAATTATTTATAGTTATAGATTCTCAGGCGAATCTATTTACAAATTATTTTTGTATTTCCTGAAGCATCGCTACATTATAAACAGGTTTTGTTATTTTATAAAAATTATATAATGAATAAACAAGTATAATGATACACATTATACGTGACTGGACTAAACTGACTAATAAAGGTGATGGGGCTCACCTTTTTGATCAACCTTAAAACTAACTTACATACTAATTCTTAACCTAATTTTTCCCCGACATTCTGTTGCCATCGATGCGGGGTGGTGGGGTCATAGTGTTAAACACTGCGTTTGTCAGGTGCTGCAACGAGTCAAAAAACTTAACGTGTCTCCGGCGGATGAACTCACCCACCGACGGCACACCAAGCAACGGGTGCAGGTCAGCGTTCTTCAACCTCTCGAAAGAGGTCGGACCGCTTTTCGCACGATCCCATTCTTGAAATGTTGGAGACATTTGGCTGTATTGTCAGTCAAGTGGGAAAATAGCGGGGCACTGTACATCAGAACTGGCCGGAGGACACATTTATATATCATCAATTTGAGACGAAGCGACAGGTTGGGTGAAGTTAGCAAGTGCGATAGCCTTTGTCGTACTTTTTCTATTTTATTTCTAATTGAACTCTTCTTCTATATATAGAAAATTATGATTAACGTTTAACTTCTTAATTCTCTAGGTATGTGAATAGTCGTTTTTTTATACTATGCAGTAAATAGACCGTATTAGGATGACGCATCGTGATGTCCAACCTCACTAATAAGTGAAAATAACCGATTGACATCCATCCCCTCCCCCTGTTTGGTCTTACTCTTCTAGTAGCTTCATATTTTCCACCTGTTTTTTTTGTACTCTAGAACGATTCCTGTGGAATAGGGTTGTTAGGATTGTATTTGTGATTACTTAGTGTGCTAAGAAGAAATAGAAACCTACATTCCGGATTACCTTATGACTTTATGATTTTTGTAGATATATCGACTAGCTCGCTCACTATTTATATTGGTCGTCAAATATGCTTCACGGGTTATTTTCAAGACATCGAACTAGCTTCGGTGCCAAATATTTAGGGTGCCCGTTCCTAGCGGCCATTTGATCCATCTCTCCAGTTCTGTCTCGGTTAGTCGATTTACGAGAAATCTAAACATGGATATTTTTTAGTTAGAGAGGAAAAGAGTTCTTGCAGAACTATGCCAGTATTTGAGGTCCCATTGAACATATCATAAGGGTACCTGATGAATTTTAGATGATTATTCGTAATGATTAAATAGCTAAGGGATTCCAGGACACAGCATCACCCTCCAGCGAAACGTGCCGTTGGATTATAATTATTTAGAGCTTTCACCACCGGTTTCCTTAAAAAAAAAACGACACTGTTAGATTTGTAAATATTTCCTTGTTCGGGCTTTAATTTTGGAAGTATGCATTGGTAATTGGAGATTGGAATCCACGATGAAATAGCTTCCATCGACCACAACTCGATGAGTCATGCAGCTGGCTCATTAACTATCGAACCGCATTTCCGTTTCACTCCTTGTAGACGCAATGACGAGACTATCTAGTGGGATACTTCTTACATGTGAAGATTGATCGCTCATCTTCCATGGCTGAGCTTACAAAGCTCCCGATATCTATTCATTCCCGGACTCATAAGGAGAGAAGTTACTTTCAGTACGAAAATACTGTAGACTGTAGATCACTGACAGATGTTCCACTTCGCCTCGAAATGTCCTGATTAATTTTTGTTTAAAATACCTAATAAAATCTTGAAATTACTAAAATACTCAAAAAATAAAGTCTTGAGAGCAAACATAGAAAAATAATTGAATACGTTCTAAGCTGGTTTTAATTTCAATATTTTAGCTTTCTACATTTTCTTCGTTAATGTTACCGAGAAGGGTTATAAAATAATATGTAAACCGATAAGAAATAATTAATCCGCAGGTTTCTTCACTTTCAAAGTGCTTATTTGCTTTATGTACATCTCAAAAAAATGCATCCTAGTTCATAATATCTGATTATTGACGATTTGGAAAAAAAAAATCCTTTTTTTAAGGAGGCTGACAAAGAGTGCGAGAGCCACAGACGCTAAGAGCAGCAGGCTCATAAATCACTCAGGACATGATTGGAGAAACTGGCAATTGCCAGGATTTCCACTGTCACTCATTTATAGCAAGTCACGAGGCCACTGCCGTTTCAGTCTCCGAGGAGCATTATAGGGATGAGTGGAGGGCAATGACTGGATTTTAAATAATGGGGGGAAAAACCTAGATTGGGCAATGGGGTATAAATTTTCATAGTACACGAGGGTATACATTTTCATACACACTTTCTCGTATAGCCCTCGAAATATTTCACATTTTGAATTCCTACAGGGTCCCACACCGCCTCTATGTCCCTAGGCGCGATAACATCATTTTTTGAAAATACGTCGACATCAGTGATAGGCATCATGCCATTATTGCCAAAAATCATGGGTATTTATTTGTGTGAATTGTTACGCCAGCGGCTTCGTTTGACACTACGCATATGTGCCGCAAACGCTGCATCGGCAAGCGCCGTAAAGTCAAAGCTCAAAGGGTGTTTTTTTTTTATTTTCGAGGGTCTCTATCCGCCTAATCCAGTTAAATATGAACAATGTTCTTATTTTTTGGCCAGTTTCAGGAACGGCTTGTTTCGAGATAGTTCTTCAAGTTTTTTTTCACAAATCGTGTAACTTTTTTGAATGTATTTCAATTTGAATATGTGACGTATTATTATTACAGTATCATTGTAATACAAAAGGTAAGAACTATGTTTTTAATTTGAAAACTAACTTTATCGACCTAAAATTATTTATTTATAATATTTTTACAAACACTTTCCCTATTGTTATAGTTGCAAATGCGTCGCACCAGCAAACAAAAAAAACTTTGGGGATGAAAATAGAAGTTATAATGAAAAATGGAAATAGGATTCTTTTTTCTCTTTGGAGAAAAGACAAAGCTGTTTGCCTTTTATGCTTGGATTCAGTATCCGTCTTAAAGAAATGTAATATTAAACGGCATTATGAGACAAAACATGAGAGGAATTATAAAAACTCCAGAGGCCAAATGCGGAAGGATCAATTGAACCAGTAGGAGTAATGTTTAAAACAACAAAATATATTCAAAATAAAGTTATACTGTTAGTCAAATGTTTGCCAAAAAAATGAAACCATTTGCTGATGGTGAGATGATTACTGAATGCTAATAAGTTTGTAAAGATTTACAAATGAAAGAAAGATGACCTGTCCAAAAACATAATTGAAACTTTAGGCGGACGCTTTAAAAAAAATGAATGGCGTTTTTGGCACCTGATGAAAGCTGTGAATCGAATTTTAATTTAACCGAATAACTGGGTTTATTGATTCTAAATGAAAGGAAATACAGCAGGTCAATTCCTTAGACAAAATTGTCGACATATCAACCCATGGGGTACCAGCAATGACAACCATGAATGTAAGGTTGCTATTTAATGATATTAAAAACTTAAGAATGAGAGATATATTTGTTAATTAGAGCAAAATTCCCCAACAGAATCTTTGCGCAAAAAATTAAATGTGTCTAAGGTTACCAACCCTGTAATAAAACTTAATAATTTTCTTAAATCGCGAGCGTTAAATCATCGTCAATTTAAACTGTTTTTAAACGATTCGAGAAGTGGTGTAATCATAAACACAAAAGTGTGTTGGTTGAGTGGGGGCTATGCTAAAAACAATATATAACTTAAAAAATGAAAGAATATTCGTTTTCCCAATTCGAAGGTAAAGAACGGATGTGTGATTTTGAGTTTCTCTCCGATATAACTCCGCGTTTGAATTATCATGGAACTTCAATGAAAAAACCAGTTTATTCATAACATGTTTGATAAAATCAATGCTTTTGAAAGAAACCAAACTCAAAATTTGGAACAAACAACATGTCACATTTTGCACACTCAAAGAAAAGAAGCAGGAGTTCTCGAAGGACAGACTCGAAAATATCGCCAGAATTTACAAAAATTAATAACGTAATTTGAATAGCGATTTAAAATATTACGAAAACATTTTTTCTTCACCATTAATTATAGAAGTGTGACCAAATTTCAAAATGTTGACATACATAATTTCTGTCGAAATTACATGGATTCAAAGAAATTCTCACTAGGAAAAATTGGAGGTGGAAATGCAAAGCAAATAATGACACTTTTTGGAAAGACCTATGTTTGCGAACAATTATTTTCCGCATTGAAAATAATTACAAATGATCCCCAATCGAGATTAAATTATGTACGAGTTGCTGTGTGTCTATTTCTGCAAATATAGACCAATTGATGGCAAAGAAGCTATGCAATTTCTCATTAACTAATCTGTTTCCAAATATACCTTACGCCGTTTTGTTTTTTTATTGTATTTTATTTAATGAGTGTTTTATTTCTGTGAATTTTCATACTAGGTTAATTTTATGTTTTGTTATCTAGTATGTATGTCAACGCTGCATCAGGACAGTATTTCGAAAGGTTTTTCACGAAAAATTTATTTATTTGCTCAACCCCATTTAACTGGTCATAATCGCATATTTCACAGGCTTAGCTAATGAAAATGGTTCTTTAATACTGTTTGAAAGTTCAAGCTCTCCTTTCGGGCTTGGTAAATGGTTACACGGTCCCATGAGAGCTTTAGTGACCACCAAATGACCTCCCAGTTAGTTATTCCTTGACAAACGTGCATAATCCTATTTCGCCCGAAAACCTGCCGTTTATGTTAAGTGCTCCAAACGCCAGAGGGATTTCGCGTTATCTCCTATTTAACCTATTTTACCAACTCGGATATTAAAAAAGACTAAAGGTTACTTCACGCTTATAAATTACTTTGTTATTTAACTAAATATTTCGTATATATTTAAAAAATCTAGCGTCTTCTGATTTCAAAAAGTTTTTTGTTCTCACTTAGTAATCCTTTGCTTGTAAGTGCCAAGTGGTAGTACATCAACATAGACAAAAAAGTTATAAAACAATTTATTATGTAAAGTAGTTACATACTACGCAGCCTAGCGGTTAGCATGCTGACTTCTGCTGAGACACCGGTTCGATTCCGACTCCCTTAAGGCCTCGTACACATTTGCGGTAAAGTCGAGCTATTATTGTATCCAGACAACGTCCTTTAGACAATCAAGCGATTGCATATTGTGTGGACGTTTTGGCAGATATATCATGGCTTCATCGTTTTTTTATTTCCTTATCAAGATGAGGCCTGTGGAGAAAATTTTGCGATTTATTGAATATTTTCAACCATAATGTTTATGGGAAGTTATTAATCCCGAATGTAAAAATTACGTCAAGAAGAAAATGGTTATCGAAAAACTGGCCAAAAAATATGTGTCAGTGAGTGATGTAGAAAAAACAAATCCACATTTTAAAAACAGCTTTTCATCGGGGGAATGACACTTATTTACTCCATTTCTTACATTGTCCAAAAATAAACTTGATGAAAACTAGACTGTTTTTCATCTTCTTACAAAAGTTTCAACTTCAATGAGAAAAGGTTTTCATCTGTTAGCGTAGGTAGGAGCCGATCGTACCAGATCCTACTAAAACTTTTGTGCAGATTTAATGTGAATCGGTCTGTGAGTTTTTAAATGATTCACAATACAACTAGGCTTAAAAAGGATTGAGAATTTATAGATTGTATTGGGAAAAAATCCTTCTTTTACCACCATGAAATACGGTTTATTCCGGGGCGAAGGGTCAAGTACTAAGTGTTTTTTCTTGGTCCGATAGCAACTAATGAGGAACAAGGCATACAATTGTGTACGCCAAAGTCTCTCGTCTGTCTATATACGTTGTCTGTCGACATGTCTTTAGACCTCTACATCAGCAATCCCTAATAGTAGCTACTACTGTAGACAGTCGCTAGACTTCGTACAAGTGTGTACAATGCCTACGGCTTTTACAGTAGAGAAATGGCCTTGTCCAGGTTGTCTCAGGCTCATGAGTACAAATGAGTAGCTACACAAAAGCAAATGTAGAGAATCTTAGTACAGGTACGACACCTAGCAACTATGGCAACAATCAGCTTTCGCCAGTCGCGTTGGCGTATCCATTTCCGGACACCTAGGAGGGTCCATCGTAGGCCTGCCAAAGCAACTTGAGTCTCCAAACCAATTGCGGTCAAGTTGTCTATCAGTCTTTCCAGCTCGGTCTTAGGGGGTTTCACTGGCCTCTGTGCATTCGTGACCATTAAACCTTATGAAATCCGGCTCTTGTGTCAGGTTTCATAGTTGCTGAGTTGCACGCCCTCTTTAAGCCGAGGAAGATCCATTATTGACACTACCATCGATGCAGCGTAAAATTCAATTTTCCGGATCCCACTGCCAAGACTCCAGCTGACAATGAGGTTAGTCCGAGATAGGGCTTCGTCAGACCCATTTCTATCGATACATTTCTGGATATTGAACCCGCTCTCCAGGCATGTGAATGAGGCGTTTGGTGAACCGTAGCAACTTATTCGCCTTGTGCCCGTCCAGTGAGCATACACTTAATCTTGGTCTGTGCTGCTAAAACGCAAAAATAAATTCATTTTTGGAAGCCAACAATACAATTCGTGAATTCAATGTAATTGGAAATGATTAAATTGTGGCAACCGCAATAACTTGTGCAATTATCTATGCAACCTTCCCATCCGCCATTGTTTCCACTAATTTTCTTTCTTTGTATTTCTTTCCGTTCTACCTGCATTTACTTAAATTATACCAATCACACAATGTTTTCATTCTTGTTCATATAAATTTGCTATAAGCGTGTATAATTTTATTGGGTATTTCCCTTGGGATAAAATTAAATACGCATAAGTTAAATTAAAAAGTAATTAAAATTAAGACCATTTTGATATTGAATTGAAATGGATGGTATTCGGTTTTAATACATGACGTAATAATTATTTGGCTGTTGGATTAATTTTATTTTGTCAAAAAATCGTTAGATAAACAAAGATAGTGGATTATTTTTGATCAAATATACGATAAAAATCATTTCAAAATCTAAGTATTTAAGACACTTGACTCTTACGAGAATCCTGTATTTCTGCTTCTTCCGATATTACCCGTTCAGGTTTTACACCAATTATTCGCTATATAAACTTCATGAACATAATTAACATAATTTTATGCCGTATATATGTAGAAACTTCTTTATTGTGATGGAATTACAATCTGCCTTTATTGAGCAATAGGTAATTGTGATAAATTCATACCATAGTTACAATTTTCATTCACTCGCTCATTCAGTATTTACAGCCCAGAGACCTAAATACACATGGTTTTCACCTCCCTTGCACGCGAAAGAGGAAGCGGAGTCGTTGCAAGTCACTGGATACGAGCCAGTAATAGTAAAGATTAATAAAATTAAGATTGGTGAGAAGTGATCATTGAATCAATTACTATGAATGACTCTTACTACATGTACTGTTCGTAAATTGATACTTCATAAAACAGTAATCACTCCCACGTTGTCATAATCTTCACTGGTTCGGAGCTGCACTTGTTCTACGAATAACTGGGAATTGGAAGTCGTATAAAAGATCAGTATGCGCATAGTTAACTACCCTCTGTATGTGGGTTCCAGGTCAGTCGTTTGTCAAGATGGAAGCCTAAGTACCGTACTGTCTCGGATACAGGGAGAGGAATAGAATTAAAATAAACTAGTGGACCAGACTTGCGACAAAGGGTGAAGGTAATGTGGGAGCATTTTGCTTCATTAACTTTGATCCGCCATTGATTGCACCAATACTCGATCTCGTCAAGGTGTTTTTGAAGGTTATGGGATGCTATGTCGGGGTCTGGATGGGATGACAAGACTGCAGTGTCATCTGCAAATGTGGCCAAGAAGGTATTGGGAGTAGAGGGGACATCAGCGGTGTATAGGTTATAGAGGATGGGGCCCAGGACACTGCCCTGTGGAACTCCTGCACTTATGGGATAGTAGTTAGAGTATTCTAAACCACAGCGGACTTGGAAGAAGCGGTTTGAAAGGTAGGACTGTAGGATTAGGAAAAGGGTCTGTGGTAAATATCTTTTGAGCTTGTAGAGCAAACCTGCGTGCCAAACCCTGTCAAAAGCTTGAGCTATATCGAGAAAGGCAGCAGTGCAATACTGTTTGGTTTCAAGGGCTGAGGAGATGTGATCAACAACGCGAAGGCCTTGTTGAGCAGTGGAATGTCGTACTTAAATTTTAAAGTTTTTTCCTGCTGTCAGATTTCCATCATGTATTACGTTAACAGTAAAAAAAAAAAGGATTGCAGCCCAAATGTATACGGTCACAGTATACGGTACAACGCATGTCAAAAATTAACCTTTGGCAAGATAAAAGATATTTAAATAATATATTAAAACAAATACAAATAAAACTTCATGTACAGTACGTGTATGCAAACTTCATACTATACGTGGCTAATAAGGTGGGTTGAGGACCAATACTCCATGTACCGAGGTTAGCCATGACTATAAAATAATGGCGCCAGTCGTAAAAGCAGTTGGATGGACAATGTGTATGTTAATGCAGCGTGCATGTCCTCTCGACCGCTCTCAATATATCTACACCCTCCCTGTAAACATTTGTTAAACACTTTATTGTTGTTGTAAAAGCCGCTCTTGTGTGAATCATTATGAAGTCTTTACACTGCTTCATTTTGATCGGATTTTATAGGCAGGTCTGTACCTCAATTAAACCGTGGGGAGCTAACGAGGAGGAGTTTACATAAATCCACTACATAATTTAAAAAACAGCTCAGCTGTTAATATCTTTCAAAATCATAAATTAGGAAGATTTAAATGCTTTTGTCCATCATAACTCTGCACACAGTATTGCACATATAGCGACCGCTAACTATATATGTAAATTACCCTACACTCTGGTTCATCATGTATTATAATAGAAAATGTAAATCTATGTAACTTCTGGTAATAAATCATAGAGAGGTCGGAAGTCGTAGACAAGTAACTAAAAGGGTACGGCAATAAACCAAGAGAATTAGCAACCTGACTACCATAAAACCTGGGCAAAGGACACTTACCCCTATTAGAATAGACCTTCAGTCCTTCCGGCAGCCATATAAAACACACCCTTGTACCCCAACGGTCATAAAACTAAAAGGAAATGACTACCTGTGTATCATAAAACATACTCCGGGCAGACAGACCCAGCCTTCCACGAGGGAGGGGGTTATCATATTTATATCAGTAAATTTCACTCTTCACCCCACTCTGTCTCTTAGCTTCATAGCCGCACGACTTATCACTTACCCCAGGGCCACCTGGCCCTGGTGGGCTCACTCTGTTTACTAGTCTCCACAGCCGATTACCTCGCGATATGCCAGGGCCTCGGGGCCCTGGGAGTAAGCCCCCCCTCAGCCTTCCGCTAATCGACTCTCGCTATGCTACACCTATACGACGGCACTTTGCCTCACAGCCTATAGCAGACCCCTGACGACTTGTACTTATTACGCTGCCGATCTCTCGCCCGAACTCTGAAAACTGGTCTTATTCTTTATGAACCTCTGAACCTTATCCTGAACACAGTGTCTTGTCGGGACACATCCCTATCAATAAATGGAGTCAGATATTAACGCCTACATGGAACATGGTCCATGTTATTAACTACAGCAATCCGACAATTGTTGACCTCCGACAATTGTTGACCTCCGACAATTGTTCACCTTTTCCGACAATTGTTCACCTCCGACAATTGTTCAACCAATACCCGACAGCACAGTATAACACCAGTGTTCTTACATGGGCGCGCTCGTTATAAAATACACCTTGCGAGTGATGTGCTTTTGTTACTTCGTAGATTCAACTGTTCTTCGGATAGCTTGAAGTGTTTATTTTTTCTTAGCGTCTGTGGCTCTCACGCTCTTGGTCAGCCTCCACTGGCTCGTATCCGGTGACTGGGCTGATGGAGGAGCTTGGGGGACTTCCTAAGACTCTGCTCCCTCTTCGAATGCGAGGGGGATGAGGAACATATGGATTTGGGAAGTCACTGAGCTGTTTGTAAATACTGTATGAATGAGCGAGTGAATGAAGAATTGTAAATATGGTATGAATGAGAACATTGTATTCGCCTGAAGGGAGAGGTTTTACATTAATTCAGACTCGGGGCGATCGCCTCTCTTCCGTCTTCCGACGACAGTGTTCGTAAAAATGATTAAATCGATCTAATATTTTATAGGCACAAATCACGTATGATAGCACACTTCGAAATATGATGATTAGGGGTTGGTATTATCAACAGTTTTTTTCCCCTTAGCTCTCAAACTTATAAAAATAGGATGTGGGAAAAATAAAGAAAAATTATTTTGGGCTAATGAGTGCCTTTCACTAAGGGAAGTCCCCCATTTGAAGGATTTATGAGAAGGATATAGGGTGTGGAATGCCTAAAAAGGCGGATGGAATCAGGGAGGTAGTGAGAGTCTACCAAGGGTTGAGCCTAGGGACACCTAGGCAATGGATTGTAGTCGGCCAGGCAAAGCCTGGCCCGCCCTGGCAGGGGCCTGAAATAAGTCAGCCTCTCGGCCGGAAGGTCGACCCTGCTTACACAGGTAGATGGGGTCATTGTGGCTTCGGTTGAGTCGGCCGGGAGATCGGCCTCGATCTCTCGGCTGGGTGTAGTTCGTTAAGTCATCGGGTTCAATGACGTCGATCATCCTCCAGGCTTCGGCGGTCCAGCAGTGCATCCATCTGACGGGCATTGGTGGTGGTTGAAGGTCGGAGAATAGGTGGGAGGTTGTTATTAACGATTTTGTTTATTTCCTGAAACGGTGGATTAAAGTGAACGAGATTGTATACAAAAGATGAAGTATTTTGATAAAAAATACTAAATAGTTTTTTCACATGAGTTCTATGAGTATCTCTCAATATTGTAACTTCATTTCCTTCGTTTGCACATACTTCAAAAAGTACAGTATGTTGGCAAATATAAAGACTTGGAGTAACTCGCAAAAAAGCTTTTTTTATTTATATGACATCATCAATCGACGTTTCGCCGAATCGGCATCCTCATGACTACAATTCAGGACAAGAAACATAAGTTTACATATTTACAATAACAAAGTCAAAAACATATATTAATAAATAATAAGATTGAAAAACAAAAATAATAATATCTTGTGCAAGTATGCTGTTATAGTCTTTTTCTTTATTAAATTAAGTGTTATTTTATTATGTTATTGTTCTTGTAAATATGTAAATTCATGTATATTGTTCTAAACTGTAGTCCTTTGCCTGAAGAGGAGAAACGTTGACTGAGGATGGATGGTTTATGAATAAAAATATATTTACCATGAGAGTCTCCAAGCTTTTATACTGACGTATTTACAGGATAATTGATTTTCACGTACAGCGTTTATTTAGGAGACAATTACGTACAAAATAGAAAATAATTGAAATACCAATATACAAGTTTCTCTGTTTGAGCATTACTCCAAAGAATAATGGTACAATATAGTTCATATTTGATATACAAATACTTTAGCCTCGAAAAAATTTTTATAATAATAACAAAAATTTGCGAGGCTACTGAAACCATGGAATGGCTATTGGTCGTAAATACACAAAACTATATTTCTATTTTGTAATATGATTTACAACCTTGAACAGTCAGTTCTAAGATTTTGTGCTATCTGTAACAAAAACAAAAAAGGATTACGATTTATGTGTAGGTCTGGGGATTGGAACGCTACGTCCATGACATTAGAGCTGTGAAGGCTTGGGGTATGCTTCCTGCAGTCGGGAGTGAGCATGGAACGACGGAGCGAGGATAGGGTCGTTAGTGTTTAACAGTGCTTTTGTTGTCGGCTGCTTTCTCAATCCGATCCCTTGATTTTGGCTGAGAACTGTGAGAGCAAGTGAGTCCTAACGAAAATGTTTGGTGGTTATGAGTTTCATGTGAAAAACCCAGGTTCGTACAATTCTCTAAACCACCAGTCATTTTTTTTGACAAGATTTGAGCTTTCAGAGACACTTTTTTTTATATTGTTTTCCACGTTGGAGTAAACCCTCCAACTTAGCTTTTTATTGGTCACCAGGTGATCCATAATTAAAATCTTATACATACGATATTGATAGTGTTTCATTTTACGATGAAGATGTACATATTGAGAGTAAAGAAAAAATATAAAAATAATAGTAATAATTACTAAATAATAATAACACAAAAAACAAATATTTATAAAAAAAAATACATAAAATAGTAGATCAAAAAATAAATTAATAAATACAAAATAACAATAATGAAATTAAGCCAACTAGCGAATATGATTTCCTTCTCTCTTTACTGCTCTTAACTTTCAGTTATTATCTTAACCAAACTTTATACTGACACCGGGCAGTTGTTTGATATCCCTTGAAAATCTTTGATATATCTGATAAGACAGACGCTTTAAGGATACACAAATAGACAGATTGATGTAAGTCTCGCACCTGTTCGAAAGTAGAGCTTCTCCATTCGGTCACGGAAATTATTCTGAAGCGTGGTATTGAGGTTGCAAGTTGGCTCTTAGACCATGTGATACGATCAGGTTAGAACCAGCTCTACGAGCAGGGCGTGTCGTATTCCACATCCGTCCCAGCTATTTGTTCGTTATACCAAAGCCACTTCCAAAGCTTCGGTTACACACTGATGTGTATACGTGCTGAATTTCACTGCCTTTCCGACTACCTGTATTTGCGGCAAACACTACCAGATAATAAACTGTATTCTAGAATTAGACGGCAGGTTCAATGTTTTATTTTTATATCACAACTATTGCTTTTATGAAATATTTCATTAAGTGTAAGTAAAACCGATAATTGCAGTAGATTGGCTTAATCGTAAGAAAAATATGTCAGATTTTCTTCATTGTTGGACGACGTATAAATACACCATGTCTGCAAGAAGTCCTAGGCATTTAGAAAAAAAAAGAATACATTAAAATAAAGTAAATAATTTTGCTGACAAGAATAATAATAAGATCTAGATATAAATAGATATATAGAATAAAAAACTTTACCCTAAAACCATGTCCCCCCTCATGAATGAGATTCACTAAGGTCCAGATAAATAAAACTATACCTAACAAACATGAAACCGCATATCACGTAGTTGGAAAATATAATAGACAATTATTCAATTCACCGCGTATCTGTAAAAATGTAGCTTACAACAGGGTGAGAAACAATATTTTTTTTTTGCTATATTTGCGAAAATGTTATTCAGAATATTTAACAAGCAAATAATGGCGAAAAAAAAATATCTTCATGAAAGATGTTATGTATAGTTATAAGGACATTTAATACAACAACAACAACAATAAAGAAATGAAGCTCTTCGTGCAATAGTTATGAAAGTAAAACAAAGCGCGCGGAGTCCTAATGTAAAAGAATAAATTACATGAAAAATTCTTCTTAGTGAATAATTAATTCAAAATAATAACTGGTCAACACAACTTACATTCATAATGTTTAATTTTCTTGGACTAAAATATTGTCTTTGTGTTTCACACTCTTTGTAGAGATGTGATGGAATAAAAGTAACTTTACTCACTGGAAATAGTTCGATCATAGTGACATTGAATAAGAGGTTTTTCGTTTGTACCATCTGTTACAAGGTGATGAAATGGTGATGAGCCGATGAGAGTAGCCTGAAGAAAATTGGGAAATTCAGATCTGGGATCTGTCATTTCTTCAGTGAGTCCGAGAGGCAACTGGAGAGCCGGGATCGCCTAGATAGGCCGGCTGAAGTCGTTCGTACACACACGATAATAAGATCTTCCTAAACGAAATATTTACGCGTATAAAATCACTTTTACAGGGCAACAATAACCCAAAATTAAATAATGTCACCTAAGAATTTGTTTGAGTACAAATTTGTTTCACAAGGTTCCAGCAATGCTTTATCAACAGAAAACTCAAATGTTAAATAATCGTAAATAGTCAACATATTAATAAAAATTATCATAATTAACACATATGCTAGGTTAGCATGCGTCAGTGTTGAGTGAGGTGAACGGTAGGGTTTTGATTAACGGGTATATAAGGATCAAGCATGGTGGATATTAAATCGATAATGGACACAAACATCTAATACTTTGTACATTCTTGACATTAAATGGGACATCCATGTGTAATTACATGTCTCTATCTTATAGAGGGGACTTGCAAATGATAGAAAAGAAAAAGATACGGGTGAAAGGTTTCTGCTTTAAAAAAAAAAAAAGAAACCCTAAAAAAAATGATCATAAGACTATAAACAGAAATAACTGGTTTGTTATTTTTTATACATATTAGGTTGATCTTTCAGAGGATCAATTAACATAAATAAACGAAATTATTAAACGAAATTGAATAAAACCATGATATAATCGGGAACTAGGATCTGGGATCCGGGATCTAAAACTCACTTGGTTTCACAGGGAGTGCTCCCCTATCCCTCCTAAGCTATACTTACCGGCTGGATCATTTGATGATTAGGGGCCGGCCAGTGTACACCCAAGTGGATCTCCACTCTCCCATCGATTTGAATTAATAAGCGATCATTTTAAACAGCTCAAAGCGAAGAACAAAAACAAAAAAACATTCTCCAGAACGCTCACAAAAGGGATATTGCTTTTCGTTTTCTCCCTTTATTAAATTGTCGTTGTATTAAAAATTATAATAGAGAGAAATCTGGTAAAGATAGGAAAATTTTTATGTAATATTTTTTTTTTAAACAATAATAAAATCACTACCCATCATTGAAAACAGTAATAGTCCTCTCATATGTATATTTATTGAAACATACTCCAGACACGTCGACATTTCGCCTATTCTGGCATATTCATATCTACAAAATTAACAACAATACTTACCAACAATACAAACAGCTCTCAAAGTAGGTTAAAAAACTAAAACTAAATCCATGGTGTTAATCCCTAGAGGTAGAGTCGACCCAAGGTTGTCGCTGTGGTTGTTGGTGGTGAGATGCTAATGTCACTAGGTTGCTACCTCTCAAACTCAAATTAGGTTTACTTTAATTAATTAATCGGGTTCACTACTTTTTTATTCACGTAGTAATACTCATTTATTCCTGGCGATGAGTCGGCACGGGTCGACTCCCCCAGGTCCCACAAAGAAAAAAATCCCATTATTTAAAAGTTCATAAAAAAAAAAAAAAGAATGCACCAAAAGAGTTCGAATTCATTGGAGATTGAGTCAGAGTTCGTGATTTATTTCGCCAGGGGAAAGTCTTCCATTCTCTGAAACTAATATCAGTCAAGTGGCTATAGGTCAGTCGGATAAGGAGAGCAATCACAATAAACTTCAAACGAGGTCGCAATTTTACGAAATGACTCAAAATTGAATAATTCTGATTATTATGTAATAAAAACCGGTCATGCCTTATTCTTTGGGAGATTTCGTTAGCATGCATTTATTAAATAGGTAATTTCCTTTGCGGCCGTACGTGTTCAAACATATTTTACCTGCGGGAAATTTGGACTCTATGGACATCCACTTTCGCCATCATCGCTGGTTCAAGAAACGAGAAGAGGCCGCTCATTGTTTGAGGCCGGGCGGCACATGGTGGGGGGGGGGGGTGCAATGAGAAATAGTGAGGATGTGATGAGAATTTGTTGATGATGGGTTTTTAAATATTAATTATAGAGTTTGTAGGTTAAGTTCATGGAAAATATTGTTATAAAAGTAAGTGGGTCCACTGTAGTTCATTTATATAAAGCAATGGGTATGTAGATTTTTTAAAATATTTTAATCATTTTGTTTGGATCCATTACCGCTTTATGATTTACATAATATTGACCAATTAACGTAGATTTACTGTAGGAATGTAAATAGATCTCTGCGTTAGGGTAAAAAAACATTTTAGGTTGAATGGAACAAATTCCCAAACCCTAATCCAAAGAATGTAAACATATATTTTAAGTATCTTTTTATTTCTACAATTACATCTTTCATTGTAATAAAAAGTTTGTGAACATAACATTCATTTTAAATTCATCTTTTTTCTTTCTATTTTATTAATGATTTTATATGCTTATAAAACGAATCGTGCTTATAATGGGGTAGTGCTTATATATTACAAGTGCACTTTTGTGAATAATAACAACGGTTATACAATCACCCCTGTCATTTGTGACCGTCCTGGCAGTGTGGCTGATTTAGTGATCAGTGATCAGTTTCCTTTTCTCGATTCTATTAGTGGAATATGGTGCCCGTGAGCCCTTAATTATGTGTTAGTCTTAAGTGCAAGGTATAAAATTAACGGGTTTTACCATAGACTGAAAAACTTCCAACACAAACGGAATTTTTCAAATGCATTCTCAATGTTTCTATTCAGCTATTCTTCATTCTTTTATCTACATTACCTAATAGTATCGCTTAGACTACGTTGTAAATAAATAAATTTTAACATATTCCGTCCTCACAGAATCGTCTTCATAAATGAGAAGGGTTGGTGGAATGCATCTCGACTCGAATACAGCTTTGCCCAGTCAGCGATGCTGGGAAAACGCCTCCGTAAGCAATCAGATGTAAACAACTCCATTCCTTTCTTTCTCCAATCGCAGAAGGTGAAATTCTTGACCTTTTCCCTCCCCGCATTACCGAACATCATCCTTACTCGCAATGCACTAAAAATAGATGATAATTTATAATAGGATGAAAGAATCCTAAAAAGCAGTCCGAGGACGGCACATTAAGTACAAAAATATCTTTTTCAAAAGTAAAATACTAACCGGTAGGATTTCAATTGTAGATGCTAAGATCAGTAGCCTTGGCGTTTGATTTCAAAATATTAATCTAATCTATGGGAGATACATCTATTCAGGACGACCATATCTATATGTCTTTATGTTTCACAATAGCGGTCATAAAAGTGATCGATCTGGAATTTGAAGGTGTGCTACACAATAGCTCAAAATGTGCTGAATAGATTCGGGGGGAAATCCAATAACGGAAAGTACAAAAAGAAATTCAAAAAAAGTCTGGTTCGTTAAGTTATTTAAAACTAATAAGTTTGGATTATTACTTCCCATAGTTAAGATTACATTATAGGCGTTGCAAAACTATCCGAAAAAACAAAGTTTTAGAAACTCACATTTTTTTTTTTGGGTGAAATAGCGATTGTAAGAGTTCATTTTGTTTAGCAAATAAACTTAAATATACGTTTTAATGAAATCGCCGACAGTCCTGTAGGTTTCTTGGAATATTGTCTTTTTTTTTCACTGTTGACGATGCAAGTTGATAAAAATCGTATCTACTTTGAAAATTTACAAGATACCAAAATTGGGTGATCTACGTTTTATGGGGTGTGGATTACGAATTTGAAGTTCGATAAACAGCGGTGCTTCGAATCGATAATCGATTTTATTAAATAGGGAAATGGTCGGTGTTTTTCTCTTAAAATTCGTAATATAAAACCAAAAAAAAGTATAAACTCATTTAAAGCAGTAGGAACTTATAATCATTACCCCCAAATTAAGTGACCTTTGGGGGTTGTTATTGTTATGGCATTATCAATTAATCGATTATTTGCATTGAGTTTTGTCCACCTTGTACTACTTTGTACAAGTCGATTCACTGTGCTCCGTTTGTATCGTTTAAATAAATTTAAAAACATGGAGTATATATTGGGTCTTAATAAATAATAAAAGAGCGGGAGAGGCTATTGAACAATAGTGATGCTGGACTCAACTGTCAGATTTGAAACTAGCTGACAAAATCGATACTGTACAAAAGTCCTTTTATGAGAAGTTTGTGGACACCAAGAAAAGTTCCTCAGCGGGTATGGGCTGAAGCAGTGGTTCTTGAGTCACGATTCCAAAGAAAACTCATGTATCGTCTAAGTGAGTTTATTATTGTTAACTCTATCGGAATCATATAATGGGCAATAATTAACTTATGCTTAATTAGCACGTTAATTTGTTATTATTTTTTTTACTCATATTTGATTTTTTTTTTCCGTCAGTGGTTTGACATTTGTCTATTAAAATTAAAATTGGCCATCCACTCATTAATCTAAAAATAATAAATTGTTTTATGCTAATTTAAACTTGTAGAAAGTATACCTTTCTTTGTTGTTGTTTGATTGGGAATACAAAAATACTTGGGAGGATTATTTATTCGCTTTAAAAATCAACTTCAACTCAAATGATCAGGTCCTTAAGACATAGTTAGTACGACAACGTTTTTTTATTAATAAATATAATGATTTTTTTTATAAAAGTTCCTGTTCACTTCTGATCTATGATTCGCGAGAGATTATAAAGATTTTTTTTATCTCGTACTCTCAGTTATTATATTGAGCTATTTGTCATCAGCGTAATTGAGCGAGGGCTAATTCCACTTAAAAATTGTGGTGTGTTTATCCAAGGGTTAGATTCAATTTATTGCTTAAATGTCTTATGAACTTAATAAAAAATTATCAGCCCATTCAGATAGCATATGTTTATCATGTAATGTTTAGGGTAGAAAAGTTAAATATAGGTAAAAATAACCATTTAATACTTCTCTTAAGTTAAACTTGTGATTGACCAATTCAGCAATTTGATGTCTCAAGGCAAAGCTATGAATGGGCCGGAGATAGAGGCTTCACTGACAAACAAGTGCGTGCATATTCTACGTTGACAAGACGGTATATTCAAATAGCCAATGGGTTATTTGAAATGTTGACCGGCCAGTAGAAGGTGGTTCACCCCAGTCCCCTCCTCCAATCTGATTGCGCCACGGGGTCTACCAGCTCTTTACGGCCCCCAGCAGTCTCCGTGCCACTAGCCCTGACAGATAACAACAAAAAAATCCACAGCTCTTCATCATTGACTTACGAATAACACCACAGTTATGACAACTGTTTAGTCTACTTAACAGGAAATCTCCCCTCCGATTAGAAAGCAAAATTCTCAAATATAAAGCCAAACAAATCTGATTTACGGCCTTTAACTTTTGAGGTTAGAAAAATCCTCGAACATCACTAGAATCCTATCTTTAAAAACTTAAGTTCTAAAAGATAAGTAATTGAGCCTATACTGCTGTTCCTAACTCTTGTCACTTTTACTGAAGCTGTCGTTCCATCAGAACCATAGTGGTATAGCACCCAATAACCTCATAACCTCTCCAAAACTTAGGGCTGGTTCAACCGATGATTAAGATAAAAATCAACGAAGGAAAATGCACCCACATTACTTTCACCATACGGAACAGATTTAGTGCAACAGTCATGTTCGACGCTTCCATTTTTCCCATACATGGTGCGATACCTTGGATTCCACCCTAGAAAAAATATTGACGGAAGACTTGAAAGACAGGACTGCACCAGGCGGTTGGACATATTTAACAGAAAACCTGTCATCAAATTGAAAAAGTAAATTCTCAAATACAAAGCCACACTAAAGCCATCTAGACTTGTGGACTGTGGTGGACAGCGAAACCTCTGATTATCAGGCGTATCTTTCGATTATAAAGTTTTAAGAATACAACTAAATGCACATTTTTCCTAATGGCTTTAAAATTCACCTAAATCACTTTTCAACACGCACACATCACTTACCTCCGCGAGATTCAAGAGAAAGTGGCCTCGAGGTGTATTGTTAAGATCTTTTGACGTTCTGGCATTTGCTAGAATACTTTTTAGGGTTCTCCCCGAAAACAGCCTCTTTCTCCATAGCAGTGGAGATGACAATCCAATCCTGGGCTATGTATATATGTTTATAATGCATGAGCGATTGAATGTGATATGTAAGTAAAATATATAATAAATGTTATTTTTGCCTGGTAGCAAATGGTGAGCAGAGAAGCTTGAGACATTCGAGCATCTGGAACACACTCTTAATAGCTTCTGACATTGCACTGCATCATAACCCTCGTCGGAGACTAAAACGGCAGTGGCCTCGAAATCTGCTATAAATGCGTGACAGTGGGAGTCCTGGCAATGGCCAGTTTCTCCAATCATGTCCTGAGCGTCTGTGGCTCACGCGCTCTTGGCCTCCGCTGGCTCTTAGCCAGTGACGCGGCTGACGTAGGAGCGTGGCGGACTTTCCTAGACTTCGCACGCGAGGGAGGTGACAACCATGTTGACTTAGGGGGCCTCTGGGCTGTTGGTATACATAGTATGAATGAGCGAGTGAATGAAAATTGTAAATTGGTATGAATGCGATCATTTATCACAATTACTTATAACCCAATCAGGCCGATTGTAATTTTATCATAATAAAGTTAATAAACCACAATAAACGCCTCTAGGATGTTGTAGAATAACTATTTTTTTTATTTTGTTATTTCTGTACAGCCAAGGAACGTAAAATGATATTTCATATGAACTGAACGGCTGCCTCTCAATGATTTGTGTGACGCACATAATCCTCCGTATCGAGAGAGTAATTTATTTTAATTAATTGCTTCTTTATCGAAAGCTGTTTTGAAGTGTAAATCATCGATTTTTCATGCGAACACATAAAAATACCACGATATCTTTGATGCATTGGAGTCAATTCGTAGGCAATGGCAATTTCAATAATCGCCTTGCAGCTAATTATCAGCGTTACATCACACAATTAGCCTTGTCATTGTCTACAGACCTTATTAAAATGATGCCATTAAATTTAATTTACGACTTCATAGCAAAAGATGTTGTGAAATAGAGGGCTATGTAAGCTTGGGTAAAGCATCCAACAAATAAAGTATGAACTAATGAAAAAATTACATTTTCCGGTGGATGATCTACCTCATCAGACAAACCCTTCATTTTGGGAAATAATGTGTAATGAATTCGCAAATTAAATATTTTCACGGGAGGGAGGATTCGTACAAGTACAACTGAGGACACGACTTATGTACATAGTGTAACTGGGGTTTATACGTTACGGAAAAGTTACATAAACGTCCTTGACATTCTCCTGGCTATATTTTTATGAAATATTTATGTGAAGAAACTGAATACTTTTTAATTGTAGAAGTCATGGTCAGAAATACTAATCACAATTTGCCTCAAATGTTTTTCGTGTGTCCACTGGAACAAATGCAGGCATTTGAGTAAAAAGGGTAAGACGGTGTACGCCAAAAAATTAATCAGAATGATGTACGTATAATCCTACAAGAGGCACCTCGACACTTTCACGTATGTACTGCTAATAATTACGATTCCCCTTGCGAATGCGGAAACATACGACTAACGCAGGACCTTCCCGACCGAAGAATGGCAATCTACAGTTATCTGACTTTGTTTACATCATACATCGTAGCCTTATTGAATATAAATGTATAGGCTTGTTTACTATGTATGTATGTGTCTTACTGTTACTCTGAATTAGAACTCATATTATAAAAGTGCTCCTAACTACTTGAGAAGACGTTAACCTATTAATTACCACATAACGTTCAAAGACTCAGGACATATCAGTCAAGGAGCCTGGTGAGGCTAGTTAGCTACCGTTAGATGAGTAGAAAATATGACATATACATAAAATGATTAATACTATTGATTACAACAGCAGTAAACCACAACTTGTATCATCTGTATATATATTAAGTATTTGACAAACCAGATTTTTATAAAAGTGATCAATTTTACAAGTGTATTTATCTCTTTAATTTTTTTTTTTTAGGTTTTTAAAACAATTTTTATTGAGATAAAATTACAATCTGCCTTTTTATTAGGCAATAAGTAATTTAAATAAATGTTATCATTCATACCATATTTACAATTCATCATTCACTCGCTCATCCATACAATATTTACAAACAGCCCAGAGGCCCCCCAAGTCCACAAAGTCCCCCACGCTCCTACGTCAGTCGCGTCACTGGATAAGAGCCACAGACGCTCAGGACATGATTAGAGAAACTGGCCATTGCCAGGGCTCCCACTATCACTTAGCTATAGCAGGTCACGAGGCCACTGCCGTTTTAAGTCCGAGGAGGATTATAGGGGTGAGTGGTGCAGTGCAATGACTGTGCTAGGGAATTAGGGTGGTGGTAGGTTACTATGGAATTTTATGAACTTGGAAGGGATGAGTTCAAGAATATAGGGTATATTCAGATCATTGTGAAGGGTTTTGTTGCTGACGTAATAAGGGGCATTTACTATTGTTCTTAGGACTTTTGATTGAAAGGATTGGATGCGCTTGATGTTCGAATTTTTTGCTGTCCCCCATAGCTCTATTCCGTATGTCCAGATTGGCTGAAGTATAACTTTGTAAATAAGCAGTTTATTTTCTATTGAGAGATGGGATGTCCTTCGAAGTAGTCTGTACAGTTGTCCAAAGCGTCTGTTTAGTTCTTGTCTTTTTAGCCTCGTGTGTGGGTTCCATGTCTTTCGTCGAGATGGAAGCCTAAATACCGTACTGTCTCAGACACAGGGAGAGGAATTGAATTTAAAAAGCGGACTGGACTTGCGGCAGAGGGTAAAGGTTATGTGGGAACATATCTCTTTAATAGTAAATTTAGTTATACTTGCTGACATTGTAGGTGTGATGTACTTTTAAATTAGCTTTGTTTTCAATCAACGAGCCAAGAGATCAATCCTTTGTGTAGACATTTTTCATTCTTTGAATTATCCTACCTTATTGTTTACATTTAACTACTTTTTAATCCACTCCAGTCTTTACTCTTTCCCGTTAAGGGTCAAGGGACGTTAAATAAACTCTAATAGCTGAGTACATCTCCATATATTTTACATACAAAATAGTTCAGTAAATATAGGAATTCTTCGCTTATTTTTTTGTAAGGTAATTAATTAATTTATTTTTTCAAAGTTTAAAGTTTTAAAGACAGATGAGTCCAAATTTGAAATTTTTGGTTCCGGAAGGAGGCAGTATAAACCTGAAGAGGAATTTTTGGATGTATGTTTGCAACCAACAAGGAGAGTTCTCCTTAATGGTCTGGGGATGGAGTTGGAGACCTCTTGGGAATATGTAGAAAAATGGATGCAAAACGATACCGTTGCATCCTTACACGCCCTGCAATGCCATCTGGGCTTAACCTGAAGGGTGGAGCTTCATTGGCGAAATCTTATTTTCTCTACAACAAAAAGGAATTAAATTCTGATTAGGCGAATTAAGTATTTCTTACTTTGATTTTGTTTTATTTCATTTTCGTAATATAATACCATGTTGTTCAAAGACTTTTTCCCACCACTGTATATAATGTATATACACTAATACATGTTTATGTTAGGTGAATAACTTGTTTATAAAGAAGGGTACATCAACACGATCATCGGCTCACAGCAATATAGGGTCACGACTTTTTTATAGCACGTGTCTAAACTCAATCATTTCGAAGGGTAAAGTTCACCCTTCAGCCAAACTTTTTCTACTATGGACATGTGATCCACTTTCTCTGAAATCCGCGGTAAAGTATAGCTTAAAGATGGTGTGACGTTCTGGTAAATTACCTGCAATTTCAGAAAAAAAATCAACAGAAACTTAATGATGTTTAAAAAATTATTACCATTTCCGGAGGGAAGGCTGTATGTACTTACGAGGAACTTCAATCGGATTTAAGGAACTCTCAATCCTACCGCTATCTAGTCGTATTATAAACGTTCGAAAAAAGAAAATTCAATCGATCTGAAATATGCTTTTAATAACAATTAATTAATGGGATTAGATATTTTTCCTTGGGGCTGAAGGGGACAATAACACTAAATGAATTTCAAAGATATTTAAACGTACAATTTTTGGAACCGAATCGATATAAATCGCGTTCGAAGCGAGATGTTTTGTTTTTTGGTTTAGTATTTTAACTATTTACTTTAATATATATTTATATATATTCGTATGTTTTAAAGAAATTTCTTAATTAATAAAAAAAAAACAATCGTTCTAATAATGTGAAAATGGTAATGCTACCGATTCTTAATTTTTAGGTAACAAAGCTTTTTAAAAACAGTGATGATTTAACAAATAAAATGAATTCGTTTTGGTTGAAAATTCCGAGTAGATATACAGAGATAAGTAAAATAATAAATACCAAAAATTCTGTGGTTAAATAAATATAACACGTACTTGAACTAATTAATGGCAACAGCCAAAATAATTGCTAATTCATTGGCTACCAGCGAAATGACTATGATTTGCTGTGATGGTAGGCCCAGTGCAACACGGAATGTTAAGTGAGGTTGAGTTAGTTGCATATGGCTTCAGCTGACCACATCACCGCTGGACGCCTGCTAATGTGATTTTTTTTTTCTTCTACCTTATCCCTTGGTTTCTTTGGCACATTTTCTAACAGTAGTTATGCACAGTTAGGTTTCTGCTCTGTCGACTTCGCAATGTAAGTCCTAGATTAAACGTGGGTAGGCCTAGCGATGTTTAAACATTTGTATTTTTCATTATCGTATCTAGTATTAACAATCAAATTGTTGTTACAATATTTGTTACATTAACAACAAATTTATTCTCCTGTTTAAGGGTTTACTTACTGTGCAGCTTTGTCAGAAGAGAAATATTGACCAAAAAAACCTATTGGCATTTAATACCTAATTTCTATTCATGTCTCCCAAAGCAACATTTTCCGAAATATTTAGAATTCCGGGAGTCGAGAAGTCAGCGACACTTTCCGTTCAATTACTTTTCCCTTACTACCTTTATTGTATTTCAGACGAAAACTATGTGCATTCTTGGAAGTGTTGCGGAGTGCACCTTAAACATTTCAAATTAATTGGATGGTTTTTATGTAAGATATCATGGAAGGAGATATACAAACCAAGTTGACGAACGATGTCCTGTGTAATAAATGAATATAACTTAGTGTTTCCATTAAATTTTCAATGTATACAGCGAGCATGACCCTTAATAGCTGCAGTTGTTTTATATGCAAAAAGCGTTGTAGAAAATAGCCGCAAATAACGTAGCAGTGAAACCCAACCCGTTAGGATCACTGGTTAGTATTAGGTTTTCACTATTTTATTCATACAAAAGAAATAAAAGTACTAACTTATATCTTATACATACTTTTATAGATCTGATCAAATCTTGACAAAGTTATTGAAGATGGTGTTTTTAATGTTACTTTAGTAATTTATAAAGGGTTTAATCTTCATATCATACACGTTGTCGGGTTGTCACTAGGAGGGGCCTAATCACCTAGCCCTGGTGACAAGTGTGGATTGTTCGAGTTAATAACCTGGACAATCGTTCCAGGACGGCGTTAATATCTGACTTCACTTATGATAAGTATGTGCCCCGACAATGCACTATGTTCAAGAGAAGAGGTACAGAGGTTTCATAAATAATAAGGCAAGTTTTTCAGAGTTCGAGCGGGAGCCCAGCAGCGTCACAGGTACAAGTCGTCAGAGGGTCTGCAAGGAGGCTAAAAGACAGGGTGACAGACTCAGAGGCGATGAGGAGAGAGTGGGGACTGACGAGGAGTCTAAGAGACTGACTTCCAGGGCCAGTGGCCCTGGCGTAAAGCGTCACCGAGTAAAAGCGGATGAGGAGACAAACGCCCTGGTTTAAGTATTGTTCTTCTAAATATTCGGCAGGGGGGGGGGGGGGAAGGGCCATGGCCTGCGTGAGAACATGCGACCGCTGACCCATTACGTGACCCTTCGACCCCTAAAGGACTGTTTATGACTGTTTTATGGCTGCCAGATGGTACCCCTGCACACCTGCGCCGAGGCACGTGACCGATAGAGATGCACTAAAAGGGTTGCCAGGTTTACGACTGTTTATGGCATGCCAGCATGCCATGGCCCCTTGGCCGATGTGTACCTGGCTGTACTCTGCCGACCCTTTTAGTCTTATGACTTCCGGCTTCCGCATTTATTGCTAAAAACTTTTACCATGATTTACATTTAATTACAATACATTTAGTTCCTGTTATTTTACTTTTGCGTACAATATATATGCACCAGAGTATAGGGTGATTTAACTTATGTAGTTAGCGGTCGCTACAACGTAATAAACAAAAAAACACTGTGTTCTACATTTTTTATTTATCTACTAGTTGTATTTATCTCCTATTAATCACCATCTGACAGACCGTTCTTTGCTCATATGCAATTCGAGCGAGTTGCATTGCACTCAGCCTTGAGTGATATAAATCGTGTTACGAAATCGCTTCTGAATTGTCAAACAATCGCCGACATAAAAAGATCAGCGAGGTGGGGCTTTGAGTTGAATTACCTCTCAAGTTGGATTTCGCAACTCATATTATTTTAAACGTTAACATGCAGGAAATGTCCATAGTAATGGTGCCCCCCCCCCCCAGTTTATATTATTCGTTGGCAACTGTACATATTTATAAAGCTACAATTTTATACATTATTTCTTATATGATTATCGATTTGAGTTTCATCTTACTAACAATTGAATTTACTTGTTGCAGGTCAGTTTTGTCAAGCACCGTCTTTTGTCAATTCTGCCACTGATAGTCAGGTAAAAAAATAAAATTTAAAAACAAATACCTGAAAATGTATACCTTGTCTATTTTAAGTAAGTCGAACTAAGAAAATAATTGTGTCCATTTGCAAGCATGAAATGAACAGTAATGAATAACTTGAATAAATTTCAATATTTATCGATTGATTTTATATTTGTATTTTTGTCCATATTAAAATTTATAAGTACTTCAATGAAGATATTATCCCTAACTAAGAACGAAGAGTTTGTTTTGTTGTTAGACTATTATGATTATTTTTACTATGTGAATTTGGGAAATAAATAGATTTTAATTTGAAGGAATCAAAAGAAAAAATTCTAATATAATAACTTCTCAGTGAAAATAGTCTGTACCTGTAGTTCTGTTCTTCGATCAATTTTTTTAAATAGTTTTCAGTGACCGACATGGCTCAACAAATAAAAATAAATCTTTTTGATAAATTTGTTTTTAAGGAACCGACGGGAAACCGGTCCCATTGAATTTCGTCGACCTTAATTTCATTTGTGTATGTTTATAAAAATATAATTTAAGTTATAATTAGTGTAAAAAAAATAAATGTAGCTATCTAAGAATTGTGGGGGTTTTTCTTGAAAACAATGTGTAGAATACGTTTAATTTTTTAACGATGACTCACCATAAAAAATCAATTGTTTAATCGTCATGGTCCGTTAAAGGGAACATAATAACAACTTTAATTATGCAATAATATTTACCTCTGTTGAATTACCCGGCGATGCCTAGTGCGATTTATTCAGATTTTAGCGTTTTCTTCCAATATGCTCCATCTTAACTCATTAGCGGGTAGTGCGGTGTTCGTTGGTATATAATTTAAAAAACGATGTAAATTCAATTGTGTCACGACACTTAATTATAACTAACTGTTATAGTTGGCAATATATGTTAACCCGACTTTCGAAGAGATCACGTAGCGGAAGTGGAAGGGATATCGCGGGGGTTGCATCCTTTTAAAATGGTGCACAAACGAAAATTGTAGCTCTTCCCACCTAAGACCCGTCCACCCAGCACTTCCCGAAACCTCGGACCACAAATGTTGAATAGGTATTACACAGTTGCCCTAACTACCTGTACCGAAAACATACTCGTCCATCATACACTCCGTACTCAGTTATATGTTTGATGAGAGGGTAGTAGCGAATCCTGCCGAGTGCCTTGTACTACCATTTTAAAGTATCGTATTGTCATTTATTCTCCTCATGAGTAGTGACCTAACAATTAACTACACATAATTACTATTATTATTCTTTTTATTTATTTTTTATGCTATGTTATGTATTAGTCAATGCTATTCACCTTCATTCATTCATGTCCTTTGGTTTCAATATTATGCTGTTAATTCATTGAAGGCGTATGCGCATAGGCCCATTATTATTAATAAGCTTATCACATCAGTTTAATTTAGTCTTTAGAATGCCAGGTAGACTTGTTTAGTTATTCTTATAGCACAATGTCTCAGAATATGTTTTTGTTTTTTTTCATTTCATTTCAGCTGTGGTACACTAGTCACCGTGGTCGAACTATGACTGAAGTTGAATAATGACAAACCAAAAAAACCATCATGTTTATTACACTGAGATCTACTGTCCATAAACTAAACGTGTCCGAAGGTTGGCTCCAACATGAATGCACAGATGATCTTGCAGATTGCCGATCGACTGGTTTTCCTTTGGTCGAGGGAATGGAGCGCCCGCAACCTCTTTCACTCGTCCTTGATCTTTACTTGGCACCATCCAGATCCCGGAGCAGTTCTTTTGTTCGCGCCCGATCGTCTTGACCCTATTCCTTGTTCGCCCAGCTGACGACAATGCGAGCTGTAGCTGGCACTTCCGCGATCGAGCGTTTCCGGTAGTACGTTTATTTATGGGGTCCAACGCCAATTTATCGCAATAATGGAAATGAGAAGAGGAAAACGAAACGACGTAATTGGAATTTTATTTGATCGTTGATTTTCAGTTACCTTAATGGTCACTGATTAAACTCACGCGCCCAAACCCTGTCGTCTGTAAATTTAATTCATTCCCTTTATGTATCGTTTATTTTGTAAAATAAATTAGCAAGTTAAGTGTGGGGTATCGCAAGTGTTTTGACGGACTTACTAATTTCTCTCTGGTGATTGATTAAGTTTTATAGAATCATTTTTAATATCACACACAATTGAAATACATACCCCATCGAATACCATTGTACAGAGGAATTTTTCACCAACGCCATGGATGTTTTATTTAAATATTTAAAAAAAGTTGTCATTAATTTGATTTATTAATGTCCTCTTGAAAGGATAGTCCACTAAACCCACAACATGTTATTACTTTTATTGCTGGTATCATCGGAAAATATGATGCCTCTAAAAATAGGTCAAACATGAGAGACAGACAAAAAGCTGAAATCGTTAGGGTTTCTGATTTAGAAAACAATCAACAAACCTCCCTTAAATATGGTGAAACAATTTTTTAAAAAATCTCCAGGCTATTGACCAACTAATATGAAATAATTACTAATGGGGAAGGAAATAAGATTGCACATAAGTTTATAATGGTCTCGATATAAATTCTTTTCAGGTGGTGCGAATATTTTGCAAGCAATGCATATGCCAGCGTAGAATGGCCATAAGCTCTCCAATTTCGCATAACTACCTTCATTGACTTATTACCACAGGGAAAGATTTTCAGAATCGGATTCTCTGGCTGAAAAATCGAATGGTAAAAAACGAATTTTATGAACCCAAAGGTGGTGGATATGAAAAAATATTTTGCCTACCTTAATTGTGATCAAAAAGAACGGGTTCAAGCTGAATTAAAATTTTTGATTTTAGACTAGACCCATTGCATTTGCAATGGCCATAAGATTATTTTTATTATGTAAATATTAAAAATAAATTGATTTGAATTTACGCACAGGGTGGATTTTTCGCTAGTTATTGGACAAAAATGAAGCGGGTTGATCAAAACCTTTGTTATTCTTGGCAATTTTAATTTTTTTTAACTTTTACTTACATCAATTACAAATCAATAATCATATTGTTTGACATTTTTTTATGGTATGAATGATAACATTTATCTCAATTACTCATTGCCTAATAAAAGGCAGATTGTAATTTTATCTTAATAAAATTGATTGAAACCGGAAGTTATTGGCCATGAAATTTTAACCAGTTGATCCAAAGGATCAACCCACCCTATTCTTCCTTATTTTATTATTATTGTTATTCTTGGTAATTTTAATTTGTTTTAACTTTTACTTACATCAATTACAAATCAATAATCATATTGTTTGACTTTTTTTTTTTTTTTCAAAGCCCTCAACTTGAAAAATTAGGAATAAGGGAAAAATAAATAGGAATTATTTGGGATGTGTGGATCCTTGTGCTAGGAGGGGCATATTTGAAGTCTGGGTGTATAAATATGGTTCTACCCTTTGGCAAATGGCTAGGGTGGTTTTGTTACTGTTATTATGTAAATATTGAAAATAAATTGATTTGAATTTACGCACAGAGTGGATTTTTTGCTTGTTATTGGACTAAAATGAAGCGGGTTGATCAAAACCTTTGTTATTCTTGGTAATTTTAATTAGTTTTAACTTTTATTTACATAAATTAAAAATCAATAATCAATAATTGTTTGACATACAACTGAAACGAGTTTAAATAACCGATTAGTATTGTTGGCTCAGGAAGCTTTATTTTTTTTTCATATCTTTGAATCTATTTTCTAGTTACTAGCTTTAATGTGTCTTTAATCCCGGGGAAAATCAGGGCTTAAAATATTTAGCTTTGAAAAGTTAACGAAAGGAGCTCGACATTTTTTTCATTCTCACTCTACTTGGTGTTTTGAGGTTCTGAGAACCTCAAAGATTTGGCCTCACCAATTAACAGTATTCCTTTTAATGTGTCTGTAAAAATGTTTAAAAAAAAATTATATATCATGTAAACCATTACATTAGAATTGAGCGTATCGTAATGAACGGATATAGTAATGAATTTAAAATATCATTTATGGCCTTTATAGGCGAAACATAGGCTGGCAAAACATCATAAATAAAAGATATTTGGAAAGACTCAAACCCTTTTTTTTAAAAAAATTAATTTTGACACACCGTGAATATTAAAATACAGGTCTCTGTTTTTGGTATTTCTTTTTTAGAATATTGGCAACATTTACCTTAAGTATAACTTTGTTATTTTTCTTTTAATACATGTTAAAATTTATAACACTCGGTGAATCATGAGCATGAATCTGAGTACTATCCCATTGTGAGTGGTGGTGAATTCCGACCCTGTCGACGACGTCCACTCGAAAGTGCTGGACTTACTTTTTTACCGCTAACCACCGCCGGGGACCGAATGAGTATTCAGACGCTGTACTCTTGTTCCAAGTCGGAATGCAATTATGGTTACGTATTCAGCGTGAGTCCTCCTGTTATCCCCTTCTGTACAAGATAAACACCCAACCCATTACAACTGTTTTCTAACCGGTTCGCATAGGCACGGCAACACCCAATTGTTTCAGCTGCCAAAACAGATGCGTGACTTATCCGACGAAAAATAGCTAAATTGAGAAGAAAAATGTCGGCTTGTTTTATTTTTGGATTGGATTGGAAATTTTTTTACACATACAGGAAAGTACCGATTTAGTAAATGGTTAGAATAATGTGAAACATAAGTGATGAAAACATAGTAATCGTGAATGACTCTTGTGATTGATGTGCCCTTGCAAAAAAAAAAAAAAAGAAAAGAAATATTCTGAGGAAAATTTATTTAACAAGGTACTTAGGCACAACAGAGGTAACTAAACTAATTGAAAATGCATATAACTCATAGTCCATAAAATCCTCTCCTTCAATTTTTCTAATTTCTCTGTTTACTCTTAACTTTCAACACAATCAGTGTGTGGTCTGTGGTGTTGAGCACTTCCATAACAGAAACTGGGGCCAGTAAAAAAGTCAGACGTTAGGCTCTTATTTAAAACAAAGACTGGTATGTATAATTTATTATTAATTCTACGTATAATTTATTGAAAAAAAAAAACCCGCGCTACCCATCATGGCAATGAGTAGAACCACCCTACCCATCAGGCCAACGGGTAGAACCTCTCTACCCATCAGGCCAACGGGTAGATCCGCCCTGCCCTACCCATCAGGCCATCGAGTAGATCCGCTTTGCCTTACTCATCAGGCCAACGGGTAGAGCCCCCCTTCCCTACCCATCATGCCAACGGGTAGATATGCCCTGCCTTACCCATCAGGCCAATGGGTAGAGCCGTCCTGCCCTACCCATCAGGCCAACGGGTAGAGCCCCCCTTCCCTACCCATCATGCCAACGGGTAGATATGCCCTGCCTTACCCATCAGGCCAATGGGTAGAGCCGTCCTGCCCTACCCATCAGGCCAACGGGTAGATCCGCCCTGCCCTACCCATAAGGCCATCGGGTAGATCCGCTTTGCCTTACTCATCAGGCCAACGGGTAGAGCCCCCCTTCCCTACCCATCATGCCAACGGGTAGATATGCCCTTCCTTACCCATCAGGCCAATGGGTAGAGCCGTCCTGCCCTACCCATCAGGCCAACGCGTAGATCCACCCTACCCATGAATATAGGAAATGCGTCAAAGATTACTGTTGAACAAAATCTGTGTCGCAGGGTGAATGTAATGGTGCATTTTTCTCCAACGTGCACTTTGCTCCAACGAAAGGACAGCCGGGTTCAGAGAATAGGACTCCTTGAGAAACTCCGACTTTGACTTGTCTCTGAATTAGAGCATTCTGTGCCATGGTGGTAGTACGGTTTGGTAGGAGCGAAGGGTAAGGAAGCCTGTTTTGGCTAGGAGGTATTTGAGCATGAAGAGCTAACCCACCGGGATGCCAAACCTGGTCAAAGGCCTGATGTGAAGAGCACACGAAGAAATGCGCCAGTGTAATATTACTTACTTAAAGAACATTAAACATCCTAATCTTCTGAAATTTTCATTATCACCCTTATTAACTGCTACTATTGACATTGATTGCAGTCCTTTTGGCAGAGAGTTTGGCCAAAAAGAATTCCTCTTCGTAATGTGTTTCGTGCAGGACTAGCTCAGTTGGTAGAGCATCCGTGTGATTATTGGAGAGGTTACAGGCCCTAGTCAGTAATTTTTTTTATTGCCTTGTACTTATTAATTATTTAATTTTTTTTAATGTGAAGTTTTATGTTGACGCTATCTAAATTGAGTGTAGTAAACAAGGATATGTTGTATTCTTTTGACGAGACGTTGTTATCTCCAATTTATTATCATCTATATTTTTTTTCCTAGACAAGAGGAAATGCCACTCTAGTATCAGTCAGATTTCCTGCCACTTGAGCGATATAACTGACCGGTTTTATCTTCGTATTTTTTTGTTTGTGTCTCCTAATTTTAATAAGGAACGTTGATCTTGTCCAATGCATTTATCTAATCTCGCACCGTACGAGATCGTAATTTCCACTGATTTTTCTGGTTGTGCTTTTACCCTATGGGGTATGACGAACCCGGACATCCTTAGAATTGACAGCACCTTTTGATCTAATTATTTCACGAATTTGAAATGCTCAGTACCTTCCGTATAGCGCTTCCGCAGGGTTCAGTCAGACCCTCACGTTAGTACTCCCGTTCTAAGCCATGTAGAGCAGCAGAAACTGCGCCGTCTGTTTCGAAAGTATGTGAAGGAGAGTGTTTCGGAGTGGCCAGACGATGGAAGTGATGGAGAAGAAAACGTTCAAGTGGAAGATCAGAACTAGGACACTGCAACAGACTGGATGTCGTCGATGCAGGTGATCCGGAAGGTGACTCAAGTTCAGACCTAGATTCAGCTAATCGAGGTAGCAACTATATGTTCGCTGAGGGCAAGACCAAATGGAGCGGAAGCGTTACTAAGAAGACATCTCGGAACATCAGCACTCGGCTAACAGGTACCAAGTTTGAAACGTAATGCTAAGAGCTCTGGCAATGCTTAAAGCATCTTCATCCAGATTGGCGAGGAATATAAGAATGAGAGCTCCAAGCTGCCTCCTTCAGACGTGCATCAGTCCACCACGCCACAGATTCAAGGGAAGATGCACTATTGACTCGAGAAATCCAGATAAAAACAAAAATTGTCTGCTACAAATGCCAGAAGTGTATTCGCCACATGTTTTGTGAAAATTAAAAGTGTCCCTGCCCACCAAAAAAAAAACTATGAAGATTTTTTGTGGAAAGATGTGGTGATATTAGGAGACAAAAAGTTATTGTTATTTTTGGAATGGAGTTCCAATGAAATAGAAGTTCAATTTAACAAACGATCAGATTAACTCTTCATGAATTTACTATCAATCAGAATGAAACCATTTCTTGCTGATCCCGCAGGGAGTGGCCCTACTTCCAAACGGTACGTGGCAGTCGACATCAGTCGTAAGATACACACAATTCTGAAACTTATTCAACATAACCCGATTGCACTGTGTATTTATTCGTTAAATGTACAAAAATAGGTAGTATGCAAAAACGAACTCAACGTACATACAAGCTGATCAAACGAATGCGCTTCTCGTGGTATTTTATTCTATAAGTATTTTATATTTCAATTATTATCTCGTTATGGACGTTTTGAAAACAGTATGGGTTTGAACTCAGTGGATTTTTAATTGATAACTTCTAGCAATTTTCATTTTTATAGTTTTAAAAACTGCCAGTGTGTCTTGAAAATAGATTAAAGTATTTTTGGTTCAAAATATAGTGTTTTTATCATTTAACCAATATTTAAGTAACCAACACGGAGTTTCCCACCCAAACCGAGATCATCTTTTAATATCGTACCTGCTCTGCTTGCTAAAAAATGTACTCATTATTTTAATTGGCGCAAATTAACAAAAAATATTTGATTTATGCCTGTATAAACGATTTTTATATTATGTTCGAAAAAGCTTGGAGTCTCCCAATATATCTTTAATATTGATATGGCATCATTTCGCTTATTCAGGCATCCTCACTATGATTCAGAACAACAAACATAAATTTACATGCATAGAAGGGAATTACACAGAAATAAATTAATATAAAGCAATATCACATTAAAACGGAACTCTGGTTAAAATAAAAACCATCAAATGTTTACGTTATAGCCTAGGTTTGTAAAATTGGTTTGGTTTAACGAAGTTATTTTTTAATTTAATATTGATTTACCATTTTAATTTATTTTAGGAATTAGGTTACCACTTCGGTATGTATAACAATTTATTAGTAACTAGACTATCTTATTCATATGTAAATCTCTGTTTCTTGTTCTAAATTGTAGTCCTGACAATGCCTGAATAAGCGAAAAGTCGACTGATGATGTCATATCAATAAAAAAAGATATGCTGGGAAAGAGAGAAAAGTTTGTTTTTCCGGAATATTATATAAATACCTATGTACAAGTGTCTCTGTTGGAGTGTTATACTTCGGAGTAAATACGATTTTCATTATACCTTACGGATGGGAAACGAATAATCTGACCTGGCATGACCTCTCTTCTTGTCTATCTTCTTTCGCTGTTCGTGTAGCATACCGTCGATCAACCTCGAACAATCGACCGATGAGTATGTCGGGTTCTCTTACCCCTAGACAGACTGTCTTCATTAGGTTCCTTACTATGGTTTAAGAGTCCTGCCCCCCTGAAATGGTTATTTCCTTAGGCACGGTGAGCACATGCGACTTTTGGTTCAGCATTTCAAGGACACGTCAAACTAGTGGTGACGTTACGGTACCGATGAATTTCTTCCAGAGAAAACGTGCCATTTTGCTTACTTTTGGTATGAAACGTACATTTGCAAACGAAATAGGTGTTATTTGGTACACCCGTACAAAGATTTAAGATTTTCAAGAGGAAGGTTTTGTACGTCTTTTAGAGATTTGCGAGAAAACGTTGATGAGTATTTCAATTACTTCCAGATGAGTGTTCATTTGACGAACTTGCAGTAAAAACTGCAGACAAAATTAAGTCAGGAGGTAATTGGATGAGGCCTTACTACTGCCTCCATTGCCTCCTCATCAGCCAACAATGGACTGAAAGATCGCACCGCGTGTGCGGGATCGTTCATTTGTAGTGGGGAAAACTTGAAAAAAGGACCGCAAGACGGGCTTAAGACCACAATGGCGCCGGAGCCATGTGTGCACTGCTCCATAAGATCATATGTACTTCAAGGTGCGAGTGCTGCGCAGCTGCAGCAAAAATCGCATGTGTGCACCGGGCCTAAATTAATCACAGTACAGTATTAAATAAAACAAAATAATAATAAATTAATACATGCGAAATAACACCCAAAGAAAAGAACAAATATTCATCTGTGAATTTTAGAAATTTTTATTGGGTAGACATGTAAAACTTACATATAGTCTTGTTTAAAACGTTGCTACGTAATTTTTCAAGTGTTTGTATCATTATCAAATATGTGTGGCTATTTTCGATGTAAAAAATTAAGCTGTTATTGAAGTCAACGTTGTATAGAGATACGTATGCATATATTTCATTTAAAAGTCAAAAGGGA
This sequence comes from Acanthosoma haemorrhoidale, assembly GCA_930367205.1. Taxonomy (NCBI): domain Eukaryota; kingdom Metazoa; phylum Arthropoda; class Insecta; order Hemiptera; family Acanthosomatidae; genus Acanthosoma; species Acanthosoma haemorrhoidale. Next base: position 80,095,700 of record OV884009.1, on the reverse strand, counting down.
AAAAATATATTGCAATTCAGGTATTCTGTAACAATTAATGTTTCGAAAATTTACCTGTCTGTACCACTACTTGTATTGACCTGCCTGAAGTAGGTGTCTCTTAGATAGTAACCCTGGGTGTACTTCGGGTTCCACGCGTCTCCTTGTTCGATTGAACGAGAAAAAAAAATATAGGGAGTTTAAACCACTTTTGGGTTGCATATAACTTTATCTAAGGTTAATTATTCACTTATTTATACAATTAGGTTTTTATTTTTGGTTAAGTACCTACTGTATTTGTTTAGTTGGATAGCCCCTTCCTAACACCTTTTATTTTATCTGGTATGTTATCTCGTATGTATTAATTTCATTTTTTTTAAATTTATTTAATACTGTATTGTACTGACTTTTTCTTATTGTAATTTATAACTATTATTTAAAAGTTACAATTTATTTTACTTAGATTTATTTGTCTTTACCCTTTGATAATTTTTTTTTTAGCCAGAATTGATTTTTCTTTATTTCTAATTTATTGTTGTTCAAACTGAACTTGGCCTAAGAATAATGTGTCTATTTAATATAACAAGTATTTCTATAATAAATGTAATAATTATCTCTCTGAGAAGCTGTGTAAAGAAGAGGCCGATGGAGATGGAAGGACGATAGTGCACATCCTGTCGGGGTCAGAGCTGACCCCCCCCCCTTGCGATAGATAGGCTGGCAAAGGACCAAGCTGGAGGATCGTTTGTAACAATCACAGCGATAAAACCCGGCCAACAATAGCAGGTTTCACGCTTTCTGAATGTTGTGACATTAATTCCGCAGATTCTGTAATCCTTTCTCTGTACAGACTTATAAATGTTTGATACACTTTTTTTTCCTTCACTGACTAACGTGATTGTTTTCTTTTTTTAAACAAATGTTCGACTATTGAATCTGTACAATACTATTAATCATTATTCGCTCGGATCACTTATAAGGTTTTTTAAAAATATATTTGTAATCTAAATAAAATACAAAAAGAGTAAAGAAGGCTATAAAACAAAAAATGGCTTGGTATTTCACTTCTAAAATATTTCACTCATCAAACCCACTGAAAACTTTGTAAATTGATGAATTTACTGAATTTATGAATTGATTAAATAAAAACCTATTGAAGTCGCCTTGAACTGCTCTAAATATGTAATTTGTAACGATCCTTTGAAAAAATTCATTTTTTTGGAGAATTTCTATGCATTTACATTTGCATGGCCGTCTATAATGTGAGAAAAATCAGTTCCTTAAACCATAAATAGCTTTGACTTAAAAAATATTTAGTTTTAGCGAAATGGGTCCAACTTATAGCTAGATTAAGTCGTATATACGACTTCTACCTTAGTCTTTCATCATGACTCCTCTTTCATTACTTTAAAACCCTACACGACCATTTGGACATTCATGACTTAAAAGACGTTTTATCAGTAGGTTGAGAAGTAATGATGAGAGACTTTTGAATGTAATGACATTAACACTGATCGTGAGTTATATAAAGCTAATGTTATATATAATGCTAAAAGTAGAAGCAAGCCCCTTCTAGTGTACACCTGCCTCGTGACTTCATGGTGTTTCCTGTTATGTTTTTAAGTAAGCGACCGCATCCCTCCAATACCTCCCTCCCTATTCCCAGAACTACCCTCAGCTTTAGCCCCAAACCACACTTGATCCCAGACACTCGTTCCTAAACATCCCACCCAGTATGCAGTAACATAACTCTTAATATTTGTATATACCAGTACTTTGCTTGTACTTCAATTGTAGCTTCATTATAAAGCTTTTCTTTCATTTCTTTTAAAAGACTCTCCTCTACAAAGATTATTTAACAGTGGGCCGCTTTAGAATATACATACTGATTGACCAAAGACAATTGGCCCGTTCCTGGACTGCAAACAGAGAGCCCTCTTAAAGGGGGACCTTACACGGTCAGTATTAATTTCATTACTCCTTCATTACTGTTAAATCTACTGATGAAAAGTAATGTTATTCTATGATCTTGTACAGTTGAATAGTAATGGAGGAGTAATGATGAAAGACATTGCAGATAATGACATTAACACTGATCGGGCTAATCCTTAATTAGGGTCCGGCAATTAAGTATTGACATTCACAGAATGACGAATCACATTCATTTCGAAGGGACATGCTTGTACTCTTCGTACTTGTAAACGTAACCACGCATATGGTGAGGAAAAACAATTTATTTGGTATAATCCCCGCATTACAATTATACCTATGCCGCAATATCTTTTAATGAGATTCAGCGGGATTGCACAAGGAGATATTTTGTGCAGAACAACTGTTGTTTTATGCGGCTAGAATGTGATTAACTAGCTTACTATTTCTATATACCATAAATAGAATGTAACATATACATTCCAATATCATAATACAACATATAATTTATTCTGAATTAAACCTGCTCTTTGCTTCAACATATCCTGGCAAATCCTTGCATAAATATGAAAATATTCAATGGCGATAAAGGCCCTTTTACAGGAGTTAGAATTCAGATCAAGAAATCGTAATTAGTCATGATTGATCAAAGTCTTGTTAAAATTGACAATTAGTCGTACAATTGTAGTACAATTCTTTCAAAGTTGATGTTTTTATTTTGATCGATATTTATTCTAATTATTTCATTAAAAGTGGCATGACATTTATTTAGTATGCCTAAGGAATTTGAATAGTTTTTGCTAGTGTAATGTATTTCGATATTAGTTGCTTTGCAAAATTGTTGTATGTATTACTATGTTGTTAAATTCTTTTCCATGATCAGATATAATTCTTTCTGGAATTGGATATAAACTTATGTATTCTTCTAAAACTTGGCAAATAGTTAGGGCATTTTTGTTATTTAATATTTGTGTGTATAGTATTTTGGAAAATGTGTCAATGGATGTAAATATGATTTTTCTGCCATAAAATATTAAGTCAATCATAATTTCTTGAAATGGTTTGTCAGGTGTAGGAGTTGTTACAAATTTGCTTTTTATTGGTTTCCTGTCATATTTAGTTACTTTGCAGGTTTCACATTTATTTATTAATTTGGTTATTTTATCTTTCATGTTAGGAAATTAAATTTTTCGTTTTAGTTTATCGTATGTTTCTAGAATTCCGCGATGACATGTTTTACCGTAATGATAGTCTAGAATTGCCTGCTGTTGGTCACTTAATTCTGTAATGTCCTCACATAATAAAAAGTATCTTTTACGTTTTATTGTTCTATAGTCTTTTTCAATTAGTTTTTGTATTTGTTTGTAATAGTCCTCGTAAATTTCATTTAAAGTTTCAAAATTTGTTTGGCAATAAATTCCATATGTTTTATTAGGATCTAAGCATTATAATAATAGTTCATTTATTAATTCAATATTATTTATGAAAATAGTGTACCTATGTTTTTCAAATATTTTCTCATAAGTTACTTTATTTGCTCCGCGTTTAACTATTATTTGATTTTTTTTCCACATTTAAACATTTATCTTTTTCTACTAGCCATACTTGTCCGTTGTTACTGTCTTGTGAGTGTTGAGTTATTAGACTTTCTAAGTCTTCGTTGGTTAGTATTGGTAATTCCTCTATTGTTTCTAAAATTTCGTCATTATCTGAAGTTTCGTCATTATTTAATTGCTATAATTGGTCTATAAGGGCCTCGCATTCTGACGTATTGTCTTCTGGTATGTGTATATTTACTTCTATGACTACCAAGGCATTTATTTCATTTCGTCTGGACAAGCAGTCCGCTACTTGATTTGTTTTTCCCGAAATGTGTTTAATTTCAAATTCAAATTCTTGAAGCTTCCAGATCCATTTCATGATACTACTGTTTTCATTTTTCATAGTAAATACCCACGTTAATGGTTTGTGGTCTGTAAGTAATAAAAATTTTGTTCCGTATAGATAAGGTTTAAAATGTTGGGTAAAATATACTATAGATAATAGTTCTTTTTCTATTGTACTATAGTTTTCTTCCGTTTTTGATAGTACTCTCGAAGCAAATTCTATCGGATGTTCTTTGTTATCAATTATTTGACTGAGTATTGCGCCTATAGCTTGATTACTCTCGTCTGTAGTTAAAATAAATTGTTTGTTCCAGTCGGGGTAAGCTAGAATTGGTGTGTTAGTCATTTGTTTAATTAAATAATGGAAACTATCCTCAAATTCCTTGGGGATATCATCGATATAAGCCATAGTTCTTGGTAAATTTTCAATTGCCATATTGATCATCCTTTGAAACGTAGGTGGTGCGTTACAAAAACCAAACGGCATTCTTACGAATTCATAATGCCCGTCGTCTGTGCTAAAGGCTGTTTTTGAAATTGATTTTTCATCCATTGGTATTTGATGAAACCCTGACGTGAGATCGATGGTTGTTAACTATTGGGCTCCTTTTAATTTATTCAGTACATCTTCTATGTTTGGTAAGGGGAATTTATCATTGGCGGTTTCTGAATTAAGTTAGCGGTAGTCTATGACCATTCTCACTTTCTTAATTCCACTAGCATCCATCTTTTTCGGCACTATCCATAGTGGCGAGTTATAAGGTGAATTGCTTTTTCTGATTATTCCATCACTTAACAATTTTTGTACTTCATCTTTTATCTGATTTTTAAATTGCTCGGGGTACCGATAATTCCTTGTATAAATTGGGTCATTATTTTTGGTATTTATCCGGTGCTTTGTCAAATTGTTTGCTTGGAGTTTCTCGTTTTCCTTTTTTATTATGTCCCCATTGTCAGAAATTATTTTTACTAGTTTATTAGATAATTCTTTTGTTATATGTTTTGTTCTTAATGCATTTTTCTATTTCCTGTTCGTTATCCATTATGTTTATTTCGTTTTTTGAGTCTTTAAATTTGAATATATTGTTTTCGATCACTATGTGATTTTCCGTACAATTTATATTCATTTTTAAATTCCTCATTGTTTCGAAGCCTAACAAGATGTCAAACCTATTGGAAAATGGGTAAAATAAAAATTCAGTCAGTTGGTCTATACCCAATGCGTTTTTAATATTTACTATAACGCTTGAATTACCGTCGTCGTAACCTGTAGGTGTTATAATATAAAACTCTTTTTTTATTAGTTTAAATTTATGTTTTTTTACTATGTCTGGGTGTATGTAGTCTTTTGTCGCACCCGTATCTATTAACCATTTGTTATTTTTAAAGTCTATTATGTACGGTAAGTCATTTGTATAATGCAGTTCTTCGCATTGTTTATTCACCGTATTTTGTTTATTATTTCCTAATTTATTTTCCGAGTATGTTTGGTCTCTTTTATTTTCCGAGTAGGTTTGGTCTCTTTTATTTTCCAAGTATGTTTGGTCTCTTTTATTTTCCAAGTATGTTTGGTCTCTTTTATTTTCCAAGTATGTTTGGTCTCTTTTATTTTCCAAGTATGTTTGGTCTCTTTTATTTTCCAAGTATGTTTGGTCTCTTTTATTTTCCAAGTATGTTTGGTCTCTTTTATTTTCCGAGTATCTTGGTCTCTTTTATTTTTATTTTCTAAGGTTGGTCCTGCTCCTCTAAGGGAGGTGGATTGTTTTGTTATTTTATTATTATTTAACAATAGAGACATCGTCCAATGCCATAATTGCCAAGCATATGGGCACACAAAATCGTATTGCCACCACCCTCCTCGGTGTGTAAAGTGTAGTGGGCAGCACAAAAGCGAATTGTGCAAAAAGCCCCTAAAATCGCCTGCTGTATGCGTGCTCTGCCAGCAAGACCATCCGGCCAACTACAAGGGCTGTGAGGCCTATAGAATCCTCAAGTCCAGGAGCGAGCAACGTCGCCGGCCGGAAGAAGAGAAGCCAGTAAGAGGTAGCTCAAGAAGCGCCCCCTCCAGAAATTTGAGGCCTTCTGTCTCTTTTGCTGATACCGTTCGGAACAGAGAGCAGTCACAGGCACTGCCCACTTCTCGTCCGCAAGTATCTCTTCCCCAGCATTCCGCTCATCCCGCCAACCAGCAAACCCAATCCCATCCTCAACCACACATCTCGCATATTCCTTCACCACCAAGCTCTTCAGATCTCACTAGCCTATTAACATCATTCCTTACAGAATTCAGAACCCTAATTACCCCTCTCATTTCCCTTCTTACAAATCTTGTCTCCTACCTTATCCCCGTTAAACAAAATCCATAAGTGGATCCTTCTGACTCCTTATCCATTCTCCTTTGGAATGCGAATGGTGTTCGCACCCACACTAACGAACTGACAGCACTACTCCATGACAAGAAGATCGACGTAGCTCTTATTACTGAAACAAGACTTACGAGCAAACGACCATTTACCGTTCGACAGTACCAGACTTATCGTACTGATCACCCAGATGGAACAGCTCATGCAGGTACCGCTGTCATTGTCCATAACTCCATATCCCACCACATAGTTCCTTTGGTATCACATGATTTCCTTCAATCCACTGCAGTGTCAATCACCACCTTCACTTTTCCTCTTACACTTGCATCAACGTACTGCCCTCCCAATAAATCCATTTCCGACTCCCAATTCATCTCCTTTCTAGACTCCATCGGACATCGTTTCCTTGTGGGTGGGGACTTTAATGCGAAGCACCAACACTGGGGGTCAAGATCCACAAATACACGAGGACGTGCTTTGCTGTCTGCACTCACACGGAAACATTGCTCCACTATCACTCCTGACACAGCCACCTATTGGCCATCAGATCCCAACCGAAATCCTGATCTCCTTGACTTCTTTCTTTACAATAGTTTAGGAACACTAAACTATTCACTCAAGCGCCTCGATGACCTTTCCTCCGATCATAGCCCTTTATTATTAACCATTTCCTTAAGACCAATTCACAAACTGCCTCCTCCTTCATTTATTAGGGGCCCAGTTGACTGGGACCACTTCCGTCAGCTTCTTACAGAGTCCGTAAACCTCAAATTATCCCTGAAAACATCCCAAGACCTAGACGATGCAGTGCATTCTTTCACTACTCTGGTCCAGAGGTCGGCTTGGGAGGCATCGTCACCCCATCGTCACACAAAAATCCACAATCATAATCGTTTACCTCAGCATCTCAAAGATCTAATCCAATCCAAACGCCGCTCCAGAACAGTGTGGCAAAGATCCCGGCATCCTATCGATCGTCGCACGTACAATCAGTACTGCCGATTGGTAAAGCGGCGATTGGCATCCTTCCGTTCCGATTCTTTCAATTCCTACCTCTCCTCTCTGTCCACCAGGGATAACTCCTTGTGGAACGTAACCAAAAAAATCCTAAAGTATCAACCTGTTTCACACCCACTCCGTCGTGATGATGGGTCCTGGGCGGCTTCGGATGGGGATAGGTCGGAGGAATTTGCTCTGCATCTTACCCATACTTTCACACCTCACCTTTCTCATCAAAGCCATACTCACAGCACAACTGTGGAAGATTTCCTCACTTCACCTATTCCTCTCTCTCTTCCACCAAAAGCCGTTAACCCCTCTGAGGTTAAATACCTTCTGAAAAACTTACCTTACCGAAAATCCCCTGGATATGATCTCCTTACTCCTCAAATTCTCAAACAACTTCCTCCTAAAGCCATAATCTTCCTAACCTACATATATAATTGCATAATCCGAACGACGCACTTTCCTCTCCTCTGGAAACACTCCATTATTGTCCTATTCGCCAAACCCGGTAAACCACCCAATGACGCCTCATCTTATCGTCCAATTAGCCTACTCCCTATCCTCTCAAAAATATTTGAGAAACTCCTACTAAAACGTCTACTTCCCATTGTTGAATCCAAAAACCTTTTTCCCACACACCAGTTTGGCTTCCGCCAACGACATTCCACTGCTCAACAAGGCCTTCGCGTTGTTGATCACATCTCCTCAGCCCTTGAAACCAAACAGTATTGCACTGCTGCCTTTCTCGATATAGCTCAAGCTTTTGACAGGGTTTGGCACGCAGGTTTGCTCTACAAGCTCAAAAGATATTTACCACAGACCCTTTTCCTAATCCTACAGTCCTACCTTTCAAACCGCTTCTTCCAAGTCCGCTGTGGTTTAGAATACTCTAACTACTATCCCATAAGTGCAGGAGTTCCACAGGGCAGTGTCCTGGGCCCCATCCTCTATAACCTATACACCGCTGATGTCCCCTCTACTCCCAATACCTTCTTGGCCACATTTGCAGATGACACTGCAGTCTTGTCATCCCATCCAGACCCCGACATAGCATCCCATAACCTTCAAAAACACCTTGACGAGATCGAGTATTGGTGCAATCAATGGCGGATCAAAGTTAATGAAGCAAAATGCTCCCACATTACCTTCACCCTTTGTCGCAAGTCTGGTCCACTAGTTTATTTTAATTCTATTCCTCTCCCTGTATCCGAGACAGTACGGTACTTAGGCTTCCATCTTGACAAACGACTGACCTGGAACCCACATACGAGACTAAAAAGACAAGAACTAAACAGACGCTTTGGACAACTGTACAGACTACTTCAAAGGACATCCCATCTCTCAATAGAAAATAAACTACTAATCTACAAAGTTATACTTAAACCAATCTGGACATACGGAATAGAGCTATGGGGGACAGCAAAAAAGTCTAACATCAAGCGTATCCAATCCTTTCAATCAAAAGTCCTGAGAACAATAGTAAATGCCCCTTATTATGTCAGCAACAAAGCCCTTCATAACGACCTTAATATACCCTACATTCTAGAACTCATCCCTTCCAAGTTTACGAAATTCCACAGTAGCCTTTCCAACCACCCTAATCCTGTAGCACAGTCAATGCACTGCGCCACTCATCCCTATAATCCTCCTCGGAGACTGAAACGGCAGTGGCCTCGTGACCTGCTATAAACGCGTGACAGTGGGAGTCCTGGCAATGTCCTGAGCGTCTGTGGCTCTCGCGCTCTTGGTCAGCATCCACTGGCTAGTATCCGGTGACGCGGCTGACGGAGGAGCGTGGGGGACTTCCCAAGACTCCGCTTTCTCTTTGCGGTGGATTTGGGGGGTCTCTGGGCTGTCTGTAAATATTGTATGAATGAGCGAGTGAATGATGAACTGTAAATATTGTATGAATGAGAGCATATATCTTAATTACTTATTGCCTTATAAAGGCAGATTGTAAATATTGCACAATAAAGGAAATAATTATTATTTAAACTTTTATTATTATTTAAGATTGGTCCTGCTCCTATAAGGGAGGTGGATTGTTTTCTTATTTGTCCCGAGTCTAAAAAATGGTTTTCCACGCTAGTCTCTCTTGTAGTTCTAGAATTATTTTGTCTTAATCGTCTTCAATGTGATGTGCTCTGTCACTAACGGTACGCATTGAAACTGTCTGTGGGTAAGCTTGATTAATACCGGTAAAAAATAGTTATGTTGTGCCTGAGGATTCCACTGTTGTTGGTAATTGTATCGTTGTTGTGCGCCGTTATTGTTATAATTATTATTATAGCGTGGTTGGTATTGTTGTCTTTGGAAATTAGGGTTAAAGTTATTGCCTTTATATCCCTGGTAATTATTATGTGTTCTTTTAAATTGTTTATTGTTATAATGTTGTTGTCTTGGTTTTTCTTCGGTCACGTCTTTATTGAATATTCGGTTCCCGTGTACTTGCTCTAATGAAGCCTCTTTTCTTAAAATATTATAAGCGTCATCTAAAGTTCTGTATTGTATGTGTTGTAAAAATATTGCTATAGTCGGATGTAAGTTTTTAACGGCTTCTTGACTAATGTCATTGTCGTAACGCGCGATTTCCTGATCTTTGTCGCGTATTTCGTTGTCTGTGTAGATTCTAGAGTATAAGTCGCATCTTTTTAGTTGTAGTCGTTCGATGTATTCAATTGGGTTTTCATTATGTCTAGGTTTCGTATTGGAGATTTCTCGAGCTAATTGGCAAATGGACTGATTGTCCTGGTTATGTCGTCTAAGAAATTCAAGTAAGTCTATTACGGAGGTAAATTGTTTGTCAAATGTCGCGATTTTAGCGTTCCCTTCTAATTTTGTTTTGGCACTCATAAGAATAAGCTCCTTCATTTCTTACTCTATTTGGATTATCAGCTTGACAAAATCTTGCTAATAAGTAAGTTACGTTATTTATGTACAGTATTAAATTTTCCCATTGTAAACCGGAATGAATGTGCAATCACTGTTTTTAATTTTTTCGTGTTCCATTTCTACGTTTGTTTCGTTTGAATTAATATTTCTCTATCGACTAAATACATATATAATATAAAAGATAAAAAAATAAAAATTAAATTTAATACAACGTTGTTTTCATACCCTGGTGTAGAGTTCTTCTCCTAAGAGGTTCCTTCTAAGGCTTCTTACAGCTCTGTTGGTTGCCAATGTTTCTTGACCTGAGCGTTGGATATTTTTAAAATATCGGCAGTTCCTCCTTGAAGTCGGTTTGTTGAGACTTGCTCCACTGTGACGTCCTTCTCGCAAGAGTAAAGACAGTCGAGTTTTATTGGATTGTCTATAATCGAATAAAGTCTTCAGTTGTCTGAAAAGCCCTCAGGTCCCTGTTCGGGCGCCAATTAAAGCAACTCTAAAGCAGTAGAACGTTTTAAAAAGAACTTTATTGATTTACACTACACTAAGTTGAAATAAAATATTAAATGGCTAAGCTGCTAAATGAATGTACTGAATGGAATCACAGAAGGGGATTGCTTATCTCTAAGCGAGGAGCTCATATATAGGATAGGAAAAGGACGGTGGTCAGCATTGCGATAGTGAGCTGATAGCGAACTGTGTCAGCATTTAACTATTTCAATGGTCTATTTGTGTTATTCCCTTGAATTTAAGCTCTGAATAGTCCATTGACTAATTATCTGAAATCCATTTTATTCAACAATAAAACAATTCATCCTTAAAATTTACTCAGTTTCAATATTTTAATTTTTTAACTAATACGATTAGACTACATAAATTTAAACACGTGTTTACAATTGAACTATTTATTTTCTCGAATTTCTTTTTATTTAGTTAGTTTAAAATAGCATCGCTACTAGCACAATTGATGACTTTTAAGGTTACTTCATAATTGTACGCATTGATGCAAGACGTATTCCTGCATCATATAAGGTTAGGGTCCATGTATATGAGGGTTTTTGATTACCTGTCCTTGATGACTTCGGTAATGGATGTTATTTGTAAAGTGTAGTGATGTATTGTTGAAAAAGTACATATGTGCGTTCGTGATACAGTGTAGTATAATTGATCATGTACAGATCACTTGTATTGTTTGTATGTTAGATTTTGATCTCGAACCCGGGGAGTGGCTTTGGAAATAAATTTTCCTAGCGTTTATTATCTAACGACATATCGTTTTTTGTATGTATTTACAATCTACTTGAAAATACTTCCGCAAATGCTTGTGTATTAAATAAAAATATTACGTTAAACTGTATGTAAACCCAAAAAAATATTAATTTTCTTTCAACCTTGTGATTAACTATAGACGCTCGTCAGTTATTAAATATTTACACCAGAATTGGAAATAAAATAAATTTTTAAAATTCCTATTGCTAAAATCAGTATTTTTAAACGATTAATTGAACGACATCAATCACACACCGCGTCCCAAAATCTTTACATCCCTTTACATTTTATTTGATCTCCTTATAACAATAATACACTTAATATGGGTAATTAACCACATATTTCTCGGACTAGCAGAGGACATCCCAATCACCCAAACATTCAGACAGACAGAGGTGTTTCTGGTTTTGAAAAAAAAAAAAAAAAGTTTGAATGTACATAATAAACTCAAAAGCAAGTGTTATATTCAATAAGCATATGCATATGTATATGTATATGTATGAGTTTACACCGGGAATAGTCGTCTATCAGGCTGTAACGGTGGACAAATATCGGTTGGTAAATGGTGGATTCTATAATAGTTTTCAGATTCGATTTTATATTGTAGTGTACTAGACGATTGTGTAGAAAGGTGACCATAGCTGAGACATCTGCGAATGTCGCGTTGTGATGTCTTAGGTGGAATGTTCTCAGCATTTTGCAGAGGAGGGGGGGAGGAGATATTGGTTCACGGTCCAGCAAGCTAGACTCCCACATGTAACGGAATGTTATCCGGACGGAAACCGCCCGACCAGCAGTCCGTATATAATATAACTGTTAGAACGAAACGGAAAGTTGTTAATGTAACGGTGACAGTAACGAACAGTAAATCCCCCTCCCTTCTAACCCCGGGTAAAACATTCATCTAACCACATGACAAATGGCTGACCCCTTTCCTCCTTAATAGCTAGCCCTTGGGAGAAACGACTGCCACAAATTAACATAAGTTGCTGTTCCTCAACTAATCGCCTTTTCTCTGCGTGTCTGTCTGTCTTTCGGCATTGTAAGAGACGTCTCTATCTACAATATCAATTAAGAAATATTTAAGGATGTTGATTCGCTGAACCACTACGCTTTCTGAAAACCAACGGACAAGAAATTAGTGTTAAAAATATATTACACTTTGGATATTTCAAAAATAGTTGCCAAGACCCTTTGTAAATATAATCAAAATAACACTAACCAAAATTATAAAATGTTAAATCAGATAAACCGTCTATTTTCAAACTACAAATATAATATAACAATTACAGGTTTTAGTTAAAAAAAAAAGGTACAGAATCTAATAAAAAAAAAAATGTTTATCTTCTGACGGTTTGGGTTTGCTGCGTTGAGGAAAAATACTACCCAACTTTTCTTCAGCAATTTTGTCTTGGGAAAGGATGAAAGGGAATTTTTCAGTGTTTTAATTTATATTATTTGTTATGTTTCAGAATTATTCAGCTCGTTACATCGTACATGCAACTAAAAGTGAGTTCTATCAGTATGATACATTAAATAATCTCTTCAATTTGGTAATATTTTAATTAGTTGTTTTCAATCATGATCCTTTTAATATATTTGAACGTCTTTTTGTATTTATTATATATTCAGTAGTATTATTCTACTAATAAACAAGACTGGTCATATAAGTGTTAATAATGAAGTATAGACATTTCTTTTATTAGTATTCTTTTTTATTAATGACGGTTAGTTTCTATTTAATTTTTTTTTTACAGCCCCAATCATTTAATGACAAGAGTTCAGCTGTGAAACTATTCAAAATATTGTATAAAATATACGTTTATAAATCTCACGCTGCAATCGTTTAAAATTTTAAAAATAAAAACGTTTCTTCGTTGCACCCACCAATACGTTTCAACTTCGAACTTCGATACCCGTCAAAGAAAAAAATATACTCCATTGCCTTATTACAAACAAACTCTTCAAGGTGTCATTGGGAAATATGAAGGTGGAGAGAGATGTTTCACTGCGAGTTCGAAAACAGAAGACTGTGTTGGATGTTCCGTGGTGTCATCGCAGAAACGTACGCAATTGATAACACGTACATTCAAAACTGACTCGTGCTCTAGGCTAGGAGAATTACAAAATAAATGGTCAACGAACTGTTTTTTTAAGCATTATTAATGAAGTAGCTGACTATAAAATATATGTGCAGTTATTCTGACTACCTTACCACGTTGGAATGGAACAAGCCGACAAGACCGCTAAAGATTCTGAAATTAATGAACATCTAACTTGCTCAAACTTCGTACAAAGTTATGAAGAGGAACTTCGAGGAACGCAACCATCGTCTTGTCGAGAAGAAGCAGCAGCGTGTTAACAACGACTGAATATGGACCACACCAAGCTGACCCATCTACACCTCCTTAATACATAAAGAAGCGGAGGAATAAGGACATTCCTTCCAACTTCAACCCGATTTACTCAAACAAGGAACACCAGCCAGTAACTAAAAGAGATCTAGATCATAAATAATTAATAAACCTAGGATCTGTCGCCAATAACCACTGACGTTGACGCGACGTTAAATTATGACCAATAAATAAACAAGAAATCGCGTATTTAACGTACTTTTTTCAGTTTTTTGGCGCAAATTTATTTTACAGTGCCTGAGCTGATAAAAATAAAATGTACAATGTTTTCTTATGAAAATTACCGATAATTTTGTTCGCGTCATTTAACAACAGGTATTTAAGCAGAGACCCAGGCGAGTTCCCATAAGTATATCTCAACAGTGTTTCTTCACCGACCATTATTGGCTGGGAAATATCCGGAGAAAAAATTAAGCGGCCCATAACGGCATCTTTAACTGGCCATTACCGGAGTCTAATGAAAACTCTCCGCGGAAACGGTCAACCTTAACTCCCCCTCCCCCGCCAATTTAGTGTTTTCTACTTAATGCTTTTTCCTTACAAGCGGTGGCCATTGGGAGAACTGTCGGGGTTAAGTATTGAATTCCACACGGTGGAACTCTTACGAGGAGCGGCCCGTTAACTCATTAAGTCGAAGAGTCGACCTAACTTTAAGCCACATAGAGCACCTTATCCTGTTGAATAAGTAGATAAATTAATATGTCGTCACTATTAAACTCATTACGTGAATAAATGCATAATCGTCTACGAATTTTCTCAACATAAATCCTAACAATGCCCTTGATTGTTAATGAGAAAATTTTTATTGTGATATTGTTCCGACTTTTATCTATAACCATTAATAATTAACAGCCAATAAAATAAATTATTGGCAATCAGTCTTAATTACTATACTGGTAGATAATAGTTGGATCTACACCATCTCAACGATATCTCATTAAAATACTATAAATTAAAACATTTCTTATATTTTCATATAAAGCAATAACATTTCTAAATCTAGCTCTCGGAAAATCAACTTATGGGTCTCGTCAAGCCCCCTCTGTCTCAAAGCCCATCGGCGAGAAACTAATTTAGACCTTCCCCAAGAGTAGAGTTTCTGAAAATATGAGTATTATAATGATGACGAACATTGAGGGCCAGGGTTGCTTAGATGATAGAAGACCGAAAAGATTTTGGGGAAGCCCCGGGTTCGAGTTCCAATTTTTACAATAGTTTTTTTCTTTGGTTGTTTATTATTATTGTTTGATTGTAATTTATTAGCCAGGTACAGTTTTATGACATTCTAGACCGCCATTTTTCAAAGGAAAAATTTACGAAAGTATTGAAAAAAAAAACTCGACTAGGTATTGGAGAGGTACCGGGAATCAAAAGGATCGAGTCCAGGTCCTACCAGCATATTTTATTATTAATTAGTAATTTTAATATTTTTACATTATCTGTCAGATTTCCCTTAATTTAAGTTAGTGTTAGCTCGGCTGCTTGTAAACTGGGTATAAACTAATTTCATGTATTCCCTAAATGATTTTATTTATAAATTTATTTCCAATGTAGACATAATAAATATATCTATAATTGATGCACTGTATAATATAATAGTCTATACTATTATATTATACAGATATAATATATTTAGCTACGGTCTATTCAACCTCAGAAAAACCTTGCCGAAGCTAACCTTTCAAGTAGACATTTAAATTTAAATTTGAGGTAAATGTTCCCACGTACATGTGGTGAATGTCACCGGTTATATTTTCTTGTTGCCTGTTACAATAAATTTCTGGTATTTAATATCGGTCAGTGATACATCCAGATTTCACTAAGAACCAACATAAATACATCAGATATGATAAAAATTTCATGGGAACCAATACCGCCATTATCATTTTTTATGCACCATGCTCTCATAAATACGCTTAACATCCTGCTTAATATTTAAAAATTGATAAAAAAATCAACTACTAAAATTAATAGCAGTCCACGTACTAAGCTTGTAACCTTCTTCAGTATTGTCTTTCAATTGAGCATAGTTTGATTAAGATTAGTCAAATTAACGGTGTGCATATTGCTATAATTATAAAACAAAGTAAGTACATACGTATGAATATCAGTGTCTATGTTATGTAAAAATTTATTAACACTTTCAGAAGGTATTTCTTCATTTCTGATCGTCCGACACAGCAATTATTAGCAAACAATTAGATGTGCAATTTACCCATAATTTTTCACCATGATTGTATTGTATTATCATTTTATAAATAATAGCTTTGTTATATACATTAGCTGTTCAGATGATCATTTTTCGCTGATATCATTAGAGGGTGTTTTGTTTTTCTACCTCTTTGATCTAGGCACTCCTGAAATTAATGAGATTCCTCGAGAACGACCCAGTCGTGTAGGACCTCAGGTTCCGTCGTGATGTTGTGTGAAATCCTTTGGGTACTCGCCAATTTAAAGCCACCGATTTCCCACCAACAAAAGTTAAAAACGGTAAATTCTCCATTTCATAGTCTTGTTGTTAGAGATAAAATGACAGTGAAATTTTTTTCTTCCTTTTTGACAAATATAAAGAAATTATCCAAGGATCATTTCCCTAACGTTTTTGTTGAATTTCGCTGATTTTTTTTTTTCTCGAAAACATGAACCAATTTGTTTTCACCCGAGTGTTCGTCTCTCAGACTATAATTGTTATTTATTTTTTCAAGCTATAATTGTAAAAATCTAAGGATTTCTTCGAGGAATGATATAGCATGGTTTTTTCAATTAATTATCTGATAATGATAGAATCAGTCCTGTGAAAAAAAATAAAAGGCCCTTAAACAATTAATTATTAGTAAAAAATAATTATTTCTATCAAATTGAGTAGGGCAATTACAGATGCACTGACAGAGACTATGTAACGCCAAAGTGAACTGTAATTATGTAAAGTCATTACAAATGACAAAAAAAACAACTTTATTATGATAAAATTACAATCTGTCCCATTGGGCAATAAGTAAAGTAATTGTGATAAATGTTTTCATTCATTCCATATTTACAATTTTCATTCATACAGCATTTACAAACTGGCCAGAGACCTCCCAAATCCACACGGTTGTCACTTCCCTCGCATGCGAAAGAGGAAGCGGAGTCTTAGGAAGTCCCTCACGCTCCTCCGTCAGCCGCGTCACCAGATACGAGCCAGTGGAGGCGCGCGAGAGCCACATACGCTCAGGACATGATTGGAGAAACTGGCCATTGGCAGGACTCCCACTGTCACGTATTTATAGCAGGTCATGAGCCCACTGCCGTTTTTGTCTCCGAGGAGGATTATAGGGATGAGTGGTGCATTGCAATGACTGTGCTAGGGGATTAGGGCGGTTGGATAGGTTACTATGGAATTTTTTGAACTTGGAAGGGTTGAGTTCAAGAAGTTAGGGTATATAAGGATCATTATGAAGGCTTTTGTTGCTGACGTAATAAGGGGCATTTACTATTGTTCTCAGGAATTTTGATTAAAAGGATTGGATACGCTTGATGTTCGACTTTTTTGCTGTCCTCCATAGCTCTA
This sequence comes from Acanthosoma haemorrhoidale, assembly GCA_930367205.1. Taxonomy (NCBI): domain Eukaryota; kingdom Metazoa; phylum Arthropoda; class Insecta; order Hemiptera; family Acanthosomatidae; genus Acanthosoma; species Acanthosoma haemorrhoidale. The sequence continues at coordinate 80,078,416 of OV884009.1, read as the reverse complement.
TTCCGTATGCCTAGATTGGCTTAAGTATAGCTTTGTAGATTAGTAGTTTATTTTCTACTGAGAGATGGAAGGTCCTTCGAAGTAGTCTGTACAGTTGTCCAAAGCGTCTGTTTAGTCTTGTCTTTTTAGAGTCGTGTGTGGGTTCCAGGTCAGTCTTTTGTCGAAATGGAAGCCTAAATCCCGTACTGTCTCAGACGCAGGGAGAGGAATCGAATTTTAAAAAACTAGTGGACAGGACTTGTGGCAGAGGGTAAAGGTTATGTGGAAACTTTTTGCTTCATTAACTTTGATTCGCCATTGGTTGCACCAATACTCGATCTCATCAAGGTGTTTTTGAAGGTTTTGGGATGCTATATCGGGGTCTGAATGGGATGACAGGACTCCAGTGTCATCTGCAAATGTTACCAAGAAGGTATTGGTGGTAGAGGGGACATCAGCCGTATATAGGTTATAGAGGATGGGACCCAGGACACTGCCCTGTGGAACCCCTGCTTTTATAGGATAGTAGTTTGAATATTCTAAACTACAGCGGACTTGGAAGAAGCTGTTTGATAGATAGGACTGTAGGATTAGGAATAGGGTCTGTGGTAAATATCTTTTGAGCTTGTAAAGCAAACCTGCATGCCAGACCCTATCAAAAGCTTAAGCTATGTCCGGAAAGGCAGCTGTGCAGTATTGTTTGGTTTCAAGGGCTGAGGATACGTGATCAACAACGCGAAGGCCTTGTTGAGCAGTGGAATGTCGTTGACGGAAACCAAACTGGTGAGTAAGATAAAGGTTTTTGGATTCAACAATTGGAAATAGACGTTTTAATATGAGTTTTTCAAATATTTGTGAGAGGATAGGGAGTATGCTAATTGGACGTTAAGATGGGGTGCTTTACCGGGTTTAGCGAATAGGACTATAATGGAATGTTTCCAGAGGAGGGGAAAGTGCGTCGTTCGGATAATGCAAATATAAATGATGGTTAGGAAGATTATGGCTTTAGGAGGAAGTTGTTGGAGAATTCGAGGAGTAAGGAGCTCATATCCTGGAGATTCGATATCAGTGGGGTTAACAGCTTTTGGTGGAAGTGAGAGAGGGGTAGGTGAAGTGAGGAAATCTTTAACATTTGTGCGATGAGTATTGTTTTGAGGAGTAAGGTGAGGAGTGAAAGTACGGGAAAGATGCGGTGGGAATTCTTCCGATCTCTCGTCATCCGAAGCCGCCCAGGACCCATTATCATGACGGAGTGGGTGTGAAACAGGATGATATTTTAGGATTTTCTTAGTTAGATTCCACAAGTAGTGGTCCCTGGTAGACAGAGAGGAGAGCTGGGAATTAAAAGAATCGGAACGGAAGGATGCCAATTGCCGCTTTACCAACCTGCAGTACTGATTGTATGAGCGACGATTAGCAGGATGTCGGCATCTTTGCCACACTGTTCTCGAGTGGCGTTTGGATTGGATTAGGTCTTTGAGATACTGAGGTAAAGGATTTTGATTGTGAATTTTTGTGGATGACGGTGGGGTGACGATGCCTCCCAGGCCGACCCCTGGAACAGAGTAGTGAAGGAATGCACTGCATCATCTAGGTCTTGGGATGTTTTCAGAGGTACTTTGAGGTCTAAAGAGTCTGTAAGAATCTGGCGGAAGTGGTCCCAATCAACTGGGCCCCTGATGAAGGAAGGAGGAGGCAGTTTGTGGATATAGTTGTAACTAAAAATCTTTTCTGAACATACTAGTAGGCTTCAACTTGAAGGTCTCAACGCCTTCATTAATAATGTTTATCATGTATTTTGGTTTAGAAGACTGTTATTACAAAAACTCATTAAAATCGTTTTTTGCAACCTTAACAAAACCCTTCATTGGCTGGTGCATGACCCTTTGATATGTGTATCACACAGATTGATTTCAATTGTCAATCAAGAACTGTGTTTGTTTGACGAGAGGGTGTGCCCCTGTTTTAGGGACTATCTCAACTTTTCCATTTTTTCTCAAACAATATTTAAATTTGTGTGAAAAAACTTTTTATGCTAAAATACCTTCTAAAATGAATTCCAAATCGCATGAAAATATTAATAAAAAAATCAGGTTGCCCTAACCAGCGATTTCAATCATCTCCCAAATTATTATTTTTTTTTAAATATGGAGCTTCTTTTTGGGTTACCGTTTTCACGTTCCCACTTACAGACAAACTATGGGAATATAATGTTCTTTGTGACTTGCGTACGGTTAGATATTTATAACATAAATTAAATGTATTTATGAGGAACAGAAATATATAAGTGGATTATTTGTCCAGATATCGGATTTGATTGGTGAAAAATGATGAGTTAGATACCATCAAATTTATTGTTGTAAATATTTTCAACGTACCATGTATGTCTGCGTGAGGTCTTACTTTGAGGATTGAAGCAGGCTAGAGGATGAACGACCTGATGCGTTAAGATTTACTACATCTTACTTCCATCTACGATCTGAAACCTTTCTTTCACCAAACCCGAAACAAAATCCACTCGAAAGTAATTTCACGGACAATTCCAAAAACTTATAACGACTATAATAACGGACGAAATAACAATCCGGCGTTAATATGGTGGTGGTATTGGAACATTTTAGTCATATGCTATACTATATCCCGATTACACTTATAGTTTCACTTATACAGAAAGAACGGTGGCAAATTCTGTACCCTGAATCGTGGCTCAAATATTGGTCCTAATTTGTACAGTTGTAAAGAATGTCCAAGACGGTAACGAAGAACAGATTCAAAGGTATTCCCAAAGAATTAGCTTTTCAGAGCCAGTAATATATATTAATGGTTTGTGAATTTATTGTTTTTATTCTAGTTAATATCTAGATAACAAGTTTTCAATAGAAAGGAGATACTTAGCTATTTTGTATGATTTTTGAGAGGTCCTAGGAGATACTTAGCTATTTTGTATGATTTTTGAGAGGTCCTAGGAGATACTTAGCTATTTTGTATGATTTTTGAGAGGTCCTGCCCGCCCTCCACCATGTTTTGCTTATACCTGTGCCCTACAGTATTGTAAAACAGTTATGTTATGTGAAATTCTGTCTCCTCGAAGCATACGTAAATGATGTCCAAAACGTAAGGAATAGTTAGTAGACCTCAAATGCGGGGTATGGTCCAATTCCGAACAAAGAATCAATAATTTAAATTTTGTTTTTTTAAGGTAGTCACATTTTTTGCATAGAAAGCAATAACTATTTAAGTTCGGTAGTTCCCAATTGCATCATCGTAAACAAGACAAAGTTTTTGTCAAAAACAAGTACAGTTTGTCTTTGTAAAAACCATTTCTTAATGGGGGCTTACAAGCCCGTAAACAGAACTTTGCGTAATTAAGCAGCTTGAAAGCCCCTTCAATTAGTTTTAACAAAGATAAATTCTACTTGTTTTTAAAGAAATTTTGTCTAGTTTACGATGCTGCAATTGGGAATTTCCTAACTTAGATAGTTTTTTAGCTATTGCTTCCTATTAAACAAAAAACGTGACCTTTAAAAAACACAAAATTTAAATTTCTAATTAACATCTAGATGATATTTTCCTTCTTGAATCAAAGGTGTTTGACAGAAAGCAGATACTCAACTGTTTTTGTGTGATTTTTAAGTAGTTTTCTTTAGAAAATATTCTTAATCGCATTTAGAATCATGTTTTTTTAGCTATTGAATAAATCTTATTTAATATATTGAAACCTACCTCATTTTTTACCATTTCCCTTTTTACTTCATTTGATCAATTTAACTTAACTAATTTGGCAGGTTCGTCATGAGATCTTTAATTCAAATTGTTTTTATGTCTTTGACATAGGAATTTATCCCGATTGAATCGCCCGATCTCAAGGCTTATGGCCCGGATGTGGTTATTAATAAATTGAGAAACTAGGAATTGTGAAATATATTCAAATAAGATGGTTATAACAAATAATTATAATTATATAGAGTGCTGACAAAAAGTATAAAAAAATATTCAATTCCTTTTAAATTAGGATAGTTACTACTAATTACAAAAAACATGAAATTTGAGCTCAATTTCTTTTAATGGATCCATAATAAAAACAATATTAATATCACCCAATCGATGATCTTCCTTTAATCCAATCAACGTTACTGCTGTTGGTTCTTCTCCTCTCTTCCTGTTGGTGACCGCCAATTCGGGAGCTTGCTAAGTCCGCTCTTCTCGACGGTTGTGCTAAGACTGCCCGTTTATATCATCCCCACTCCTAAGAGCATAAGGGAAGATGCTTACCAGATGTGAGGGTTCCTGGCCATGATATTCTCAAATATCATGAATGTTACAATATATTGCTATCTCATCAGTATATCATCCTACATAAACTATTTGCTTTGCATTAAATAACAGAATTTTTTTTTTTTTTTCTAAGCTCTCTAGTTAGAATTTTAGGATGAGGGAGAAATATAAAATATTTAGGGTGATCGGATCCTTGTACTAGGAGGACCTGCTTGAAGGTGGTGTGAGAGGAGTAAGGATTGTGGGAATCCTCGGTGGAGGTTGATTGTTACGGTACAGTGGTGAGAGTCCACTGGTGGCTGGGCCTAGAGTCTTCTCTAGGCATGTAGTGCAGTCGCAGTTAGTCTGATATCAGTGAGGGTGCCCCTTAGAGGCTTGTTGTTGGTGGGCCAAGCGCCGTGATGTCAACCATTTCTTCTGCTTTACTCGATCTTGTGAGTTGCCATCGTGCCGGTAGCGGTGGTGGTGTCATGTCTCGGAAGAGAGGGTTTAGACTGTGCTTCATCGAGTCGAAGAACTCAATGACAGAAATGCGTAGAAATAGGTGGTTTAATAAGATCAGGCAATCATAATTAATCGGGTATGTATAAAATTAATGCTTAATAATATGAAAACTATAACCAAAAATAAAAAGGGTGCTGCAGTCAATCTTTGGATATACTAGTTTTTTTTTTTTCTATTTCGACTTTCACTGGAGCCGGTGCGATCGGTAGAACTTTCGAATCATTCCTAGCTGTCCGTACCTTCAATAGCCGCGCTTAATGATAGGTTTCTATAACACGATTGAAGGGAGAGGTAATCTAAAGATTCCTTTTTCCCTAATTCGTCATCGATTAGAAGAGTCTTTACTAGACAACTTACAGGTATATTGGAAATAGTCTGTATTAGTCACCATGTTAATGTGTGGCATACAAAATAAATAACGAACCTAAAATAACCAACAAAACATTACAAAATTTGTCCCAAGCCGACAGGGACATATAGACAATTGAATATTCATCACACCTTTAAAATACACCTAACCATACCTAATATAAAAATTTACCAGCTTTTGACATAAATAACAAATTACTCAACAAAAAAGCTTGCAATAAAATATACTATATTAGAGAAGTGTACATCCAATATATCTCTGTCCAGAGTAGTTCTGTTAATGAAAAGCACTAACCAAGAAGGTATTGAGAAGAAATGTAATCGACAAAAATAATTCACTATGCCATTACCTGGCAGCCTAAAATTCGACAAACAGACCATGCGCTTATACAAGTAACGACAATATCCAATCATACTGCTTGTTTCAATATTGAAAACTAAATAGCAACTATATAAAATTCTTCTTTACTGTATTATACAGTATGTGTTCATTGCGCTACGGAAACTGAATGACAGTATATTCACAATGAAGCTAAAACATTACACGAAACATTACAACACAAAAAAACCTGTAATCAAAATTTCATCATAGCTGTTTGTAAATCGTAAATGTAATACCCGATCCTCATTGGCAGAAACCGATAATGAATAAATGTTACGAATAACGGAGTGTTTATTTTTTTTTTATTCATAATTCAAAATCTGGTAGTTATCCAAAGTAATATGTAAATAATGATTATGCCAGTATTTATGAATTTTACTTTTACTTTATGTGTACTCCTTATTGAGCAAGGTATACATTTTTTTATAAAAGGTATAAAGTCGCCCGATTAATAATATTAAATTTGTGTTTTCTCTGTTGAGACTTTAGATGAGATGCTTTTTATTTTGGTACTGACCCCACTATTACTTATACGTTAATCACAAAAAGTGGTCAAAACTGTAATTAGCCCTGTGCTCCCAACTTAAACTCCAATCGAGTAATTTTGCATAATCTATTCGATCCATCACTAATGCTCAAAATATAAGCATCCTCAATAAAAGGAATGATCGGTCATAAATCATTTCGAGTTATACATATAATATATTGAGTAGTTGAGATTCAAGTTAAAGTTATTAGTGCCCTGGTTAACGATATGTACAGTATACATAAGTTGAGTTCCGGACAGCATCAGTATCCAACCTTAATCCCCGAACTTCGGGATGTAAACATCCCGAACGTAAATATACAGGATAATAGACTTGAAATAAACGGTCTTGTTCTAACGTTCATGCGTGTTGTTTCTTAGTACCTTTTTTCCTTTTTTTTTCGAATTCGAAAGCCGATAAACATTAACTGGTGCTGAAACCCGGCATTCGCGGAGTGGGAAGAAAACTGAAGCGATGGCTGCTCTTTTTTTTCTTTCTTTCTGCTTTTTGCCGTGTTCAATCAGTTGGCAGAGATGAAAGAATGGCGGAAGGAGGCATGCTAAGACAACCTGCATCTCTAGAAGGTATTGGTGCAGGTTTGAAACTACAAAAAACAAGCTTTGAAAGTACAAAACGATGGAAAAGTATTTTTCAAAAAAATTAAACTTTCCACAAAAAAGTAATTTATTTAGAATTTTTAGCAATCAAAGAGGCGATAAAATATTAGCTACACTGGTTAATTGGAAGAAAATTCATTGTATTTTCAGATCACAAACCATTAAAAAATTTAAACATAAGAGCAAGAACGGATGAAGAACTTGGTGAGTTAACTTACTATTTGTCACAATACAGTTTTGAAATTAAATACATTCCGGGAAAGGATAACACCGAAGCAGATAGTTTGAGCAGAAACCCGCTATTATAACCAATTGAAAATAAAGAAGAAATGATAAAAATAGTTAATTTGATAAAAATACAAAAAATTAAAACAGATCAAGAGGAAAATAGATTAATACAAAACACCAAAACAAAATTAATAGAAAAAGACGGAGTGTTCAATAAAAAAGTAAGAAATAAAGAAAAGATAATTTTATCTGAAAACTTATGTTTACAATTAAATGGTGTCATATAGGAATTAAATAATGATGAATAGGGTATGCCTTTATTATACAGTAAAAAATATAACTGCAAATATAAAAAAAGTATGTAAAAACTGTGAAATATGTATTAGAAACAAATCCAGAGGGCAAGAAAAATATGGGCTAATGTCGCAACTAGGGCCGGCAACAAAACAATTCGAACTAATGTCAATTGACACTATTGGAGGTTTTAGAGGACAACGATCGACAAAAAGATACCTCCATCGCTTATTGACCACTTCACAAGATATGCATTTATTTCAACATCAAAAACTCTGAGTTCCACCGACTTCGTCAAGTTAGTAAATAATGTACTGGTAACAGACAAAATAGGAATACTTACAGATACCCAGGAATCAACTCAAGAGAATTCAAAGAGTTCCTAAGGGAAAATGATGTTCGATTGATATTTACAGCAGTTGATGCTCCCTTTTCAAATGGTTTAAATGAGAGACTAAATCAAACTCTAGTCAATAAAATCAGATGTAAAATGAACGAAAAAGGGAAGAAAAGAGCCTGGACAACAAGTTGCTAAAGAATCTGTGGATAAATATAATGAAACAGAACATACAGTAACTGGTTTTCTACCCAAGTATTTATTAGATGGCACAGATACAAGCATTTTACCTAAATAATTAAAAAAAGGAAACAATAAAGAAAACAGGTTGAATGACAGTAAATTAGCCTTAGAAGGAACAAAAAAGTCTCACGGATATAATAAGAAAATATTTGATAAAACTAGAAAATATTGAGAATTTAACACAGGAGATACAGTATATATAGAAAATGGCAACAAAGGAAAAAATAGATGAATTTAAACATTGGTCCCTTTGAAATAACAGAGAAGATATCAAATTCAATATATAAAATAAAAACCGGAAGAGGAAAGCAACAAACTAGATTCTTATTCTAGATTCTAGATATTCACCCCATCTTCATTAATTGCCTTACATATATATTATCATTAAAACCGACTTCACCTCTGTTTACGTTACACATAAATTATGCTTCTGTTAGAACTGTACATTTTGCATGGATAAAAATAAATTTACTTTAACGTTATTTTATAATTTTTTATATTTATTATATAATTTGATAACAGGACAAAATCCCTATGCAATTAGAGTCAGAAGCCCATCAATAATAAACAACCAAGATATTATGTTAACAATATTCTCCCTTGTCTAATAACTTCATAAATAACAATACTAAATTAGCTGTATGGGGAATACTACCTAGATACATTATTCTACTTAGTTACGTTATCTAGTATCATTCAAAATCTATTAGAATATATTATTTTCGTAATAAATAGAGCTATGCGCGTCTATTACATTGCCCAAACGTCATGATAATTAAACCACAATAATACAGTGGTTACACTCATCAAGTTTTGACTTGTTGCAGCACCTCACAAACCCAGTGTTTAACACCAATGACCCCCCACGCTTCCCACATCGAAGGCAACAGACTGTCTGGGAAAATTAGGTTAAGATTTAGTTTAAGTTTTTATTGTTAGATGTAAGTTAGTTTTAAGTCTATAATAAATAACTTCAGCCCCATCACTTTTAATAAATTCAGTCCATTAATGTATAATGTACTTAATTATACTTCTGAATGCAGATCACTATTAGTAGAAAACAGAATTTGTATAAAATGTAGCAAAGCCACAGGAAATAAATTGAAGCGATTCCAAGTAGATTCGTTTGTAGATCTATATTTTGTAACAAGGGGATATGGAAAAAAAAAAAAACATAATAATACAGTGATTTTTAAAATAATGAAGTACATTGACATTAAAATTAGTAACTTTGCAATAACATTGCTGAATGACATTATGACCAAGATAAAGGTTAGGGGAATGGAAAAAATATTAGTGTTGACAAATACTTTAGATGAAGATGTACTGGGCAGGGGAAAAAAAAAGAAATTAACATTGAATCGAATAATCACAAATCAGCCATACCCCTCCCGAATACATAAATAAATAGTATATACATACTAGCACGTATCACTCATAACTGTACTTTTCGTGTGCATGAAAATTGACGGTATGCAATGTGCATACATGCAGTACGGATTTAGCTCAATACTGTGCTCCGGCTGTGGTATGTCACACGTCAGCTATGACCCACTAATTTGTCGACATTGTTGGCCAATCAACTGGCCCGATGGAGGAAATAATGTTCAGCATCTGACACTGCAGTGCATTATCTTGTTAGAAACGGCTGCAACGAAGAGCGGTCATACTGTAACAACTTGCGTAATTTCCTCTTTTTTTCAACCCCCCCCCCTCTCTCTCTTTTCCCTTCTTTGCTGTAGAAACTGGTCGCGCTGTTAGGATTACGTTAATTGCACTTACTTCTGTATTGAGTAATATAATGGCAGCGTTACCCCACCTAGTCTATTTTTAAGAGAAATTTTCTCAGAGTGAAATCAAAAGTTAGCATTAAATCATGGCGAGACCGAAATCTTATTGAATTAATTTTACTATAGTGTCTGGGAACGCATATAAATAACGCCGAACATACCTGCCCAATCAAGCTGATTTTCTAACTTCGCTTACGTGACGACCAAACACGTATTAACTTCACCCAACCTGCCGCTTCGTCTCAAACTGATGTGCCATCAGCAAATATACGTACAGCAGAGCTGGCCGGTGCCCCGCTATTTACCTACTTGACTGACAATACACCCAAATGTCTCCAACATTTCCAGAATGGGATCATGCGAAAAGTGGTCCGACATACCTCTCGAGAGAGGTTAAAGAACGCTCCTGGACCCGTTGGTTGATGTGCCGTCGGTGGGCGAGTTCATCCGCCGGAGACACATCAAGTTTTTTGACTCGTTGCAGCACCTGACAAACCCAGTGTTTAACACTTTGACCCCACCACCCCTCCCGCATCGATGGCTACAGACTGTCAGGGGGAAATTAGGTTAAGAATTAGTATGTAAGTTAGTTTCAAGTTTGATCAAGTTAGTTTAGTCCAGTCACGTATAATGTGTATCATTATACTTGTTTATTCATTATACAATTTTTATAAAATAACAAAACATGTATATAATATATAATGGTGAAAATAAATTTAGGGACACCCATTTATCTCACCGCCATGTATAAGAGACCGAGGGCGTCTCTCCAAGAGTTCTCAGCTCTTATTAAAGAGTGTGCCAAGAGAAATAACCACTGGGTTGTCGGAGACTTAAATGCGCGGCATACCTTGTGGAATAATGCCACCGCCAACCCAGCGGGGAGAGCCTTGGTAAAGGCGCCCTTTACTGTCGTTCACCCTCAGAACTACACCTTTCGCCATAGAGGCACAAACCTCCACCCTAGATCTTTTACTCACAAAACAGCCACACAGGATAAACAATTGTGAGACCCTGGACCTAGTAACGACCGACCACCTACCAGTATTGTATTCCATTGACGGTAGAGTTGTGATCCCGCGTCCCACGAAGTACGACTATCGTCGGGCTGACTGGGACCTATATCGATCACAACTTTACCACCAATTGCATACGGTTCCTGTTCTCCGCAGTACAGAGGAAGTGGATCGACAGGTAGTTTTCCTGACCGAGGTTATCGTCGATGCAGCTAACACAGCTGTCCCAAAGTTAGCTGTCCCAAAGTAGCCCGAAGCCACCCATGCTACAAAAACCACCAGACCATATTCTTCGACTTATTGCATTACGCAATAATTGGAAAAATAACTGGTATAGAACAAGGAATCGTCAGGCCAAGAAAGTTGTAAACTCTCTTACAACACAAATTCGTGGCTTGATGAGGAATTGGAAGACGGCAACGTGGCACGAACGGCTTCATGGCTTACATGGCAATTTCCGTAAGTTTTGGAAGCTCTTAAAGACTACTACCAAGAAGGACTCAGGTGTCCGTCTTCATGGCGGAGACACCCTGTACACATCGGAAGAACAGGCTAAAATATTGGCCGACCACTATACCGCAGACAACGCCGCTAGGACAGGAAACTACCACGAACCTCAGCAGCTGAGGTTGAATCTATGATATTCATCGTTTTTTCCTGATCCTTGCGATAATGACTCCAGAACAGGAAGGGTCTAAGAAAGGTGCCGAGAAAAAATAAACAACAATATTATCCAGTGGAGAAATGGAATTAATGGGAAAAGTGAAGCTCGTGAAAACGGCAAAACTGAAGAAATTGATGAAAACCAGAAAATGGTAGGGCAGGAACGAACTGTGAAGACAAACGAAGTGGTAAAACATGGAACAGTGGAAATTTTGACCTGACGCTGGGGAAGAAAAGCTGAATGAAACAGAGGATTCTATGGATAACAGCGAGGGAAATATAGAAGGTGAAACGGAGATGTTGATATTAGAATCTCATCAAACTAAAAACGAAGAGATGAAATCAGAAGAAAAGTTAAATGGGTTTTCGAGGATAAGGTAACAAAAGATAAAGGTAATCGTAGGAGACTACCTAGATATAATCGATGTTGGGAACAGATGCAATATCGATTAGTTACATTGTCACTGTTATCAGGTGAACGGTGGAAGCGGATTGTAAAAGGAAAGGATGATGAGAATGATACTTTTAAATACAGGAGGAAAGAGGGTAGCTTCGGAATCTCCGATGGTTTCATATCTCGGGTTTTGTGTATGGTGGATTAATCTACCATAATTTTGTGTTAGCGATTTGAGGGTAGCTTAATACATCTGCTGTTCGCCTACTTTCACTCTGCATTGCCGGTTTACTTTAAACAGAGTAGCAGTAGTAGTACGTAAAAACCCACTGAGTTTTTGTAGTCACCTTGGAAAGATAGTCGCAGTGCATGTTTACCCAGAGGTTTTACGAGATCAACTATACAGATTAAATACTGACTAGGCTTAGAAGCTAACAGGGATAAGTTGGCAGAGCACCTCCTGGAAGAGATCAGGAGGTCTCAGGTTCGAATCCCGGCACTATCATAATTAATAAAACTCGTTATAATTCCATATTTCACATTAATGAGTGTATACAGCCTTCTGTATACACCTTTGTGACTAGGTACAACTGACAGTGAAGTGTTGTGAAAAAATGTGCTATAAATAGATGAGTGTTCTGCAGAGTTGACATATGGTCCCTCGGCTCTACCCGAAATACAAGAAGTGCAAAAACGGTTTGTTTGGTCTTTAGTTGATGTTTGGAAGACTGTAGTACTTCATACTTGGAGCAGAGCTAAGGCGAACGGCTTCTCCTGTTCCCTGCAATAGTCTCACCTACGGTTAACTCACGTTGACGAATTGCCACATCACAAGCCAATCACGTAAAAGGCATTGCTGGACAAAATTGTTCTATGTTTAATTCTTATTTTTTATACTTTATCCCAAAGCCTATGTTGGGCCAGGTAACCATTACTGGATAATAACACCAGTCAAGGAAACGGTACATTCCTATACAAGGGTTTGATTGGTTAAGACATCGATGCGTTCCGCGGTTTCTTTTGACTTACTTTCACTGTGAATTCTCTGCAATCTCACAAATAGCCGGGCTCTGCGATTTGAAAGTGCTTTTTATCATAAACAGTTTTGATTTAGGCTTCGCGGCACCGTGGTTATTTTGCTTACTTTTCTCTTTATTTCCATAATTACACTAGTCTCGTTTTCTGAGCGGAGCATAAGTTTGGTATATTCTAGTGCACATCATTTGTAATAATTTTCTTTTAGTAATTATTAGTTAATAATTATAATATTAATAAAATTATAATAGTTTAAATAATTTTTATGCAAGAAAAAACTATTTAGTAGTGATATAGCTAGTATGATATATTTTTTTGTAAATTTATCGTGGGGGTTCTCCCTCGACCAATTGTCGATAGTGCCTTATAATCGATTGCCCCGATTCTATCGACTTCGCAGAATCGATTAATATATTAACAATGGAACATCCTGGAGATATTCAACTTAATCACCAAGTAAAACGCCATTTCAAAAACCATTATTGCTGCTCACTGCTCCACATTTAGGTAAAACAGACAACCTTTATTTTTCCATATATTGGAGTACTTATTATAGTGTTATATAAATTAAGTGTATACAGATATGTCTACTAATGTGATACATAGTCATAAAATAGACGTTGGTATAAAAAGAAAAATACGAACTTATGAAAAATTACAGTAAAAATTAGTTCAAAAGAAAATTCTAACAGACTCAGAAGATATAAGCAGAAATGCCCAGATGTACTCAAAATTATTTCACTCCAGCTACCAGAAGTTACTTTTCAAATATAATTGCTTGTCAGCTTTCAATATACTTAGAAGACTCCTGTTTTCGCTGATTATCTCTACGGTTTCAGATAAAATTCTCTTGGATGGAACTGAGATTCCAGAAACGCATAAATATTTTTTTGGAACCTATGGGCTAATATTTATATTAATTGTTTCACTTATATTCAAGTATGTTCTTCTGTGTTGGTAATACTAGTTCCTCGATGTAGCGTTTGGAATTAATGAAGCAGTTTACATTTGCGGATCGCTGAATTTTTCATGCTTCTTTTTTGGCCTCTAGCTTTTATAAAAAAAAGACTTATTTTCGTCTGAGTCATCACAATTAATTAAAAAATTAATATTTTTCCATCATCCATTGAGCAAGTTATAAAATGAAAGTGTTTCTATTCCAAACTTGAAGCACCATAAAAAAGTCGTTAAACCTGTCATTAAGAAATCGTGTTCGTAACTTTAACTCAACTCGTCTTCGTTACGGTTCCATTCGCTCCACCGAAAAATACTAAAGTGACATTATACAATAAAGCATACATTATATATTGTGGTCAGAGGTACTTCATTCAAGCAGCGGAGCAACAGTGAGCTTCACGAGATCTTTGAGCTACCTACGGTGGATAAGTTCATCCAACGTAGACCTATCAAATTTTTCGACTACCTGCAATACTTGACAAACCCGGTGTTTAACACGATAACCCCCGCTCCGTTCCCCCATCGATGGCAGGACGCTGTCGCGGCTGGAACGCTTTAGTCTTAGGTTCTAGGTTTAGGTTTTAGTGTTAGTGTTTTCCACGGTCGCAAGATGAAGGTGAGCCTCATCACCTGAGTGAGTGTATGTGTATTGGACTTATTAACAACAATCTGAAAGTATTATATTTTAGGCACTCCTTAATATGCATCTGCGAATGCAGCACGAGGAGATAACTGTAGTTCCAAATTTATTTATTTATTTTTGTCATTGTATACATATTATCAATAAAGAGGTTTTGAAAGAAAAAAAAAAAAAATTATACAATAATAAATACTTCGCTGTCATATTGAGTATACTGGTTCTCTATCCTCTGATTAATAAATAGATATAATGTGACGTGACTTCGCTGGACTATAATTAGAAAAAATAATTAAAAGTGACACTAAATCAGACTGGGGATGTAAAAAAATCATGAAAACACTTTTGATAACAGTTTTCATGACATTGCTTAGTCGTAGTCAACATAAGCCCCAACACTTCATGTTATTTCAACAGGACCTTGAAATCTTTAATTATCCTGCTCAAAATGATAAAACATTAAATATTTTTTCCAATTGTAATTGATTTACTAATAAGTATTCATTACTTCTCATGGGTCCGGTTTTACTTTCACCATCATCAGGGCACCAAACCTGTAACCACGTAAACTGTACTCCTAATGGCAAAATACAAAATTAAACTGTTACATTGTAAGTCAAATTATTTCCACTCAAGATTACAAAAAAATATATATTTTTTAATACTAACCAATTACTGGTCTAATGACTATTGTTTGGGTTTAATGGATGTGGCTAAAATTTTCACGCCTTTTTAGAATAGAATGAGAGCCCTACGTAAATTTCATTTCTAAAGCTTGAACTATAGACTGAACTTGTAGATTGAAAACTCGAGGGTTCCTGATTTTAAAAATAAACCATTCAAACCAATGATTTTCTGATAAATCACTCACATCAGCTATATTCTTCTATTATTTCAACATAAAATGTTAGTTTAAGACTGGGATTTGAGTTTCCTTACACGTCAACAGCGTGGGATACTTCAGAAAGTACCCGCGTGCAAAGATCATCCTTTGGGAAGATTGCGAACCTGACCCAGATGCCGTTGGCCGATTCTTTGCCCCTCGGCAGCTTCAACGGACCCGCTGTGGCACACTTATCCCCGCATTCCTCAGCAACTTTCAAGCACGCGGTCGACTCGGAGATGTGCGGACACACACCGCCTTCGCAGAACAATAACACTCCATTCCTTTCCACCTGCTGCACACCGCGGTTCCACACCCGGTGGATAGACAGGGCAATTAAACCTTTAACGGCCTTTTGAAAAGAATTCGTTTCGCGAATATACCATTTGAAAAAACATGATGTGCTAAATGATAGTTACATCGCCTAACCTTCTATGCTTTAAAGAACGACTCTCAGTTCCAGGATCCTCCGCTCTAAATCGTGGTGTTTTATAAAACAATTGTTTGAATCATTAAACCGTAGGAACTACCTCCGGGAAATGTTCTGTTCTTCCATGACGGGTCTAAGTTCGAGGATCCGCCGCTAGAGAGGGATGTATATCATACGGAAATTGTGTGGTTCATTAAAGATCGGATATTTAAGACCGGCCCTAAGTGTAAGAATTCTGAGATTGAGTACGTACAGGAAACTCCGCTAGACTGCGACGTACTTCATTCGCCTAACCTTTAAAAAACGGATCTTAGTTCGAGGATTCTCCACCAGAGAGATGTATATCATATGGAAATTGTGTGGTCCATGAAAGATTGTATCCGGATCTTATTGTAAGAACTCTCAGATAGAGTACGTACAGTTATTTACGTAAAATATTCTGTTAAACAAACTTCTTCAAAGAACGGATCATAGTTCGAGGACCCTTCCCAAGAGAGCGCTGAGCATCATACAGCAATTGTGTTATAATTAATAATGATTGGATATTTCTGACCGGATCTTATTCTCCAATGGTGTACGTACATGTTAACTACATCAAATGTTCTGTTTTTTATACAACGAATCTCAGTTCGAGGATCCTCCGCAAGTATGCAGGGTGTTTTATACAGCAACTGTTTGGCCAAAAATTTACCGGTATTAAGTGTAAAAATCCTCAGATCGAGTACGTAGGGTTACCTTCAAGAAATGTACTGTTCTTTAAAGAACGGATCTTAGTTCGAGGATTCTCCGCTAGACTACGAGGTATTTCATTCACCTAACCTTCCATTCGTAAAGAATGGATTTTAGTTCGAGGATCCACCGCTAGCGAGCCTGTGTATCTACGGCAATTGTTTGGTTCATTAATGATCCGATACTGAGAACCAGCCCTAAGTGTAAGAATTGTTAGATCAAGTACGTACGTCAAATTTGCTGTTCTTTAAAGAATTAATCTCTTGTGCATGTTTATGTATTTTAAACCAAAAATACGTCATTAAAAATGGCATTTTCTATAACAAGAATAATAATATAATGAAAGCTATTAAAACCGGCTTGGAACAAGTGATTTTTATGGTTGACTCTCCTCTATCTATTTTGTGTCATTTCATTGAAATTATTTTAGCGATGCAGTTTTAAATATTTCTGTAAGCTTTGGAATCATTTTTACTGCCGCTATCGTAGTAATAGCACAAATCTTCTGTATCCCAACAATTGTTAGCTTGGCATAAATCAAAGAAGCAAACATTGTGAAAAGCTCCTTGCCGGGAAAATTTTCTATTGTAATCCAAGCGGGGCAAAGAACAACACAAACGGCTCAACCAATGTCATCAATGACCTAGGGGATTTATGCGGAATCAAATCTCAAAAACCCAACTACCAACACAAGCAACGTTGAACCCTACCCTCTGTGCGTAGATACAATCAAAGAAGCCTTTTATAATTGTGTAGAACACTCATCTGGAGCTCATTCCTCAGCCTCTCATCAACGGTCCACCTATCTTCTCTCTTGTAAGTATAAAGTAGTGTAAAGTATTCACTACTAAGCCATTATTGTGAGTAGTTTATGTTATTAAAGTTTTTCTAAGTCTGTTGTGAGATCGGTAATTATTGAGCATACGCACAGGCGAAAAACGTTCAGCTAGTACCCGAATGAAAGTGAAACCTCCCTCTTTGGAAATAAAGCCCTGTTAAAATTCATCTATGCCTGTCATTAGTTAATGTTTATGACGTGGTTGGGAGCGTGAAGCGGTTAGAGTAGCCGGTAAAGGTTAGATATGGCGCTGGCACAGGTCACGTAGCAGGCGGCAGTCCTGACCAGCTTTCCCTCTAGCGAAACCTTACTTAACTTTTACTTAAATTTCCGATCCTTGCCGAGAGGGGAGAGAGAGCGAAGGGTGAGAATGAAATGCCCCTGAGGGTGACGCTAATACCAGCCTATTACCGCCAGTCCAAACACCGTGTCGCATTCACGCGCTGGCGCTGTAGTCAGGAAGGGAAATTGCCGAGAGAACAAGCTGGTGTGCTATCCATGCTGGAACTTATGCAGGCAAAGATTGGAGAAGGAGAAGGGGACAAGGGAAACTATTAACAATAAAAATATACTGCTCCGTCCCCACATTCCAGTGTTTAGCATGCTGACTTATAACTTCGGAGACCTGGGTTTGATCCCTCCGGCTAGCACCAGGATTTTTTTCTTTGAGGTAAAAGGCTGGTACCCTCATGAAGATAAACTAGGCTTCCATAAAAACAAAATCCATCATTATGAAAAAAAAAGTCTAAAAGAGTTACGATTAATTTTCAGCTGTTAAAAATAACACTGACATCTCACCAATACCCCGATATAGCATCTCATAACCTTCAAAAACGCCTTGATGATATCGAGTATTGGTGCAACGGCGGATCCAAGTTAATTAAGCAAAATGTTCCCGCATTACTTTTACCCTCTGCCGCCAGTCCTGTCCACCAGTCTTTTTAAATACCATTCCTATTCCTGTATCCGAACTTTAGTCTTCCATCACTATAAAAGGCTAACACGGAACCCACACACGAGGCTAAAAAGACAAGACTAAACAGACGCTTTGGACAACTGTACAGACTACTTAAAACGACATTCCATCTCTATATAGAAAATAAAGTAATAATTTATGCAGTTATATAAAGCAAATCTGGACATACGGAATAGAGCTTTCGGATACAGCAGAAAAGTCGAACATCAAGCGTTTCCAATACTTCCAATCAAAAGACCTGAGAGCAATAGCCAATGCCCCTTATTATGTCAGCAACAAAACCCTTCATAACGATCTTAGTATACCTTACATTCTTGAACTCATCCGTTCCAAGTTTATGAAATTCCATAGTAGCCTTTCCAACCACCCTAATCCTGTAGCACAGTCATTGCACTGCGCCACTCATCCCTATAACCTCCTCGGAGACTGAAACGGCAGTGGCCTCGTACCTGCTATAACTATGTGACCGTGGAAGTCCTGGCAATGGCCAGTTTCTTCAACCATGTCCTAAGCGTCTGTGGCTCTCGCGCTCTTGGTTAGCCTCCACTGGCGTGGAGTGATAACCATGTGAATTTGTGAGGTCTCTGCGTTGTTTGTAAATGAATTGAATGAAAAATTGTAGATGGAGTAAGAAAATTGAACACAATTACTTATTGTCCAATAAAGCAGATTATAATTTTATCCTGAGGTATAAGAAAAAGTTGTTCAAATGATTTAGAATGGAAAATACTTTTTGTATAAGAAAAAAAATCTTTCTGTGTTGGGGGGGGGGCAATAAACTTCAGAAGAAATATTAATCTAAAAATCTTAGATGCTAACAGTACTTCTTACGACCTATGTGTCATGATTGATCATTATGCCGTGATGTTATAATCATATAGTTGGGCAGCAATACATTGTGATTGAATAGTTTCTTGCCATCCTTAGTTAGTGTTTTTTTTCCCTTTGAAAACCTCTTTATTGATAATATATATACAATGACAAAAATACATAAATAAATTTGAAATTACAGCTGTCTCCTCGTGCTGCATTAGCAGATGCATATTAAGGAGTGCATGAAATATAATACTTTCAGATTGTTTTTAATAAGTCCAATACACATACACTCACTAGGTGATGAGGCTCACCTTCAGCTTGCAACCGTGGAAAACACTAACACTTAGTTGTGTCTGTTTGAAACGGAGATAAATAGTGGGGGTGCCGCTCCGAGTGGAACACGGAGGTCGGGCATGAACAGTCTTTAAGCGTACGTAACCTCCAGGGTAATGAGTGATGTATTGGCTCAGTTCCCACGCTCCGGACACTTACAATGGAATGTTCACGAGCTGCGTTGGCACTGCGTCCGTTGTGCAAAAGTTACGTAAATATTAACGGAAACGTAATAGCTGACTAGTTCCCTTATATAGTTCCGTTACACTTTAAACTAATTGTTTATTTCCTATCCGGGATACATGGAGTTCTGTAGTATATATATGGTAAATAAAAGTTTGTCCGGTTTATCCAACCTTACCGGGATGTCGGTTTTTTTCTTATTTCTAATACACAAAGCAATAAAGCGGAACGACGCTGTATATGTTTACATTATACTTTTTTTCAATAGTCAGTTTGTAAAACTTCTTAAAGTATTCATATCATAATTATTAATAATTAACAGCAAAAAAAAAAGTTACTGGCAAAATTGGTACTCGAGAGGGATCTCCCCAATATCTAGTCTGGGACTTTACCGAATGAGCTCCCTTGCCATGAGTCACAACCATCTCAAATTCTCTATGAGCGAACGCTCCCTGCACGCAATGTACCCGGTACATTCAGATGCAGACTACGGGGACACGGTGAGGCCCCTAATTTCATTTTCCGAGAGCAAGTTTGACAATGCTAAGACGTCACATGAAACCATAATCAATATTTTGATACATCGTTTTTAAATAAGAAATTATTACTATGGTATTAGTCCCACTATTATTTATAATCATTGTCGGGTCGTCACGAGGGGGGTGTCTAGTTACCCTAGCCCTGGTGACGAAGTGAGGGTTGATTAGGCCATGACCTGGACAATTGCTTCATGACGGGTCTTACTATCTGACTCTATATTTGATAGGTATGTGCCCCAACAATGCACTATGGTCAGGGGAAGATGTATAGGGTAGGTAGTGTAGGTAGTTTATGTGGTCTTGGAATGACCACAAATTTACACTCGGTATCTGAGGGTAGGCGAAAACCGTCCGGATCTTAAAGGTGAGTGTGAACCGGAGAGAGGTAGACTGCATTGCCGTGGGAGACACTACTAGGTAAAGTTTGTAGGGCCACGGCAACCTTTGTCCACGAGGGAGAGGTCTCTCCCAAGGAGTTGCTAGTTTTATCGAGGCGAAGGCAGAGAATCCCACTAGGAGAGTGTGGGGTCTGACAAGGCCGGACTAAAACATAGCGAGGTTAGGAAGAGAGATCCAGAGGTTTTCATAAATGAGAAGGCCAAGTCTTGAAACATCAGTGCAGCTGCAAGTTCACCAGTAGAGAGCCGTCGTAAGAATGATTTACAGTTTTTTTTTTTTTTTCAAAACCCCTTTATTGATCAAAAGTTTTACAATTTACAAAGTTTCGAGTTACAAATTTCTCCTCTTACTGCATACGCAGATGCATTCGAAGGAGGGTAGAATTACAGTACATCTACATAAGATAATTTACAGGCCAAAACCCGGGCCTACTTATACTCGACGGTGGCTCGTTAGTAGCCAATGATGTAGGGCGTTATTGTGGCCAATGATATCGCAGTTGGGGTGGCGCTTTGTTCTCGGCAGTGATCCAGGCCTTGGTCTGGGTCGCAGGCTACCTGCTTTTACCCTTCCAGCCTCTAACTAGTTTTTTTGCAGCTGCGTCTTTTATTGTTTACAACATTTACAATTATTTATGGTTTGGTGATGTTATTTACATTATAACCAATGTACAATATATATACAAGAGAGTATAGGGTGATTTATCTTATGTAGTTAGCGGTCGCTACAATCATTAATTATTAACAACCATTGAAAAGATCGAGTTTCGAACCCTCAATATCTAGTCAGGGATTATTCTAACTGTGCTCATCATACATATATCCAATTTTATATTAAATTACATTTTTTTAGATTAAAACATATGCATTTGTGAGCAACTGTCACGTATTTTTATACAAAACACATTCTTATTGGGGAAAAGATGGTTTTTTAATTTTAGTGTATTCTATTTATGTTCCTCCTCAACGCCATATTTTTTTAATCTAAAAAAAGTAACTATTATTATCAGCATTATATTAATCTGTTTATTATATACTTGCTAGAAAACAATAGCCGACTTTTTAACTATTTTTGAGTAATTAATTTATCTTTATATCTTCATTTCACTGATTAATTAACGATTTGTTATCACATTGTATGATATTTAAAATGAAAGAGGTACCTTAAACTGCCTGGCTGGCCCAAAAAGTGACGCTTATTTTCTGCTCAACACCATTACCAGTTCCTTTTGTTTTTTCATATTATAATCATAATCAATTATTAAATAATGTGATTAATAACAATTCATAATCGAAAGTTAAATTATATGGAGAATATTTTATTCATTAATGATGGGGGGAAAAAAGAGAGCGAATTTTAATGCTCATTAATGGTAATGGTTTTTTTCTTATTTTCTGCTTCAAAATGTCGAGAGCCATACTAACTTCAAATAGAAAAATAGAATAATAACCTTTATTCTGGACCTTATCCCTCCTGAATTATAACACCTTACTTAGTACTTCGGTCTTAGCACCTTCTTTTCTTCCACCTATAAAGGCCTTCGGTCAGTATTCTCTCTCTTTTGCGGGATTTTTCATTGCCATTCGAGTTTTTCCTTGGGTGTTTCTTAGTCCTCACATATAGCAGAGGTGGAAACTAGTTGTGGAACTCGTGAGTTTTTAAATCTGTTCTTCATCCGTCACTAATACCCTCTAAAATTTTAATTGGTCTTGTTTTCCAGTCCCTATTCATATGGAATTTCGTCTCCAAAGATATTATCAAACTCTAAAGCCATATATTTTGATCCGCTATTTTCTTGGTGCGGGAGTTCCACAAGGCAGTGGCAAAGGCCCCATTCTCTACAGTCTACTCGCCGCTAATATTTCTTATTTGCTTATACTTCTGCCACCTTTGTTACTACTTTCGAAGACATATCAGTCCCTCCAAGACCCTAGTACTGCTGGCACTAAAATTATCTAATTTGAGCGTTCTTACAATCAAAGATAATGGGATAATAATAATAATGGGCAGATCAAATTCAACGATGCTGTAAAATATTTCAACTCGATCTTTCTTCCTAGGTCTGACGTTGCAGTATCGTAGGTTTCTATTTAGACCAACTTATGTAGATAGACTCAATAAAAAATAACCTACGCTTTGCACAATTCTAAAAGCACTTAAAATAGCTCTCCATAGGTTAATATACAATTAACTCATCATTTATTTAATTATAATCAAACCCATCTGGAACCTCAGTTTATATTTATGGAGAGCAGCAAACCAGTCGAACATCAAACGCCCCGAATCATTCCAATCATGAGAGCCACAGTTGAAGCTCCTCATTACGTAAACGACAGATCACTTTATAATAATCTCAATAAGCCTTACATCCTAGATCTCATCCCTTCAAATTTCAGGAGATTTCACTAAAATGAGCCAATTATCCTATTTCTATCCCAGCCATTATACAGCTTCACTCATAATCACAATCATCCTCGAAGATTAAAGTGAAAAGTCCTTGTGGAGTCTTTTATTGTATATTGAAAGACGACTAAGGAAAGCAAACAGAATATATAAATCTAATCCTTGTTTATAAAAAAAAGTTTAGAATGATTCAGCACAAAAGAGAGTAATAAAAGCCCCCCCTCCTATTCTGGAGAATGGCTGTTCAACAAGTAAGAAATTCGCAGAAAACGGCCGTGAGGGGTTGGCTTTTTAGGCGGTGCACGTAGGGCCTACTCGAGGTATAATGTCCCGCGGTCTGTCTGCTGAATACTGATCTACAGACGCTTCTGTTTCGCCCACTGGCGCCTCAAATTAACCGTTCATTTCCTTCATCCGAATCTCATTTGGTGTAATTAAATTAATTTTCATCGTGCTTAACCGTCATTGTATGTTAAACAAACGAGTTGAAGAATTTGTTTGAATGAAGGGTGTCATCAAATATATTTAATGGACAATGTTTCGAAATACTATGGACGTAAGCTGTGAGATGGAAGGGGAGGAACCACAGAATGTCTCAGAGTCGACATCAACATCAAATTTGATGAAAACCTAACAACTTTCTTTCATTGACCCAAGCTGATCTCCCAAATAAATATTCTATTCCTTTATGTATTCACGGCTAACGTTCAAGCCATAGTAGTTTTGCTATTTTCTACCAAACGTCTCAAATTCCATCAACTTTACAGAATCGTATCTCATTAACGTTTCGACACACTATCTTGCGCTCTTCGCCAGCCTCTGCTGGCTCGTATTCGGTGACACGGCTGACGGATTCATTCTTCAAATCAATTTATTTACTCATGTAATCTTATTCTAATATGCAATGCACTTAGCCTTAAAAAAAAAACAATTAACACCTCCGCTCTTGATTATGAATAAAGTCAGCCTTCATTGAAGTAAACATTCATTTTAATTTAGGAAAAATAATTAAAAAACTAGATGCTAATGGAAAAAATATTTCTTCAGAATGTATTATGCCCTAAGCCCTTAGATTGGGTAATTTATCTATGTTAGCAATATTTTGAAGTATTTTATTCTCGCTATGTTTACATTTACCTAAAAAAAATAGCGATTTTAGGTAGATAGATGTAAAGAAAACTTTATTCTGCGACAAAGACCGCTAGGAATAATTAAGAATTAGTAATAAAAAAAATCTTGCTAACAAAAAATTAAATAAATACGTACGTGGGGGACTTCCCAAGACTTCGCTTCCTCTTTCGCATGCGAGGGAGGTGACAATCATATGGATTTGGGAGGGTTCTGGACTGTTTGTAAATACTGTATGAATGAGTAAATGAAAATTGTAAATATGGTATGAATGAAAACATTTATTACCATTACTTATTGCAAAATGAGGCAGATTGTAATTTTATCATAAATACAAAAAATAAATAAAGGATGGAAAGAAAATGAAATATGCGCAAATAAGGTAAGTAATATGCTGGTGGGTAGCTAATGAACTGCTATTAATATGTAACAAAAGGCTTATACGAAATAGAAGAACCGAGTATATGTTAAAACATGGATACAACTGAATATAAGGTACATAAACGAAGTCTGCAGCAAGTTATAAAATATGTATAAAAAATGAAATATTTAATAACTGCCAAACGGGATATCGATGCATGTATGTGAGAATACCAAAAATATAGTGTGAGTGAATGGAAGTTTTACATGATTCCCCAAAGATACTAAAAATAAAAGTAATCCAATGAAATAACTTATAAAAATTAATTACTATTAACATTATTTTTGTACAATAAGTAAGGCAGTGATGTGTTGAAACTGTAATAACAAAAAGCACATAAAACTGCCATTAGAATCGTTTTCGCTACTGATTTCCTCTAAGCCTTTGAGAATCTTGTACTACCTTAACACCCGCAGTTTACTAGTACCTTAATAGTCTGATTTTTTTCTCCCTGGTTAAAGACGCAATTTAAATTGCAAATTGATAGGTCCCATCATGCAAAAGAACCTTTTGATAATTGGGTTTAAAGGTGATATCCGGCAACCAAGATTGTTTAGCAAATAAAGGGAAGTAGTTTTGGTAAAAAAAAAATACCGGGAATGTTTTGTAACAATCATTTAAGAAATTGTCGCGGAAGTGTCTCAGGATACGATTTCTACACTTTCTAAGTTCTTCATTTATGTTTGTAAAAAAACAAAACAAGATTATTTAAATATTTTTATAAAATGGTGAAGCAACCTGGATCAGCTAGTTCTATGTGCATTTAAGCTTATCTATGTAGAGATTGTATTACCAGTTATTTGGGACTATGCCAAAGAGAGCAATACTGCTATTTTTAAGCTTTTTTCCGGTCTTTTATGACTTATTTTAAGAATGATGGAATGTTTCATTGTACTTATAGTCCAGGCAGCGAAGGCCAAAATGTGGCGATTAGAAAAATAACATGAAGAGGTTCTGAAATTTAGAACAGTTGTTGGGGGGGGGGGGATGCCCTGTAAAACATACTAAAAGTCCTCGATGGTGGGGTTGAGCTGGAACATTTCAAAGGTCATTTTTTCGTATTTTCTCAAATATTTCGCAAACTAGTAATTTTACCAAAAAGTATTTAATATACAAAATTGAAGAATACAAAATTTCCAATAAAAATGTTTCTATTTATTTTTTCTGTTGAGTAAATGGTTTAGGATATATCTAGCGTTAAAAAACAGGAATTGTTACAATTTTTTTGTTAAACCGGTTTATTTATTTATTTAAAGAAAAAAATTAATATTGAACAAAGCAACAGATTTTTAATAAAGAGACTAATAGTAGTAAAGTGAAGAACGTTTTATGCACACAAAATAGAAGCATATGACCAGTAACTATACTATACTATATACGAATGAGCATGAAAAGTATTTTGTTTACACAACTATAACCTACCCCTCTGTCTTGACCTTAGTTGTTTTCACCCTGATGGCTAATTTCATCTGAGAAATAACTATTGAAGGCCATTATCACAGCGAGGCTAGCTGAAAAATATGGTGAGCGTGTAATCTTGAGCAACTTGAAAACACAAAAAACAGTTATGTGCTCTCCTGACTTTGGCCAAAAATTCTTGAATGAAAAATGGTATTCATCAAGATGTCAGGATGAAAGAGAAGTATGGTTAAGAATTCTATGAACCACTGCTGCTGGAATAAGAGACGATGTCCAATCACCGGCATACGAAACTAACATTTAACATCCAACTAACAATTATTTGATAATACTGACTTGGTTCCAGAGACCCCTAGTGTGTTCTCGGATCTGTTTTACCTGAGGAACGGGATGAACTGACGAGGTAAGATCCATTTGCAAATGCTTTAATCACTGCAATTCAACATCGACCATTTATATCCACCATCCTGCATAGCCTTGCTCTATTTATTCACAGAATGTTTGAGTCATTTATTCATAGAAATTCACCGAAATTACTGGCAGGTTTGGGATTCAGTGCATCATATTATGATGCTCAACATCATTGACTCCCTAGCTAAGCAACCTTTACCCCCAGGAATATTTCGCCAATTTGTTTGAAAACAATTTTTCCACTGATTTGATGGCTTTATAGGATGGGATCAAATGCATTACTACGGCAAGAGCGCTTCCCCCAGCAAGAGGTAGCAAAAAATTTAAAACAGCTACCTTTGTCAAAGACATTGGAAAACTGGGAGTTGCTGAACTGCTACTATATGAAAACACTCTGTAAACAAACTGAACCCTATACCGCCTGATATATTTTCACCAAACCTACCAGATCTATTATGGATGTATGGTAAATGGCCCTCGTCACAGAAAATACTAACGTCACGGGGTTTCTTGCATTGTGCTTGTGAATCAGAAAATACTGAAAAAAATGTTTTACCAGTCAAGAATGCACCACAAAATGGTGTTCGCCGAAATATTCTTCCGGAAATTGCCACAAGGGAAAAACAACCTTGGTGAAAGTCTTTCAGAAAGAACCCGTCGAGATTAGAGAACTCGCTGACGTCTTTTATAAACCTTCATCAAGGCCACTCAATGTTTCTCAAACTGGTGAAAAAACGTTCCTTACATTCTATTCCTTGCCAATGAACGTGATCTGAACAACTACCGGTATTTTTTTTATATTTCTTCAGTCATCGCTTTTCATTCATTCAAGCTGAAGAACTATCTTGGATCACTAACTCCAACAAAAGGCTCATCGGCAGTACAACTCTCGTTCAGGGCGTAAGTCCAAGACTGGATTAATAACTAGTCAGTGGGATGGGCCCGAGAAGATGGTAAATCATTGTATCCACAACGAAGGACCCACTTGCTCCTGACACAATTATAAAATTATTTGTCACTGTTAAACTGAGAAAAGTTGGGATTCCTTGCTCACCTGTTAGTAGAAGCTCTCATGGAACATGTACCAACCTCTCGAAGATGAGGAATTGGGCATTGATTTCGGGGAGGAAGAAGATTACCTTTGATGATGATAGGATGTGTAAACTAAACACTTAATCCATGCTCATCACAAAACACTTGATCCAGCAGTTACTGAAGTGGTAATATGTTTCTATGTTATATGTGTACAACGATTTTCCATTTCATGAATAAACCGCCTTGACAAGAAGTAAAAATTCCTGTTTTTTTAACCTTCGTTGTCTCCTAAACCATTGATTCAACTGAAAAAAAAAATAAGAAGGTTTTTATTTTCGAATTTAAGCACTTTAATTATGCATATAAAGTACTTTATGCTGAAATAACTAGTTTACGAGATATTCGAGAAAAACCGGAAAAAATTACTTTAACCCCCCCCCCCCCGCGCTTAGTCCCGGGTACTTTTAGTATGTTGCACAGAACACTCCCCAAAACATCTGTACCAAATTTCAGAACTACATAATTTTTTTTTCAAATTTTCCTTCGGACTATAATTGAGGTTATCTACTATCTGTAACGTCAAATATTTGAACTGTGTTGTTCAATTATACTTCACGCCATTAAACGATAATGTGCATGGAACGTATTCTCTAGACGTTCATTCTATGTTCGAATATTGTTGTTTAAGCTATTCTATTTGGAACGGTACATTGTCATTATTGATAATCCGTTTAATTAGTTATTAAGGATACTTTCTATGTTTGTTTAATTATTGTGTACTATTATAGGGAACCTCCGACTTATATTTATGTAAGTAAAATAAATTCACTGCTCATCCAAGGATTCGAACTAGGAACGTTCTTTATACGTGCAATTCACTCCGTCTCTAACTGTGGTCGTGATTTAATTTGAGTTAATCGGGAAATCATTGTGCGAAGGTGTATTTCAAATATACTCAAAATCAAATTGAAATCTTAATCCTCATACAAAATAAGTCGTGGCCAATACATTGGAGAAAGCCATATCAAATAGCCAAGCATTAACCCAAAAAACTGCATATGCGTCATAATTACAGGTTTATAAGTAAAAAATTAAGGTATATAAATAGACACAGATTATGAATTCGAGTTTATTATCATTTAACATAAATCTATTATTTATGTTATCATTGTTATAACGATTGCTCTAATATGAGAAAACACATACCACCTAGTCTGGGTTTTAAGTTTTAAAGTTTTAAAGGGATTGAAACATTTTCTCGTCACAACGCCAATAATCGTAGAACACGCATACATACTGACAGAAAGACAATGAAAATAGACTCGTTCCTGTTTAATAGTAAAAACTCTACCTACGAGTACGCCAATAAACCATACGGCTTTATTTAACTTGTCTTATCATTTTAATTAAAATAATATTGGGTTGGCAAGAAAGTGATTTCGGTTTGCACCAGTAGATAGAGTTAGGTTTGTTTCGTTATTCTTTTGTCGATGTTAGAATTTTTTGCTGTTGAGATTTGGTCGTCGATACGTCTAGGTTGCTACAGAAATAAATTCCGTGTAATTTTGTTTACAACTGTCAGTTTACGGCCAGTTTTAACATGGTGTCAAAAAAAGCATTTTCGACACATTTTACTTTCATAAAGACGAGAAAGCGGCTGAGCCTCAAAAAGAGACATGTGATGTTTATGGTGTTAAATGTTTAACGGAACGTACATGTCAGAATTGGTTTAAAAAATTTCGTTCTTGAGATTTTTCACTGAAAGATGACCAACGTTCTTGTCGACCTTCTGAAGTTGATGATGATAAAATAAAAGCCACAATTGAATCGAATCGTCGTAAAACTGTGCGAGAGATTACAAAACAGTTAAATGTAACACACAAAACAATTGAAAATTATATAAGACGTCTTGGACTTGTTAAGAAGCTCGATATTTGGGTTCCGCCACGACAATGCGAGGCTTCCTACATCCGCCATACAGCCTCGACCTTGCAACATCGGATTATCATTTATTTCGAAGGTTACAAAACTTCTCAAATGGTAAAAATTTCAGTAATAACGATGACCTCAAATCGCACTTGGTTGATTTTTTTGCTGATAAGGACCAGAAGTTCTATGAGCGCAGGATCATGAAGTTACCAGAAAGATGGCAAAAGGTCATCGAACAGAAGATATTTGACTGATTAAAGTTCATTTTTTGTATAGAAAAAATTGAGCTTCATTTCTCACTAAAAAACCGAAATTACTTTCTTGCCAACCTCCATATATGTATAAATAATGATATATCTACTTCAAAAATACAATTTAATTCATGCTTGACTGTTTATGCCATTGTGAGTTTGTTCGTTCGAGAGATGCACTGTTTTTATCAACTGTAGTAGTTTGTTAGAGCTCCTTCAGGAATCTCAAAGTTTTATTTACACTAGAGAAAAATTATATGAACAGTAAAAAAAAAAAAGGCAAAAAAGTAATATTTGAATAGTAATGCAAGTAGTGTCTCGACAAGCTACTTGCACAGGTGCTGGTGACCGATATACCTAGCAAGATAATTTTGCGTCTTTACTATCACACATTGATTACTCGACCTCCTTTCTAACAGAACCATTCTTATGGGAACTACATATAACTTACTCAACGGAAATACTCTATTTTAAATATACACTAATATAAATTAAATTAGACATATAATCAGTTTAAGTTGTATTCACGGGCCTCAGTTCACCTGAGCAAACAGACAGAAGAGAGAAAATATTACGGTATCTGGTTTAAAAATACTCAAAATGAAACTGTTATGAACAAATGCCTGTGCTAACAATTAATTATTATTAAATTAAGTTAATAACGACGCTAAATACTTAAGAGCATTTTATTAATAATAAAAATTACAATAATGGTATAGTTTATAGTTAAAACTTTATACGGAAAGGCGGAGTAAAAATGGAGAGAGAGATACAGACTTACAGTCCATGGTAGGCGAGAGGTTGAGGGATGAGCTCCAGATCAGTCTTCTACAGAGTTTGAGCAGGCTTGATTTTATCTAAAGTAGACGGTAAAGGTACCTTTGTTCCTTAGAAAGTATCCGGAAGGCTCTAGGACTCACGAGTTCCAACTTCTAGGTCCTAGCTTCTAGGTCCCATTAGGTATTAGGTAAATATCTGAGGAAATACTAGGGGCGACATTGCCACCCCCGGTTAACGAATGGAGAGCGGCCTGTGGTGAACAGGACCAATGTTTACCTCTCAGCTTTATGTCAAGCCGAACATTGTTGGGACAAAGCGGTTGGACAGGTAACTTAACGGCGCTGTTAGTCTCGGAAGACCTAAATTACGTGATTTATATTGAGTAATGTAAAACGTGGTTACATTCTTTTAAGGTATAGATTTAATAAATGGATAATGGTTTTAAGTTTATGTTAACAAACTACTGTTTCAATTAGTTAAACGCATATATATTTTTTTAGTCTGAGTGAAGCGAACAAGTGCACTGATAAAGATCACCAGACACGGCCCCTAACAGACTGTTCTTAGATAAGTGAGTTTGGTTGGGGCACACATGTCCGTTTGTTAATTGTTTAATTGCCCTGGTCCGTATCAGAAGTAAGTTCACTGCCCTTCGACTAGTTTCTTAATTATTTCCTCGTGCGCTGCTCCTAGGAGTCCGATTCCGGCTGTACAACCCTGCCCAGATACCACCCAGTACACAGAGCTAAACAATTTAGTTTATACTGCAGGGTAAATTCAATGCTGATGGAATACCATGGTAAAATAAGCTAAGGCTAAGTATGGTAAAATATTACATATTGCGGTCGGTCGAAATCCGACCGGGCCCCGTTCCCACTACTCGTGGTTTGGCAAATCTCAAGTGGGTCCCGTTCGCGTTAATACGCCGTTGCCAGACGGTCCTTCTTCCTCTACAAATGTTTCGCTGTTCCCAATGGATGAGGTTTATGAGTGGGACAGGTACGAGGATGTAGCTTGTGCAGTAGATTGGTTCTGTTGAGTGGTGAGTTTTTTGTAAAAATAATGTACATTTTTTTTACCGACTTATATTAGCTTGAATCAAATGTGAACACAATCGTAATTTTTAAATGCAAATATACGAAATTAACTATCGTGACATTCCCAAAGGAGTTTATTAAATGACCATGAAAAGATTTTTGATCTAAAATATTTCGCTTTATTAATAAATTATCTTGGTTACTAAAATCATATTAAAAAAAGTGTATGTCTATGTAACAACAAACAAAAACAAAAAAAATACATCAATAAACAAAAACCAATTCAAACTTGCTAGGAACCAATTCAATAAACTTTTTTTTTATGTATTAATTTATTTTCTTGAATATATCCTTTTCAAGGAAGATAAAACTTTAGTAGCTTTTTAGCTGGGAGCCTTTCACGGTGTGTGGCATAGCGAGCCTAGCCTGAAGTTTGTCATACCTCCTACCGTGTGAACATTAAGACTCGTCATTGTACGAGGTGGTTCGGAGTGGCTCGTCTTTTCCCATGAAATGTCGGTGAAACCTTCGGACATCAAAGGCTTATACATCCGGATAGATGAGAAGCCAGTAGGTACGGCCCGTGCTCCTGTTCCTACGAATTTTTTTTTAGTAATTTTCAACTAGTTCACTGTGTAGGGGAATAGTGAATTTATAATGGAGTTTTTGGATTAGTACGAAGAAAAATCTATAATATAGAATCCAAAATATATGTGGAAATAAATCGTAGTTAATTAAATAAATAAATATATTTGTAATGGAAGAAGGCAATGGCGGATTAACAAGAAGGGACTTGAGATTTGCCAAACCACGAGTCGTAGGAACGGTGCCGGATTTCAACCGACCACAAGTCCTCAAGTATGAACCTCGTACACCTCAAGGTTTCTCACGCAAAAGGAACAAAACTTATGTGAAATTGGGCCAATAGGCCAGCCGTTCTCATATTGTAGACAATGGTAATAATAATAAGTCCTAGGAACCACATCGTCGAGTATTGTACATAGTTCGAAGTATCATTCAAGGAGAATTTATAATAATATTATTAATAATTGCTGTTTTTATCTAAATTAGCAAAAATTTACTTTTAATCATGATCAGCACAGCTTTATGTAATAACCAAAAAAGCATATCTAACGAACACAGAAAGATTTCTATCAAAATGCCTTTTTTTTTTTTCAGCACTCAAACTTATAAAAATAGGATGTAGGAAAAATAAAGAAAAATTATTTTGGGCTAATGAGTGCATTTCACTAAGGGGAGTCCCCCATTTGAAGGATGTATGAGAAGGATATATGGTGTGGAATGCCTAAAAAGGCGGATGGAATCAGGAAGGTAGTGAGAGTCTACCAAGGGTTGAGCCTAGCGGCACCTAGGCAATGGATTGTAGTCGGCCAGGCAAAGCCTGGCGATGCCGCAAATACGACCTTACAACCAGGCAGTCTTACGAATTCTCCTACCTTCAACGAGACACTTTACTGACAGTTCCATTTAAAAAAAAACAAAAGAAATACAACAAAATTTCCACATACTTGGGTGACTCAGGAGGAACTACTGAATAAAAATATATCATAATGGGTTTGTATTTGATCGTATATTTTACTTGGACAAGTTTTATTTATTATTGAGCGCAACCTGTGGTGTCAAGTCACTGAAGTTAACAAGGTAGCATATATCGGGTTTCCAACCTGACATCTGCTCTCGAGGCCAGAATCAAAATATCCCCCCCCCCCCGAACACCGACGAGTCCACACACGCACTACGGCTCTGTTTTAATTATTTCATGCAAGCTTGTCTGAATAAGATCCTTTTTTTCTTCTTCTTTCGGGCGTGGAAGAGCAGGCGGGAGGGAGTTCGTTTTGTTTTGAGAGCGGTTGCGTGCGGTCACGGAGTGCAAAGCCAGCATCACGACAGAGCATTAGGGCAGGCCTTTCGTGCTTCCAAGAACCGGAGCGATAGTAAAAGTAGCAGACAGACAAACAAACAAGAAGTTACTTCACGCTCAGGTACTTAGTTCGAGAACATACTTATGCGATGCACCTGTCTTATGTTTACATAACATGCAGAAAATGTGTCGGACAGAACATTCAGCAGAACGAAACAAACAAAATCCAAATCTAAACATGATATTTTCGCCTTGTAATTAGTGTAGAGTATAATAGAAAAAATCTTTAGTTTGGGACCAAGTTACTAATTAATCACAAGTAACAACTCTGCCCTACCAAAAATATACAATAGATCACTTGGAGGGAGGGAAATAAAATAATATTTAAAAAAACGTCATCCAAGAATTTGTTTAAATATGAAATATGAAAAAAGTATAATCCACTTTAAATTAAAATAAAAACGGGGAAATTAATAATAATAAAATAAAATAAATATAAGTGGATTCTCTTTTTTAAGGTGGCAGTTATAGGTCTATCAAGAGAACAGTCAAATGATTGTAATCGCATATAGTTAACAATATAGTAAAGACTTACGTTGGCAATCGGTCTAAGTGATAAAGTGGTTTTGGGACAAGACGGTTTTAAGGACCCAAGGATGAAGCATGCTAAGAGCATATTAAGAGGGAGACAATTCCGGAGAGTGGTGGAGCGAGCAAGAATGGGATGTTGAGGTCAGAAAGGCGGGATACTTGTCTTTCGGGAGTGAACTGAGGATTTGAACTGTAGGATATCATAATATAAATATAAGGAGGGGTTTAAGGCTGAATAGTTTGGAAAAGGTATGAACACAAGATTGTCTACGGGAACCCGTACCCCTAGCACAGTCATTGTACTGCACCACTATGATTCTCCTCGGAGACTAAAACGGCAGTGGCCCCGTGACCTACTATAAATGCGTAACAGCGGGAGTCCTGGCAATGAATGGCCAGTTTCTCCAAGCATGCCCTGAGCGTCTGTGGCTTTCGTGCTCTTGGTCAGTCTCCACTGGCTCATATCCGGTGACGAGGCTAACAGAGGAGCGTGTGGGATTTCCCAAGATTCCGCTTCCTCTTTCGCATGTGGGGAGGTGACAACCATGTGGGTTTGGGAGGTATCTAGGCTGTTTGTAAATACTGCATGGGTGGGTGAGTGAATGAAAATTGTAAATATGGTATGAATGAAAACATTTATCACAATTACGTATTGCCCAATTAGGCAGATTTTAATTTTATCATAATAAAGCTGACTTCTGAGATAGATATTTCTAATTTTAACTACAATTAAATGATTAATGTCACTTTCTCATGTATGTTCATATCGCCGTGTCATAAAATAAAACCTCCATGTAAAAGTTCTTATGTCTAGTTCGAAAAGAGGACAGATCCAGTAGTGAAATTATGAGGGTTTCTGGTTTTGATTTGAAAAAATAAACGAAACCATAAAAAAATTGGCAAATCACAATAAGTGAGTTTAATTCTCACCTCAACATTCATAGCTCAAGCTAGGAATGTGTGGCAACTTGCTGCTCAATCACCCACTCTATTAAAAGTTTTATAGTATAAGTTCTTCTCAAATAGATAATAAGCGCAAATCAAGTTTAAAATGCCGTTAAAGACTTTTTTAGGTTTCTTAAGACTATTAACGACCAGAAAATTTTATTGTTGTGTTGGTCCCACTACGATTGTTAAACCAGACGAATATAACACTAAAACGACATATTAAAATATTTCTAATAATTCCACATAATGCCTTATTCCACATTGGCATACTAGATCTCGGAAAATTAACCTAGGGATCATACTGCGTCCCCATGTACCTGTGTACCCACAAGGTTCATTGAGTTGAGTCAAGAGAGGTTGGGCAAAGAGAATTTATATCAGGAAGACCACCCTATCAATTGGGTTGATAATTATTAATAATTAGAAATGTTTATGCTTTAGCCTCTGTGTCGTCAGCCCGTCTTGGTCCTTGTGCACCTCTTGTTTGGCCTGGCCTAGAGGTTTTATTTGATGGCCTAATACCATAGAAAATACTGTCCATAAAAAATGGTTAAGTTATTTAATTAAAAAATGTAATATTCTTATCTCGTTGAGTATCTATAAAATTAATATTATCGACGTATTAATTATTATTTTGCAATATGTATTTGTATTTTAGTGGGATATAATTTAAAAAATCATTAAAAACGTGATTATTTGCAAACCCTCTTAGGAGCACTAGTCAGGTTTGGCACTATTTATAAAATAAAACACTGCTCATTTGACTTGAAAGTATGTTTATAGCTGTTGAATGACACGTCACCATTTCTGATGTAATTGGAGCAACTTTTCAGTCAATAATCTTGTCTAAAACAAATTCTGTGACATAATGGCTTTATTCTTCATTAAAGTAATAATAAAAAAGTTATCTTACAATGTTTTGTTTTCTGAAAAAAGGCTTCTCCTGGTTCAATTAAAAAATCTCAATTAGCAGTTCTGAATGAAAACAAATGTACAACGAAAAATCCAGCTTTCCGGCTAATTAAGGAATAATTTAATTTTTGTCTGTACGCTTTAATGTGTACACACACTTTTCAATAAGGACCTTTTCGGGTTTTTTTTAGTGATAATCATATGTTTATATTTGATTAAATATAGAACTAGGTTCGGGTCCGTGAGTATATATTTTTATCATCAAATCTGATTATAAATATATATAGTATATTATTTATTCCTATCCTTCTGTCTTGTCCGGAGAACCACACCTCTACTCGAATAATTTAAATAATATATTTATTTTTAATTGAATTAATTTGGGTTGCCACTACTTGGTTTGATTACTCCATCAAACTTTTAGCGTACTGCATTGGTGAAAAGTTATAATCGAATCAAATTGATTATGTCCCAATTAATTCTTTTTCCAAAAATATATTCCGTGTTGATCAATGAAAGGAATTTAAATGGTAAAATAAAATTTACGATTAGATAAGTTTTGTATTTACATAACTGAAAAATTAAATACAATAAAATAGAATGGACGAAATGATGGATGATTACATTAAACTTATAAACTAAATATTAATATACATTGTCCCACCACACATCGAATTCTTAGAAGGAAGGTATATCGAACCCTGTCCCGGTCCCGTCTCTTTTCTACTCCTCTCCTCAATTCCTCCTTCCCAACAAGGGATCACCCATCTATCCCTTCTTTTCGAGCAAACTTAGAACTGACCTGTGTTCCGACCACGTCTAATGAAGAGTGTTTTCTTTGATCTCACTCTCTGGTACCGAAACGGGGTGTTATGACGCCCTCAGCCTTGACTTGTTTTCAATAGCGTGTAAAAAGGGTCCGCCAAACCCCTTTTGTCGACTGGCGACAAAGACACTTATAAGCTACAGTCAATTTAATTATCTAATTTCTA
The DNA here is from genome assembly GCA_930367205.1 of Acanthosoma haemorrhoidale. Classification (NCBI taxonomy): domain Eukaryota; kingdom Metazoa; phylum Arthropoda; class Insecta; order Hemiptera; family Acanthosomatidae; genus Acanthosoma; species Acanthosoma haemorrhoidale. Next base: position 80,041,904 of record OV884009.1, on the reverse strand, counting down.
TTATATTATAAATTGTATATCATGTGGCGAGTTACATGCATAACATTATATTATTTGGTAAGATACACATATAGCATTATCTACGCGAAAAAAGTATTTACTAAAGCAAACAAATTTTTACATAATCTCGGCGGGTTACACATATAATACCGAATAATGTTAATAAATGTTATGTTGAATCGATCAAAAATATCATGATTTAAAACGGGGCGATGATACACATGATTGAGGTCAGTCCAGATGTGCAGCCAATGGTAAAAACAATTCTTATCCCCTCCAAACCATTTCACTTTCACCAGCGTGTTGGATTCTAGTACATACAGTTTCTGATATGTTGAATGCTGAACTTGGCAATTAAACGAACAATCTTGACAATTAAACGTCAGATTCACTACCCCCATCATTAGTAATTATATCAGGTGAGACAAAATTAGAAGAAAAAAACGAAAGGGGAAATAAAATAAGTTGTGAGTTGTCTGGTAGGCTCAGATAACGAGAGCAAATGGATTTACAAAATAAGGATTGATAAATTTGGTAAAGAAGAGGATGAAAAAGAGCTTTTGAAAGGAATAGGAAAGAAGGGATTAGGACAGGTTGCATATCTATTATAAATTGTAGGTGGTATCCATGACAAATGTTTCACAAACTGAAACAAAAGAGTGTTCAAGTGTTCTGCACATTTAAGAAGAACTGACCTTTCCACGGTCGGTCGAATGCCGTAGATAGCTGGAGAAAAAGAGCGGGAAGCAGGTACACTATCAGAAACTAATATGCCATATATGTATGTACATTAAAATTTAAATAACCAGCTATGTTACTTGTCTATATAACTCTCGGATTCCGAACCGTGCAAATATGGATTAATCGCTTCAATGATATTCTTAGTAGTTTTATTTCCAATCGTTACAGCTTCAGCCCATCTAGAGTAGTTGTCCACCAGAATTGTAATCCTTGGAACTTGTCGTTTCTGCTTTTTTTTTTGACCAAGATACAAAGATTTTGACATGGACTTCACCGTTGAAAACATGAAAAATCCCGTCATATCCATTAAACGTGATTAAGCGTCTTTTAAAAGTGATTTGGGCTAAAAAATAAATTATATCGAGTAATGCATTGAATAAAAGATCTTGACTGCCTAATGATAAAATTAGGTTAGTGTGTTTTGCCTGTTTAAGCTTTATCTATAAGAAGCCACCGCATTTGTAATTTCAAACCAACTAAGAGCATGGTATTATACTCTGGAAATGCGCAAACTGAATAATAAAGAAGGGTCATAAATACATTTTATAATATTGAGTAGTTCTCAATATATTCGAAATAACTGTGTCTGGCGTCTTGGTTAATATTAAGTTATATTTTGGGCCTTGATCAATACAATTTCTTTTAATGACGAGTTCACATATTTCGAAAACGATAAAATCACCGGGCAGGTAAACAATTGTTTTTTTAAAAAATCTAAACATTTCACAAATCACAATTAAAAATAATAATTATATATATAATTGTTTAATTATATACCCTTTAGGGATGCATTGGTCAAGTTTCTCTATAACTATTCAAATTCTAATTCAATATTTCGTATCAATGTAGCTACGGATTTCGATCTCCTTATGATAGAGGGGAATTATTCTAACCCAAAAATACTTCGGGACATCAGACAACTTCTTAAAAATGCTGTATCGGATTATCTAAACTTAAATATTGTACTTACAGTAGTATGTAAAAGTATAAAAATATATTAAGCAACACTATCAATCAAAATAAGTTGAGAAAAGACACTCTTTGGCGCATTAATGCGGTAATGGCTTCCCCAATGATTTAAAAGTTAAATTATGGACTCTTCTCGTTATTTTTTATTGTTATTTAATTGTTCTGCCACTTATACATATTATCATAATTGGAAAATTGTATAAACGTGTCAGTGTGATGCTTCTAGGAGCCTGTATTGTCGACCTCCTTCGAACGTACTCAACACTAACCCTCAATACAGCAATGATATTCGGTACGCGGCATCAAGTATTTTCATTGACTTGATTATTAAACATGAAAAGGTCATATTGAATGTCAATTTAAATTATATACACAGTATATAATATAAAAATAAACGTTTTGTCCAACCCAAAAACATTATATGTGAAAACAATACAATTGCGATTTTCAGATTTCCAAAATTTACTGTTTGTCACCGCTTTACAATTTCCTCAAATTGCTCTTGCACTTCATGTACTCATTGAAATAAGTTATTCAGATTGCATGCTAAAAGCTTTCGATATAAAGCCCTTTCTTCCTTCTGTGTCTTTTTCATTGAGATATTGCTTTTTGGCTGCACTTTACTTTACATTTTAATCTTTCCAATGCCCATCATCTTTTGATGTAAAAGTTCTGTACAGAGGGAAAAAACCTACAATAATACTAAGCATTCGCTTCATTCATAACATTGACAAAAATGAATTCTACTTCATTCAGCAGCGGTCAAACAGAATTAACATATAACATTTATATTTATATTATTAAAAACTGAAAAAAGTAAATTAAATGTATTGATAGAGCTCTCAGCTAAAATTAAAATTTATATACAAAATAAACTCTACCGCAAGCATGATATAGAAGGTAAAACTAGTGATATTTTAGTGCAATTAAAATTAAAATTTTTTATTTTAATATTTTCCTGTATATTGTTAATTTTTAAAGCGGTTACATGTAAAACTAATAATTTAATGTTGTTGTTTTTCAGATTTGACTGTCCACTACAGAACAAATATCGGAGATAACTTCTTATCAAATAATGTAGCCTTCACGTTCACACTTGGATAGATGTTCCATGAGAAGATGTTCAGGTGATTACACATACCAAGGAACGGCATAATCCGAAAATGAGTAGAGACTCGATATTAGAAATTCAGCATAAACGGGAGCAAAGTCACGACTCAGGCACGTACCAGGACTGGACCCTTGAGGAATCATTCCAAGAAGGTTCCGGGCAACAATGCAAAAATTCTGACTTTGTGACCGTAGTCGCAGTAGACGAAAAACCTTTTGTGACGGTGCTTTCAGTCGAGAACGGACCCCCTGATTCTGAAGACGTGTTAGTCTACAGGCTTCCCGGGGAGAGACTGGGATTCGGACTAAAATTTGATGGCGGTATAAAAAATGCCGAAAAAGTGAAAAAGCTGCTGATACAGTCTTGTGCTGACGACAGCCCTGCTTCAAGAACGAGAGCTTCATGGGGTCCTTTAGCCCCAGGTGACGAAATCTTGGTAATAGATACAATACCCGTCTCAGATATGACACGAATGGACTGTGTCAGAGCATTGAAAGAGTCAAATGTAGTGATAAAGCTGCGAGTGAAGAGAGGTGGAGGAAAAGAGGAGGACAAGGATGCGCCACCGATCCCACCGAGGAAGTTCCCAAGGAAGCGAGAGAACATGGAACCGCCTCCACCACCTCCATACGTGGCTGCAGCTGTTCAGCCAGAGGAGCAGCAGAAGAACAGTCCTCCAGTGTTGCCTCGCTCCCGGCAGCTGCCTCAGGCCGAACTCTACACCGACCTCATATCCCAGGAGAGCATTCTTCCGACCGAGTCGGAGTCTGACGACACAGGCAGCAGCATATCCACGGTCGTCAGCAGGATATCCTCAACGCCGACCACTTGCAACTCCAGCTTCTCCGACGGTAGGTCTATTAACTCGGTGGACCTGGCAGCACCTCCTGTTCCCGGAGCAAAGCCTTCCGCCTACGACTTAGATAAAGTGCTGGAACCCTTCCTCAGACTTGAGCGCGAGTTCTCTTCGTCGGCAATCAACGAAGCCAACTTGTTCCACAGCCTGGCCGAGGCCTCTAACCTCATCGACGCCGCTAAATCCCCCCCTGACGAAGAGGAAGCTGCCCCTAAGCCGGCCCCCAGGCAGGAGCGCAGACGACCGCCCCCACCACCTCCTCCCAGGACAGACCGTCATGAACAGCGCCACCTTCCACGCCTCATTGACTTCGTGCCCAAGGACCGTACGGACCTCGTCGTACCGAGTCCTCTTGTACCTTCCCAGATTCAGCCACAGTGAGTAGCTTTTGTATACCTGTTTTAATATTTATTACGTAATGCGAGAACAACCATGAAGCTTCCAATGTTTGTTGAAATGTTGCTCCATTTCAAAATATCAGTGGTCCACTATTTTGTTTGTTTCACCCAAACTTTATTTACAGAGGCTCTCATCCAAAAAAAAATACGATCCTGCTTGTTGATTATTATACCTTGACCTATATCGAAGGTAGTACGACGTGCTGCATGAAGTGTGAAGTATTAACTGAAATTTCCCTCTTGTTAGCATAACAATATAACTAAGTCAATAATTGGACTTGAACACCAGAGAAACGGGCCTTACTTTTTTAGGTTTATTACTCTCATATTTCCCCTAATTTGTTTTTTCGACTACTAAAAATAGCTGAGGTGTTACGGAAAAATCCTTTAACATTTAAAATTGATTCTGCTTCACCAAATCATTATATAATCATTGAAATTTATATAAATAATATTTTTTAGTTTATAACAATTATTTAACTAATGAAACCTAATCATGTTTTATGTAAATGGGTATCATTTATTTATTAGTTTTCCTTATGACAAATGGGACCTCCAAGTAAAATTTGATGTCTTCAGCTCGAACAGGGAAGGGATTTACATAGATTGTCTTACACATACACACACTGTTTTTCATACTGAAAAAAAAATAAATTCTAAAGAATAAGAATTTCCCATCCTTTAATATTTTGATTATTGAACTCTATTATGCACCCTTTGAGGACCTACAATGTTAATGGGATAATATATGACTCCTTTATGACTTGACAATGCTTCCAGTGTCCGGTGTGATCTGCTGATCCGGTGGATCGCATAATTCGGATCAGGTTGACCGCCAGCTTGGCTTATACCATTCCAATCCGAGAATCGATTCGATTCACCACAGACCACCGTAGGCGACAATCGTTTTGGGACACTGCTGGCCTCTCCATTCACGTTTTGTCCGTGGGCATTACGCCTTGTGTGCTGTGGTTGCCACTGCCAGACAGCCTTCAGAGTCAAGTTGAAATGTCCGACTTTTTGTGTTTCCACATTTTTTGTTTTCAAAACAGAACCTTTATAACTTTAGGTGTCTGGGCGATCTTTCTGAACCTTCTGTGTATGTTACAGACGTGAAAATTTAAATGGATGTCCAATTTGATGGTGGGGAGATACGTCAAATATTACCATCTTCATAAAACATAATTTGTATGGATTGATTTTTTAAGTATGAAAGTTTCATTCGTTCATTACTTGTCATTGAAAGACGTTTATTTTTCTATACTGTGAGTACGTTGTCATTAGTATCTAAATGAGCTGAAGGGTCTGTCGGGAAATCGGCTCGGGTTTTATGTATATATATATAAAGTTTATTATTTACATAATTTACAATTTTGCTCAGAAGAACAAATAAATTAATACAGGCATTGGTCATTGAGACGGTATACACTTCTTCACTGTATTCTATTAATACTGCTTATGTAATAAGTGATGTAAGAATTTAACAGTATAAAAAACCTACATAATAAAAAAAAGGAAAATAATAATGCTTAATAAAATATAATATACATAAATAAACAAAACTAATTAAGTAGAGAGAAATTTAATTTGGTTAATGTTATTTCAACAGTATATGTTTTGTGCGTTTGTGGATGTGTAATTTGACGGAATGCTTACTGTAATTGGCTATTTTTCTTATTGATGGGTTTTCGGACATGGAAGTTAGAAAATGAAATGCACTGTCCGGATGTGTACCTACTGCTGGATTATGGGTAATTGTAGGTCTGTGCATGGTGGTCATCTTGGTAGTTGTTAAATATACACTTACTAATGTTTTGTACGACTTCCAATTTCCAGTAATTTGCAGTGAAAGTGTAACTCCAAACATAGCAATATTTCATTATGGGGTGGGTTACTGCTTGATTCAGTATTAATTTGTTTTCAGGAGCCAATTTTGATGGCTTGTGGAAGTAGGATAACATGGGGTTTTTAATTTTGTTGATATTGGCTTAAATTGATCAAAAATAGTCGTTACTTTTCCTTCAGGTTTATTCATGAACAAAGTTTTAACATACTTGTATGTCTGCATCAAGTCATATGTATGGGTATATATATCAGGCAGACGGAGGACCTAAACTGACAGCGCTATTCCCGAAAGATATTTTTTTTCAAATGATATTCTGTTATCGACGTATAAGAAAAATGCTAACAATCAATTATGCACTCTTATTCCACTCCTACCTTATTTACAACTTAATTTTTTTTGTTATAATTATATAGAATAACCTTTTGTTACCATTAGCTGTATTTATCACCACAATTGTGCCTATTCCCAACAGATGGATATTACCCAATTTATTTTGTATTCATTTGGCAGACTCATTGTTGCATTGTATCTCATATTTTTTTGTATCCATGTCTGTTACATACATATGCCTTATCTACAATCTATGTATCTTTGTAGTTTATACCTATCAACTGTCACATATTAATACCAATTCATTAGCTACCTACTACTGCCTATTATTTATGTATATTATATTTTAGTAGTAGTTAGTAACTACCTATTTTCATTTTGTATTTTTTTTGGATCTAACTATTGTCATTAATTCTAACCAACCATGTTTAGTGCCCTTTTCTTGTTATCAAAACCGACATAAATAGTTTAAACGTGTCCCTTAATAAACATGACGAAAATCTAACCAGTGTTATTCATCAAGCAGTAATCAGCTTGTTCTAGTTTCATTTAGAGAAATGATAGTTTTCATATAAGTTCTAATAAATATTCCAAATATAGCAACCATAAAGCTACACAATAAAAAACAATAAAGGACCACTAATTAAACAATTATTTGTAATATGTGTTGTGACATTAGTATCCTATACAAATTACAATAAGTCATTAATACTCTCTGATCGTTTTGTTTTCTAATTGCATTTCATTGCCGAATGTGTATTTTAGCGGTGAAATGGCTTTTGAATGATCCGGAGATGTAAACCTTGTTGGCTTTCTCCGCAGTAACAACTGGACCCTGCCTCAGTAGGTTTACTACCTGTCATTAATGGGGTCTGAGGTCGTCGACGGAAAATAAAACCTATCCATAATGGACTTTCACAAAGTGGTCCGCAAAGGTCAGGCAGCAAGGGATCTCCGTCGGGAAATGGAGCGGTAAGGTCCGGAAGAAAGCTGCTATTCTCATTTGTTATCATCGCATACCTTGGCTAAAGATAATAATTGCTGGGCCGGAAGGGTGAGGCTCTACTTTCAAACAGAAACGGAGCCAACGTGTTCAGTCTGCATTTAGTTTATAAAATATATTATATACACTTTATTAATAAAATTTCAATGAGCAATAATTGCACCGCAGTAGAACTGCATCGGTTACAATAATGCCACTGCGCAATACGTGACAGTGGGAGTCCTGGCAATGGCCATTTTCTCCAATCATGTCCTGAGCGTCTGTGGCTCTCGCGCTCTTGGTAAGCCTCCGCTGGCTCTTATCCAGTGACGCGGCTGACGAAGGAGCGTGGGGGACTTCCCAAGACTCCACTTCCTCCTTCGCATGCGAAGGAGGTGACAACCATGTGGACTTGGGGGGCTCTGGGCTGTTTGTATATATAGTACGAATGAGCGAGTGACATCGCCAGAGTAGATGTTCCACATTATTCCTTTTGTTTAAATTATCTTGTGGTGTTTGGTACATTCTATTTGGCACTTGTCCATTTTATATTCTAATCCTTATCTACTTTACTCGTTACTTTCCACTTATTTAACTTAAAATACAAGTTTTGCTGGTATCTTTTCTGATTTTTAAATTATTATTGCTCATGTAGTGAGTGGTGAATGGTGTTACACGACCTGTTGTTAACTTATGTCGTATGAATTTTCATTGCCACGCTATTTGCAATGAATCTTTTAGGACTTTTATGAAAAAATTACCCCCTCCCCCCATGGTTAAGAACACGCTAAAGACGATAACACAAAAATAATCAAAAGATATTACAAAAATTAAAGTTTCGAAAGCCAACAATAGAATCGTGTATTTAAGAGAACAATTATAATACTTTTTTTTTATACTAAACCTTTTTAAGGCAATGATGCCCTTAGTACTTAACTATGGGAAAGGACTCAGAGCAGTGTACTTGTGAAACCTTAAATCCAAGAGAAAGTGTCCCTTAATCGTTAATCTTTATTTTTTCTAAAGTGACCGTTGTCATCTCTTCAGCAACAACTAATAAGAATATTTCGAGGTGTTGTTGCAAACAGCTTTCCCCATTTCAAAGTTGAGCCTCTTCCTTCGGGCCCGGCAATAACTTTTAATTAGCTTTTTATGTGCGTTATTGGCCGTAATATCCTTAGCCATAGCAAAGCAGTCACCATGTTAATTATTAGCTGAAGCAGACATACTTACAGGGAGGGGCGACTTTAGTCGCGTTTAATATTTTTTATATGGTGTTATGGAAACTAGGCTCAATAGGTTCCTGATCAATGAGTTTTACTTACTTCATTCATCCTTTAACTTATAAATACAGAGGAGTAGAGGTTCTTCCTTCTAGTTTCAAAAATAAACTTGTGTGTTAGCAAACTGCCTAGTTGTAGGTCTTAACCGTGACCAATTCCAAATGGTTAAGCTCAGATCAGAACCGAAGCTGGCCGACTCTAATCGAAACGAGCGCCCGTTAATGTCGGCCTTTAGAGCCGGATCTGAGCCCAATTAGAGCAATTTGGACGATTGCCCTCCCACTCAAGTCTCTAACAATGGACTGCAATTAAAAAAAACAATCGCTGTATTAAATATTTTCACGACATTCTCACATCTCAATGGTAGCCTCCTCCCATTCAAAGTTATATAAAAATTGAATACATTTGTTTTTTTTTATTAATGATTTTTTCGTTAAAAGAGGGATGGCTGTGGAAAGGCTACTTTCATTCAGATGTTGGGCGATTCATGTCTCTTATTCATCTATCTACTTTTATGTTCTACAATTAACGATCTCAGTAAAGACTTAAAAACACTAATAAAAACAACTCATAAAGGCAATTTAAGACTTTATACAGGACAGCTGACTGGTAGAGACGGATAGTGAGAGGTTGAGGAACAAGCTCCAGATCAGTGTTCTGCAGTTTTTAAATAGGCCTGCTGCTTTATTTGCTACAGGAGTTGTGGGCGGGGGCCAAAGTCCCAAAATAAATCAATTTTCAGCCCAGGTATTTCACTATCGGAGTCATGGGCCAAGACTAATGCACTAATGTTGTATTAAAAAAAAAAGTTTAAAAGTGTTGAATTGAATGAATTCGGCGAATTCTGCTCTTATTTTGAATAAGGTACTCTCTCTGTCTTTATGAGTCGCTGTCCCGTTTATGATGGATGTAATTTCTACAAGTGTTGCAAACATTCAGCTATGTCATTCTCGTAAGATCAAGGAGACAAAATTAAATGCTGAATGAAATTTTGTTATTTTTACCCCTAATAAGCATATTTTTCGCTTTGCCAAAACATACCTATAGACAAAAACGCCCAAAATGATTCTTGTTTCTTATTGTACCCAATGACCACGCCATTCAAGAATTTTTTGGTAATTTTTCACGTTTAGCTAGTTTTTATTTCTTTTGTTTCCAGAAAAAAAAAACTAAATTTTCAGTGGCTGTGTTGGATCGACAAATATATATATTTTTTGTAAGTTCAAAAATTTTAATTACAATCTGTCATATTGGACAATACATAATTGTGCTCAATGTTCTCATTCATACCATATTTACAATTCTTCATTCATATAGTTTTTTTTTTGTTTTTTCTCTTACCTTCCTGAGGTGGAACCTCAAACTGGGTATATAGTATTTACAAACAGCCCAGAGATCTCCCAAATCCACATATTTGTCACCTCCCTCGAATACGAAAGAGGAAGCGAAATCTTGCGAAGTCCCCCACGCACCTCTCCTCCATCAGCCGCGTTACCGGATATGAGCCAGTGGAGGCTGACCATGAGCGTGATAGCCACAGACGCTCAGGACATGATTGGAGAAACTGGCCATCGACCCTCACTGTCGAACTGTGTGTTGTATTTATCGACAAATAACATAAAGAATTTTTAACTTGTTCTTAGAATCATTTAATATAATAATAAAGTTAAGGGAATATATCTTGATATAGTTACTTTCAGCTCACTTAGTAATAGTAATGGACAGACAAAATCACTGTTTAATTAGTTAGGGTTAAACTCCCTCCAGTTTTCTAAAATCTTTAAAATGTTTCTACTTAGGGAAATCTACCATTCATCCCTCTGTTGTTATCAGTGAGCCTGTTACACAAATAGAAGATACTGTATCAAAATTGATAGTAATTATCGAGTTTTGTCCTGTTTCTTTTCTATAGTTTTTCATCGCTTTAAACACTTGCATGCCTAGAAAGCCAAGTTATATCTTGGAAAATCTTTTGTGAGTATTACATCTTTTTATTATTTTTTTTTAATAATAAATATTTATTTAAATAAAATTACAATTTCCCTAGTAGGGCAATTTATAACTGTGTTAAAATATCGCCTTCATACCATAGTTTTTATTAATACAAGTGAATTATTTTTTTTTTTTTGACAAACCTAACACAATTTCTATATATATATATATATATATATAATTTTTTTTCCCATAGCCCCTTTAAATTTACAGATAATTATATATAATTATAGACCCTCAGGCGAATCTATTTACAAATTATTTTTGTATTTCCCGTAGCATCGCTACATTATATACAGGGTTTTTTTTGGTTTTTTTCCTTAGGTCTCAATTTTTTTTTTTTAAGATAATGGATAAGGGAAAAATAAAGGAATTATTTATACAGGTTTTGTTATTTTATAAAAATTATATAATGAATAAACAAGTATAATGATATACATTATACGTGACCGGACTAAACTGACTAATAAAGGTGATGGGGCTCACATTTTTGATCAACCTTAAAACATACTAATTTTAACCTAATTTCAATTTCTATAAAATATCGCCGGGATATATTAATAAACACCTGTCGGGTTGCCACTAGGGGAGTGCCTAATCACCCTAGCCCTGGTGACAAGTGCGGATTGTTCGAGTTTATAACATGTTCCATGACGGCGTTACTATCTGACTCCATTTATGATAGGTATGTGCCCCGACAAAGCACTATGTTCAAGAGGCGGATGAGGAGAGACTGAGAGACTGACTTCCAGGGCCAGTGACCCTGGCGTAAAGCGTCACCGAATAAAAGCGGATAAGGAGACTCAGAGGCTGATGAGGAGACTAGACTGATTTACAGGGCCAAACGCCCTGGTTTAAATATCGTTTCCCCTTCCTGCCGGAAGGCTGCGAAGGGCTAAAAGGGGTCTGTTTATGGCAGCCAGGTGGCTAACCCTTTCAGGTTACCCTCTTACGTTTATGACTGCCGGCTCCCGCATTTATTGCTAAAAACTTTTACAATGATTTACATACATTTAGTTCCTGGTATTTTACTTTTGCTTACAATATATGTGCACCAGAGTATAGGGTGATTTAACTCATGTAGTTAGCGGTCGCTACAACACCATTAGTGGGTAATTATAATGGGTAGGGGGATCCGTATATTTGCTCAAAGCTTTCAGATTATTTTCATTTTCACTTGGTTTAATGGTTTTTGTAGCACTAGAAGATGGCAACACAATTTGTGGAAAGCGCTGCTTTTGACCACCAATCCATGCCGATTCTGAATTAAAGAAATTACTCTATTAACCCTCACAATAATGTTGTGTGCATTAAATTGAAATCTCTCTATCGATATCTGCCAACTATAAAATGTCAGTTCACTATCTATTCTTGTCTAATAACCGATAAAACATTTTGTTGGCAAACAAGGGAAAAGTACGCTAAATTAATTCGCTCAGCGGCCACCCACGATAGTGGTACTACAAATAACTCTATCTGAAACGTAATATCGCACAGCACTTGATGATATGCTGATAAGTTTTAACGAAAACAACAGGAAGTATAATAAAAAAAAATGAGCAGAAAAAAAGTTGGGTCTGTTCAAGCTTAGAATATTTTTAAAATTTAAATTTCTGACTTTTCCTCGTGGTTAAGGTCAATTTAAAGACTGTAACGTAAAAAAGGATCTGGAAGATAAACCTACATAGGACAACATGGTTTTTACCCACAACCTCCGATCAGTCCTCGTGTCCTTAAAATGAGAATAAATGTCCTGCCTGCCAGGCATGTGGGACTGGGGTGTCGCCTACGTTCCGTTCGGAATCAGGGGTGCATGGGACTTTGTTCTTGTTATCGTGCTAACTAAAATCCATGTGATATATAATTGCTCTTTATAATCGTATACAAAACCAAAAACCGCATTAATAAATCTCATTTTAGCGTTTCAAGGGCTGTAAAATATTAATAAAAGCTGAATTATAAAAAAATCGCTGTTGCAATATCAAAACAAGAAAATTATCGCAGGTACCAATCTTTGTCCTGTGTTGGTTGACATGCCTCAAATCAAAAAAAAAAAATCGAAAAATCAAGCTTTGATATAGAAATTTTATGTTCAATAAAGTTAATCCTTTTAAGTTGTTCAATCTAATATTAGTAGTTTTTTTGTGTGAATGTTTTACCTATTTATATATTTTATCATTTAACTAGATATGAAAAACAGAGCGGGGTTTTATTCATAATTTATTTTTGAAAATCAATTCGGTTTGCAAGTTATAGTAGGTGACCTGTTTGCCGGTGGCCTAGAGCTGAAAATACCTCAATCCTGATAAATATGGGCAAGCATCATTTATATAACTTGTCAGCAGCAGGATTACCGGCTTACTTTCTTCCTATAGGATTGCAAATTTATTTATCAACGGAAATTAAGCCTTGTGGGAGCGTATCCCTTCATTTAATTTGTTTAATGGAAGTTCTGCTTCAGTTTTGCATAAAATAATATGGTTCGATACGTTCGCTGAAACAATTTTATAGAGTGTTCTAATTGTTTTTTTCCAATTATGCAGTAAGCGCAATGTGCAATTATGTAAATAGGTCCATAATTGTAGAATCTCATAATGTAAAGGGATTTGAAACAATAAATAAATAAAAAATAAAAATTTTGTTAAATTTGATGAATTGATATTGTGAATGGCGGCTATAACGACTTTTTATGATAACTTTATGATAAGTCGGAAACGACAAAACAAAAATTATAGATTATAAAACACTACGTTCGTTTTAATATCATACATCAATAAGATGGAATATTTCATTATTAATGACCCTAATTATTGTTATAATGGTAATTTTCTTGCATTTCTTTTATCGCATGGTACCTCCATGTAAAATGTCATGGCCCTAGCTTGAGGGAGCCCACAAAGGCCAAAACAAACAGACAGACCCACGGGGGTAAACAAAAATAACCATTCACTTGCAAAAGTCGTAAAACTGGTCCGCACGCCATTGCTCGGCGTAGTTAAACTCATTTGAACAGTCTACCGACGCGACGATCCCGAGGAGGCACCCCAGTCCCACATGTCAGGTGGTGGTTACAGATACTGTTTTATAGGTCAGGAGCTATGATCGAAGTATCTAGATGAAAACCATGTAAACCTCCTAACATATGTACATTCCATACACATAAAAAAAAAATCCAGAACTGCGGAGCTAACGCGCATTAGAAGACCATCAAGATGCCACCCCAAAAATGATTAAATGACAATCTAGCATGTTCTCTCTTGCCAACTGTAAATACGTCTTCAGTTCGCTAATATTCCATTATAAATCTTTAGCGGGAATGGGAATAATCGACGTTAATGATATCCAGGACGCATAGATTTGGCGTACTAAGTTTTGGTTTTCTGCCGGTGCAGGGAATTTGGCCAAGATACAAATTTTAGGTCGTAACTGACTGGAAACCGAATGAGGATTGACTGACTGGAAGAAAGTGAATTTCCCCCCTCCCTCTGACCCCCGTGACCCCCTCCACCTACCTACTGTAGCTGCAAGCTCAGTAGTCGCACCACCAATTTATCATTTATTGTAATTTTCTATCGCTGGCAGACAAATACTTTTGCGTTGCAAACGACAGACTAGTAATAAATTACATTTAATGTTTCCCGCAATTCCCTTGTATCAATGCTATTTTCTCCCTACAAGAACAAATATCGACAAGGCGGAATTATAGTTAATGATGACAGTAACATTGCTTATTTCTTACTTTAGTTTTGTTATGAAATATTATTAACGCATTACAGACCACAATTTATCAGTACCTTAACATAAATATCGGATTTCCATTGTTTGGGCCTTTGATAGGTGACGAATTTTTCTATTTTCAATTTTTTTATTTGTTGAAAACGAGCTTTTCAGTGACAGAGATATGATGTTTTGCACATTAAATAAAATAATTATGGCCAAAATTACCAAGTACATTTTGTCAGAATAATGAGTCGTTTATTTATTCCCAATCTCGGATATGCTTCCTTCTCAAATTATCCTTAAATTCGTTTATGTATAATACCAAAAAAAGAATTTGGTTAATTGATGCACACTCCTTATCCTCTACACACATCCTTCAAATGGGACTCCCCCTAGTGAAAGGCTATTACAATTCCATGATAAGTATCCTTTTTATTTTTCCCTTATCCTATTTATATTATTTTGAGAGATATGGAAAAAAAAGTTAATTGATTTAAACAAATTTTGGTCGCTCTAAAAATAAAATAGTAGATACGCCACTATTCGTTGGATCAACTAATTAGTATTGAAAAATACTATCCATTTATTTTTTATTCGTAACACAGCGAGGTGTTACGCAGAGTATGTTAAACAAATTTCGACATTCTGGCAAATGTCGTTTCTTGGCCTTTGTAGCTGGTGTCCCATTTATGTATCTGCGTAAATGTTGAACCGTCTCACCATCACACCGTGCTTCTAGTTTACTATTGGACGAGGAAACCGTTGAAACGTGCAACTCATCGGGGAAATATTGATATTCTAGTGCTTTGTGGACTAATGAGCCGAAATTTTGGGTTAAATTAAAACAAACATATACCTTTAAAAACTGTTTGACACGTGATCAGTTACCTAGCTTTTCAAATCAGGAAAGCCACGTGTCTCCCTGTTTTGTGATTTATGGGCCTCCTGTTCAAGCTAGAGTGTGACATTTTTATAAGGAATAAGGAGGTGCAATAATAAGGAAGACTTCCTTAAAACATGAGTACGTGTCATTAATTAGTTCTCACTGCCCTAATTAATGAAATATGGGGTTTTGGTGAACTATGAAAAAAAATCATTAGAATAGTTTTGGCAAACGTAATGAAACCTATAATCGTGTGATGCATCACAATTTACTTGAAGTTATTTCCTACCACAGCACAAGGCACTCGGCTGGTCTCACTACTACATCTCTCATCAATCATCAATCAACGTGCTCATCTATCATCAAGAGTACGGAGTGTAATGGGTGCATATGCTATCTGCAAACGCAGCGTTAGGACACAGCCTGTTTACTTCCGGGTAATCAGTTGTATCTATCCTCTTCCCATTTACCAATAGAAATTCAAAGCTCAATGCCCAGAACAAATTACTCTTTTAGAATTTGTTAGTAAAGCCCCTATGACCTTAGGCAGCCGTAGCAGTATCAGCAAACTTCAAATACACCAAAGCAAGTTTCTGACAAACTAAGGTACCTACAATAAAATAGGTAAGTTCCACGATGTATCCATAGCTGATTATAGTCTAGATATTTTAAATGCAATAATCATAAAATGTATTGATAAATGTAATCAATAGTAATCCATTATTTCACAATATTGCTAAAATTGATCCAATACCTGAACATTCTTAGGGCATAATATGCTATGTGAAAATGTTTTTCTATCTTCCATCTACTTTTTTTGTTGTTAGTTTTGATTTTTTTTTCATAAATTTAAATTTATGAATATTTCAAATGAAGATATGTAGAGATGAATATAAAACCAAGAGATTTTTTTTTTGTTTTAGACTACAAGGTCTGAAAAGTTTCCGACCTAACAAAGCTTTTATTTCACTAGCTTTTATTTATTTTATTATCATCTTCATGTTGAGGTCAGAAACTTTTCAGACAACCTGTGTATATGGCCCCAATATTACCGTAAGATCATTGTTATTACGTAAAAAAGATGGATCTGAATTGAATTATAAAAATTACCTGCTCGCCTGATATTATTTGAGCTGGAATATAATTGCCCCGGTCTCTAATTGTCGTGTTGACAGTAGATGCAACTGGAGCTAAGAGAAATAATAATATAAGGATAATAATATTAGAATCGCCCTCGTGATTTATTTTATTTGGATCAGAGACGAGAAGAAATGTCTTTTGTTCTGACATCCACACGACGCGTCGGTGTCAAAATCGTGTCATTGACGTTGCCGATAAACACTCACCGATATATTTTATCATTTCCGAAAAAGGAGACATTCCCTGGGCGGTGTGAGACTGCATTCCTTACTGTCGGGTACCGTTCGTCTTCCCTAGATAGCCAAAGGGTGGGTGTTGCAACTTGTGGACGCTGTCGACACCTAGTCTGTGGGCGTTGCTCTTCTTTCCACCGAACCCGGACGAATTATTCGAATTTATGTCAACATGTTAGAAGTTCGTCATCAAATACTATCACAATTAGTGTTCGATATGTTGGTGAAAGAATACCTGAAATAATAGAGGTACTCGGCGTGAGTTTCTTAAAAACTTTATAAATGATTACTTTAAAACTGTTCTACACAGGTGGTCTGAAAAGTTTCCGACCTCAACATGAAGATGATAATAAAATAAATAAAAGCTTTGTTTGGTCGGAAACTTTTCAGACCACCTTGTATATATCATTTTATATATTATATCCACCTTGTTCAATAAAAATTAAATCATTCAGCTTGGATTTTCCCCACTTCTTCCCACAATTCCTTGTTTAAGCCAGAACCAATCATAAAACATCTTGCCATATTAAATATTATCCGATTTATGCGTCCACTAATTCCATTTTTTTGTGGATTTCGTGGTACTTTATACTCCAGAGTGATGCTATGGTTCTTACAATACTGGAAAAATGAAGACATTCTCCTCCCCTATCAGAACGAAAACGCGATATTTTTTCATGAACTTTTGCATAAACCATGGAATCCTAGTCATTGAATGTTTTGTAGACTTCAGATTTCTTTTTTAGCAAGTAAACGCATGTACAATGTGAATGGAAAACTTACAAAATACTTATAGCGATCGTAAGTCATAGACGTAAAAGGTCATTAGAGCTAATCACCTCCAAAATTCGTCTCAGCTTTTCATCTTCCAGATGTCCAAATGATTGTTTTGTATTTTTCCCTTTTAATGTCTCTCACATATTCCAAAAGGTTTGAGAGGATTGACGAGTGTCCCATTCTTCTGTAAAGCAGCTCAGTACTCACCACACTGGCGAAAAGATGCGCTTGTTCTACCTCAACATCAATTTTGTAAAGATTTCTCGTTCCAGTCATGAATGATGAACTATTTTTAACAAACCTCACCTTACTGTTTCCGTTACCTGGATTCCAGCCTCTTCAGCTTGAGTAACAGAAAGCAAATTATATACAAGTTCTCGATAAACACCTCTCTTTATGATACGATGTTTCTTATCAGCAACACAGAGTTCGATATTAACGTCCTCAACAACTCGGTCAATCACTTTTCTAAATCTGGACTACCTAAATGCTGAGTACATCCTGAGTCAATAACGAATACAGTTTTTCTAACCTCTGGATTTGTTAACTTGTTAACTGCCCTCTCTGTATCCGAAGAGTTTAAACAGTTATTTCTCGAATTAATTGTAAGTATTAAAATTATTAATACTGTTATTATCAAATCAGGGGGCTCTATCATTTTTCGGTTCGTTGACAATCTGATTATTTCGCCAGCGTCAGGGGCTGCGATTTACTCGAGGCAAACGTTATGTCTGTTCTGCTCAAGTAATTTTATAAATAAATTATTAGGAATCCGATGGCTGGAAAGGACCAATGATGAGCTGTGACGGAGCACATGACAAACTTGCATAAAGGTACAGCTGACTAAAATATGTATATAGCTGTCTCGGGCATACTTTGAGAGACAAGTCGAGTCGGTAGGCCCTCAAGTGTAACTCGCAAGGCATGAGACGTTTTGGAAGGAAGTTCCCAGGAATGTCTTGGAGAGAGAGCTCCAGGGCCAGGGAGGACAAAGAGAGGTTAAGAGGCTGGCGGAAGATTGGCAGGAGTTGAGAGATTTTGTGAGTGCCCTATTGAAATTGGTTGGAACGTATTGAGTACGTTATTGCCAATTTTCTTTTCGCGTCAAAGTTGTATTCTATTATTGTATTGTTATTAATAACTGCCGCTGTTAAATATGAATTATACATCGTACTTCCGACCTCTAACCTTCTACACCTGATGCAGGCATACTTATATAGAATTTTTCTTGTTCGCTAATAAATCGATGAATTCATCTGACGCCTGTCTTGGTAACAAACAATCAACTTGGCTATCACTAGACTTAGAATAGTGTTTGCACAAATTGAAAAACAAAACAAGAAAGGCAACTTATTAGTTGAAATCACCTGTAGACAAACTAAAAAAACATCTAATAGATCAATCTGTTGCATTTGATATCATATTATTACTTCTTGCCATGTAAATTAGCTCAAAGAAAGTCGGCCACGCAGTTCCCGCATGGGAGACTTTTCCTTTAATGTTCATTTGCAACGAAATGAGAAATTTCCAGGGGCAGGCGAGATCAATTATAGATTATAGCTACAAAGTATTGTTGCATAATTAACAGTACGGAATCATTAGACATCGTATATTGCAACAGCGCTATTATTATTGTATTACAGAAGGGAGAGGCTCTACTTTTATTCAGGTCGTTATTTCGTCTGTACTGAATTATCGAGAATCGTAATTTTAAGATTCCCAACGTATACAGGTGAAAATTATTAAATCTGTCTGAAATATAGGTATTTGCTATTACGTTTTTACACGGAAGATATTTAAGTATTTAAAGTTTTCATTTTTCTCAATGGACAATGACACATGAAAGGCGACTTATCACAGCAGTATAGGTAACGCAAAACGAATTTCAAAGATATTCCAAGAATAGTTTTTTTTTAGGCAGTATTTTAAGAATTTTCAGTAACCGCAATGGTCTGCGAAACTAAAAGATAGAACTGAAAATATCTAGTTGTTTTTACACAATTATTTAATAAGTTAATTAGAAACTGACCCGGTAAGTATCGCTTGACATTTTTTCTTCACCGTCTACGTCAAGAAGTACTTGAGTGAGAAACACTTATTTTTTATTAGCGAAAGGCTGCCTAATTTTAATTAAATTGCTAAAATGCAGCAAAACAGTTTAGGAAAAATCAAATGTATATAAGCAAAAATAACAGGAAACATTAATTTCAATTAAGCAGAAGTCAAAAAGTGCTGATAGAGAATATTTTGCACATTATATAGTTGACGACTCCGATAGAATATCCTATCATATAGGACAGCTTTTTGCTATGGATTCCAACTCCTTTTAAAGGAATTTATGAGTTTTCTTTGGAATTGTACCTCAGCGCCGAACCTTAAACCACCTGAGGTGCCACAACTACAACCTATTGAGTTGGAGAACTTGCCAATTGACGGAAACCTTTAGAAGAGTAAGGAACATCAATGTTGTTTAAAACTTAAAAACAACCGTAACCTTTACGCTGATCTCTAAATCCCATTAATTCAAGATCAAGCTACCGGAATTTCCAATCCCGCCTACCTGGCTCTCATATTCCGCTAATGCTGAATTCCAGCTCATCCCCGGCAACCCCATGGCGACGCCTAAGGCGGAGGTGGCCTAGCGCCCTCAAAATTAACTAGCATTTTGTTTTAAGTGAGCTTCATAGAGTGGTGTTTAATTGCAGCGACAAGTGGTTTGGCTAATGAGCCTTTCCCCGAAAAAACAAGACGTTAATAACTGAACTCTTAAGCACTGCTTTTAATACTATATGCGTAACAGTGGGAGTCCTGGCAATGGCCAGTTTCTCCAATCATGCTCTGAGCATATGTGGCTCTCGCCCTCTTGGTCAGCCTCCGCTGGCTCGTATCCGGTGACGCGGCTGGGGACTTCCTAAGACTCCGCTTCCTCTCCCATGCGAGGGAGGTGACAACCATGTGGATTTGGTTGGTCTCTGGGCTGTTTGTAAATGCTGTATGAATGAGCGAGTGAATGAAAATTGTAAATATGGTATGAATGAGATCATTTATCACAATTACTCATTGCCCAATAAGGCAGATAATAATTTTATCATAATAAAGATGTTTAATAATTAATTAATTAATACTATGTATTGATTCCACGTAATTATTTCAATAAATATAGATGTAAAACATTATATCATCTCTACCAATCTATAAAATACCATCAGTACGGTAAAAAAGAACAACGTAAATGCAAGGTAACTGATCCATGGTTTAAATAGTGGTATAGAGTTGGAGATAAGCTGGAATCTTAACTATGATCTTGAGAGGCGGGAACGCTGATGTATTCCTCTCCTCCTGGAGTCTGCTCCAACTAGTCCGGTGACGTCTGATGTTTCCAGTCGTGATCTGTCCTCAGCTATCCCCTGTCGTCGGAGATGATTACCTCTATGCATCCTCCCCCTTCGTAATGAAGTAAGTGATGAGCTCATTGACCCGCTTCGTGCCTTCGTGACCGAGATGCTTCCTAATAATTGCCAAGCCTGCTTCCTCTCTGCCTCCAAGGAACTTTGTATTGTGGCCTAGAAATTACCTTCTCCATTTGTTTGTATGCAGTTGGTCTGCTAGTGAATGGCAGGTTAGGCCTTTTCGCCTAACCAGGTTTTTTGTTTCTTTTAGAAAGAAGTTAGTGCTGTTTTGCTCAACAAGTTAGAAACTGGATGATTCAAGTATCAGTACCCTCGTCTAAATTTGCGTAAATTTATGCAGCTAAAATCTGTAATCGGCATCATATATCCACTTATTTTTTTACTCCTGTACGTGCTAGTCAGTTTGGGAGTGAATTTTCCATATGAATTAAAGTAGGTCCTGCTTATATTAAGCGCCTACCTGTGGTAGTCATGAGATATAAAGGATTTTTAAAGAGATGTGGTTATTATAAAGGAGGGTTAGAAGCTGCCGTAATCTGATGTAATATCAATAGCATGTAGTCTCCACTCGCTGTCATGGTTGGGTAGGGCCCAGACAATAATCCACCACAGCCTAGCTTGTGCTACACCTTGACCTCTTGCATTAATCATAAAAATGTTGACGTCGAGTTAGGCTGCGTGGTCAGCACGGATTTTCGTTCAATTATATGCCTCTTATAATCATTGATTCTTTTGAGTAAATCATTGTTATACCATTTGTTTTTTTATTCTTATATAATTTAGACAAAAATATTTTTTAAAATGCTACCGTACTGTACCAACTTCTCCCCCATGAATAAATAGAAGTTCCCCTCTTCTCGGACCAGAAAACACCCACCTACGTTCTCATATTTTAATAATAAAACCTTAGGCGTAAGTTTGGAGAGGAGGACTAGTTCACGACCCGACTGAAGCTTAATAGGGAGTGCGGGCATAGCCCGGCCTCTGACCTGCCTATATAAGGCCGAATTTTGGAGCTTTTTCCATTCATTCGGAACCCGGCACTTGAAGTGAACACTCTCTCTCTCTCTCTCTGCACTGGCGTTGCTGCTCTACTCGAACCATGGCTTTCTTGTTGAACTACCTCTACATCACTCTTTCCTAACCTTGCTATGCTTTGGTCCGGCGTTTTCAGACCCCACACCTTCCTAGTGGGATTCTCTGCCTTCGTCTCGCTAAAATTAGCACCTCCTTGGAAGATATCTCTTCCATGTGGACGACGGTCTATGTGGCCCTACAAACGTTACCTACTAGCGTCTTCCCCATCGATCCAGTCTGCCTCTCTCCAGTTCACACTCACCTTTGTGATCCGGACCGTTTTCGCCTATCCAGATACCAAGTGTGAATTCGTGGTCATTCCAAGACCACATAAACTACCTATAATATACCTAGCCTGTACCTCTTATCCTGAACATAGTGCACTGTCGGGGTACACCCGCCGCAAAGGTCAAAAACCTTCTTGGTGGTCTTTCTTCACTTTCTTGATCCCCACCGGGCAGCGGGTGGCTCGACGTGACCCTAGACCCCGGCGGGCACCTTCCTACCCGACAACCCCTACTATGTGCCACCAAGGGTGGAGGGCCTGCATCGCCCTTATTATGGAACAATGATAATACTTTTGATATACTTCCTTTGCCGCCAATTTTCTATAAATATAATGCACAAGATACGTAGATGTATTGATGTGGATTTATTTAACAAAAAAGTTGAGAAATTATGGATATTTTAAGAAACTTGATCGGGCATTGTCATATTGGCTTGTTTTCGGAAATGCTTCCTTATTAGATATGGTGGCCAATCCACGATTTGCTATCCTTAATCTTGACTAACTCAACCTCAGACCACTAAATCAGGAAAATTATTGGAATGAATTTAAATTAAATAACTAAAGTACGTTATATTAAATGAAACGGAATTTCAACACAACTTAAAAAAATTATTTCAATGATGAAATGGTTTCCTAAATTTCCGAGATAATTAAAATTTCGGAGATAATTAAAATTCAGGACGCGCTGAATTTTAATTACCATAAATTGTGAAAATACTGGGCATGCTACATTTAATTGTTGAAAAAATTTTGGGAAAACAATCATTGCAAGAATTATTACCTAGACAAGCTATCACCAACAGAATATTGTCCAGATTTAGATGAAATCAAAGTAATGCCAGATAAAAAGAAATCTGAATTATGGCTAATGGGGTATAGACATTAATAAAGAACTATTCGAAATCTAATTTTCTAAAGGCTTGACTTGAATTGCAAACAAAAATTGGGAATATATAAATGGAAAAATTAAATTGCAAACTACAAGAATTACCCTACCTGAATAACACTGATCTAAAACTGGTTTCTTAGTTTTTTGCTAAGTATAGTGACCGATAATATTGAACTACAAAAGTATTTTATCAGGTAACAAAAATTAAAATGGTGAATAGTATGAATTATGTTCAACACACAAATATATAATATTTACAACATAATATTAGTGAAAATAAATATGATTTCTCTGCTTCAGATTTGATGTTAGTCCTTTGAAGTTCTAGTGTTTTATATTATTTGTTAAATTTTAAACGATATTATTAATTGATTTTTCTTGAAATTATTTTTTTTCAAATCAACTATATAATTTTAAAAAATATCTAAAGGATTTACAAATATTATATGGGCTATTTAGTGTCCTAAAAAAGTGCATCCTATTCCATAATATGTAAATGAAAAGTAATTACAATAATTGATTCAAAAAAGTATTACGATGTCCTTTTGCAGCTTGTGTTGAGTGTCTTAAAACAAGTGCAGTCAAAATTCAAGAAGTTGAAGTTGAACAAAGTGACTGTTTAGTTTGAGTAATCAATTTTTTCAAGTTATTGGGAATTTAGGAGGGCTTGTCTTCTCAGGCAATTTTGTTCAGTAATAAATACCTAGGATTATAAAGATATAGTTGTTTTCTTAAAAATTATTTTCAAAGGTGCTTTATTAGTTGATTAAAGGTGCTTAATTCAGTAATTCACACAAACAAATACTCTTATTTGTGGAAATACAAACTTGATTAGTCTATCATTTATTCAATTACAAACTGCAACCAGCAATAAAACCCCCAATAAATAATTAGTTGCCAGCCCACTAGTAAAAGTGCAACTAACAGTAGGTAGAATACTTATTATTTGTTAATCTATAGCGCACCTACCACCAAAAATAAAGTTAAATATGTTTGATTAAAAGATGTTGTCTCTTCAAAAGGGTAGCCCTGAACTCACAAACAAGCACCAGTTAATTAGAAACAAACATTGACATGAAGAGTCTTTCATCCCAACAAATTGAGCAAAAGACTTAAGATTGTAAAATCATCCTCGGAATGGATTTTCATTTCAATTTATAGAGCGTTTAAGTAAATCTTTTTATTAAAAATATTTAGACCCATAAAGGAAAGAGAAATATAGGGATGCTAAAGCAATCTTCATGTATATAAACTTTTACTGAAACCTCATATTTTAAAAATAACAGAGCCTTAACAAATCAACTAGGATGCTTCCTGTAAACCACCAAGGTAATAACCACTCCTTAAAACTTCTAGATCCTACCTACCCTTTGAACACCATAACATTATTTAAGACTATAAATCCACCCTAAAGAGAGGAGTATTTAGCTCTCAATTCGACCACTGTCCACAAACACATTGTAAAAGCTAACAAGACTCCCCCTTCAAAACCACACCAGAGTTTCACTGTCATCTTCAACTCCAGATCAACCTATATAGTATAACATTATTAGATCAACTAAATTTTACAGCGTACTAAGCAACTCAATCTAATCAAGTAGGATGCTTCCTGTAAACATGAATTCTTAATTTCCAATATCTACTATTTTATTTAGGGGATCTTGAAACGATTATTACTAGCTAAAACCAAAACTGGGAATAAAATGCAACTTACCATACAGCAACTCCGGTTCTCACCTAAAACAAAAATAATTAATTTGACACAATTTTCTGTAAATATATACTACAAATAACATTCTGATAATGATATAGGATTAATTCACATTGTCTGCACATTGTAAATATTAGTGGGGGTACTGATACTGTTAAGATTCAACTTTAAGTTACATAAATGTTTGTTCTATAGGGGCATAGTCCTAGGATAATAAAGATATTATTATTATTATTATTAGCCCATACAACTTTTTATATTTGTATATTGTATATTAACTGAAATCTGAGCTTGTTGACGAGGCAAAAGAGGGCAGGCTAAGTCAGATTTGTGTGGTTTGTCAGGGCCTGAGTTAAATGTCAGCACAACAATGGCTTTATCAACAAATCTGAAAACCTAAACGCCTTTGCATGACCTCTGAAGCTCTGTTTTGGACTTTTCCGCTTGAATTTTCATACCCTTGGTGCTTACATCACCTTCACATACTTCATAATATATTTTATATTATACTTATTTCATTATTCGCGAAAACATTTATTTTATTTTATGTTTTTGTATAAGCACAAATGATTATCAATACTACTGTTGCCATAAGTTCTTTCCTTTCATCACTACATATTTTTCTCAACACTCCTATTTAACACATCTAATGTCTTCACCACCTGTTACATAATCCCTCAATCCTTACCTGCGCATAATGATGAATTCCTTCAATATTTTACTAAAACGTATAATATCTGATTTGAAGACTCAAATCCTACAGCACCCTCGTCATAACTGGGGAATTGGTGGCTGGGAGGTGTGTATGTGCACACTAGCTTAAAGCCCCGAATCCTTTATCTCTCAGCCTATCCACCTATACACAAATCGAACTACTTATTGTTAAAATTTTCTGTAATGCCCAATTCTTCCTATACACAGTAGTGTATCATCCTCCTCAGGTTCCTTTTGAATGAACTACCTACAATATCATTCCTCTCATTTCCAACATAATCATTTTTGGTGAGCTGAATCCCAATTTCCATTCAGACTCCTATGATAGATAAAGCTCTCCACCTCTTCATTGTATCTTTTGCTCCAATTCAATCGGTATATTTTATCTTCATTATTACAAATGTTTATTTATGTCATATTTGTAAATGCCATGGTTCTCTTTTAATTTAACATTTTATTATACTGATTTTTTTTTCTTACTCTGTATTTTTATAGAATAAAGATTTTTTCTATCTATATATATTTGCCCTTTCCGTTGCTTGCTGGTTAGCGTGTTTGACTATTAAGTAGGATGATCCGAGATAAGGTGTTCTGACATAGACTAGATTTATAAAAACTTATAAAAACCTGCTGCATTTGTACTTTCGGTTTGAAGATAAGTTTAAAGGATAACTAGCCATCAGCATTTTTCACCAGTTCACTGAAATTAGTGCGTATATTAAAGAAAAGATGTGTTACTGTAGAAGTCCTATATGTCTTGGCAAGTGATATAAATTATGAAAGTTCCATATAATTAATAAATTAAAACAATTTCATTGAAAAGTGGGCAATATCATCATTATTATACTAGAAGAATTCACTGTCCTGATTTGAATAATAATAATATGTAACTGAACTGATATATTTTAGACAATGTTCTCTTGTCTAAATAAATGTATTCATTGGATTTATGTATGAAATAATTTGCCAAAATAAAAAAATTGAAATTTATCTTTATTAGGAAGCAACTGCCATCAAAGGAAAAAAATAAATCAACCAATATTTAATATTACTTATAGTAATTAGAATAAGTATAAATCATCTAGTTTCAAAACTTTACTAGTTTCTAAATAACAGTATTTATAAATTATGAAAAATTAAACTCAAAATTTAAATTAACACATTATAACCTAAATTCTGCATATTGTTTTACAGAAAATTAATGGCACTTTAAAAAGAATGTATACTTAAATAGTTATGGGACCATTTGGAGAATAATTTAATGCAGTAATAAATTTAATGAATTTTGGAGGCAACTTTTGAAACATTCATAGAGATACCCAAATGTTTACATAATAATATAAATAATAAGTAAATCTTAAATTAATTTACCAAGATTCTCTAACGCAGGCAGCAATGCTGTTTCTCAAACCACTGACACTCCTGAATTAAAACTTCCCCCTGTATTTTTTCACCAGCACACTGAAATCAGAACAGAGGACTAAAAACTCTTAACATTATATTCAAATAAGAGGCAACAAAACATTTAAAAAAATAATAAACCTATTTCTGAGCTACACCAGTCAAAACAGGAATGAGAATAAACAGACCTTAATCTGTCAGACAGGTTAAAGAGAAAGGTGCTAAGGCACAATGTTTGATGTAGTAAAACCAAATAAAGTGTTCTACACCTTAGGTAATAATAACAAAACATCAATAGCTTGGGAATCTCCTCCAAACAAAACAAAAAAAAAGTTTATAAGAATACACGAGGTGGAGTTAATAAAAAATGCTCAATTAATCAGATGGAAAGAAAAAATCCGCAGGGTAACCAGGAATCAATCTCGAGTTTTCGCAGTTAGATGTCAACGTGCTAACCACTAGCCTATAGGGACAGCCAGTACAGAAACATGAAAAGATATTTTGCCCTCTCCTTGCTTTGAATGGAAAACTATAATGTACACTTACTAACTGTTAAATTTCGGGAAACAATAACAGAAAAATAATATGTTTGTATTTCTGTGAAAAACTCAAATTTGTTATTTTAATTATTTTAAAAAGCAATGGTAATTTCATTGAATAGCATGTTTAAAAATAACTTATAGTTTATACAATTGATTTGACTACCAACATAATAAGGATAATAGCAGAGCTTGCAGGTTTACTACTTGAATTTGAATATTTGTCCAATATTAAGAATATGTGATGAGGATTGATGCTGTGATCTATGAATTCATTGCAAGGGATATTATGTCACTAACTACTTTAAGCTACTTTTTAAGCAATAAAAAAGAAAAATATTAATATCCAGTGAATAATTCGCAATTTTATTAATTTTATATTTATAATTCTGATTTTTCTCAAGTAATTAATTTTAATGATTCAGGCTGTCGCTAATGATTATAAGTTATTACTTAACGTTTTGGAGTAGAGAGCACAGTGTATGTATTTATTTATTAAAACTAATAGTGAGCTAACTTGATGAAACAAATAAAAAATTTAATGTTCCTTATTAGATAAATATTATTAAATATTATAAAATTATATCAATCAAACATTTTAAATGTGCTCTAATACCACCCCCAACACAAAAGTACATATATTCTAATAAAATGCTAAATGATTCAGTTTATGCATCTAAATAATGATGTACTGATCAAGAGTTGACTTGATATTAAAAAAAATTAGTTTTAGGATGCTTTGTAGGGAATTAGTTTCGATTGATGAAAAAACAAATATACTTGATTTCTATCTTATTTTATTAATGGTCACCAGTTTAAATAATATTATGTATATATCCATCATGTCCTTGTGTGAAATGATCAATGTGTGTGATTGTGACTGCAATTAGTACCTTTAGGATTCCATTTTTGATGTCAAAACATTGACCATTATTAAAATTAGATGATAATTTGACTCCTTTTCTTCATCAATCAAAACCGATTTTCAATAAAAATCTCCATAATATTTAATTGCACTGTTTGAACTAACAGTTTTATATTTTTATTACTAATTGACAAATAATTTCCTATTTATGTTCCAAATTTTTCATCTTATAACAAACAATCCAACAATTTAATTCTAAACAAATAAACTTTAAACTAATAGGACTAATAACTTAAAAACTTCACTACTCGAAAGCAGTAGTAGCTACTTAACTTAAAAATTGATAAATTAATACAAAAAAAAAAACTGGATTCCAATTAAAACTTGATTTTACTGAACATTTAAAATAAATAATACTTTAAACTTCTTAAAATATAGAGAATTGTAACTAGCAGAAATATTAACCTAAATATTATATTGACTAAGAATTGTATTTGTTGAACCGGTATGATGTTGTTTTCATTACTTATCCCCAAAAAAGGATTTCACCTTAGTTCGAACTTTGCCCTACAGTTCAATTATCAAGTAATATAAATTTTAGATTAATACCAAGCCTAACTTTACATATTATGTATTTAAAATAATTTGAAGTTTTCATGTTCAAAGTAATTAGTAATATTTAAGGGTTATTTTTTTTTATTAGATTTTTAGCATTTAAGTTATGAATATATTTGATGATTACAACCCCCATTTATAAAAGTTATAAACCTGTTATGTATTAAACCATTATATTTTCTATTACATGTTTCCATTAGGTGATAGCTATAACTTTTAAATATTTTTATTGATTTTGCTAATTTAGGTCAATTTTACAGATTATTACCAGTATAATCATAACTACAAATTTTAGAGGAAATTATTTAATATTTTCATTAATTTCATGATTTATAGAATAATATTGCATATTTGAGTTTAGTTTTAATTTAATTTTCGTTTTGTAAGGAGGATAAAGTTATAATGTTTATTTAAATAAGTTTTGAGGCTTTAAGTTCTTGCCAAGCAACATATGAAGTTAAGTTCATATTGTTTGTAATTTAAAAATAAAGCCTTTATGAATGTGTTTCAAAAGTATTATTGAAGTTATAAGCACCTTTATCTTCATTTATTAATGACTGAAAAGTTGTGAGTAGATTGGATTTTATTTGGAATTGGTGTCTACAGAGAAGTAACATCACAACAGAACAAGGCTGGATAGGTTTTACTCAAATCTGCTTGAATTCAAAATAATTTTCAATATTTATATAGTAAAAATAATATAATGTTTATTTTAAGTAAAAATAATGTAATGTTAATGTAATGCCCCTAGTCAAAAAACAAAATATTAACATCATCACTATTGATTATAGGTAAAGTTTTCAACCACTATCCAACCATCATTATTTTTCTTTTGAGCTCGTATTCATTCACATAGTAAAAATATATTTGTCCTCACAGAGAGTATACTGGTATCACACAGGTATTTACGAATTTAAATACTTATATTATTTAATTTGATGCTTGGATATTTAAGCTTATAGCTTTTGGCTGACTGGAATATTTTTACATTAAATGACAATTTCACTTAACTTTTACATTATAGTAATGGACAAGATTTAAGAAATATACGAGCTCCAATTTCCCCCTGAATTTTCGTAGATTTAAACAGTGTCGTAGCCTTCTCATTAATTTTGCAACAAACGATCCAAATGAGTTAAGTATCAATAAAATTGATTACTCCGTTTGAACTTTGAGTTAGGATTAATTTAAGCTTTTTGCTTCTACTTTTAATAAGTGTCAAGATGATACACTCAGACGGTTTATAATGTTTTCGTTTACTATTCTATTCCCTTATCTTACTATTAGTTTAATTTATACTATTAACGTATATTGTTAGTTTTAGCGTTATATTTATCAAAGTATTGAACCAAATAAATAATTTCCACTTTTACTTTTCTATTTCCTATAAATGAAGACTGTGTCATATTTACGTCATACTCATATGTGGGAGATGGGGATCTTCCCAAAAAAAATATTAATTCAGAATTAAAAAAATAAATCAAGTCAAGTGTGACGGTCTCGTTACGGGGGGAAGTAAATGTAAAGAAAATGTAAGCTTAAATGACATTTTGTAATTAAAACTGTTTCTGAAAATGGCTCCTAGATTAGATCGGCTAGATAATTGTTACCGGTACGGCGAAACACAACTGCTGACTGACAGGAGCAAGAAGAAAGATCGTACCTGTTTGAAAGTATATACTCCGTGCTTGGGTAATAGTGAACACAAGATAATTTCCCAAAGACAAGCTTTTATGATGATAATATTGAGAGCACTTCACAAGGGCGCATGCAGTCGCGGAGGCTAGATATGGACTGAATATTTACAGAAGGCTCCAAAACCGTTGCTTCCCGTAATTGAATCAGGGACATCTTTATCTTTCGCTCACGGTGTAACTTGATTAGGCAACTGTGCGCCCGGCTGTCGCTCTACTTGATATTAGAGGCTCAAAACAATTACAGTTCAACGACATGTTATTAATAATAAATTCCAGGGAATATCATTATCATTACGGGGGCCAAAACCAGCAATAAAAATATATATTGAAAATGAATAAATTTAATATTTCTATAAGCTAACTTGCCACCCTGAAGCCATGGCCCGGTTTCTTCTCCAAGTACGGAAGGCTTGGACTTTCAATTAAGTCCAAATCTCTTATGGATCGACAGTTATATAATGCTAAGAATATTGTAATGATAATATTATATATAATGCTAATAGTAGAAGCTAGTTTATACCTGTCTCATGACTTCATGGAAGTCACTGATATTTTTAAGTAGGCAACTATTACAAGATTATTTAACTGATGAAGATGTTAGGGCAATGACAAACGAGGCAGTTTTTAAGGGTAATGACACAGGCGTCGGTTTGACCAAAGCGTTTATCCCTATGGTTTCAGAAAATATTGTCAAAGCCTGTACTAAATGGTTTTGTAAGAATAAGAAAGACTCCAATTGCACGACGGGGAAGATAGTTAGTACCAACGGCAATATATTTCCATGGACAGTACACATTTAGGAAATACTAGGGCACTAACTGCTTGAGATAAATTTGCCAATTTTTTAAACAGTGATTGATGTTGCTATTAAAAATACAACTATTATTACATTTTATGAAAAATTTTTTTTTTAGTATCTCCCAAAAAGTTTATTTGGTTTAGCACAAAATGTAGATTATGTATTATAATAATGTTAATGCATTACGGTATAAAAAAAAGTATATTACACTTTCCGTGCGGAAGTTGCTGGTATCAGTGCCTGGCGGAAAAAAATATGTTTTCTTGAAAATTACATAAGTTTTCTGTATAAAACAAAGTGCTTCCAGGAAAACAATTTCTTCCAATGTTCTAGGAGCTATTATGACAATACTTTCACAATAGAAAGTATTAGCCATCAACGTCTAACCACTTAATTTTTCTTGGAACTTAAGAAATTTCATGTAGTGATTTTACAACTTAATAAGGAAGTAACAATTAATTGTCTTCTTCTTCTTTAGCTTCCCTCTTTAGTGGCTCTCAGCGTAGAGGAGCATCCAGCCAGGAATTCCATTCTTCCCTATTTCCAGCTAGGTTCCTCGCCTGTCGGAGGTCCTTCCCCCTCCCCTCGCCTTACAGAGCCGTTCAATGTAGCTGAGATAGGACATCCTAGGGTGACCCCTAGGTCTTCTATCGTCTGGGACATATTCCATGGTCTTTAGAGGATCTCTGTGGTCGTCCATCCTGATAACATGGCCGAGCCTCTTTATCTGACAAGTTCTTTCAGTGGGGCTATCTGCAGTTCCTGACGAATTTAATTCACATAAAAAAACGGAACTCAATTAAACAGTGAAAATTTATTTACTTTTTTGTTTTGGTTAAAAAGAGAACTACAATTTTGAGAAACAAAGTATAATGATAACTAAAAGTAGGTAATAGGATTGTAAGAAAAATAGTTGGTTTTAGCCTCGTATGGGGTTCGGGAACTACATCCTCACGGAAAGTGCTAATACTTAACATGATATTTTTACTATTTTCATTTTTTTTTTTTTTTAAAGCTTTTCACTTACTCTATTCATCCCTTTCTGTTGCTGGTATTGTCTTCAGTGGCAAACGGGTAGAAAATTACTTGAACCACTAACCGAATCGGTTTTAAAACCGCCAGGCGGTTCGGATGACTCGGTCTGTCGTCGCCCATTCACAGAAATGACCTCGACTCGATTTTCCTTTGGGAAACGCTCCGGTCAAAACCGACACGTGTGTTATTGGCCTTAATTAGAAAAACGGAGAGAAATCCAAATTATATTTTTGTAAATTTCCTAGATTACTTTATTTTGATAAAAAATTTCAATAAATCGTTAAACTGTTGCTAAGTTTGTACTGAAGATTATAAAATCTTCCAAAGCTTTGTACATGGCGCGCACGCACACCGCATGCAAACATGCCGAGAGGCAACAGTGGTGGTAAGCATATGCCTCCTGAGGCAGTCCCCGATTTGCTACTCTTTTTAAGTCAATCAAAATCAAGATTGGTTATTGACAATCATCGAACTTAATTTAATAAATACAAATTTGTATTTGTTTTGTTAAAAAAAAAATGGATACATAATGATAAAAATGTAAGCGTGTTTACGTATTTATTTTTCTATATCTATATTTTAAATGACAACTAAAAATATAGCTGTTTGTATTTGGTATTACATCTACTTTCGACATTGCAATGATTCTCTAGAAATAAGCGGCCCTTTAAAAAGTACTGCCTTTAGCAATTCTAATTGTTAGCACCAGGCGACTTATTTACATGTGACCTTCGCTAATCCTAAATTTATGGTTCACGTGTTTAATTTTTTCACTGATCAAGTGTAAATTGCATTCTTATAATCATTAATCTATCAATTGGCACATTTTTATATGGTTTATTTTTATGTAATTTAGACAAAAAACGATCGACAGCCCCCACCCCCGCCTAGTTACGCTACTGCTACTGTCTGCAGCGATAGAAGTGTTAATATGTTGCGCTATTTGAAAGTTTCGACTGAAACAGTTTTCTCATGCCTTAAATATTTAAACAACACGCTTGAGAAATATTTAACTGCGATTTCACCATTGGTTTTAGCATTGGTATGCCTGTGTTCTATTTCCTACCTTCTGTGATGTTTTCCAGCCGGATTTCAATTTTACTACCCTCGTGTCATTGTCGTTTAAATATTACAATAAAGCATAATACCAAGGAGGTGGTTTGTAAAGGTCTTCTCCGGGATGAAAAGACGATCGTTTACCGATCTCGTCGAAAAATATGCTGATGGTCGGCAATCAAAATAAATGTACGATTCGTTCGCTCTTTAAGAAACAAACCTGCATGTACTCTTCCCATAAAAGCCACATGGGAGCGAATGACTTGCAACGTCACACACTAATAACGAACGTGCCCGTAAATGTCACGTACATTCACTGCGAACATCTGTTGCGGCCTGGGGTCCCGAGTGTTCGTGTTCATCATCATATCATGGTAGTTTTACTGCAACCGACCATAAAGGCTCGAACTTGCAATCAAACTCCAGTTCATTGTTCGGGATCCGCTTCAGCTGCCAGCAGGGAGAGGCTCTATTTTCAAAAATCTATATACAACCTACAAATGATGCAATCGTCCTAGAATTCGAAAGGCATACTTCAAAATACCTCGAAATTCGATTGATTGTATGTTAAGGTACCCCGATAAGAAGAATGGCAAAATAAAAATAAATTTAAACTAAGTCCCGTTGTGCTAACTTTAACGCTCTCTTACATCACAGCTAATAAGTATGTTCCAAGAATATGTTTTAATAGTGGAAGTAATAAAGATTCCCAGCAAATGTTGAGTTCCCAGAAGTAGGGTTTTTATCAAATGAGAAGTTTTTATTGGGGTGTTGGTTCGAATATTATTGATAATTAACACCGGAAGAAAAAAAGTGCTGGTTAGATATGGAGCTTTGTTTTTTCTTATCACCTTTTTTAAAAATTGTAAATTACAAACAATATTATAAATTGGTTATGGGCGGCTCCTTTTACTGCATAGCATGCATTGTAAGGAGTGCATAACTTAACAAACTAACATACTTTTTACGGTTAAAATTATATAAACGAAAACGGGACTAAGTTATAGGTACTCCAGGGACCTCCCATATACATATAGTTCCGGGGCTTTGCCACGAATGACGAATATGAACTATGATTGGCCTTCGCTCTCTTCTCTCGCTAAGACTACATGAACAGCATGTGGGCATCGGGTACATTGTGTATAGTCTTAGCGAAGAGTTTGGCAAAAGAGTATTCAGTGGTAGGGTAGCTCAGTTGGCATAGCACCGGGACTAAATATTGGGGAGGTCCCAATCCTCCCCGTAAATTTTTCTTTAGCTGTTAATTATCGATAATGTTTTTAATTATATTTGACATTTTATTAACAATCCATTTTATCAAGTGCTGAGCAGTAATGTGTCGGATTATCAAGATTGATCACATCAGTACATTTACAGCTGAAAACGACGGCGTAAAACTCTTTTATCGCCCACATTCATCGCTAATACATTTTTTTTAGGTTATCGCTGCTACAAAAATCGAATTCCGTTATGTTTCAGGAACAATGTTATCACATACATCGGGACTCATTAGGTTCGGTATGCTGGCGGATTTCATACACGTTATCTTTGATGAGTCTTCCTTGGATTCGTGAACGGTGCTTTTAGCAGTGTTGGACATATTTTAAACAACTTCAAACCTATCCCTAATTAGGATAATGGTGAATAGCGTAGGTGTTTGTGTTTGAAACTTTACATACTAAAATGTCCTTTACACTTCAACTAAACTTCTCAAACAGTTTATTGTTTTAAAACAGTTTCACCCAAATTATTATATTATTATTATTAAATGTGTATTGTAATACAATTATAATCTGCCTTATTGGGCAATAAGTAATTGTAATAAATAATCTCATTCATACCATATTTACAATTTTTCTTTCACTCGCTCATTCATACAGTATTTACAAACAGCCCAGAGACCTCCCAAATCTGGGTTTTCATCCCTCGCATGCCAGAGAGGGACTTGGTAAGTTCCCCATGCTCCTCCGTTAGCCTCGCCACTAGATATGAGCCAGAGGAGACTGACCAAGAGCGTGGGAGCCACACACGCTCAAGACATGATTGGAAAAACTGGCCATTGCCAGGACTCCCACTGTCATGTATTTATAGCAGGTCACGAGGCCACTGCCGTTTTAGTCTCCGAGGAGGATCATAGGGATGAGAGGTGCAGTAAAATTACTGTGCTAGGGGATTAGGGTGGTTGGATAGGTTACTATGGAATTTCATGAACTTGGAAGGGATGAGTAGAAATATCTAAAAAGTCTTAACTATCAATATATAAATTTGTGATTTATGATCCACATGGTTGTCATCGCCCTTGCGTGTGAAAAAGGAAGCGGAGTCTTGGTAAGTCCCCCACGCTCCTCCATCAGCCGCGTCACCAGATACGAGCCAATAGAGTGCGAGAGCCACAGACGCTCATGATATTATTATAAAAATTAAATAAGTTATATACTGTGACAAAGTTTTTCTAGGATACTTCTGTATTGAATTTAGTAAATTGTATAGATAAAATATCTTAGATTTTTGATTGTATCATAATTTCTAAAATATTTTATTTTTCAGGCACAAACTAGTCGAGGAAACTAAAAATGAAGAAACAACCAGAGACCTCATCAAAGGTAGGAGTCTTTATTTATCACAGTTATGAAATTGGTCGGATTTTGTATGACAATATCAGAGACTCAATAACTTATTTGAATGATATTCAAGATTTCAAAAAGATGGATAGTCACACAATACTGGTGTTTATATTTGTGGGCTTTTGCGGCTTTACGTTAAGCAAAGTTAGCTTGCTAATAGTACATGATTAGTTATTAGCCAAAGAATGCTCTACACACTCAGCTGTATCTGTCGAACAAGTGTTCCAAGTGATCCGACAAGTCAAATCTTTTTAGCTACGTTCTCAGGTTTGAGTGTAAATACGTTTCTGTGAAATATATTTTCCACTACTTTTATTTTAAACTAACCATGCTATAAATTGTTCTCTATCGATATAAAGGATTTGGTAACGAAAAAACAATATCCTGGGGTAATGATTATAACAATTTTTTTCATTTTTCAACATCAAGTAATAAGCACACCTGACGTTATCCTTTTGGAATATAGTTGCGATTTTAATTGTTTACTAAAACTTTGTTTTTGTAGTATCTTTGAAATTCTGTTTGGGTTACCGTCAATATTTTGTCCATAACCATGGGGGATCAGAACTATAATTGTACATAGCTTTTATATTGTATTTTAATAAACAAATGATCAACATGTTTAGAGGTGTTATGAAATATACATTTAAAATTTCTAATAGGATGAATCATCAATACGACCGCCTGAAGGGTGAGGCTCTACTTTTATTCGCCTGTCGGTATATTCTACGATATCCGTCGTAAAAATGCTTCAATCGATTTTAAGTAATAAGGTGACACAAACCCGGTTTTAGTAGGTTTTTTTTTTTAATTCAATATTTTAGCTATTTACATTTTTTTTATTATAGTGACGTATAAAGTCAAATAATCTTAGTTAATAAAAATAAAAATCTTACAAATATCTTTAAAAACCACAAGGGTACAAGGGGATCCTTGGATCCCATAGTATTTTTTTTAATATTTGAATTAATAATAAAAACTGTGAATACAGGCAAAGATGTTGCAATTCCTTATCGGCCTGTAACAAGTTGCCCTTTCATACGGTGAAGGCAAGATCTAACAGCTCTAATGAGAGAAATTGCTTAACAGGGAAAAGCTGGTGAGCGCTAGAGGGAAGCAGTAACAACTGGCAATCCTAGTTAAATAACCAGCTTAACTAATGGTTGGTACACTGATTTACTGGCTCACTGACACCGACAATGGCCAGTTATTAGCGCACCTGCCTTGGAACCTCCCTGTTCTGGCTGTAGATTGTGTAAAAATGTATCATTTTGGCTTACCTTTGGTATAAAACATACATTTGCAAACGAAATAGATGTTATTGGGTCCATTCATACCCAGATTTAAGAATTTCAAGAGGAAGGTTCTATAAATCATTTGTGGATTTGCGAGAAAACGGAGGTAGGCTTTTTAATTACTTCCGGGTGAGTATTAAACCATTTGAGAAGCTCGCAGTAAAAATTGCAGACAAAATTAAGTCTCGAGATGCTTGGATGAGGCTATCCATAGTAAATTCACTGCCTCTTCAAAAGCCAACGATGGACCGATCGCACCGCATATCGTTGATGCGTAGTGGGGAATGCTAGAAAAAAACAACGCAAGACGGACGTATGGCACCCCAACTGCGGCGGAGCTATGTGTGAACTGCTCCATAAGATGTAAATGCACATCTATGTACATACTACAAGCGGTATCGATGTACGGAACCGCAGCGGAAAAAGTCCCGTGTGTGCACTGGGCAGGGAGGAGGGAGCCCTGAAAAATCCCCGAAAGGTAAACATCATAGCAGGTTGTTCTAACGATTCCTCGCTATTTTTGTTCATTTCAAGTTTTACTTCAATTATGAACTTAGGAAGTTCACCCCCCCCCCTCCACGGCGTGTCCCAGACTTGGCTGTCTCATGGACCTCGTGCGCTGGTATGGTACATTGGTGTTTTCGTAGTCTCCGTTGAGCTTCTTCCGGTGAAGTTGGGTTTAGTGCACTTTTCAACACACCTTGGGTAATTCTAGTAAGTCTCTTTTTTGTTTTATAACTTATAATACTATATAACTATTTATTTCAATCTTTATTGTGCAATAATTACAATCTGCCTTTTATAAGGCAATAATAATACAGATAAATGAACTCATTCATACCATATTTACAGCATCATATATAAAATCTTATCTGAACTATTTTCATTTTGACTACTTGTAAAACTATGTATCCAGTATGGATGGATTTCCTACTTCCCACCAAAGATTTCCCACCAATTAAACTAGTAAACCTGAAAACAATTAAAAATCTGTGCATCAGGACTATAAACACATATCCACGTTATATACGAATCTATCTGACCTTTATTTAAAGAAAAATAAACTTTTTTCGAATATCCATAGGGAAAAATTATAACTTCACATCTAGTTAGCTTCTGAGCTGGGGCTTTAGATATATTATAATTCATCAAAAACATTTTCTTTATAATTCCAGTTTTTTTATTTTAACCGAAAGTTGGTAAATAGGTTTCTAGGAATATACCTTTATAATTTTAGATCCGTTTAGTATTTTTACAATGGCTAATGTAGCTCAGAGATACTTAGAAAAAAACTCTAATTCTTACATAGATTCCAATCTGTGACTTGAGAAAGTTTATAGCGAACCTAAACAATTAGGATTAAATGTTTCTTACATTTCCCCTCTGAGATGTCATCTGACTTCATTTCTCTTCTGCCTGCATCGTCAAGTTTTTCGACTTATATGTATTTTTTTTTGAGTTTCAGTAATTTCGGTTTTTTTTGGTGTGAAATAAATAAAACTCAATGCTTTACAAAAAATACAATTTAGTCAGTCAAATATCTTCCATTTTGTTCGATGACCTTTCGCCATCTTTCTGGTTCTCATGATCCCGCGCTCATAGAACTTCTGGTCCTTGTCACCAAAAAGATTAACTAAGTGCGATTTGAGGTCATCGTTATTACTGAAATTTTTACCATTTAAGAAGTTTTGTAAACTTCGAAATATACGATAATCCGATGGTGCAGAGGCTGTATGGGGGATGCGACATCACTTCCCCACCAAGCATTGTCGTGGTGGAAACCAAATATTGAGCTTCTTAACCAGTCCAAGACGTCTTATATGATTTTCAATTGTGTGATACATTTAACTGTTTTGCAATCTTTCGCACAGTTACATGACGATTCGATTCAAGTATGACCTTCCTTTTGTCATCATCAACTTCAGAAGTTCGACCAGAACGTTGGTCATCTTTCAATGAAAAATCTGCAGAACGAAATTTTTTAAACCAATTCTGACTCGTGCATTCTGTTAAAAAATCAACATCATAAACTTCACATATCTTTGTGAGCTTCAGACACTCTCTCGTCTTTATGAAAACAAAGAAGTAAAATGTGTCGAAAATGATTTTTTTTGCACTCCATGTTAAAACTGACCGTAAACTGACAGTTGTAAACAAAATTACACGGAAATTCTTTCTATGGCAACCTAAAGGTATCTAAGGTATGGAAATCTCAAAAGAAAAAAAATACTAACATTGACAAAAGAATAACGAAACAAACATAACCCTATCTACTGGTGCAAACCGAAATTACTTTCTTCCCAACCAATATATATGATCCCCCAATCCACCCGCAGAATTGTCTCCTTCCCGGCTATGGAGAACAAATATTTATAAGGTATCGTGAATACAAATATATTTCTTCGCTTATGGGATCTTTATTAATTTACAGCAAAACCTCGCTAATCCGACTCCCGCTAGTCGGACCATCTCGACGATTTCACTGTGTGCTCGATATCCTCGGAACCCCGGGCAATCGAACCAGCGAGTTCATGATGAGAATTTCTCCAAAAATGTTAACTCGATTGAAACCTTCTCCTATCCTTTCAGGCGTAATTCCTTCGGAACTTGGTCTGGTGGTGTTAAGCCTGAATTAATAAGCTCCCCAATAAAACATTAGCATGGAAATAATCAGGATATAAACCGTCGAAAGAACGCCTTGATTTGTGTAGCAATGCGATTGGGGATCACAAGCTGCATTTGTAAACCAAATAAAAATAATAATAAACTACTAAATAAATTGTTTATCCGACTTCGCCGACAGTATCAAGACATTGTAGTTGTTTAAGTTATATAACCTTATAGTTGTATAAATTAAATAAGTGCAATATGTATAACACGCATTTGCTTCATCTCTGGTTAATCCGACTTTTTAGCTGATCCATTGATCCCCTGGTCCGGTTGAGGTTGGATTAGCAAGATTCTGTATGCATTTCAAATATGCGATTTCATTTATCATTCATCTCAATAACGTTTGCCGGTAAAACAAAAAAGGTAAATTTTTTTATATTGAATAAGTGGGGCGACTACTTATTCTGGGGTCAAGTAGTAAATTTTAGCTTCTCACTTTTTTTTTTTCCGCAGACTCATTCTGTGGATTATATGAATAGGGGCAAAAAATAATGGGTTGGTCGGGCCGTGGTGCAGATTATCCGGCGAACCAGCCACCGGCCTGGCAGGGATCAGGTGGAAATTCGTTATGAAGATAAAGGGGCTAAGGTAAACATAGGCTTACTTGGGCCCTCATCCCCGCTATAGGGGTAGGTAATCGATAGTCCTTAACAAGGCCACTTCTTTATCTTGTAGTCCTCATCTCTAGCCGAGCCTCAAGGAAATAATTTAAAGAACGCTATCCAAAAAAATATTTTAAAATGGCTTTAAAATTATTAAGGATCAGTAAAGTTTTTATCCCTTCCCTAGTGTTATATGTGATCGGTTCGACAACTATCGTAGAATTAACGATCTCAAAACAGTAAGGAATGTTGATAGGTGAGCTACCTAGCTCTGTGTATATGTCTTAGGTACACCTTCGGTTAACTTAAGGTACACATTCGCTTCAGCACGATGTAACTAGGTACATGGCATTCCTGGCATGGCGCCAATTGTCCAATGTGTACCATATGCTAAGCCATTTGTAGTTGAGGTGCAGATCATTTGTGCTATAACTAACAATTTATAAACCTACTGACAAAGACACGCAACGATCGCTCCTCTCAAATTAAAGCAGAGCCTCTCCCTTCAGTGATTCCTCTCGCTGTAGGGTAACTACAGTAACTAAGTTAAAATATTTTTATCCATAGACATTTATTAGTCCAGTTGAAAACCTTGGCTAAAATCTTTTCACGAATATTTCTCACTATTATATGAAATAGTTTTTCCCGTCTTACGGGTGATGTTATTTTAACTAAAAATATTAATAACTAGAAATAAATAGTTATATGTAAAATTAAAACGTCGACTTCATCCGTTGCTTGGTGTGCCATCGGTGGGTGAGTTAATCCACCGGAGACACGTCAAGTTTTTTGACTCGTTGCAGCATCTCACAAACCCAGTATTTAACACTATGACCCCACCATCCTTCCCATATCGTTTTTGTGCTTTTATTGTTAGATGTAATTTAGTTTTAAGTCCATGATAAATAAGGTGAGCTCCATACAATATTTTTTAATGCTGAAAGGAAACTATAGTGATAATTTTAAGCAAAATTTACATATTTCGCTCTGTGGAATATAATCTCATTGCTGTATCCAATAGTTGTGTGCATTAGGCTAGAAAAACCATATGTCATTCGATCGTATGATCGAGCCTTAGACATTTTTCCTATACATTTTATAGGGCTTTTCCTATCAACGTTCCGTTCCTTAAGGTAATCATGCACAAATAAAAAAACAAATAACAGAAAAAAGATAATAAATGGAATTCACACTGTGTGCGAACTCGGAAGACCTCTTTTTGTTTGATATTTATTTCATAAAAATAATTTAGTGATAGGCGATATTAGTAAAAAAAGAATATAATCTTTAAATAATATTCCATTCTTTCGGTATGGTAAACCATACCTTAAAAGCTTAAAAGCGGTCAACGTCTCTCTCCAGCCATCTCATACTATGACGTGAGCTACACAGGGTATGTCGGAATGTAGTCCATTGATAAATTTGATGGAAATCTAACATATACCATTCATCAGCCTAAGCCGGTATCCAAACGAATACACCCTCTCACTTCATTGTTTGTATGTAGAGGATTTGTCTTCATTGTCAACACATTGATATATTCAAACGCTAACAATGAACTGGCAGTATGATTTATAACAACATAGCAAAGGGATATACTGGAAGCCCTATTATGTGTTATCACTTTGAGCCGTAATATGATTGAGTGGGTATAATGCACGCGATTGAAGGGTTTATTATTTTTTTTTTTTTATGGTCAAATTGTATTTTGTAGGTAGGTTGGCAGAGATTGGAACTCAATACAGTTGGCTCGCTGTAAATAATACCTGGCATACTCGTTGTCATTCATATCGGCTGCATTAACACAGGTACAATCGTCTATTGGTCTGTCTGTACGCTCTATGACAGTGGTCGTAAAAATGGTTTAATCGGTCTGAAATTTAAAAGGTGTGTGTTGTGGCCACCAGAAAATATCTATCTGTTTCCATATTAAAGCTTATGACGTCAGTCAGGGAGGGGGGAGAAGCTAGTGGGGGAAACAGCGGCAGGTGGGGGAACCATCCCCACCACGGCTGGCCTGCCTATATAACCCGGGCGTCTTAGGGCGGACCACCGGCACTTACAATACTCTCTTTCTGCACTGGCGCTTGCTGCTCTACTCAAACCATGGCCTTCTCATTCAAGTACCTCTGCATCTCTATCTCTCTCCTAGCCTCGCTATGTTTTAGTCCGGCGTTGTTAGACCCCACACCTTCCTAGTGGGAATATCTGCCTTCGTCTCGCTAAAACTCCCTAGCACCTCCCTTGGGAGAGACCTCTCCCTCGCGGACGACTGTTGCCGTGGCCCTACAAACTTTACCTAGTAGTACCCACGGCAATCCAGTATACTTCTCTCCGGTTAACACTCGCCTTTGGAATCCGGACGGTTTTCGCCTACCCTTAGATACCGAGTGTGAATTTGTGGTCATTCCAAGACCACATAAACTACCTATAAACCTACCCTGTTCCTCTTCTCCTGAACATAGTGCTTTGTCGGGGCAGACCTTCTAAGATCTTATGCAGTCAGAGCAATACGAATAAAGCTGCCCGCCGACTAGGCCGCCAGCAAGGGTGAAAGACCACAGGTCCACCCACTATTATCTCTTTCTAGGCGCTCGTCGGACGGCGGCTAGAGGTTGTCGGAGGCTTTGGGGATATTCGACATCTAACCCGACTGTGTGTTTTCTGGCGAAAATACAATAACGGTATGGAAAAAAAAAATTAAATCTGAAAAATATGAGCCTCCTTTTGCATACGATTTCTATTTTTCACACCTCCCCTCGAGAATTCAAGATCTGATTCGCTATGGTCAAAGACTCATTAGAAGTGTTACAACTTTCAAAGAATTGAAAGATGTTACAACGAATAAAGGCCAGTTTTAATAGTTTTTTGTCAATATTTTCGTATTTTATCTCGTTTATGTATATTTCTTTAAAATACAACTTAGTCCATACTTCTTATGAAAAGATTCTAGTTGGTAAAAAGAGCATGGAATCAACTGGTGTCATCAGTTTCATGTTCTAATCAACAGGTTTCAAAAATGCGTATGACACAGATATTTTTTGCTTATATTTACCATAGTAAGCGATCGGGCCGTAAGGACCTAAAATCCGAACTTAACTCTTGTAGCGGCTTATATTGTAATTATAAGTTTTATTTATAGAAGCACTAAGCACAATAATTATTTGGGTAATAAGAACTTTTTTTGAAGGTTCCGTTCATACCATATTTACAGCTATCCCCCAACTATTGACTAACTGTCCATTCTATGGAAATGAGAAAGAACTATTAAATAACCCATCTAAATATTTCTGTCCCAACAAGTTCAATTACTATATCTCTGGCCTAGCGTGAACAAGCCTTAAACCCCTTTATTGATCAAAAGTTTTACAATTAAAAAATGTTCGATTTACAAATTTCTCCTCTTACTCCATACGCAGATGCATTCGAAGGAGGGTAGAATTACAATAACAATTTTCTATTTGAAGTTAAAATTACAAATCACTGGGTACAGGACTAGGTGATGGGGCTCACCTTCAGATTACAATGAGGGAACTACAAACTAAAACCTAAAACTAGAACCTAGGACTAAAGCGTTCCTGCCACGACAGCATCCTGTCATCGATAGGGGAACGGAGCGGGGGTTACCGTGTTAAAAACCGGGTTTGTCAAGTACTGTAGGGAGTCGAAAAATTTGATATGTCTTCGTTGGATGAATTCATCCACCGTAGGCAAATCAAAGATCTCGTGAAGTTCACTGTTGCTTCGCTGCTCGAATGAAGTATGTCTGACAACTCTCATCAGTATACCGTTTTGGAATTGCAGGATGGACTTATGCTCTCAGGTGACCTTCACATACCCGCAGCTGCTGAGCGTGTCATACCTGTGCACATCTCCAAAAAATGTGCGAAGCCTTATTCCGT
Source organism: Acanthosoma haemorrhoidale (assembly GCA_930367205.1). Lineage (NCBI taxonomy): Eukaryota > Metazoa > Arthropoda > Insecta > Hemiptera > Acanthosomatidae > Acanthosoma > Acanthosoma haemorrhoidale. The sequence goes on along the minus strand of OV884009.1, from coordinate 79,997,453 downwards.
TAAAACAGGACGATGTCCTATCTTGTGGAAAATAAAGAAGATTAATAATTTAGTAATTAACATTAATATTCTCCTACATAGTAAGTATGGTATCCAATTGACGCTCAGATAAATAGTACGTATTGTATATCGCGGAGCATTAATGGATTGTGATAGTCTTGTCATTAAAATTGTGTCCTATTTTTTTTCTACGCCCCAGTTTCTCTCAGAGGTCTTTGTATATGAGTTTAACTTTGGGCTTGTATATGTTAAAAATAAAAGAACCACAGAAAAAAATCAAAATACTCGAAGTTTATATTTTTCTACGAATCATTTAATTCCCCCTCTCCCCATGTTACGAACACGGTTTCGTATTACCGAGTGTACAATACGCAGGATTTTTTCTATCTACCAAAGTTACCATCTGAGGAGTTTTTAATTGAGAAATTTTCAAGAGCTGACAGCAATGGTAATTTAAAAATAAATATTTTCCTATCGTATTGAATAGTAACATTTTGAGTAATATAATAATATATAAAAGTACTAAGTGCAGAGGACTTATTTCTCATTGGTCCTAAGTACAAAAAATATTCCTAAACTCATTTTTAGAAAACATGTTCTAACTAAATTTGTCTAAACAGAAAATACAATCGGGAAGTTGTAATGTTCCTAAAAGAGAAAATGATCACTTCTGTGAAGTGAGCCATCGATATTTAGTATGTGCTAGGAAGTGCTTAAGTCGTTAAAAGAGGACTTTTCTTTAATTGACGAGTCTAACTATTTATTCTGTACACTAAAAAGGTCCGCCACTTCACTAACTTTTGTTTCCGACGAACTGGTAATTAGTTAGTGAGATTTGACGCAGTGCCGTTGTTGCAGCGGGTGAGTACAGAGAACCGGTTAGTTGGTTTAAAGCGTGAGTTATTGCACCAGTAAAAGCTCAGGCACCTATGTTTGCCTTCACGGCCGTAGTTAACTTTCCCAATATGCAGCCCAATGTTATTTGTCCCTCCGAGTGGAAATGCCAATATCTCAACTTCGTTATTGGAAATTGCCGCCTCATGTTTTATTGACAAGCCCCGGTGGAGTGAGTCTACTTGCCAATAATACAATAAAAAGGAAGTGTAGATGAAAAAAAAAATCAATCTTGGAAAAAAAAAGGTTCCAGTTTCGTTAACTTTTGAATTTCCTCGATTCGTAACTCAGGTACCATTTCAGATCCCCCTACACGGTTAAAGACGCTCTACAGACAGTAGAACATTGTTTCAATACCCCCCCCCCCCGCGCAAAAAAGAACTTGTTGAACAATCACAACAACAAGACTAACACATTTTTCAATCAACAGCTAAGACTTGTTGCACCAATTTGGGCACGAAATCATACCCTTCACACTGAGCTTTAAAAAAAAAATCACACGCCGCCCCCCCCCCCACCTACTGTGTGCCTCTGTGCCCATTGGGTGGAGTTTTGCCAAACATAATTGAAGGGGTAAGAGGATGTATGTGATATTGCGATAACCTGAAATTGAGAAAAACGCTTTCATAATTGTTCAAGGTCATGTAGTGTTACCAAACACCTTTATCGCGTCAATTTGGGGAAAATTATATGTTTTTAGAATCTTGCTCGAAGTGACATGATAGAGTAGTACATAACACCTTCATCCATAAGGAAAAGACTATTTTATCAAAAATTGTCACGTATCACCTTTATCAACAGGTTTCTTCAATTCATTTTGGGAAGGCTGTCATTCGTAGCAGAGTAGGCTCTGTTGGTCCCGTAGTGTAGCCCCCGACTAGATACTGGGGAGATCCCGGGTTTTAGTCAGGACTAAATCAGGATCTAGCCAGTTACCTTTTCTTTGGCTGGTAATTATTAATAACAAATAAATATGAGATTAGCGGCAGTTGATGAAATGAACTTAAACAAGATGTCTTGTACAGGCTGTTTCACCTTCAATCTTCAATCATGGGGCAATAACAGTATTGAAAGGGGAGCAAATTCCATTGGGTGCTGTTTAAGGTGACTTGCCACTATAACGGTGAATATTTGCTTATACGGAAGCGCACGATTTTCATGTATGGGGTAACTCATGTTTCTTTCTCTGTTTACACAACTGGCTGTATATATTAGAAAGTTATTTCAAATGTCACTATATCGATCAGTTCCATTGACAAATATTCAATTTGGCAAAGACGTTTCACGGAAAATACCACGTATGTGTGTTTGGATGTTGCAAAGAAACATTTCGCGTGAGTATACACGTACTGGGTCAATAATTCCATAGCAATAATATTAATTACTACCCAGGGGCCGAACAAGCGACCTGATCTCCGGTCGAGTTTTCCATCTGAACTATCCCTAGTGAGAACGATATATATTAAACCTATTATATACAGATATAATATATTTAGCTACGGTCTATTCAACCTCAGAAAAACCTTGCCGAAGCTAACCTTTCAAGTAGACATTTAAATTTCAATTTGAGGTAAATGTTCCCACGTAAGGGAAATCCTGGAGGTTTTGACTGCGCAGGCCAAAATGGGGATTTTCCTTTCTTGCGCAGAAAGAATGCCTTGACACCGGTGGACAGTAGTCCCCACAACCCTAAATTAATTTTCTAAGAATAATAAATATTTCACAAATCAAGTTACGCTATAGTAGTATAGCTAAACGACGTATCCACAACTGATTAAATTCTACATATTCAAAAAGCGTTAACGACAAAATTTATTGATAAATATAAACATATCGAGAACCATCTCTTCAAAATACTGCTAACATAGGTAAGTTACCCTCACATAAGGGCTTAGAGTGTATTATGAATTTGTATCATCATCTACTTTTTTTGACATAAGGTTGTTTTATTTAAAATTCAATTTATGTGCATTTCAATGAAATGCACCGACTGGTGCAGAAATGCAAGACCGATGATGTTAGTTGTTGTTTATTGTTGTTTATAAAATTGTTTTGATTATGTAATTATTGGAAATTGTTATGATTTGAAAAAAAAGTCCCCGTAATCCAGATATAAGCAGCCTGATTTTTGGCATTCGCCCCCGCTCCGTTTCCCTATCGATGGCAGGAACGCTTTAGTCTTTAGGTTCTAGTTTTTAGGTTTTAGTTTGTAAATTTCCCTTTAAATGTAATCCGAAGGTGAGCCCCATCACCTAGTCATGTTCATATTTTATTGTTATTTTAACTTCAAAAAGAAATTGTACTTGTAAATATTACCTCCTTCAAATGCACCTGCGCATGCAGCACGAGGAAAAAATTGTAAATATTGTTCATTGAAATTTTGATCATAGGTTGTAAAAATGTTGTTAAATAAAAGGTGCTTTGAAAAAAAAAAAAAACATTCGCCAGAACTTTTAGAACCATGGCTTACTTATTCAACTACCTCTGCATCTCTCTGTCCTAACCTCGGTATGTTTTAGTCCAGCGTTGTCAGACCCCACACCTTCCTAGTAGGGTTCTCTGCCTTCGTCTCGCTATAACTCCCTAGCCACCTCCCTTGGGAGAGACCTCTCCCTCGCGGACGACGGTTGCCGTGGCCCTACAAACTTTACCTAGTAGCGTCTTCCACGGCGATCCAGTCTGCCTCTCTCCGGTTCACACTCGCGTTTGGGATCCGGACGGTTTTCGCCTACCCTTAGATACCGAGTGTGAATTTGTGGTCATTCCAAGACCACATAAACTACCTATAATACCTACTGTTCCTCTTCTGAACATAGTGGTTTGTCTGGGCACACCTTCTAAGATCTTATGGAGTAAGATCAATACGAATAAAGCTGCCCACCGACTAGGCCGCCAGCAAAGGTCAAAGACAGGTCCGCCCATTTTATCTCTTTCTCGGCGCTCGCCGGACAGCAGCTAGGGTTGTAGTGATTCCTCTCCCTCTTGGGGATATCACATCTAAAACGACAGTTAATGCCATATATATATTTCTATTCAAAAATATGAACAGGAGGGTGTAGGTTTACGATTGACAGAATATATTAAAAAATAAAGCCGGCAGTCCTGCACGTGAGTGCGTGAGGTTTCAGTTGAGGAAATTCTTTACATGTCACTTTATGTTTAAGTGAAATATTTACATATCGGACATTTACGAGTTTTATATTAATAGTGAAACATTGTGGTGAGTAATAACTTAATGGGACCGCCCCCATAGTCAAGTGCACGATGACTTCCAACTATGAAGACACGGGTTCGATCCCCGGCTTGCCTTAGGATTTTTTTCTTTGAGAGATGTTTCTGGGTGGGGTCTATTCAGCCTCGTGAGGATAAATGAGTAGCTACATGAATGAAAAAGTAGTGAATTCGTTTGAAAAAAACAAATTTATAGTACGAGGTAACCAGGCCTAGTGCCGATCACACTAGGACCTCAGTGGCTCCAGCTACTGTGACAACCTTCGGTCGGCCCTACCTCTTCATGAGGTGTTACGCCAGGGGATCAATTTATTTTTAATAATAGTTACATTGCGGTTTCCTTCGAAAGATTTCGCTCTATTGATATGTTTCGTGGTTTTAAGAGAGCTCAGCTGGAGGGTTTGGATTTTGGCCAAGCTCATTGTAAATATACTTATTTTGAAACCCTCCGCTTTGTTCAAAGTTTCCTGGCACGAAATTCTTTTCAAAGCTTGAGATCTATTACCTATAACTACTGTCTTCATTGATTTATGTTGGAATGTCAACTTTTACTGCGCTAACAAGAAATAACGTTATGACGCAGCATGCTTTAATTCTCAATAGCAGCAAATTATATATATAAATGTCTGTCTTGTTGACATTGTTTTATTTCGTCAATAAATAATAGTAGAAATTACATACATGGAAATAGGCAGCTCCATAGTGGGTCAGCTATACTTCTCGATTGTGAACGAGCTGATATTTTTATATTTAAACAAAATAAAGGACGTATAATGCGATTGAACTATATTGACTGGTATTATTCAGGTGAGGTCCTGAGACTCCACGCATGTTTTCTAGACTGAAAATCACACTCCGTATTTCTGTCCACAAATATTTAATTTTTTTTCAAAAATACTATAAGCGAGAAGCGAATATTTAGCAAGATAATACTATTGTCTGTTCGAACGCAGGCAGATAAAAGAACTTCATACATCTCTGAATACATTTTTTATGTCTAATCTAGCTACGGAGCTACCCTAAATGTACATTAAGATAGACTGACTTAAAAATTGTTCTGAATTTGATTCTTTTCTTGGACTCGTAATTTATGAGGTTCGGATTACGGAGTATGTTCAAAAATAAGTAGTGTATTTTTAATAACTATATAAGAAACTGGCGTGGACTCTCCGCAATGAAATATCTCTTGGTTTTGTTAATCCAATTTATTTTGTTTAAATTTATTCAATCCGATTGTTGGGGGGGGGGGAGGAGGAAAAAAGCTTTTTACTTCGCCAAAAGCATTGGAAATTCCGGAAAGTTCATGAAAGTAAAGGACGGTTTTGTAGTATTTGTCATATATTCATTAAGGGTAAGGGGTGGGGGTGGAAAAATTACGCACTATCTGCAGTTATGGGTTTTATGCAATAAAATTAATTTTCAACACTTTTTTACTATTTTGATGGTAAAAATGAGTTTAGTAAAATTCAACAAAGCAGACTTTGGGTTTCTGCATCATACGATTTAATTGTACTCAAAACTAGTAAATAAATAGTAAAGGACGTTTTTTATTAACATATCTCGAATATAATTTGGACTTGAATGGAACAGTTTAATTTCCTGAAGAATATTTACTTGAGAACATAAGTTCGGGCACTAAAGTACATTCCGTTTAATAAAGTGTTTACCTCCGAGTGCTTTGGATAGAGTGATATATAGTGAATCCGGATTTATCAATTGAGATGTGTAGAGATAGTGTGTGGGGCAACAGGCGACAGGTATGGACCCAAAAGATAGAATGGAAGGGACCGTGGTACGTGTTTCTCGGGTACACGTGTAATATAGTTCGGGGATGCGCTGGTACATCGACGGTTGTTTCGAGCAATTAAGATAAGATTGTATCTGAACAATTGCAATGAGTCCCGTTATAAATTTCTAGGCGCTCCGTGGACAGAATACGAGTATATGGACATTTGAAGTCGAACTTCGACCAAAATGTCATGTCTTTGTAATTGTTCTGGGAGTAATATTCCAAATAGAAATAACGTTAAAACACAAGAGAGTACTTCAGAAAAATTTCAAGTAAAATACATATTTCTAATTATCACATATTCCTAAGTGATTTATTTCGCATATTAAGACATTATTTGAACTTGAAATAAAAATAAAAGAAACATAAAAATCACACTCAGTATTTCTGTCCACAAATATTTCAATTTTTTTTCAAAAATACTATAAGTGAGAAACGAATATTAGATAATACTACTGTATCTCTTCGAACGCAGGCAGATAAAAGAACTCCATACATTTCTGAATACATTTTTTATGTCTAATCTAGCTACGGAGCTACCCTAAATGTACATTAAGGTAGACTGACTTAAAAATTGTTCTGAATTTAATTATTTTCTTGGTCTCGTAATTTATGAGGTTCGGATTACGGAGTATGTTCAAAAATAAGTAGTGTATTTTTAATAACTATATAAAAAACTGGCGTGGACTCTCCGGAATGAAATATCTCTTGGTTTTGTTAATCCAATTTATTTTGTTTAAATTTATTCAATCCGATTTTCAGATTATTTCTGTTATTACTTATTGATTAAAACATATAAAACACGGTTTAACGTATCATTAGAATTTTGATCATTTTTACCGCAACCATTCATGAAGACGGTCGTTTTAAGTCCAGAATTTTAAATTTTTGGGAAATTTGTTGGGGGGGAGAGGAAAAAAGCTTTTGTTGATATTATTTTTCAAACATAAGGCTTAGGGCATAATGTATTATAAAAACAACTTTATTATTATAAGATTACAATCTGCCTCATTGGGCAATAAGTAATTGTGATATATGATCTCATTCACACCATCTTTACAATTTCATTCACTCGCTCATTCATCCAGTATTTACAAACAGCCCAGAGACCTCACAAATCCACTTGGATGTCACCTCCCTCGCATGCGAAAGAGGAAGCGGAGTCTTGGGAAGTCCCCCACACTCCTCCGTCAGCCGCGGATACGAGCCGTGGATTGGAGAATGGAGAAACCGGCCATTGTCAGGACTCCCACTGTTACCCATTTGTAGCAGATCACGAGGCCACTGCCGTTTTAGTCTACGAGAAGAATTATAGAGATGAGTGGTGGTTTTTATTGGAAGGGATGAGCTAAAGAATGTAGGATATATTAAGATCATTATGAAGGGTTTTGTTGCTGACGTAATAAAGGGGCATTTACTTTAAATGTATTATGAAGATTTTTTTTTTTCAATAGCATCTTGAACTCATCCCTTCCAAGTTCATGAAATTCCATTGTAATCACCCTAATCCTATAGCAGTCATTGCACTGCGCCACTCAACTGCGACTTAATATAAATACACGACAGTGGGAGTTCTGGCAATGGCTGGTTTCTCCAATCACGTTCTGAGCGTCTGTGGCTCTCGCGCTCTTGATCAGTCTCCACTGGCTCGTTTCCGGTGACGTGGCTGACGGAGGAGCGTGGGGGAGGGCACGAGATTCCGCTCCTTGTTTCACATGCTAGGGAGGTGACACGGTGTGGATTTGGGAGGTCTCTGGGCAGTTTGTAAATACTGTATGAATGAGAACAATGAACACAATTACTTATTGCCCAATAAGGCAGATTGTAATTTTGTTACAATAAAAAAAAAGATTATATAGCATCTATTTTTTCGAGTTTTTATATATATTTCCTCTTAAAATAAAATTCACATATAATTCAATGAAGACATTATTCATAATCAAGAGCCATACTGTTAGTATTTTGTTTTAGGGACTAGATGCATCGCCTAATGGCAAAGATAATTTTTTATTATGGATAAATAGGGAAATGCATTGATTTGATCAGCAGTTTGAAATTAAACATAAAAAAATTAAATTTATTGATTTTGTAAATAAATTTTACATTGAACTTGACCGTGTTTCGTCGGTGTGAAACTATAGCTCAGGACCCCTTTTATAAAATCAGGATAGTCCTAGCTATCCGAAACCTACTATTACACTGGGGAACAAAATAATCTTTATTTTTTGAGCCATAAGTATTGGAGTGAATTTAGATACATTAATGTACTAAGGTATACATAGTATAGTTACTTTGTTCGGATTGTCTATTTTTTTTTTTAACATATTTTTGTTTAGTTTGATTAATTCTATTTAATTGTCATTCATAATTCTGTTCCTATTGTAAAATAAAAGTGTTTGTATATTTTAATGAATAAATTTTGAGCTTTCCAACCTATATTTTTTTTATTAGGACTTGCTACGCGTTTCAAAGTACACAATCTTTTTCCTCATCAGACTCTAAATAAACAAACAATAACATTACTTTAGTTTAAATAATTCCCCCATACGAAAAAAAAGTTTGTTTTTCTCTCACTACAGGAGTACATTACCTTTATTTCAAAAATTGGCGTCAATGCGGCAAATCTGATATTTGTATCGTATTTAGGAAATATTAAACTAAATATTAAAATTATCCAGATTCGACTCGGAACACAGCAGCCCTGTGTTATCCAACACGTTCAAAGGTTTTGTTGTTTTTTAATTACTCCTGTGATTTATTAAAACGAAATGTTTATAATTTTTATCCTTAAGATTTTGATAGTTTAAATTTTTTATTGGTATTTATGATTGGACCGGAGGGTAATTTCTAAGCTGGAAGTGAATACGAACTAAATATAAAGGAAAAAAAAGCACATGTTCAACCCAATTTGATAATACCAGGACACTTTCAGGTAAACCAACAGTTTGGACACAGTTTTACCTAAAAACGCTTTTTATCAGCAGGCATTCTGGTGGATCGCCTCGAGCTTTTACACGTTTGGTAGTACAAACATTCACAATCGACATATCTATAAATCTCGTAGGCCATTGTATAAATCTCCGTGCAAACTTGATCGCGGAGAAGCGGAGCCCTCCTCGACGCAGAACAATGATGGAAGCGGAGGAGCTCGGGATTTCATTAATTAGGTTTTGGAACCGGTTGTAATCCACCATCTCTGGACCGTTAGGGCAGATCCGAGGTTGGCCAGCCCACTCCCCCGGTCACCCGCCGTACTCTAAAATCCAAAATTTCATCCTCTTAACGGCTATCCCTTTCCGACATGGTCCATTTATACGGGCAGATGACATAATATTACATTTTTATGTTACAAATACGAGTAGAGCCTGATCCCTGGACAAAAAATACGACTTTTCCAAAGAAATATTCCATCAAATTTCCTGCCTTTCCAAAAGGTAGCCAGTCAAAAAGGGTTGTCATTTTGTGTAATGGTCACTTGAAGATTATTCAGTCTTGAACTGAAGGCTCCTAGATACAAAAAAATCGATTCTAAGTGGTCACTTATATACTAAATAAAATGCTTATATATATAAATTAACGTTCTTTTATGAAGATATATATATATCTTTTTTTATGGCTCATGTTACAATAATAATTGTTATATTTTCCAATACAAAGTATAAAAACTTCTCTAAAGCTAAAATGACCCAATTTAATTCCGATTAAAGAACAAGTGAAATGAGAACATGTGTTTCCGTACATAAAACTATTTATTTGCTACTGTTACAAAAACCCGAAGGTTGTCTTTACACCCATAGAGGTAGCGAGACCAAATGTCCTGAATAAACATGGCGTCACCACACTTCTCCCTCCTTAAAAAAACTACAACTAAAATAAACTTCACTCTGGAACCGAGACCTAGTCAAGATGCGAATGGATTGGCTTTCTTCTTTCCCGCTGAGGTCGCCCTGGTGTCATCTTCACTTCGTTCGGACTGAGAAGGGCGGGGCTGATGAAAGGGCAGTGTAGTCTCCGGTAGGGAAGTGGACCAGGGTCACGATGAGTGGGAGCTTATGGAGAGCATTGCTATAGGTGTCTAACTCCTCTGAGTTACCCTCAACTCCCCTTAACTCTCCCTTAACCCTTAACTCCTCCTCCGATCCAGGTCACAGTTGGTGTGGATCTTCCACAGTAAACCCTCTTCAATTTTTATCAAGTATACCTGAAGTCCCAGTTGGTCCTACTTCTTCCTTCCGTTTTCCTGAGCCCTTGATAAATCCCATGGCCTGAAGGCTACTAGGCGAATGCCACCTGTTTGTGGTAGTCTTACACATATTCTCCAAGATATTCTCATATTCTCCTCTTCAAAAGGTCGAATAGGGTACACGTTCTCTTCTTCAGTAGTTCAGTATTTTTATATTGTAGTAAAGCTTCATTCAGTGCTCTTGACAGGTTTATTGGCGTAAAACTAGCCAAATGTTTTAAAAGACATTTTTATACGGATGCTTCAGCACTCATATTAGTCTAGGGATGGTAAGTCCATATGGAGGCTGTCATGTTCAGTACTAAAAATACTTTAATCCACTTGGATGTGGAGTCCGTAATGACGATTGAATTAATATTTTCTGTAAGGGGTCCAAATCGACATGAATTCGTGTCTAAGGGTTGTGTAGCTAGGGCAGGGGATTGCTTTTGATGGATTGTCTCGAAACCTGCAACATACGTCATATGAGTTGGCTGCTTGTACTAGTTCTTGGTCTAGGAAATACCACTAAATATAACTGGCTTTTGTTGTCCCCATATTGCTATGAAGTTGTTTAAAACATTTGGGAATAGTGCCAGGTTTACGTTTTAAGGAACCTCTGTATTCAGTGAAAGTGCCCATTGGTCCTTCAAACACTTCAGGAAATTGTTATAATATCACCTGATTGCTAGGACCATTATCTTCGGTGATGTGCAAAAACCAAGGGAAGCCCTGGGTGATTTTCAGCCATTCCAATCCTCTTCGCCCAATCAGAGGGGGGGGGCATTATTAAGAACATAGAGTTCCAGTTGAAATCTCTTTTTAATTTTTCCAATTAGAAGCACAGGAGTACTCACATGTGAAAGATGATCAGGAATAGCATTATCTAGCGACCCAGTATCTCGATCTCAAATTAAAAAGTTTGATTGTCATTCATCAGATCCACCCTATACTGGTGATTCTTATCCTTTGTACCTTCGATGATAGTGAAAAATGAGTCATTTAGGCTTACCTCAACTCAGAAGTTGAGACCTTCAGAAAGGTGAAGGCTTCAGGTTTATTATGATAACTCCCTCTAGGAAGTGGGATTCAACGAAGCTTCTTTTGTTGCCGCCAGAGTCACCATTTCTGCAAAAGTTCACCCTGCCTCCGACGGTTCTTCATGTTGAAATCTCTCCCTTATTTTCACGATGCTAACAGCCCCAAAACATAAATGTCCCTCATCGCCACATTTGATTCAGCGCCGAACTTTCAGGGTGTTGCCTGGGAACTACTTCGGGCTGAGAACTCGGTGGCAGTCTCGTTATCTTTGGGCTGCGTAAAATTCCCTCCGCGCCTCAAAGACCGACTTGATGGGTACGAAATGATCTGTCAGCAGACTGGCGAGCTCCTGAACTGATTTAGACCCCGGTTTGGTCGGGATGTAGAGAGATTGCAATAGACCTCATCGTTTAGTAAAGCCAACAAATAATTCTTCTTAGTGTCTTCATCTTCAGTCAACGTTTATTTGAATGTACTAACCATCCTTTCCGACTTGCAACTTTGATGTTTTTCGTCGCATAAAATTGGAGCCTGTATCATTTTTGGTCCTGTTATCTTAATCCTCGTCGCCAGTGTTTCAATTTTCATCCTCCGTTTTCAGTGCCAAAAGTTCATACTCTTAGCGGCTATCCCTTTTCAAAATGGTCCATTTATGGACAGATGACAGAATAATACATTTTTTTGTTACAAATAGTATTAGAGCCTGTTCCCTGGACGATAATATGACTTTTGAACAGAAATATTCCATCAAATATCATGCTTTCCCAAAAGCTAGTCAGTCAAAAAGGGTAGTCATTTTGTGTAATGATCGCTTGAAGATTATTCAATCTTGAACTGATGGCACCTAGATACAAAAAAAAAATCGATTCTAAGTCATTTATCCAAATACAACGCTAATATAATATATTATATAGATTAACGTTGTTTTTAGAAAATACATCTATTTTTATGGCTAATTTTACAATAATAATTGTTATATTTTCCAATACAAAGCATAAAACTAAAAGTCTAACTCGAGCCAATGTAATTCCGATTGAAGAACAGGTGAAATGAGAACACACGTTTCCTTACATAAAACTTTATTTGCTACTGTTACAAAAACTCGAAGGTTATCTTCACACCCATAGAGGTGGCGAGACAAATGCCCCATTCTATATGAACACGGCGTCACCACAATAATAATTTTGGAATATTACGCATTTAAAAATTATTCAAGAACAATTTTAACATGGTGTTAAGCATTTCCCTTTTTTTTCTTGATGCAGACAAACAAGGTATGCCGAACTGTCTATACTGATAAATTTTATTTAAATCTAACGTCTTCCTTTCATCAACCAATACCATTATCCCTACACATATTCCACGCAGTGAATGTAGCCATCAGGGCACCAGGGGGAATTCTTGATTCAAGTAGAAATCAGTCGCCTTCATTGCTCTGTAAGCATTCATTCACGATGGAAAGCGAATGAATGAGATGAAGACAGGCTAAGGAAGGGATAGAAGATACCAGTTAATGTATCAATTGTTGCAAGCATTTTATGTTCGACGCAGTCAAGATAATTCATTTATAAGAGGCAGTAACCACAACTGGAAAATTAAAGTGATTTTAATGAATTCAAATTAGTTTTAGTTTACAGAAATGTTAAGTTATTATTTTTTAAATGCACCAGCATTAGTTACAGGGATAAATATCAATTGTGAAGGACATAAAAACGAACTGTGTCAGTAAGCTATTTTTATTGATGACGATTAGAAATAAATGTAGATGTGATCACCACTCTATTAATCATACTAATGTTTTGGCTAATTAACAGAAAGTATCCCAAAAAAAACAACAGCGCGTTTTTCTATCTTTTGAAATTAGAATACGGAAGTAATTTTAAATTTTAATGTTGTATTCGTCTCACGTGGTTAAAAACACTTTAAAGATGGCAACGTAGGAAGGTTTTAAGTCAACAGTATAATTAAAGCCCCGTACTTTCCTTTCATTATCTGTATGTCAAATAAAACCCAGTCTAACTGAAATGACTGATATTAGTCGAAAAAGAAAAATCATTGAAGGGACGCAAATACATTGCTGTCGATCCTTAAAAAATCATATAGTTTAATAATACTTTGTAATTGTTGACTGTAAATTGTAAATGTTTAATAAAAATTGTTGATATTTAAAGTATTGTTACGGCTTGAACAGTAGAGATGCACTTAAGTGGTAGCAGAGACATCTGTAGGGGAAACGGCGAAGTTGTGGACGATCTAAACCAGTTACGTCCATGGAAACTTAATAACGCTTCCCCATTCACCTGCCTCAGCGGTGTCCAACTCCAAATTATAATCTAATAATTAGAAAACTAATATTTAATAGTTGAAGCAGAACAATTTTAAAACAGTAAATAATAGTCCCGGTTCATGTGGGGGATTATGTAATCCCTTTTCGCAGATAAACCTTCTACTCAAAAGTTTTTTTTCTTTTTTTAATTTTTACCCTCTGAATTTGTTAATATCGATTATCTGTTAACTTTTTTTTCAGAAAAATAAACTTCATAGACTGTAGAAGGTGAATATATAATATAGCGGGAATCTGTATGAGTTTCTTAAAAACTTATTTATTGTGAAAACTTTACTCAGTATTTTTGATCAACAATATCTTATTTGTTAAGCCATTTCGGTCTATTTAAATCGGCTTGAACGTATTAAATCTATTTTCAAATTATTTTCATAATAAAAATAATCGTATGCTTATGTGCAATGGATTTAGTCTCAAAACTAATATCGTCTCTGTTGTTTATGAAAAAATTTAAATAAAAAACAATTAATGAATAAATAAAAACTGGATGGTAATGAAACAACAGTTCTTTATTAAGTATTATGCCCTTAGCCCTTATGTTTGAGTAATTTGTCTATATTTAGGTCGTATACCTAAATTTCAGATCTACTGAATAATTTTTACAACCGTTTTAGTTGAGCGTAAATCTATATAAACATACAGCCAGACAGACAGAAGGAAGATAAAAAAAACGATAAAAGTATCCGAAATGAAACTTCAATTCAGAGTTTTGTTGACGTTATGTTCTTACCAAGTTACCCGGCGGTATTAGTGACAGACCTGTAACTCATATCTGTAAATATACCGGTAGCCCAATGGTGCCAATTACAGTTAATTATTGTTAGTTTATTACCAATAATTAAATCAACCGATAAACAACGAACAGAATGTTACTCTAACATGCACATTTGTTATTTTGTGTATGTCGCGTGCGATACCAGAGCTCACAAATAATCCATACGTTTTATATTCACAGTCATTAATGATTATTAGATAAAGAATAAATATACTTGTATGATCGGACACGAATCCGCGGCCTCCCCAATGCCCGGGTGCTCCACCCAATGAGTCAGTCCTGCACAAGTAACGGGCTTTGTCAATATAAATTCAAATATTTATTGTTAATAAATGCGGGGTCTAAAATACAAGAAAAAATGGCAATTTATTCATAATCATTTTGGCCTACCATGTGCTTAGCAATGTTGTCTTTCTGTGCATTCCATCTACTGTAGACACTGTAACGATGTTAATATCAGTTTGAATAAAGTCAATAAACACTATTATCGCTACGATTATTCCATTAACTATTAAAAACATCCAGACTTTCTATTATTTACTGATGAAACGTTAGCTCTTTCGTAATTTGTTCTTAAAATTGGAAAATTAGAACTTTAAATCGTTAAAATAGTTTAAACTAAGATTTTAGAAAGCTGAAAGTAACAGGATCAGAATTACCTGTTTCTCGTAATTTTTACGATCGCTTTCGTACAACACTCGCTTTTATTGAAAATGTTTTTTTTCTGGCCAAGGTTAAAGCATCAAAAGTATTTTTGATCAAATATACCTAGTAATTTTTTCGTGTTCATTTTATAAATTTTAGGAGCTCACGCCGATTCTCGATTCAGGTCAACCACGTTTATTTTTACTTTTTTTTAGTTACGAATCCTACATTCAATATTTCAGATTGATTGAACGAGCTAAAACTTGATGTAAACATAACAATTCTTTTCACCAACCCAAGCAGATCTCCCAAGAAAAACCTTCAATCCATTTATATCAGGGCTTACAATGAACTTGCAATCATATATTGGTTTATGCCTACAATATGGGTCTAACGAAGTTCATATGCATTGACAAATCCAAAGACGCTTCATCCCTGCATATTTTAAGCTTGACGATAAGCCGAATACGATCATCACATCCAGGTGGGAAGTAGGAGAAACGATTGAAAAAATACGAGCAAGGGAGTCGACGCTCTGTAGAAGGATGCTGGGCCGTACACAATCGAGATGCCTAGCATGCCCCTAATTGCTAACGAGCCACCTCTCGGAACAATTGAAGAAATTTCTAAAGGTTCTAATTTTAACTTTCAGCTATCTATGACATGCTTTCATTTTGAGGATTTCGCGCGACGTTCAATCAGAACTGTTGTCGGCACAGTCTCATAGCCTGGGCCGATTCAATTGCTCAGATTAAATGAGATCATTCGGAAGACAAAATAGCATTTACGTCTTCATTTTAAAAGTGTCCTTCTTTAAAATATACATTGAAGTCGTCGCTAATTATCGTAATAACAATAGCTAAACGTATACATAAATAAACAAATTATTAATAATTATATCCTTTCGCCCGAACCCTCGCAAAGATTGTACGCAGTGCAATAGAGAAACAGTGAGGCACGGCGTGACGCTTAAGTTATTTTTCCCAGAGCTAGTTTTCCAATGAGATTAATTATTTATAATTAAAAAAAATAAATTGACCAGATTAATGTGTTTGACTGTTAATTATTAATAGTTATAAATGATAGTGAGACATATACCACAATACAATTCTTATAGAAATATCATACATACATTTTGTAATACCTTAGGCGATCGTTTTTTGGGAACTTGTAGGTCGTCATTTAAAAAAAATACTTAAAAACACAAACGACTTTTCCCACGCAAATTTATCTTAAACACTTGAACTTAACACTGGAGTTACAAGGTTATGGGGTGATAGACAGCAAAGCTTAAGGATTTTAGTTATTAATTTTAGTTTTACGGACTTTTTTTTACAAACCTTATTAACTATATCCTAGTTTTTAAAATTTTTAAACGAACCAAAGGACGTAAGAAAAGAAGAAACAAATAATATCCAGACGTACAAAATTATTTTATTAAAAAAACTTGTTATCATTTATATATATACAGTCGACTATCGATAACTCGAACTTACATAACTCGAATTCTTTGATAACACAGATTTGTTTTCCATTCCCTTGAAGAAAACCTTGTTAGGTCGACAAAAATAAGAGGATAACTTGTAATAATTTCACGAGAAATGTGACCGCTTTAAGTCAAAGGGACGAGCTATTTACCTTTAAAATTCGAAGAAAGCCAAATGTATGTGTGTTGGGGATGCACTGAAAGAATTTTTTATCGTTCTTTTTCTTCCATCTTTTGGGTTTTTGAAACATAATTAAAATATTTTTCTCTTGCGAGCACTGTCGCAGAACATACAAATAGACATACTGACGATTGTTCCTTACCAGTTTGAGTGTGAAGCATTTTGCAACCATTCTATTTTTGCACCTACTTTTCTTCAAATTATGTAGCGTGGTATATATGATTTTTATTGTGGATTGTCCCTGTTTTTCATCTGCCGATTACGATTCAATCAATCTGAATTCCATTCATTTGATTGAAGCATGACGTACTGGTTGCATCTTTTCAAATAATGAACTCATTAATTCAAAACTGATTAAACTCCTCAGGATCACTATCGCGGAACAGGTTACGCCCAGTTTGTAACAAATGAATACAATACACCAGTTACATAAAGAACCGTTACATAATTTTTCCAACAATAAATTTAGATCGCTGCCCTCCGATAAATCGACAGCTTCTCACATGTCATTAGCAGTATTTTGTCCTTTACATATTTATTTATAAATCTTTACCGATCCTACATCTCGCTGTCATGTTATGTAAGAAGCATTACATTAGTGTGTGGCTGAGTAGGTTTGTACATTATTGTTCCATTATAATGTCTCCGCGGTGTTCCTTGCGTAATGCGGGGAAATACATCACACCCACCATCCTTCCAGAGCATTCACAAAACCTCAATCCAATAATTTTTACTTGCAGTTGTATCGGGCTATATTTTTCCATCTTAATAAAAACAGGTTAATTCAATGTTTCCAAAAAGTCATGTAAATTAGTGATGAAATGATATTAAAAACCTGAGTTTTATTTTGAGAAAGATAATTTTATTTTATGTAACAAGGGATCATTACATACATGCAGTGCTAGACGCCAGAGCGCCTCCAAAATAAAACAAAAATTAAATTAATACTGAAAACTACAATATCCCAAATAGGAAAACCTATTTCTAGTGGTCCTTAAGGGTAAATGAATGTCTTTATGTGCCTCCTTCATAGTTGAAAGTGCAACACACTTAACTAAATTATTGTTGCTACTCTTACAATTTCCAAGAAACATCTAGAGTGATCTATTTTACTACGTTATAAATACAATCGGTGGTAGTGGGAAGGTAGTACCCCTATGTGAATTTGTGGCATTCTTAACCACCGAAAAATATTAGAATTTGAAATATTAGCTTTTGACTTGAAAAATCTTATGTCATGGGGAGCCGGGTAAATGTATACTGGACAGAAATTTTAAACGTTTTGTTTTTTTCCACATAACTCGTGTTGCTATATTTTACCCAAAACATACACATAATAAACCAGGCTGTTTTTGAATATATGTATACGTTGAATTACGGATGAATAGTATTATTTTTCTGGACGGTATCGTAGAACACGCAGGCAGACAAAAAACAATAATCCATACCGGTTAGAAGTATAGCCTCTGCCTTCGGTATCGGCAACATAAGTTATGGTTAACAACATATAATATTGGTCGTGTTATTGTCACATTGTAATCACAAAAAGTCGTCCAACTTGTTAAATTTCCACTTATTATGTCCACTTACGTGACCACAGTTTTTGACCTGTTGTGTGCTGGATTTCGAATGTATGCCATTTGATGCCCTGACTACCAGGAACAAGTATCAATTATAAGGGATTGTGAACAATAATAAAAAAAAGTTCAATTATCAATCAATATCTTCAGAATCTCGACATCATTAAACTTTTTTTCGCATACTACTGAAATTTATATATAGATGTCCTGCGATTTTTGATTTTACAAAATCTACCACCTGTAATTTAAATTTTGATTAATTTTCTGATTAACAACAACTTTATTATGATAAAATTACACTCTACCTGATTTACTATATGTAAATGATCTCATTCATACCAATTACAATTTTCATTCACTCGCTCATTCATACTATATATACTAACAGCCCAGAGGCCCCACATGGTTGTCACCTCCCTCGCGTGCGAAGGAGGAAGCGGAGTCTTGGGAAGTCCTCCACGATCCTTCGTCACTGGACAAGAGCCCGCGGAGGCCGACCAAGAGCGCGAGAGCTACAGACGCTCAGGACATTCGATTAATTTAAAATTCCAAACACGTGACCTCTCTTTTGGCCAATGAGAGTGAGCGGGGCGTTGAAGAGGAAAAGATTGGTTCACGCCTATCATTGAAAAAAGAACTTACTCCCGTTCATATTATTTTTAAATTATTGAAGAATAATTATACCTGAAATAAAGAATAATTCCACTATTAACATATTCGTGGGGTCGCTTTATAAATCACCGTAGCTAAAGAATCATTGGACATACCGTTGACCAAAGAAAAACAAGGAAACAAGGTATGTTACAATATATTTAGTGAAATACTTAGTCTGAAAATGGTATGCCCCACCTGAGCCGCCCGGAATCGTAATAACAATCCGTTCCGGGTCCGATTCCTGCCCGTGGCTTATTATTTATTTTATATTTTTCTCTCTTAACGACTGATGGTCAAGCGCAGTCAAATAACTTATATGCAAAGTGTTATTGTTGGCACATCTAGTGGAGAAAATGATTTTATAGGTTCAGACCGTTCTAATCGCAAGACAACAATAGCTTTTATTACTCCTTAACGCACACTTAATAAAAACGTCATTGAAGTTTTATTTTCGATTATGTACGGCGTTTAAATTGCAATTTTCTTTCATTACGTTGTATGGCTGTGCATATAAATTTGTTTTTCACTTTCGCGATATTATCAGGTAATAAGATCTATATTTAAAAAATTACAATTTGCTTCTTCAACATTATTGATTGGGATGTAAGAAATCATTCATACTTTTGCACAATTTCCAGTCATACAATATATACAAACGCATTCTGCCTAGGAGTTCCCAGGACATGTCAAATTATTGTAATTGCTTAGAGAAATGAAGGTACAAACAAAAGAAGTTTTATGTGAGAAAATTAACGGAAACTATAGTCAATAGGCAGTTTATTGCTTGGAATTTGTTGCTCTTTTTAAATTACATGAAATGGTTTCTGGATCAGAGCGTTAATTAAACTGACCATTTAGATTTTTAATAAATCTTTATTTGAAGAAAATCAGAATTTGCCTCAGAAAGGGAATAGCTAATTGTGATAAAAAATTGGCTTTATACGATATTTACAAATTCATACAGTATTTACAATATACATTCATACAATATAGGGATGAATACAGCCCCAATTCTATTCAGAAATTTTAATAATAATTCAAACTTACATTCCGCATATTCAACATGTTTTTCCAATCTTGTGTTTATCTCGGACGGTGATAGTAAGTTTATTTGTCCGGAATTTCAACAGCGTTACTGTTTCCGTATGCGCAGGCATTGTTGTCTCAAAAAGAGCTTTCTCGTGTACCCAAACCATAAACTCAATTTTGGATTACCCCCTTTTAAAAATGCAAAAATCCCCTGGTCGAATCCCAACCAGGGGTCGATTCAGTGTCGAACCTTTCCAGGCCGTTCCCTAATGGAGCCTTCCCCTTGAATGTATTGTCTTTTTTTTTTATAATCTCACTTCTGGTGGCGTATTTTCTTCCTCTATTTTATTTCTAGTAACCTTCTCAAAGTGCCCTTAGAACATTTTTCTGTCCGACAAATTTCTGTAGGACTTAAAACACATTAGTCGTTTCCTTTCCCGGACTAAAAACTGAGTTACTAATCCTTTTCAAGGTTGACCTTTACAGCCGAACCCGGTTCATAAGTATTTGCTACAACCTACAACAGATCGGTCGCTTCCATTAGTAATCTGATGTTGATCCTTTGATGTCCCGTTATTTCTCCCTGTTAAATCTTTTTATCATCAATTTAAACTGGAAATGTCACCAGTACGATATCTTTCACTTTGTTTATTTAAAAAATTGAAATGAAGTTTGTCTATTACTCACAATGTTTGTTTCACCTTTTTTTTTTACTTGTCATGGTCGTAAGAACTATTTACCCCTTAGAAGAATGTTCTTACCCAAGAAACGTTTCCCGAAGTAGTGCCACCTGAGGAAGTACCCAATTTGCCACCCTTTCTAACTCTATCAAGTAAGTTATAAATCATTATTGAACATCAATTAACAAATGTATTTCTTTTGTATAAACAGATTGTACACATGATGATACAATGTACCTACTTATTTTTCTTCCTTTTTTATTAGAAAAGTCTTCAATGACATTGTCAGAGTTTAAATCATCTGTTAGTTGTTTTCTGTGTGAAGTGTCGCTAAATCTCGATATCGCTACCAGGTGTCCACCTTTAAATGGACATCGCCAATTCCACATTCCAAATTATTAAATGTAAAAGTGCCGTAGGGGTTAGCACGCATTTTTATAAAATTGCGTACTTCATTGATTCTGTTGATTACAACATCGTTATATTGTGTATTTTTACAAAATTTCCGAAATATGTGGAGCGCCCAGAATAATTAATATTATCTTCCAAACGTAGAACTATGTATATATATTCATTTTCACTTAATTGTTTTGATATGGTAATTACTTTTCTTCACTTGTTGACGTTACTCCGTTTTTGGAATAATGATAAACAAATAACTGTGGTTTTTTGTGAATAGAAAAAGCCTCCTGTGATCTGTAAATTTCTTATAGGGACATTTTTTGTAATTGGGAATTTCAGGACATTAAGACCCTTTAACGGTAAATTTTCTATTAAAAAAGAGAATAATTATTTGTGCCCACCAGAATTACTCTTCGATAATGATCGTGTCCAACAGAAACCTTCAATTCGACACCGGTTCCCACATCCGGCACTATGAGATGCCTAGTTTTTCGTCTGGATAAAAAAAGTAAAACCCCCACAAGACTGAAGAGAAAAAAGTTTAAACAGATGTTTTGGACAACTTTACAGCCTGCTTAGTAGAAACTCTAAGTCTCGTAAAAAAACTGCATATATACAAACAGTTATTAAAACTGATTTTGACATACGGGCTAGAACTGTGGGGAACACCCAAACCTTCGAGCATCAAACATCCTCAGAACTATAGTCAACGCTCATTTCTTTATCGCTAACACTATGTTCAGGAGAAGAGGAACAGGCTAGGTTTTATAGGTAGTTTATATGGTCTTGGAATGACCACGAATTCACACTCGGTATCTAAGGGTAGGCGAAAACCGTCCGGATCCCAAAGTTGAGTGTGAACCGGAGAGAGGCAGACTGGATCGCCGTGGGAGACACTACAAGGTAAAGTTTGTAGGGCCACGGCAACCATCGTCCGCGAGGGAGAGGCCTCTCCCAAGAAGGTGCTAGTTTTAGCGAGACGGAGGCAGAGAATCCCACTAGGAAGGTGTGGGGTCTGACAACGCCGGACTAAAACATAGCGAGGTTAGGATGACGAATGAGAGATGCAGAGAAAGAAAAGAGAGAGAGAGAGAGAGAGAGAGAGAGAGAGAGAGAGAGAGAGAGAGAGAGAGAGAGAGAGAGAGAGAGAGAGAGAGAGAGAGAGAGAGAGCAATGTTCCAAGTGCTTAAGGTTTTTATTATAAAAATATGGAAACATAGGTAGATATTTTCTGGACCAAGAAGAGGGGAACTTCTAATTATTCGTGATAAAGAGGTTGACACAACATCAAGATTTACCACATTCCATGCAAACTTATCCGCATAGCCAGTCATACAAGTAACACCATCCTTACAATATTCCTCGTCACATAAAGCCGCGGAGTGGCCTCGCGATATTGTCAACAGCTAAGTGTGTCATGGGGTACTGGCACTGGCTACAATCTCTCCAATGAAGTCCTGAGCGTATGTGGCTCTCACCCCTTTTTCCGGTCTTCGGTGTCGAAGACGCTCACTCTAAGAAGATGACTCTATGTATTCTGACGGTGTAATTCAGCCATTCACTATTTTAAAGGATGTCTCACCCGTTTATTCTTTCATGACCACCACAGCCATTCTGAAAGTCAATTGTCTGTGACTGTGAAAAAAATAGTCTAAAGGTTTTGTTCGTTTTTCATTACCTTCGTTTTATTTTTATTCTCTTTAAACTGTTTTATTTGCTCTTATTCACGGAACGTTTATCATGACTCATCTTAAGCCATTTATGATGGTTTGTGAAAACCCCCTGTCTGGGTAAAGAACAATTTAATTTTCATGAAAAATAAAGCGATAGATAATTGTGGCCTCTTTATTTTAACACTTAAAACAATTGAAAAATTTAATACTTAATGAAAAAATATTTCAATAAAAAGTTTTTAATAAGAAAAACACAAGTGGGTGTACCCTTGTTTTTTGTAATCTGTTCTGGACATTTTTAAAAATCATTCCGACCTTTAAAAAAACAGAAAATACTGAGAAAAAAAAACGGAAATACTGAAGAACTCGCTCCTCAAGGTAAGCAGTTTTTTTTATTGCATCTTCTTTCTGACTCAGAATCTCGTTTCAAAATTTCTTTTTCACATCTTTGCTCTTAAAGATAATGGTATCCGGAAATTTATTGACAGTCTGCAGACGTTTGAAAGAATTAAATTGTAATAATTATAATATTAAAATCTTAAATCGCAAATTGCTGAAATATGGGTTCTGCATCATAAAGATATTTTAGAAAAATCCCATCCAGAAATCATTAATACCTACCACTAAATACACCATGGCTATAAAATAGTTAAATTATTAAAAGTAATGGAGAGAAACTAAAAATGTTCTACCGTTTTGCTGAACACCCAAGTTGGCAACTACATAATAAATTAAAATGAGCTTTGGTGTGTACGTTACATGAGATAATTATCCAAAACAAAGCCGAGATAATTAATCGATAAGTTAACCACTTGCTGAGATTGGATATTGATAGAGCTATAATTCAAATTTGAATATGCATTATCGACGTATACATTCTCTAGGGTTAGACGAAGAGTACTTATACTTCAAGACCCCTTGTACAATACTGCGCTCGATTATCCGATGCTCGGCTCTTTAGATGAATGGGAGTGTGAGTAATTTGTACCAGTTGTCCGAGAATATGAGTTCGAAAAAAGGCTGTTCTTTTACAAGAAAATGCTCTATCTACCTCTGTATCCAATTCAAAAAAACAAATGACGGAAACATTTTATTCCTCTATCTACCACCTAATGTAACTTCGTCAACCCAATGTCGGGTAGCCAGTTTAAAAAGAAGGTACATAAATACTTTTGTTCGTATTATTCTTAAATAAAACTGTGCGAAATCCATGAAGAGTTAAATAATCTTACTAGAGTATTTTAATAGAAAAGCTTTATTATGAAGTACAAACAAAACACTGGTATATATAAATATTAAGAGTTACAACATACTAGTCTAATACACATACACTCACTAGGTGATGAGGCTCACCTTCAGCTTGCAACCGTGCTGTCTGGGGCTAAAGCTGAGACGTATATGTATAAGAAACGGATAAGATTCTGGGAAGGAAGCGGTTGCTTACTGAAGGGAACCATCATGAAGTCACAAGGTAGGTGTACAGTTCTGCTCAAGACCCTTCCACTTGTTCACAGCATTACAAAACTAAGGATGTCTTGAAAATATGGACGATACAAGATGCGATTTTCGCTGTTTGTGAAGCATGGGAAAGACTGCCCTTGAAAACGTTACAACTTGCTTGGAGACAACTGTATGAAGTGGTTGAGGAAGTTAGAGAGCAATATTTACAACATGATGATGAACAAAACGACATAAGATAAAGACGATATGGTGTAGTGGATAGAAAGTTCCTCTCACACCACCTTCAAGCAGGTACTCCTAGTACAAGGATCCGCACAACCAAAATATTCCTTATTTTCCCCTCATCCTGAATTTCTAACTAGAGAGCTTAGGAAAAAAAACAAAAACAAAAAAAACGATATTTCGGGCATTGAGGCGGATTCATTTGATTTGACTATAGAAAAAGTGACTACAGGTACGGAGAACCTAGAAAGAGGCAGTTGAACACCAATTGAAATTCTGAAAGTAGAATAATTAATTTTGGAAGCATAAGAACAGAAGTTATAAAAATAAAATCTGAAAGTAAAAAACAAAAACTGATAACAGACCATTTTGTTTCTATCAGTATGTACATAATTTTTTTTTTTTAATATATTTGTTAGTTAAAAATTGGTGATTTTTGTTCATTTAAATCAAAGTTGAGCTATAAAAACGTGTTATCCGTGTTTTTTTGATTATCCGGGAATAATCCCCCGTCTTTACCCCGGATAATCGAGGTTGTACTGTACGCTAAAATTGCAAAACTGCGACTATCGCTTTGTCAGGAAAAGTCCCTCAACATTGATGTTAAAGCGTACAGATTGAGACTTTCCTATTTGCAGGTCAATTCACTTCCTGACCACATCTCCACTTTCAGTTCCTCAGAGAAATAATATGTTACGTGGACTCTTGGGAGAAGTAGAGGATTTGACCCGTATCAGGAATATTGTTAATGTACAAGATTTGGGCGAGTTTATCTTGGATATTTTGGTCTGTTTGCTGTCAAACGATTCGACCAATGGACATGGGTGTTTGGTGCGTTGGCAATGAGGCTTGCAAGGTAAGAATCAGATATTGAGAAATTACTATATCGGGATTAATGGTAACAATAATAATCCTTTTATTTTTATTTGACAATTTCGGCTATACATGTCTTTGCAATTCTTTTTTGCAATATCGCATTTGTAGTGTCCCAAACCTTGGTTAAGTTTCAGGAGTCTCAAAAATTAACGAAACGAATTTTTTTTTCCGTACTTCTCAGCATCGTATTTACTACACCAAAACATAATCTGGATATTACAAGGTGTAGAGGAATGTTACTCCAAAATTTCAGAACAAATAAATTATTTTTACGGCCCTTTTCGCAGAAGGGTTCAGACAAGAAAGGCGATCTCTCCATTCTGCAATGAAAGGTCTCAAAACAGTTAAAACTTACATATTAATAAAAATAACTTAATAATGGCATAGCTTACAGTAAAGATTTTATATAGGAGAGGTGTCTAGGGGTGGTAGAGACAAGTATGGATATACTGCTTGATTACCTGCGCGCAGAGGGTAAAGTTCATTGTTTCTTGTTTTGCTCCTTACTTTAGTATACCTAAACATAGAGGGTCTTATGTAAACACCCGAGGAAATGCTCGGATCTTTTGGTTGACTCCGAAATGCCACAGCACAAGGCTGTAAGGTACACGGCATTGTTGACTGGTTTTCATTTTTGCTTTATGCCAGGCCGATCATTGTTGGTATACAGAGCCTTAGCACTCTGTTAGTCTGCCTATGTTGAGACGGTAGGGGAAGAGATCTCGCGCAGCTTTTCCCCACTCAAGTACTCCCTCTACAAATCTCAACTAGTAGAAGATAATTAGAGAAGTTCTACCGGGAACTTAAAATCTTTCGTACTGGAACAAACGTTATTCCGGTTTTTTTTATTTTTATAATTTTCCTTATTAATTAAATGATTTCCACGTGTTAAGATCTGTAGACGTATGTTCTAACTGAATTGGAATATTGTAAAGGAGGAGCATGAGTGGTGGGGAATGGCGGGAAGAATGTTAGGCCAGTGCGCATCTCTCTCCCCACTACCTCACTGGCAAACTCAAGTTAGACAAATTTTCGGAATCTCTCTTGTGTGTGAATGTTCCTGAATGGAGAGGAGCTCGTTAGGGCAGGTTGGATATTGCGGGAAAGAAATGGATGTGTAAAATTACATATAACTCGTTATAAGAAGAGAATTTTTTTTTCATTATTCTCAGCAGTGATGTATTCATCAGTTTCCACGAGCGCTCAACGCAGCTGGAACACGGGGAAAGTGCTGCTGCTTGTGTAATTATCCGCTTTGAGAGTTATGGGAACATTTTTCGCGCATTGGGCACCAGGAGCGGAGTGCGCATCAATTGGACTAATCCAGGGCATGCACCAGTCATGCGGTAATTTACAGATCTACTGGTTGATCCATGGACCGGTTGCCTCATAATGTTTCCGCATACTTCTCAAAAACGAGCGCGTAGCAAGTAAATCATCCGCACTTGGCTACTGAAATTCATCGCAACAAGGACCAATAAGATTTTTACATAGAAAGAGAAAATACGTGAGATAAAAAAAAACAATTGAGAGCCCGAAGATGGCTAATAATCAAAATGTTTATGTTAAAACTTAATTTTTTGCCTCTGCGTTATGGCGTGCTAGAGTTACCCCCACTTAAAATATTGCAATTTTTATCATTCCTCCATAGGGTGTTGTATTGGAATTATCGTTATGTGGCGGTGAGTGTTCCTCAATTTTCTATAAACTTTGTGTACATAAGGATCATGTGACATGAAATTCTCACATCGTCAAAGATTGATGATGGTGTTTGGCTGTAAAAAAAATAATAATAAAAATTAAATAGCTAAATATTTTACATTAAAAAAACAAACTTTTATTTTATAATTTTTATATTCTTTTTGAAGTACCACGTCCTTAACCGTGAAAAAAAATTGAACTTGAGTAATCTGTAAATTTTATGAGCCCGGTTTTTTTCACATTTTTTTTTTTTAAATATTTAACAACAACTTTATTATGATAAAATTACAATCTGCCTGATTGGGCTATAAGTAATTGTGATAAATGATCTCATTCATACCAATTTTCACATTTAATTTTTTTTTTTTTTATATTTCCGGTGGAATGTACGGCGTACATGAATACGTAACCATTTTTACGTCCAAAATCAAAGAACACCCAAAATGACAGTCACAGTATGAATATCAGGCTGGATTATAACTGATAAGTTTGACATATTTATTAGTTTAGCTGAAGAAGCGTCATATCTCATTTTTTCTTTAGACTCCTTAGGGCCAGTACTGCGCCTGCGCTAAACCACTGCATAACGTTTTCGTATCGCTCTATAAACCAACTGTTTTGTTACCGTTCATAGGAAGTGTCCAGTTCGTCAAACCGTCTCAACCGACTACTGGGTGAACGGTCCCCGGAGGAGCTATCTACAGGTGAGTGGATAGTGGAGTTGTGGACTAGATTGCCAATAGCAAGATTCACCTCACATAACATAGCAAAGGCGGCCATATTGCCTAGGCCAACTGTCAGCTGTAGTAGAGATAAGAGTGGGGAGTCCGCAAAGCCCTCATAGCATCTCAGCCAGGTGCTAGCGAAGGAGGCTCTCAACTTAGTTACGTGCGTTCGCGGCTACACCTTGCCATATATTTTTTTTATTTATTTTTTTTTTAAAAAATACTGAATAATTCAGAAAAATACTGCTGATGAAACATGCGTTTCTATCAGCAGTTAATGTCTGCAGAAAATAAGAAAAAACGCACAAGGTCGTTAGGACCTACCCCCACTTCGTCGCCGGTCAAACGTAAGCCGCGGCGATCAAACCGAAACATAGCTCCTGTCAATTCTTCAGCTCCCAGCAGCTCTATGGAGGAACTACCATCACTACCAAGCACATCTAAACAAACAACAACTCATGAGTCTCCGTTTTTCACGCCCAATAGTTATGAGGTGTTGAAAAATATTGAGGTAGAGGACATGGACTCTACACAAACACCCACACAGCCCAAGCCACCGGCAATATTCGTACGAAACATTGGTAATTTTAAATTACTATGTACCCAACTAAATAAAATTGTAGGTACAGGGAAATACACTTGCCTCAATCGGGCCCGAGACACAAAGGTTTCTCCGGACACTCCGGACACATACCGTACAATAATCAAATACTTAGATGAGACAAAGGCCGACTTTCATACCTACCAATTAAAGCAAGAAAGATCGCTGCGGGTGGTGATTAGAAACCTGCATCCCACTACACCAGCGGACGAGATAGAGAAGGAGCTCTTAAGCCTAGGATACAAGGTTCGCCAAATTACAAATGTGCTCCGTGAGGAAACACAAGAAAATAATGCAAAAATCAAGACACCACTGCCCTTATTCTTTGTGGAACTAGAGCGAACACATGGAGTGGAAAAAATCTACGACCTCACCCACTTGTATTACACAAGAGTCCAGGTCGAAAAGCCTTACCCGAAACGCGATATAGTTCAATGTCATAATTGTCAAGCATATGGGCATACAAAATCATACTGCTACCACCCTCCCAGGTGTGTAAAGTGCAGTGGGCAGCACAAAAGCGAATTGTGCAAGAAGCCCCTAAAATCACCTGCTGTATGCGTGCTCTGTCAACAAGGCCACCCGGCAAACTATAAAGGCTGTGCGGCATATAGAATTCTGAAGTCCAGAAGCGAACAACGTAGTCGTCCTGAAGAAGAAACGCCAGCCACAGGCAGCCCAAGAAGCGCCCCCGCCAGAAGTTTGAGGCCTTCAGTATCTTTTGCTGACGCTGTTCGGAACAGAGAGCAGTCACAGGCATTGCCCACTCCTCCTCCACAAGTTCTTCTTCCCCAGCACTCCGTTCATCCCGTCAACCAGCAAACTCAATCCCATCCTCAACCACACATCTCGCATATCCCACCACCTTCAAGCTCTTCAGATCTCACCAGCCTTTTAACCTCATTCCTTACAGAGTTCAGAACCCTAATTACCCCTCTCATTTCCCTTCTTACAAATCTTGTCTCCTACCTTATCCCCGTTAAACAAAATCCATAAGTGGATCCTTCTGACTCCTTATCCATTCTCCTTTGGAATGCGAATGGTGTTCGCACCCACACTAACGAACTGACAGCATTACTCCATGACAAAAACATCGACGTAGCTCTAATTACTGAAACAAGACTTACAAGTAAACGACCATTTACCGTTCGACAGTACCAGACTTATCGAACTGATCACCCTGATGGAAGAGCTCATGCAGGTACCGCTGTCATTGTCCATAACTCCATATCCCACCACCTAGTTCCTTTGGTAGCACATGATTTCCTTCAATCCACTGCAGTGTCAATCACCACCCTCACTTTTCCCCTTACTCTAGCATCAGTGTACTGCCCTCCCAATAAATCCATTACCGATTCCCAATTCATCTCCTTTCTAGACTCCATCGGGCATCGTTTCCTTGTGGGTGGGGACTTTAACGCAAAGCACCAGCACTGGGGCTCAAGATCCACAAATACACGAGGACGTGCTTTGCTGTCTGCACTCACACGGAGACATTGCTCCACTATCTCTCCTGACACAGCCACCTATTGGCCATCTGATCCCAACCGAAATCCTGATCTCCTTGACTTCTTTTTCTACAATAGTTTAGGAACACTAAACTATTCACTCAAGCGCCTCGATGACCTTTCCTCCGACCATAGCCCCTTATTATTAACCATTTCCCTAAATCCAATTCACAAACTGCCTCCTCCTTCATTTATTAGAGGCCCAGTGGACTGGGACCACTTCCGCCAGATTCTTACAGACTCTGTAGACCTCAAAGTACCTCTGAAAACATCCCAAGACCTAGACGATGCAGTGCATTCCTTCACTACTCTGATCCAGAGGTCGGCCTGGGAGGCATCGTCACCCCACCGTCACCTAAAAATTCACAATCAAAATCCTTTACCTCAGTATCTCAAAGACCTAATCAAATCCAAACGCCACTCAAGAACAGTGTGGCAAAGATCCCGACATCCTGCTGATCGTCGCTCATACAATCAGTACTGCAGGCTGGTAAAGCGGCAATTGGCATCCTTCCGTTCCGATTCTTTCAATTCCTATCTCTCCTCCCTGTCTACCAGGGACAACTCCTTATGGAATCTAACTAAGAAAATCCTAAAATACCATCCTGTTTCACACCCACTCCGTCGTGATGATGGGTCCTGGGCGGCTTCGGATGGCGAGAGGGCGGAAGAATTCGCACTTCATCTTTCCCGTACATTCACTCCTCACCTTACTCCTCAAAACAATACTTATCACCCAACTGTTAAAGATTTCCTCACTTCACCTATCCCTCTCTCACTACCACCAAAAGCCGTTAACCCCTCCGAGGTTAAATATCTTCTGAAAAAATTACCTTACCGAAAATCTCCAGGATATGATCTCCTTACTCCTCGAATCCTCCAACAACTTCCTCCTAAAGCCATAATCTTCCTAACCTATATATACAATTGCATTATCCGAACGACGCACTTTCCTCTCCTCTGGAAACATTCCATTATTGTCTTATTCGCCAAACCCGGTAAACCACCCAATGACGCCTCATCTTACCGTCCAATTAGCCTACTCCCTATCCTCTCAAAAATATTTGAAAAACTCCTATTAAAACGCCTACTTCCAATTGTTGAATCCAAAAACCTTTACCCTAGTCATCAGTTTGGTTTCCGCCAACGACATTCCACAGCTCAACAAGGCCTTCGCGTTGTTGATCACATATCCTCAGCCCTTGAAACCAAACAGTATTGCACTGCTGCCTTTCTGGACATAGCTCAAGCTTTTGACAGGGTCTGGCACGCAGGCTTGCTTTACAAGCTCAAAGGATATTTACCGCAAACCCTATTCCTAATCCTACAATCCTACCTTTCAAACCGTTTCTTCCAAGTCCGCTGTGGTTTAGAATATTCTAACTACTATCCCATTAAAGCAGGAGTTCCACAGGGCAGCGTCCTGGGTCCCACCCTCTATAATCTATACACCGCTGATGTCCCCTCTACCACCAATACCTTCTTGGCAACATTCGCAGACGACACTGCAGTCCTGTCAACCCATCCAGACCCTAATATAGCATCCCAAAACCTTCAAAAACACCTCGACGAGATCGAGTATTGGTGCAACCAATGGCGAATCAAAGTCAATGAAGGAAAATGTTCCCACATAACCTTTACCCTTTGCCGCAAGTCCTGTCCACCAGTCTTTTTAAATTCAATTCCTCTCCCTGTGTCTGAGACAGTACGGTATTTAGGCTTCCATCTCGACAAAAGACTGACATGGAACCCACACACGAGGCTAAAAAGACAAGAACTAAACAGACGCTTTGGACAACTGTACAGACTACTTCGAAGGACATCCCACCTCTCAATAGAAAACAAACTACTTATTTACAAGGTTATACTTAAGCCAATCTGGACATACGGAATAGAGCTATGGGGGACAGCAAAAAAGTCGAACATCAAGCGCATCCAATCCTTTCAATCAAAAGTCCTAAGAACAATAGTAAATGCCCCTTATTACGTCAGCAACAAAACCCTTCACAATGATCTGAATATACCCTATATTCTTGAACTCATCCCTTCCAAGTTCATAAAATTCCATAGTAACCTATCCAACCACCCTAATTCCCTAGCACAGTCATTGCACTGCACCACTCACCCCTATAATCCTCTTCGGAGATTAAAACGGCAGTGGCCTCGTGACCTGCTATAACTAAGTGATAGTGGGAGTTCTGGCAATGGCCAGTTCCTCTAATCATGTCCTGAGCGTCTGTGGCTCTCGCGCTCTTGGTCAGCCTCCGCTGGCTTATCCAGTGACGCGGCTGACGTAGGAGCGTGGGGGACTCCCCAAGACTCCGCTTCCTCCTTCGCATGCGAGGGAGGTGACCCTTGTGGACTTGGGGGGCCTCTGGGCTGTTTGTAAATATTGTATGAATGAGCGAGTGAATGATGAATTGTAAATATAGTATGAATGATGACATTTATCTCAATTACTCATTGCCTAATAAAAGGCAGATTGTAATTTTATCTTAATAAAATTGTTTTGAAACTGAAGACTCCTTAGGGTGTCACGATTTAAAAAAAATATAAAAATTAAAAAAACAGGAAACAATAAAGAATCCACACCAATTAAATTGTGTCGGACCGCGAGATAAGCCATGGTTTACTGACTGGCTTAAGTCATTCCTCAACTGCGTAGAGTATCGTTGCTATTTTGTTTTTTTCAAGTTTGAATTTGAATGTTTCGCGCCGGCGGGTAAGGGTCCTTCATAATAACGATATATAAGGCATTATTTACGATTGGCTGCCTGCTTACTGTGCTATTTCTACCGCCCTCTAGGTTGAACCGGCCGAGGGTTGGTCAGTTCCTCGATGACATTCTGTTTGAAAACATCTTATGCGGACGTTTGCCCCACCCCCTTCATTATTTTATAGTTTGTATGAAGTCTACGGATATCCATTTTTGCTCATCAATACCTTACACTGCTTCATAAGATACATCAAGGTAAGCGTTATTACTTAATTAATTTCCCCATCTGAGCCTACCAAGAAAATTTATTTCCCTCTTTTTTGTTCTTTAATTTCTATACAGTTAGCTATAAAACTAAATATTTTAAATACCGCATAACCTTATAGCGTTTGCTAAATTTTAAAACTTTTTTTCCCATGTCTCGTATTCGACTAATATTCCTTCCTTGGCCAAATAAATCTATGGGCAAGTTTTTCACGGGAGGATAAGTTTTCTTATCGTTTATCCCTATTTGATAAAAAAAAAAGAGTCATAAACTTTTAGTTAATCAAATAATTAGTTAAAAATAAATGAGGCAAAAAAAGGAGGATTTCAAAATAGGCAGGGCTTAGCTTGAGTTTCTTATGTACTTGTTAACTGATTATAAAAAAACGGTATATTTGACCAAAAAATATTTCATTTCGTTCATTAAACCATCTAGAAAATCCGCTTTCTAAAACAAAAAAAACAACTTGTAAATAGCTAAAACAAAACCTGTTCAAACATGCTTGGGACCTATTAAACACTTTTGTTTCATAATATATATTAAGTTCAGTTCGATTGGCTCATCAGTATACGTGGATCACTTGGACCGACAGACCAACGTATAGACAAAGTAGCTCCGCACCTGTTCGAAAGTAGAGCCTCTCCCTTCGGCATTGACAGTTAATTTATTAGCTGAATATTACACAGTTGCCATTAAGGGAAATACGTACACGTGGTTCTAGCGGCAATTCGCATGGAAAATACAAACTTCGTTCATTGTAACTACAAAGTGCTACTTTAATCTTTTCCTGATAGCAGTGAACAAACAGCCTGTTGTATTGTAACAAAGGCACCGGAGCATGGAATTATAAAAGGCTACTTATCATGAGTGTGGTAGTTTACGGTTGGGTAGAACAAAAGTAACAATTCTCTATGACGCCGGCTCACAAATAGAGTTTTGATTTAAACCAACCTTGTACAGAATTAGTCTCAAGTCAAGTTTTTTTTTTATTATATATTTGTTGAATCGTCAGTTCACGTTATCCTTTGTCGGAATCTTTTGATTTTTTTTCTCTGGGTATAAAAATTAATAGGCATCTCCATTTCTCTACCCATTTTAGTAACAAAATAGAAAAAGTACGACACAGGTCTTACTGGCTAACTTTACCCAACTTGTCGCTTCGTCTCAAACTAATGATATACAAATGTGTCCTCCGTCCAGCTCTGGTGTACAGTGCCCCGCTATATACTTACTTGACTGACAATACTGCTAAAAGTCTCCAACAATTCAAGAATGGGATCATGAGAAAAGTGGCCAGAATCTCTTTCGAGAGGTTAAAGAACGCCGACCGGCACCCGTTTTGCAGCTACTGTTGTGAAATGTAAGCAGAAGGCTTGTCATGAGCTATCGGTATCGTCGTTTTTCCAAAAGGTTTGAGGTTCTCACTAACTGGGAGTGAACTTTTAAGATCATACTTCTACAGGGTCATTTCTGTAGTACGTTGATCTTCACCTCGGCGGTAATCGTCGGGCAACTCAAAACCAGTGTGCCGTCGGTGGGTGAGTTCACCCACCGGAGACAAGTTTTTTGACTCGTTGCAGCACCTAACAAACCCAGTGTTAAACACTATGACCCTACCATTCCCGCATCGATGGCAACGGACTGTCGGGGAAAATTAGGTTAAGGTTTTGATAGTTTTATATCTATAATTCATAAGGTGAGCTCATCACTTTTAAACATGTTTAGACAATGAATGTATAATGTACATTATACTTTTGTAACAATCCCAAATCACAATCTAAAATTATTAAAAATTATATAAAATGTAGCCAAGCTACAGGACATATAATGACCTATTGTAAATAGATTCATTTATGTAGTCTATACTGATTTCCATAATTTATAATAACAACGGGATATGAATAATAAAAATAAAAGTTATTAATACACATAATATATGAATCTCCTAATTTTAACAACATTGGCATAACTGTTTTTATTCTAATGTAAAAGAAACAATTATAAAAATCATTGTGATGTTTGGCATTGCATTGTTTTATAATTCAGAGAGTATGATGATATTCCTGTACTTAAATCATGAAGATCTATAAGCCGAGATCTGTACTTCGATTTCATGGTATTCATTCAGTTCATTATTTTCAACAATTCACTCAAGTACGTAGAACTGAAAAACGTTGTAGTTGTACTTGTACGATACGTTTGTCAAGAATGGAAATTAGTTTCTGTCAACTACATGTCAGAGGTTACCATCTGGTATATTGAATTTTAGGACAATGTCGTTCTGAACATATAAAATTTCCAGCTCCATTCCTTCTACCCTCACTGGAACGAACTCTGCAATGTATCAGCCCTATAGGTTCATTTGTTTGAAAGGATTAATAAAAAAGATGACCATTGATTATTTGAGATATTAAACTGTTGAAATCGCTTTTCAAACAGGTCTTGAAGTAATTGAAGGTTGATAACAAATACTAATTAATTTTCAAACGTAGTCCTTTAATTCTAATTAATTACAAATTACAAAAGGTTGCCATGCGCCATTTTTTATACGTACAAAAAATATTAAATGAATATTTTTCAATTTGTTTTTTCAGTCTAAAGTTCTTAATTGATGATATGTTGAAATCAAACTAATATACATTGGATACGTGTTTTCTGTTGGCTTCCAAAACATTACTTTTTAATATAGCTTTGTAATTATTTTTGCTTTACCTTTTCTTATATTTCAAATATGTCTAAAAATAGAACTTAAAATCTCAAATAGCTAAAGCTTGGCCTAAGGAAGCTTAATAAAGAGCTAAATTTTCGCGTTTAAATTTTATTTCCTTTGTCAAACGTTCCCCTATTGTTTTTTAAACAACACAGAATTCGCAATACATCTTAAACGTTTTGAGACCGATCGAATCATTTCCATGATTGCTACCGTGGAACACAGCGGGCACAGGTGATCGTCGCTCACCTGTTTGAAAGTAGAGCCTCTATGTTTGCGCTCGGGCAATACTCATTTAGTCGGTGAGCATCGTTTTAAAACTTCAAAACTGGTACGATGATTATTTAGCTTTGTAGCCAGTACAGCAACCATCCATATTCCATAATTCAGTCGAAGTTCAGGTAATTTATAGACGATTCGTGAAGTATTTCCTTAACTTACTAATGATGTTGATTTTGAGATGCCGAATCAGTTTCATGTTCCATCATAAAAGTATTATTTATGACAGATAACCTTTTCTGTTATTAATTAAAAAAATTCACTGGTCTATTATAAAAATAAAACATAATAATACCACTAATATTGGGTTAGTCTTGGCCAGTGGTCGGCAAGACGGGATCAGACATGAGCCAAAAAGTAGTAAAATATACATTCTTTACTTTTAGATGAGCCATAAAACATTTAATAATACAAAAATACATGCCTATTGGAATAAAATTATAATAAATTAATGGGAAAATATTCCGAGTCAAGAGGTAGGTAATCCGTCCCCACATTTTTTAAGCTGAATTCAAAATGGCTGGTTGGTTCTGCACTATTTATATTTTCCCGAACTCCTGTGCGTAAACCTCTCGGTTCAATTTTTATCAGATTTATAAAAGGGTATGCGCAATTCTTGTTTGAACAATATGTACCAAAATTAATTTTTTACCGATAAAATGTATCAATAATAAACTTTTTTTTTTTTTCAAATGTCTGTCCAAAAACAACTTAGAAAGTTAAATAATCGCATTGAATGATGGTTGGAATTGGGTTCTTTTTTGAAGGGCTGTCAAAATCGTTTCTGTAACTAGGGTGAGAATGGTCAAGATAGTTTCCTGACAAAGAGGCAACTTACGACCCAGATGATGTACCTATATTGTTCGGGAAGAAAAAAAATGGTTAAATTCATATAAATATATATATATCGGGAATATTCCCCGATTCAAGGATGAGTTTGGGGACTAGGTAATTTTAAGTTTAGAACTTATGTATTAGGCAATATTGTGACGCCTAGTCAGTTTTTCTTGATCATTTTAATGGGTACAAGATTGTGTTTTGTTCTTTATTTATTGTTTTTAAAATTGTGTACCGATTCAACTAGTTTGTTTCTTTTTTGTTTGTTTTATTATCGCATTTGTAACTTTTATGTGCCCTTTTTTTATATTCAGAAATGGAATTTTCATATTTTGTAGATACTGTTTAATATTTTAAATATTCTCAATAATAAAAACATTGGGCTTTGTAGTTTGAATCCTGCTCTTTTCTGGCAATACTCAACCCCTGTACTAAGGCATGATTTACTATGAGAAACAAGTGAGAAGTCGGAGTGAAAAATTCATTGTGATCAGCCAAATTCTTTGGGTATGGTGTCAAAAAAAAAGAGAGGTCGACGATTCTCACCCCGTATGTCAGTAATGTTTTAAACCTGGCATGTTAATTAAAATCTCTGTTTTTACGACGAATAATAAATAAATTGCGTATTGCTAAAATATTGACCAAAAAAACTTTTTATGTAATTGAATGTATTTTAACTGACGCGTAATCTGATGCGTTGTGGAATTTACTTAAAAATAGTTAAGTCAGAAAGTCGAAACTATGAGTTTTGACCAAACAGTGTCACAGTTTTGCCAGTGCTACCGTAAAGTATCAAAAGCACTGTCTGTATGTGTCCAACCAAAACATGGCGTCAGGTGGCGTGTGGTTGTTGGCAAACCATGTTTACTGTTTGTTGTTATTCTCTGAGGAAGTTCTTGAGAAGAGCCTTCGTGAGGTCCGCGAAGCGGTCGCCCCACCCCACGAAGAGGATGGAGAGCAGAAGAGCAGATTTGCGGGAGGGGATGAGGAATTCCACAGTGAGAGGGGAGACCTCGGGACCAGTCGTGCTGTAGGTGTTGTTTCGGGTGTTGCTCTTGTACTGTTCAGCCGCTTAACTGTTGCCGGTCGTCGTCTTCTCCAGGGCGTATGCTCCAGCGTCTTCGATGACCGAGCTCCAATGCTTCCAGTTCCAGCCCTTCGTCATGTATCCAGGTACGCCCTTAACTTAAGCTGCCTTTCAATCCAGGAACAGTTCAAAGATAATTAAGATATTAATAATCAACGGATGCAATAAGCTTCTCTATTGATATAGTTCTATGAATGTCCTGGATATCTGACTGGCAATATTTTGCATGGGTTTGCGCCGGGTACAGCTCCAGCTTCCTTTCCTCGTTTTCCTTTTCGACGGCTGCCCC
Source organism: Acanthosoma haemorrhoidale (assembly GCA_930367205.1). Taxonomy (NCBI): domain Eukaryota; kingdom Metazoa; phylum Arthropoda; class Insecta; order Hemiptera; family Acanthosomatidae; genus Acanthosoma; species Acanthosoma haemorrhoidale. Next base: position 79,959,550 of record OV884009.1, on the reverse strand, counting down.
ACCTGTTGATTCTCCCTCTTCGGTCTTGCTATTAAATTCACCGCTGATTATTGCCAAAATAATGATTCATTTTTAACGTCTAGCAATGTTTTTCATGGGTGTCACTCCTTAGATTTTAGCTCTTTTTTTTAATAGTTCACGGTTGGAACCCCCCCCCCCCCCCTCTACCGAACTCATTTACTCAAGAAATTTTCATGATGCTTTGAATACTTCATTCTGCTAGTAAGTTACTACATTTTTTGTGTACGGTCAACGATTCACTTGAGTCTATTAACATTACTGATACTATTAATTCAGTTTGAAAACAGAATAAACTGAACGCATATAAGGAATTGTGGCGAATTTATGTATTACTCTAATAAAATGATGAAAGAGAATGTTTGTATATTTATAGAAGTGCATGAAATCGTCTTTCGGAATGCGATGAATGCGTGCGGAGTAGATCGGTCTCAAAAATGACAGTAGATCACTTTTTTATATTGCGTCTGTTTTAATTTTATTTAGTGGTCATATCCACTCTAAATTATGGGTGGGCTATGTTGTTGCCATTCTTTTCGGACATGAGAGTTCAATTGAACCCCTTCTTGCCTGACCCAACTTTTAGTCTGGGATTGTAGCAGACTTATTACATGTTATTTTTTGTCTTTAGTGCTATCTGTGCATAGGAGATAAGGCTTCACACCAGGCGCTAAACAAATTGCTCAACAGGTATTCGCCATTAGTTTGTTTTATGCGACCATTATATATAGATTGTCTTTCTTTTTTTTCAAGTCCATGTATAGCCGTCTGACTAAGCCACTGGTATTGAAAATTAATTTGTCACAGCTAAAATATTTACTTTTGAAGGAATAAGGTAAATGGCTTTTAATGGTACTTTTAATTAGATACAGGGCCATAATCGTCGCATCCGTTGGTCTGTATGTTCTATGTTAGAAGTTTAGGTTGTCTATTCGATTTAAACCTATCCCGGACTGCGCGTTTGGTTAATACGAATTGATGACAAGTATGTCAATAAAGTATCTCTCTAGACACCGGTCAGATTTTGAATTTTTCTACGTGTTAGTTCAAAAAGAATTAAAAAAATATGCAAGTTTTAGATGTTAGCAATTGAAGTCTCGTTTTTCATTCTTATGCAGTTTTCTTTGGTCAATCCTTTAGCTATTTACGATATTTTTTTTATTTGTTGTATTGACGATTTATAAAGATTGAGATGGTTAAACAAAAAAGTAATGGTTATCTTTGATCAAAGTTTTTCCCAACCATAATTATTTAAGAAACGAACCTCTCCATAACTGTGTCTCAATATTATTCCTTCACTTTTCTCGTTCTTTCGTATATTAAAATAAAATATGTAAATTATAAATAAGTGTATAATTGATGTAATAATTAAATTAAGTCAAAACGTTTCAATTACATTTTACGAAGTATGCTGTGATGAGGCAAAATGAGTAAGTAAGTATGCATGTAGCTCAGTTATAACAAATTGCGCATGACTTTGAAGATTATATCGATATAGAACCCTCATAAACTCTAGTACTTTTAATTACGATTTATGTCTAAATAACTGTTATTGCCAAACAAAAGTGTATGTTATAATGGTGTTTAAAATACCAAGTTTAGTATTTACAAGATGTTACTTGAAGAGGTCGGTAGCAGCACATGAATGGTTCTGGAGCGCTCTAGTTTTTTATACGTACAAAATGTCCACTGAGAGACAGACGTATCCACAAGGGTGTACCCCATTTTTTACCGCCTGACGAAACCCAAAAAAACTTGATGCGTACCCGAAATAAACCCACTCTCTTTGAGCCTTTCATGTTTTTTTCCCGACCGTTTGCCTCCAGAAGGAAGCTTGTTGTTAGCCACACATTGTAAGATAACTAATTAGTGATGAATCACCAGCACAGTTTTACTATAAAACTTTTTTTTTTCTTGTTGTGGGCGACTTTAACAGTGCTAGGTTTCCGAATAGAATTGTGTATTATATTTTATGGTCCATTTTTCAAGTTTAATAATTAAAAAACAGAATAAATCAATGCATTGTTTAATAGCAATAGGACACAGATTTTATTAGTTAAACTTTTTAAATTTTCAAAATTTTATGTTTCTTCATTATTTTCTTAAAATGTATAAAAATTTTCATAATCCTATGATTGTAGTTAAGTAGAGGCACCCGAAAACTTTTCTTTTTAGCCAGTGCCTGAACTTTTCCTGACTATATGTCAAGTTGGATACAATACATATCATAGGATTACTTTGACATGCTTACTTGTTACTTAAATACAGTCATTAGTTATCAAATATATATATAAGTTATGTTACTTATTTATGTAAGTAATGAGTAAATGTAGTTAATAATTTTATTATTCTGTGTCAAATACGATAGGTTAACGATTGTAATTCCGTGCATATATTGTTGATTATTACTATATATTTACCTTACCAGGTACAGTACAAAAGCGTCGGCTTCCCCCCCCCCTCAAGTTGGCCCAAACCAGAAGCTTTCAAAAAGCCGCCGGGTCACTTGATCTTTGAATAAAATAATGTAGATTAGAGCTAACTAGATTTTCAAATTATAATTTCAGAAAAATCTAGTAAAAACAAACTGAACTGAGGATGTTTAGGTTTGAATTTTTTTTCGATTTTTCTTTATCGTTCTTTCTGCTATTGGACCTTAGCGGATTTAGCGGTCTGGGTAACATAGAACATGCGTTAAAATTTCCTACAAACATACGAAAGACTTTTCGAAGGTAAAACCTCTGCGATCGGGCTCGATGATATCCAATATATTAATGTCTATTCGGAGACCAAGATATCAAGGGGAAAAAAATATGACGGGCCCAGATGATGGAAGCACGTGCTCCAGGTGTGAATACGCCCCCACTTCCGGTCCTATAAATAGCTGTGTTATTGTCAGGCACTTTTAGAAAGATAATTAATAAGGTCTTGGGTCATAGCTAGTCGGATTATATGTTTGTCCGGTCTAGGGAGGCTACCTTAAAGCGACCGGCGCCATACAGTATCGAATCCTTATCGACGCCTAAAACATTTGGTTAATGTCCGTGTTACAAGATCGATCATGGCATTTATTACTCTGCGATAGCGACCATCTGTGGGCAACCCGACTCCTAAAGTTGGGGTCGGGTTCGCAGCCCGCGGAATCCTATACATTTGATTGTACAAACTATTACGTAGACCTGTTATGGAATTAAAGTACATAAAATGTGTTTTCTATAATGCTTATCATCTGTGATCATCCTTCAAAATTACTTGGTTTATTCCTATAAATATTTGAATGTTATATGACTTTGAAGCGTTTCCATGTACCAGCTCAGAAGGTAATTATCACAACCATTCAATCTGAAGCTTTCAAACTGACCTTAAAATTGGGATCGATTGTACGGATAATTCTTCCCAACTGTTGAATAAAAGTAAAATTGTTTTAGTTCTACGCTCGAAAAAACATTGGTAAACTAGCTTTTTTTTTTTTTGTAAATTCCAGTAGCTGTTTATATTAGGTGTGAAAAAGGATATTATCCATTTTTACATTCCTTTTGTCACGAACGTATTTTTTTTTACCGTGCACGGTATAAAGCTGTTCTGGACGCTTTGCCTCGTATTAATCCGTTTACCACAAAACAAGGCCTTTGGCATTGTGGTTTGTTTAAACGAACAGTCCATTATCCAAGGTTTATATAAATTACGATAAAACCTTAACAAGATGAAATTTATCTCTTGCGGTCTGTTTATTTAGAACATTCGATCTTAGAATTCCTTGTTTACGACGAGGAGAAAACAAAAAAAACAACAGTATGAAGGTTCAAGGGAAAAGAATCAAACCTAGACGGAACGGCCCGGAGATATTTATTGCCGAATACGAAGGAGGAAGATCTACTTTCAAAAGTCATCTTGACAGTTGATGCATATGACGCTGTGCAGCTATAGGAGTACTTGTGCATACAACTAGTTTATTTAAAAAACTAACGCAATTTAAAATATATCCCATTTTATTTTTCCTGACACTTGCTGATCGCGAGTAATTTATAATCATCAAGCACTGAAGGGCAACTTGATCGGCGTGCTTATTGAAGACTGGTTGGCATTGCGTCCGCTATTAAAGTGTTTGAACCAAAGCGCTGCCTTATTTCGAGACAGCATTAGCCTTCCAATTCAAATTGGGAAATAATATTTAGGCAACTGATCCTTAGTTTACAAAATGTTTAAATGGTGAGAGAGATAATTTCTTTATTTAACGTTATGAACATGAATGGGCTCATTACATACAGTTATAGAGTGCCGCTTAGCTACAACTATAATGCTCATAATACTTAAAATTCAAATATCCTATAATTAGGGAAACACAAAACAAAATCCTACTAAAAAGACTACTACTAAAACTAAAAGATTAATTTATAGTGGTACTTTAGTATAAAATTTATGCCTTCATGCGTCTTCTTCCTTGTTGAAACATCATGCACAACACTTGTTTCTTAATTATTGTTACACCTCTTACCATTGCCAAGAAACCGTTGAGTACTTCCTTTTACTACGTTTTAAAGTCGGGTGAATTAATTAATTAATTCCGGGTGAAAAGTCGGCCTAGGTGAATTAATTTCTTATTTTCCGCATTTAAAAGAAGTTACTAATACAGATTTATGGCGAAACCGAAGTTAACATAGGTCTAACAAGCGTTTTATAAACCTTGTATTACCTTAAATTTTATCGGTAATTTATAGAAAACTTTATCTCGTTCAAGGATTTATTTATTTATTTACGTATGTGCTAATGTAGTACAAGATATGCTTTTAAGCTGTTCAATGGCTGTCATTGGAAGTTGTAAATCTTTCTAAGACAGAGTTCCTCGATCTGCCCACGCCTCAGACAGCCGAGAAGAATGACGGCAGATTTTCGATAAAACCGATGACAAGGAAGCTTTTCTCGCCATCTGTGCCGTGTATTTTTGAATCCCTGTTCGACTGAAAGTCGTGGAATTTGACTGAAGTTTCATTTGCTGAGCCGACGGAATGAAAAACAGCTAAAACTCTACGAGACGTGTGTCGTTTTAACTACTTCTTAATAAGAATATAAATATTTTTCTTGAATGTTGAGAGTAGAAAAAGCATCACTGTATCAAAATAAAAGTCTTAATTTTCATTAAAATAGTGGGCGCGAATTTTTTGTAGCCTCAATTTCACGTAGGGTGATCATCAAACTCTACTGTCCCAAAAGCACTTAAAATAAAAATGACCCCTTGAAAAATGAATTATTATTTAACAATATTTTCTTTCATTATATTGAGTAGGGCAGTAATGTGTGAAGCGACTTTAGTGGACTGTAACGATAAAAAATATTTAAAACTCCCATTAAAATCGTGTTTGATACTAATTTCAGACATACATTCAAGTCGAAATGTTATCCATTAGTAAGTTTGATGAAAACCAGACAGCTCTCTTTCATCGACCTAAGATCTCCGAACTCTTCTACTTAAAATTGGCAGCACATCTAGTGATTCCACGAATTTAAAATCATGAGTACCTACCTTTGAACCCACCCCTCCAAAGAGAGTCGTCAGACCATATCATTACCATTTGCGTTCCAAGTCATATCGTAGAATTAAACAAAATCGAATTTTGTGGGTCATATCTTACTGATTTTGATCAGGAATGTTATGGGGGTTACGTTAACACTTGTGGGATTCTGACGTAACCAACTAAGGGTTATATACTCACAGCTAAAAATGAACTCACGGTATAAAAAAAATGCAATGGATAATAATTAAAAAAAAAAAAAGGTCGATTCCAATGTAACATTCACTAAAAAAATTATTTATCTGCGCAACACAGGGGATTGGTAAAGTGTATTGTGGTTCGTTTGTTTAACGAATATGTTGCTAATTGACTTATAAAATTTTGAAGCGTATTGACATGGAAGTCGGTATTTAAATTATTCGATTGGGATGGGTGTATTGGACTTGTAGGACGGAACGAGTTGAAGTTTCGAAAGGTGCACATTGCCTAGTTGGCGGAGCAGATCCGAGGCGAGGAATGCTGCCCGATTCGATTCGGCCTTGTCAACGGCCATACAGCGACAGACGCAAAAATTGAAAGAAAAACTCCCTCCTGGGTACTTACTCACTGGGGAAGGCTACGGTTGTGGGGTCCAAGATTTCTTTGAGACTTTTTCCCCTGATACTAGGTCGAAATATATTCCAAATAATTTCTGAATGAATAACTGGCCGACGAAGCGAAGTAGGTAAAAATATTTGTTCTGCAAACAGGTAACGAATAAAATAAAATAAGTGAAAAAAAAAAAAAAAAAACTTGTTAAAAACGTTCGTTTGGAACCCCTCTAAAAACCTGTAAATATTAATTTTCTTGCAACAATGACCAAGTATTGCCGAAGGAGAAACGTTGTTCCGTCAATATCTTTTATGTCACTTTAACCTTCACAACTTTTTTAAATTTCATAAAAATCCAACTTTGTTATTACTACCTTTGTAAGTCTTAATTTGTTCTCTTTCAATTTAAGCCAACGTCAATTAGGTTTGATGTCTTTGTAAGTAAGAAAAATAAAGATGAAATTTAATAAAGCCTTAATAATTTTTATTTGATATCTTCGTTTCGAATTTATTTGCGGACATCGAGTGGGTGCAATTACGTGTAGTTGATAAGCCTCTAGATTGTAAGGTTGGGTGTACCTCACTGAAGTCATCAACTTATTCTTTTAATTCCATCATGTTGTGGCTCTTAAATAAGCTACGCTCTTATAATGAAATACGGTATATGTTTTACAGGGACTAGTTAAAAAAAACAACAATAAATCGTAGGATATGAAGACAGGAACTGTGTTCCCAAAAGTGGAACATATAATTTTTTTTCTCGGCTCCTAGGGACCGTTGGGGCTCGTACACGTGTCAAATATTTTTCGACCTAGTATCACCCAAAAAAAGTTTTATTGGAATCGGTGACCCCATGACCGTAGGCTCCCCTTTTCACGTATTCTATATCTCAGCTGTTGTCAAGGCTGCTTCTAACTCGTGAGAAACACATTTTTGGTGTTTCGTTGACTTTTTTTTTTTCCGAAACCAAAATCCTTATTGTTTTCACTCGTTTGCCCAAGTTGAAACCATGAGATTTTACGTAGTCCCGTTTAACATATGTAAGACAGAAAACAATTCTTCATAAAGGATGATTAAGCTCCATTAATTACCTACTTGGTATTTTAAAAACAATATATATATTTATAAATTTAATTTGGGTATACAATGGTAGACGTTCCGATTAACAGTATAGGTCATTAAAATTGCCTTTAACATCGTGTTCGCTACTTAAATGCAACCAGAGGCTTGCCCTGATGATGCAACCACATGAAAAATAAAAGGGCTCCCACCATTGAATTTCCCCCTGACATCATCTAGTTCCCCCTCATATAATGCATGTATACTTCTGCAATGCATCTATGAACATGGATTTTTCACCAAGGGAACATGTATTTAGAAACATTGACTCTCATTACAAGGCTCGAAACAACAGATATTCTTTTGCTCCATAAGAACTGTCCACTTCATATTACTTGACGAAAAGCGTTCATTCACGATGTCCCAAACAATACAGCCACTCAAATACTTTTGTACAAAAATACCAACTAGTGTTAACGTAAATAAGTGTTTATAAGAAACAAATATTGGTTTCACGTTTTTTATTTAGGCAGTGAGTTGAAGATTTCCGTACTTGATTCTTCGTCTGAGAGGAGGGAGGTTGGCTCGGGTTGATAGAAGAAAGATGTTATGTTATACATTATTTCCTAGTTATCAGGACCTCATTCAGAAATACATATATCGTGGAATCGTTGTTCACAAATGAATTTGATGAAAACTCGAGCATCATTTCATTATTGATTTTTATAAATTCACTAACTCGTTTAAAAATTGATGTCTACTACAAGAAGATGACACATATAAGGGAAATTTGACTCTAATGAATTTTATCATTGAGCGTGGACCAACCATCTGGATTGTTCCCTAGCTGTCGAGACCGCACGAATTAGCTTCCCTTGTAATAATCGATGTAATTCCAGACAATTAAAATGGCCAGGCTCGTTGACTCGATGTGGTGGCGTACATTCTAATTCCATTGCGGTCCCGGAGGCGGACAGATGGCGACTGTCTCAAGTATGGAGGTCGTATACAGCATTCGTGTCGTCAGGGTCGCAATCATCCTACCAGATGCTTGGACCACTGGCAATGGGTAAATTTCATTAGGGTAATTGGAGATGTGACTGGATGGGGGGAGGGGGCCGTTTCAAACCGACAATTATACTAGCTGATACAAGGACCAGTAGCATTGCCATCAACTGTTATTATTTGTTTGAATTTTAAGAAAAAAAAGTCGAACATCAAGCGTATCCAATCCTTTCAATCTAAAGTCCTGAGAACAATAGTAAATGTCCCTTATTACGTCAGCAACAAAACTCTTCATAATGATTTTAATATACCCTACATTCTTGAACTCATCCCTTCCAAATTCATGAAATTCCATAGTAACCTATCCAACCACCCTAATCCCGTAGCACAGTCATTGCACTGCTCCACTCATCCCTACAATCCTCTTCGGAGACTGAAACGGCAGTGCCCTCGTGACCTGCTATAAATGCGCAACAGTGGGAGTCCTGGCAATGACCAGCTTCTCCAATCATGTCCTGAGCGTATGTGGCTCTCGCGCTCTTCGTCAGCCTCGCTCGTATTCGGTGGCGTGGCTGGTGGGGGACTTACCAAGACTCCGCTTCCTCTCTCGCATGCGAGGGAGGCAACAACCGTGTGGACTTGGGGGGCCCCTGGGCTGTTTGTAAATATTGTATGAATGTGCGAGCGAATGATGAATTGTAAATATGGTATGAATGAAAACATTTATCTCAATTATTTATTGCCTATTAAGTATTAAGGCAGATTGTAATTTCATCATAATAAAGTTGTTTTAATAATAAAAGAATTTTAAGAAACTATTAAGGCAATAGGCTGTGTTAAATTATACCATATATGCAATACTGCATTCACTCTCTTCCTTACAATACTTATAATATACATTCATACGGTAAATAAATATATGAATATAACCCAGGAATCACCCAAATTCACCTGCAGGAATTTCATTCCCCCTCTCCAGCAAAGAAGGAGTTATCCACGCTCCTACAGATACATTACTGCTACTAAAAAAATAAATCAAAAATATATTGTCTAAGTACTAACATTAAAACAATTTTGAATATAGCCGGTTAGCTTTTCTTGAATTTAAAACAAAAGTTAATTGTACTCACATCGATACTTAGTAAATCATTTCTGTGCGCTACTTAATACCTATTACTTCGGTGTTCAGTCTTTGAGTAAATGTGTTCTATTAAAGATTTATTTTTCTATAAAAACTTCGAAATGCTCTTAATTTTTAGGGATTTCTGAATTCAATGAAAATTAGAGAACTTAAAATTTCCAACGTCAAACCTATATCCTTTGATGATTGTTACAGAGTTAAAACATAAAACGGTACAGACTCTAATTCATAATGAGCCATAATCCTTGGGTGACGTTTTGTAACGTCCTACTTCCTTGAGAGATTATTATCGCAATGCTTGGTTTTCCTGTTCACTGGGCCGCAAAGCCCCTGTTTGTTTATACAGTGTTAACAGCAATTATCGACTTAGCTATTGTTAATTTAAGTTTCCCCTGTTAATCGGCTGAATTGAAATATTGATTTTTTATATAATTTATTATTGTTATTTGGTGTATAAGATTTCTCCCTTGTGTGGATTTTTCCTCGCTATTCTTGCAGACCTTTGGGCGCTCTCGAACAGGAGTATATATAAAATAACAATTTATTTAAAATGTCGTCAAACTATTGTTTGTATTTAATTCTTGAAAATGATACAATCACATTGGATTGATTTAGTTCTGACTTGATTAAAGCACGATTTATTTTTTGTTAAAAAAGAACCAAATAAAGACCGCATACATGATAGTTAACAAAGAAACATTCAATGCTCTTATGGAATTAAGAATCTAAAACGGGAGTAATTGACGTTAATAAGACATTTGATATGCAATATTTGAAGTTTCTTCATATCAGTTTTGTCTTCCCATGCTACCAACCAAGAGCTTGTCTCATGGCAGAATAATATGTTTGGCAGATATTTAACGTTTGTAAATCATTCTGGGAAGCATCTTATGAACGGTTGGATGTCCGTTTTAAACTTTCGAACAATAGAAATTTTCATTTACTTACTGGGCGTATGGTGGATAGGATTGCGAGAATTGATGATTCGACTGCAAATATGACATTGTTGACGTTGATAAGTTGAAAGGCAGTGGACTCAAACCTGGACCGTGGGGTCGGCAAAATACAACGTGCCTCTTGCTGGGTAAAACCAGGTACCTGGGAGTTATATTGTCCCTATTGTATGGAATAAGTCCCCCCCTTGCTCTCAGACGCATTCATATTTCTGAATATTGTAAATAATTCTCCTTCAAGATACCTCCAGTACCGAAGCTTTTTCGTTTCACAGTTCAAAATACAAGGGACGCTTGAATTTTGTTTGTTTACGTATCTATCTAGTACGTCATTCCCAATTATATTTCGAAATTTCTTAGAAATGTGCGAGGTTGTACTAAAGCAAATTAAAAATAACTGGTGCGGTTTTAGCTCTAATCAGTTTTCGCTTTAGCAGGAAATATTCTGTAGGATTATTACTCAACACCCAAATATTCTGTTATCAGTTGTCGGAAATTTACGTGTGTCGTTATAGTTGATCGTTAACGTTTGAATTTATTGTAAACAATATAAATATATTCCATATCTACTTTCATATAAATAATGCCAATGCCAGCAACAGTACAATCTCTTCTCAGTACTGCACTTCACTATTGCGACACTTATAATTAGTTATGATTTATTGTTATTATTAATCAAATCTTTGCAGTGGTAAAGTCACAATCTACCTTATTGGGCAATAAGTAATTATGTTCAATGTTCTCATTTATACCATGTTCACAATGCTTCATTCATCCGCTCATTCGTAGAGTATTTACAAAGAGCCAAGAGACCTCCCAAATCCTCATGGTTGTCACCCACGACAAAATTGTCCGACGAAATAGGAAGTGGGGTCTTGGTAAGTCCCCTAAGCTCTTCGATCAGCCGCGTTACAAGCCAATGGAGGATTAAGTGCGCGAGAGCCACATACGCTCAGGATACGATTGGATAAACTGGCCATTGCCAGGACTCCCACTGCCACGTAAAAAGTAGGCCACGAGGTGGGGTGGCATAAGTTTCACTTGCAGGTCGATGGAGTCCTATTAGGAGATGTAGATGTGTCGTGTTGGTGTGGAATTGGTGTGAGATTCAGTGCTTCCCGTTCTTCGTTCCATTTTCTCCTTGACGTAAATTCTATATTTACTTACAAGTGCTTGGGAAAGGTTTGGGAAAGTGTAACAGTGAAACTTTCTGTACTCTATTAATAATATTAATAAATCTGAATTGGTCGGTCGGGTTCGGTATTCCGCATTCACAGGGGGAATATCCCTGCCTAAGGCGAATAGCTATTGTTAGCAGCCAGTGCCCGGACGTAAGCCAAAAAGAGGTTTAAACGATAGGCAACGATTTAAATTTTTAGAAAAGTACAGGATTTTGACTCAACCTAGCAGCACAACTTGTGAGAACCTTGAGAGTAGATTGCCACAATTGCAATTAGTACGAAAGCGTTGCAACTTGATTGATAACGAATACTGTGACAATAATTTAACCGCTTTCCTTCCAACACCTTAAAGTTATATAAGGCAATCTGTCCTGTTGATTGTTTTAAACGCTGACGCGTTAGGTCTTCTGAATTCCCATCGCCTCATTATCCAAATACTGCCTTGAAAAGATATTTAAAGTAGCCTTCTTTGAAATATTTCGCTTTGTTGGTGTATTCCCGAGGTTGGGCGAGAGGGCAGTTTAACATATTTGATATTGGCAAGGCTTGTGTTCGACATGGAAGAGCTAGCTGATCGGAAATCAAGAGGTTCTGAGTTCGAATCTTTGCCCTTTCTTTGACCAATAATACATATGCATTTTGTAATATTTTGGACAAAATTTATTTAAAATGGGACTATTGTTTTCTGATTCCATTAATTCTTCGCTTCATTCTATTTCAATTAGAATCCTTTTTAGTTTGCCGCGAATCCCTTCTCGCCTCTCCGCACTAATTGAGAACCTCGATAAACGTTAAGAGTCTCTGGCCTAAATGATTTGTATTTGTGTTGGATCCGCGATACGTACGCCAACGCGCTTACATTAAACCGATTCGGCGTGGATTCCCACGGACCTGAGACTGTTACAACGGCCTTTCTAGACATAAGGTACTTGGCGGGAGTAACGCTTAACGGGGATCCTTGTCCCCCGTGACCGGGAAAGTTGAGCTAATGTACTTGTGTACTCCGGCGGAGGCGTGGCGATAACTTAATTTAAATTATTTCTTCCACGACCTGCCCCAATGCGTAGGTGTAGCTCCCCTGATTCGCACACCTCAGGTACGACTGCCCGCGCAACCTGGAGCCCACGCGCTCTCACTCATTCTTTATCTTTATAAACCCTTTTGTGAACCTTATTAATTTTGTTCGATGGCCAGCCAAAAATATTTTTGAAGTCAGCGATTCTCAGGCAGAACCACGGACAGCTTCGCAAAAATGCTAAGTATAGTCCTTGATCACTGAAAGGTATGAAAAAATAACGTGAAAAACCTTTAGTTAATCGTTATGGCTTACGATGCCTATCTATCAGTTTGATCACAAGAAATGTTTAATATAGTAACACATCTGTCTTTGTAGCTAGCCGACTTCTTACTGCGGGTACACGGTTTCAATTCCAGGCTCCCTTAAGATTTTATTATTTGGGGAAGGACATCAGGGTTCACTCAGTCTCGTGAGGATAAATGAGTAACTATCTAGTTTAGCGGACGGAAATTAAGGGTAAGATGAAAAATACTTACTACCTCAGTGTCACCTACCGTTCGGTAGTCAGCTTAATCCGAGAGCTCGTAGAATTGAGATAACTTTAATAATTTTTACACCCTTAATCACAGACATATTAACAAAATACGATTGGCTCTAATCTGTTTGAAAGTAGAACTTTCCCGTTCGGGGTGATCAAAAACGACCATTTTTTTAAGAACAAATATGTGGAATAGCTACGTGATCTTCGATACAGTTCCCTCACATTATAGATTTATATCAGTTTTGTGTATTCTAGAAAATTACTTTAAGATTTGGTTAAGAATTGCTACCTTATTGTCAATGTTATTGTTTAGCACGCTATTATTTATTTTATATATCTCTTTTTGGTGTAAATCGCACATAAATAAATGTCAGTTAGCAGAAACGATGTAAATTAAATGTTTTTTTTGTTTTTTTTAGGTAAGCTGTGACAAATCACTTTGCAGATAGATAAACTTCCGCACACTGTGAGTAAATTTTACAAGAAACATAACTATAAAAAAATAGCAAGTAACGTTGAATTCACTGCATTTCATATAACGAATTTGAGGTACAATACAAGTTAAGAACATTTTACTATCCCTGGTTAATTAAGCCATAACGTTTATACTTAGCATTTTTGGAAAACTGTCAGTGGTTGTGCCTGAGAATCTTCTCTATTCGCGTGTAAATTGTATTTTTCAGAGACTTCATCGTTACTTTAGACATAGAAGCAGACTATGAACTCACCAGCTTTCTCAATGCACTATTTGGGTATAAAAATGGATAGGCATCTCCATTTCTCTACTCATTTTAGTAATAAAATAGAAAAAGTACGACAAAGGTCTTACCGGCTATCGCACTTGCTAACTTCACCTAACCTCGTCTCAAATTGATGATGTATAAATGTGTCCTCCGGCCAGCTCTGCTGTACGGTGCCCCGCTATTTACCCACTTGACTGACAATACAGCCAAATGTCTCCAACACTTCCAGAATGGGATCATGCGAAAAGTGGTCCGACATACCTCTTTCGAGACGTTGAAGAACGCTGACCTGCACCCGTTGCTTGGTGTGCCGTCGGTGGGTGAGTTCATCCGCCGGAGACACATTAAGTTTTTTGACTCGTTGCAGCACCTGACAAACCCAGTGTTTAACACTATGACCCCACCACCCCTCCCGCATCGATGGCAACAGACTGTCGGGGAAAAATTAGGTTAAAAATTAGTATGTAAGTTAGTTTTAAGGTTGATCAAAAAGGTGAGCCCCATCACCTTTATTAGTCAGTTTAGTCCAGTCACGTATAATGTATATTATTATAATTAATTATTCATTATATAATTTCTATAAAATAACAAAACCTGTATATAATGTAGTGATGCTACAGGAAATACAAAATAATTTGTAAAAAGATTCACCTGAGGATCTATAATTATATATAATTATCTGTAAGTTTAAAGCCATGCATGCCCTCTCCCTCGCCGTATGAAAGATTTTTTTTTTACCTCAACCGAGCTTGCCAATTAAATACAGTGATAAACGAAATTAACGCACCACCCTTATTTTTTGAAAGAATTCCAAGTTGTGCAAATTTTCAACTTCAAAAATATTTTTTGTTGGCCATTGAACAAACTTAATAAGGTTTATAATGATAGAGAATGAGTGAGAACGAATTTTATGATGTTTAGATGGATCAAGTACTGTTTGTGTAAAAGGGATTTAAGAGGAAAGAAAACATTATTCACGGTTTATGTTCACTATGATACCGCCTAAATACCAATAGTTAATTAATACAAAAGAGGAAGATAATTTATGTAATTTTAACTAAAAAAAATTGAGTGGTACGTTAATTCTGTCCATCAGTGTAGTTTGAAGTACTTTAAATAGGTTTTTACATTCGGAAAGGTGGAGTTAGGCACTGGTGTTTGTTTTTCAAAATTAGCAATAGAAATAATACAAAAAGATATTTTGGTCGTTTGGTTTTATTACGTCCTTTCTGAGAAGTGGCCGACAAAACCGCAGGCTGAGAAGATTACTCAGAAATAATTTGTTTTTTCATCCATTTCAGCCGAAGGCAGCGGTGACTTTTAATCATTGTCCAGCATTAGCCTGCGACCGCATATAGAAATTCCTTCACAATTGCCTTCCTTTAATATTTTTCAATTATGTATCTTAATCGTTTGTTTCTTCGTTTGAGCTTCGAAACCGTCCGTCCCTTTGAGGTGCCATCAACTCAGATGAAGTGCTGTGTGCTTACATGACTCATTTGACGACTAAGAACTGAATTGATATTAAACGATAAATGGATTAAGACAGGACGTAATTATAAGGTAACTATAAAAAAAAAAAAAAAAAAAAAAGCTTATTTTGGTATATCACGCAGTTTTATGTTCGTTAACGAATTTTTTTTAACATATTAAATCAAGATATTAAATTTAAAGCCCCACTCAATTGATTTGAAACTGTTACGGACAAATTAATTAATGAAAACTCATTATGTTTGTTGGGATTCATTGATGCGTTAGATGGATTTCCCATGCATATAATTGGCTGCTGATTCTAATTGGGATTGCAATAAAATCGCGAACACGATATTATGAAAAGTTTCATTTAATTATAGTCTGTTAAATCCCCTCCACATATTACATTATTATGAATCAAGAGGTCGTGATAAATTTATTTCCAGTTTTTAATTAGTTAATTAACGATGCTTAATCGTATTGTTTTTGTTTTTTTTATTTGGCATTACTTTTCATGCAGCTGGCCCAAACCATTGCTAGAACAGGCAGATAGATTCAGGGACGAAAATATAGGGGTTTTCTGGTTATGGAAAAAAAATACAACAAAAAAATAACTTTACGCCGGTTTTTGTTCATTTTTTTCGCCGAACAATAGAAAGGAAGCTAAAGCTGAGACTGCGGTCACAAGGATATTTAGTGGTGTGGTCGAGCGGGTCTGATTAGAGGGACGGCGGCGCAGTTTCATCAAGAAGGGTTACCCACCGGTAGGTAACCAGCTGGGACTAGTGCGGGTGAAATATTTCTGGTTACAGTCAATACATCTTGTATTTATCACATCAACAAATCTCATTGTGAACAAAGATCTTATGGTAAATAATTTATTTAGACTGGACGCTGACATTGACCACGCATGGTAAATACCAAGGTGAAGTAGGCTCAAACGGAACTCTCCGTAAGATTACTTTTTCCACTTCCTTATCATTTGCTAAGAAATTGTTGCAGTGATTCCGTTTCTTTTATTATCCAGTGCTGTCTGGGGTTTTACCTGCCGTACTATTCCTAACTTAAAGATAACTCAAAACATGTTCTTAAGATTGATAACTGATTCTCCTCGGTACACCAAAATCAGTACATTACACGAAGATTTTGGCGTGCCACTTTGATTTTATGAGACAGGAGACCGTTTTCAAGGAAGTATTAATTCCCTTATCGGTAGTATTTCAGGCTACATAGATTTTAAAAATATAAATTGTATTGTTTATTAGTCATATTATATTTTATAATATAATAATATACAATATTTACTATTGTAGGTTTCATTTAAATGAGTCAGGTGCTGAGATTTTTTTCGAAAACTTTTCCCTGATATATGATATATCAACAAAATTTGGTTGCGGATGATAAAGTTTATTTGTAACTGCGCCTATCTATCCTATGAAATTTTATTACTGAGCTCAAAAATTAAACAGGACGGGCTGAAAAATTATGAATCACAGCTGTTATTATGCGCAATTGCCCCGAGCCTGTAGGGAGAGGCTCAACTTTCATTCAGGTGTGTTGTACCTTGGTTTGTCAAATATTATTCTCCGAAACCTATTTTGGATTATTTGAGATCATTTTATTATATAAGTATTAATAATAAAGGATTTTCATTTACTTTTTTTTCAAATTCACTAACCCACAACATTACTGCTTCAAATTCAGCTAGGGAATACCGGTTCTTAATGAATTACGGGGAACAAACCATGAAATTATACAGTCAAGAAATATAAAGCCTTGTCTCTCAACCAAGTCATATTCTTTTGCAAAACGCTCTAGACTGTGAAACAGTCATCCTCAGTGCTACAATTAACAGTAATGCTATAAGCGCTAATGTAATTTACAGTATAAACTGGTTATAATGATAGATTGAACTTAACTTCATAACGAATTAATTATTTACCTCTATAACCTGTTTATTCTGTAATTTATATTACTAATAATCACATTACTGTTAATTATAGCACAAAGGATGACTGTTTCACATTCGCAAACGCTTATTCACAAACTTACTTTGTGGGGAGAAAAAGATTTTCATTGCTTGACCCTAGTCATTTTGTGAGAAGGGATATTTTATAGTTGAAATTGAAACTGTAATACTGTTGGTTAGTAAATTTACTAATAATATACTCCCATCTTCCCAGTTATCAAGAGAAATTTTATGCTACTAAATTAATCATTTAAATATAAATCCCATATTAATTTACGCAGCTTAGTTGGAGCTTAAACAGTCATGCAAATATCAGCAAACATTAAATAATCCAAAATAATTTTCTTAGAATAATATTTGAGAAACCAAGGTACACTAAAATTGTTAATTTGCACGACTTATCCAAAGATGATTATTTCACAAGCAATAACCACAAAATTTATTGATAAATACAAAACAAAAGCGAGAATCGATTACTTCAAAATATCGCTAATATCAATAAGCAGTAATTTCTGTATAAACAGTATATGATAAATAGTTAAATCGTTATGAAGTTTAAGTTAAATCTGTGGTCATAACCCGTCTATTCTGTGATTGACTGTTATATGTTCAATCCCCAACATGGGGAAGGAGTGGACAATTGTTAAATAACGTTAAGGAACCGAGGCCAGGTGTATTTTGATGTAGGCCAACCGATATACCGAACCCCATCTGTTTGGGATAAGGGTGGCCCGGAGTGCAAGATGGGGCGAAAAAGGCACGCACGGTCACAAAGTAGATTCGGCCCATGACGAAAACATACGTCGGGACGAGAATTTGCTGGACAGTCAGGGGCACTAGGTTGGTCGAAGGGCTGGAGGAGTCTGCATCAACGAGTCTTGCGGCGGTTTGAGACGATTTTTTTGGCTTTGAGGTTACTTCTACATCAGATTGAACACATCGTTGTACACTAGTAAGATTTAAGCTTTATTTATAGCTAGTACAATAGATGTAATCTGTTCACCATCTTGAGTTAATAGTAAAATCATTTATTCGTGAAAACATTTTAATCTTTTTGTTGTTTTTGGACAG
This sequence comes from Acanthosoma haemorrhoidale, assembly GCA_930367205.1. NCBI lineage: Eukaryota > Metazoa > Arthropoda > Insecta > Hemiptera > Acanthosomatidae > Acanthosoma > Acanthosoma haemorrhoidale. Next base: position 79,941,278 of record OV884009.1, on the reverse strand, counting down.
TAGACCATTTTGTCTATGCATTTCTATTTAACCGTTGAATTGCTTCCATTTGATCACCACGTTAATTTATTAAGGTAAATTACTTTGGGTTTAGATTCAATTGGGACCAACAGTTAATTATTTTATTAATTAATAAGGTATTATTTTGTACAACTTTACGCTAACGCAATACGCTCATGATTTGAGGAACCAAATCGGTCAGTAGTTGAATAGTTAGATGTCATCCCTAGAAATTAAATATTCTAATTATTCAACTAGAGCGTAACACCGTGGTGTTCGTGGGTAAGTCAGGTGAATAGATAAACGGGTATATGTATCCTTAGAAAATATACATCTTTTATTTGTTGCCTTAAAGTTTTATATATTCGGATACAGTTGTGTATCGGATAGAAAGAGTATCTCTAAATGAATAAATAGACAAATAAAAAGGTTTTTATTATTTATTCACCGTCCGCCGAACTTAGCATTACATTAGTGCAATATTGTTCATTGTAGCACTGATGGAGACTGACTGTTTGACAGTCGAAAGCGCTTCGTTATTTGTATAAATTTGTTGAGAGATAAGAATATTCATTTCTTTAAATTGAAATTCCATGCATAAAATATAAAATTATTTGACCGCAGCCATTCGTTCTAGGATGTATAACCGTTTTATTTATAACTGTCAGATGGCAGTCATAAAGCACGATTGAATACTGATTTATAGGAAATTATTGTAACGGCTCACACACTAGGAACGCCACTAAATCACGCCGTCTGGTTTATTAGGAAATGCGGGCTGTTAAAGAAAGGAATTAATAGTAGCGACGTGTGGAAGATCCTTACTCCCAGTTGAACGTTTGTAAATAAATGTGATCCTTTACAATAAATCTAATAAAATTAGAAGGGCCGTAGAAGGGCAATAGATAATTGCGATAAATGGTATAGTTACGTATTTCTAAATAATTATTCGATTAGGTGAGTAGAAGTCTTGAAGATTGTAAGTATTAAACACGATCAGTAATAACTCGTATATTATAATAATATTAAATAATAATAAATTTTAAAAAAGATATATAAATTAACATCGTCACTAATATTTTCTGGCTTGGAAATTGTCAAAATATTGGGAATGGTTAATTTGGAACGACATTTTTTTTCTTCTAGTTCTGCTGGGGTTGCCTTAAAATGGACTAATTAAGTCCGGAACGTCACAACAAGGGAGGAATAGTGAATAATGAAAATTTATACAGAGGGATATTGTGCAAAATTTTTGAAAATTACTCACCAATTCGTTGGTCCATCTTATAATCTTATAACAGTATCCAGGAGAAAATTAATGCCTGTTTTTTTTTTTCAAAATGATTAATAGACTAAATATTACTCACACATAAAAAACTATTAATTTATGCCTTATTAATTCATGTGAACAATTTATATACGTTGTCGGAGCATCTTAATTTTTTTTTTCGATATGCTACTAATAAAAGGATAAGACATATAATAAAAAAATGTATGATTTGTAATCTAAACCGACCAAAAATCGCCAATGGAATCTTCAGTCAAAAACAGTTTTACATGAATGAGTTATTTATTACTAAACTTTAGTTAAAAGAGATAAAGTCATAAAGAGGGATGGTATTTAAATTTTATTTACTAAAAGGTTGATAAACTTATCCATGTTGTTGTTGGTTGTTCCATCCAAAACTTGGATTAATAAATACTACTATCTTGACAGTATAAACATTTTAAATATTTCATTGGCGTGAGCGAATTTGTGAGTCATTTTAAGTGCAGTGTGTTTAGATAATGAATTAATATTATTAAATAACATTTGATAGTTTTTCGTTACAGTGATACGTAGATTATAGATAAAAGGTTATATGTACGAAAACATTACATACAATTATATGCAACATGATGAAAATGTAAACAGGGCCTGCTAGTTTATTATGAAATTGCGTATACACGTTCTTAATATCTGCCAATAAGAAATTGATACAGATGTGAGAAAAAAGAGTTTGTAACAAAAGAAAGTTACGATTTCTTTGTCTATCTCCCAACAAAGTTTTCTCACTTCATACTCACGGCTATCAATGAACTCAAAATTATTCAATTATTTGAAAAAAACAAACAAAACGAGTCGGTGTTGTCATTCAAATACACTTGACTCTATTTTTTAATGGTTAAACATGCGGTGGTCCTTGCTAACTGAAATTAAAAAAACATATTTTTACTGATATAAAAGTAACTAATATTTGCTTGGACGAGTGAAAGCAGTGGTTACCCTGTTTATTTTTTTTTTTGTAATTTCCTCTTTTTGTTTCACTTTCTTTATTTCACTAACCATGGGGGAAAATCAGGTTTGAAAATTTTGTCCTTTTGTAGATTCTGAAATTCAATTTAGTTTTTATGCGTTCATCCCTTCTTTATATCTGGACCAAAATACTTTTCCTCCCTGACCCGGAAATTTTCAGAATTTATTTGATCAATTTGTACGAGCGCTTTCGTAGGTCATTTTCCGCAGTAAAGCCTTTAGAGTCTTCGGTTTTGAGTTTGGAAAGTTGTTGAGCAGGTCTGACACAGCAGAGGTATCCTTTGCGATTTGCATAGAAACAGCGGCGGATCTTGAGTTTGTAGCAACCGTAACTTTGAATTGTAAAGTTTTCTTTCGGTCGAGATTAATGATGACTAAAGGACTCCCATTGGGAAGTCTCTAGCACAAAGAATCCCTCTACTGTTCAACTGGAAAGTTTTCCTCCCCCTTTTTTTTATTTTTTAAAGTAGAAGGAGAGGTTTATTCTAGATCTGTCAAAATTACTTTTATCAAGACAAAATAATTTCTAATCTCTTATAATAAAGAAGATAAAATCATGATAAGATTGAAAACGTAGAAATAACTTTTTATTTTGTTTATATTGAAATACTTTGGTATTGGTTCCCAAAATGACGTCGATACAGAGACCTGTTTTTGAAATAGAAAACAGGAAAATCGTAAACTCAACCGACCCCCAGCTAAATAACAATAATATTATCATAATATATAATATAAAAATTAGTTTTCACACAGTATAACTATCAATAGCATTAGCGTTAAAACCTTTTTTGGTTTGCTACCACCATTTTTAGGCACCTTTGCCTAAAACGCATGCTTTTAATTAGCTTGTTTTAAATTTCATGCTCTAATATTATTGACTATTCAAGATTCTGTCAAATATTCTAGCCAGTAAAAGAATATTCGCGATCAGGAGTCAAGAAAATGGATTGTAAGTACCTCAAAGTGCAATAACTTGCCTATAGGCTTAAACCGGCATTTGACTTATTTTGGCGTCTTTTCGTATATGTCTAAAAAAACTATATCCCTTACCTTTATAAAGACAACCCTAATACTATACTAAGCCGATTATTTTCCATAAATTATGCCATTCCTCCGGCCAAAGTATCTGGCTCAAACATCGAAAGCTGCCTGGATCCTTTCACATTGTGCGTACCGTTAAACGCACCTTATAAAGACCTCATCAAATTTAACTTAACCCCGCGTTTATCGAAACGTTCCGTGGCATTATATTTCACATTTTTGCCAAGCTATTGTCACATTTTATCGCCATCGTTACACATACCTCACCCGATTAACTTATGATTGAAATAAGCTGTTTTCACCCTTTCGAAACAGGATTGATGTCATCAACTCCGGCGTTTCATTTATACGCTAAGTAATTTTATTTTACTTATCTAAACTTTTTAAAGAAACTTTTGAACTTTCTGCGTACCCGGCTAGCTGAGAATTTTGGATGCCACGGAAAGAAAATGTTTCAAATAAACGATACCGGGAGATGGTCTTTCGTCTGTCTGTTAGTTCTTCGGTAGTAGTCGTAAAAATGATACACCTCAATAATTTTAAATATGCTGGTTAGTTGTTAGTTGAAACATAGCATTTTGGGCCCGTTTCGTTCAATTTCTCTTGACCCAACTAGGGGCTGTTTAAGATTTAAACTGATTTTTCCGCGTTTCATGTTCCAAAAAAATAAAGTTTTCAGAGATAAAAATAGAAATAGCGTATTCAAGCATATATCAATAAGTTTACATATTAAATGGGTTTGATTGTCCAAATGGTTAATATTCCCTACCAATTCTGTAACCTTTTCCAAACTCTGCCATCTTAAATGTGTCCTTAACAAAAAAAATCAGAACTTTTTTTTCGAATTCAAATCAATTTATTTATTTTCAATATTGACATAATAAAAATAATCTGATGCTAATATTCAATCATTCTAGTCTAAAAACAATAGATTAACATCATTACTCTTGATTATTAATAAAGTCATCATTAAAGTACATATAAATTTTAATTTATGAATGAACCTATCGAAAAAGCTTGTTCATGATATATTATACCCTAATGTTTTGAATAACTTGTCTATTTTAGCTATTGAGGCATAAGTTTTTAGAGATAATAATAGAAATAGCGTATTCAAGCATATTTCAATAAGTTTACATATTAAGTGGGTTTGATTCTCCAAAGGGTTAATATTCCCTACCAATTCTGTAACCTTTTCCAAACTCAGTTACGAAGTGTACAAAAACATGTTCTCCATTCTAAATCTTTTAAATAAGTTATCACTTTTCATACTTCATCTCACCATTCGTGACCTTTTGGCTCAAACGCCTTGGGCGATCTTGAAATGTCCACTATCGATCATAGATTCGAATAGTACTATTATGTTTTGAATCCAAGAGCTTTAGAGGCTTAGGCTGTTTTCCTGGTTCTATTGATTCACCCTAGGCCCTAGTAGTGTGGGCTAAAGTTCGCATTTCCTACGAATTGAGCAGTTTAGAGTATTCGGGATTAGAGTAGGGGATATTCCCACTCAAATGGCTTACTTTGAGATATACTTGGTCCCGTGTCCTTTAAATATCCACGTTAGAAGGGGGAAATCGGTAAGCATACTTTATGGATTATGTAAAGCCTCATATGGAAATCCCTGACGTTCTGCGAAGAGTAGGTTTATTTGCCGCCAGCGTGAAAGTAAAGGTGATGCTGTGCGTTTATATGCTAATGTCAGTTCGCTATCAGATGCTCGGAATGCACTCCTGTCGGCCTATTTTCTGTGACCGGGTCAGGGGTTCTTCTCCCTTCAGCATCTGTCCTTGGTCTTGGGTTTCCAGGATCAAGTGCCATGCCATTTCTTCTTCATTGTCTTGAAGGCGTTTTTGGAAATAAATACAACGAAATTACCTAAAAAGTGAAGAAACAAGAAACGTTATTTCAATTTGATAAAAAACAAACAAAATATATAGCTATACGACCAAATTATTATCTTGTGATTTCATTACTCGCTGTGAGTATGTAAATGAGTTGAAGGTTTTGTTGGGAGATCGGCTTGTGTTTATATAAAAGAGTTTTTATCAACTTTATTCATAGATAACTTTGCGAAATGCTAAGCTTCAGGTCCGCCCGTGTGAAGAGGAGGTTGATTTGAACTGATTTTGTTCAATCCTACAGATGTCTTAAACAGTTCACATCAACCATCTCCTCACAAGGACCTGATGTAGAGATACATAGAATGTACCTTCTATAAATAAGATGAAAACCTAACAACTTTTTTTCATCAACCCAAGTCGATCTCCCAACAAATGACTTTAACGCATTTATGCACTCATTATCTATTATTGTATTTAAAGCTTTTTATTCATGTCGTCAAATATTTTTGGCCTGCCACGCTTTCTTCTTTCTTTTTTTTTGGAGTGGAGTTGTATATTTTCTTTGCCCGGCGTTTCTCAACGCGTTATCCATATCGGTACAACATTTTGGTTTCTACATTACGGAGAATGGTTTTATTTCCAAGACAAGCAGCTTATTTTTGATTATTGAAAACATGTTCAATTTTTCTATTTTGAGTAACACACAATCAGCATATTCTGAGATGATATGAGCTGGTGTACCTTAAAATCTTCAGATGAGGTAACATGTAGACGGACGAAAGACGATCCCTGAGTGAAAGTAGGACCTCTCCCTTCGGGCTCGACAATGACCCGATCAGAGGTGCTTTCATCCCCCCTCCCACCATTAGCATTTGCGGGCGGCATTGCTTCAGATGACCTCTGGAAAAAAAGTCAATGTCACGCAGGGAGACAGTTAGTACGTACTCAGGCTGAGGTTTTATACTTGAGGATCATTCGGGTCAGTTGCCGGAAACCCGATCATGGGGGGATGAAAATGGCTTTTCCAATTAATGTCCCTCAATTTGCGGGAAACGAGTGACTTTCACGGATCCTTCCCCTAAATGACGGTCCGACAAGATAGGCTCTATTTCAAGCAAGTGTGGTCAGCCTGCATGTTATACGATAGAGATCGTAAAATTCATACAAAAGGCCTGAACTTTTAATGGCAAGTTTCACAATGCTTGCTGCTTATGTGTTGGATAAAGCGTGAAAGAAAAGCTTAAACTGTTTCAAATCACAGATCGGAAAGATTATACAAGATTTGAAGTAATGGTAACAACATAACACATTAGAAATGGAAACAATAAAGACATACCATAAAATAAACTTTCGTGAGTCAACAATGTACATTTTGTATTTAACGTTATTGGACCATATGTTTTATTTTTGTCGTAAATATTTAAGCTATTTACAGTTACTAATAATTATTAGTTAAAGAAAAGATGATACACCAGGTCCTCCCCAATATCCAATTGGGGGCTCTTCGATATTAGGTACGATTGGGTTCGAGTCTTGATCCGGCAGGTGTACTTTATCTTCTGCTAGAAATTACTCCTTTTTAAACCTAATTATTATCACAATAATGATTTTGAGAAATGAATAATATACATATGTTTGACGGAAGGTGAAGCAAGAGATTTTTTGGTAGGGAAGTTTTCGGTAGTGGTGATTTTGCATCCACGGCTTCCCTCAAAAGTCCAAGAACGAGAGAACGAAGGCATCCAGATAGTGCCTTAGTTTCTAGGCTTGTGCCGTGCCTTGAAAAACAAATATTGGCCATTAGCAGGCCGATCTGGAGTTTCTTTAATAAAAGGGTATCAGTATTGTTGACAGGGAACTTTTCCCCGTTTCAAGATCCGTCGCTACCATTGAATTTGGCCCTGTCCTTCGCCGGGCTTAAGGGCCCGGCCCCGGTTGTGAATAATACCCAAGACCAATAAATGGGAAAACCAGTTTGAATCCGCAGACAATATTCATATTGCTTTCTTCTTCTTTGTAGCCAATAGATTAGACCCGTTAGCTTTTGTTGCATCACTATCCTCTTTATATATTAGTTGTGATGAGATGGGAATATTTCCATTTCTCACCTTCTCAAACCATGAACTGTAATAGGGCTTTCATCCATGGCTGGGTCTCATCCTTTTCTCTCCGATCAGCTCCAACTCGTATTTCACAGGCTTCGTCGTGCCATCAGTACACCAAGAATACTGTATTAATATTCAATATGAGCAATGTAATTCATGGCTTTACTTTGCCCTACGCTTCGTGGTCCTAATCGACCTGGAATCTGAAAATATGAAGATTGTCGAGCATTTCGCTAACCTTTAAAGTTCTCAGGTCCTAAGCTCAAAAAAAATCGAATATTAAATGATGGACCATCGGAAACTCTGATATTTCTATCCTTTTTCTATCTACATATCAATAGAATTTCTAAGCTGAATACTGATACTAAATTTACATTATTGTCAGTAAAGTATATGTTAGTAACTAGTTGGAACTGAGTCGGTCATACCTTCAAACAATCTTTTTGCGGTGCAGGGTTTTAGAGCCGAATCTGGGTAATTCCTTTCTTAGTTCAAGAAAATATCAGATTTGTCCAATTCACTTCAGTTCTTGAAATAAAACTAATACACACTCTTATAATAACGAACTTTTTGTTTTGGGGGGGGGAGTACCAATTCGAACTAAGTAACTAAACGTGGTGTATCTTAGTACATTACTGTATCTAAATTCACTCCAATACCTATGCCTAAAAAAAAGGATTTTTGTTCCCTAGAGTAATATTTGACAAACGAAGGTACAGTACAACAGTTAAGTTGCATGAAGTATCACAACCTGATTTATTATTGATATTTATAAGCGATAAACACAAAATTTATGCCTCAAAATATTGCTAAAATAGACAAGTTATTCAAAACATTAGGGTATAAGATATCATGAACAGGCTTTTTCGATAGGTTCATTCATAAATTAAAATTTATATGTACTTCAATGATGACTTTATTAATAATCAAGAGTAATGATGCTAATCTATTGTTTTTAGACTAGAATGATTGAATATTAGCATCAGATTATTTGTATTATGTCAATATTGAAAATAAATAAATTGATTTGAATTCGAAAAAAAAGTTCTGATTTTTTTTGGTTAAGGACACATTTAAGATGGCAGAGTTTGGAAAAGGTTACAGATTTTTTAGGGAATATTAACCCTTTGGACAATCAAACCCATTTAATATGTAAACTTATTCAAATATGCTTGAATACGCTATTTCTATTAATATCTCTAAAAACTTTATTTTTTTGGAACATGAAACGCGGAAAAATCAGTTTAAATCTTAAACAGCCCCTAGTTGGATCAAGAGAAATTGAACGAAAAGGGCCCAAAATGTTCCCCGCTTAATTTTCAGCAATTCCCTTTGTTATGTTTCAACTAACAACTAACCAGCATATTTAGAAGTATTGAGGTGTGTGCCTCATTTCAGACCGATTGTATCATTTTTACGACTACTACCGTAGAACATAGACAGGCGAAAGACCATCTCCCGGTGCCAGAAAAAAAATAGAACTTTTTTATCGTTTATTTGAAACATTTTTTTTCCTTGGCATCCAAAATTCAGTTAAAAATAAAAAATGGTGAGTAGTTTTTGTGTCCTGCTCAAGTTTCTCCAGATATTGTTTCTTCATTTTCTACGTCTTGATTCCTCTTAAACATATTTTAAATACGCAATAGTTTGCGATTAAGATATACTTATTTTTGTTGGTAAAAAAAAAGAAACAAAACCAACTATGGTGAGCCTACTAGTAGTGTACAAGACTCTTCCGTTGTCGAGTTCCCAGGATGCACCCGCGACCATGAAATCGCCCAATACCCGCAGACTGCCGCGTCGCATACTGTCCCATTACGCAGCCGATACACGTACTCTCTCGTCCAAAACCGGCCCACACAGCGTGGCATGTGCATAAATTGTAGTTGGCCTTTTTTTTTTTTAGAGCTGACTGTACACCAATCAAACAGCACACGTCTTTTTTATGTTTTTGATATACAGGTACAAAGCTCGATTATCCGGGGCAATAACGATGAGAGTATTACCGGATAATAAAACGACTTTACTTGGTCTATTTTATTGAAATCAGAAATTGTTTGTACTATCTCAAGACATGTTGCAATGTCGTTTTGTTCATGTGGATTTTCCTCTCAAACTTCTTCTGTTTCAGTGTTTTTGAAAGCAGGCTTTCTCATGCTTGACAAATAGTGAAAATCGCATATTTTCTCGTCGACATTTTTGAGACATCCTTCGTGGATTTCGTATCCTTCAAGAATAAAAACGAAGAAAAGTATTTCTGTACCTCCTTGCTGCCAGGTCTTGGATCCATGGGCTTAATTAACGAAGTTGCCTTATGTGGTAGATAGTAGACGAAAAGTTATCCGACATCAAAAAACTGTACTATTAAGTTCGTTTTCATACTGATATTCTCGGACAAATAGAACAAATTTCTTTTAAACAACCGGATAATCGAGATTTTACTGTAAATAGAACAGTATTTTTCCAGCGGAATTTTATATGATGTGATATAACGAACATATTCTTTGAACCTGACGTCTCGAGCTACTGCATAGAGTAGAACTTTTTCTTGTTTTATAAATCTTCATTTGTAAATAAATTACAATTAGGTGTTTGCGATAAATCGTTCATATTGTATTTACTGATTTATACATTTACTCATTAATACCGTATTTAGAATATAAATTCAAACAATTTAGCCAGGTATACTTAGCCAAGGGATCATCCAATTCGCCCGCAGAATCGTCACGTTCCCAATAATAAATATGACAGCATTAGTTATATAAACGTAAAATGACAACTACATTGTACAAAGTAACGATAAAATTAAAATTCTACGATGCATGTTATATAAAATTTTCAATTAAAATGTAGAACATTTATTATAGATTTAATTATAGTATATAAACTAGTTACATTAATTATATGGTCAAATTACCTATGTAGAACCAGATGGCGATTCTATTAAATCGATGATAATTACTGTAATAAGATAGCAACTACACGGTGTCATCACAGGGACGTTTATTATTTCCCCCTTTCCATTTGGATTATGGGCAATTACAGAACCTTTATATCTGTGATTCATAGTTATTTTTACGCTAGAAGGTGGCATTGCTATCGTGTCATGGTGCACTGTTGTGGTTTTTCTTGTTGGCCTATTTGATGATAACACGTTATCGGCTCAGCTGTTACAGACCATTGCTTAGCATATGTCAATACACATTGCTAATGTGACTTGCACGTGATATGTTTTCTCATTGCTATAAGTTCAAAAAACAATATCGAGAGATACAGGAACTCATAATACTAGCCTGTTATTGATAATCTACATTAAAAGGAATATGAAACAAGTTAAACAGTATGTCTTTAATGTGTCAACCTTGGAAAAAATGTCATTACTTAAAATCATAGAGTTGTTACTAAGAAATCATACAAGTTAGCACGATTTTTTTTGCCATACTTCTCGTTATTATATTTTAATCAAACGATTTAAGCATATTCCGAGGTATTGTGGCATATACATTATAATATCAGTTCGATTTAATCATTTTTATCGCTTTCGTATCTTTATGACTTCATTCGCCTAAATGATTACTAGAATGCTCTACCTGAACCATCAGGTGTAAGCAAATCTCACACAACTGTCCAATATGCCATAGATCCACAGCTCCACTTCACTCGGACTTAATCTTAGATGTCATATCTTCTTTTTCATCAGAGGTTTACGATCAGTTGTATGTTCCTGGTCCAATTTTATGTACCCCTTTTATTTTCGTGAAGCTAAAAACGAATGAGGTGAGGTATTGTTTTTATATTTCTTCATCCTATAACCAGTTTGTCATCACCCTAAAACCTCTCGCGTACTGTTTCTCTCCTCAAATAGTTTCTCATGCTATAAACTGTGGTAGGCAATGGTGTTTAAACAACCAGGTGGCATAAGAACTTGTTTCATGATTGTATCACTAGGTTGTTAAAAACGTTCTTGTGCTTATTATTTCTTCTTCTTCGGTCTCGGAATATCTGCTGGTTAGGTGCTGTATTGGAATCGTGGAAGTCTAGAAATACTCAAAAATTAATTAACTTACGGTGTAATTTGAAACCCCTGTTGTACCCGCTAATCCTTATTATATAAACCCTAGCTTTTTCACTTTCGAGTAATTCATCATTATCGTCAACTGAACGGTGACCTGATCGAGGCGTGTCTTGAAGACAGCATTGAAGCGTTTGAACTAAGCTACCGTATTTCGATGCAGCAACTCTTCAATCACAATGTTTTCTTCGGACTTTCTCGTTATAATATGTATTTGTAAATGAAACGCAAAGACGGTTGGGTTACATGTTTAAATAAAGGATTAGTTAATGTAAACAATGATACAAATTGTATAAACAAAAGAGACAAGGTCTTCTTTAACCATCTAACGTTTTTTGCATATTGTAATGTTGTATGATAATGATATGTGTGTATGATTCTTATTATTATGTTGTTTCGAGTGAATTTTAAATAATGTCCGTGGCTTGGGTGTGTCTGAAGATGAGGACAATGCAGAAACCGGTTGCAAGGTAAAGAAATTAAAACATTCTCCTGGGAGACATCTCATTATCTCTGATACAGAAAAATTTAACTGTAATTTTCCGGCATAGCTTCAACTCGTCCCTTTTCTCTTCCTCTCTCTTTAATTAATAAAACATCTTAAAAAAATACTTGCGCCCACTTTTCAACAATATTTTCTGATAGTTAATATTTTCACTCAAAAATACAATTTCACTTTATTTACACGTATAAGTACCTAATTATAAAAGAGGTTTTAATGTTCATTTTCTTTTATTACATCCAAAAATAAAACTGCTTTATTTTCGGTTTTATGGTTTTATTGAGTCATGAGCTGCCATTAACCTTTTTCTGCAGAAATGTTATTCAGCCCCTTAAGTTGTTTATTGTTTTAATTGTCATTTAATGATACAATTTTATCTGCGGTAAATGTACGCTGTCTCAAGAGATCAAAATGTATGGCCATTTTTAATTCTAATTGCAAGGGATCTGTAATTGTATGTTCCATTTAAATACTTCCAAAAGGGTATTGTATGAAGCGGAAGTTAAATTGCTTGGGTAATCATGTCCATTCCACGAGATCAGCACTTGTCTACTCGGTTTCTGCAGTAGAGTAGGCAATTCAAAGAAATTTTTAAAAGGTTTTTTCTCAATCTATTTACTACCACGCTTTTTCATTTGATGGAAAGATTAGCTTCTTTTGTAGTAACCAATATGGTTCAACTCCTATAACCAGGAAATTTATTAAAAAAAAACTCTTTTTTGCGCAGGAAAAACAATCACAGCAAACATTTCATAGCATAAATCTTTCATAATTTTTACGACCAATGCTGCTCGTTAAAAAAGGTAATCTCCTCCCCTACCTACTTGCATAGGTCAAACAGGCAGTATTAATGCTCAGTGAATAACAATGATTCTGGATCAAGAAAAGTCGCGCGTCGAACTTCGAAAAACCTTCTGTCCCATATCGGCGCTCCTTATGGCCCATAAATATTTATGATAATGAGTAATTAATGGTACCTCTTCATCCATTATTGCGCCGTCAACGTGGCCGCACTGCGAATCGACGCATTGTCCGAGCTTAGTAAAATTACTCTTTGCCGAGTCCGTAGAGAGAGGCTCTTGTCCATGTACTGTCTGTCGGTTTTGTACTCAGGAACTTCCGATGTGTTGAGTAATAAATAGTAAGGCCTCAGATTATTATAATTGCTACATAAATGCAATTGTGTATATGATTGCAAATCTATCTTCGTTGGACGTTATCTGGGTAAAGGACGAGCGGAGAGAACTTTGTTTGGGATTAACACAAATAAAAACATTTATGAAACACTTCGTACGATCAGTTCGATATCAATAGTGTATGCAACAACACATACAAGCTCCTTAGCTTTCCTTACTTCCTAACAAAGGATATTTTCCGATAGAAATCAACATGGACGGTTCCCACAATGGTGAGTAGATTTATAACGTAAGTAAACAAAATATCAATGATTCAACCAGTGAATGAGATGGTGAATGAATAATAGTAACAGATAGGCATGAATGACAAGTGAGAAAGAACATCCAGTGAGGCCTCCACATATGAAGGATTATGTTGATGGCAGTTTACTTAAATTAATAAATCCCTACTCCAGTTCCTCCGCAGTCGTCATGTCAGGTAAGTCTGGTGTTGCTGGTCCAAGTATGTGAGGATACGAGTGTCCGTATAGCATTTGATGGAATTGTCTGTGCAGAGTTTGATGTAGGTATGCGAGGGTGGGTCGTATGTCTGCGTGTTTGGGGTGTATTTCTGGCATAATGAGGTGCACCGGTGATAAGTCGAAATTGTTTTGATTTAAGTCTTTCTATTGCCGCTAGGTTTGTATTTTTGGCTGTCTCGTAAATCTGTGCTCAGTATGACCCAATGACAGTAGGTAAGTGTGTGGCGTCAGTTCTTGTAGTAGAGGTTGCCGTGATCGTCTGTAGGTACTTTACTGCCTCTGTTTAAGGTAGAGGGTTATCTGCAAAAAGAGAGGGCAGTGCTCACGACGAAGGGTGAAAGTCATGTGTAATGATTTTATGATGTTTATTGAGTACTGTTGAATGGTTTTGTAAACAACTTGTGCCCCATGGATTAGTCGGGTTGCATGTCAGTTTATGAAAATACATAAGCTTGATTATGGTCTACCCCCCCCTTTTATGGTATATATATATATGTAAGTTGGTTTTTATAATTCAATAACTGGTTTTATTAATCTGTAAAGATTTACAATGGCATTAGATTTATAAGCATCAAACGATTGAACAATACAACATATACGAAATAAACATACCTGTAAAAATTAATTAAATTACAAGCTATTTACCAGGTATTCTAGTGGATAGTCACAACACAAACAATAAACATAAGTCTTATCTTGAAAGTAACATTTACACACCAAACACAGCTAAGTAACCTTCACACAACAAACACAGCTAGCTAGATCATCAGCTGGAGTTTACACATATATATATATATATATATGGATGGAGTAAAGGGGAAATAAATAATTTAATAAATGTTGGGGATACTACTCGGCCTTTAACGAAATAACACCTTTGTTTTTCTTTTTGACGATTAGAATGACCGCTTTATTTTTTATTATCTTGAACCTTTTTAACCTTCAATATTTATTTTTCACATGATCAGACGATTAACACGTCCTTATCCGTCGCTATAAAACATCGGAACTTTTTAATTTTTCATACTGCCTGCTGCCGTATTTAAACCAACCAATAATCAGCGTGTTTCGATGTGTTGTGTTACATACTTTTGAAACCGCTATTGTAGAAAGAGGAAAACCTCGATAACCAATTTTTGGGAACTTGGTGTAGCTGCTTATTTTGGTTTCCATCAAAAGACCTCTCGTTCACTATTATTAAGTTAAGGTTTCATGTCAGTCAAAAGCAATTAAATGGATATGGGTATTAGAAATGCGAAATTATCGATTGCGTAAAATCGATTACACTGGAACTAATCCAATTAGATGTTTCTATGCATAACGTATCTAGTAAAAAAATCGACTTAATTAAAATCGATTGTTAAATTAGGTTATTGCATCGACTTTTCTAATAGTCATTTTACAAACCAAAGCTCAACATTAAATTTATAAGACAATTAATAATATTAAAGTAATTTCGATAAGGACATTATTAACACTCCCATCTATTCATATTCATATTTTCTCCCAGTATTTATTAGTACAAGTGTCTATTATGAAGCATTATTTTGTTCTAATGTTGGGACAGTTTTTCATTTCGCTCAAAGAGGCATTATTATTGATATTACTATCAATGAGCCGCATTTGGAAACTATGAAATTTATCTAATAACAGAAACAGATCAACCTTCGATAGCTGAATAAGATGATCGTTTCGTATTTGGCCATGTTTTATGAAATATAATTCGATAACCTCCAAAGAATAGTTTGTTTCCCAAATGACAATGATCAAAACACGATTTGCGAAACAAGACGGCAGCCCTTTCAATAATAATGATTGGTGGTGGTGGCCTGGCTTTCTTGCAGGCCGCCTACGCAGCTTCCTGGCACACTTACTCCACTGCCTCCTAAACCGACTTCCGTTCTCCGGAAGCGTGACGTTTGCGGTACCGGAACCAAAACCGAAAGTGTAGCACGGAAAGTGCTAATGAGCATTTGCAAAATGACAAAGACCCCAGTGGTGGTGGGCGTGCTGAGAGGTGAGTGTGGGCAAAAATCAACCTGCTCACTCCTCCGCGAATTCCGGTGAAGCCTCTTGTCGATATTTCTCCGCTAACTTGGTCCAGTCATTGTCAGGGGATGTCTACCGGGAACTCCATTCCAGGGCTTTGGTGCTTCAGAAGGAGTAATCTTACTATAATCGTGTCAGTGAAAGAAAAACATGGCGGGGTGCTACCCCCTCTTGGGAATCGCCACCCTCCATGGACAATTAATAATTTCCCCACCAATTTTAGACGTGCCTTAGTTTTGTTCAGTCTGAGCGTAGTTTTTCGAGTGGGTGTTATAGTCATTTTCTTGTTTATATTTTCAATACACCCAGGATATATTGTTTACAATTTTTTTGCTGTTATAAAAGTATCAAAAGGACATCCAGAAAGACTGAATTTTCACAGCAATCAATTGTTACAAATAGACGAAATTTTTTTTTTATAATTTCGTTTCTTTCTTGTTCGAAGCACAAAACAGGCGATAATTCAGGGATATTAGTATGTTTTCCCGTTTATCCCCCCTTCTCAAAGGAAAGAGCAATGCAGTCTTATAGAGGATGCAACTACTGATATCTCTTCAGCTAAAACTAACATACCTGCACTATCTGTTAGTGAGTTATCCTAATAGCCGAAAGAAATACTTGGTATTTTATCCATTTTAAAATGAAATTCTTCGAGTTTCCAATGATTATCTTGGAGGCATACTATTTTGAAGTGTAGTTACATTTGATGGATTTCATGAAAAATAATTAATGGACGTGGCTAGTGATTTTGTGAGCTGTAGTTTCAAAAAGTAATTTAAAATAGTGTTCACAACTTTTATTCTACTGGTGCTTTACAATCGTTGGTCGTTAGACATGCTTTATGTCATCTTTCCCATCAACCAAGACACGGTTCATTTATTTAAGTCGTATTTTCATCAGTAAACGCCCTGCGGTTTGAAAAATTATTATGATTTAACCTACAGTTACTAAGCACTATGAATTTTCACGTGAATTGATTGAAGTATTGTATTATGTACGTTTACGCTAGCTGAGGACTAATTTGGTAATATAAAACTAAACGACACAACATAAAAGTTAGACATCGTAAAATTAATTCAATTGCCTCTAGCTAAGACTCCTACCGTATGTTTTAAGAAGCAAGGAGTTGAGTATTGAAAGGTTTTTGATGTCTGAATACCACTCAAAACTAAAACACTAAAATCTAACCTGTACATGGAGTACACGGCGTGTTGCTTTGGTGTATGTTTGTAGAGTTCTTCCTTTGTGTGGTAAACCTGCGGTTTTACTGACACATACCACACCTATAATAATGTGGAGTCCCGAAGGGACAAAGGGTAACCCCTTAGTAGCCGAAGAGCCTATAAACACACTATACTGGGGATTTAACCCGAAAACTCACTCCCTGAAATCAATCTGTCACCTTATAAATAAATTCTAGTCTGAAAATATCATTACATTATATATGACTGTGGCCTTAAACAGTTTGAATTGATTTATATAAGTTAATTTATAGCTGCAGAACGATCATTACCGGAGTGAAAATGATTTATTTAAATGTTAACCAGATAAAACGCAAAGATATTTTTCAATCAAGACTTTTTTTTCAATATTCATTTTTTGAATGAGATGGTAAATTTGGCATGAATGAGACCATTTATAAAAACAATCTTACTAGGGGCATGTAAATGATCTATTTAAAAACAAAACTATAAATATGATGCAAGTATCAGTAACATCACCTTTTCATATTTCTTTATTTATAAACACCAGATTCCTTAAAGTAAGCTTGACAGTAGAGATTAAAGCCGAGAAATTGTGCGGGAATCGTGACGAAAAATTGTTTTTAATCAATTTTACGCCGTATGTTGTAAGCGGCCTTGAAATAGAAAACAAAAGTTGGTCTTTATGAATGAATGTACTACTTTAACAAAGACGTGCAGATTATTTATGTTAGTTAAGTACTTTATATGTATGTTTCTTTAAATTAACACTCCTATGGGTCTCTGTTTTCTAGGATTACTCTGCTTGTATTTATCCACAGTTATATAATGCTAAAAATAGAAGGGGGTTGAGAAAAACGTATACCTGCCTTGTGACTTCATGGAAGTCACTGATATTTTTAAGTAAGCAACCGCATCCCTTCAAGACCTTCCTCCCAATTACTAGAACTGTCCTCAGCTTTAGTCCCAGACCCCACTTGTTCCAGACACTCGTTCCCACACATCCCAACTAGAATGTAGTAACGTAACTCTTAATATTTGTATATACCAGTGTTTTGCTTGTACTTCATATTAAAGCTTTTCTTTCTTTTCGTTTAAAATACTCTACTCTACAAAGATTACTTAACTCACGATGACTTGAATGAAGGAAATAGGCTGTAAAAAAAAGTACGAAGTGTATTACTAAGAAATTTCAGGTACCATTTCGTTGTGAAAATAAAAGAGGGTATTAGGGAAATAGGAGCTCTAGTTATTCTACAGCACTGCTGGATTGTAATTATCTACTGACCTTTCCACTGGCTGTAAATGATAATAGCAACATGTGATATAGCCTAAACATATAAGATATAGAGTGTAGCTTAATTAATAGATGTTGAGAGATTACTTTGGTAACATTCATTATTTCGTCGGCGTTTTTCGCAAGCGTGTTCACGCCGATAATAACGGTGTGTATATAGTGTTCGGTATTTCAAATTAATAAAAATTAAAAACATCAGGTGGTGGAATAAGGAAAATCTATAATCCAGAACATCTTAATATAATTGAGTGGAAGAATTCCGAGTTATGTGCTTAGGTGTGTTACTCACACCTTTTCCGATCTTTCATTTCTAGATACTGATTAATATAGTTACATTAATGTTGCATACATAATTACCCCTTTTTTACATCACCCTTCTATTTTGTTATATGCATGTTCTTATAAATACATATTTGTTTTATCTATAGTACATATTCTACTAATGAATTATAATCAACTTATTCAAACCTAATGTCTATTGGATATTTGTATCATTTCACAACCTGCAGAGTACTTATACCTAACTAACTTTTGTTGATAATTGTTACAACTCTTGTTTAACATATCCTTTGTTTTCTTGTCATCAGGACCTGATGTAGCCCCGCGTAGTATGTCGAAACGTTGTCCATTATAAATTTGATGAAAATGGAACATCCCACATTCATTAACCCAGGTCAATATTCCAACGGGATCTTCTGTTCCTTTGTGGAGTCGCCTTTATCGAAGGAATGGGTTTCATGATAAGTGAATATTTGGCTGGATATGTAGAGCAATGCGACACCATTAGTATGCAACTAGGTCGCGGTGACTTGGGTTAGGTTACCAAAGATGGACAGGTTACCGGCGGCCAAGGCAACACCCGGTGTGCATAGCTCACCTTAGTCATCCTTGTCTCGCACCAGCTGCACACCAGGCAACGTTCTGGGTTCATACCCGTTGTCTCAGAGCCCGAACCTTCATTCATGTAACCATCAGAGCTCTATGTGTCTCCTATGATAGCGACCAACCTGAAAAAGTATATTCTTCCCGCACTTTGACAATTGCTTATTATTTTTGGTTAGTGTTCTAACCAGTGTTCCAGCTATTGTGTTAATAACTGTACGCCTTGAAGTAAAAACTCAAACGTGAAAAAAAAGGACCCATTTCGCTAACTTTAAAGGTTTCTCTGATGTTATTGAAAATTTCTGACTTTCCCATATGGTTATGAAAATATTACAGATGATATGCCCGAAAAGAATTACACGGATCTCCTAAAAAAAAATTAGTTTTAAGAGACAACAACAGAACTCGCATTGTAATTGTGTACAATGAAAATCTTGAATAATGTAGTTTTATGAATAAAATAAATTAGTTTTAATAAGAAAATACTTCACAATCATTTAAGTTTAAACTCAAAGCGGAATTTCTTCACTCAACACTCTATATTTCTGTGTTTATCATTATATATGTTAATATTATATATACTCCTATGTTTATGTACATTTAAAAAAATGCGACTAGTCATAATTAATATATTGACATAATTGATGCAAAAAATATCTTGGCTAGGCTACTGATCCTTGGACCAAATTAAAAAAAAAAAAAAATTAAATAGACAAAAAGTCTAACATCAAGCGTATCCAATCCTTTCAATCAATTCAAGTCCTGAGAACAATAGTAAATGCCCCTTATTATGTCAGCAACAAAACCCTTCATAACGACCTTAATATACCCTACATTCTAGAACTCATCCCTTCCAAGTTTACGAAAGTCCACAGTAGCCTTTCCAACCACCCTAATCCTGTAGCACAGTCAATGCACTGCGCCACTCATCCCTATAATCCTCCTCGGAGACTGAAACGCCAGTGGCCTCGTGACCTGCTATAAACGCGTGACAGTGGGAGTCCTGGCAATGGCCAGTCTCTCCAATCATGTCCTGAGCGTCTGTGGCTCTCGCGCTCTTGGTCAGCCTCCACTGGCTAGTATCCAGTGACGCGGCTGACGGATGAGCGTGGGGGACTTCCCAGGACTCCGCTTTCTCTTTGCGGTGGATTTGGGGGGTCTCTGGGCTGTCTGTAAATATTGTATGAATGAGCGAGTGAATGATGAACTGTAAATATTGTATGAATGAGAGCATATATCTTAATTACTTATTGCCTTATAAAAGGCAGATTTTAATTATTGCACAATAAAGGAAATTAACAATAAAAAAAAAAACAAACAATAAATAGACAAAAATCTAATTGATCAATATATTATTATGGTCTCTATTGTTTGCCTAACCATAGTGAAAAAAATCCGAATTAGATTTCGACCTGCAATTTGAGCAAACAGATGTTAAAGAAACGGGATCAACGTTTTTCACCTTTGTGCCGTTAGAAAATTTCATGTTTTTGAAAATATATTTAAAATTCCGAATAGTTTATATAATTTTAACACTGTCGTATTATAAATGATTGCATCGCAGATTCAAAATGTGCCCCTTCAAGTACTGATTCAACTGGTGTGAAATGATGACATGTGAATATGGGGGATATTTAGATATAGTAATGTGATTGTCAAAAACTGCTTCAAATTTTAAACTTAGAATTTTTTTTTTTGGCACTGCAGAAAACACAACCGAATGGTTGTCTAAAATCAATAAACTGTACGCCACTGAGTCTCATGCAGGTTGAGAAAACGTAATATACAGTTATAACCGGTTCAGACTGATTTGTTTACTAGGTGGAATCATAGATTCGTTATTTTATATGCATCGCATGTTTGATAGAATTTAATTTTTTGAGTCGAATTTGTATGATTTTTTTTAAAAAGTTTACAATGTTGATAGTTATTACATTTTACATTAGTAAAAAATTCTTCGTGTTAGTTATGTATGAAGTTTAGTTAGAGAATGAAAGTTGTGGTTAATAAATGACTTCTACAAAAGTTCTAAAAATACTTGTATGCTGTCTACACTTTTAAAAAGCTTCAACATCTACTTTGAACGAGTTAATTGTTTCATTCAAGGAGTGGTTAGTACTCTGGAGATGGTGGTCTAATCGGTACATGCACGATGGCCGAGATGAAAGATGGGCTGGTTATGGCATCGCCGCTGTACGCTTCAGTAACTGGACCGGTTGAATGAAAGAGCTCTCAGTGTCGGAACCACTCGAGTCGAGAAAATCCGCTAATTCGTCCCGGTGCTTTTTTTCTTTTCTTTTTTCTTCTGTTTCTTTTTTTTTTCTTCTCCGTCTGGGCGGCTGTGGTCCGGCCCTCGGAGCTGACTCCGACCGCCAATAGCCACGAATTATAGAAGGGGGCGATAAGCAATAATTACCAGTTAGCATTATTGAAGGTTTTTTAACGTCTTCTCACCGGACGAGCCAGATTGCCTTCTCTTGCTACTATTTTTCAATTGACCAGCGAAAGAAAAAAAACAGTCAAGGGCATCACAGGATCAATGTGAATTTCGTTACAGCGAGAGAAATCGCAAATCTAAATGAGCTATATTACTAATTATCCATAATAATGAATGTAATATCTATTGATCTAAAATTCATGATCACCATCTTAATTGTGCAGCAGATAAGACTATCCGTCATGTCAAACCCTTTTACCCTATTTACCCTACTTATCATTTTATTTAACCCTAGCTATCTTTACATTATAATATGAAGAATTCTACATATTTTATATCTGTACGAAAGCCCTGTGGGAACCCGGCATAATTGTAATAAATATTATCCCTCTCTCTGTCACACACACATTCTCATGAATACGGAACATTCACCTCAAATTCCTAGGCTAGTACTTTTAATATGCACGTTTAAGTCAGTTTATGTATGTTCTATTAATAAATTGCTTTTCAAAAAAGTCTTACTGTTGATAAGAGAACTGTGGACAAAAGTCTAAACATAGAATATATGTAATGTAGCTAACTTAATAGATGTGATTACGCTACGATTCATTATCTCGTCAACGTTATTTCGCTCAGTTTTATAATGCTAAGAATATTATACAGGGCTTGAGCAGAACTGTATACCTGCCTCGTGACTTCATGGAAGTCACTGATGGTTCCTATTATTTTTAAGTAAGCAACACTCCTTACTTCCCTTACTCCCTACTTCCCAGAATCTTATCCTTTTCTTATACATATATGTCTCAGCTTTAGCCCCAGACCACACTCGTCCCTAGACCTTCCACCAAGTATGTAGTGACGTAACTCTTAATATTTGTATATAGCAGTGTTTTGCTTGTACTTCATAATAAAGCTTTTCTTTTAAAAGACTCTCCTCTACAAAGATTATTTAACTGCTCGATACGAGTATGTTCCCGTCGATGATAACGCTTTCGGTATAGCTGATGGATTCACTGGGAGTTGATTGTCAGCCGAGAATCTGTAAATGAGTGGAACACTTTCTAGAGCTATATGCTTAGGTGTGTAACGCACTGTGGTTTGTTGCCTATTTTTTAATTTCTCAAATTTCGTTATCCAAACTGTACGATTGTTACAATAATTTTTTTTATGGATTATAGATTACAAGAAGTTGTAGTGAATCGAGTATTGGTTTTATTTAATATGCAAATGATTGGTTTCTTCTTTCAACACCAAATTCGTAATCTACACAAAGAAACGTATTACCTTATTCAAGAAAGGAAACAAAGACTAGCTTGTGTTAAAATGCAATACTTTTATTTGTATAAGTAACATTACGCAAGATTTGTTATCATTTTATGAGTTTTAATTAAAATTAATTAACGCTACTAGTTCAGGTAAGTTAATTAATACTTATTAAACACGAATAATGTGCACATTGCATAACGCTTACTTTGTATGACGGTTAATTGATTATAAATGACATAAAAAGTAAGATTGTTGCCGATCGTAAATAAAATTAACTCCGAAATGTCCAGTGATATCTCAGGAATGAACGAAAATGAAAATCGGCTTCATAAACCTGCACGAATAAACGGAATTCGTCTAGGAGCTTTTGCCAATTCGTGTCTTGCAAGTAAAATAGTTGGTGTCAGCCAAGCTTTGATTCATCGCGTCTCAGTAATGCTGCGCACTACACCATCTGGTTATCTAATTGATGAAGTGAAGTATGATGAAATTGTACAACTTATGATAGACTGAAATCAGAGACTAAAAAGAGGAAGAGGTAATGACTGACACAAGAGCTAAGTTGAGAATGAGCTTTATTTATCTTCTTTACTCCTATATATAGTTTGGCTAATGCCTTGAGAGGATTAGCTGGGGAGTCTTACCTATGTTATCTCCTCATAGTAGGCTCCTCAGCTAACTCCCCCCCTCCAGTTCCTGGCACTTAGGAACTCCAACAATTGAAACACAACAGAACATAATCATCAATAGTATACATAGTAACATCAATAAACAAGTCACTTCAATAGAGTCCTTACAATACAATTAATTGCCCACAGTGGCTTGATCTAACACATACAATTCTTCAATAACAATAGTCAAGCTGGTATAGTACATATGATATCATTGAGCAACAATCTGGGTTGGTTTTATTTTTACATTGTTTAAATACTTAGATACTATTCATTATACAAGAGTCTGCCCGTTCGGGCAGCGTGGTGTGTCGGTCGGGCCGCCGCCCCCCGTCGTTCGCCGAGTCCCTGTCGATGGTACCTTAAGTTCCTCTACATGGACGGTACGTGAACGGAAAGGGTGACTTACATCCCGGATCGTGTACAAACTATGTTCCCTGATTGCCACCACTATGTACGGCCCCTCGTACCGCGCGGCACTCTTCTTACGAGCTGTTCTGAGTCTGCGGTAGACGGTGGTCCCCAGTGCGATCGAGCCGGCGCCAACTATCCGAGGTCTGGTGTTCGCTCTGTCTACCCGAGTCTGTTTTTCCCTGATGATACGTTCTCGGACCTTCCCCCACATCGCCCGGCGTTCGTTGCGCGCTTCCCCCAATTGCCTCCGCAACCCCACGTTATGAGTTGTCACTAGGTCCCCCCGATCGCGTCGTCTTTGACCGAACACAATCTCAACTGGTGATAGCCCCGTCGCCGCGTGTATGCTGTGGTTGTATGCCACCACCGCGCGCGGCATTGCCGCGTACGAGTCTAGCTGTCGCCCGAGCCTAAACAGTCGCAGGTGTTCCCCCAGCGTGCTGTGGAGTCGCTCCACTGCGCCCCTCCCCTTTATGTGATGGGGGGTGTTCCGCCGCCAGCTGAACCCTAACTCCTTGCTCTGTTCCCTAATCCACTCGTTGTCGAACTCTCGCCCTGAGTCCGACACGATCGTGTCGGGGACCCCGTACGTACCACACCACTGAAGCACCCCTTCCCATACTACCTCGGGCGTCTTGGCTTCTACGGGATAAGCCATCGCAATCTTGCTAAAAGTATCTAACATTGTTAGCCAGGACTGACCCTCGTTGCTGTATAGGTCAGCCTGCACGATCCTCAGGGGTTCCTCGGCTGTCTCCGTGGTCGTCTGTTCTGCTACGGGGGGTTGTCGGTCATATTTTGCTTGCTGGCACGTTTCACACCGCGCGACAGCTTCCCTGACAGTCCGACCCATATTCGCCCAGAAATATGCCCGCCTCAGTGCCCGGAGTGTCTCCTCGATCCCGCGGTGGTTCGTTTTGCCTATGTGATAATCTCTCACTACTTTAGCTTGTGCCTCGGCTTCGGTGACGGTCTCCACCTGCCTAAGGCACCTAACGAGCGTATAACCCACCCCTATGCGTTCTTGCCTCCACAACCGCTTGACCTTATCGGCTAGCCCCCGATTGCCGATGAATATGTGGCAGGTCTGACCCGGCGTTGTGCACTCCTCGATGGTCCGCTCTAGCTCCGCGTCCTCGATCGTGGCCTGTGCCCTAACCGTTACCGTGGACAGTCCCGCGTATACGCTGGCCCGAGTTTCGATCCCCGGCTCCCGTTTCGACTTGAGGATGATCTGCCTCTTCTTGTCGTTAACCATTTCGTCCAGCTCGGGTAAGTCTGGCGGTCGTTCGGGCGGGGTCTCTACCTGTACGCGATCCCTTTGGACTAGGGGAATTTCCGGTCCGCTCTCGGCCCACTCCCGTAGGTACCGTACCGCGAACGGTTCCTCCTGCCCCTCTTCTCCTTCTAGCGCGTTCGCCACTAGCTCCCTGGACAGCCAATCTGCGACGGCGTTTTCTGTCCCCTTTTTATGCATTATCTTGAAGTTATACGCGGCTAGTCGCTCCTTCCATCTAGCCACCCTTGCCGACGACTCCTTTAGGGTTCCCAGATATACCAGCGGCTTGTGGTCTGTATAGAGCTCGAACGCTCTGCCATACAAGTAGGGTCGGAAGTACTCCACTGCCCACACGATCGCCAACAGTTCTCGCTCTATGGCGCTGTATCGCGTCTCGGCCCCGTTCAATTGTCGGCCCGCATATGCGATGGGTCTTTCCCCCCCTCCAGTGTCCTGCGACAGGACCGCCCCTAACGCGATCGCGCTTGCATCCGTCGTGACACGGAATGTCTTCCCGAAGTCCGGGAACATCAACAGAGGCTTCTGTGTGAGTACGTCGCGGCATTTCCCGATACTCTCGATCTGCTCCGGCCCCAACCGGAACCTCCGTCCCTTCCTGAGTAGCTCCGTTAGCGGGTTCGTGAGCTCCGCGATCCCGGGGATGAACTTCCTATAATAGTTGATCATCCCCAGGAACCTACGAACGCCCCGCGCATTCTTGGGGAAGGGTGCCTCCTGTATTGCCCGTACCCTCTCCGGATCTGGTCGTACCCCGTCCCGCGAGATGGTGTAGCCCAAAAACTTAATCTCCCCCAACCCGAACCTGGACTTCTCCCGTGACAGCTTGAGTCCGAACTCCCTCACCCTGGCGAGGACTCGGCTCAGGTGCTAGACATGTTCCTGTTCAGTCTTACTGAACACTATTAGGTCGTCCATATACACCTGAGAGAAGTCCTCGCCCAGCCCCGTCTGGAGTTCGTCCATAAGACGCTGGAAAGTTAGCGGGGCCCCCTTCAGACCGAAAGGCATTCTCACGAACTCGTAATGCCCTCGCTCCCAAGAGAACGCCGTCTTCCCAACGTCCTCGTCTGCCATCCTAACCTGATGATACCCGCTCTTGAGGTCCAGAGTACTGAACACCGTCGCTCCCGACAGGCGATCGAGTATATCCTCAATCCTCGGGAGCGGGTACCTCTCGTCCACCGTGACCTCGTTCAGCTTACGATAGTCCACTACTACCCGATAATGTTTCTGATCGCCTCCGCTCCTCTTTTCCACGACCCACAGCGGACTATTGTAGGGCGAGTTACTTGGTCTTATAATACCCTGCTCTAGGAGTTCCCCGAGCTGCCCCCTTATAACCTCCCTCATTGCCTGGGGATAGCGCCTCTCCTTGACGTACACCGGCGTCCCCGACTTCACAGGTATCCTATGTTCCGTCCTCCCCGTAGTAGGTAGTCTGTCCGCTTCCCGGTGGAATAGATCCCCGTTCGCCTCTACTAGTCGACTCACCGCGTCACGTGTGCATCCGGCTGCTCCGACTCTCACCCCCTCTTCTCGCCGTCCCGTGACTATATTATACTTGCGCTTCCCTAGTGCGCACTCCCACTTCTGATTACGGACCTTCAGTTTCATCCCCACCCTCTGTAATATGTCACACCCCACTATTAGGTCGTAATTCTCGGCCAACGTTTTCATAATGTGCGCCGTGACCTTCTCTTCGCGCCCAGCGATCTCGCGAAGGCTCAATTGTGCTTCCCCGCCCGTTCCACACCTTCCGCTTACTGTGGTTATGGCGCACTTGCACGTTTTCCGACTGTCCCAGATTCCCAGTTCCCTCGCCCCTCTTTCACTTACCAGCGAGTGGGTGCTCCCCGTATCGATTAAAAACCGAATTCCGGACGCCCCCCCCCTTGCCACGGGCAACCTAAATCCCTTTTCCCCCTTTTCGCCGTTGTTTACTTCCAATACGCACGCCCGGTTGCCCCCCCCCCCAAATCGCACCCTCATTCGTCCCGCCTATTTCCCCTTACCCCCTCGGCTCCCGAGGGCCCCCCTTTCCACGGTTCCCCCCCACTTACCTCGTGTCTCAACGTCGGGGCGCTGCGCTCCGACCGACCGCTTTCGTCTCCTGAAGACTCTCCGCTTGAGTAGGGGGTCGCAGCTCGTCCAGCTTGTCTCCGTGGGGTCCACTCCTGCTGGTTCACCTCCATAGGTTCCGGCCGGAATCCCCTCCTGTCGCCTCGGGTATTACGTCTAGGGCAATTCCTGGCCATATGCCCTTGTCTCCCGCATTCGAAGCATTTTACCTGGCCGCACTGAGCCGCTACGTGTCCCGGACGATTGCATTCGAAGCACCTTCCTTCCTGCTTCTTCCTCCTCTCGTCCTGTCCTCTGCCGGTCCGCCTTTCCATTCCCCGGCTGTGTCCACTCTGTCTTGGCGGGCTCCTTCTGTACGTGACTCTCTTCCAACTCACGTCTCGTTCGTATCCCGCGCCTTCCTCCTCCCTGGCGCTGGCGTCCACCATCTCCTGGGCACACTCCAGGAACGCTCGTTCTCTCGGGAATCCCTCCTTCTTTCCCGTCTCCTTTGCCAACTGAACTTTTAATATAGTCGACAGGAACGCCATCCGTGCCTCCACCTCAGGCGCGCTTACCGACTCCCTCATCTTCTCTGTGATGTTGTTATACTTCGCTAGGAGATTTCCGGCGTAGTGTCCATTTGTCTGGTGGGACTTCTTGGTCTCCCGAAACATCTTAAAAATGTCTTCCTCAGGTGTCCACCGTCCCCCTCCGAACGCCTTCTTCAGTCGTTCCTTTATGGCCATCCATGGGGTCTCCTCGTCCGCCTGGATCATGTTTAGGATGCTCCTCTTCACCCTGCACACTAGAGCTGCCCTCAGCGACTCGGCATCCCCTTCCGTAATGAGATCCTCCGCTCGCTTGCGCTCTAGCCGTACCATTACCCTGTCCCCTCCCTTCAGGAAGTGATTCAGCTCTCCTGTTTCACCGGAAAACCTCTCTAGATCGGAGATTGCTGTCCTCACATTTTGTGCTGAGATCTCCTGGATCTTCATCCATGCCATAGTGTTGGCATGAGCGGCCGCCATGGTCGTTTGAGGCAGTTGCGGTATGTCCGCTGCTGCGTTGAGCACCGCTGGCCTGAGCACTCCCTCCGGCATCCCGTAATCGAGAGAGAAACAAGTCACGAACCGATAACTTTACGGCAACGACAACACTTCCCGGGTTTCGGCACCACTTATGATAGACTGAAATCAGAGACTAAAAAGAGGAAGAGGTAATGACTGACACAAGAGCTAAGTTGAGAATGAGCTTTATTTATCTTCTTTACTCCTATATATAGTTTGGCTAATGCCTTGAGAGGATTAGCTGGGGAGTCTTACCTATGTTATCTCCTCATAGTAGACTCCCCAGCTAACTTACATTTAGTTGTATACATGGCAGGCAGAATCGATATACACTTTAAATTAATTCTGCAAAAATAAAACACATCATGTTACCGATTGGTCAACTATCACAATATGTTTAAGAAGCCAAGAATAAGGACTGTAAATGGTTGCCTAAATCTTTGTTTTCTTTCCTCAATAAGTTCCTTCTATAAGCTTTTTTTTTGTGGTAGATTACGAATTTGACGTAAAAAAAACTCAAACGTTTGCATATTAAATAAAATCTATTCTCGATTCTACCCACTACAACTTCTTGAAATTCAACTTTGACTTTAACAAGTAATCTACACCCCATTCAACACGAATCGCCCAACTTTGGTACCAATCGGACAGCTTTTAAACGAGATATGACTCGAGTCCCTGTTGATTTGAGATTCCGCCCACTGTTCGGGTGTGAAAACGATTTTATTCGCATTTTGTTATTCAAACCCGAACATAATGAGGTCTTAATTTAATTTAATATTCAGATAATATTTAATTTGATGCCCTACTTAACTTTTTTTTTTTATACTATGTGAAAATTAGTTTTTCATTGGCAGAGTTACTTTTTAATCTAATATGTATTGATTTACTATTTCAAAATTTTAATTTATTTTTGCAGAAAGCTTACCGATTCAGTATAGAACAGTGAATGAATAAGAATTTAATGATACAATCATACAGATCATTCACAGGTGGTCGTTTTTTTCATTGGATTGCTGTCTATTTATTATTTTCTTTGTTATTGTTTAAATAGTAGTTCTGACCACAGACCCTTTTCCTAATCCTACAGTCCTACCTTTTAAACAGCTTCTTCCAAGTCCGCTGTGGTTTAGAATACTCTAACTACTATCCCATAAATGCAGGAGTTCCACAGGGCTGTGTCCTAGGCCCCATCCTCTATAACCTATACACCGCTGATGTCCCCTCTACTTCCAATACCTTCTTGGCCACATTTGCAGATGACACTGCAGTCTTTACATCCCACCCAGACCCCGACATAGCATCCCATAACCTTCAAAAACAC
Source organism: Acanthosoma haemorrhoidale (assembly GCA_930367205.1). Taxonomy (NCBI): domain Eukaryota; kingdom Metazoa; phylum Arthropoda; class Insecta; order Hemiptera; family Acanthosomatidae; genus Acanthosoma; species Acanthosoma haemorrhoidale. Next base: position 79,911,791 of record OV884009.1, on the reverse strand, counting down.
CTTGACGAGATCGAGTATTGGTGCAATAAATGGCGGATCAAAGTTAATGAAGCAAAATGCTCCCACATTACCTTCACCCTTTGTCGCAAGACTTGTCCACTAGTTTATTTTAATTCTATTCCTCTCCCTGTAACCGAGACAGTACGGTACTTAGGCTTCCATCTCGACAAACGACTGACCTGGAACCCACATACGAGACTAAAAAGACAAGAACTAAACAGACGCTTTGGACAACTGTACAGACTACTTCAAAGGACATCCCATCTCTCAATAGAAAATAAACTACTTATCTATAAAGTTATACTTAAACCAATCTGGACATACGGAATAGAGCTATGGGGGACAGCAAAAAAGTCGAACATCAAGCGTATCCAATCCTTTCAATCCAAAGTCCTGAGAACAATAGTAAATGCCCCTTATTATGTCAGCAACAAAACCCTTCATAACGACCTTAATATACCCTACATTCTAGATCTCATTCCTTCCAAGTTTATGAAATTCCACACTAGCCTTTCCAACCACCCTAATCCTGTGGCACAGTCTTTGCACTGCGCCACTCATCCCTATAATCCTCCTTGGAGACTGAAACGGCAGTGGCCTCGTGACCTGCTATAATCGCGAGACAGTGGGAGTCCTGGCAATGCCCAGTTTATCCAATCATTTCCTATTGTATGAATGAGCGAGTGAATGATATGGTATAAATGAGATCATTTATCTGTATTATTATTGCCTTATAAAAGGCAGATTGTAATTATTGCACAATAAAGAACTAGTGAAATGATAATGAATGTTCTACTTAAGTAAATAAGCAATTGATTAATGGCCCTTCGTAGCTTTTTCGTTACTTTTAGCAACATTATATCATCAAATGCGAAAAATCGTGCATTTGATGAAAGGTTGAGTAAAAGTTTATAATTTGAAAAAATAAAACATAATTTACTTATTGTTAACCAAGTAGTTTGATAGATACTCTAATCAATCAAAATTACCTGTAGAATATTTTCTTTATTACCAGCAATGGCACTTCTGTGTTTTCTGGAGACGGTAGTACAGGACCTGCTTGTAAAATATGTCTCTTGGTCGAATAGAGAGCGATTCAAGATTAGAACAGATACAAGTGTGAAAACACAAAACATAGGACCATGGTTTTTAAAAAAATAAAACTTCTTAAAAGGAAGCTGAGAAAGCTTAAAAAACAGTAAGAAACTAATCGGTTAAAATGTAGATGATATGTAGATATGCAGCTGAGGTTTTAATGCTTGTAGTTGAACAGCTTTAGAATTTCATATTGGATCATTTTTATCGCAGAACAGGTAGACTGACAGATGAATGATGAAAACCCCTTAGATGAATGAATGTAGCCTCTTCTTCAGGGTTCAGCAAGGAATACCTACAATTAAGGTTACGGCAATTTCGCCTCGTCGTTTTTTAAATACTACATTCCTCAGACTAACGACACGATTATCGCGGTAAGGAGAGAGAAAAAAAAATGATGAATTATTTATTTTCCAATGTTTTTAAAGAAATAATTATTCATATGTGGGCGGCAACATCATCAAGCCTGGTCCTTAATTACCCCGACCTTTAAATATTGACATTTCGGTCCGTGATATGCACAAAAACTCCTGGTAACTTTACTACACGCTTACCGTCTATGTGAAAACGCCTTTCGGTTTGAAAGTAACATCATCGCCAACATTGATCTAAATCAATGCATGTAATGTAAATAGCTATAAACATAATGTTGTTTAATAGCTGGTAATTACAGAATTTTTCCAAATTGGTATTTATCCTGCCAAAACTGGCCAATAAAATGTAACGTATCCCATGGTATTATTGCCTAAGAATGTTTTTGTAGTTTTATTGTGAGGAGTTTTTTCTATGAAAATTGAGGTTGAAATGTAATTGTAAAGAGTGGAAATTAAAATTTTTTGGGGGGGTTTTACCAACTTATGACCCCCCCCCACACTCTAGCCCCATCAAAGTCTAGCCTATGTACTCCAGGACGGTATTTTGTCTGGAAAATTTTTAAATTTTCAATTGTGAAACGAGTTGCGTTTCAAAATCAAAATTCACCGACAAAAGAGCTACAGTTCTGTTTATTATCAATGCCAATTTCGAGATAGTCAGCCATGCCACGATCTTGCATATACATTTAACCAAACTATGTTTAAATTTGTATTGGAAAAGAATCCATTTATTTTTTTTTGTACGTTTGTTGTTTAATAGTGTTTTCTACCATTCATGCGTCACCATATCGTGTTAATTTCTTGGTGTATCCTTTTCAATCAATATATCCTTTTAATATTTCACCAGTAATAAAATGAACCAACTGATACACTAGTTAAGTTATTATTATATTATTTAAAGTTATCATTATTATTAAATGATACTTATTCACGTTATGTGGGGACCTCCACTTTATGTACTTCAGCAGCTTTCTCAGTAGTTCATAGGAGGATATGATTCCTGCATATGACAATTTTTTATGTCCGGATCATATCTAAATTCCACTTTCTTCTCAGCCTAACCATAAATCTAAGGTATCGAACTCAATTTCTCTTTACTCGTTTACTGGTCATAATATTATACTGCAGCACTGTTGGATCAGATACACAAGCGTACTCTCCGCAATGTGCCAGAATATTCATTGATTACAGCCCACTTTGCACCGGTTCAAAGAGGATTATGGTTGGCCATTGTTGGGAACTTCACAATATTCATAATAGTCAGATTCTCCCACCTTTGGTTCTCAACCGCCATCACGTCAGCGGATGTTCTCTTTTCACTTTCACTAATTTTTTTTTCTTTCTATCTTCTCTTGTCACTGGATTTTAATTTGTTTTTTTAGTTCATTTAAACAGTTACAAAACAGAAACCGTTGCTAAACGGCACACCAAATGTAGACTCTACTCAGCTGGATTTAGCACTTCTCTCCGGTATAATTTAGTTTAATACGTCACTTCTAGTCGGAGAAACGTAATTATTGCCAGTAAATAGAGCACCGATAATTAACACCGAAACCAGTATTGATATTTTACAGCTAATAAAATAAATCCCAGTTAAGTTGGAACGAAGATGCCATTTGAGGTAAATGAACCCAATAACTTGTGCCCTAGGCTGAACTGGTATTACCTATCCAATTTACAAAGAACGATTAGAAGTTTTGAAGTACCGTTCCGACTGTCGTATAATTTAAGGTATCGTTACGGTCCAGAATCGATTCTCTCGCTTGGTTTCCTCATCAGGAACAGTAATTGGGGCCTAAGACTTTCAAGTGTTACAAGTCGTAACTTGCAACACAATGGCTACTTTTTAACTTAAAAAATGAAGAACCTCGTTTTCTAGTCTGACTACTAGACTGTTCCCTTTGTTAACAGATTTATTTTACAAGTCTGAGAAATAGATTCTTAGGACAGTGTCAAAACATTAAAAACTGTGGGCAAATTAATTGAGATCGAGTGGATCAATTGGTTCGGATTCGATGAAAGGCGAATTCATCGAATTTATTGAGTCTGCATGCGTGTGAGAGGTTTAAAACTTCCTCCATGAATATATTTGATGAATAATTAACATCATCGTACTGATATTACAGCGAATTCGTCCACTCAAATAAACTCGTTCCAGTTTGCTCAGCAGCTATTTAAAATTACAATTTTTATTCTTTTTGTTGAAGTCTGTAAGAAATCATAGACTGTATCGAAAAATAGACGGAGACTAGCCTTTATTTAATACCAGACAGCATCCACACACTTACGCAATTTAATTATTAGATGAGGTACAATTTTCAGTCTTTAAGAAGTTCCAAAAATCATTTAATACAATACGAATTGTCGTGATCTTTGTATCTACTAATTAACTTGAATTAATAAAAATGTCACGTATGAACCATCACACAATTGAGTGTTTCGCAACAGATACGAAACCGTTTTTATAACTGTTTTAACGACTATTTGTAGTTTTCTTCGTCGGCTTTAATTTGGTATACATTTAGTTTTACATTGAAATTATTTAATTAATGATTAATAACAATCTTTCATAATTTTTCATGAGAGCGCTTTAACATCTTTGGGCTACCAGATTTTGAGGGCAATTTTGATTATAGTCCCAATACCCAGTGCATATTATTAATCAGGGCGTCAAGACCTTTAGTTTAATACCCTAATAATGATTATGAGAAAATAATAAACTTGGAGTTCACAATCAGCCATGAATTTTAAATATGTGTGGATTGTTGTATACGATTTGGTTTGAAAAAAATATGTCGGAATGTTTTGTCTTTAAATAAATTTAGTGATGATCTAACATCTTTCTTTTATTATCCATAGCAGATACCCCTCCCTATAAACAATCGATTCAGATAAGAAAATATTCATTTTTTAATTGCTGATTGATTGACTGATTAATCTTAATTATTTTTTAATGGGATGCTTTATGGGTCATTAAATGGAATAAAAATGCAAAATAAGTCATGTGTTATACTGAGGGAAACGGTGTTAAAACGGACAATTAAAATATATTTTGTAATCACGTAGTGGAACGTCTGGAACTTAAATTAAACAGCCTACTAAAAATTATAAACATTTTTAAGTAATTACTATTATTTAATGTGGTCTGTCAGTCTGTAGTTTTTAAGTCTTCCGACAACGATGCGAAATCTCATTTCTAGCTTCAACACTTACTGAGACCAGAACTGGCAGACACGCCCACAGGCCACACACCACTCAAAAATCTTTCTCAGCTGGTCATAAAAGGGTATGGTTCTTGCATATGACATGTTTTTAATGCCCGCATATCATCTTCTACTTTCTTCTTGACTTAATCATAAAAGTACGTTATAGGACTCGATTTCTCCTCACTCGCATTGAAATTTATACTGGTCACATTATCATTTACTACAGTGCACCGTCTGTAGTGGTGTTGTAACACCTTTGATTATAAAATTTAAAGGGAAATAATTTTTTAAGGAAAGTTCTGTTTAAATGATGTTAGTGTCTTGGTCAGGCTGGACCTGGTTGGATACTGCTGACTCGCGCTTCGAGCACCTTGAAGTAAATACTCTATCGTTATTTTGTATAATAATTTCTAAATTCAGTTTTTAGTCCAATTGATGTTTTTTTTCCCGATCGAATTAAACTTATTTTTAGGTAAAGTTAAGCAAGTTCTATCTCCGACAGAAACCAAAACCAAGCACTATGAATATTTTAAAATGTTTGTACTCGTGTGGTATGTCGGTTACGTGTACAGTATTTAAACTATGATAGCAGCCCACCTTGTGCAAACAATCCTTCACATAAAGTGCACACACCGTTTGCTGCGGCAATGCCGTTTATTAATCATCAAACTCAAAATAGTTTTATAGTCCCGTCATTTTTGCAAAGATAACGTGTTTATTGGACCCGTTTGTATGTTTTATTGTGCAATTAAGGACATTTTTATTTTTTTTAAGTCGATGTACATAGATTATATAAATTACTCCGCAGTTCATTGTTGCGGTTTTCGATTTTTTAAAAATTAATGACTTAACGGACAAACACATTGCTGGTTACTGCTCGTATATTGACACCTCAAAGACGTATGCATACGGGTCAAGTCAAGGAAACGCAAGATCAACTCGGCGTAGTCACTCCATAGCACAGTTCAACGTCGACCAATATTGCGCAAGCAAACATAACATTGAATCATTACTGATTTGTCATCGATCAGACTTTGAGGCAGTTACGTGTTTTGAGAATAAATCAATGGTTCTATTCTTGTGTTATACAGTCATGAAAGAAACGTATCTAGCAATAACAATGTTTAGATCTAGTAATTTCTGTTATGTTTCAATGGTTTTATGATTATTAGCCAATATGGCAATATGCCCCCACCACACTCTTCTAAGTCTCCTAACGCCTTTCGGCTAATATTGCATCATTTGTCTAGCAATTTTTTTAATTTTCAATTGTAAAAGGAGTGGCGTTTCAAAATCAAAAGAACTGCAGAACTGTTAACTAGCAATGCCAGTTTCAAGATAGTCCCTCTGCAGCCAAACCATATGCCACGAATTTGCATATACATTTCTTTAAATCTATCATTAAATTTGTCTGCGAGGGAAAGAATGCATTTGTTTGTTTGTTGTTAAAGTGTTTTCCAGCATACATGCGTCACCAAATCATGTTAATTTCTTAGTGTGTCTTTTTCCATCAACTTCCGTAAGTTATTTTACCATAAAATTAACTAAGTGATATATCATTTAATTTATTATTATTAAATGGAACTTATTCATCTTTTATGGAGATGTCTATGTTTTGTATGTCTCACCAATGACCTCCATGTAAAACTTTATGTAGCTTCAACAGGACTCAGGCAGACGGAAAAACACACAGGTGATAAACCATACAAAATCCATAATAATTTAAAGATACTCGGGTAATTTTACCAACCGAGCCATCCTGGCGTACCATTCGCTTAATCAGCTTATACTATAAATCACACGTCTGAAACAATCTTTCAAAAATGACTATAATGTAATATATTTAAACTTGACGGATATCAGGAGGAGGCTAATACATTTAGTTACATTATCGACATTACATACTAATCATTTTATTAACATCAATATATTTGCGAAACAGCATTTTTGAAATACATTAAAATTTGATTTAACACTTGAGCTAACTTTAACAACTGTAATATATTGTTCACACTCTGTGGACAGCCAGCGAAAGTGACGTACAATATGCCGCACTGTTCCAAGCCAAGTTATGTCTATTGATATATGTAATGAGTTGCAATTAGATGCCGCGTGACTAGACCACGTATTCGCAGTATGGGTGGGCGTTTAATTGCTTATACCAAATTCAAATTCTTGTGCACCGTGACGGTTTGTCGCTGATTTTGCACGGCTAAGCCGTTTTAGGTGATTTCAGCACAACGTAAGTTCTTATATTTTACAGAGAATGTTGTAAAAAAACCGATTTGTATCCTTAGATTTGTTTTCTAGTTATTGTCAGTGAATGCGATGGCTTGTGCACACACTGATCCATTTAGGATTCTCTTGGCAACTTTTTCATACTCTCAAATCAAAATTGAGTAATTTTGTTGATTTGTGATCCTGTCTTAATACATTAACCGAAATGTCTTATTTAGCACTTAAGTGTAATGTAAACATATATTTCCTCGCTATTACGAAAATACTAACGAAGAGTCTTTGTGTCAAAGGAAATGAAACTGGAATAAATAATACAATGGCTACATCTTTAATAAAGCAGTAATTATTTCATGAATGCGTTACATTTTTATATCAAGATTTTCATAATAAAGGCTTACAAGGTCTTATTATTCAACAAGTAATAATCTAATAAAAAAGATAAGCCTTGTGAATCAATAATAAAAATATTTTAACTCGCTGTAAGAAATTTCAATATACTTTTTATATCGTTTTGCTATACATCTTGGTATTGGTGATAAAGGTTTACGAGGCCATTACTATTTAATGTCGTTTTGTTATTAAGTAGACGAATGACGAATGAAGAATGCCTTCCCCTTCGTCCTTTAGAAACCTAAACATACACGATTACGATTAGAAGGAAGTATTGCACTGTTTACAGTTCTCGCGTAACGACTGTAGAAATACATCTGCTGAGTTTTCGCTGAGCTGTAACTAATTGAACTGTTAAGCGGAACCTTTTGGGACAGCTGCTACATCGTCCGCCCGCATGCCCTTGCGGTTCAAGCGACAAGATGAAGCTTGATACTATCTTAGGCAACATATTGTTCCGTCGACAAGCCAAGAAAAAAGAAAATTATCGAAAACTAACGTAAATAAATCTCAATCGTGCGTACATGAAGTCGGACCAAACGTCAAAACGGTCACACTCGTTGAAGGAGGAATCGAAAAACAAGGAACCTTAAAGAACAATAGCTGTAAAACATAAAATCCATTACAAAGTGATCGTATTATGTAACGTCTTTCTAACAGGGGCAGTCGTGTTTCGTCTTATTAACAATCTCACAACAACAGAGGCTTATTAATAAAACGATTCAAAATAACTGCGAAATTTACAGTAAAGAATTTAATTATTTATTAATACAGGAGGAGTGATGGGATAAGACAAGTAGGGCTTGGTTGAGAATAATCCACACAGCACTTACAGCACGTTTCTGCCGAACTTGGCCTTGGGGAAGGTGGTTCGTTAGTCCTTTAGTAAGTACTTGGCTGGGTGGTTTGGGTGGCTATTCTGTCATCCATTCGAACAACCAATGAAAAAAATTAACTAGAGGGGCAACCCCATAGCGGCGAGACCAACAGGCGTGTACTCTCACCCCCACCCCTTGGTTACCTGCCCCACTGTCTCACTACCTTATCTTGCTTCTGTTTTGGACTTGTCCTTCTTAGTTTTCGAGTTAATTACGCGAATGAGTTGAATAGAGTGTAGAGTGTAGAGTTAAACAAAAACATTCAAAAAAGTATGTACAATAGTATTTAACTTAATTAAATACCATACACATGTTACCATAATACACATAAGTTTATCATTTACCACATCTTCATTCTAATACTGAAATAAATTTATTATTTATTTATCAGCGATCTTTATATTTATCGCGTTTTCTTGGAACTTGAACAGACTTTATTTAGGCGTAGGTTATTAATACACTTATGGATACACATAAGTACCATAATATAGATTGGTTAGTCAAGTTGTTGGATTATTTTATACTGTGATTGAATAACCAACATTGCTTGTCAACAATTAAGAAAAATAATACATTGCTTTCAACTACAATTCAGTTTTCATTTGTTTGACTGCATGAAGTACCTATCTAAAATATTTTTTTTGTGGAGGAAAAGAAAAGAAAGTTTTTGGAAAATACTGGTCGTCATTTAAAACGCTTACAAAATGGTACTTAAAATAAAGCGCATAATAAATAGCACAGTATACTCATTGATCTTATTATTCATATTATTTTGCGGCAGAGTATCATTAAATTCCTAAAGTAGATATGTTAAAGCAGGAAAATAGAGACACTGTGTAGTGATCTGGTAGTTCTTCACAGATTTTAGAACTAAAAAAAAATTCTGAAGACAAATATTATCAAAAAGATCCCTTTTCGTCCGTAGTGATGCGAGGATTCCACAAAATTTTGATGTTATTTAATTTAACACGTTTGGTATTGTCGTTTAAATTATTTTTTTAAGCTTCTGTCTTACTTTTTGTTCTTTGATTTTCTGGTTTTGGTCATGGATTTCTTTATTCTAATACTGAAATAAATTTATTATTTATTTATCGCGTTTTCTTGGAACTTCAACAGACTTTATTTTATCTTCACTGCTTAATTTACTCCCAAAGCCCAATCCAAGGTCTATTTTGTCAATTGGTATTGTGTTCCCACTGCTATTCCTTGTAACTGTTTATGAACAATTATATTTCTGAACAAATGGCAAAACTCATCAAACGCCTCGCGTTTTCATTATTCACTCCTCTCCTTGTGATATAACCGAACAGTCTGTCTAAACGATCTTGACTTACCTTGTACATGTGCATAAACTTCAGCCTGTTTCATACATATTGCGCATACTGTTAATACAAATAAGAATATATAAAACCAGTTTTCAGTGCGCTATTCAGTACCAGTCTGCCATTTTTTTTTCTTTTGGGAACGAATGTAATTTTCTGCATTCTCCGGCATGAGAAAAAGTTCAACTTTTTTCATTGATGGCTTGTTTAAAATATTTTCCTCTAATACTTCTCGAATTCAGAACGTCAAACAAATCATTAAAAATAGTAATAAATTCGATTGTATAGTTTCAGCCGAGAACGTTCTTGCTTTACAATATGTACTTCAAAGCATCCGCCACACATGTACTTATTAGTTAAGCTGCTAGTTTGGATTTCATTTTTGGATTTTTGAATCAGGCATGTTTTTTTTAATTTCATTACCTAAATCTATAACTTCGATTCCTTGAAATTGCTATCAATAATTTCTCAAAAAATTCAACTTGATTACTTCCCCTTCAAAATCCATAAGTTCTTTCAAGGCATGGAGGGAATTACGAACTAACGTTAGCATGTGGGATGGATCTAAAAAAAATCGTCATGATGAGATCAAGTTGGGAATTGTGTCAGCAGTTGGTTTCGGTCTTTCGAATTGCAACCAAATCTTACGAAAGAAGAAAATTGGTTGACGTATCATCGCAAGTGATTGAGGTAACTATGACGTTTAAGTACGATAGAAGTTGCAACATTGAAAAGTCTTTATATATAATTCCTTTATTGTGCTAAAATTACAATCTGCCTTGCTAGGCAATAAGTAATTAATATGTACTATCATTCATACCATACATTTCATCATTCACTCGCTCATTCATTCAGGACATGATTGGAGAAACTGGCCATTGCCAGGACTCTCACTGTCACTTGATTATAGCAGGTCACGAGGCCACTGCCGTTTCAGTCTCCGAGGAGGATTATAGGGATGAGTGACGCAGTGCAATGACTGTGCTACAGGATTAGGGTGGTTGGAAAGGCTACTGTGGAATTTCATAAACTTGGAAGGGATGAGTTCTAGAATGTAGGGTATATTAAGGTCGTTATGAAGGGTTTTGTTGCTGACATAATAAGGGGCATTTACTATTGTTCTCAGGACTTTTGATTGAAAGGATTGGATACGCTTGATGTTCGACTTTTTTGCTGTCCCCCATAGCTCTATTCCGTATGTCCAGATTGGTTTAAGTATAACTTTGTAGATTAGTAGTTTATTTTCTATTGAGAGATGGGATGTCCTTTGAAGTAGTCTGTATAGTTGTCCAAAGCGTACATCGTACTACAAACCTTGTTAATTTTGGCACATTTCTTTGAGCACTCGGAAAACTTCTGAGCTGAAACCTGGTTCGGCATTTACTGCTTAGCTATTGTTAGGAAGTCTGAAAAGTGTCCCGAACACAGTTGTATGCTTTAGGAGAGGAAAATTGAAAAGTCGTGGCGACATTTCGTAGGCGGTCATCGTTTCAAGTTTCTTCAATTTGTGGTTGAGGTGCTTTTGTGATTGACTCGGCATAAGGCAGAACGATGTTTTGAAATATTGCTTAATAAATCACCGTGGAACAACTGAATAAACTTTTTTGTTTTGGTGTTATTTTGGGTTTTTGGTATTTTCACCGGTATTGAGGACGACTAAAACTCTCCTTATCTTTGAAGTTGATGGCTGTAAATATCGATGGGACGGCATCTTCGAAAAGGAGAAGAGTTTCCGTAATCATCCTGAATTACTCGAATCCACTTTTCGTTCCGTTCTGGATCATTGGAAAAATTGTGGAAAGAAATGCTTACTCCCTCTACATCTTCTGTTTTCTTTTTTTTTTGGTTACTGCATCCGTACACCATACACATGCCCGTTTTAAAGCTGGATAAGTGTCCACGCACTATGACTGAGTACACAGAACATAAGACAAAATATAAAGGGAAAAATAACACTAGTCTCGTTACCGCTTCGCGCGAAGGGAAAAGACTGACGATAAAGAGTAACAAAAGGGAATACGAGGGAAGTTGACACGTTGTGGGTAACCAAAGGGAGGGGGAAGTCGACACATTGTGGGTAACCAAAGGGAGGGGGAAGTTGACTTTTCTCACGGCTCTCCAAGCCCTCTCTAGTTCCTTCTATACTTCGTTGCGTTGTTCGTTTTTATGTCAAGCCGACCTTTGTTGGTATCCTCAGCTTTGTCCTTTATCTGTATGTACCAAATAAGACATTGATCGTAGAGTTTATTTCATCTATTTAGAATTTTGACGGTACGTTCCTCACGCCTTGGAGTATGCTCGTTATGCATTGATGAACGTAAAGTTACGGGAATAATTGAACAAATAAAACGTTTAATCTTCATCAAGCCTCAAAGGATTTCCAGTTCCGAACTTTCCCCATGATTAAGGGTGCATTATCTACTTGTCGCATCTCAACATTTGGTGCCCAGAGTCGTTAGTGGTTTATAAAAACCTCAGAATAATCACGAGATAACGAAAAAATATGTTCCTTTTTTAACTTTTTGGTAGGCCTGCGTCCATAAATCAGGGCAAAATACGAAAGGAGAGATACTGTAGAGAGCACGAAGGCGCGTAGGAAAGTGTCGTAGCTGGAAATGGTGATATTAAGTTGATGGAAAGAGAGTACGATCTCGAGGAAGCTTAAGATAAGGGCCGGGAAAATCCGGAGGAAGGAAAAGTGCCATCTGTCAGTTAGGAGAAGTTTGGAAAAACGTCAATCAGAGATTCGGGTATTGATTTCCTACTCAAAACTGCCTTTTCTATATTTTCCAATTATTGCCAATTGTAGAACTTCAAGTGTAATCAATCACACAATTAAATGTTCCGTCATGGATCCCATCACAGTTTTAATGAATTTTTATTATGATAGTTCACTGAAGTCCCAACTATATTATTGATCGGGACGTCGAGATCTTGAATTTTATTGGCCATTGATTTGGTACTTTTAATAATAAATCTTTATTTGAATAAACTTACAATCTGTCCTAGATGGGCAATAGATAATCGCGATGAAAAAGCGCATCCATACCATATTTACAAATGTAGATTTACTCTTTCATTCATACAGCAATTTTAATTAATTACTTCTTAATTATAATTAATCGATTAATTTATGATTCTTATTTATTTTCATAGAGTTGATTTTTATATTGATATATCTAAAGGCATTAACTGAAAATGCCAATCAAAATATCTTCTCTTTTTTTAAAATCGGTTGAAAGAAAAATAACGTGAAAACAATTTGAATGAAATTTTGTAGCTGTTGTCAACCAGCAAATATAAACCAATGATGCTATTATTAAATGGTATGTATGTACACTAGTTGGAAACAAATCAACCATAAAACAAATGATCCTTATTGCCGAGTCAAAAAGAAAGGCTTTACTTACGTACAGGTGCAGACCAATGGTGTTGGTCTGTCAGGCTATTTGTCTTGGTCGACACTACTAGACAGCATATTTTGAGGTATTGTGAAATATGCCCATGACATTTTAGATACATGCAGACAAACGAAGTACTGGAATGAAATAGAGAGCCTCTCTGCCTCAATAAAATTAAAATAAACTCATGAGGAAGTAGGACAAAAGGGGGCCTAGTTGGTAGGTGGCGCTAAGGTGCTCGTTTGACCAGCACTAGGCGTTACCTCTCAATCTTAAATTCGGTTCTATTAATCGGATTCACAACTTTTTTTATTCAAGTAGCTACTTATTTATCCTCACGAGGCTGGGATAACCCCTCTTCATTTGGATTCGGCAATCAGCGAGTAGACTATTGACCCATTCTAGTATTATAATAATCTTTGGGAATTATTGATTTTGAACTATCAAACCTGTACTATCTTATAGCGAATAAAGTTGTCGTCGATCTCTATTCAAAAACAAAAAACTGTTTTGAGTAAGAAGAAGATAATAGGCTGGACCGCTGAGGTGGAAACAATGGCGATAATCAAGGGGGGGGTCTTAGCGATAATAAGGCGCTGGGGTTTCGTATTCGGCTCCCGGCAGATAATGGCTTTTTTCTTTATTGGCTAGCGCAGGCTCGGTCAAAGGGTTTCCTATTGGGTCTGTTTCCTCGCCGTGTTTACCTCCTCCTTGTTTGTCCTGCAGGATCGAGGTTAATTAGGCCGCTCATATCCTCTTGCACGGAAATTGTTGAGGGTTCGCAGCAATAGCCCCCTTTGGCCGCGATTCCCCAATATATCCTCCCTCCTATTACATTTACGACACTGCTTACTCAACGGTATAAGAGCTCAAATCTATTGACGTGAGAATCGATCTTGTATTGATGAGATTCATGGTGTACCATATTTATCCCGAAGGTGCAGTTGTTTATACAAAATAACCTCACTATTTCAACTGAATATGGGGATCTGTAAGGTTTAATTTGTCGTCCCAAAGCAACCATCTCGGTCGCAGAAAAGTACCCTTTCAACTAATTAACTAAACAATTTTAAATAAATAAAATAAAAAAATGAAAAATTGGTAGGGGTAGATTGTCAATGGTTTGACACTAACGTTATATCGATAGCACTGTCGACTATCGGTCATGCTGAACTTCTAGCGATGGAGACTCCCGCTCTTCTTCTCGACCATGGGTTGTTTCTTCGAGGGAAGTGTCTGGGCTGACTCAGCCTCTTGGGGATAAAAGAGTAGATACTTGAACGAAGGGGAAGCGAATCCAGTTAAATAAAATAAACAGAATTTATGGCTAAGGTAACGCCTAGCACTAACCACCTTAGCTCCTCGACCCCACCCAGTAGCTATGGCAACGACCTTCCTAAGTCCTTTCCTCTTCATGAGGTGTTCCGTCACGGATGCTTTTTATTAGTTATTGTTTTAAATTTAGATGGGCAATTTAAAAACTAAATTCTAAATAGCCTGTCTGTTGCGTCCCATGAAACATACAGGACCGAGTTGTTTATTTTTTACGCATTTCCCGTTATTATCTCTCAATCAAAACATACACGGCCTGTACTTTGCTGCATACTTATGTATTTCAGATTGCATCATTCTTACAGCTATAGCAGTGTTTGTATATAGACAGGCAATCCTCATTTATTGTATGAAAGTAGTGCCTCTCCCTTCGGGCTTAACAACTAAAAAACTTCTATAAAAATATATTATAATTATTCAAAAAATAAATAGAAAAATATTTAGTTTCAATATAAATAAAATAACAGCATAAATACAGTCCAAGACCGGTGGTAGTAATTCGAAAAAGGACATGGAGAACGCCGTTTATTAATATATCCTTTATGAACGAATGAACGAAGTCAAACGGTTAACCTGAAATGTCATTTCGCAATATGCCGATAATGTGTTCAAATACGATTACGAGAATCTTCAATGAAATAGTTAAACGCGAAAAAAAAAAAATTCCTCGTTTTGCTTATCTTCTTTGAGCTTTCTCAAGTGACAGCTCGTGAGCTATGTACGATTAAAATTTTGGTTTTTCCCTCAAAATATTGCCATACTTTTACAGGTCAAAAATTAGGCTTTCTGTGACTCAGATGAATTAACAAATAAAATTAAGTATTTTTTGCAAACAAA
Organism: Acanthosoma haemorrhoidale; assembly: GCA_930367205.1. NCBI lineage: Eukaryota > Metazoa > Arthropoda > Insecta > Hemiptera > Acanthosomatidae > Acanthosoma > Acanthosoma haemorrhoidale. Next base: position 79,896,718 of record OV884009.1, on the reverse strand, counting down.
TAAAGTCCCGCAAGTGTCTCTCGATTTTATTTATTCACAATGCAGCTTAGTTCATAATAGATATGATAATAATAATATAGTAATAATAATAATAATAATAATATTATTGTTTATAATAAGCAATAAACATTTTAGCTAGTAAATCTTGAACTGTTCTCATTACATGAAGGCAGCAAATTAAATATAAACAAATTTCTAACTAAATGACTACACGAAAGTCCTCAAGATGACTTTGTTGTGGTGATGTTTTTCTGAGGTTAAACAAGATAATCCAAAGGAGCCTGCCTTTTTCTACTTATGCAATTTCAACTGGAATCTTAAGTGTCCAAATTATTGTGCAAATTAGTAGTTTTACATCGCGGCGTAATAGTTTTGTTTTTTAATTGAATCAAATTTACACCTTTCTAGTAATCAAAGGTCGTAAGCTAATTTAACCTGTGCTGAACGATTAAAAATCCGGGATCCAATCAGACCCTTACATAGTTTGATAGATAATTAAATAAAGGACCGTTTCACGCCAAATCAATGGCTCATTAAACAGAGTCGTAAATGCCCTCTGGAATTTCCTCATGCATAATATATAAATTAGGTATTTTTTTTTTTATCAACTCAAATCTTTATTGTGAATAAATTACAATCTGCCGTATTGGATAATAAGTAATTGCGTTCGATGTTCGCATTCATACCATATTTACAATTTTTCATTCACTCGCTCATTCATACAGTATTTACAAATAGCCCAGAGAGCTCCCAGTGGACGACCAAGAGCACGAGAGCCACAGGCGCTCAGGACATGAATGGAGAAACTGGCCATTGCCAGGACTCCTACTGTCACGTATTTATAGCAGGTCACGGCCGCTTTAGTCTCCGAGGAGGATTATAGGGATGTGTGGCTCTGTGTAATGATATCGTACTAAAGAACTCTACTAAACAGAGATGTTCAAAATTTCGCGCGCTTATGGTAAGTAAAGTGAGTGAAGTGGGGAATGACACTTGCCTTAATAGTTTTGTGTGAATAACGTTTAGCTACTGTCTAAATTGCTGGCCTTGTGCAAACCATCCTAAAATCCAATTTTGCGGATAACTTATTTTAACATAACTTTTGATTTGGTCGTATCAATCATGACCGGAGAACCTTTTTATTACCAAGTAGTTTCCTATTTAACTATTCATATGGCATTGAGTTTTTTTCCCTATAATTGGTTTCAATCATATAAATGTAGCATTTTATGTCTGTAGGACACCCAAAGGCGAGATGGTAAAGAAGCAAACAATGAACAACATTTATCAGTGTATGTTCAGATTGATAAGCTTACTTCGAATATCATGATGGTGTAAAGAAAAGATTTGAACCTAAACTTCTGCAAGATATAATATTAACCAGAAGGTTCCGGTTCATTGGAGGTTTTTAACGAAGAAAGTGTGGACTATTTCATAATTATCAAAGACGAATAATAAAATAACCAAATGTGAACACGTACGGAATCTCTGAACCTAACCATTAACCCATGAAGGACGAAAGAGAGTATTATTTGTTCACTGTAAAATCTTTGGCTACCGGAAGACAACCATTTTTTGGTGATTTGCCCAATCCTTAAAGAGTTCAGCATGAGATGCTCAGGTAAACCGACTCAGGAACAAATAGAGAAAAGAAATCCATTGAATGGTGCTGACTGGCACAAACTATACAACTTCCTTCTTGAAGCAATCAGGCCTCCGGTTGCCGCATTCTACATTAACTGAGCCCGATTTTGTTTTAGGTGGTGATTCCAACTGGGGAAAGTTATGCTACAAACAGCAGTCTTCTTTCGTTGGTAGTTTTTATGTATGTCATAGGCTGGCGGTTGTGAAAATGATGACAAAAGTTAAGACTATTATAATACATGAGGGGGACTGGGAAAAATATAAGCTGAAGTAGGCTGACTGGCAGAGTTTATAACTCGGTTTAACCTGCGCACATGGGAAGTGTCAAAGCGGTTTTTTTGCCCCTCAGAAGGTACTCGGAAATCTATCTGTCTTGACCAGATACCTGGAGTAGAGTTGTGGCGGGCGGTTTCTCACGTTAGATACTTCCCCGGGGAATGCTAGACACCTCTTCGAGTACTCACAATAGTCATCTACGGTTAGCTCAAGTACCGAGGAGTCGGTATGAAGCTGAGTGTCCAACGTTTACATTGCATATGCCAAGCCAACCTATGTTGGGCTATAGAGCATTTGTCCTACAACTCCACGTAAGGGATATTCTACTCTATGAAATATTTTGCACGTACAATTCCATAACGAGCAACCATTCGAAAAATTCTAGATTAAAATACTTTATAAACTTAGTACTAGGTTGGGCGTGAAGATTTAATATTGCCACGGCTAGTGCTCGTTATTGGCTTGCTTGGATCAGAACTTAATAATTGCGCTATAGATGTCTTAAAGGATTGTTTGTAAACATTTTAATCCATTCTCAAGGGACTTGGATGTCTTGGGATGACAGGAATGTGGCTTAGGTAGGTCACACTCGCTAGAACGCAAATGTTTCTGGTTTCGAACCCTTATAAAAAACGAATGGGGGTGCACATGTGTGCATTGGGAAGATTCCATTTATCAACAATACCGTGCATGATGTTCTGCCGAGAACACGATTCAGCACTCGCCAGTAAATAACGGGCCGAGAATATGGACGGAATGTTAATGATGCAGCGAAACCAGTTACAGTGGAGCTCCATTGAAATTTATCGGGATCCCCAATGGATCCGACAATTCATTTGCCATTAATTGCTGCGTGCTTCTAATTGATCGCGTTGGGGTTTTTCCTTTTTGCCCTGGGACAGCTTGGAGGGAGTCCATGGATTGCTATTCATGTTAGTTCATCTTGTATCACCGCCAATCGAGCCCTGTATCTACTCCACTGATATAGTTCTCGAAATTTATATCGCTCCGAATTCGTTGAGTGTGGGATGTTTTATTCATGTTTCTTTCAACGGACAATTACGAATCCCTATCAGATCTTCTATGATTAATCTCGTAAAAATGATTCAGTAGTCGAGAAAACATTAATTACACTAACGGAAAAAAGAATTTGAATGATATTTGAGAAAAGAAATACGGTATAGATATACCAACGGTATAAACTGCCTATTTAATGTTTTAAGTCCCCGTTGACAGGTTTTTCATATCGATATTTCAGCAGCGATTCCGGGTTTAATAATTTTTTTGTCTCGTATTTATGATAGTACAATATTTAGTGACCGAGATATCAACTTGAGGATATCAACTTCCGGAATGGGATCATGCGAAAAGTGGTCCGACATACCTCTTTCGAGAGGTTGAAGAACGCCGAACTAAGCAAAGGCCGTCGGTGGGTGAGTTCATCCGCCTGAGACACATTAAGTTTTTTACCTCGTTGCAGCACCTGACAAACCCAGTGTTTAACACTATGACCCCACCACCCCTCCCACATCGCTGGCAACAGACTGTCGGGGAAAAATTAGGATAAGAATTAGTATGTAAGTTAGTTTTAAGGTTGATCAAAAAGGTGAGCCCCATCACCTTTATTAGTCAGTTTAGTCCAGTCACGTATAATGTATATCATTATACTTGTTTATTCATTATATAATTTCTATAAAATAACAAAACCTGTATGTAATGTAGTGATGCTACAGGAAATACAAAATAATTTGTAAATATATTCACCTGAGGATCTGTAATTATATATAATTATCTGTAAATTTAAAGGGGCTATGAAAGAAAAGGAAAAAAAAAAAAAGTGACCGAGATGGTTTAAAAAAATAAAATAAAGCGTGTAGCTTTTTCTCAAACATTCAATACGTATTTATTCGATAACTCACGTGATTTTTTTTGTCAACAAATAAAAAAACTAAAAATTCCTATAAAAATACAAAATTCTCCCTCTTTCAATGCTAAGACCTCGTTAACCAGTAACTACCACCAAACCTTTATTATGCACATCTTGATATCCATGAAAATTCTATGGTACTTTTGAAATATTTATGGTTTAATTAAGGTGAGAACAAGCTTTTATTATCTACACCGTGTGTTGCCTCCGACATAGTTGGAGTATTCTTCTTATTTATTGAGTACTATTTTCGTGGTGATGTTTGTTTTTATCTACATTTGTTGCGCAACGAGGAGATGTAAATAAACCTTGCGGGTGACTGCTAACAAAAAAATTGTTATTTAAGTGTTATTTCAAAATTTGAAAACAATTTTAATGACTAAATAGAACAATCAGCTTGTGCCCACATCACTCCCGATACTGCGGTGCAGATTTTGAGGAGAATGTTAAATTCGGACGAAGATTCGAAACCTGTCTGGCAGTGAACAATGGCAGGACGTCCTCGAATATTGTACGAACTGGCTGCGGTTATTTTTAACCGTAATAAAATCATTTATGTGAAATGACATAGTATTGATGAAACTATCTTAAAATATTTTCAGATGTATTTATAATTATAATTTGTTTGTTTTTTCTAAACGTGTAAAATAATTTATTAACATGTTAAACCGTTTGTTGGGAAATCGGCTTAGGCTGATGAAAAAGTGGTTTAATGTTTTCATCAGGTTTATTTGTGGACAACATCAAATCCTAGTGAAAAGGTTGGCCTCGCCTGTTAAAGATACTGGGTGATCTGTTCGGCTCTAACTCTTAACTCTAAAAGCTGATGCAGACGCACACATGGAATATCGAAACGTCCATAAATAAACTTTAAATTTATTTTTCATCGACCTAAGCTAATCTCATTAATGTAGTCATGGCTAACAATGAATGCATAGCTAAATAATTTATTATGTCTTTTGAGAAATTTGTAGGTTTTGCTTGATTGTATTTGTAGGAAATTAGTTATGCGTAGTATATGTTCCGTTACATACCGAAGTTTCTTCTGCAAGTTTCAAAACAGGCCCTGACGTATACGCACTGTACCCGACGTTTTATTCGTGATGTCTCGCAATTGCTTGACTCCAAAATATAAAAGCCGACAGTTCCCGAGTTAATGGTCCTTCTAATTCGTTTCTAAACGGTCGGGTAGACATGCCCAACTCCCTGTTCCTTTCGGTTACGAAATGGATTCGGTTATTTCACAGCATTTCACTTAACAGATACAAATGATCAGAAACGAATGAAATCTTTATGCAACTATATTGAACAGCCTTCAGAATCTGCGAAATATCTTGGATGCTTCCGTACAGAAAGTTTTCGCACCGGTGGTCAATCTTTTCCTACAACTGAATTTGTACTGAATCTAATGGGGATGACCTCCCCTGATGATAAGGGAGGTCATACTTTGATGAACTATAACGGCAAATGCAGGGGAAGAAACAGGGGAGATGTCTGTATCTTTCACATATTTATGTGCTTCCTCAACTCAGTGCTTGGAACATAAATCCATCAAAATAATCTAAGGAACAAGTGAAGCATAGCCTCATTTTATTACAGCATAGCAGTAAGTAATAAGTTACTGTCCAGCAGTAATGTGGCTGCAGGAGCAGCGTGGGGTACCTCCCCAATCCCTGCTTTCTTTTCTGTTGCTGGGAGGGGAGGGGATTTCCGCGGGTGAATTGAAGGTAGGCTCCTGAGCTTTGTATATATTTCTATACTGTAAGTGTGTCTATTATAGATACTGTTTGACTGAGATAATGTACACTACATGGTGCGACTGAGACTTATCGCAATAACTCATTTCCCTATTAGGGCAGATTGTAAATAAAATCAGTTATTGTCGTTATTCCTTAAATAATGTTTTGAGAGCATTCGAAATAATTTGACTATAGTTATTTTTTACACATCTTCTAAAACGAGAAAGTTAAACAAATTTCAGATATAGGTACACAGAACAACAATAAATTTAATTTAACCGTATTTAGTGTGTCATGCGGAAATGAGAGCGGGAAAATCTAAAATGCGCGTGGACAAGATTACTCAGCAGTTTTGCACTACTAACCTGAAGCATGCTAGAACTGACAGACACGAAACTAGTTATTACACTCAGTAACTGAACCACTTAACTATAACCTTTCATTTATACGGGTCAGTCTTGAGAACGCCTTAAGCCACAAGCTGTTCCAAACGTGCCAGAGCATACTACTGCCCTTAATAGTTGCGTCTCTCTCACTCCCCGACAAACGCTCTCTCTTGGCGTGTATTTTTAAAGCTGATTTATTTTATTATTTAGTCCTGAGTAAATGTATTCGTTCGGATATGCGTAGGCTAGTTAAATATGTTACGATTTTCAGAATTTATTTATGGACGTCTTGACATTCGTTTGCATCAGGTACTCGGATCATACTTCTAAGGGCCTGATGCATGTATATCAACACCTCAACAACAAATAAATATGATGAAAGCATAACACCTTTCGTTTATCAGCCTAATCCGAATCAGCGAATTCTATAATATAAATTTACGACTAACTATCTCGCAGTTTACTATTATACTGCATTTGTTCAGATAGTAGTACGAGGGAGGTCTGAAAATTTTCCGACCTAACAAAGATACAAGACGTTTTTTCACAAAAAATTATTTGTATTTTTCAACATAGTCTCCTTGTAAATCTACACACTTCTCCCAGCGATGCTCCCATCTCTGTAACCCGTCCAAATAGTACTCGGCGTTTTTCTCTGCAAAATAATCGTTCACGAAGGTGATTGCCTCTTCATTTGACGAAAATCTCTGTCCTCCGAGCGCAGTTTTTAGATGAGGGAACAAAAAGAAGTCGCTTGGGGCTAGATCTGGTGAGTAAGGCGGATGGTCAAGCAGTTCAAACCGTAATTCATGGATTTTCGCCATGGCAACCGCTGAGGTGTGAGACGGTGCGTTGTCTTGGTGAAACAGGATTTTCATTTTCTGCAAATGTGGCCGTTTTTCCGCAACTTCTGCCTTCAGCTTGTCAAGTAATGATGTGTAGTATGCTCTTGTAATGGTTTTTCCTTTTTGAAGATAATCGATTAAAATAACTCCATGACTATCCCAAAAAACAGTTGCCATCACTTTCCCAGCCGAAAAAACAGTTTTTGCTTTTTTTGGAGCCGGTTCCCCCTTTGCAGTCCACTTGTTTCGGGCGTATAATGGTTTATCCAAGTTTCATCCACAGTAATTAATCGGCACCAAAACTCGGATTTATTGCGCCTAAACTGTGCCAACAGAGCGTTGGAAATGTTCATTCAAACACGTTTTTGGTCTAACGTGAGCAAACGCGGCACCCAACGCGCGGACAGCTTTCTCATCTCTAAATGTTGATTTAATAGGTGACAAACACGTTCTTTTGACATGTTCATAACCTCTGCTATCTCTCTTACTTTAATTCGACGGTCGTCTAGCACCATTTGGTGAACTTTCGTCGGTAGTGTAGTTTTTGGACGTCCCGAACGTTCATCGTCTCCCAAGCTCTTACGACCACGTTTAAATTCAGCTGCCCAAAATTTCACTATGGTAAATGATGAGTCCCCATACACAGAATCCAACTCATCTTTGATTTGCGTAGGCGTATTGCCTTTCGAAAACAAATATTTAATGACAGCTCGATACTCGAATTTGTCCATTTTCATAAAATCACTCACATCGACTCACGCAAACGACTGTTACACAACAACTGCGCGTCCAAAATGGCTGAAACTTTGGTGAGTAACTGTCAACAGATGAACAACGAAATTCACCATTTTTTATTTACGACTGCTATCTTCATGTTGAGGTCGGAAACTTTTCAGACCGCCCTCGTATTATCTGCCTCGAAGAATACCAAATAAGAAGTGAGAAAAAATAAAGTATTGCTCAATACTTGGCATTAGGGCCTCAAGGCTAAAATGTGATACTACGACCAGTCATTGAGAGGAGAGAAGGGACTGGATGAATCTAGATTGAATAATAGGAGTGAAGACGCGAGGTTAGAATTACGGAGGGGCTGGATGGAGCACGTGTTATAGGATTTAGCTGAGGATTTGGACTTACGGATATTGTATAAGTAATTTCATATAAAACTTCATAATTGTGATAAAATGACAATCTGCCGTACTGAGAAATAAGTAATTGTAAATTTTCTCATTCATACCATATTTACAATTTTCATTTACTGTATTGTATTAGTAACAAAATGTTCTACTGGAAGTAAAGGAAGGATCCAATAAAGGGCTGTTTATGGGCAGAAGGTTATAATCAGCCCTGTTCAGAGTAGATCGCGATGTGTGACAGTACATCACCTGATACTGCGGTGCAGATTTTGAGGAGAATGTTAAATTCGGACGAAGATTCGAAACCTGTCTGGCAGTGAACAATGGCAGGGCGTCCTCGAACATTGTACGAACTGGCTGTGGTTATTTTTAACCGTAATATAATCATTTATGTGAAATAACATAGTAGTGATGAGACTATCTCAAAATATTTTCAGATGTATTAATAATTATAATTTTTTAGTTTGTTACTTGTTAATTATAATTTTGTTTTTTTTTCTAAACGGGATAAAATAATTTATTAATATGTTAAACCGTTTGTTGGGAAATCGGCTTAGGCTGATTAAAAAGTGGTTTAATGTTTTCATCAAGTTTATTTGTGGACAACATCAAATCCTAGTGAAAAGGATGGCCTCGCCTGTTAAAGATACTGGGCGATCTGTTCAGCTCTAACTCTTAAATAGTCGAGGGCTTCCATCTTCGCTCTAAAAGCTGATGCAGACGCACACATGGAATATCGAAACGTCCATTAATAAACTTTGAATTTCTTTTTCATCAACCTAAGCTAATCTCATTAATGTAGTTATGGCTAACAATGTTCAGCGTAGATCGCGATGTGCGACAGTACATAAGGGTTTTGAGGATAAATCTATCAGCAACCGCTGATATGCTTTCTTCCGGAGTTTAAATAGACCTCGCGTATAATGAGGTACATGGGTCCATGAGGTTTCGTCGTTAGGCAATTTTATGAAACTGGTATTAGATGATTAAAATATGACGTTAATAAATTAATTATATGTAATGTGTAGTGTATGCCGGAAGGACCATCCCTGTAGTCTGGTTGTTAGCTGCTGATTTCTAACTGCGGAGACCCAGGTTTGAGTCTTGCCATAAGAATATTTCTTTAGTGGTTGGCTCAGGTCGGGATTAGCTGAGGCATAATGAGGATAAATGATGAGCTAATTGAATACAGAATTAGCGAATCCGTAAACCGAATTGAAGGTTGATATGGGCCTATTACGGCTCGCCTAGTGAGGACCACACTAACACCTCAGCGGCAACCTTCGGTCGGCACTAGATAGGGGTGGTTTATGGGGATGTAAATACTAGCTCTTTACGTGTCTCGACATGGATATTCAAAAAAATCGTAAATGCCACCCAGTGCCCATTCTGAATCTGACGTTTGCATTTTTTGTTTGTATCTCGTGTTCTTCCAACTCACGTTTACTTTTCGTAAAGGTGAGTTATGGAAATGAGTTGCCTATTATGAGAAACTTGCATCTAATCACATATGTGCTTGTCATGGTCGGCTAAGGGCAGACCCTTCATATTTTCCCCTCATAATATCTGAACGGGTGTCAGAGTTTCAAGAGCCCTAGACTTTTTTTTTATACTTCTTCCTTTGGGCAATGACTAGTTTTTTGGTTTTTTTTTTTGTTGAGTAGTGCAATTGAAGTATAAAAAAATATCTATATAACTTTTCAACAATCTTCGTTAACTTAAAGAGTGACTCTAGGCCTTAAGAAGTGGCTTTAAGAAGAGTATTTAATTGTAATAAAATACATTTTGAAGAATTTCGGACCCCTGCAAAAAATTACAATTCAATAAATATATGTAGATTTTTTTTAAATAAATAGGAACAACGTTTGAAAACATTATGATAAACTTTTTTTTTAGTTCTAAGATGTTTAAACTACTTCTATGTGCATTGTAAAACAATACAATCAGTGACTTTTACAATATATACTACGACCAAGCTAACATTGCTGTTTGTCAAAGTTCTAAAGGTATCATATATAATGAAAAAATATGCAACTTTTATATTAGTTGCCCAGTTTTCCTGCCTAGAAACAGGTAATTGAACAAAAATAAATTTGAAAATAAGTTGCTAAAGCATTTGTTTTGTTGTACCATGTCAGCAACTCCGAGAATATAAATGATATTACATCTTGATATAGAGCTATTCTAACAAAAGTTAGAATTGATCAAAAAGGTGAGCCCCATCACCTTTATTAGTCAGTTTAGTCCAGTCACGTATAATGTACATCATTATACTTGTTCATTCATTATATAATTTTTATAAAATAACAAAACCTGTATATAATGTAGCGGTGCTACAAGAAATACAGAAATAATTTGTAAATAGATTCACCTGAGGATCTATAATTATCTGTAAATTTAAAGGGGCTATGAAAAAAAAAAAAGAGTTAGAATTATTTAATTTTCTTGTACTAAACTTATTTTAGAAATATCTAACAATATTTTTCTTTTTGTTTCAGGTAAGCAATTTGTGTACATTCCATTCACACATTTTAAAAAGAGGTATGTATATGTTGACCTTATTTAGTGGTAAATCGCATTTTTCTTCCCAATTTAAAGTAATTCTTTGAGGTAGTTAGTTATCTGAATCAATTTTTTTTTAGGTCCAATAGAACTAAATTTTATTTTCCTTATTTACATACACGAAATATAATTAGATTAAATATAATATAAGTAGATAGTGAGTAAATAATATTGCGAGATACACGCTATATTATAACTAAATGTGAGTGTCTTAGAACAATATAAAATAGTTATGGGGGGGGGGGACTCGCCATAGGCTTTATAAAAAGTTCACTAAAATGTTTTGAAGGTTCATTCATAAACTCAAAAACGTGTTGGGTGATATGTTTAATTTACAATTTCTAAAGTCGCGTTTGGAAACAAGTAACGGATAGTAAATAAAATAATCACCAGGAATGGCCTAAATAATCAGAACGAACTGTTCATATTTTGAGTTTTTTAAATAACATCTAGGCTGTGATGTCACCAGTTATTTAAATTTTTCCGAATTGTTTTGTGAGATTATCACTAATTCATTCAAAATCACCACTGTATTAATCACTGCAATATGTGTATTAATAAGGATATATGCGGATCTGTATTGAAAGTTTCCACACCTTTGCCATTTATAGAAGATGTACTTAAATGAATTTATTTTACGAGTTGCAAATTTTAACAATCGAAGACGGTTTACAAATTGTTCTTCGAATAATGTCAATCCGGGTTGATCGATGAGCTGTTTTTTCTCAGCTGATTTTTCTCTTCAAATGTAAATTAATGTGACCAGAGCATGACGTAATCATTTAAGACTCGTGTGATATGTATTTTTTTAAGAAGCTTACGAGGAATGTTTTTGACAAATGCTCTGGTCAGAGAAGTACGCTCAATTTTTTTTTCGGGGGGAGGGTGGTTAAACGAGACAGGTAAGCACTGCTGATTGTGACGGATCTATTTATTGTATTTGAAATTTAACGGCTTTGGATTCAGAGTGCTCACCCCTATTGTACACCAAATTTAGCGTAAGATTATTATGGAAAAGCATGAAAATTGGCTAAAAAATTTAAAATCTTTACAATCATAAAATTTTTGAGTAAAAATCCGTTTTAAAAATATTGTTCGTTTTACTAGTGATTGTCTTATCCCGGAGGTAAATTTATGACCGAAAGTGCTGCCATCTTTTGGTTGAGATTCATATTATTTTTCTTGGGTCATTCCATATCAAATTTACCAATGGTCTGGAACTTGACGTCTCACACATTCCAAAGCTTAACACTCCTTAACTGTTTGTCCTAAATACCTGAACATAGTGCCATTTTTTTTCATAATATCAACGGGTTTAACTTGATATGTTACTTGACTTACCAAACCAATGTTAAAATGTTAATTTCGTTTTTGAAATTTTGAATTAAAAAAATTGTTACATGTACATGTTATTAGAATGTATGGGCCGAATTTCATGATGTTTTATTTCATTTTATTATTGGTTGATTTGGTGCGGAACGACCCATCCAAGATTTCTAATTTCCTGCACCTTTCAAAAACAAAAGCACAAATGTCCTGCAATGCAATTTTTTCATAACTTTCTACTACATCAAAACATGTTCATCATCAGGTTGTGGATTTTGCTCTACCACTTCCTCATCGACTTTTAAAATGTGTCAAGTTGCAGTGTTTTTTAAGATAATCTTTCACAATCAGCAAAAATTACATCTTTTATCGTCCATTTTTTCAAGATATCCTTCTTGGATTCCATAGTTTTCTTCAAGAATAAAAAGAAGAAAAGTCTTTCTATACCTTCTTTTTAAACTGGCTACCAGGCATTGGGTTGACGAAGTTACATTATGGTAATTAGTAGACGAAAATTCGCCCACCATATGTTTTTAAAATGTATTCTGAAAGCAGATTTCGCTGTAAAAGATCAGCAGTACTATTAGGTTCGTTTTCGCACTCATATTCTCGGACAAATGAAACAGATTTATTACACTTAGATTCACCGTGGAGTAAAAAAAAAAAAAACATGGATAATCGAGGTTTTACTGTACATAGAACGAGCCAAACGTGAATCTGATAGTATGATACGGAACTGCCGATGTCGTACACATTAGTGTATATTATATTAATTATATTATATTAATAACTGTCATACAAAAACCGTCCGGAACGACTTATTTTTTTAGATGATCGTTGTAACGTTTCTTTTGTTTTTGTTTATTTTTTCTCAAATTTACACTAGAACAGCTTCCAGAAAACTAACTGCACCGTCCCAACGATGAGGGAGATGCCCCACGGAGGATTAATTAGATATGAAATCATAATCGCTATTCATTTGGACATTTGTAATTGACCCCTGTGGTCTGATTGTGGCCTAATGCGAGACATCCGCCTCCTGGCCCGGGGCGAGCATTCCTCGGATCCTTGTGCGCCCGCGGGACCGTAATGGAATCCGCGACGCCCGCCATTAAACCTTGCCACCTGACAATAGCTGCCTCCCAAATTGTTTTAATTACGGCCAGTTATTGCCACTGCTAAATAGGACGGTTAAATATAAGACGGTCGCCAAAACCTACAGCCAAAGCTGCACATTTTAAAATAGCCATTTTATTGTTTCACAGAGTCACAGAGACGACCCCCCCCTCTCAACGTCCTGTGCTAGATACACAATTTCACTCATCCGGCCGAAACAAAAAAAACAAATATACAGTAATAATTGACCAATAATAGGCTTTAAAAACAGCCACATCACGGTACAAAATCAAACGCCCTTTTGGAGAATAATCGTTGTTTGATGGGGCTTGAAACCATTATATAACAAATCCCTTGTGACAGGTTTAATGACAATGCGAATATAAGAAGATAAATGCCGGATTGTGGAATGGTACAGTAAAATTACACTTTTTTAATCTTTCCAAAACTGATAATTTATTATTTAAAGAAAAAAAGCGCTTTCGACAGCTCTAAGCTGTATCTTCTGTTATCTCCTATTTATTATGTGGGATATTTAAAACCATAATATCTCTTTCATATTATCTCTACGATTCAACGTAGTCGACGTGTGCCTCTCAGATGCTATACCTAAACACACTGTATAAGGATTTCTGATTTTCAAAAAAAAAAAAAACAGCTATCCAAGAAATTTTAAAAACTGGCGGTTGGATCAGTCAATCAAAATTAAAATACTGTTAAGATGACATGGTGTAACGCAACGGATTCCCGTCCCACACAGTTTGAGCCGAACTAAATCTTATTTCTGACTTGTACTTTCTCGCAGTTTCGTTCTCTGATAACGCCTAACATGTGAATGTCCTGGCCAGTTTAAGTTTTGAACGGTCTTTCTGCCAACACACTGAGTAACTTCTGTGTCTACTAGTATGAATGTCCATCATAATTTATCTTAATATATTTTGGCCAGAGCATTCACGTGTTAGGCGTTATCAGAGAAAGAAACGGTAAGATTTAGATCAAACTGTGTGGGACGGGAATTCCAAACGGCGACACAATACAGTGGGACGGACGGGAGGCGACGAAGCATGCGCCAATCGAGAAGAGAAATTCTCCCTTTCCTCGTGATGAGTGGTCAATGGGGCCCATTGACTCTGTGATTGACGATCGATTTGTTATGGGATCACTGCGATCATATTAAATGACGACAGGGCTTTATGATGTCTATGGCTCTCGTGAAAGTGAGGAGGCGAGGCCCGCTTCCGACCCGGCGACGCAACAATGACGCCCATCGAATCAAACCTGTTTTGCATTGAATCCGTTTTCTGATTTTTTCTCGATTGCCGATCTCAATGGGAAGGATCTACTCGTGCCACAGGTACGGAGTTGTTTTCACTCTGCTTCCCCGTTTACCAAACATTTGCAGTTCACGAGTAGCAGTGGTGGAAGTGTAGTATTGAAGGCAACAGTAGTCTCTTTAACGCATATTTTCAATTAAAACACGTACCAGAAGTTGACGTTTCACCTATACCTATACCTATACAGTTATCTCCTAGACCAACAAATAAAAAAGGTCCTAATGAATCCTTAAATAAGTTTAATCCTTCAGTTTTCAATAGGAATCTGGTAACCAACTGGGAGATAAATAAACCATTGAGGTCATGTTACCCTACTTCTTAGTCCACAAGATTCCTGAATAGCTTAATTATTACCTTTTAGCTATAAATATCCATATTTAATCTCTTTAAGCTTTGGGATAAAAACAATTAATGATGAAAAAAAAAAAACCAGGTTCTTCTAACTTAAGGTCTTGAGAGCCAAGTTATAAAACTCGCTGAGGCTAAAGATTTTAGTTAATATGCATTTATATCCTGGAAGAATTTTGGCATGAATACGTCTTTAAGATAGGAACTGTACTGAGGGATCTGAAAGAAATGTTTAGCATTCTTTTCAAAAGCAACAGCAAAATCTCTCATGTATAGACAAATAGAAAAATGTTGGATTTTCATCAAATGTATTTGGGGTTTCGCAAAATCTCGACGTTTTGTAACGCTAAATGTCTTTCTATCATCTAAATCTAACTAAATTATAAGCTAACTATGAATTTATTCAGAATGTAATAAATCAGACATTCATTAGAAAATTATTCATTGACAATTGGCAGTCCATTCCTTGAATCTTCTAATATTCATTTACTTTATATGTGTTCTAACATGGGCTGTTTACTGTTTACTGTTATGCTACCATTTATTGCCCATGAGTTGCGTTCGTTAGATAGCTTCCTAATCCCTATAATCCTCCTCGGAGACTGAAGCGGCAGTGGCCTCGTGACCTCCTATAAATGAGCAACAGTGGGAGTCCTGACAATGGCCAGTTTCTCCAACCATGTCCTAAACGTATGTGGCTCTCGCGCTCTTCGTCGGCCTCGCTCGTATTCGGTGGCGTGGCTGGTAGGGGACTTCCCAAGACTCTGCTTCCTCTTTCGCATGCGAGTCCACACACTATGTGGACTTGGGGGGCCCCTGGGCTGTTTGTAAATATTGTATGAATGTGCGAGTGAATGATTGTAAATATGTTATGAATGAAAACATTTATCTCAATTCTTTATTGCCTATTGAGTATTAAGGCAGATTGTAATTTCATCTTAATAAAGTTGTTTGATACTAAGATAGCTTCAACTATTAAGGAGAAATTTAACAGCCTTGAGCTCAATCCCCAGTTGAAGATGTGGAGAACCCTGCCGGTTGCTAAAAAAGTAGAATGCATAAAAAAAAAAAAAGTATATTTTTCGAACCCACTTGATTGTATAATGGACGCCTCTGCTTGTTCACAAGGCGCTGCTGTATTTATGAAAGCATCTATAAAGGTTGGTTCACTCTTGGCCAGTAATTTAGTCTAGTTGCAAGCTGTTTGGTAACTAAAACAACATTTACGGCGAGTTGATTAGTAATACGGTGTAGTTTGACCAAGTGAGATGTACACTTTCTGGCCAAGTATCTCACCTACCACTGGACAGGTTTACATATATTTGTTTAGCAGTAATTTGTCATTTTACTAAAACACATAGCCACTGGACTAAATTACTGGCCTAAAGTAAACAAACCTCATTCAGATGTCTTTCTTGACCGTACGTCGGGGTCTGATTTTGTAGATTGTTCAGACAACTGTACCTAAAAGCGCTTTTGTTTACGCCTGGGTAGGAGCCTTAATCGGTTCTTGGGCTCTAAGCCACGCTTTGACCACTGAAAAAGCAATTGTGTAAACAAAGTGTATATTAGTGATAAATAAAGTGATTTAGTCTAGCTTGTATTAACTTTCGTAACCAGTGCAATATTTTCTTAAACACAACGTACAAGCGTATTCTTGTTCCTTTTTCATCAAATGAAGCGTCAAGGCGAGAAATAATCTGGCAATTCTGGCCCCAGCGACGTGGTGATACTCATGCTTAATTTTGGGTTTTTTTTTTTAAACCAGAAACCATTTTGTTTTAAACCCTGTGCAGCTCCGATACTTGTTCGTCTGATTGAGACATTTTACATGGTGATCTCATTTATTGTTAATATTTTGGTTGCATACAATTACTACTATCCCCATAAAAAAATGACCTAGTTTCATTAATTAATTTATTTTCAATCATATTTGGTACGGTATCAAATTAAACAGCTCAACGGTTTCATTAACAATATTCATATTTTGTATTGTATTTTTAAAATATAATTGAAAAAATCATTAAACTCTCATTAAAATCGTCTCCGCAACTTAAACTCTGAAAACTTTGAGCGAGAAACATGGAATGTTGCTTGTTAGTTATGCTTGATACCCCAAATATTTAAGAAATAAAAGCAACGCTAAGAAAAGTAATCGAATAATAAAGTAGGCTGTCAAATGAAAGGTATTGCGATTCTGATTGGTAGCATATATTATCTGTTTGTATTTTGGTTGACTAGAATCACAAAATTCCCATAAAGTGGTTTTCTCAGTCGTAAAGAAACCCTGCGATGGATCATACGTGACTTGATTTTTTTTCTTTTCCAGTTCAGCTCTGGAGCGTAAGCTTGGCAATTTTTAACGAATCTTTAGGCCAACTAGAATGAGCTTGATGTCTGTCGAATTTCGTCCCACAAGTCTCAAGTAGGATGTTTGTTGGAGACTGCCAAGGACGCTCAGAAGACACACGTCTTGCGTTTTAATGCTTGCCGTTTTAACCTGAAGCACAATTTCCAAAGTATTATGTAACTAGTGGACCCGAAGATCACACTTTCACATTAATTTAATTTGTTTTCTATTTGTTTAACAACAAATTTGATAAAAAAAGGTATTGACAAGGCCTTGAACAAATAAATATAAGCATTCTTACCTTATTTTACTGCTTCTTTTCGTTCATTTTTATGTTTATTATGTACCTCCATCGTCCATGTGAGACCTATATGATGGTAAATTATAAGCTGTAACCCCTCTTAAGTAGCTCTCTGCTAATTTCCTTTGAAATTCTGCCGAGGTAACTGGCGCAACGACACATTCAGGAAAGATTTTTGGATTTGTTTTCATGTTTTTGTCGATCTGATGGTATAGTTGCTTCAATTTCTTATTCATATGGTTCTGATTATATAATAATTATATAATATAATTAATACTCTCTAAAGATTATTTTTTACATCATTACATGTGAATTAATCAGGCATAGAAATGCAAAGTGGTAAAATTACACTTGTTACTTAATTTAAAAAAATCCATAAACAAAAGCCACAAAATATTTTTTCTTCGCCATGCTAAAAATGTTTTTAATATGTTGATACGTTTCAGACGCTAGCTGGAAAATGTTAATAATATAATTATTAAGTTTAGATGAAGGCCTAATTATCTATATAGCATCAATGAATAAGAATTAAATCCAATGCTGCCACAGAGGCAATAAGAAAACAAGTGGAAGCTGAGAGAAGAAAATGGTTCAGTGAAATAAAACGTGGAAATGAGCCATATAAGCTATTACAAAGCCTACTTACATGTACAACAACTTTATTGTAATAAAATTACAATCTGCCTGAATGGGCTATAAGTAATTGTGCTATATGATCTTGTTCATACCATATTTACAATTTACATTCACTCGCTCATTCATACTATTATATATATACAAACAGCCCAGAGGCCCCCCAAGTCCACATGGTTGTCACCTCCCTTGCGTGCGTAGGAGGAAGCGGAGTCTTGGGAAGTCCCCTACGCTCCTACGACAGCTGCGTCACTGTATAAGAGCCAACAGAGGCTTACCAAGAGCGCGAGAGCCACAGACGCTCAAGGCATGATTAGAGAAACTGGCCATTGCCAGGACTCCCACTGTCACTTATTTATAGCAGGTCAAGAGGCCACTGCCGTTTTAGTCTCCGAGGAGCATTATAGGGATGAGTGGTGCAGTGCAATGACTGTGCTAGGGTGTTTGGATAGGTTGCTATGGAATTTTATGAACTTGGAAGGAATGAGTTCAGGAATGTAGGGTATATTCAGATCATTATGAAGGGTTTTGTTGCTGACGTAATAAGAGGCATTTACTATTGTTCTCAGGACTTTTGATTGAAAGGATTGGATGCGCTTGATGTTCGACTTTTTTGCTGTCCCACATAGCTCTATTCCGTATGTCCAGATTGGCTTAAGTATAAATTTGTAAATAAGCTTATAAATAGTTTATTTTCTATTGAGAGATGGGATGTCCTTCGAAAAAGCCTGTACAGTTGTCCAAAGCGTCTGTTTAGTTCTTGTCTTTTTAGCCTCGTGTGTGGGTTCCATGTCAGTCTTTTGTCGAGATGGAAGCCTAAATACCGTACTGTCTCAGACACATGGAGAAGAATTGAATTTAAAAAGACTAGCGGACAGGACTTTCGACAGAGGGTAAAGGTTATGTGGGAACATTTTGCTTCATTGACTTTGATTCGCCATTGGTTGCACCAATACTCGATCTCATCAAGGTGTTTTTGAAGGTTTTGGGATGCTATATCGGGGTCTGAATGGGATGACAGGACTGCTGTGTCATCTGCAAATGTTGCCAAGAAGGTATTGGGGGTAGAGGGGACATCAGCGGTATATAGATTATAGAGGATGGGACCCAGGACGCTGCCCTGTGGATCTCCTGCTTTTATGGTATAGTGGTTAGAATATTCTAAACCACAGCGGACTTGGAAGAAGCGGTTTGAAAGGCAGGACTGTAGGATTAGGAATAGGGTCTGTGGTCAATATCCTTTGAGTTTGTAAAGATTCCACAAGAAGTTATCCAGTTATCCCTGGTAGACAGAGAGGAGAGATAGGAATTAAAGGAATTGCAGTAACTAAAAGAACCTGCAGTACTGATTGTATGAGCGACGATCAGCAGGATGTCGGGATCTTTGCCAAAATTTTCTCGAGTGGCCATTGGATCGGATTAGGTCTTTGAGTTACTCAGGTAAAGGATTTTGAATGTGAATTTTCAGATGGCGGTGAGGTGACGATGCCTCCCAGGCCGACCTCTGGATCAGAGTAGTGAAGAAGTGCACTGCATCATCTAGGTCTTGGGATGTTTTCAGAGGTACTTTGAGGTCTACAGAGTCTGTAAGAATCTGGCAAAAGTGGTCCCAATCAACTGGGCCCCTGATAAATGAAGGAGGAGGTAGTTTGTGGATAGTTCTTAGGGAAATGGTAAGGATCACAGGGCTATGATCGGATGAGAGGTCGTCGAGGCGCGTGAGTGAATAGTTTAGTGTTCTTAAACTATTTTAGAAGAAAAAGTCAAGGAGATCTGGATTTCGGTTCGGATCTGATGGCCAATAGGTGGCTGTGTGAGGAGAGATAGTGGAGCAATGTTTCCGTGCGAGTGCAGACATCAAAGCACGTCCGCGTGTATTCGTGGATCTTGAGCCCCAATGTTGGTCCTTTGCGTTAAAATCCTCACCCACAAGGAAACGATGCCCAATAGAGTCTAGAAAGGAGAAGAATTGGGATTCAGAAATGGATTTATTGGGAGGGCAGTACACTGATGCTAGAGTAAAGGGAAAAGTGAAGGTGTTGATTGACACTGCGGTGGACTGAAGGAAATCGTGTGCTGCCAAAGGAACAAAGCCTTCATAGTTGCAAAATGAATCTTGATTAGTTTAAAAAAGAAAAGGTTCGTTTCCCATCATTCGAAAAAGACGATCGTGAAAATATCGACCAAAGTAGTTTGGGAAGTCAGATAAATGAGGGGATTATACAGAAACAGAAAAACTACATCTTTGAAATTATATGTAACTCAAAGATTGGAAAAATACCATAGCAAAGCCAGACGCAGGTGCAGCAATCTTTGAAAAGAGACTGCAATGTGTTACATTTAAAGTTTGCCGAAAATCGTTTGCATTTTACCTAATATTTGAATGTTTCGTTAATAACTATAAAACCAATGGAATTACTCACCAAAACTTTGCATATGAATTTTTCATACAGATAAATGAATTTAGAACAGCTAGAATATTCACGAAAAGAGCTGTTTAAAAATCCCATTCATTGGCGCTCAAATCATAAAATCGTTATCAGCTTCTAGACTGTGACTAAGAAACCTAATTTGTTGTCGTTATTTTCGGTAGTTGTATCCTAAAAAAAAACCATTCAGTGTATTTGTTGGGGTCGTGAACTGCGCATTTAGGATCGATCGGGTTATTGTTGCGACGCCTGCCGTAAAAAATCCATTCTTGATTAGCTGTCGTTAATACAATGAAGCTTCTCTTTTCACGTTCTGCAGTTAACATGTATTGTTCTTGACTCTTTTGGAGTTCAAAACACTAGCTAATAATATATTAAATGATGATGACAATATCAATGCATATATTTAATACAATAAGCTTATTATTTTTAGCGCCTTCACTTGCCGGACCCGCAGTTTCTCCTATGGGACCTTACACCCTCAGCTTTCTACTTTCTTAATATATTCTTATTCAGGAGTTGAAAACACGCATCATTATTGAATCTGATACTTTATTGGTTTCCGTGTGAATTTTTTCCCCATGCAAGTTGGCGATTTCGCCCCATTAATAAGCCATAATCGTAGTTCTGATACTTCAGAAACGTATGACAAACGTTTCATTTAGTGAGAGAAGCGACTTCCGGAATCGTATCCTAAATTAGGAATTCTATTCGTGGATACAAGGGGATGTTGACTGGTAAGCTTAGATGGTCTCAAAGATGTAACACAAAGAGTTAAATAGTACATTACTCATTGTTTCGCTTATACCTAACTTAAGAAAATTTTTTCGTCTAAATTTTACACAACAAATAAAAAGAAGGATAGCCGTTTCCGGAAGTTTGCGGCGAGGTAAGAATGTGCTCGTCGGCGATTTGAATGGTGGGAAATAATTCTGGAATCGCATTGTTTTTCAAGGTCTCAACAAGGTGGGATAAATTAGGTTGGAAAATATAAAGTTCGGAATTCATTTGTTCCCGATGTTCCGAGGAGTGGAATTGCTCGTTACTTGCCGGGGCTCGAGCCGCGGGCGAACAGTGAATTTCGCATGCCTGCCTCTATTTCTTTTTGCTCAGGCCAAAAGTAGTGTCTGTATCTACTGCTCGTGCTGTGAGAATGGTTTAAAAAAAAATTAATTGAAAATTTAAAGCAAGTTATAGTCGGCCTTGTTTCTCGCTAACTGATAAAATTCCAGAAGTAACAACTTCAGGGCAGATTCCCGATCCTATTTGCTAAATTTCTGAGCGTATGTGGCTCTCGCGATCTTGATCAGCATCCACTGGTTCGTATCCAGTGACACGGCTGACGAAGGAGCGTGGAGAACTTCCCACTACTCCACTTCCTCTTTCGCATGCGAGGGAGGTGACATACATGTGAATTGCTGAGGTCTCTAGGCTGTTTATAAATACTGTATGAATGAGCAATTGAATGAAAATTGTAAATATGGTATGAATGAAAACGTTTATTGCAATTACTTATTGCCCAATGAGGCAGATTGTAATTTTATCATAATAAAGTTTTGAAATATTATTATTGAGTTTTGCTAATTTTTAAACTTTTTCAGCTCAAAAAAATACCAAAAACTGTGTTTTCTATTTAAATCAAATCTTGCTTTAATTCTGGGACACGCTTTATTTTATTTCAGTTAATTGTTTTTTTGTTTCTCTTTATTTCTTACAATTCACTTGTATAACATAGTATTTTTTTAGGTTAAATAACAAATTTAAGTATGAATTAATATAGATGTATTTATTTGTCAGTCACATTTTTCCCAAATTTAGTTTTCGCAGCAATAATTACATCAGAAATTTTAGTCGTGCTGTTAGTCCCTCTAGTGTTTATAATTATTAATAGTTAACAGTCAAAGAAAACCTTGGCGAGAGTTTGGCCTAAGGTAATTCATGTTGGGAAGGTCGCAACTCGAGGTAAGGTAGCTCAGGTTAGTATAGCCCTTGACAAGATTTTTGGAAGATCCGGGGGTAAGTCCCGATCGTACCAGTGTATTTTTTATTTTGTTATTAATTATTAAGAACAATAATGGCTTGGTTTTCTTAATTATGCCAATGCTTTATAATATAATATCAGTGAAGTTGTCATCTGCAATTCAGATGTATTCTTTTCAAACCATGGAGGAGGTTTGCGGTGATGAAAAGTGAAAAATTTGGCCCAGGCCACTTTTTAATGATGTACCTTCGCTTTTCACGCACTTCATTTCGTTTATATGTACATATCCAGGAACTTGGTCTTTCACACGGTAAACGTCTAACGTGGAACCCACCCATTAAAAAGACAAACTATGAACCAGAGAGTAGAACTGCTTTAACATTTCCTTGGCAGACGAGCACTACTCAAACACAAAAAACTGAAGACGAACCTTGGGCATATGGAACACAGATTTATAGGACAACCTAAAAATCAAACCTAGCGATAGTAGAAAGATTTCAATGTCAACTACTTTGGAAATATGTACATCCCCGAACACATAATTAAGAATTCCACAAATTCATACGTATGTCACAAGGTTCTGCACAGACAATCATACGGACGTGATCCTCACATACTTGTACTTATCTGACACCTCAAGATGACTCCTGAGGAACTGGAGTTGGGATTTATCATATAAACCGCTGTCGCCATAATCCTGCATGAGGGGAAGCATCGATGATTCTTTCCCGCTTGTCATTCATGCCTGTTACTACTATACACTCACCATTTTATTCACTGGTTGCACCATATGTATTGGTATCTCATAAATCGAATTAATTTCATTATTGGTGTAAATATAGAGCGAGGCAACTGATGGTCGGCTCAATTGATTACTTCCTTCTTTAATTTGTATTTATCCGCTGGGATGTGGAAGGTCGCTAGAGGCGGTTGATTGAAGCTGGAGAGAGATAAATGTTGGACGTAGAAGACTTGAATGAAGAAGAGGGTCCTCCAAGGGGAGGGGGGGTATGGGGGACCAGCCAGGAAGGGGGACCAGGGCTGCCAACTGACGGCGAGCAGGGCCTATATATAGAGCTCGACCAGCTCCTGACCTAGCCAAATAGAAGGTGAGCCTCATCACCTAGTGTTGTATAAGAACAATGAACTATTAACGACAATAAAAATTTATTATATTTAGTCACTCCGCCAAATGCATGTAAATGCAGTAAGAGGAGAAATATGTAATCCAAATATTTTGTTATTTTTCTTTTGTACATTGTATTGTTTTGTTGAGGTTTTGAAATAAAAAAAAAAAAAAAAAAAAAAAACCTGACCTAGGCGCATTCCCCCCCTTCCCCCGCCTCAGTCTTGCCAATCTCCCTCCTTCCAATATCCCTACTTTTATCAAGTTCAACACACTCCTCTATGCATAATGTATGCCATTCCGCGAAGACGAAACCACTCTCCGCTCTCACCGATTTGGCACGGTTTATGGATGGTTGAATATAAATGAAAAAAAAGGACATGTGGTCAGAGAATGTTCCAAAGACCCGCATTGATATGGAAATATCGTTCACTTGACTCGGGTCTAGATAGTCAGTGTATCGTTGTGTGGCCCAAGTACATATCCTTGCCTAGTATGTTAATTAATTGCCGACGATAACGCCACTACATGCATGCCTTGTGATTAGCCGTAAACAAGGACTTGTGTTCCTTAGATGGACGAGAGAAAGATTTTAGATGTTCATCAAATTTGATTTATGGACGACATAAGTTTCGTTATATTATTATGTCTCCATCGGGTCCTTCTATGGTATTCTTGGAGGATGGAAGTAAGATGTGTACTGCTTCTTCTAACCATCCCATACAAGGACCTGTTGCAGGCATGCGTAGAATGTCGAAACTAAGCCAATATCGGCACCTTTCTTGCTTCAGATCTGATGAGACCTTTAGTCTGTTTAAATTTTAATATTTGTTTTTATTACCAGGAATTCGTATTTCAAAAGAATAAGAAAACAATAGTAGACACAAAAATCAGTGACCTTGTTATTGTTGTGACTTTGTTTTCATGTACATATGAAACATTAAGTTAATCTAGTTTCTATTATTTTGTTAATTATGAACTTGAATACATTTGAATAGTTATTGCTTAATATGATTTTCCAAGGTATTGATGCTTAAAAAGAGACATTTAAATGTGTGTATTTGCGCTTTGGGTGGTTAATGAACCTTTGATGAAGCTTTAGTCTCACTAAAATATTCATTTATGGACAATATCATTTGACAGTCCACGTTCCGCCTGTTCAAGGACTACAATTTTGAAACAATATCTATATAATTACATTGAAGAAACAAGATATATTAAAATTTTGTATGTTTAAAAGAAATATAATACAAAGAAAAAAACTAAAATACATAATACTAAAATTTGGAATTTCGTAAAATAAAAATATTGGAAAATAGATACGCAATTAAAATAGTATAACAATAAAACTGAGATAGTTGTTTATAATGACGTAACATAACCTTTTTATGTTATAGTTTAAGTTCACAACTGAGCTAGCCGTGTTGAGTACCTGTTACTGGCACAATGCATTCTCTGATACCTCCATGTTATTTATCGAGGTCTCGTTTGTTCGTCATCATGAAGGGCACATTAGATAACAAATGCATTTTTCAATTACGTTGTTAACAGTATATTTTATATGCTCGGCAATAATAATAAATACTATATACGCTTACCACGACATTATATCTGTCCTCCCAAATACGATTCGGCTCTATACAGCTACCCTGTGATACTTACGACTATTCTGTGTCGTTAAAGCGTGTTTACGTCCATCGTTACAAAAAAGGAGGAAACCATAAATATTTCTGACAATGAGGTTCTCATTAGTCGTAATGAATCGGCGAAAATAATAATTCTTATTGCATGAGACTGAGAAGTTCAGGGTTCACTCAGCCTCGTGAGGAAAAATGAATAGCTACATGAACTAAGAAGTAGTGAATCGGATGCACAAACACTAAATAAATACTTATAGGTAACCGCCTAAAATTGACCTCAGCGTCACCTACCAACTACGGTAGCCATCTTCGTGTGCCAAGGATTTGAATCGTTCGCGAACGACCGGTTAGATATCATGTGGCAAAAACCACTGATTGTTTTCTTAACACATACATGACTGATTAGCAGCCTAATATATATGTATTGTATATATAAAAATAGTGGCCTCATCCCAACAAAATCTGAGACTACCGAATTTTTGTACGATATTAGAAAAATATAAACACCGTCAGAAATTTGTATATACTTAACATGCCAGTAAGTGCCTTCACATTCAATTAATTTATTCCCCGTGTACTTTGACTGGGACAATTAATTACATGGTATGATTCTATTGCAATTTTATTAATAATAACAGAGTACCGTCTATGTCCATGAAAGTTTTTGTGTTTAACTATGTTTCCACTCCTGTTTAAACACGCTTTTTCTCAGAGACCAATATTTAATAAGTGAAGATTCACTTTTGATTTTGGGATTGAGCAAGACAAAAACTGTACACAAATGTTTTGGATATAAGTATTATTTTTTTCGATTATGCCTGTTTTCAGTATTCGTTTGAAACCTCATAGCGTTGGATTCGAAGCGATTCGCCAAATGTTGTCATTAGAGTGCAGTATATCTACCGGATCACCGACAGCAAAGTATCACTCGCCAAGCTGTTATTTTTATACTGACATTGAAAAAGACCTTGTCAATGTGTCACGCTGTGTCAACTGTTCCAGGATTCCCATAGCTTGCATCTCGTATATGCGAACGAAAATATAACGTTTCGATCTAATTGCCGAACCCGAAAAGGGGTACTTTTTGTTCCTGTTTGTTCGAATAGTTTACGATGGGGCTGTAAAAATGATCCGAAATTTTAAAGATGTAATCAAACTATCAACCGTAAACCCCGGACTGCGCTGTAAGTTTCATGGTCAAGGTATAATGATGGGAAGTATGGGAAAAATAATTAAACGTGATAAAAGTCTGCCAGTTGGGCACTGTTTATTATATTGTTTATTATGACTGTTTATTATTAATAATGGTAAGACCTATACCACGAATTATTTTTTTTATGTAATTATTACACTGAAAAATGTGACTGACAAATAATACATCCATGTCAATGCATGATAACATTTTTTGTATAATTTAAAAAAAAATACAAATTGCCAATTTACATAGGTAATTTTTGTCAAAATTTAGCTATTTACAATTTTTCTTTTAATCTGTAGAAAAAACATTTTTATCCAGATGTTCACTAAAAATTTTTTTTACAATCACTTGTATTCAAGAAACTCGTGGAGTCCCCAAATCGCAACTAGTCATTCCTCGATATTGCTTTTTTCACTTTCTACGTCCTAAAATTTAATTTATTATTTATGAAACAAAATTTTAGGTGCATAATATTTGAGCGAAAACTATCTTTAGTGGAATGAAAATAAAAAATCATGAGGTACCTGATACTTGCGTCAACTAGTGTATTTCTATTTTAACAATTACAAGCCAGCGACTGTCTTAAAAAATCAAAGAGAATACTAGTATAGTATTTAAATACAAGTGAGCGCCATGAATGGGTACTTAACAACATTTAAAATAAAAAAATTGAATTACATTTGACAAAAATCAACTTTTCCTAATTTTTCACGTAGATCGTCGTGGTGCATTCTACGTGATACATCCAAAATCATAACAGAGGAACAATACTAAACGTAAAAACAAAAGATTTAACAAGAAAGATGAATGTGTGTATTAACTGTGTACCGTATGGAATACCTACCCCCCCCCTCCCCATTCCTCCTCAAGATACCGCAGTTCAAGCCGGCTTTTCCTCATTCTTCCAGCTTTTTTAGTTCGGTACAGACCCCCAGATCTCCTAGGTCGTGCGACTCTACGCTTCCTAGGAGAGTTCTATTTACTCGCAATATACAGTGATATTTCTATGAGGCGGCGACAGTGCAGGACAATTATGACAATGACATTAAAGATCCTTGTACGTGCTGCAGTAATGGAAACGCTTACCAGATCGGATGTCTTATGAACTCTTGCACACTCCGCAAAACTCTTTCTTTTTTTAGAACATCCGATTCCAGAAGATACTTTCTTGATAGACCCATTGTTTTGATAGGAGTATATTATGTTTCTATGAAGCCGATCCAAATATACAAACTTGTACCAGACTTCTCCAAAATAGATTGCCTCCGAAGCAGCGACTCAGCGTCGCCAGGTATTTATGTCCTGCCAGTACACTTCCTCCAGACTTTTGGACTCCATTGCACTTCCGGGCTGTGCGCTGGATCGTGCAAGGGGACCTGGTCATGAAAGCTACATTCGACTAACTGAAAATACCCTCTGGGCCCCAAATATAGAAACCTATCTGAAATAAGGGTGTCTCTCTCTCTCCCTTTTATTTCAGTAATAAATACTCGCGCTCATTTCCAGCATTTTTTCTTTGCTGGTTTGGCAAATATGTCATCTGATAAGTCGAAAACAGATGAAGAATACTCATCACTTCCATAAGTAGTCGTAAAACCGGATGAACTACCTCCTGGTGCCGAGATAAAAAATCGTTATGCCAATGTCATTCCGATCCCAGAGACCAGAGTGCAACTTCGAGCATCGACGCCGGAAAACCAATCAATGCAAATTTTATTAAGGTAAGAAAACGGATGCATATGGATGCATAACTTGTGTATATGACAGATATTAATTTAAACAACTGATCACTTTATGCTCAGAAAAATAATTAGCTGGTTTGTACTAAAAATTAAAAGTATGTCCAATATGTTCACATCAATCAAAACTGATCAATTATACATTCATTGAAATTAACGATCAATCAAGGTATGAACACTGAAATAAACCATCACCTGGGCATCTACAACCGAGCTAACTAAATACCTTAAGGCCGTCAGCCAAACCTTGGCTGAATGTTTAATTATTTTCTGATTTAGAAATCCATTTAATGTAATATAAACTTTTAATGTACTAAAAAGCATCTTATTTTTGGAGCTCTTCATCGCCAGTGGTATTTATTGAGGGTAATCTTGTAAATATTTTTACCTTTAGCTTAAATATTAACTATTATATTCTGGAGTATTGGTACTCATATAGAGACATTTTAAATAGGTATTTTCATCATCACCAGGAGCACAATTTAGGAAAAGATACGCAAATTTACATGTTTACAAGCCACAATATCATAATACACGAAATAACGAGACGTTGACTGAGACGATCTTATGTCAATAAATTAATAGGAGAGACTCGAAGCTTAGTACATAACGTATTAAGATAAATATTTAGTTTAACCTAATTGTTTGGCATGCCATTTGCTGTCGTGATAACAGTGACAGTAAAGAGATATGATGCTGTCAGTCTGACGGAATTGCAGGCGTTAGGTGAGCTTATTGTTAACAATTAGTAGAACAGTTTGCTCGGAGATCGGCTTAGGCCCTTACGCTGTTAGATTTTGTTTTGCAGACAACGTTTCAACGTACTGTCTGTGTCCGCATCAGGCCATTGTGGGACGTGGAAGGAGCAACGTACCCTTCAAGCTCACACCAGAACCAGATGCAGATGCCCTATGTTGTCGAAACGTTGTCCAATAATGAAACCCGTAGCAAAAGTGTTTGGTGAGAAGTTTCTCTCTAAATTCTTTTCAACAAGTTTACATTGAACTTCTGATATTGATTAAAAACTAGAATAATGCTCTTACAAGCTTCCTTAATTTGGGATGTGGGGCCAGGAGGTCACTGGGGTGTGTGTATTGGCTTATGTTGTAACCATGAATGGTCATTGTGGAGCTGTGAATACGGTACGTATGAGATCTTTGACCACAATTGCTCATTGCCCAATAGAACACATTGTCATTCTTGTTTCAATAACTTGATTTTTCCCTCTCTTGGCAAATCAACGTATCAAAGGAGAAAAAACGATTATAGACATTTTATTTTTATAAATATTCATTATTTATATAATATTATCCTTTATTGTGCTAAAATTACAATCTACCTTATTAGGCAATAAGTAATTAAGATAAATGCTCTCATTCATACCATGTTTACAATTCATCATTCACTCGCTCATTCATACAATATTTACAGACAGCCCAGAGGCCTCCTAAATCCACATGTTTGTCACCTCCCTTGCATACGAAAGAGGAAGCGCGTAGTCTTGGGAAGTCCCCCACGCTCCTCCGTCAGCCGCGTAACAGGATACGAGCCATTGGAGGCTGACCAAGAGCGCGAGAGCTACAGACGCTCAGGACATGATACTGGCCATTGCCAGGACTCCCACTGTCACGCATTTATAGCAGGTCACGAGGCCACTGCCGTTTCAGTCTCCGATGAGGATTATAGGGATGAGTGGTGCAGTGCAATGACTGTGCTACGGGATTAGGGTGGTTGGAAAGGCTACTGTGGAATTTCATAAACTTGGAAGGGATGAGTTCAAGAATGTAGGGTATATTAAGATCGTTATGAAGGGTTTTGTTGCTGACGTAATAAGGGGCATCTACTATTGTTCTCAGGACTTGATTGAAAGGATGGGATACGCTTGATGTTCGACTTTTTTGCTGTCCGCCATAGCTCTATTCCGTATGTCCAGATTGGCTTAAGTATAACTTTGTAGATTAGTAATTTATTTTCTATTGAGAGATGGGTTTAAATATTCATAAAATAACATACAATGGCACCTCAGCTTCGAAAATTGCGCTCAAATTAAAAACAAAATGCGTACCATTAAAGTAAGTTATAAATGGTGATGACAATCTCGTCAGACAATCTTTAATGGTCTCCATTGTATTTTCTCTACCACTTTGAATTATAGCTACTTTTAACATTACATACAAATCATCGAATGTATGGGAAATGGAATCTAGGTGCGTTGAGGTAGTAGAAAACGTCTTCAAAGTCTTTTTTTAATTTCACTACTATGGTTCTGTTTGTATTCTTGATTTTATAGGCTTCACAGTTCGAATATGTCTCATGTTTCGGAGTTAACATGTGTATAAACTATAATATTTATGTATTGTATCAACTCTGGATGGAAAGTGGTCACATTCATTGATCATCGTTTCCACGAATGTTATAGGGGAATATTTGAAGATGAAAGTGGAATTTCCTGATCGTGGCTCAATGTTCCAAAACCAAGGTGCTGTATCATAAAAAATCAATGTCCTGCTGAATTTTTTAGATTGATTACAAACACCTAGAAGGTATTATATATCATGGACTAATTGAAAAAAAAAAACACGTTCTCCTAAAAAGGGGTGCATAATCCGAAGTGCCCTTTTTCCGCCTACCGCTTCAATTGATTCATTGCGAATAATAAACGGGTTGCTCAATCTAAAACCCGCCCTTCCTGCCCAAAAAGGAGGCCGACAAGGACGTCAAATCCCACACCCAGATTCTGCAATATATATTAGGTAGTTGCAATATGAATGAATATTTGCAAATGTCATGGTTCTTGGAAGTGAAGGCGAGTTTTAGACAGGTTTAACGTTCCTTGATTTTAAGTAAACAACAATAACACTGATACATAAATCGAAAATTGAAGATCTGTGAGTTGGTAACCTACTCATTACGGTAGGCAGGTATTAGTTTTTCAATTGGAATGTAATCGATTAATTAATGACCCGTCATTATTTCTCATAGGGTTAATTTTATTTCCAGGATCTTCAGGGCACCAATCAATCAACTCCCATGCAAAATATTGTCCCGCTATCTGAGACTTTTTTTTTTTTATATTCCTTTATTGTGCTATAATTACAATCTGCCTTTTATAAGGCAATAATAATTAAGATAAATGCTCTTATTCATACCATATTTACAGTTCATCATTCACTCGCTCATTCATACAATATTTACAGACAGCCCAGAGACCCCCCAAATCCACATGCGAAGAAAAAGCGGAGTCTTGGGAAGTCCCCCACTCTCCTCCGTCAGTCGCGTCACCGGATACTAGCCAGTGGAGGCTGACCAAGAGCGCGAGAGCCACAGACGCTCAGGACATGATTGGAGAAACTGGCCATTGCCAGGACTCCCACTGTCACGCGTTTATAGCAGGTCACGAGACCACTGCCGTTTCAGTCTCCGAGGAGGATTATAGGGATTAGTGGCGCAGTGCAATGACTGTGCTACAGGATTAGGGTGGTTGGAAAGGCTACTGTGGAATTTCATAAACTTGGAAGGGATGAGTTCTAGAATGTAGGGTATATTAAGGTCGTTATGAAGGGTTTTGTTGCTGACATAATAAGGGGCATTTACTATTGTTCTCAGGACTTTTGATTGAAAGGATTGGATACGCTTGATGTTCGACTTTTTTGCTGTCCCCCATAGCTCTTCTATCTGAGACTGGGGTAAAACATTTGTAAACATAATTTTTATAAAATTTCCAGGGGCTTTATTTTGTTGAGCAGGCCTTACACGATCAGTGTTAATGACTTTCATAAGTCTTTCATCATTAATCCTTCATTACTTTTCAACCTTACACGATCATTTGGAATAACGTTAATTTTCATCAGCAGGTTGAAAAGTAATTATAAAAGACATTACAGATAATAACATGGGCATTGATTACTGTAATATTGGCAGCTTTATTATAGTTCATATTATTTGCCAGGATGCGACATTTTTAATATCCTACTCAATGTGATATAAAAATAATTTTTTTCCAGTCAAGCTATTAATTAATGGCACCGACATACACTGGGGTGAAAACTAATCATTCTGGTTTTGAAAAAAAAACTACACGTATGGATGTTCAAAAGTTAGATGAAATAGCCTGTGCACTTCATTCTTGTCAATTAGTAACTTATTCAGTTGCATGTGCACGTAATTAAGACTGTCTTGTGCAATTGGGAACGATTCTCGATTCCTTGTA
This sequence comes from Acanthosoma haemorrhoidale, assembly GCA_930367205.1. Classification (NCBI taxonomy): domain Eukaryota; kingdom Metazoa; phylum Arthropoda; class Insecta; order Hemiptera; family Acanthosomatidae; genus Acanthosoma; species Acanthosoma haemorrhoidale. The sequence continues at coordinate 79,864,472 of OV884009.1, read as the reverse complement.
TTTTGGTATTCGTAAATAATTCAACTCTTGCCTAATTGGTCATTTGAAGGACAGCTCCTTTCCCCGTTTTTTTTTTGTTTTTTTAAAAAAAAATTACAACAGGATTAAAGCAACACACCCAATAAAATAAAAAGTCAAACCTGATTATCAAGCAGAAATCGAAATGCAACTTTGAATTGTGAGTAATAAATGCATAATTGTTTATTCAGAAAAAATATATTATTTAAATTATGCAATATACATATTGCGAAAAATTACATTCAATTATCGATGCCAAACAATGAAAATAACCGAAAATTATAGATACAATAATAATATTTAATTGCATGAATGATTTAATGATAGTATAAATTTCTGCGCAGAGGAAAAACATCATCTCCCTCTGGGCTTTTTGATAGATAATGAAAATAATTTTCTTGCCACCTTTGCACACAGTTGCCTTAAGTGAGCATGTGTACAGTGAATAATGGTTTAATGCTGTTCAGATAAATGTTTCTGAGACTGACCAGCCTGAGACTTATTGTTAATATTTATCATTTGTTATTGATTAGATGAATTAAATATTTGTATCGTTCATAGTAATTTGCACAGTTCTCTTTCGCGTCTCCATCACACAAGGCGGATCTCTCAAAAACAACTCTTCCCGGATCAATGACTTCAAATTGAGATAACCTCTCATTGTGTAATTAACACGGCGGGTTTATTGTCCGTGGAAATGGATTCGATATCTGTTTCTTTATAGATTGATTGTATCAGATAGCTATAAAGATAAAAATAATCAATGGCCAGGATCCATTATTTGATTCTTTGTACTTGTTTGACTGACGTTTAATTAGAAACCTAGCCGGGGGTTGTTTAGGGTTTAGGGTTTTTGGTTGTTTTATGCCCTGGTTGATATGCTACTTCTCAAGCTGCTACAAATGATACCACCAACTTATTGAAACGTGATACCAACTGAACCACTTCAAGTCTGTCAGGATTGCGTACATTCCATCTCCACGTTGATGTTAAATGGCGTGTAGATATAAACTTATAGTTTCACCTGTTCACACTTGTTATTTAAACTTTATAATTATGTTCATGTTGAGCGATATTTCCATAAAAATATCCAGTGATAGAGATGCAGGTGAGTTGGTGGAAAATTTAGGGATATTTCGATCAAAATATCCAGTGATAGTGATTTAGGTGTGTTGCTGCAAAATTTAGGGATATTTCCGAGAGTCGTGAGGTGGTCTGAATGGGATGGGCATAATAAGACCCTACATGTTCTACGCAACATAAATGAAGCAATGAAAAAGAATACATGTTTATTCCCCCCCCCTTTATTGTGCTATAATTACAATCTGCCTTTTATAAGGCAATAATAATACAGATAAATGATTACATTCATACCATATTTACAGTTCATCATTCACTCGCTTATTCATACAATACTTACAGACAGCCCAGAGACCTCCCAAATCCACATGCGATGAGAAAGCGGAGTCTTGAGAAGTCCCCCACGCTCCTCCGTCAGCCGCGTCACCGGGTACTAGCCAGTGGAGGCTGACCAAGAGCGCGAGAGCCACAGACGCTCAGGACATGATTGGAGAAACTGGCCATTGCCAGGACTCCCACTGTCACGCGATTATAGCAGGTCACGAGGCCACTGCCGTTTCAGTCTCCGAGGAGGATTATAGGGATGAGTGGCGCAGTGCAATAACTGTGCTACAGGATTAGGGTGGTTGGAAAGGCTACTGTGGAATAATTTTTTTATTTCGTACATCTTTATTTCCAGCTCGGCCTGACAGTCATACATGGATACAAGAAGATAACAGATCAAATAATAGTAACAGTTAAGAGAATGGCGAATGGTCCAATTAAGAGCCCTAAAGAAATATAATTTTGTAACGAATTCATTCTTGTTGAAAAATTAGTTGATTAATACATTACTTGTGTATTAGGATATAAGATGATAAGATTTGGAATATAAAATAATTTCCTTAATACATAATGATGTTAGTGATGATAATTGACTATCGTTCGCTGAGAGAATGCCATTGAAAAACCTAAGAGAAGCCAATCTAAGTTGGCCACTTCCACACACACTTCTAGTTTCCCCTCGACTCCCTTTGTCACTTCATTCTCCATTGCCATTTAGTCATTCGGCGGATAGGGTTAAGATTTTACCGATAGTGCCCCACTACTCAGGGGCATTCTCTTGGCGTATGAACAGTAGTTATATAACAAATAGAAGTGGTTATTTTTTTTAGTTCTGAAGTGTGACAGTTGGTAACAGTTGATGGGGAGAGCAGGGGTGGGGAGGTAACAGTTGTGGGACCCTGGCATAAAAAAACAAGTTGCGGGTTTAATTCACCCAGTTAATAGCGAGACGGTCGACGCGCATGTCTTGGCATCCTTCACGTTTCAACTTCAGCTTGAAAAAGGACACGACGTTTAGACTGTCAATCCTTCCTATCCTTATTGGTAACTTACGAGGTCGTTAAAACCACTTTAATGTTTATATCAACTAAACAAAATTTTTTCGATGATTTATTCTATCAACGGTAAGATGAAGATATATTTGCTCTAAAACTTTTTTATTATTTCTATATTTATGAATTTTGGTAAGTATGATCTTGGATAGTGGGAATGTAAAGGACATTATAGGGCTTCTATTCGTTGCATAAAAAGTTCCACTAAATGATACTCTTAAGTGTTTAGATTGGATGCGCTTGATGTTAGAGGGCTGGGATGATCCGCACAGTTCAGATCCATAAGTCCAGATTGGTTTTAGTATGACTTTATATATAAGTATTTTATTTTCTAGTGTCTGCGGATTTCTCGTTGAACAGGCTGTACAGTTGCCCCAACCTTCTCTTGAGTTTCTGTGTTTTAACTCTCGGGTTCTAGAAGTTTGTCAAGGTGGAATCCAAGGTACCGCACTCTGTCTACTATGGTAAGTAGAGAAGAGCTGAAGAAAAATGGTTGACAGGATGTGTGTCAAATGGTGATAGCAATGTTGGTGGATTTTCTTTCGTTGACGTTTAGTTGTCATCCTGAGCGTTTGTGGCTCTCACACTGCGTGTGGGAGGGGGTCCCTGGTCCTATCCTCCTTCGTCATACTCGGGAAGGTGACAATTCTTGAATTGGGAGATCCCGGGGCTTTATACATTCTGTATGCATAAGAAAGTCAATACATTGTAAATATGAGAGGATGAGATCAGTTTTCATCATTATCTGTTGCACTTTAAGGGCAGATTGTAATTTTCTTGAAATTAAGATAAATTGAATTTAAAATAATGGAAGAAAAATAATCATGAATTAAAGGCGCTGTAAAAAACTCCCATTTTTCCACTATGACCCTTGCCATCAAAAGTTACCAAGGTATATGGGGGAAAGGAGTATGTTTTCACTAAATTACGTGAGTTTTCACTTGTACAAGGCAAGAGAAAATGGGCGTGGAATTTATCGTGGGAATTTCGATCTCAGATAAGGGTTTGCACTAGTGACCTAATAACGTGTGAATCCGTCTCGTAATTATCAGTGACCGCTAATGAATGAATAACATTTGCGGAAATTACAAAGCCGTTGTTAATGCAAGAAAAATTAAATTCCTTTATTGTGCTAAAATTACAATCTGCCTTTTATAAGGCAATAAGTAATTAAGATAAATGCTCTCATTCATACCATATTTACAGTTCATCATTCACTCGCTCATTCATACAATATTTACAGACAGCCCAGAGACCCCCCAAATCCACCGCGAAGAGAAAGCGGAGTCTTGGGAAGTCCCCCACGCTCCTCCGTCAGCCGCGTTACCGGATACTAGCCAGTGGAGGCTGACCAAGAGCGCGAGAGCCACAGACGCTCAGGACATGATTGGAGAAACTGGCCATTGCCAGTACTCCCACTGTCATGCGTTTATAGCAGGTCACGAGGCCACTGCCGTTTCAGTCTCCGAGGAGGATTATAGGGATGAGTGGCGCAGTGCAATGACTGTGCTACAGGATTAGGGTGGTTGGAAAGGCTACTGTGGAATTTCATAAACTTGGAAGGGATGAGTTCTAGAATGTAGGGTATGTTAAGGTCGTTATGAAGGGTTTTGTTGCTGACATAATAAGGGGCATTTACTATTGTTCTCAGGACTTTTGATTGAAAGGATTGGATACGCTTGATGTTCGACTTTTTTGCTGTCCCCCATAGCTCTATTCCGTATGTCCAGATTGGTTTAAGTATAACTTTGTAGATTAGTAGTTTATTTTCTAATGAGAGATGGGATGTCCTTTGAAGTAGTCTGTACAGTTGTCCAAAGCGTCTGTTTAGTTCTTGTCTTTTTAGTCTCGTATGTGGGTTCCAGGTCAGTCATTTGTCAAGATGGAAGCCTAAGTACCGTACTGTCTCGGATACAGGGAGAGGAATAGAATTAAAATAAACTAGTGGACAAGTCTTGCAACAAAGGGTGAAGGTAATGTGGGAGCATTTTGCTTCATTAACTTTGATCCGCCATTGATTGCACCAATACTCGATCTCGTCAAGGTGTTTTTGAAGGTTATGGGATGCTATGTCGGGGTCTGGGTGGGATGACAAGACTGCAGTGTCATCTGCAAATGTGGCCAAGAAGGTATTGGGAGTAGAGGGGACATCAGCGGTGTATAGGTTATAGAGGATGGGGCCCAGGACACTGCCCTGTGGAACTCCTGCACTTATGGGATAGTAGTTAGAGTATTCTAAACCACAGCGGACTTGGAAGAAGCGGTTTGAAAGGTAGGACTGTAGGATTAGGAAAAGGGTCTGTGGTAAATATCTTTTGAGCTTGTAGAGCAAACCTGCGTGCCAAACCCTGTCAAAAGCTTGAGCTATATCGAGAAAGGCAGCAGTGCAATACTGTTTGGTTTCAAGGGCTGAGGAGATGTGATCAACAACGCGAAGGCCTTGTTGAGCAGTGGAATGTCGTTGGCGGAAACCAAACTGGTGTGTGGGAAAAAGGTTTTTGGATTCAACAATTGGAAGTAGACGTTTTAGTAGGAGTTTCTCAAATATTTTTGAGAGGATAGGGAGTAGGCTAATTGTACGGTAAGATGAGGCTTCATTGGGTGGTTTACCGGGTTTGGCGAATAGGACAATAATGGAATGTTTCCAGAGGAGAGGAAAGTGCGTCGTTCGGATAATGCAATTGTATATATAGGTTAAAAAGATTATGGCTTTAGGAGGAAGCTGTTTGAGAATTTGAGGAGTAAGGAGATCATATCCAGGGGATTTTCGGTAAGGTAAGTTTTTCAGAAGGTATTTGACCTCAGAGGGATTAACGGCTTTTGGTGGAAGAGAGAGAGGAATAGGTGAAGTGAGGAAATCTTCCACAGTTGTGCTGTGAGTATGGCTTTGATGAGAAAGGTGAGGTGTGAAAGTATGGGTAAGATGCAGAGCAAATTCCTCCGACCTATCCCCGTCCGAAGCAGCCCAGGACCCATCATCACGATGGAGTGGATGTGAAACAGGTTGATACTTTAGGATTTTTTTGGTTACATTCCACAACGAGTTATCCCTGGTAGACAGAGAGGAGAGGTAGGAATTGAAAGAATCGGAACGGAAGGATGCCAATCGCCGCTTTACCAATCGGCAGTACTGATTGTACGTGCGACGATCAATAGGATGCCGGGATCTTTGCCACACTGTTCTGGAGCGGCGTTTGGATTGGATTAGATCTTTGAGATGCTGAGGTAAACGATTATGATTGTGGATTTTTGTGTGACGATGGGGTGACGATGCCTCCCAAGCCGACCTCTGGACCAGAGTAGTGAAAGAATGCACTGCATCGTCTAGGTCTTGGGATGTTTTCAGGGATAATTTGAGGTTTACGGACTCTGTAAGAAGCTGACGGAAGTGGTCCCAGTCAACTGGGCCCCTAATAAATGAAGGAGGAGGCAGTTTGTGAATTGGTCTTAGGGAAATGGTAAATAATAAAGGACTATGAACAGAGGAGAGGTCATCGAGGCGCGTGAGTGAATAGTTAAGTGTTCCTAAACTATTGTAAAAAAAGAAGTCAAGGAGATCAGGGGATTTTGGTTGAGATCAGATGGCCAATAGGTGGCTGTGTCAGGAGTGATAGTGGAGCAATGTTTCCGTGTGTGTGCAGACAGCAAAGCTCGTCGTGTATTAGTGGATCTTGACCCCCAGTGTTGGTGCTTCGCATTAAAGTCCCCACCCACAAGGAAACGATGTCCGATGGAGTCTAGAAAGGAGATGAATTGGGAGTCGGAAATGGATTTATTGGGAGGGCAGTACACTGATGCTAGTGTAAGGGGAAAAGTGAAGGTGGTGATTGACACTGCAGTGGATTGAAGGAAATCATGTGCTACCAAAGGAACTATGTGATGGGATATGGAGTTATGGACAATGACAACGGTACCTGCATGAGATGTTCCATCTGGGTGATCGGTTCGATAAGTCTTGTACTGTCGAACAGTAAATGGTCGTTTACTCGTTAGTCTTGTTTCAGTAATGAGAGCTACGTCGATGTTTTTGTCGTGGAGTAGTGCTGTCAGTTCGTTAGTGTGGGTGCGAACACCATTCGCATTCCAAAGGAGAATGGATAAGGAGTCGGAAGGATCCACTTATGGATTTTGTTTAACGGGGATAAGGTAGGAGACAAGATTTGTAAGAAGGGAAATGAGAGGGGTAATTAGGGTTCTGAACTCTCTAAGGAATCAGGTTAATAGGCTAGTAAGATCCGAAGAACTTGAAGGTGGAGGAATATGCGAGATGTGTGGTTGAGGATGGGATTGAGCTTGAGGGTTAACGGGATGAATGGAATGCTGGGAAAGGTGATCTTGCGGACAGGGAGTGGTCGGTGCCTGTGACTGCTCTCTGTTACAAACGGCATCGGCAAAAGAGACAAAAGGCCTCAAATTTCTGGCTGGGCCGCTTCTTGCTGCAAGTTTTTTCTCTTCTGGCTGACGACGTTGTTCTGTCCTGGACTTCAGCGTTCTGTATGCCTCGCAGCCCTTGTAGTTGGCTGGATGTCCTTGCTGGCAATGCACGCATACCGCAGGCGATTTAAGGGTTTTTTTGCACAATTCGGTTTTGTGCTGCCCACTGCACTTAACACACCTGGGAGGGTGGTGGCAGTAAGATTTTGTATGCCCATACGCCTGACAGTTATGGCACTGGACGATATCGCGATTGGGATACGGTTTTTCAACCTGTACCCTAGTGTAGTACAGGTTTGTTAGGTCGTATATCTTCTCGACTCCAGGTGTCCTCTCGAGATCAACAAAGAACAGTGGTAATGCCGTTTTTATTGTTTCATCCTGTTGCCTATCCTTGCGCAACACGTTTGTTATTTGGCGAACTTTGTACCCGAGAGCTGAGAGTTCTTCTATTTCGTCAGCTGGTGTGGTCGGGTGCAAATTTCTGATTACCACTCGGAGTGATCGTTCCTGCTTTAATTGGTAGGTGTGGTAGTCTGCATTGGTTTCATCAAAATATTTAACAATCGCTCGATAAGTATCGGGAGTGTCTGGGGAAATTTTTGTATCCCGAGAGCGATTGAGGCACGTATATTTTCCGGTACCTACAATTTTGCTCATCTGTGAGCATAGTAATTTGAAGTTGCTAATGTTGCGTACAAAAAGAGCAGGCGGTTTGGGCTGTGTTGGAGTTTTGTTGACTTCCATTTCTTCTGTTGGGATATTTTTCAAAGCCTCAAAGGCAAGAAAAATAAATGAGATTTGAGACAGTGGTCAACAAACTATCCCGAAAAATCCCGAATCCTGGACAGACTTCAGTTTTAGGCTTGCCATGTGAGGCTCTCACAAGTATGGCTAATGGTCATATCAAATTTTTTTTTATGTTGTAGAGTTTCAGAAACAAAACATATTATTGTCCACATAATTCTTATATTTTTGCAAAGCGCTTTCGACTATCCTCTATGCTATTCTTAACAATAATGTAATAAACATCTATAAAAATACAGATATTAATAGCTTCTAACCATAGATTAATAAATGGTTAAAAAGGTAAACCGATAAAAAGACACTATAATCGATTTATAAATAATTAATTTGATAATGCAACCGAAAACATCATACCTACACAACTAGATTAAAATTGCATTTATTTAAATAACACTTAAAATTAATGTATCCTCATGTAATGTATTACTGTATCAACGATTAAAATTTTAATCGATGTACTTATTTTTATTTAAATTGGCTATTTAAGGTAAGTAAATTATTTTTATACAATTTTAATCCTTGAGTATTTATTTATACATCATACATACTGCACAATTTGGATATATACACAAATGTTTTATTAAATTCATGATATTGTTTTATTTATCATCAATTTTATTATTTATAAATCTATTATAGTAGTCACTTTTCAACTAATTAAAAATCAATCATTAGAACCTATTAATACTTGTACTTAAAATTAATACTTATCGCATTATTCTTAATTAGATCAGACGTTTCATTTCAAAAATTTATAAATCTACAAACTATTCATATTAATTGGGAATCTCCCTCGAAATATAACATTTACTATTAATTGATTGTGTATCTTAAAAGTTTAATACATTTGATTAATTTTATGGTAGTTTACATTTATGGATGTTCAGTCGTTCACCCGCTTATCCTAGCCCAATTTACTTTACCACTGGTGAAAAAAAAATACATGTAATAAATGTTTTAAATAATGATATTTATACTGTGTACAAATCTTTAAAAGCATCTTTAATTGTTAATATTTCAACAATAAACTATGAACTATAGAAGCAAATAGAACAATAAACTGTAATTGTTGTGTTGTTTGTGTGCATGGATTATCGGATTGTGCTAGGATGAGAGGGTAAATGGCTAGGGTGAACTTAATCATGTCCAACCAAATTTTGTTGACCTTTTAAAAAAAAATTTTATTAATTACAATAAAATAATTAAATTGCGGGGCTACTGCACTGTGGTTGAACAAGTCATCGTACTGCCCACAGGCAGGACTTAGTGGAAAGAAGGCCGGAAGAGAAGCGAAGTACGGTACTGCAAGGCATAAGGATCCCAAGTGGGGGAACTGGTTATCGCCAGTTCTGCTTCCACCTTATCTCCGCCAATTCCATCTTTAGTATTTTCCACTCGTCGCTAAATGCTCGCTATGCCTGCTCTCTTCCTTTTACACTCCGGTTCCATCGATCTCTTCACCACATCTGGCCTTCAGTTTAGAGAGGGTTTAACAGTGTTAGTCAACAAGGGGCAGGAGATATTTGTTTTCTTCAAGCCGTTCATTCATTGTGCAAAGGATGGGGAACACCTAGTAGCTTGCAACCCTAATAAAAAAATACTTCATTATTAAGGGTCTTACACCATCCCCAATCTCCATGAGTGCATGTGCGTTACTAAGCAAACTTAATTAAGGTTGCCGTCACGAAATTAGAAGCGCGAGAACCCGCAATACACGGCAAGCCCTGTTCCCGCTCTGTGCACTACTTCTCTTCTATCCTCGTTATCCCTTTACTTTGATTATGTTGTAGCGACCGCTAACTACATAAGATAAATCACCCTATACTCTATTGTATATATATATTGTTGAGAGCGTGGAGCAAAGTTAGATATTTGACCTTGAAATCCTCGATTCTCCAAAATATTCGCCGGATTCAATATGTTTGCAAGTTTGAAGACGTCCAGCAGCAGCCCCGACAAAATGCGAATTGTGGAAAGAAAATACGGAAAAGGAACAAGGAAAATAATGGATGCAAACGAAAGTAATGAATAAGGAAGAAATCGCCGAAGACGAGCTGAAATAGAAATTGATCATTCATAGAAATTACGAACTCACCATCACAGTTGATAAATAATTTACCTTTCTTACCATCAAAATATTGGCCAGATTTCCAAGTGATATTACAACATATATGCAATAAAGAAATTGTTAACACTAAATCAATTTTAAATGTAAATGGAGAGACTGAAATAAAAACAAATATTAAAGTAAAACGAAATAAACATTTAATTATTAAACAATTAATAAATTTCCTCAAAATCTTCAGAATAAGAATATTTATTTACTTGACATATTTCTATAAACATTTATTTGAAGTTTCAAAACTATCGACTGAGATTTAATATTTACAAATGGTCGAATTGCAACGACTTGAATAAACCGGGTCACTAGCACCCGTTTGGAATTACCAAATGAAAACAATGTACAAATACAAAGAGAATGAACTAATTCTGTTGAATATTATTCAAACTAAATATACTAAGTTAAATTATAGCTTAGTAATTAGAAGTTAAGTCTAATTTTAATTATAAAGTTAATTAACCTCAATTATACTGAATATCAATCCAAAAGAAAATTACTTTGTCTGTAAAATAAATGAGTCAGACATGTTAATCTAACATAATACGTCTAGACGATAATTGTTTGTTATTTCCCGAATGAGAGAGAGAGAGAGAGAGAAAATTGTTTATCGGTACCTTTAAGCGTCGGGTTGAGTTTACAATAGCCAGGTAGAAGGCTCGTAATCAGTTCAATCCAGTCAGTTGAGACTTAAAACATCCGTAGATCAGCTACAGTGCAATACGGGAATTAAAGATGAAACTAAGTGCAACTGAATAGCATTGGGCGCTAAGCGAGAAAAATGAAGACGAAAAATGTTCAATCTCGAGTGTCAAACAAACATGAACGGGACACAAGTCGAGAATCATGAAAATTACAATTTCGATGTGTGCGGCGTGATGGTTCACAGACGACTGCCGATTCTCGGGAATCAAAACAACAATTACGCACCGTTGTACCCGGTTTCAAAACATTACTATCGCTGTCTCTCTCCCTCCCCGGTCCCCTCTCACTCTTTCCTGTCTGCATTAAACGAAATATCCAACGTATTCTTCGCATTAAAATATAACATTATCCCTCAGTAAATCTACCTGATCATTAATAATTGTTACTTTATGTGAACATAATTAAATGAATCGAATATCCATGAATGATCGGTCAAATGATTTTAGATAAAATACAAACTAAATAAAAGGAGACGGCTTTTAATTAAAATAAAGGAATTTATTCGGTTTGGAGTAAAGGAAAATGGATAAGTTCAACATATATATTGTAAACAAATGTAAATAACATGAACAAAATATATTGTAAACAAATGTAAATAACATGAACAAAATATAAATCATGTATGAGGCCACAGACCCTCGGCAAAACCCTGCCAGCCTCTGCCAGAGAACAAAGAAACCTCATATCATTGGCCACAACAATCTTAATGATGATTGGCTAAGGGCAAGGCGAGAGGGGTATTTAAGCCTGGAGTCTGGCCCCTGTAAATCATTCTCTCCTGCCAACTACTGGCTCGTGGCTACCCCGCTTGAACTCTGAAAACCTGACTGCTTCTTTATGAAAACCTCTGCATCTCTTCTCTCCTAACCTCGCTATATTTTAGTCCGGCGTCGTCAGGCCCCACACCTTCCTAGTGGGAATCTCTCGCGGACGACGGTTGCCGTGGCCCTGCAAATTTTCTTCGCAGCACTCCTGCGGCAATCCAGTCTGCCTCTCCCCGGTTCACACTCGCCTTTGGGATCCGTACGGTTTTCGCCTACCCTCAGATACCGAGTGTGAATTCGTGGTCATTCCAAGACTAACTACCTATAAACCTACCCTGTACCTCTTCTCCTGAACATAGTGCACTGTCGGGGCACATACCTATCAAAATCTGGAGTCAGATAGTAAAGCCGTCATGAAACGATTGTCGAGGTTATTAACTCAAACAACCCTCACTTGTCACCAGGGCTAGGGTTACCAGGCACCCCCCTCGTGACGACCCGACAATGTCGATCACTAAGCAATAAGAAAATGAGTGATTAGTCCCCCGCTCGCCCGTGGCAACACCGTGCCAAGTAGCCCCTTCACCCCAAGCGTTTAATTTACACAGATTCATAAAGTGAGCCCTATCACTTTCTCTGCTGTTCTGCCTTGTGTTCTGTACATCAGCCTACCTTAGCCTAACTATTGTTAACCTCAAACAATATATACAATGTAGCTATGGTACATTACATATATTAAGCACAATGTGCGTTTGTGTAAAGATTCCGTGTTGTGAAATCTCCACTGATGTCAAAAAAGTATATTCAATATATAAAGGAATTTGAAAAAAAAAAAAAAAAAAAGCGTGTAATTTCATGACGGCGACCGTTCGTGTCCCATAAAACACTATCCATAACCACCCTCTGACAAGTGGGACTGGGGTGTCTCCTTGGTCCTGGTCGGTCCTGAGGAGCCCGAGTTCTCCTCTCGTCCTTGGACTATTTTGAACTCCCATCAGCGGGCCCCCCAAATTGAGTTAGAATAAACAAACAGTGGCGTTGATGACCTGAGAGTTTCAAGCCGAAATAAATCCAAACAAACAAATTCGTCTCTTTGAGGTAGTCATTAATTGAACCCTGCTTCCGAATAGTTCCACATTTAAATATTAGCGCTTTTATTAACTGTTATATTGGTCCAGTAGTCTACAATGAAATAGTAAGCATACTCTTCTGTTGTTGCCAGTCAGGTTCTCACTTCTTCCATCAGTTTTTGGGCGTGTTTGTAATTCTGATGAGACATCTTCTTTCTTTGTTATACTGACACTATCCATTCGTACAAGTGTTGTCCATTCTGAAATTCTGCCATTTTTTGGTAACTACTTTATTCCTGCATTAATGCATCATTGGACTTTTTGATATTAATATCAACACACAGAGGACGTTCAAAATCTATAGTAACAGAGATACTTACGGTAATCCGCTATTTCGTTTCTTAAACTATCCCGATTACTTCCAAAAATTAAAAAACAAATTCCAAGCTAAATTATTGATGATTGTTGAAACTTTGACTGCATTGCGTGATGTCCATTGATGCCAATCAAAACTTATTTTTTTGGAAACTGTACAGACTACTTCAAAGGACATCCCATCTCTCAATAGAAAATAAACTACTAATCTACAAAGTTATACTTAAACCAATCTGGACATACGGAATAGAGCTATGGGGGACAGCAAAAAAGTCGAACATCAAGCGTATCCAATCCTTTCAATCAAAAGTCCTGAGAACAATAGTAAATGCCCCTTATTATGTCAGCAACAAAACCCTTCATAACGACCTTAACATGCCCTACATTCTAGAACTCATCCCTTCCAAGTTTATGAAATTCCACAGTAGCCTTTCCAACCACCCTAATCCTGTAGTACAGTCATTGCACTGCGCCACTCATCCCTATAATCCTCCTCGGAGACTGAAACGGCAGTGGCCTCGTGACCTGCTATAAACGCGTGACAGTGGGAGTCCTGGCAATGTCCAGTTTCTCCAATCATGTCCTGAGTGTCTGTGGCTCTCGCGCTCTTGGTCAGCCTCCACTGGCTAGAATCCGGTGACGCGGCTGACGGAGGAGCGTGGGGGACTTCCCAAGACTCCACTTTCTCTTCGCGGTGGATTTGGGGGGTCTCTGGGCTGTCTGTAAATATTGTATGAATGAGCGAGTGAATGATGAACTGTAAATATGGTATGAATGAGAGCATTTATCTTAATTACTTATTGCCTTATAAAAGGCAGATTGTAATTATAGCACAATAAAGGAATTTAACTGTAATTTTTTGGAATATCTTTATTCTTTACTGTGTCCTCAAACTCAAAATCAGAGCATTAAATCTTATCATAAATACTTCCACTTTCGTACCTAAAGTGTAATGTTCTCTATAATCTATAAAAATGTTCAGTTGAAAATGATTTATCCAAAGAGGAATTTAAAAATAATATTTGAGAGAAACACTTAGCACAGAGAAATAAACTGATATTTATGTTCAGAGAACGAGTTGGCCAAACAATTGTAATAGATTTTTTTTTTGACAATATATATATTCCTTACTGTGGTAAAGTTACAATGTTCCTTATTGGGCAATAAGTAATTGTGTTCAATGTTCTCATTCATAACATATTTACATTTCTTCATTCACTCGTTGATTCATAGAGTATTAACCTCCCGGAATTCGCATGATAGCCCTCGCATGCGAGAGGAAGCGGAGTCTTGGGAAGTCCCCCACGCTCCGTCATCAGCGTCAATGGATACGAACCGGTTGAAGCTACCAAGAGCGCGAGAGCCACTGACGCTCAGTACATGATTGGAGAAACTGGCCATTGCCAGGACTCTCACTGTCATAGCGGGTATTTATAGTATGTTAAAATTATTTTTATCGGAAATAAAAAGTCTCTCCCAACATGTCTTAGAAATATTATTGATATTTCATCTGCAGTCGACGGTTTATAATATATCTATGGATTTATTTACTGGAATGCTTTTAAATAATATTTTTATTAATGGAGGCTTATAATTTATTTTTGATGTAGTATTTCTTTTTTGTTAGTCGTAATTGTTCTTTATTATTACTCGCGTCTCAAAACAAATTTTGTTTTTTTGTATCTATTACATCTTCTGGTAGGCAGGTCAGTTTGTGTTGCGCCGTTTCGCAAGAAGATACTCTCCGCTTCGTCAGGCCCATTCAAGGGACGAAGATGTCAACCTCAAAAAGGCTAGACACGAAGGCGATATTGATATTCCACATAGCCATGTCACTTCAGCTGAGCCCTACTACTGAACTGTCGTCCATATACGCAAGCTTCGTCGCGCTGTCCGGAATACAAAATCAGTTCGTCGCTCAACGTCCTAAAGACGCGTCACTTTCATCTCTTGTTTATGAATGGTTTTTTGGGGTTATGTACCCTTGTACAATTGTCTCTTAAAAGTTTGAGAAAAAAGTTGATGACGCAGTTACAAGTTTTACGAGCAAGATTTTAATTACTTTTTGGAACTAAAGTTAAAAACGGGAATTAAGTACTATTGATCATAGTTTCAAGACCTTTAATTTGGATTTCTGCTCAACAAGATTAGTGGAATTCAGGTTTATGAAGATGTTATTGTTTTTCATGTCTTACAGGTCGAACAGACTATTATCAAATACTAAAAAAAACAGGCACGGGGAGGATTTCTGATTTTAACTGACAATAGCAGAGTGACTAGTGGTGATGACTTCATTTTATGTTCTTTTTATTATGAATATTATAATCTGCCTAATTTCGGCAGTAGTTAATTGCGATCTCTCGCATGCCGTATTCGCTCATAAATCATGAATAAATTCAAGGTATTGGTCCACGGGCGAGAAGAGGGGAAATTGTGACCCGGCTTTTCTCCCGCAGCTGGCCAGCCATGTCCTTGTATCAGGAGAAAGCCGCATTGAGAGAGGAATTTTTCCCCGCATCCGGATATGTCCACACGTCGTTCAATACGGGCTGGTAGTTGAGGGTATGCGATGACACGTCAATACAAATGTTAGGTAGATTTCTAATGGCTTCGATCATTTGTTCATAAAAACAGAAGTCCTCGCGAGAGATTTTTACTGTGCTATTGGCCAGACTCTTATTTATAATTACTAATAATTAATATCCTTGGGTTCCAGTTCCGGTCTTACCAAACGATTTTTCTTCGGCCGTTGTTCATCAAAAACCCTTACGTCTGTCATCTCAGCGCCACTTACTAACATATCGTCAACCTTCGGTCGATCCTTCATGTAGTTTTTTTTTTTTGTTTTAATTAAAAATATCGACGTCCTAATATGGATTAATTACAATAGGTCATTAAAATCGTGTTCGCAAATTTTCACACACCGCTTTTAGTACTCAGTTACACAAGATTACCTGAGACAAAAAAAAAAAAAAAAAAAAAAAATGTAAGCTGTAAAAAAAGAGGTAAAACCCTCTCTTCCGCTAGGCAGATGGCTCGCCAGATGATTGCAATCTAGAGCAGGAAGTTGCTTAGTAGATGAGATGGCTGGAACTTGGGTTTATAGTTGTGAAAACCAATCCTCCCAGCTGCGCCTTGTTCTATTAGTCTCGTCAACGTGGCATAGATTTGACTCTATTGACTTCCTCCCCTCTTTGTTTACGGTTCAACATCCGATGTCTTCCCTTCGCCTGTGTTCTAAATGCGGCTCACCGAAAGCTTCATCAGGCCATTACAAAACACTTCCAAAAATAGCCCACAGAATAGTTCTTTTGTTGTAGATATGCACACCGGACACCCCTTGTAAACATAGATTTAGGCTTATTGTAAGTTGAGCGTTAGGATAAGTTTGCAAATATATACATATAGGTTAAGTTTGTGAGAATTCCTTATCTAGCTAAAATAAATAAAAAAATCGATATAAATTATAAAAAAAAATAAAAAAACTAACAAGTAAGGAAGAATTGTATATATTAGAGAAATCGCGTGTTCGTTTTTTTTTTTTTTGTTTACTTATCGAATTATCGGTGTATCAATCGGATCTAACAGGCTAAATATCAATAAAAAAAAACACCGACAACAATGGTTGAGTTTTAGTGTTGAACACGATTTTAATAACCTGTAGTTTCAAAAAACGCAGGTTACATAATGTTGACTTGGAAATCTTTGTTTATTTATTTTCCATGCTAGTTTTAAGTTTTAGAAAATTCTTGTATACTGACTAATTAATTGAGATCGCCTGTATTGTATAAGAACTTTGAAGAGATATAGGTCAGGGAGAGGGGTTGGGGTCCGTTCCTCGAGAGATGATTGGACATGAAGAATTAATTAATGAGGTGGCTATTTTCTTCATGTCTTTCCGATATCAAATGATACGTACATATAAATTTCATTCCTTAAACCTTTAAGATAGCTTTTTTTTTTTTTTTTTTTTTCCCAAAACCCCTTTTATTCAAATTTTTTTACAACATATGCTCAAAATACAATGAAACAATATTTACAGTTTTCTCCGCTGCATGAGGGACAGCCTATTAAAATTAAAATGACAGCCTATATATTGAGCAGAGTGATGAGTCACGGGATCTAGTGAGAAGCTTAAGAACTTACCACAGAATTGCTCATTATTTACTAACAAATATGTAATTTGTCCTATTTGATAGTTACTAAATACACATATTCTTATGATATACCTATTTATTGTGATTGTATTGAGATATGCACCCCGGATATAATGGTCGTAAAACAACAATAGCGAGAGATACTCAAAGGGAGTCCAGTTTTTTTAAACATCTCTTTATTATTGTTATTATCTGTGATTTTTGTTTGAAAAATTACGACATTAAACCTCAAGGCAGCTGAAGGGCTGCTCGCTTTTTCATGTCTTTTGGTTCTTTTTTTCCTTCTTCCAGTAATTGTTTCATAATCACATACTAATCCTCGTGTATTAGAAAATACATACGAGACGATCAACACGTACTCGAATGAATGCGAGAGATTATCGTGATAATATACTTGGTACTTTTGCCGATAAATACTTTGCTAATTCGTTCACTTTTGGTTGAATTAAAAATTATTGTGAATAGCATGTTGGCGGCATAAAAAGCCTTTATTAGTTGTTGTTAGTTACCCCCCCCCCCCGTTTCCTCCATAAAACTAAATAAGTGGATGTTTTAGTTTCAGTTTCTGGCGTCGGGCCATAATTGTACTGTGACCTCGTCGTTCATAAAATGATATAAAAAAAAGGAAATGGAGCGGGATCTATTAAAAGCTACTTGATCGTATTGAATTCGTGGTTTCTATTGTTCGGTCTCAGTCAATCGCGGGACCATCAAACGGGGGGGGGGGACTATTGGATAGTTTCCTGACAATTCTTACGCCACAGCGCGCCGTTTGATGGTACCGTCTTCTGCGGAAAGAGACATCCCCGCGCCTGAACGGATCTGGAGCATCTTAATTTCTGTTTAGAAATAATTGAGAATGGTTGTCCTAATTTCCGAAAATGATGCTGATTTCTCTAATTGGAGATGGTGACAGATTATAAAGTCAACCAATGGAAAACAGGCATTTCTATTACCGGCTATCAAAACATTATTTTTTTAAATGTTTGACATTTGTTTTGGGTTTCCTTCTTTGTGTGTCCCCACCCCTGAATGAATCTGGAGCCTCTTCCTTCCAATTTGGAAATAATCGAGCTACAGAACCAAAATGTTGCGGATATCTGAAATGCAAGAGGGTGCTAGATGAAGAAGGCCGAGACAGGAAGTCCTCCAAGGGCCGACAGACAGACGAACGCCCTGACAGACACGACGGGTTGGCCTAGGTGTCCTGCAGGGGTTATTGAACGGGACCGGTTCCCGGTGCCGCCCGCCGCTCGTGAAAAATTTCATCGTTTCACCTTTGTTCAAGGCCGCCACCATTCAGCAATGTCCTTCATTAATAGACCGTTCCTTTACTACGCACTTTTGTGTCGGGAAAAAGTGAAAATAGCCCTCACTTACTCACTAGGCCCTCGTGAAAAGTTCCTGGAAATATCGGTCGAATCCGAATTTTACTTTGTCTTGGCCGAGCCCGATTCCGACAAGCATATATGGGCAAAATCAATTCATTTTAAAATATAAATTTGTTTATCGAAATAATTACATGCATTCAACGCAGGAGTATTTTAAGCAGTGCTTACAACTTCATGAGATATGGTCTATTTACTTTTTAGGGGAGGGGAGGGGGGATTTGACAACTTAAGTTGTCACTTTAGTAGTGACCACATAGCTCACTTAGAAACAAAATTTTAGTTGATTGAGGTCACGAGGCCACCTCCTGCTTAGGTCTGAGTTGCCGAGGATGAAATGGCAGTATAGAAAATTAGCATGTGGATTAGTATGGCTAGGTTGGTAGCAATGGAGATTCTGATAGCGGGAGCTGCCTAGCTCATGAATGGATGGGACGTTGAGATCGGTTTGAAGGGTGTATGGTCTTGCAGAGGATTCTGGATTGCAGGTACTGAATGCCAAGGCTTCTGTTGTTTGGCACAAACGGGGACCCAGTAAAATTTGTTAGTCAATTAACCACTAACATTTGGCATATTGAGCAAAACTGTGTTAGAATGTGTTAGAATGTAACTAACTCCAAGAAGATTTAGCTTTACTGATGTTTTTCTTTGGCGTAGCTTAAGTGATTTGGTATTGCCTCGTCCTCTTTAGCGGGATAGCTCATAAAGAACCGGACAAGAGATCCTGGGTTCCACTCAATTTATTTATTACCCAAATTTATACTACCCTAGAAAGGTATAAAATAAACCTTCATTCTTTGGCTGATAATTACTAAAATAGTGAGAGTGGATTGTTACTTCTGGACCATTGTATATTTTCACAATCATTGTATTATTATTATGACGAGCGCTCAAAAAATTCGCGAATTAGATTTTGTTCCGTTGCGGTTTATCACAGCTGCCTGGGCGCAGCGTCATCTGACATCAATCGTCCGCCCACACAAGTCGAGAAATCGGAAGGAATTACGGATTGGACAATTTTTTTTTTTTAATCGTTGCAGCTAGTTGTCGAGCGCCCCGTGAATTGTTTTTGACTCATTTCCGAGTTTCCCGATTTCCTAGTAGAAATGGCGTATTAGATCCAGTCTATAATCATGGCTAGGAAAAAGAACATTACGGCCGCTCTGAACTTTCCCGGTGCACGTTTCGTAAGGCTGTCGGGTACAGTCCGTAGTTAGGTCATTGGCTTCCAGTTATATTTTTTCGTAAAACCTGTACAAAAAGTTTCGAGGAAACCACTATAATGTTTATGCGATCCTCCCCATTCACGCTCCATCGTAGTGATATGTTTCCGTTCCTCTTGTACTATTTACTCAAGTGTAACCACTAATTAGCGTCTTCGCCATTTATTGCCAAACCGGAAGGGAGAGGCTGTACTTTAATGCTGGTTTCGTCTTTCTTCTGTCTCTCTGTGTAACTTTTTTTTATGTTCTGAGACACCAGCTATAACTGGCAATTTAAATTTGAAATTTTAAAGGTATCGTTTAAAATACCATGGTTAACGCTGTATATATTTTGGTTAAGACATTCCTGTAATTACAGTAAGTATGTGAATAAAATTAAAATTAACTCACACCTCAAAAGCTACAACATACTTAATTTCTGGCTTTCCCCCATGGTCAAGAACCTATCAAGGACTTTCAAAGATATTCCAAAAAATAAAGTTTTGAGTGCAATCCATATAAATCGCGTATTGAGTGTAGTCTGATCTGATTTTAATAGGTTTCAATTGGTCAACATTTTGACTATTTGCAATCAGTTTTACTTCTTAAAAGCGACCACAAAGGTTTAACAAATAAAATGAAGTATTTTTGATCAATTAGCCAGTAGTTTAATAACAATATGCCCACATTTGGCTACCTCTGGAAATTGTTCGTTAACTGATTGTGTCCTTGGTTTCGTTTTTATGTATTTTATATAATATAGTTTAGTTCAAATTTAAAATATAACAAAATCGTCAAAATAAAACATAAACGGTTCGGCCACTCATACTTTGATCTTCTAGTTTGAAAAGCGATGTGTACAAAATTATTTTGTTCATTGGTCAATTTTCTTTGAACTTATTTTTGATTCTAACTCCATATCCAACTCCATATCGCCTGTTGTGATCAATAGTTTATAGTTTAAGATATGGTATTGATCTGGAGCACCCGGAATTCGGAACCCTTTTTCTAGAAGCAGTCATAAGTAGCAACACAATGAATACTCCACCGGGGGGGGGGGGACTTCAAAATTCATTTCCAATCCATCTGCCAAAAATTGTTATTCCTTATTGGTCAGGTCAGCCCTATTGCAAATCATTTATATCAATGAGTGAGAATTGCTTTTTCCTAACTTTCACCATGAGTTGGTAAACAAATGACTTGCTCCCGGGACAGATAAGGAACCTAATTTGGCTGGGGTACGGAGGGTCTGCTGCCAGCTGTTCCTCTCCGGTAGGTAGAACGAGGAAACCGAAAGTACAATATGGTGACCAACTTGAAATTAATAGTTTCAATATATATAAAAGACAAACATTTCAGCGCTACTGCATAATAAAATTTGATACTTTACTGATTCAAGTTTCATATTGTATCCTAATTCGTAGCTATGTACCTGATAATTTCATGTGAGAGCAATTTGTAACTTGTAAATCTGTAGTCCGGTAATAAAGCAAAATATAAATAAAATACAAGAAAGCAAAAATTAACTAATTACATTGTGATTCAGATGTAATACAAGCAAAAAATATAAATATTTTATAAAAATGAAAGAGTATTACAAAATTCTTATTCTCCTCACCTGCTACGCAAGATAATTTACACGCAATAAAATTACAAATACTTATCTACTTTTACAAACATGTTTGTTTGGTTCGCCTGTTCACATGTAGTTACCCAGAATGCACAGTATAAACCTATTTCGCGTACAAATGGACATAAATTATAACACGTGTTACTTTCTCATTTCGTATCTCAGTATTCATTCATCTCGTTTTTTGAGAGTTCGACCATTGTTTACCATTTGTAGACCAAGAGTGCCTCCATTCATAAGGGGCCACTTAATAAAATCATTAACCATATCTGTACTAAAAAGTAATAACATTTACAACAGACATAAAGGGACGAGTGTACAAATGTTGTGGCAGCGTGTATTTTTGAGGTTGAGAATTCCACAATGGGATTTCAGAAACGGAGAGAGTTGTAACGTGAAGTGGGTGATAATCAAATACCGTATTTTATAAAAATTGTTAATATTTATCACTAATCAAAGATCAGTGGTCATTAATTTATTTTTATTATATCAAATAATAATCCTGTTTTTTTTTTGTTTTTTATAATTTCTGTTGCACCTCTTGTGATAAATTTAAAGGAAGTGAGGGACATAGGACATAGAAATGGAACAACATTCTAGTGCTGGCCGGGGGTTGTTATTAAAAATATTTATTAATTAACTACTCGCTTTTTTGGGACCGAAATACTTCAGTTACTTCGTTAAACCTGTAACTTGGTAACTAAAACTTGCCCTTTTTTATAAATAAAAAAAATAATGTCGATTTCTACAGTATTTGGAACAAATATAGATCTTTAAATATTAGATAGCAACAGAGCTGTGACTCAAAAAGAATAAATGTTGAAACTGAACTGATTTTCATGTTCAATCTATTTTTTTTTTCATTCTCGTTTTCGTTGAGCATACTTAAATACAGACAGAAAGTTACCTGATTGAAAGTACAGCCTCCCTCTCCCTCTTGTCAAACAGCTCAAGTTTGCCTCTCCAAGTTGTTTGAGAATTTGAACAGAACGTTCGTATGATTGTTGCAACATACAGGCATACGATAGACCATTCCACAGTACATACTAGATTCAAACTCAAGGCCCATCGGGATCGAAAATGGTGTCTGGGTTGTTAAACAAGATTGAATAAGGAGGTGGGTTGGTAGATTCTTTTCAAAGAGCTGTCGCCACAGACGTTTTGAGGTTTTGTGGTAGGATGTTTCGTAGTAGGATGCCTGACTCAATCGGCCGTTACGAGAAACTCGTGAAACATAAATTTTGCTGTATTTTTGTTTTATTTACTTGCTGGTGAACCCGATGAAGAGAGGTTCTACTTCCGTTCATTTTCGAGAGTTTTCTGATAAAAACGATTTTACCGATCTGAAATTTTAAAGGTATATTCTTCACCACTACGAAGAATACTGATTGGCCATTCATTGGCCCAATTGTTAGCCCAACAGTTGACCGCCAACATTGGTGGCAAACATGGATATATAAAGTGGCACAAACACACATTGGGTCAGTCACACAACTTGAAGATATCCACCGCGCACACTTGCTTGCGCAGAATGGCTCTCTTCGTTGTGGGTAAAAAAAACGTTTCCGAAGCCAACACTGCCCAAGCCACATGCCATTATTTATTGGGCCTACGTGTAGTGTCTTAAAATTAGATTGTCAAAAAGATTGAAATCGCTACCTAAATATCTTCCGTTATTGATATTACATCAACAGTCAAAGTTTCGCCAATCCGGACATCCTCAAGGACTACAATTCAGAAGAAAAAAATTTAAAACAATTAAATTAGCACACATAGAGATTAATAACATACAAAGCACTTTAAATAATAATATTGGCTAAAACGACACACCTGTGAATGATGGTATCAATAAATTCATAATCGCTCATTCCTATGAACATAATTAGTAACCTTTCTGCAAAAATTAATCAAAATTTTATAATGGTAAATTAACGTTACATTAAAAAGTCTCTTTTTGATTGTAACACTTAACAATAATATAAAATAACTTTTATGTAAATCAAACATCCTAATTTCAGCAACCCAAGCCGATACTCCAACGAGTATTTGTCGAGGTATCTCCATTCGAAACAAAATTCACTGTGAGCTCACTGTTTAATAAAGGACTGATCCTCCGCTATTCACACCTGATGTCAAGACCAGATGCAAAGACAGACGTAAGGGCAACTGATCCGTGGTGCCATCAGCAGATGTTCTGTGTCAATAGGAAGCAGACGATGCAAAACAAACCTACGAGTCAAGCCAGTTCCATCCTCCTCCAAGGTCTGTCTTCTCAACTCCGGCAGCGGATCTGCTGGGTGTATTTAGATCATTCAACGAGTGCCAATCTATTGCCAATCGAATCTTGAGTTGAGTACGCACTCAATATGTACTCACTTGTCGGGACAATTACAGATTGTCCTTCATACAAGAGCCGATCACGTCAAGTGTTGTAAACTTGTTGACTCGAGGAGTCGAGGAGATTTCTACATCAAAGACATTATATATTTATTTTTATTATTAGAAGATCATTATTTGAGAAATTAGACTTTGCTTCTACAGCATTATTAATTGGGTTGGGAAAATTCATTCATACTTGTACAATTTGCATTCATACATTATATTTCGTATGGATGCACATTCTGCCGAGGAGCTTCTCCCGCCTCCTTCTCTGTTCGCTTCGCCATGAGGGCCAGAGGGCCACAGACGCTCAGGACATGAGTGGGGATGAAGGCCGTTGCCAGGACCCCATTTAGACACTTTTTTTTTTTTTCTTTCAAAACCTCTTTATTGATAACAGATATACAATGACAAAAAATAAATAAATTTGGAGTTACAGCTGTCTCCTCGTGCTGCATTCGCAGATGCGGTCGAAGGAATGCATAAAATATAATACGTTCAGATTGTTGTTAAGAGGTCCAATACACATACACTCACTAGGTGATGAGGCTCACAGCTCGCAACCGTGGAAAACACTAACACTAAAACCTCTAACTAGGCTAAAGCGTTCCAGCCGCGACAGCGTCCTGCCATCGATGGGGGGACGGAGCGGGGTTATCGTGTTAAACACGGGGTTTGTCAAGTATTGCAGGGAGTCGTAAATATTTGATATGTCTACGTTGGATGAATTCATCCACCGTAGGCAGCTCAAAGATCTCGCGAAGCTCACTGTTGATCCGCTGCTCGAATGAAGTACCTCTGACCACTTTCATCAGTATACCGTTTTGGAATTTTTGGAGTCGCCGAGCTGTCGTATACGTCAGATGACGAAAAAGCGGTGCACCATACAGCAGAGTAGGCCTGAGTATACTCTAGTAGATCAGTAGCTTCAGACGCAGTGGTAGATTGGTGGAAGTCAATAAGTGCGTAAGCCGGTAAGACTTCGTGCGTGTTTGCTTCAACTTCTTCGTAAAATGGAGGCACATATATATCTAAATTTGAAATGAATATAAACAGAATGAAGGGCGTAGAAAGTGACGCATTAGCGTAAGATGCTCAGAGTGCGGGTTGGGGATTTTAAGTACTAAGGGGCTAAGTGTCATGAAGCAACTTCTGAGTATTTTGATCATAAATATTCCATTTCATTATCCTCGTCACTGACAATCGCCTTTTTAACTAATAAAAAAATATAAATTGCTAAAATATTGGCATAAATAAAAATTTGTTGCCTCTCAATAGTTTTTTTTATATAAATATTTTTTATCATATTGAACATGGTATCGAATTAAATATCCCGACGCCCTGGTTGATAATATGCAATATATGTCGGGACTTAAATAGACGGTAATTGCAATGAGTCATAAAAATTATCATCGATATCTTGTTCGTAACTCACAAGTATCACACAGAGGGTTTATATCGCATGGTAGTGTTACTAATAATTAATAGCCAAAGAAAAAATGTACGGGGCAGTATCGTGACTCAAACCCGGGACCTCCCCGGGAAGATTCACTAGATCCCTCAAGGATGCAGTCAATGGAAACTACTCCATGCAAAATAATGATGATGGCTATCAATTAATCAATGCCGACTAGTTTATAACAGTTCACATTAACACGGACCTGATGGAACTCAAACGGACCTGGACATACAAACTCTAAACTTGATGAAACTCAGTCATGTACTTACTGCTAACAATAAACTCACAGTGGGCAAATATATTACTTTATTAATGATAGTTTGATATAATGTAAAAAATAATAAATATTCCACTATTCTGCTAGTATAAGTATCTTGAATAATATAACGTATTTTGTCTCAGGGATTCTATTCCCCTATTTCGAAGTTCGCCGTGGGGTAGCTTAAAGGGGATTTAGTTTTCTATTTTCTGTAAGATTCATTCTCGCACGGTTGTTGCTATTCTTAGATCCACCGGGTGGGTTCAAAGGCCTAAACGAACTGACCTGTAAACACGACATGTCTCATTCCCAACGAGTGAAAGATTTATTTTAAAAAAATTCATGACTAGCGATCACCTTGGCACTGCACATATTTGTAATAAAATCCGCTGAATCCCCGAGGCATTGTCCATAAATTTTTATTTGAAGAAAACTACAATCTGCCCTAGAAAGAAAATAGATTATGACAAAAGAACGTATTCATGTCATATTTACATTCACTCTTTCATTCATAAGACTATTAATCAGGATCTCTAGATCATAAATTTGATACCCTTCATTATTGTTCCCTAGGGCTGATTTTATTTTTAATAACATCAAATGGAACTATCTTGCTTAATATACCTTTAAAAAAAACATTAGTTTAGTTAAAGTTGTGATATTGATGAGAGTTTTTGTATTCTTTATGGGAGTTGTAGTAACTCCAACAGAGCAGCGAAGCCCCTTAAACTAATTTTTTTTTTTTATTGATATACTATCTTGGACGTTTTGCCTATTCAGACATCATCAAGACAACAATTTAGAACTAGATACATACATTTATGTATCTAGAAGCATAATACAATAAATATAATACAATAACACTTAATTTAATGAATAATGATATTGGACAACAATAAAAAGAGTATATCCACACCGGTGAAAGATATATATTCTATTTTTGTTAATTCTATGTTTTATATACCGAATTGGTAACTTTGCTGTAAAATACAATTTTTTTATAAAAATCAATATTGTATGAAAATGTAACGAGTTTCATTGATTTTATTTTAGTTATTCCCTTTATTTAAAATTTCTAGTCGTGAACAGAGGGCTTACAACTGTCAAAATAAACGACAGGTACGTTTTCTGATTTTGGGAACAATCAACAAAAACGCAAAATTCCGATACAGGTTCTCTTAGTATCAAGTAGTAATTATTTTCAGTAATTAAAAGACGTTATGATTCCTCGATGTGTTCACTGATGGCTAGACTGTTGGTAAATACGCTGGATTAGGGCTGATGGAGCCGAGTCGCCCATGACCATGTGGCTTCGTCACGCCACCTACTGACGCATGGCCAAATCTCATGCCATCTTTCCTGATTTAAAATCTACCATCAGCCTACGCAAATGCAAATTCACGTCTACACAACTCAAATCTTTTTTTGTTTTTTTAGCTATCCTTCGCTTTATTTTTCGGTTATGGCCGGGCCGGTGTGAGTTTTTAGGTGTAAAACCCTTAACATCGCCCACTGTTCTAATGATAATTAACAGCAGTACCTAAGTGATGGTTAAAGTTATCAATTCGTCAATCAAGTCAATACCCTGTTATTGCCGAGTCCGGAGGAAGGGTCTCCTTTAGGACAGGTACGGAGCTGACTGTCTGTCTGTATTCCATAGTAGTGGAAATGTTCTAAGCATATTCCGAAACACCTAGAAATAGGGCGATTAGATTATTGGTTAAAATTCAATCCAGGCAATCATAACGAATAATCAAGTGTTCTGTAAAGTGTCAATGTGTTAATGACAACTTACAATAATTCAATGATATTCCAACATAAAGGTAGTGAGAGCCAACTATCGGAATCGCGTATCAATTACAATTTGTGCTAGTTTATTCAATATTTTATCTCTTTTTTTTAATTACACATAATATATATTATAAAACAAAAATATCTTAGATATATAACATAGACTAAATGCAAGGCTAGGATGAACCATTATATGTAAAAAAAGGTTATTAGTGCAAAATTGTCATATTTATCACCCATGCAATTAATTACGTGAACAATCTGCCATATTTATAACATTAACAGGTTCATAAACTATTTAAAGCTTATCTTACATGAACCAATTGATTTATCTTCTCTATCTCAGTTATTAAGTACTAAGACGGAAATGTAATAAAATCAATTTCGTTAGTAATCTTCGCCAGCTAACGAGTCAGAATTTCACGTAAAAAATCCCGTGTTTCAGTGTTCTTAAAAACTATGTTAAGAATTACACTCATACTTCTATTATAATGATAAATTAAACCACCTACCTTTGTTATTATTTATACTATTCAATTTACCGCATAGCCCGAAATATATACACGATATGACTTTATTACAGATAAAAGAACAAGTTTTTGGTTTTATCGCATAACGTACAACACCCATCCAAACGGGTACCAATTTGATCGAATTTGAAATTTGAAGGGTCGACATTTGATCAAAAACAAGACCTTTAAACATTTCTGCCTTTTATCTTCCCGATGAGTTAAAAAAACAATAAGTTCAAACTATAATATTTGGTGTACCGATCTTTGTATTCTAGATTGGAGAAGATGCTTTAGCACCAACTTTTTCTAGCCGTTGACGGTTCGTGTACTTTCTTCAAAACAAAATGCGTGGTACAGTGACTTTAGGGTTTGAAGCCTCTAGACAAACGCAACTGGTCGGAGAACAGGACTGAATTCCTGATAATCTCGGGAGTTTTCAGCGTCACATTCTCTGGAGATGTCGGGATCCCTGATGAGGAACAGATCATGATCCCTACCTCCGAGAGAACTTTTGGTATTGTATACGCCTAGATCTTTGAGTATGTATATCTTGTAGTAATGCGAAGGAATGATTCGAATCGTTTTAACGTGTTTCGATCTACCGCCGCTGTTGTAATCAGCTAAATGTTGCGGTGATACAATTCATTTACTACATTAAGCCGCGGTAGCCCCGGTGCTTCAAATGTGACATTCAGGTCCTAAAGATCTTCAGGTGTTCTCGAACTCACTTTTTATACACTTCCTCCCTTAGGCTATCCTTCCGGGTTTTATAGCTGAACTATCATCATCAAGGACGACCCTGCTCACGATTACCACAAAAGTAACGTTTTGTGATTTTCCGTTTTGAGAGTTACGAAACGGATTAGAAATGTAAGAATAATGGTCGGTACAGAAGTATGCTCCAAAGCCGCTGACTCACCGACAACCTTGCTCCCCCCTCGTGCTCTCAACCTTGTTTGGAAGTGCCAGGTATTTCACCCTTTCCTTTCTATCGTCTCCCCAACACCTTTAAATTTCACCTTAATTGTATACATTTAATTTAATGCCGGCTCACTCGTGTTTTAATTTATGTATTTATATTTTACTTCTTACAGAATTGAACCACGCATGTCTTATCATTTGCGGGTTTTTTTTTTTTATTAATACCTATGATTGCGTACTTGTTGAAAGAAAGAAATGGAAAATTAAAATGCAACATATTTGGTGTAAAAACAAATGTTTAGCCCTGAGTAATTTACTTCTTATAATAAGGTCATTTTAATGGAAACGACCAGTGAATAACAAGGCGCACGAATTGAAGTGACTGTTTTTTACACGGAAAATTTGAATATGTTTAAAACTGTCGTCCATAAAATATTTGAAATACTTCAGATGTATGTAGAGTTGCAGTCCAAAGCGTAGAACGAGTATCTAAAATAATGAATAGAACTACATAAAGCAATCATTTTACATTTAATTAATACCCATCTAAGGTTTTTAACTAAACTGAAACAGTTGTGGGAACCAAATTTGTCGTTAGGCGTGATTAGTATTAAATTAAAGGAAATACAATACAACTTACGCTCCGGGCGACGAAGAAAAGTTTTAAAAGAAAATATTAACTGAAGTTTTTCCAAAAGGTCTCATAATCATGGAACTGTAAATTAAATTTTTTGTTTGTACTTTGTCTGCATTACTTGCATATTCAAAAAAATAAAACAGAATTTGAAATCGTTTTGTTTTATTTTTTGCATACCCTCGTTCTAATTTCTTTCTCAGTTCAGGACTTCTTATAGAATTGTTTTAGTGCTTAATAGTATATTTGATAATTCTTGCTGTTTTGTTCTATATTCAGAGAATTGCTGCTGTAAATGTTTCTGCATAATAAACGGGTTTTACTGTATAATAGTCCGAGCTCTGCTTATAATCTGTACTATCCGTTGTAATTCTTATAATTCATTTGCAGCCTTTGCTTACGGCGAATTAGTGCAATAACCACTTTATTAACAAAAAACTCAACCGCCTTAAAGTCGTTTTCATTAATTACGAACTAAATTTCAACGTCATTAAATTCGTCATTTCTATTATTACATAACTTTATGTTAATGTCTATCTTTCGATTTGTGATACTGTCTTTATTACATCTTCAACCGTGGGGAAAAAATTAGAACATTAAATCTTAATTAGTTTCAGAGCTGGGACCCTATAAAGCTTAGTAAGAGTGGAACGTTTCCGTCAGTAGATGCGGGGACTACTTTTTTCAAAATCTTTTGTTTTAGTTCTCTCCATTGTCCGACACGATTTTATTTATACTGACGTAATTATATATTTACTACAATATCAATTATTATTCCCGTCATTTCTTTCATAAAATATCCTCGTGTCATTCATAAAACACGAGAAAATAATGACACTTCAACAGGCTTATGGCTATCTCCATATAAATTCAACCAAATATGAAGATTAAAACTCTCTTCTCGACCCTCTTCGTTTCAACAACAAAGCGCAAACAGCTAGAAGTTTATGGAGTGGTTGCATTGGTTCACGCGATTTAATCACATGAAAGAGGAATGTAAACAATGTTTAAAGGCCTGAGTGTATAAAGTGGTTATCTGTTCTGTTGGTAACACGTTTATTAGAACAGGTGGACTGTAGGACTGTAGCATTAAGGGCAGTAATAGATCAGCTCGGACATAAAACAAACAAGTAACTGAGTATATAATTAGTATTTTAAGGTTCAAGTAATAAACACCAAGTGTACAAGTGTAGCCGGTGAACCAAATGGCTTTAATATTAAAAAAGTTTATTATCTATTTTTCAAATTTAGCTTATTATTGTTATAATTTTTAGAGAGTGAATTGTATTTAGTAACTAACAAGCATATCAAGGTTCCAACATGTAATTCCTCTAACTGTACTGTGTATTATTTGTTAGCCGCAAGTATATTAATTATTAGAAGAGTTTGTTGGAAGATCGACTTAACTTGATGAAAGAAAGTTGTTAGATTTTCATCAAATTTATCATTAGGCAACGTTTCAACATACTATTTATGTCTGCATCAGACAGTCTGCTTCTTATGTGGGATGGAAGGTGGTGTCGACTGTTTTAAATATCTTCACCAGTCGACTTCATCTTCCATATCATATAAGGACCTGATGCGGACATACATGGTATGTTAAAACATTGTCCAATAATAAATCTGATGAAAACCTAAAATCTCTCATCTACCTGAGCCGACCTCCCAGCAAGCTCTTCTTCTACCCATTTGTGTAGGTTACATTTCACAATTATCCAGGACCGTTGGCCGAAAACCAGTACACTATGAGTATACACTATATGGTTACCTTAACTTTCTAATCTGTATGGGTCTTTCATTAGTCTGTCTGTCATTCTGTGTGCTTTGTTTATTGCTGCTATAATAATTATCTTACGGAACTGAAATTTCTAAGGTTCATTCAACAACACCATCCATATTTAAGGATGTAGTGACACATATATATTAGTACACAATATATGTCATGGAAAACAGTACTTATTGCTATGCATAATTGTAACATACATAATAATAATAAGCTTTCTTTTCCTTTATTCTAACCTTACTTATAGTTTTTTGTAATTTAAACTTGATTATAATACTATTTTTCAATTAAAAAAAGATTGTATTTTATGAAAGATGTTTTAATATTCTGTCATAAATCAATACATTTTATATTTTATTGCAATACCTGGATCTTAAATCATTTATTCTTTGTTACAGAGGTCCCTGACGGAACCGCTGAAACAAAAACTCCCAATATGGAACTAGGTGATTTCCTTCAAAAACCTGAAAGTAAGTGTTAACATATTATACTATGCAGATTTTTAAAATTGACTATCATAATCTTAAACTTGTCTGTGATATTATAAGCAACAATTTCTGGGATGTCAAGCCACTTTCCCTGTATCAGCTGTTAAGGTCATCTATTCAATGTAGCTTTTGTCTTCCAGTCCTTATCTTCCTATGAAATATTTTGAACTTTTCTTTGCTTGTGACTTCCCAGTCCTCCTTTCTGACTTTGGACACCTCGTCACAACCTTTCAAGCTTAATAGTTGGAACCACTCCCGTTTCGCCTAAAAGGTAACTTTAGGTAACTTTAACCTAGATCTCTTTGTTTCCCTTTATCTTGTGCCTTCACTGTTCCAAAAATGCTGTTTATAATATTTGCAGTACTCTATATTTTCTGAGGAGCATAAATTAGATCTGGGCGGATTACAGTTTGGTATAATCTTGCTTTTTTCTGTCTACTTGTACATCATAAGTAGCCGGGTCGATCACACATATTGTTTGTATTATTTTGACGGACATATGATTAGAGGTATTCACCAGAGACCCAAGGTAAATGATAAACGCTAAGCCTTTTAAACTCATAATCTCTTACATCATTTTACATAGTCCACCAATTTTTGAAAAAGTTTCTTTAACTTTGTCCGAAAAATCAACAGCCCATTCAATTGCAATTTAAGGTTAGTGGTGGATTGAAGAATTACCCCTGACAAGTGGTTGATTGTATTCATGAGTTTATTAGGTTGCTGCCAGTGACGAGCTGGAAACTTAACACCTGGTGGGAAACTGTTTGACCTGTCTCTCATAGTAATACTTCTGATTGGTCTGTAATAAGTGACATTCTTAGCACTTGATAATGAGAGTTTAAGTCCTAAATATATGTACCAAATTGTAGACAAGCAACCTTCCTAAAAAAACAAATTATTTGTTTTATTTTACCAATGTATTTACAGGAAAATTGAACTGTTTCTGTTGTCTCAGTTAATATTCTCTCCTTAGCTCTCTTGTTATTTATGATATATTATTTTATTGTATAATAACAATGAAAAATGTTTAAGATAATTAATGAAGTATTGTATCGGTGCTTAATTAAACACTTACAATAAAATTGTTTGTTGTTGTAAATTCCTATTGACATTTCATAATTGTGAATCGTAAATACTTTTCTTTAATGTAATTAATATTTAAATTAATTTTATTTTCCAGGTCCTTGTCACAAAGATAAATATCCACCTAGTTGCTCAAGGCTTCCTCCAGACGGACATGAGTATCCTTCCTCTCAAGAAAAGAAAAACACAAAATCTTTAAATGATCCTAAATTATCAATAAATGCACCAGCAGCCACAGTCATGCCAAAATTGAATGTTGAAATAAAGAAAGCAACAAATGAAACCAACAAATATGCATCTTGGAGAAATGATGAAAAAAGTGAAAAAAGCGTAAAAGACAAGATAGCTATGTTCTCTAATGTTCAACAGAACCAAGAAATTCCTAATGCACAACCTATTAAATATTGCAAAAAGCAAAATTCAGTAAAAGCTTCTGAAACTGAAATAATTTGCAAAGATAATAATTTAAATGAATGCCAACAGAAGCCAAAGAATGACATAGATGTAGCCAAATTACCAACCAAAAAAGGTTCCTTGCCTTATCAAAGTCTACTTGATGTAACTAATAATTATGATAGCTACAAAGAAACGATTCCGAAAAATGACAGGACACAAAGCACATTAGATCTTACAGACAGTAATTTTAGTAATAACTCAATGATAACAAAAACTGAATTCTCAACCCTTCCAAGAAAAACTGATGGACCAAGAAATAAATCAGGTGAATCAAAATCATCTATGACTATCAGTAACAGTTCTCTATCAAGGGCTTTAAGTTTTTCGGGAGAGTCGAAATTGCACAGTCGTTCTCAAAGTCTAGTTGATGTTGGCTCCAAATATTCTAGTACTTTCTTCAAGAATGAAGAAGCACGCCGTTCATCTCTCGCAGCTCTTTCTGAACATCGAAAAAAAGGAATATCAAAACTTAGAGGATTAGTGATACCTGAAAAGGTAATAGAAGTTCCAACTCAGGTTGTTGACGATTTACCAGTTATCAAAAGTAATGACTGTCAAATAGCAAATGACATTGATGACAATTTAATTATGAAAACAGATAATGAAAAGGTTTCCTCTTGCAAACTTTCTGCAGACAAGAGTTCATCTATAATTCCCAGTCCACCATGGAAAACAGAGCTATCTAACCACAATTATGAAATACCGAAATACTCACCAGCTTTTAAGAGGAAATCTCTATCATTATATGGCACTTCCTCGTGTGTTTCATCTGTTTCTTCTTCCCTAAGTTCAAGTAGGGAGGAACTAAGAAACTGTTTTTATGATACATCAAAAACCTTATCTGGAGCTAATACGAGCATTTCTCGATCTTTGGCCAGTTTGTCGAGAAACCCATATCTGAATGTATCATCTCATTCTGAACCCAAATCTTTAGAGAGCATTACTTCACCATCTATTTCAGACCTAAGCAATGAATATGTACAAGACTCAGTATCTCCAAACTTGAATAACTGTGGGGAAACATTATCAAAATATAAATACAATGAAGGTTACATATCAGACAGTCAACGATCAAAAAATGAGGAAAGAGGGCTTGAAGAAGAAAGTGATAATGATTCAGCTGTAAGTTCTAGTCGTTCTAGCATTTCTCCTCCTCCTTCTCCTATGCCTTGTTCTAAAAAGAATGATGATGTAATTAGTCCAAAGAATCTTAACCGCTATGATGTTAAATTAAAAAGAAGTCTTTCATCTGAGACAACTGCATCAAATGCTTCTAGTGGTTCAACTCTCACGTCTGGATCACAAGCTAGTTCCAGTAGTACTGGGAGTTGTCTCAGCATTGACAACAAAAGAGTATTAAAACCACAGAGTGTAGAAGCAATAAATAGAAAGAATGTTCTTTCATCAGCTAAATATAGTTGTGGTACTGATTTAAAACATGAAACATCCCCTAATGACCAGGATGAAATTAAAGATTTCCAGGAAAATCACTTGCCAGTAACCGTAAATAATTGTACTGTGGAAAGCCCAAACAAAATTGAAATTGTTAATCATATAAATAATCATGATTTGAATATAAATGAAAGCTTTGAATTAAAATCTGTCCCAGTTAATGGTACATCCAATGTTGAGTTTAATAACTATCACTCTTCAGTTGAAAATGAACAAGTAAAAAATCACTCCCATAACACCGAGTTAATCAAATGTGAGACAGCATTTAATATTGAAGATTTTACATATCATAGCCATAAAAACATTGATAAAAATTCAAATATGAAAATAAATGATTTTAATGATTTCCCTGATGGAATTGTAACAAATGAAAATTCTAACAAGTGGAATGAAAGTAATAGTGTAGAATATGCACCCATAATGAAAATGAACCGACCAATACTTCAAATAGACCCTAATCAATATGAAAAACAAAGGGATGAAAGAGAAAATCTTCCATCCCCTCAAGGAATAAATGTAAATAACATGAAAAAAGTTTTTGAAAAAGTAGAAAACATGCATGTCCCTAATACTCGTTTTAAAGTTGGAAACCAAAATTTAATTCAACATCCTCGCATACCATCTGTTGATTCAACTAATAGTGATGACAGTTGTATACCAAACCTACCCCACTATGGTTCTGTTTCTAATCTCCAAAAGGAACAGCAGTTTGGGAGTATTACTTCTTTAGCATCATCAACAAGTTTAATTTCACAACAGGTAATAATTGTCACATTTATTTTCGTGTTAACAATAAGGTTTTATTTTATTATTATCTATAAAGGGATAGACAAAATTTGTACACCCACAATTTATTTTCTAGTAAGTGAGAGTGCTTTTGGTAACTTACATTTCTATTCTCAAGGTAGGAAAATATCTACTTATAAAATTTTTTGTATGTGTGTATGTTAACGTAAGACACCCCTAGTTAGGGGTAAAATAATATAATAAACAACTGATATTAGAGTTGAATCCACAGTTTAGGGGTTGGTGAGATAAATAGTGGCATTATTATGATGGTGCATCACCATCATATTAGGGTTGAGAAGGGGTGAAAACAAAATATCGAAAATGGCCGGAATTCGGTATCAAATCCTTAATTTTTGGTTAAAGGTCAAAGGTTAAAAAGGACTCTATTCCAAACTCTTCTCACAGTGCAGATACTGCAGAGGTAATTAAATAATAAAGCCATAGTTCAAGCAGGGCTCTGCTTCAAGCATAGTTCAGGCAAGAGGGGGGGGGGGGCCCATTCCTCATTCCTGCCTACGGGGAATGAGAGAGCCTTTTATTTCGGACTGAAAAAAGAACTTTGGTTACC
Source organism: Acanthosoma haemorrhoidale (assembly GCA_930367205.1). Taxonomy (NCBI): domain Eukaryota; kingdom Metazoa; phylum Arthropoda; class Insecta; order Hemiptera; family Acanthosomatidae; genus Acanthosoma; species Acanthosoma haemorrhoidale. The sequence continues at coordinate 79,828,770 of OV884009.1, read as the reverse complement.
TGATTCTCTCAAAAATTATATACTTTTCTTATGTTAATTATTACTAAGAAAATTATTTGCATACTTTTGATGTTCTTCAAGATAAACAATATAAACAAACAAAACAAAATATTGTCTCGCAGCAAAATTTTCTGCCCGATTACTATACCTGACTTCTCATTTTTGGTGATAAGTATGTTAAACAAAAGAAATTAATCATGTTTATGAGGATTTTATCAGCAAAGGGTGTCCACTGAATAAATATATAAATAAAATATTACTATTTTCATGCCAACTTTGGGCTCTCCTAGTAAAATGTGAACCATTTTTAATTAGTACACCCATAATATAGTTTGTTGAAGAGATCAATCCTACTCAGGGGGGTACTTGAGTAGCCTTTAGTACCATTAAGAAAGCTTACCCATCAGTAGTGACTGAACTCGAGCTTGCTTGAATTTACTATTTACCGAATAACTTTATTCAATCTGTACAATCAGTAAATCACTTATTCAGCTATATGTCACATAAATAATCAGTCACTTATGTAAAATCTTTTAGATATTAATACATTTAAGGAATCTTTTAAGTAAATGGGTGCAATTATATGAATTAAAAAAAAATGGTTTTTGGTCAGTTGCCAAGGTTTTCTCTAGAGGCCTTTACATATCTTATTTTTCTTGGAATCCTTAGGAAGTTTTTAGATCATTTTTTCTTGGTACTTGTGTATAGTAGAACCGCATTTCAAGGTACGACTAATAAACAAATTAGTTAGTTGTGATTTGTTATTGTCTGTAACTATTTTTTTGTAATTTTATAAATTTATATTGATATGGAAGTCCTTTTACTAAGGATTACAATTAAATTTTATTCTGTCAGACAAATTGTTTAAATATTCTCTTTTATTTAATCTAATATCTAGTAGCCATAATACCAATAATAGCCACGATACTTTAATTGTAGCTGTTCTAAAAATTTAAACGTAAATATTTGTTGGGACTACAATTTATTTTGTTAGCTAACATATATCATATTTAGTGTATTCATCTTTATTATATATTATGATTTTCATACTAATAATTAATATGTTATGTAGGAATTATCTCAGCTAATTGAAGAAGCTAACCATACATTAGAAGATGAAGGCAATGCTCAAGAAGTACTAGTAGTGATACTTCACAGAGATATGCCTGGAGGCAGTATTGGGATAACTTTAGCTGGTGGTGCAGATTATGAAGCCAAAGAAATTACAGTGCGTTCTTAGTATTTCTTATCCTAATTATTTAACCATTCATTACAAATTAATTTGTTTTATATTTGGGACCAATAATTTTTAATATTCTAAAGAGTTAACACTCCAAAAAGAGACACCTGGTATTTTAAAAATTTTCAAAAAAGGCTTTCATAGAACTATTTTATTAATTTTTACATGACCAATCAACGTTTTGCCTCTTCGTCTATCTTCAGGATTAAAAATCAAACAATTACAAGTAAAAAAACATCTAAATTGTTCTACCCTCTTTTTATATCTTACAGGAAAGGGGATTGAGAATATTGGAAAGTGGCTAAAATGTGTTACCCTGCAATAAGAATCAGTCAATTTATTAAATTACATTAAAAAGGGATTTATTATATTCCTGATTTCATATACATGATGTGCACCTATGAAAATATTCAGTTAATAACAAAAATTCCACTCACTGAGCAGTGTTCCCAACCAACTAGTTTACATTAGCACTCTCGCACACAGAGGCACACTCTATTGCTCGCTAGTCCAGCTCAGACTGGCTGTCTGGCTTCTGTCTCTTCTCAGCATACAGCATCATCTCCCCAGACCTCGATAGTTTTATCCTTTACTATTTATGAAAATAAATGATACAGCAATTCAGCTACAAAATACACAAAGATATATGGAATAAAAACTACAACTACATGGAAAATGTTACACTGGGTATTACAAGATAGTTATTTATTTTTTTACAATAAAAATTAGCCATATCTTTCTCTGTCTTAGGGAAAAGATTAATATTTCTTCCCGGGTATATGCAAACTCCCATAACATAGTATTTCTTGTTTTTTTTTTCTTGAATAGGAAATATACATTTTTTTTATTGGAAGTTTTTATATATCTTATGGTCTATAAATGATTATTGAATTGAACAAAATTACCTTTCAATGTAATATGAGTTACCATTTTAAATTTTCTGCAAGCTTTTCCGAGATGTTACCCATTCAGTATACAATAGTGGAAGAGTGGAACAATGATTTAAAAAAAATAATATTCAGAGGTCTGTTGTTTTATTCTTTGGATTGTTACCAATTTTATATATTAATTATTATGTATATATTTAATAAAAAATTAAAATTTAGATATTGTTACAAGTCATGTGTTTGATTTTGGTCCTGAAGATGCCTGAATAGGCAAAACATTGACTGGTGATGTAAAAATTAATAAAAGAGTTTTGAAGAAACTAGGGCCTCTTTTGAAAAATTTGTTTTTTCACTTAGTGTAAATTTTCAATTTTTTTTTAATCATATAAATATATATATGAAAATTTTCAACAGTTTCTGTTCACTATAAAATAGTATAACATGTTTCAGTAACTCACAATAGTACAGTAACTCCCAAGTAAAACTGTTTTTAATGAACCAAGTGTTACAATAATTATGAAAACAATATGAAATAGTAGTGCCATGTCCAGCTGTAAACAGTATGAATAATCTACCTATGTTTGTTAATGTTGAGCATTCAACACATGAAATTAGAACTAATAGGATTCACAGTAAACCACAATTCTATGGATCCATATAATACTGTATGTTTGCTCAAACTGTTAAAAAATTATAGGGAAGGCCCATATGGTGGAACAATAAAGAAAAGGGACCAAACAGCGATCACTTAAAACTGAAACATATTTATTTGGGTGAATTTATTTATATATAAATAAGGAGGGATGTTTGAGGAAATGTTGAACGTAATAAATAAACATTGGCCTCCAATAGCTACTGGATCAATTTTTAGTTATTAAAAAAATGTGTAAAATATATTTATTATTTAAAGGAATTCATGGTGTAATATCTTTGAATACATAAGGTCGACTGAGGTTGCCACCAACTTTTCATTGGAGATGGATAAAGTTGGAATAGGAAATAACATTGTTCTTCCCCCCACATTGTTTATTTTACAGAAAAAGCACTTTTAACAGTCAAGCTGTCAATCCTTGGGTCCTGTAATAGATATTACAAAGTAATTCTAATATCTGTATTGACTTATCTTATCTTATATCTGTATAAAATTATAAATTGTTTACTAATTTGTATTACACATAATGGGTATATCAATGATATGGTTAAATTACTGTAGTGAAATATGATAGTGAATTTACAAATTGTACTAAGTTCATTTCACTTAGGTAATTGGGCCATATTATTAATATATCCATTCCAAGTAATATACATTTAAATCTTGACTGAATATTTAATTTAATATTTGTAACTTATAATTTTTAACTGTATATATTGGTATCAAGTTTTTAATTTTAAATTAAACTATTGTAATTTATTATCCATGTGAATGAACAATTCATAATTTTGTCAATAAATGTGAAGATAGTAGCATTACCTATTTTCTCATATAAACTCCTTGACAAAATTAGTGCATCACTTCATTTTTCAAGATAAGTAAACAACAACCTCTCATATTTTTCTTTAGATATTTATAATAAAGACTATTTTTTGGTAACATGATCAATATTAGAATGGTAAGTAAGAAAAAAAACAAGGAAAATGTTAATGAGTGATTGTTATTAAGTAATTACTTTTTTTTCATTTTTCCATTGTATTTTGTAAGTTCTTTTCAAGTTTGAGTTATCTGGAGCTTTAATATGGATAGTCCTAAAGAAATTTTAGTTAGAGCACTAACACTCTTAGGTGAAGGCTTGTCCCTAAAGCAAGTGGCCATACACTTGGGAATAAACCAATCATCAGTTAGTTGGATACTACATCAATTCAGAGAGACAGGCAGTAACTATAGAAGGGAAGGTCGGCCAAGGGCTACTTCAGCCAGAGATGACCATCTCATAACACTCTTGGCCTTAAAACAGAAAAAAGGAACATGGTGATTCCAGACTGAGCAATAAGACGTATCCTCTGCATAGCAATTTGACCTGAAGACTCCATGCAAATGGTCCAGTTCTCACTAGACAACATTGAGTAGCCAGTCTTGATTTTCACGGCAGTATGTAAATTGGACAATTGGTGGTTGGAGAGTGGTTTTGTTTAGTAAAGAGTTAAGGTTTGCCCTACATTCTCCAGATAGTAGAATAAGGGGGCTGAGATACCCTGGAGAGCGGTTTGCTATCTGTAACATTTCACCAGGAGAACGTTTGGAGGTGGTTCTGTAATGGTGTAGACTGGCATACGTTTAGAAGCCCGCGCAGAGTTACACATAATCAGCAGGGGCTTACTGACTGCAGAGAGGTATGTGACAAACATTCTGAAGCAATATGTAATGCCATTTGCACCGTATATTAGTAAAAATTTCCTTTATCTCCAAGACAATGTGAGACCACATATCGCTACTATCGTGACTGCCTACTTCCAGAAAGTAGGCATTAATCTTCTGCCCCTTCCTGCAAGAAATCCGGTCCTTAATCCCATTGAGCACGTGCTGGATATGCTGAAAAGGAGTATCAGAGCTCAGAATCTTGCACCAACAACACTTATTGAACTTCAAAGCGCATTATTGGAAGAATGGGAGAACATTCCTGAAGAGGGACCCTTGTTATTCAGTCAATGCCCAAGACAACTGTAAACTGTTAGACAAGCAAGAGGAGGTGTTACCAGATACTAACACTCAACACATTTGTTTCTAATTAATTCTGTGTTTGTGATTCATCCTCACATTAAAACTGTTGGTAACATCTTCCTTGTTTTTTTTCTTACTTACCCTTCTAATGTTTATCATGTCACCAAAAAATTCTAAAGGCCTATCCATATTAAAGCTTCCGAACATTCAAATCCAAAAAGTACTTGCAAAAAACAATGGAAAAATGAAAAAAAAAGTAATCACAATCACTCAACATTTTCCTTATATTGTTTTTTCTTATTTGCCATTCTAATGTTGATAATTTTACCAAAAATTAGTCTTTATTGTAAATATCTAAAGAAAAACATGAGAGCTTTATCTATCGCATAGTATGAAAAATGAAGTGATGCACTAATTTTGTCCAGGAGTTTATATTACATAACCTGGGTATGACAGCTTCCTTAAAATAATTAAAACCAACCCACAACTGGCATTCTACAATAAAATTGGAGATATATTGGTGTTATAACATGTGCCATAAAACTTTAAAGTAATAATGAACTTTTTTAATATTTATTTAGCAAATATTTAATTCTAGGTTCACAAAGTCCTTATTGGAAGTCCTGCAGAAAGAGATGGTCGAATACAAAAAGGGGATCGTATTCTGTCCATTAATGGAAAAAGTATGAAAGGTTTGACTCATTATGAATCATTGGCAATTCTTAAGGTAAGAAAAAATTCAAACCCTGTCATGCTTAGTATGTTGTAGTGTGACTTGAATTGTATTGAACTAAATGAATATATTTTGAACTAATAACTTTAAATTATTTTATATGAAATATCTTTATTTGCAAAATTACAATTTGCTTACCCAGCATCACTAATTATGATTAAAGTAATTATTCATACCTTACTTATACACAATTGCACTCACTTAATATGTGCAGTTCTCACTCTTACCATCATTGGTACTATATGTATGGTAGTGATGAAAGTATTACAGATAAGGGAATTAAGGAAACACAATTTCTTGCCTAGCCATCACCTACATTATGATCACTTACTCATTACATCTTAAATAAAAATTACAGTTTATTCTTCAAATCAGCTTATTTGCTACCCTCGGGCTTTAAAAAGTTCTGAATGGTAGTTGACTACTTTTTTTATGAAATTGAATGCTGAAACATTGTGAGCTTCCACATCTGCACAATTAGTGAATGCTAAGCCAAATAAATATCCGTGAAAACTTTACATGGCCTAGTGGCATAGAATATAGAAACATAGTGAAATAGTTTTCTAGAATTCATCAATGAAACAGGAAGACTCGAAGCAACAAAATCATGTTTCACCAGGGCTGGCCCAGGGTAACCAAGATAGATAGATGTGTTTTATCTCTCAGTTCTATGAGACTGCTTTAAGTCAAATCTCTAAATCCTCTAAAAGCGTATAAAATCCACATTCAAAACTGCAGCAATGATTAGGCAAAGCTGGTCAGACCCTCAGGAAGCCTGCCATAAGCCCTTAACTTGACTATGACAATAGTGGTCATCAGCCTAGAAAAACTCAGATTCTGCAATAAGCCAGTGAAGCCATAAACAATAATCAGGAACAAGTCTATATTTATTTACCTTTTTCCCCATTTGGTCTGCTGAGGGCTGATTGGTTTTAAAAAATTATATTAAATAGGGAATAGGTGTTTTTACAATATTTGGCAATGCTATTTTCAAAATTACCTATTTTAAGAATCTGACTGCTGCATACTGAGTTAATATACTAAATGGATAGAACTATTGTTGGATTTGAGCCACATATTTATGTGAGTTCAATATCAGCAGCTTATTCTGTTTGACCGAAAGGCTGACTGACTGAATGACGATTCTCCTGGATTGTAAGAGAAACTTCTTGAAGTTGTGGGAATGGAATGGTATCTAAATTTGACAATCTTCAAGTTAATCTAATGAATTTAATGATATACAACATCTCCAGTTTAGTTAGAAAATATATAAATTATGCAGTTAGATCATTATTAGAGAATAAGTGAGCTGACGTTAAGTTGATGAGATGTGAAATGGACACTGATCTATAGCCAGAATTTATATACTACTGATGTCACATAGGTGATAAGAGATCCTCTAGTTAGTTTCTGTTACACAAGTTAAAAAGTTAATTTGAATTTATTATTAATTTTATCGATTGTTTTTTTTTTCTTGTGGGTAATTTTGATAAATCTGGCACTCCTTCATCTAATTTAAGCTATCAATATGGTTATTGGAAATTTTAATTTTGAATCAGTATTTGAACTAAAGGGTTATTTATTAATTTGCAGTTTGCACAGTAGGTAAATACAATAATATTCTCTAGGTCTTTTAAGATTAAGAAATATTAAATAAGGGGAAAAAACTTTCCTATTTATGTATCAGTTTTAACTTTGTTGTTTAATTTTTGGAACATTTAAAACACATATATTTATTGTTCAGTTCTAGAATTTACTTTAAATAACTATTATGTAAACAATCTCATCGTCTTCCAATCTGCTACTTTCACTCTTATATAACAGAATAAAGAAACAATTTTATTGTTATTTAGAATTAGTTTTGGTGCCCCTGGTTAGCAGTGTGATGTCTTTCTTGCTGAACCAATTTGCTTTTCTACTTTCATACGTATGCATTGCCTTATGCTCATGAGCAATAACTAAACTAACATGTTCCAGAAGTATGAGCTGGACTGATAAAGTTAAAATTAATATATGTTATTTTTTCCAGGCTCCAAGACCAGAAGTGGTTTTAGTAGTGTCTCGTAACAAAGGAGATGTTGTTGAAGAAACACCTGCACCAAAATATGCATCAACTACTGTCCGTACTCGGTTTTCAGAGCAGAAATTAATATCTAATTCAAAAGGTAAATTTATCGAATAAAATAATAAAAAATATAATAATATATTGGGTATTAAATATAGGAAAGAGTAAGAAAATCGCTTTAATTGTTTTAAAATATATAGAAAATTTAGCACATTTTAATTTAGTCACGTCACGATGGGCTTTTCCTGTTTTTATATTCCTAGGGCCTAAACAATACAATTTCTATCTCCCAAATATTCATTTTAAAATGAAACTTAATTCGAACATAAAAATATCACAATACATACATATTTCTGTAATTTAATATGTGTAATTTTAATAAAATTTTCTTGGTATATTATTGCTAGTACTGTTTTACTTACGATATTTATATAAATGTGCTCATATTGTAATCTGTAGATTTAAAAGCTTTATTGTTTAAGAACTCTATTTCAGAACAATGAAGAATTGTCTTCTTTCTATTTTATTACCTTAGATAGATTTACTTTATTATAAAATTTTGTTTTTTCTGCAGGAAAAGACACAAAATGGGGTCCTCCAGTGGTTGTTACACTGATTAAAGATGGCACTGGACTGGGATTCAGTCTTGAAGGTGGAAAAGACTCTCCATATGGTGATTTGCCGTTAACTATTAAAAAAATTTTTACTGGTAAATAAAGATTTGTTTCTTTTTCATTTATATTCTTTACGTATCTATAATGTGGTCCAAGCACTTTATGTGTAACATGTATCTATAAAATCCATGTTCATAAAATGTATGTAAAACTTAAGTGGCTGAATCTGTGCACTATTTTTTTAAATTAGATAAGCATTTATTCTAAAAACAGTTCGCTGTACACAGGGAATAGATTTTAAATTGAAGATTATTGGAGAAAGTAGGAATGAAATATGATTAGAAGAGATGCTTTCAAAGTCAAGGAAGGTTAATGTGAAATTAATAAATATATCAATTATTTCTAGGACTTTTTCAATGGCAGTAGGCCAATTTGTTGGTTGTTCAGGTTTTGTTATGTCAAGGTTTGAGCCGTTAAGAAGTCCCAGTAAGTTCCATACTCTTGCAGTTCATGCTATACAGTCCCAGTGAATATGTTTCAAATCTACAATGGTCATGAAACATGTTCCAAGAGTACTAAAAAATTGTCACAATTCTTCTCGACTGAAATTTCTTTTTAAGTGGGGAGTATACAAAAGCTACTGTTATAGGGGAAGATTGGGTGGGGAAAAAAGGCAACAGGATTGTATAATGTTGAGGCATTACACATAAGGAAGGAGTGAAGTGATGTATGTGTGTATGATGAGTCCAACAGTGGCTTGAACTGTTCGGTCAGCCCTGTATATTGTACAATCAGGTAGCTGAAGTAGTAGAAAAAAGTTAAGTGATCTTATGTAATTAAAGCAATGTCAATTGTAGGGTAACTGCATGGAGTCAAATACATCTAATCTATACATGTTGGTGGGAGATTAGCTCATATTCATTCCATAGCAAAATACAGAGATCCTTCAATGCCTGTTTCTGGCAGAAAATTATTGGATGCTGTTGTGAATAGTATTATTAAAGGGACAATTGAAGTTTTAAAGTCAGTGAGGATTCATGTCTTGCATCAATTTGGTGGTTGTGCCAAGTTACTGTGTTAGCCTACTGTGTAATAGTGCATGATTGTATTGATGTGATGAGGTTAACTGCAGCTTGGGATTTGTTGTCAGTCTGTCTGTTACTAGGAGCATATATCTTGATTGCAGTACCTGATATGATATGCCATCTCTATAGCTGGCAGAATGAGTTTTATGACAGTTTGTGCAGCAGGCATTTTCCTAGCAGTTCTTGGTGAAGTTACACAATTCATACATTCAGGATTATTATTTCAATAACCTTGCATATAAACTCCTGGACACAATTAGCATATCACTTCATTTTTCATAGCATATGATACATAAACCTCTCATATTGTTCTTTAGATATTTATAATAAAGACTATTTTTTGGTAGCATGATCAGCATTTGGTAGCATCAGTAAGGGTAAGTAAGAAAAAAACAAGGAAATGTTACCAAACAGTTTTGATCTGTAAATGAATCTCAAATATGCGATTAATTAGAAAACATTTTCAGTGTTAGTATCTGGTAACACCTCCTCTTGTTTATCTAACAGTTTCCAGTCATCTTGGCAGTGATTGGATGACACAGGCAATGTCCTCTTCTTCCAATAATGGGTTTTGAAGTTCAACAAGTGTTAGTAAATGATTTTGAGCTCTTATACACATTCACATACACTATTTAGCATATCCCACACGTGCTCAATGGGATTAAGGTCTGGATTTCTTGCAGGAAGGGGCAGTAGATTAATGCCTTCTTTCTGGGAGTAGGCAGTCACAATAGCAATGGTATGTTGTCTTGCATTGGCTTGGAGATGAAAGAAATGTACACCAATAGTGCTCCATCTATTGGAATTTTTACCAATAGATGGTGCAAATGGCATTACATAATGCTCCAGGATGTCTTTCACATACCTCTCTCTGTTCAGTGAGCCCCTGTTCATTATGTAAAACTCGGTGCGGGTTTCCAAACTTACGCTAGCCTACACCATTACAGTACCACCTCCAAACGTTACTCTTGGAGAAATCTGCAGGCAGGAAACTGCTCTCCAGAGCATCTTAGCACCCTTGACCATCTGGAGAATGTAGGGCAAACCTTGACTCTTTACTAAACAAAACCACTCTCCAATCACCAATTGTCAATTTTCATAATGCCATGAAAATTCAATTCTGGCTACTCGATGCTGTCTGGCGAGAGAAGTGGACCATTGGTAGGGAGTCTGCAGGTCAGATTATTTCGCGGAGGCGCTTTACAGAGGCGTCGTCTTATTGTTTGGTCTGAAATCCCCACGTTTCTGGCCGAATGTAGTTCATTTCAAAGTTGAAGACTTGTTTAGATCCTGTGTCTTAAGGCCTAGAGTGTTATGAAATGGTCATCTCTGGCTGAAGTAGCCCTTGCCTGCATCTCCATGACTGCTGCCTGTCTTCCTGAATCGACAGAGTCCCCCCTCTATCCTGCTAACCGATGATTGGTTTATTTCCAAGCATATGGCCACTTGCCTTGGAACAAAATTATTATAACTGCGATTTCTTCAGCCCTATCCTATTAAAGCTTCAGAAAACTCAAACCAAAAAAGAACTTACAAAAAACAATGGAAAAATGAAAAAAGTAATCACTTAATAACAATCACTCATTAACATTTTCCTTGTTTTTTTTTCTTACTTACCATTCTAATATTGATCTTGTTACAAAAAAATAGTCTTTATTATAAATATCTAAAGAAAAATATGAGAGGTTGCTGTTTACTTATCATGAAAATTGAAGTGATGTGCTAATTTTGTCTAGTTTATATGACAAAATAGGTAATGCTAATTTCTTCACATTTATTGGCTAACTACAAAATTATAAATTGTTCATTCACATGGATAATAAATTGCAATAGTTTAATTTAAGATTATCTTAACACCAATATATACAGTTAAAAATTATAAGTTACAAATATTAAATTAAATATTCAGTCAAGATTTAAATTTATATTATTTCGAATGGATATATTAATAATATGGCCCATCATTTGGTGCATTTATGTTAGGAATAGCTACCTATTCCAAGTAAGTTATTCATTTCACTTATAGACAATTTTATGTCTTTAATAATTTTTGTATTCATTTTTGGTGATTCACAAGTATTATTAGTTGAGCTCCCTTTGACTATGATATTCTATGGAGTTTCAAAAATGTGTAGAGTACATAAACTGTTTAAAGGATTTAGTGTTATGAAGTCAGGAGTAGTTAAGTATAGTTTCATGTCATTACTTTTACTTTTTGCCTGTTGTCATAACTCTCTGTCAGTTTCGAACCTGAGGGCACTGGTGTCCACTCTGGCCGTGGTATCTCTTTAGGCTCATTTTCTTGCATTTCTGATGACTGGGTTGGCCAATGTGAGCCTTGTAAGGCAAAGTAGTTGAAATATTTGAGTTTGGGCTGCTTAAGTTTTCCTTTTTTATTATTCACTTCAAGAGTTTTCCATGAAGTCAAATTTTTTTTTTTTTTAGTTGTATTTCATGTTTCAATAATATTGAAAACAGATAATAACAATGAAGTGAAAATTATGTTATATAAACTTATAAAAAGTAAAACTATAAAAAATAAATTTTTAATATATTTTTGATGTAATAATTTTAATATTAATTTCATTTTATTTTAACATTTTTCTGATGATAAAAACATTTTATTGGGTTAACATCCATTAAAATTAGGTGAAGTCTTATTTGTTTAATTTTTTTACAAGGTGGTTGCGCAGAAAAATGTGGAAACTTGTTTGCTGGTGATGAACTACTTTCAGTTAACAACATTGATCTATGTCAATTATCAAGAATTGAAGCCTGGGCTTTGATGAAAAGGTTACCTGACGGAGAAGTGAATCTCAATGTCCGTCATCAATATTCTTAAATAAATTTGATGAAAAACGTTCTTTTATTGTTTGTTAAACTTTATTACTATTCTAATGATTTTTGATGTTTTACAAATAGATATTAATTAATATAGAAAGTAAATTACTTAACATTGTAAGTGTTGTATGTAGTATTGATTTTTATTATTTAAAATTTATCATGAGACTGCCTCATGAATCATTGATTCATTCATTTATTTGTTTATATAGCATTTTTATTTTCCTTGTATATTGTTTGTATAAAAGATCATTGTATGTCGAATGTAAGAATATATATTTACTCATATTATTTGTGAATTATTAAATTTATGTGAATATTTGATTAAATTATTTAAAAAGTCATCCAGCTTAGGCTTGAATCTGTTTTCGCCTTTGAAATCCATTTTTAAATATTATAAGCTACTATAACTTTCTACTAGAAAAATCATTCTGTCTAGGCAGCATGTTTAACACTATGGTATTTTTTAATTAATTTTTCTGAACTTATATTTATACTTGTATAACTAATAACCACCTGCTTTCAGCTGAAAAAAAATACATATTACCACAGAAGGCCTCCTAAATATACAAAATTAACAAAAATGTATGTATGATTGTAAAATTTAAAAATATTATTCTCTATATTTAATAGTGTAGGTAACATTTCCATTTGTAGATAAATGTTTTAATTTATTTATTTTATTTTTGATATAAAGTTTTCATCTAGTATTGAGGGAAAAAGATCTTCATGTTACAAGCTTAATTCAAAAAGAAATATTTTATAATTTCACTTTAATCAGTTTAATTAATTTTTTTTCTGAAGTTTTAAGTTCAGAAATAAACTTGTTAATAGGAATGGATTATACATTTCTAGAAATGGTAAATTCTTAATAGTAGTAATAACCTAAATTTCTTTTACTTTCTATAAACTGTACCAAAGCCAATCATATTAGAAATTTTACATAAAATGGAAGAGTATGGAATTGCTCTTTTTTTGCCTTCAATAAGTTACATTAATTTTGATAAATTACCCATTAAGTAATAAATCAAATCTATTCATTTTCATCAGTCAGAGCGTACTAATGTTCTTATTGTTATATACATAAACAAGTATGTATTTCAAATAAACATATGTGTTTAATTGTCCTCTTTTATTTTTGTATTACTGTTTATGAAATGGCCATTTATTCTTGTAAACTACTTCTTTACAATAATTTTTATATTTAAGAGATCTATATTAAATTACTTAAATCTAGGTTATAAAAATCCAATGGTTTACTAAATTCCATTCTGTTGATAATTGTGGCTTTAAAACAAGTTTACCAGCAAAAACATTAATCGTAAAATCAGTCATGTTAATTGTGAGAATAAATAGCTGAAAATGATAATTGAGCTCCAAAAAGATTAGGATATCTTGTGAAAATTACTAGATTCATTATTTTATTTTGTTTTCTTAAATAATAAGACCAAACCATGTAATAATTACTGGGCCACCTATTATTATCATTTCATCACCTCAGGATATTAAACACTACAAAATGTTTGCTTTAGTCCATTTTAGGTTGACACAATTGGCATATACTGTAAAATACAGCTCTGCTATATTAAAATCACATTATTGAGTAATAGTTTGACATTATACTTTGTGTAATGACATAAGAATTTTTTGTAGTAAGAAGAAAAGATGAGCTTGTGTAATAAAACTCTCGTGAAGTTTAAAAAATCATATAGTTAGTCAAATGGATGCTCTCCAGTTAATTTTATTTAACTAATTATTCTTCACTTAACTAAGTGAATTTATAATTTTTTAATTATTCGATTAATATTGATAATTTATGTTTGTCTTCTAATTCATTGCTATTAAAATTAGCAAATATTATCTTTCCTTAAGTTAAATTCTTATTATTCAGATACATTTTGATATTTAATGTTTAACCACCTGAAGACCCTACTAATATCATATAATGATTACTTTTATTTTAATTAATGTTGGTAAGCTTTAAATTCGTCTTTACTATAATCAATGGACTAATGTGTACATTGTACAGTTTGAGAGCATAACAAAAATGATTATTTATTTTTTTAGTCACATGTACATATAATAAAATAAATTATACTATTTAGATCACAAATTATAAAAGTATTTTTATGTGTGCCATATGAGCTCTGAATAGTATCAAGTATATCTATAAGCTCATTAAAATTGAATGCCCCAAAAAATAGTTCTTATTCAAATTAACTAGTAATGTGTAGAATTAATTAAAGTGCTATTAATGGAGTACGTATTATTCAAAGATCTAAATATAAAACGTTCATAGATTTTTTTAAATATTATTAGTTAAAGATTAAAAATAGTGGGGTACAAAACTGGGACCTTCTGATAACCATTCAGATACCCTTTTCTTTCCTGCTGGAAATTCATTGGTAAGTGTTAGTAAACCATGAATTCTTTTTAATTACTATAGTGCTGACTAATAATCAGCGTTCAAACATATTATAACCTATACAGAGAGACAAAAGTATATTTACTGTTATGTATAATGCTTTTAAAAATAAAATATTGATAAGAGTCATTAAATACTAACAGGAATAATTGAAGATATTAATAACAAAAATACACAATAGATCACAAGTAAATACTTATGAATATTTAGAAGGAAAAACTTAGCTACGTATGTTACCCCTATATATCTATCTCATTTAAGGTTAGACCACACCCCTCCCCCTTCCTTAACTAAAACCATGTAGAAACCTCCCTGAATGGTAATCAAAAGGGCCTGGGTTCGATCTCTGCTCTGTCACTATTTTTTTTCTCCTCAACCATTAATTATTATAATTTACACCATTAGGATTACATAGCACAACTGCTAATAATTAATACATATTTATTTCATTTGTTACAAATTATTACAGCTTCACATTAAAGTAATTCCATGGTAATTAATTAATGTGAATATGGTGTAGTATAAGTGGGCCTTGGAAAGTTCTGATTGATGTAAAAAGTTAATATTCAGTATATGTGATGTACTAATTTTAAAACTGTATTTTGTACATTATGGCAAACTAATTTTTTCACTTTTTGTGGGTTTTTTTTATTTGAAAAATAAACATTGTTTTATGACTCAAATAAATAACTTATTAAAATATTGAGTTAATATGACAATGCTTTTGTTGTTGTTTATTTTCATTTTTATATTAACAATACTTGAAGCAAAATTATTCTTATGACATAATATTGAGACATAAATAAATCTATGAAATTAAATTATGTAAGCTTGTTGCTGCAGAACTTAAACAATCTGTAATTTAGTGACTTTTTAATAATAAATATCACAATCTGGATATTATTATCTTATGGAAAATTAGCTTGTAAAATTTTGCTTAGTAGCTTTCAATGTTGTAAATGTATTTTTTGATTATATATATATATAATTATTAACAACAATCTAAAGTAGTTGATCTTATTCAAGGAGGCCTTTTGAATGATAATAAACTTTCTAGGTGTGAACTATTTATAAAAAAAAATGCCGCTATGTTTACTGTTGTTAAATATAATATTCTATCTATGTTGTATGTTTTGTGTATATTAAAGTAATCTGTGATACAAACAAAATTATTAAATAAAATAATTTTTTTTTATTTGTTTAATTTTTGTATTTTCCCAGTAATTATATTCATAATTGCATTTATTGAATGTAAAAGAAGATATTATAATGGATGTTCACAATTAGCGATGAATTTGTGATTGAATTATTTCTTCGGATATCAGCTTAGGTTGATGAATATCTAACATCTTTCTTTCATGAACCTAAGCCGATATCCAAACAAATAATCCACTCATATAATAGAAGTTAGTAGATAAATCAAAAACAAATAAGATATTCGATGAGAACATTAATCTCCAGACATGGTAGGTTCACTGTAGGCATGGATTACTACTCAACATTTATGTAGTAAGTAGTTTAAATTTGGATAGGGTTGAGAAAACTGAAATTCGTGAAACTTTATTAGAAATTTGGCTAGGTTAAAGTTTGTGAAATACTCTTTTTCTCGCACAAATTTCAATATCCCATTACAACAATACTGTTCCTCATTGCTTAACTTTGAACTCTCAACATAATATTCATGTATGTATTTTTTCAGAAACCTTTATTTGATGCTAATTAATACCCACCAATCATTGAATATTACAGTGGTGAATTTATGAGGCATTTTAAATTTAAAAGGTAAGGTTTAATAAAAGAGCTAGCAAACCAGCAGTTCTTTAAATACAGAAAGTATTTAAAGTGGGTAATACCAGAACACCAAAAATGGCTTCAAGAAGGTTCTTGATAAGGGACTAATAGGGTTTACCCATGAATTGATAAAGGAAGATAAAGCGGGAGCATAAATGCATTAGTCCAATTTTACTTCTGTATTCCAAACAGAAATATAAGCCATAGAAACATCAGTCCCAAAAGGACAACACATATATATCAATCAGACAGCCAAGTTGCCCTTAGCATCAGCCCAGCAGTGAAAGGGTTAAATGCTTTTGACTATTGTCAAACCACTAGGCTAGTGCTAGTATTTGATTTGTTTAATCCACTCAAATTTCTTTCCAAGAACAACAGGATTACTCGGAAGGATGTGGATGGTCCTGAAGTCATAGCCTTTACTTACCACTTGCATGCAAGGAAAGGAATGAGAAAATAAAAATTTTATGTTGAATCATTGTTGACGAGATCTGGGGATTTAAACCATTGTTATAAATAGGATTTTAATCTAATTATTTACTTCAATAAAGCTTGTTATCATCAAAATTACTAGATTATTGAGAAATAGTAAACCGAATTACACCCATGATAAATGACTACACTCCTACTAAAACTTACTGCCACATATGCAGAAGAATAGACAGCTATTCTTGCCTCCCATAACAATGTAGTACAAGTATCTCACTCCAAAACCACATCAATCAATAAATCTTGCTAAAAATGATCAGTTATGCAGTGTGCTGATAAATTCTGTTGTTGTTTTTTTATAGGCAGAATATACCAGAGGCGGTAAGAAACTTTTTTCACACAAATTTTAGTAGCATCAAACAGTTGGGAAATTGTATGTATTAGCAAAACAACACACTCCTAGTAATATTAAGCTAACAGAAAGTAATAAGACCTGTTTGCATGGCTATAGAGGGGGCCAGTAGATAAGCCAAGTTAAGCAAAGACGAGAATGTTCAGTACTTGAATGAGTGAGAGCACCCTTGTTACTGTTCAGCTCTGGCTGCCCCAATGATTTAATCCGATGGATGCTCAAATTACAAACGGGCCACTAACTCTTCCCCTTTGACATGAAATGGCAAAAAGGGTGGTGCTACAATAAAACATTTTTGGGGTAGGAATCATATTTTTTAACTTTACAAATATGGGCTTGGCCGCAACAAATCTAAGTAATTAACTAATTATTTTATCAATGATTTCTCAAAAAATTATTAATTTTTATTATTAACAATAAATCTTCTGGGGACAACAACAAAGTAGTGCAAGATTTTACATGTCATATGAATAATAACACATAATTTGCTATTATTAACTCACAGTACAGATTAGGTTGTAATTCAAATAGAGATGAGCTGTATTTCATTTAAAAAAAATAAAAATCTGTTGGTCTAGGTTATAGATAATGCCCTTGAGAAAGTTGACAAACTTTGAGTAGATATAGAACTTCTGTACAAAGTTTGATGGGCAATATATATTTGCATAGTGACAATAGATCAAAATATAAATAGATTTTCTCAGGTTTTAGTGGCCCTGTGTGCTTGACACGTTTATTCAAGGGATAAGAAAGTTTTTTCAATAGATTTCAAATAAAAGAGTATAATTTTTAATTAAGATAATAATGTAATTAAGTTTATTTCGAAACTACTTATTTATTCTTTAATTTATTTTATATTCCCTATTATGTCAATGTAAATAATTGCAAGATTGTATGAGTTTGGAATGTTAATACTAACGAGATTCGAGAAGAGGAAATCATATGTATACATGTAAAATTTAATGTATGTATGAATACTCATAGATAAAACCTTTAACAGATGTTATTATGATTGATACAATTATGGTTTTGCAAAACCTAACCTACATGAGAACAGTGTTAAGTAAGTGAAGAAAAACTAATCATATTAACGTTAATATTGCATCTAATAACATACATTATTTATATTTTTTCTAAAAGAATCTAAAAACTTCTTTTTAATATAAATGAGTTTATTTATTTGTCTTTGATAACATTTATTCGAAAATATCTTCTTAAAAAAATAAATTTGAATTATTTTTATACTATATTACTTTTTTTTTTTTCGAAGCAACAAATTTTTATAAATAAGGTTTTTTGACACAGATATATGCGGTTTATTATAAAATATAATATAAATAAATAATCATTTATAATCATAAGGCACATAGCTGACAAATTCAGTTCAGAATATTGCAGCATTTTGGAAGTTTACATCAAGACTATAATTAATGTATACAATATTAGATATTATATCATAATAAAATTAAATATTATAAAAGCAAATGTAATATAAAATAATAAATTATCAGAACTAAATAAATATAAGCAACTTTATAATTATATAAATTTGAAAAGGGGTTCTTGACATTTATTCAAATTTAATTTGAATAAACGTTGAGACCCAATTTACAAATTATACAAATATATATAAAGATCTACAATAATTTTTTATGATTAAAATAAGCAATGTAACAGAATAATACATTTTAAATATACAGGTTTTCACTAAAATTACACAAGTAAATTACTCAGCATACACAGATTGATAATCACCAATAAATAACACAACAAATACAAAAGAAAGATCACATGGAAGTGTATAATTTAAAGTAAGTTTAAAAAATACTGAATACGATGGCAACGCGTCATAATAAAATATGATCAATAATTATATATTATATACAAAATAATCAGTAACAATTTTAATAGGATTGCTGAATATTGAGAAGACTAAATTTTTACTCCATAACTTAATCACAATGGTGAAGTAATTCAATTAATTACTGATTTATTTTAAAATTAATAATCGTAATGTCACATTTACAAACACAGATATATACATTACATTATATAAAGAAATATATGCCCAAACATAAGTTCTAGTAATAGCAAATTTTATATAATAAGGAAAGACAAAATAGTCAGTGTTTCATACTTTGGAAATTTCATTAATACATACTGAAATCTTAGCTAAGAAGGCATTGCAGGAAACATCAGTTACATAACAAATTAGTAACCAATAAATAGGCTATTATATTACTTATCATTAATAAAATTAACAATGATCAGTCTTTGAATACTGTATTCAATAAACTAAATAATTTTTAGTTACATCATTAAACATTAAAACAAACATACTTATAATCTTTAAGTATTATTAGCTCAAGGAATTCATTAATCATATAAATACACAAAGAAAATCATATGATATTAATAAATTATTTCAATCTCCAGTTACCAAGTACTTCCTAAACACGTCCATTTCCAAGACTGATCAATGTTGTTAAAAACATAAATTACATTTGGGCACACATACCATACTATAGCCAAAAATGCATATGAATATCATATTATTTTAGTCATATGAATTTCATACTATTTTAGTTTTGTTTTAATATGCTAATACATTAACGATAAGACCTAAGCTATCACAGTCATTTAGTTTTTTTTTTTTTTTCCATATAAGTAAGATTTATCTACAGAGTGAATTATTTCTGGATCCATAAACCCAAAATTTAAAACAAATAATTAAAAAACAAAAGAACATATGAATGCTAAATAAATGTCTAAATATAGACTACGACTGTTATGGTGATGTAACACAATTGAAGGAATAACTAATAAAAATCAAGTAGACTGCACACTTTACAAGTTAATTACAGTAAACATATCTCCTATAAATAATAATTTCGCTGATTCGGTTACACTATTTACAGCAAGGGTCTCATAAAATTCTTATAACAAATATCGTTATTCAGAAATGATATTTTGTTTTTGTCAGTTACTTACTCATTGTACAATCACACACTGATACACATTTATATATATATATATATATATATATATATATATATATATATATATATATAAATAAATAACATGTATTTATATAAATACAGGAATGTCCTGAACACTATAAAAATTAATATT
The DNA here is from genome assembly GCA_930367205.1 of Acanthosoma haemorrhoidale. NCBI lineage: Eukaryota > Metazoa > Arthropoda > Insecta > Hemiptera > Acanthosomatidae > Acanthosoma > Acanthosoma haemorrhoidale. The sequence continues at coordinate 79,808,460 of OV884009.1, read as the reverse complement.
TCTTTTTAACTTTAAAGAATTTGTATAACTTACAAATACCAACAAATAATGGTTTGGTTTAACAAATAAATGCATGTAAACAATTAGAACATTTAACATTAAAAACAAAATAGAGGTGTCATTTACACTTAGATCGGCCATCTAGTAATTTTTTCCAAAGATCAAACTGTTCATGAAATTTGACCATATGAATACTTATACTCTTTTTAATATTACATATGTTAAATGGTATTTTTTTGTTTATGAATTCATTGACATGAACTCGTTTTATATTCAATGATTGAGCAACAATTCCAGTCGTAAACACATCTTCTAACTTAAGATATGTACTTTTTAATGAATTTTTATAAATTCCACGTATAATGTCACCAGTTAACAAATAAGCAGGTCCTGTAGTAAAATCTGGAAAAACTGGTTGGGAAAACTGTTTTAATGAAACATAATACTTAGACCTTTTGTTTCTAATTGGTTTCCATTTCCTTGCTAATCTACCAAAAATAGTCTTTTCAGATTTCCAGTGTTTTTCAATAAAGCTTAACAACTTAGAAAAATTAATAAACATGTCATCATCAGTTTTCAAAATAAATGGTGTATTTGAACAGTAGTTATCAATCCATTCCATAAATGAAATGGTTTTTAATGTGAGATTATCATAAGAGTCTATAAAGTTTCCACGTATTATATCACCATATATGGTAGATTCTTCATTTGTAATACTATTTAACTGAACCTCCTTTGAAGTACCAACAATGAATGCCAAAGCTACATCTTGACGTAGAGCGTAATGTCCCCAAGTTTGTCTTATGGCCATTCTTGCATCTTTATGACTAGGAGCAGACATAATACCAACAAGTACCTTCAATCTTTTCCCGAGTTCTGGACATAAATCAGCATTAGGAATGTCATATCCTGACTCATAAATAGCCTCTGTAGTGATTCCTTGGGCTGTTTTGTCCAAAACATGATTTTCTTCTGATTTTGTTTTATTTGGTGAAGCTTCATGAGTAACAGGTACAGTAAACTGAATTGGTCCATGTAAAACCTGCTGTTGGCTAGCTGGAATGTCTGATGTCACATTTGAAATGTTTTCTGTAAACATTAAACAATAATTATAAACATTTATATAAATAAAAAATGAAGAAACTATAGGATCAAATTAGAAAATACTAAGACAAGTCAACTTATTGACCAAACATAAAGAAAAATTAAATAAAAAAACAAACATATCAGAATCAAATAAAACCTTTATTATGTGAGAAAAGATTTTTTTATAAAATTATAATAGGAAAAAATAGGGGGCACCTTCATTTTAACTTAAGACAAGAGCAAACAGGACATAAAACCCATAGAGGCTGTACCAAGCTCAATAATACCAACCACAGTTAATAGAATACTGCTGAGAATGGCAGAAATTCCTCCTACCCACTGCTTTTTTAAGGGAACATGTGGAATAAGTCAGAGATTGAATGGGCCAGCAGTAAATAATCCAGTACTTGTATACTAGTATATGTTATGCTCCCCAGAGCTAAGATGGGACACGCTAGTCTCCTAGAGGTTACCATTAGGATACCCCCCCCCCACTATATAATAGGTACAAGAATTGTAAATAAGTCACTCCTGAAATAGCCTAAAGCCGGAATAAAAAACTTAGGATGGGCATTGGAAAAAAGTATGTATTGTTTTCAGTCTTAGAAAGGCAATCAACATCGCTGATATGATGTGGGACGGAATAATCAGATCATGAAATAACACCTCCCAATACCTTAGCAGTACAGTCAGCAAAAGGGATGGACAGATAATAAAATGCAATATCTTGAACATAGCATAAATGGAGTTTTCAGGTTCCTGTACTCTCCACATAGGAAGGAAAAAAGCATTTACTTCAAACCAAAGCTACCTTTATACAACACAAATGTTAGAACAGTTCTTTTATATAGACCTAAGAGAAACCCGAAAGTAACTATTAATGTCTCAAACAACCTTCAAGTTATTAAACCACTCTCAAGCAGTAAAGATAATATAATAGGATATGCAATATTTTCATCCATTTGAAACTCTAATTGTACCATTTTTTGTTTCTATATAAATCTGCAACATTATAATGAAAAATATGCTCTAACTTCATCATTTGTTAGTGGATGGATACCAGTCCTTGTTTATTTTTGTATTCTGTTCCATTTCCATTTGTGCTGCATATCTATTCGTTTCTCTGACTATCATTTCAAAAAAGTCATCACATAAAAATTGTTTGAAAACATGCAGAGGTGTTGCATTTGTACCCAATCTTCGTAGAAGAGAGCAGTTCATGCCTGCAGTTTCAGTAAATTGTTTAAAAATTTTTTTTTTTTTCCTCTGGTACATCAGATTTGTCACTGATTGAAATAGGTCTTGCACGTTTACGCACATTTTTTCGAATAGAATAGCTTCACTTGAATACTCAACAGTATAAACACTTTGATGACCATTTTCAATCTCACTATCATCACTAGAGTAATCTAATACACTTCCATCATCACTTTCATATAATACATCCAATTGAAACATGTTGGGAGCACTATTTCTAATTTTTACTGAATTCAAATATGTACTACGGCGTTTCGTCTTGCGAGGTCAGTACTGATTACCGCTTTCATTGTGCGTCGTTTACTGGTTTAGCTGATGCGATTTACTTTATCGGTACTGTTGAGAAGGGGAAAAAATCTTAAACAAAACAGGATCAAGGCACGACTGCAGCAGTTAAAGAACCTAATAGTATACTGCGCGGTGTTTGCCGAAGAAAGTTTTTACCGTCTCGGAGACGTCAAAGTCTACAATCACACATGAAATGAATGACGTGTCCCAGACGTCATTGTATGTCAAGGGGTTAATGTTCCACTAGCAATTATCCTCTTTATTTTAGTTATAATATGTAATATTGTTATGCTTCCTCTGAGACTTTTGATTACTTAAGACAAAAAGGCCTAAGCGTTACTAAACTCGGGTCTATGCTAGAAATGTGTGTTGTGTGTTTGCAATATATCTCACTGCATTATTGTCAACAAACACTTTAAATTATTGCCATAACCATTTATACCAACATTTTGTTCAGCTGTGGTACGTACCAATTCTATGCATTTACTGTTCACTAATTAGTAGCATTAAAAACCATCACTCTGAAGGTGTTGTCAGAAAAGCTTTTAAGATGCTTAGTGTTTTTGGTTTCTATAGGCATTTTTATACTGTAATTTAAAATTATACTTGATGGAAAAAATTCAACGAAGTGGGTGTATAGAAATATATTATATGGAGTGAAGAACCAAATATAAATGGAAGAATTAAAAAAAATTATTTAACATATAAAATTTATTTTATGGAAAAAAATATATAATTTGAGAAGTATTGAAACTACTCTTTATTTGGGATCTGTCTACCTAGAAGAGATAGAATTTATCAATTTCTTTAAATCAGCTGTTGACCATTACTTAAAAAAGTTATAACTAAATCAAATTCAGCTCTATGAAAACTTACGTTGGAAGTTGGATTTGATATGATAAAGAAGTTCTGGTCCAGTTGAATAAGAAGAATAGAAAACTATTATAACTCCGATTATCCCCAAGATAACTATATGCAAAATTTTTACCCGATAGGCCATCATCTGCAACAAATAAACTTTCATAAGTCAAAAAAATTATCACAACATTTACATTATTTTGCTTGTAGGTGTAATACAAAGGGGGGGGGTTAATTTAGATAACACTCTTTAATCTCTATAATCAAATTGAGAAAAATAAACAGATAAGATAAGATAGTTTTATAGATAAAAAGGTTTGATTAAAAGGTTCTCAAGTTTCACTATGATAAAGAACTAATACTTCATGCAAACCAAGTAATTTAAATTTTTATGCACATGTACATAAAAATGCAAGTGTGTCTGCTTACAACCTAAGAGTAAATGTATAAGCAAGCACGTACCAATTACATAAATATAATGACACCTATTGTTGAGAATATAAACTGTTTAAAACGAATAGGGATATTGTATTTATGAGTGAATGGTTGGTAAAAGAATGATGTTAGATTGTCATCAAATTTATTAGTGTCAATGTTTGTCTGCATCAGGTCCTAGTATGAGATGGTTAAAGGTAGAACAATGTATGTTTACTACATATTTCACAGTTCTTAAAAATACACACCAACATCTCTGTTTTTAAATATATGGTAAACAAACATATTGCAATTTCTAACCACCTCACACTAGGGCCTGATGCAGAAAAACATAGCACATCAAAACATTGACACTAATAAATTTGATGACAATCTAACTTCATTTGAATTTACAAAAAAAATTCTACTCATATCTAAATTCATGGTTAACTATGAACTCCCAGTATTTTGTTTTTTATTTCATTATTTAAATAGTCTAGAAATTTGATTATTTTTAAATTATAAAGTGACACCAACAATTTTTTTGAACAAAAAATACATTTAATGGCAGGGGTTAAATGAAAAGCCTGTGACATGCGCCATTGGCCACGTAATGGTCACCTAAGCAGTAAAAAAGTTTGCTGGGAAGGGTTATTGCTAGACGACTGGGATCCTACCATGAATCCTCTAGTGTACATCTGCTGCTAGGCAACTGGCCACCTGAAATGACTGAGGTATACACGTGCTGCTAAACAACTGGCCTCCTGAAATTACTGAGGTATACATGTGCTGCTAAACAACTGGCCTCCTGAAATTACTGAGGTATACATGTGCTGCTAAACAACTGGCCTCCTGAAATTACTGAGGTATACATGTGCTGCTAAACAACTGGCCTCCTGAAATTACTTAGGTATACATGTGCTGCTAAACAACTGGCATCCTGAAATTACTCAGATATACAACTGTTGCTATGCGACCGGCATCCTGAAATGACTCAATTATTAATCTGTTGCTAAACAAATGCTGTGTGCACACTGGGATAAAACCAATAAATCTTCAACATAGGGCCTAAAATTTTAATTTAGAATTGATGTTATGTCAGGGGATGAATGAATAAAACTGTGACAGGTCGCATGAACTGTCATGTACAAAGTAAAAAAAATTGTTTATATGAGTGTGTTACGCAAGCCCCTGATGGACTAGGAATTTGGCAGAGTGATTAATTAGCACAAATAGGAAAAAATCAAAAATTAATTTTTATTACCTTTAACAGCGGAAGAGGCAAAAATTTGGAGATTACTATATTTCCTTTTTTGTTCTTTGCTTTCACAAGGATTTTAACCCCTTTAAAATGATGGGTTAAATTAAATTAATTAAAATGGTTCCTCCCCTAGGAACCCCCTGACATTTTCTTTGCTTGAGAAAATTGCCACAATTTTTTTAAAAATCATTATTAGAGGGTTGTATTAGAGAAACTGTAGCCTTATTAGGTGAAAACATGTGTAGGATTCTCATACAGCATGCATAAGTCAGATAGCAAGTGATACGATTTATTTAAACACAGAATGAATAATATGCAAGAGGAAACATAAATCCACTAGCCCTAGGTGAAGTATTGATCGGTGGATTTAATTTTGGCACGTGTATTGGTTTTTGATGGATACATGTAGCCAATTTGTCTGTGTATCGGCAATAAGTTATTTGCCTTGAGTACCTTACAGCAGTTATTAAAGAGCTCGAGCACAGCTGTATTTTCAATGGGGAAGTAGATGACCAGGTAAGTCAACGCAGCTGCAGTCGCTACTTTTAAATCCTATAGAAACCATAAGTGAGTGCACACATAACACGCTCTTATTTTTCAATATGAAATTTGGGGACTCAGGTGAAAAGAAGCAGCCTATGGTCTAATTTTAGGACATACACATCACAGGATTCAAAATATATAACTTATAACACAAACATAATTGTTTTTTTATGAACTCATAGTGTCAATGAAGGTCTGACTGTATATAGACAAACTGTGATGGCCTGTTTGATGATATTGATAGTTATTGGTAAGTGGAAGGGCAATGAAAGGACAAGCTGAATTAGTTAAAAAATACAGGCAGTTTCACCACTATTATTATTAATTATTAGTAGGTAAAAATATGTTCAATAGAATAAAATAAAAGATGAGTATATGGGGAAAGGCTGAAATGGGAATATAAACAATGAAAGTAAATGAGCTTAGATTCAGTTATAATTTATAGAAAAGGAAGGGGAGAAATAAAATGTTAATAGTAAATAGAATGAACTAAAAATTATTCTGCTTGAATTGTACAATTGATTAGCTATACAGATGAGATCATCTATGGCTTTATGGCATTACTTTGGTAATTATTCATCCTATTATTGGTGAGACATACTAGGAGAAGTTATGTTAAATCAACTTACACACTTTCTCCCGTTGCATTATAATCGAGAAAACTGGATTCTTGCCCAATTAAAAATCGGGTTAATAAAACATGTTCTTCAATAATTGATTTGACATGACATCCAGAATTTAAGTTCCATCAATAAGGAGGAGTAAACTACCTACCACCTCCGTAGTAGATTCCCCCTCCAAAACTACAACTCTGCTTCCTCTAAACGTATCTGAGGACAACCAGTTCTCTAGTACTACCCAGTAGACTATGGCATCTGCTATAATGGCTGCGATATTACACCCCGACAGATTGAAAATGATGATTCTTCCATTAGCATAACTGTGTGTGAGTCTATTTACTCTTCCAAACGGAGGTAACACCGTGTCATTCAGGGTTGTCAGTGACACACTGCTGTTCCATTTGGGCTGTTACAAAGGAAGTTATGACCTAATTCCTACATCTCATAAACGCCTTACCTTAAACGATTGCTAACTATTTATTTGGATATCGACAACAATGTAATATTTTGAAATTGATTTTGTATCTGACAACCACTCTATTGTAATTTCTCCCCTCAGTATTTTGTTGTAAATCTTTGAGACCCACTACCAGGCCTCCATCGTGACAGAGGATGTCTCCTCAAAACATACTAAGCTATGAAAGATTACATTTCACAACACATCATTTTTTTCACTGTCTTGTAACTTTCTAGATTAGATTGCTAAGAAAGAAAACTGAAAAGTACAGAAGCTCCAAATAGAGACTGCCACAATAAAAATATCTCTGTAGGAGTTTCACTAAATTGTCACTGATCCATAATATGAAGAAAAAATCAATATTGGAAAAATTGTTATAATGGTAGATCATTTTATTTAACAAATTCAATAATTTTTTTTATTTCTTAGACTCTGAACAATTTACAAAATACTGTAGCTAATAAAATTATGAAAGTATGCTTTTTTGGTAGTATTAATCTAATTTGAGATCTTGGAATAATACTATCAAAATATAGAAGAAACTAAATTATAAAAAATAAATTTACAGCCTTACCTAGAAAATCTTGATGAAACAGTTGTAAATATCTATGAAAAATCATACTAGGTCCACGTCCTAATTCGTTACCATTAAGATAGTTTTCCAAATATGAAAACTATAACAAATAATATATTAAAATATAATAGCAAATTGTAATACTTATAACATACATACATGCCTTTATTTACAAGACTTACTAATACCAAATTATTTAGAAAGACTGTTCTGTATAAAGAAAGTTTTACAGAGTAGATCAGTGAAATATACAAGTAGTTAATTGTGGCTCACTACACTTTGCATTACTCTCGAAGATGACCTTACATTAAAAACCTAGCTTTTTATAAAATTTTATATTATAAAATGTTTTTATATAGTTGCCAGACACTGGAGTGCCTCAAACTAAAATTATAACTAACATTAACATTGTAAAAATAACCTTTATAGTAATTACTAATTTACATGTTGGAAAAAACAGAAACAAAAAAATCTAAAACTAACATGTAAAAGTTTATATCTCTAGCTTGAATAGAGGACTCACAAAGACCAGAAAAGACAGGAGAACATAAGAATTTCAGTTTTTTAAAAAGCCAAGAAAACCTAAAAATGTGCGAATGTCACAGGCGTAGTTCAGTAGAAATTTACATAAAATTTGTACATGAATACATAAGGAAGCTATGGTGTTCCTATTTTAGATATAGAACTATTAAATGTTTTAATTAAATAATATTTAAATATTAATTATATGACATTGGTGCCCTAAACGGAGACACTTCTAATATGTGCGTGTCTTAAATGGACAGTTTTCTTTTCAATAGCACGAATTTTAGTCAATTTCAGACTTTTATTAAACTCATGCTTTTAAAACGGGCAGAAGCACAAAAAGAACCTTATTTCCACGAGTGACTGATGTTTCATTGGTATGTTGAAACTAGCTGATAACTCACTTCCAGACTCAAAATAAGTGATGAAATTCACACTAAAGTGGCAGAAACCCTGAAAAATAAGAAAAAAAATCTTGCCTAAGTGGGCTTAGTTGAATTCAATTTTTAAGGTCTAATTCAAATTTTAAGAGGAGTCTTTCTAAATAGTAATACAGAAAGTGATCTATTAAAGACCAAATTCCCTGTCTGAAGATCACGCTTTGAAATAAAAGAAGACATGAAGATTCCTAAATTCTAGGACGAACAAATTTTAAGGCATGTATAGTTGGCTCGACAAATTAAAATGAGACACGCTATTATGTAAAAAACTTAAAGAGAAAAAGGAACATGGTGGAGGAAAACGGACAAAAGGAAGAACAATTGGAAGAAAAGGTAACAAGGATAAATAGAACAGGTTAGGAGTAACAATGATGATGTTATTTTTCTTTCGTTGAGGATTTGCCTCTGCCCTGAGCTGACAAACAAAATGAGAGTGGTTTAAACTACCCTTCAAAGCTTGTGTAGCTTGGGATGCTTCAAACGCCAAACGCTGGGTCGACAATTGCATTTAGGAGTTTGAGGTCAGTGTGAATTAAATTGCATGTAAAAATCATCGTACGAGTGAAAACCCAAGTTTCGCTATAGTGTTTTGTAACATTTTTAGCTGCACATATCCCAAACATGTAAATGAATAAAATGAGTAATATATAAGCTAGCATTTGATTTTCCACAAGAACATATATCAAATGCTACAACTAATTTGGTTATAGTGATCATAAAAGCATTTGTAGGGACAAAAACCTAATAGGGGAATTAGAAAGCATTCATGAAATAACTTTTAGCACTAATATTTACTGAAGATGGTAGTATGCCTGAATATGGCCATAAACTCATGTAAGAATACAATTGCATTGACATTGATCAATTTAACTGTTGTAAAAAACACTACTTTCAATCTTTAAGGTGAAAAAATAACACTCCTAACAAATTTGTAACTTATAGCTGAAGATAGATCAACACAGAAAAACTGAAATATTTACACTAATTGAAAGTGCTCAAGACCAATTTTATATAGAACAAAATGTAACAGTAATTAAATACTTGATTTTATTATTCATGAATACACAAACAAGTGAACAACTGATTCAAGAAACAATGTAATAAATTTGTCTAAGTTATAAGTTCTTCTTATCAGAAAAATATATTAACACAATAAAAATCATACTTGAAACTTACAATATATATCCACAATGCGCTTTATTACTTCCGAAAACCATCCATAGATACAAAAGAGTTTTGATATCACTGTTAAACAAAGATTTATACCAAAATGTTGCAGGCGGCATATTATGAACACACTATCTAAACTATAATACAAATTTTAACCAAATATGATGTTACTAGCGAAATGAGCACAATTGTTTTAACTGAATTTCAAAGACATTGTGCAATGTCAGACTTAATTAAAAAAAATAAATAACATCGCACCGATACTAATGATGCACAAAGAACATATCTACACCTTCCCCCTAGTCACGTGATATAAGTTTAGCTTGACGAACACGCCCACCAACTGGCAATCGATTTTCCAAGGAGTTTGATTTGCTGTTTCAAGTAGTGGGGACTGTTAGCAAAAGGATACCTGGAGAGGGAAACCCGCTAATTTTAAATTAGGTATTAAGGCATCACTTATGCCTGTAAACAATCTCTAAGTAGGAATTTCATAATTTACATTTTGCTTAGGTATGAATGAGACAATTTATCACAATTACTTATTGCCCAATAAGGCAGATTGTAATTTTATCACAATAAAGAAGTTCATATATATATATATATATATATATATATATATATACATTTTACTTAAATAAACTTCGTGTTCTATCTCCCCGTGGTAGAGGAAAGCTTAGAGGAAAACCGTACTCCCAACTTGTTTGGATTTGTACTAGCTAATTTTTTAAAGATTAATTTTCTTCAAGAACTAAATTTTAAATAATACACTCCCAGGCAAAATTTATACAACTCCTAGTAAAGCCTTGATACATAATCTCCCGCAAATGTTTTAGACAGTATAAGTAAGAGTATTTGATACGCGAATATATATTCAATAAAGGATTATGGATAAGAATAGCTATAGGCATTCACAATGCATATGACTTAATTTTCAGATGGACTCGCTTCCCCCACAATGGTAGTGAATTTTGGGCTACGTGAGTTGAATTATCCCCTTGACTTGTCCCAGATACGGACTCGTAATACACACATTCGCTTGGTTTATAGAGCATCTAGATGTCAAAAAGGAGGAGTCAGTTTTAAATTTTTTGGAACAATATTGCATTTCTCATGTCCTTGAGTACTCACCTTAACATCCATTTGTGTAAATAAATTCACGTTCAATAGATTTGCACTCCGGTGCGCGAGTAAACGGATGGATGGGTGGCCCTTAATGTTAATGTCACCATGTTCTTGTTATTTCTTCCACGAATTAAATGCTATTCACTCAAGCCTTTATCTAATTAAACAGTTGAGTCAGCTTCAATGGCACTATACCACTGTGATTTAATTATTCTCAACTATGTTCCAAATCTGATAAAACTAATTAGTCTGAAGTGATGTACCTCATGGTACACCCTCCGATATTTCCTTCTTTCTTACAAACTAGCCTTATCTAAACTTTTTTTGTGTTTGCTAATTTATTTTTTCTACAGGTGTTGGTAGCCAAAAGGTTTTGAACGTTATCATTAACTTTTTTTTTTATTAATATGTATAAAACAATCAATACAAATATAAGAATTTGCGTTATTACGGTCCTGTTACAGGAGGAGGGATCATTAGCCAAAATCACTTCACTTGTCCCTTCAAGAGTTCATTTATAAACACAATGCTAGTTGATTTGAACAGACCAGCTCCATCTCTGGATTGGCGGGGAGGAAATGTGAGGATAGAGCATTTTAGCATCGGGATCGGGATGGCCAGGGAGGCGGGAATGGAAATTTTGGTAAAAGGAGTAGGCTATATTTTAGATGAATGGGATGTTGAGAATAGAGTGTAAGGTTTGGTTGTAAAGAAATAATGGAGGGTTGACTACTTGGCAGGAGATCCTCGATGGATGGGCTGGATGCGAAGGCTACTAGAGGACTTGGCTTAATCCCCCAAACGTTTATTCCATATAGGTTGGAAGGAGTATTTCGGTATAGATCAGTCTCCCTCTTTTTCAGAAGTTAGGAACGCTTGCATATTAGGCAAGGCGAAGAATAGCTCTGAATCGTCTGTACGTTGGCGTATGGAGATTATGTAGGGGCCCTAAGAGCAAACTGAAGGACAGGATGAGCGACGGAGGGTGAAGGTCACATGAGACGACTTTTCAGCATTCACTTTGAATATTCATTTCGAGAGCTGAGGTTGTTCGTGCTCCAGAAGTGCAAGGTGAGCATGCAGCAATTGATAAGCGGGATTTGTGCCTAAAGTCAACAAAATAACTAAAACAAAATCATTGAAGAAAAGTAAAAGTTACAATTTACAGGTGTTGTTTTCCGAGTTTATAAAAATATGGGATAAAGACGTTGGATAATATAATAAATAGCAATTTATGTCATATTGCCTTTCACATTTAAATCCACACTAACTACAATGTAAGTCACGTTCACTGTTCAGCAAGATATACTTGTAGCTGGCCATGTCTTCACTCCTGAAAGTAAACACTTTGGGATCGCTTTTCAATTTCGTTCTGTACTTTTTAATTCATGTCGACAAAAGTATTATACACTTACCGTATTCATGTTACAGACATGATACGATAGGTAATACTCGTATATTTCTAGTAGATACTCCGAACTAAGCTTGTAAAAACAGTTACTAAGACCAATCTGGACATGTGTATATATGAAATCAAGATGAATTGGACTTCTTCCAACATCAGGCGCATCAGACGCAATATGCTAAACGGGTATTAATTTGTAATTTATACATTAATTAATTGTTAATTTTGTAAAAAGGGTTACTAACCGTTGTTTCTATAATTTCCCTCTCTGTTCTCGTAGTATCTAACAACTGTGGATTCATGCATACATTGCGATATGGATTCTTATATACAAACCTTTCATCCAAAGTCTTCAGAACTTTGATCAAATGCCCCCTTATAGAAAGAATTATTCAGAAAACTCATCCCTCCACTATGCTTTTTACACGCCTACTGTCATCTTTCTTATCGCTCAAGATTTTACAATTGACACGAAAACATACCACAAATTATTAAGCCTATCAACTAACAAATATCCATACAAACCTCCTTGGTAGCCGCAGCTTATTTTTCTTTGTAGGTAAGCTGGCAACATTCACCATGCATCTTTGAGCTGGCCAATATAAAGCTCTTATAGACTTCAGAGCAAATCGATCAATAGTAGCACTTCCCTTACTAACAATATAATATCTATCATCAGTCATCCTAAAACATGCCATGAAATGTTGCATTGCTTTCTTTCACCGATGTCTGGTTATCTACCTTCATCTTACAAAGGAAGGCAGTCTTCTTTAATTTTTGTAATTCACCAAATTGCATCCCTAAGCCTCCTATATGCAACCCTATCACGTCCCCTATCCCATAAAGCTAACCCATCCTAGAGTCCTTATGTGCCAGCCGGTACATATAGCTTTGAGATTGAAGTTGCCCAATACTCAGGAGCGAACTTGGTAGCACAATGATAGAAATAAAAATAAAAACGCAGAATAGAAGAATGTATGTGATTATCCGAGGCTACTACACGCCTAGCAGAACATTGGAGAGGGGGGGGGAGAGGAAGAAGAAAAATAAGGACATTTGCTGTATCAAATGAAGTGGACTTATGACTGACGTAAAATCAGATAGATTATTCAAGAAGAGAAACTCTTACTTATATTTTATCACACTTCAGATCGTGCTGCCTTGCTAGATATTCAGCCTTAGTTCCATAAGAGGTTTGTGTTTTCAGTCCTCCCGTGGAACATGTGTTTTTCTCACATATCCGCCTAAGGAAGAGTGCCGATGGGTCTGCGATTCAGAACCGACTGCTGATAACATCGCCAGCCTGATGCTCCCAGGAGTGCTGTATGTGTTTTAGTGAGTACGAGTTTTTAAATAAACACCACATATGTGGGTGGCAGATATAACAAGGAGGTGTGGAGGCAAGGACTACGCCCAGTACGTCTTATAGCGGAGCACCCTGAAACTATCTAACAGAAGGGCCTCATCTAGGCATTCTGTGGAGGTGAATTGTACAGTGCAGTTATTGAGGGAGTCCCCTTTGTTGCTCACGTACTCTGTTGTTGTATAATACATTAAACAGTTTGTCGGGGATGTCACTAGGGGAGTGCCTAATCCCCCTAGCCCTGGTGACAAGTGCGGATTGTTCAAGTTTATAACCTGAACAATCGTTCCATGTCGGCGTTAATATCTGACTCCATTTCTGATAGGTGTGCGCCCCGACAATGGACTATGTTCAAGAGAAAAGGTACAGAGGTTTCATAAAGAATAAGTCAAATTTTCAGAGTTCGAACAGAAGCAAAGTATCACTGAGTAACGGTCGCGGAAGACTGTAGTATCTAACCAGCCTGTCTAGAAGAGGCTGAAAAAGGTTGGTTAGTGCTTGTGTCCCTGCATGGGTTAAGTAATTAGCCGGGAGGCTGAAAGGGTTACTCAGTACCTGCGGTTTCTGTGCAATGTGTTAAGGGTATCCCGCAGGCCGGGAGGCTGTAAGGGTTACTCAGTACCTGCGGTTTCTGTGCAATGTGTTAAGGGTATCCCGCAGGCCGGGAGGCTGTAAGGGTTACTCAGTACCTGCGGTTTCTGTGCAATGTGTTAAGGGTATCCCGCAGGCCGGGAGGCTGTAAGGGTTACTCAGTACCTGCGGTTTCTGTGCAATGTGTTAAGGGTATCCCGCAGGCCGGGAGGCTGTAAGGGTCTCTTAGATTTATGACTGACAGATGTAGACCCGTCTAGTGTTACTTTGCTTCTGCCTTTCTTTATTGCTAATAGATTTATAATAATTTATTTTTGTTCATGTTATTTACCTTTGTCTATAATATATTTAGTTCATGTTATTTTACTTTGCTTACAATATATATGCAATAGAGTATAGGGTGATTTAACTTATGTAGTTAGAATCACTACACAGTTATTTAAATCTTGTGTTTTCCCTTATGGATCCCGATCCGGCTATCTCTGATGCCCCATATATCATATGTACATATAATATATATATATACAGTTTCGGAGAACGAAGGCTTATTTATCTTCCTAGTAACGTCTCCTAGGCTAAGCTTTGTCATAAATAGTTATATATTACATTGATATTAGTTTGCTAAGGAAGGTGGTGAAGGATAAATATAGTTAGTAAATAATTTCCAGCACCTTATTAGAAGTGGTACAAATACGTATACCAAATTAAGAAGAATATGATTCTATTATTTGTATGTATTGCAATTAGTTTAATAAATAGTAGAAATTTGAAGAAGTTGGTAAATTCCTTTAAAAGTTTGTTAAAATTAAACAATTATCATTGCAACTAATTCTAACTTCAAATATATTTTAATTAGTATAATTACAATTTGGTTTTACAGCACGTTCACGTAACGCATTAGTACTTTGAATATAATTCTCTTAATATGTAAACGTCACATTCTTGCCTATATTCACACAATATACATATCCCAATTCAGCTCAGGAAACCCCATACTCCGGAGCATACAAGTTTGATAGATCAAAATCAGTGAGTTTCCCCCCACCCCCCAATCCAACACTATGTCGCGAAGTGTAGAGAGAGGGCAAGAGAGCCACAGACGCTCAGGCCTTGTCTGGCCTTACAAGGCCATCACCGTGTTTGGATAATATGCATGGTAAATTCTAATGGTATTAGGAGGGAAATAGGCGCATGGGATGGATTGTGAGGGATGAGTTTGTGGTTCTGAGGATTCAGACTTGAAATGTTAGGGTTCGCCTGATGTTTGATGATTCTCCTTCGAGTTCCAGGTTGGCCTGTCTCCAGTTCTAGACTGAAAGTTCAAATAGATATTCTTGATTGATGTTTATTTAAAAGTATTTAATTGAGATACAAGGCATATAATTTATTTTGGCAATGTTGTTTATAATTTTCACTGTGGTAGTTAGTATAAAGTTAATAGTGGTTGCTCTAGCTCGTTGCATATCCGTTGCATACCCTGGATTAGTTGAGCTACACATCCTCGTTGTTATACACTGTGTAGTTATGACACATACCCCTCACCCCAAATACTTACCGAATGATGCTATAGCCGAATCATTTTGATTACATCAAAACTTTTCTAGACATAAATTCATCCATTTTTACATATTGTCAGGTGTATGGCAAACCAGCGAATCTAAAAAATTCGATATTTCAATTTCAGGTAGGTAATAGATTTAATCGATTTGCAGCAAAACTAAAATCTCGTTTTTTATCTCTCCTGAAAAATGTCCTTTTGCACTTTCACTAGTATTCCTTACGCCCGATGATATACCGCTTACTATTAAAAAATATTCAGGAAGAAACTTACCAAAGTCATCATTTGGTATTTCTAGAGTTTTATTGAGGTAATTAGTTTTTAACCTATTTATATTTATTTCGGTTTCATATACCAGTTATTCCGTTTCAAGAATCTATTCATTTCCCCTTACAAGGCCGTGAGGAGCCCGAACAGATCCACCCAACCCAAACAAGACCCCTTGGGCTATTCGCGAGCTGCGAAGAATATACTTTTAAAATTTTTGTGTATTTCAAATAAATATTTTATTCATAACCAACAGCATTGATGTTAATTTTTATAGATTAGATACATTGCTTATTAGTACAAAATTATGATTTATTAAATAAAATTTAAATTTATTATTTTTTTCATTATATCAAAAGCTTTGCTAAGCCAATTACGGACTTGTATTTTTAATATTTATTAACAATAAATAGCAACATATAAAGCCAAGGAACAATGTAAAAAAAAATGGTCGGGCTGTGGGGATGATCTCCACTAAGAATACTTCCTTTGCTAGATGTCAGATCATCTAGTCATTAAAATTTTTTAATTATTGGCCATTAATTCAGTTCAGAAGGCATTGAATATATAATTGATTTATAAGTAGGTTATTAAATCTTTACTCTAAACGAAACAGCTTGGTTTAAGAAATAGGTGACTTTTCCCACGTTGAGATATAATCCCTTACTTCCCGTAATATATAGCTTAACTAAAATTATATAGAGTACAAGAATAACCAAATTTTAGAATTTCAGACCGGTCGTATCTTTTACACGAACCTTCCTGGAACAGACAGGCGAAAGGAGATTGGCCCCTACCTGTCTGATAGTAGAACCTTTCCCTTCTTACTCAGTGACTGCAATTTAATCATAGGTATTTTATAAAATAGTTTATAGCCTATGGAATGAAAATTTTCAGTTCATTAGTTTGCTGTTTGTTTGTTTTTTTTGTTCTAAGTATATTTATTAATAAATATGTTAACATTTTACAGTAAAACTTTTGTACAGTTTAATAAAAATATATATCTTTATGTATTATAAGTATAAATAGTATACCACTCGCTTAAACGAAAGAAATTTATATTATCTTAATATGAAGAGCGATTTAATTGTATTATTTCTGAACTGAACATCAAATAACAGAACATAATCCAAGACTCGTCATTCAATATGTATCACAACTTGATGTAATAAATAATTCCAATACATTGGAAACCTTATGGCTCATAATTATTTTAAATAAATTTAGTAAAAAGTACACATTATTTTACATTGTCTCTGTTGCTGAGTGAACAGCATTATGTGAAAATGAACTGGCATCTTATATTCAATAAAATTATGCCGTTTATCATAAATTAATTGTCTTTTGAATCACAAAACTTCAGTTCGTTGTTCTTCTTTTTTCATGGGTAGTTATAGTTCTGAAACAAAATAGTATAATAGTATCGAGTTTTTAAATAATATTACTAATGTATTAAAATTAAATTTGCATATAATATTTATAAAACATATCCTAAGTCCTTGTGGATTAAATCAGCTTTATTTATTTGATTAATTATTATGTTAACAGCTTTTACAGATGACACCTCATTCTGTAGCAGGATGGATCTTCGTCAAAACCTAACAATCTGGAAATTTTTAAAATGCCTCACAAATTAAGGTTGGATTTTGAACCAATGAAACGCTTGAGTCAAACTTACTTTCAAATGGACAAATATAGGTCTCCCGTTTCTACTCCAAGTAAGTGTGGCTTTTCCCCTCTTTCGGTCTACAAAATTTCCTTGGCTCAGTCCTTATCCATACCGACAGTTCTCAACACAATCCCTATATACATACAATATCTCAGGTTCAAATCCTCTATATGCTCCAGGAGAACGAGATCCCTTCTCTCTGACCTTTATACTCCTGGCCACAGAACTGCAGCAACACTTTCAACAATTTCAGAAAGGAATCCTCATGAAAGTGGTCAGACTCACTACATTCGAGCAGCGGAGAAACAGTGAGCTAAACGAGGACTTAAAGCTGCCTACGGTGGATGAGTTTATGCGCATCAAATTCTTTGACTCCATACCCCCGTGTGGAACACGATTACTCCCGCCTCGTTCCCCCATCGATGGCAGGAAGCAGTCGAGGCAGGAACGTTATAGTTTCTAAGTTTAGTTTTTAGTTTTCCCTTATTGTAACCCGAAGGTGAGCCCCATCACCTAGCCCAGTCTATTGTTTTTGTAATTTTAACTGTAAAACGAAAAATGTTTTTGTAATTCTACCCTCCTTCAAATGCATGTTATGCTATGCAGGAATAGGAGCCATAAATCTGTAATATTGTTCATTTGTTTGTAAAAAAATTTTTTTTTTTAATAAAGGGGTTTTAAAACAAAAAAAAAACAACTGCAGCATACAATCGTTCCTTCCTTGTTAGCTCTTCTACCCACTGGAATTCTCTACCTTTAGATTTTCTGCGGCCCCTCACCATTCAGACAAATTCAAACGATACATTCATTACATTATAATTTCATTCTTTTATTTTTGCATTTATATTTTTATTTTATTGTTTACTATGTATGTAGATAGATACTTGGCTGCCACCTTCCTTTGTTTTTACTATATTATATTTAGCATGTTTATTTAATGTCGTATTATATTGTACAGACTTCTGTATATTGTTGTTTTTGTTTCTTATATGTGGATCCATCTATGACTTAATAATTATTATTTTTTCTTATTAAGATTTACACCTTCATTGTCATTTTTTTAATTATATATTGGTTTCTTTTTATTGCCAGATATGAATTTGTCATCTGAACAATATTGTCATTAATAGGTCCCGAATTTTTTTTTTTTCTATTCTGTTCCATCCCATTCTATTATTCCGCTAAAAAATCTATTTATTGAAGCAGCTTTCATTCAATGCCCTTTCACCGGAGACTCGTCAAGTTTTTTGACTCGTTGCAGCACCTAACCAACCCAACACTATGACCCCTCCACCATTCCCGCATCGATGGCAACATACTCTCGGGGAAAATTAGGTTAAGATTTTGTTGTTAGATGTAAGTTAGTTTTAAGTCTAAGATTCATAAGGTGAGCCCCATCACTTTTAAACATACATGAGAAAATCAATATATAATTTACATTATACTTTTGTAACAATTATCAAAAATTGTATACAATGTAGCCAAGCCACATAACTTTTTTTTTGCCCATCCTGAGGCTGAGCCTCAAACGGGCTTACCCCACAAGCCCGTGAAGCGAGCTCAGGGGGTTACGTAGCCTGTGGTGCGCGTATTCCGGTGCAATGGGATTGTTGCACCGGTCAGCGCACCTTGAGTAATACTGTTTTCGTTCTTTATTTTTCAAAATCAACACAATACTCCCCAAAGAAAACAAAATAAAATAAAAACTTTTCCTTAAATCTACTTTGTACAATCCTTACTCTAGCTTTTTTTTTTTTTCTTTTTTTTTTAAACAAGGGGATGTGAAGGGGGGGGATATCCATGAGATATAACTTTTCATAAAGTGCAATGGATATAATCCTGATGAGCATACTTACTTTATTCAATGGGCCTCGACCAAGGATGTGATATTACCCCGTACTGGATGTCCAAAATCGTTTTGAGAAGTTTGGCATAAACAGCATCAGGCTGTTCCATTGTTGGGATTTCTATATTCCTCCCTAAATAGCTGATTGTTTTAACTGGGGAGACGATACATGCCGTACCTGACCCGAAGGCTTCTAATAGCTGCAATCAAAACGAGCAAAGTTTTTATTAAATGATATAGACAAAAGTTTGTTAAAAAAAAATTATCAATCCTTAATCCATCATCTACTTTTTTTCTATTGGATATCAGGCACTTTGTATGGATCCTGTGTCTATTAGTTTTATCTCGTGGAGATAAATCGAATAAAAAAAAAAATTAATGTTATCACATTTTTTTAATGTAACTCTAGTTATCCAAGAGAAAATATATTTAAAAAACATGGAATCCATAGGTTTTATCGATTATTCTTAGTTTTTAAATGCAACGTTTTTTATCAAGAGGACATCTTCCGAAAAGTTTCTTTTCACACTATACTCGTATATCCCTGAAGCAATTTCAAAATTTGCGTAGGAGTACACCTACGATGGTCAATACTATAAAAATACGTATGATTCGTGATATTTATCGTCTAATAGATGCATTTAGCAGCTAATTGTTTGAGAAACTGAGCGAAACAGTGAAGGTGGGATGAGCTGAACTACGCTCTTGGTAATTTTTTTTTCTTTCATAGCCCCTTTAGATTTACATATAATTATAGATTCTCAGGTGAATCACAATTTTTTTTTTTCCTTAGCTCTCAAACTTATAAAAATAGGATGTGGGAAAAATAAAGGAAAATTATTTTGGGTTAATGAGTGCCTTTCACTAAGGGGAGTCCCCCATTTGAAGGATGTATGAGAAGGATATAGGGTGTGGAATGCCTAAAGGAGGCGGGTGGAATCGGGAAGGTAGTGAGAGTCTACCGAGGGTGCTCCTTTGTAATTTATTACCTCATGTGCTTTTTTTTTCTCGCTTATATAAACTGAATTTACGAGAGCGGAACCACCACTTATGTTTTGGAGTATAGGTTCAGCACAAAATAAAATTTTTAGCGTCTCTCCCAAAGATGTGACTCACGAATGTCTCTGTGGAGGATAATTAATTATCCATTCATAATAAATAATAAATATTTGTTATTATAACAATTAATATACTATAGAACAGCGCTTCTCACATTTTTTACCGTTGGAATAATCCTTGAAATAATTTGCATGGTATGGTGAGCTCTTGCCTACTAATTATTATACACATATTACAAACCGGAAATTCTGTTCACATAGTATTTTCTTATGTGAATATGTAGATTCATAAATAAGTATTATTTACCCGTTTCTCCTTTGAAAGCTGCTCCAATTCATGCATCGTGATGCTCCTTTCTGTCACTCCGTATTCGCGCCACTCCCTGGACAGCTGCAGGATGGATTGCCTTGTGATGCCGGGTAATATCAGTCCATTCAAAGGAGGTGTTATTAATTCTCTTTCTAAAAAAGTAAAATAAATATATATAATAACTGTTTTTTAAGTCATACATTGAATAATTCAAATTACTCGCAATAATATATCGATATAACCACTTAATAAACCCAATCTTTCGAATATTGTTTAGAATCAGCTGCCATGTTGATTAAATCACGCGATATAGCAGATTGTAATTTTACCACAATAAAGAAGTTTCAATATGATATAATTATGTTAACTTTAACAATATTCTCATCAAGTGATGAAGGTGCAGCTGAGTTGGAGCAAAATTTAGGAATACTGTCTTGAGGTGCTCCAATGGACATGAAATGACCCTACATTTAATCAGTAGGCCTAGCTGGAGGTGTTACAAGACATCTCGCAACAAACCTAATGCGTTTTTTTTTCAAAATCCCTTTATTTATTGAATATAAATTTTGACATTGGTGGAGATTCCACAATACGGAGTCTTTACATAAATGCACATAGTGATTATATATTTTCTGTAGCGGAGCTACATTGAATATATTGTGTGAGGTTAACAATAATTGAGGTAAGGTAGGCTGCTGTACAGAATACAAGGCAGAACAATAAAGAAAGTGTATGGGCTAAATTTATGACTGTGTGGTGCTTATACTGACCTAAATCTAAATAAACTTAACCTAGAATTCCCGTACAGCCTATTGGCATCGATGCGGGAATGGGGGTGGGGTCATAGTGTTAATAACACCGGATAAGGGAGGTGTTGCAACGAGTCATAAAACATGTTTCCGATGGATGAACTTGCCCACCGTCGGCACACCAAGCAACGAGTGCAGGTCGGCGTTCTTTAGCCCCTCAAGGGAGGTATGCCTGACAACTCTTCTCATGATTTTGTTCTGATATTGTTGAAGACATTTAGCTGAATCGTCAGTATATTTCGGGACACCGTACATCACAGCTGGCTTCATGACACATTTATATATCATCAGTTTGAGATGTAGTGTGTAGTTTAGGGAAATCGAAAGTCGAATAAGTGCGAACGCCGGTAATACTTGTAGCGTACTTTTGCTTGGTTCTTGTTCCTAAAATGGGTAGAGAAATGGAGCACCCGTGGTGCACCATTCGATCGCTTGTATGTCGTACTCCTGAACTGAGTCAGTCCCCAATTAGGGTTCTGCTTCCTCCTTCTTTCTTTTGTGTTAAAAACAATTTTCTACCACAAACACTGAAACAAGAGCACGTCCCGCTCTTAACATTTTCTCGATAGCTTGATGGCCACCCAAAGGTTCATTACCTGTTTCTCGAATCTATATTTATGATAGTCAATATGGGGCCATCTAGACCCATCTGGAGTATTTTCTTTCATCTTTCACCTCTACCTCTTAATATTATTTATCTTTCTACATTAAATTCACATGTAGACCAACATGTACACAGGTGGTCTGAAAAGTTTCCGACCTCAACATAAAGATGATAATAAAATAAATAAAAGCTAAAATAAAAGCTTTGTTAGGTCGGAAACTTTTCAGACCACCTTCGTAACAAATGAATGGGTCAAAATTAATCCTTCCAACTGTCATACAGTGTTCGTTCTCCTTGACCATTGAACTGAAAACCAACAGTTTCTGCGCTCAGCAGCTTAATATGTCTCACAGTTAGCTCATTACCACGCTACCACGTAGGTTGAAACGTTGTACATAAATGTAGGTGATGAAAATCTATCAATTTGAAATCAATGAAGACATTTTTTTAATCAATCTCCACTCGACTCCATTGCCAAATATGAACCCGCAATTTCAAACAAGTTCATGTAGGATTTGAAATGCTTTAGTTTACCTTTGTAAGTAGGTCACGTATTTAGTGTACTACATACTACCAAGAATGTTACTCATATTGAGTGTGTATATAACGATATGGGATATTACTTACCTCCTTTTGAGTTCTTAATGACGACAAACATATTCATAGTACCAGCTTCTGTCATTTGGTGGTCTTCACCGTACAACCAAAGAACTTGCTGGAAACCTTTTTTCAACGCTTGTTGCTAAAATATCAAAATGTTTGTGTAAATTAAAGACACAAAATTGGTTACAGGTAATGTTTTAATTAATGACAACTATTTTGTTTGATTTGAATGACCCAAGTAACATGCATATGTTTTACATTTAGTGAAATACAATTTTATAATATAATTTTTGGTTGTGTAGACGCCTGAGGATGTCCAAAAGGTTGCAACAAGCAATTAATTAATAAACGTTGAAAGAATATCATGCATATTTTAATTTTTAGTTTTTTTTATTGAGCTATCATGTTATTAGCACCGTTGTTACAAGAATTGGGAGCTTTTATGTATTTACAGGCAAATCGTGTATAAGTCAAACAGGTCTATTAATGACAATATTTATGAGTTGAGGGTAATATAATTCTCTATAGTCTCAAAACTGTTGTCAAAAATTGTTGGTAAGGACTTATATTTGATACCCGTATCAATGGGGTAGGAAATTATTTTATTTTTCGCGTAATTAATTATTTTATGAAGCTTTTTATTTAGGAGAATTTTTTCATGAAGTTGAGCATCGTCAATACTCAATGACATCCTTAACGACTTTGTTGTAGTTATAGTCAACTGAATTCCCAGATATCAAATGCAATAAATCAAGACGTACAAGACATTGGATTTTATGCCCTGCTCTAATGTAATGAGAAATTTAATTTTTTTTATTATAAAGAAATTAATTCATGACATTTAGTGTTCTTCATAGTCACGTCATCCAAAGGAAACCACGTGGAAGTCTCCACATCAAACAGGAGTCATTACAGACAGATGAAAATGTTTTTTTTAAAACCTCGGCGATCAGATGAGCCACGGCGAGACGTCTGTGAACTCAAAATTTCTAATATTTGAGCACTGATCAGTTTTACTTGTTATTCGATAGGTGCTTGGAATGCTACTGCCATCATCGCCGAGTACAGAAATAAAGATGAGTTCCTCTTCCTGAGAGTGTGACCACCGAGCACGCACCTCGATTAGGAAAAGCTGACTCAACCCAAAGCCCATGACCTCCTCACCAGGGCCGTACTGAATAAGCGTGATGTGGCACAAAGTTTATTCGGTCAACTATTGCTGATCATACAGAATAGGGTCAATATCCAGGATATCCCATGAATGAATCATCACAAAAAACTTGTACTAGAGATATATATGTAGTCTATTGTTATCAATATTATTCGAAAGAGTATTACTTTAAAAGGAGACATATTTATAATTTGTGTTAATTAGTTTTTCAAAAAAACGAAAAAAGCTCTCCAAAATATCATTTATTATTGATATTACAACATTCAACGTTTCGCCTATTGAGGGATCTTCAGGACCATCACTTGGACCCTGCACGACTATATTTAGCATATGTATTGTACTCGGCATCACAAGTGTTTCATTGTGGATTGGATCGAGTGTGTTGCACATGTAACTACAGTGCCCTAGGGGAAACTGTGGTACTGAGGCGAAATGTTGACTGTTCATTTAATATCAATAATAAAAATATTTAGGAGACTTTAAAATGGAGCGTAATCGTTAGCAGTCAGTACATGGCTTTGTAAAGACATCCCCCCCAAAAAATGAAATCCCCATGAGTTTTTGTTTTCTATTTATAAATGAACATTTTTGTCGAATTCACGGATGGTTTTGTGTTATGGATGTTATGTATTTTTAATTTCCATCTTACAAGTTCACTAACTTATATAAGAAGCCTGTGGCTTATTTACGATTGTGTCATGCTCCAGATGGCGTAAATAGCCAGCTGTTCCTTTGCAACTTTCTCATTCTCCGAAAACCAAATTAGTTTTAGTTTATTCTTTTGGGTGCAGTAAAGCTTCCTCGTATTATTCCATAACAGAGTAGAACACGGAGTGTTGGTTTTTGTGGCAAGGCAAGTTTGTATATATAGCCACCCATAGCCAGGTACAAGGGAGCACTGAGCGGGGTGCACGCATCATTTGCTAACTAAAACACATTAAATTCTTTTCTCATATCTTTTTAATTAAAAACTACTCATGCCTATGTAGGTTGCGACATTAAGGGCAAGAGTATCAAACTTGGATTTTGCCCCATAGCCAACTGTTCCGAAAGGATGTCTGTTATGTTAATTTACATAATGCTGCCATTATCAATGGGACCACTAATCAATAACTATAGTTTATCGTTCAGAATAGATACGGCTTTTCTTCAAAGATGACCTAGTCTTTATTGTTATGTAAATGCGTTTAGAATAGTGCACCTCATATAGAATAGCTTTTAAGGCTTTGTTACCGCAGGTTGTCAACTAGTTATTTGCGGTTTGCCCTTGAGTTTATTGTAAACTGCAGGAATATTTGCAGAATTAAATTAAATTTTCAATCGTTTTAATGATAATTGTTTTCGCTCAAATGAACTTTTCTAAAAGAACAAACTTGAAATAATTTTAGCTAGATGGGATTAATGAAGTATGAATACATGAAGATGGTTCAGTTTTAATCGTTTTTTCAGTTTAACCGTACGTGATGGAGTGACATCTTTCAAAATACTTTCGCGGTATTATTGTGAGGATGAACACAGGGCAGTGGATGTTTTTTTGAGGGGAGGCATGAAGCAATAATTTTTTCCAATACGCTATATCTTGTGCCTTACTGAGCCCGAAGGGAGAGGCTCTACTTTTATTCCGGTACGGGATTTTGTCTATCTGTCTGTATGTTCAACTGCTGTGGACGTAAAAATGATTTGATCGATCTGAAATTGTCGACACTTAAAAATAAGCCAATTTGTGTAGTTTGAAATCAGATGACGGGAATCATAGAAAATAAGTAAAAATGAAAAATGTTTTAAGATTTTTCGAGTCCCAGCTCAGAAACTGGTTCAGATGATTTTTCTTCATTGTTAAGGCCATTAAAGATTGCAACGCATAAATAACTTATAAATTATTACAAAAAATTAACGTTTGGAAGCCCAGCGATAGAAATGAACTGTTTAAAATCGTTTAAGCCAATTGAAATAGGTGTTGTTTGTAGGCAGCGTCAATTGCAACTTTGACTAGCCATACTCCACACCATATTATTGATGGAACAATCAACTCAGTCTGTCATGCTGAAGATAAGGGCTAGAGAGTTCATGAAACCCATTCAAGAAATCATGAAAGTGACGAATAAAAAGATCAAGACATCGAAAAATTCGCCGATGAAAATTCATTACTGTTAACAATAGTTATTATATGTACCTTTAGTAATTTATGACTATTACGGATCAATTTTTTTTTTTTTTTAACGTGATCTACACATGTGCAGATAGTAATAAATTTGATTGAAATACAAAGAATAAAAATAAGCTTTATTTGTTCCTCACTATAGTAAAAACTTAAAAGATAAACCAAAAATTTTTTTGCATTTTGGTCCGTGATGTTAAAATGATTACCTGAATTTTAATTGTTGGGGCGTAATTCGAACCCATTTTTCTGTCTCCGACACCGCCTGGCCAAGCCCGTATAAAACTGGGATCAGCAAACAGAGAGACTGCCTTGGTTTCGTTGGAAACTCCGAAGTATTGGCCAACGGGGCACAGAATGGTGTACAGGAGTGCTGATTCCGAAGTGGCAACTCCCAAAGACGGCTGTAATCAAAATAATTCATTCTCGAAACTTACAAAAATATGTCTATTTCAATACATTCGTACAAATTGCAATCTGCCCAAATGCTTACGACATTGCGATAAAATGCCTCTTTCATGGCATACTGACAAAAAAAATAATTCCATACACTATTTTATAACGTACATATTATGATAAAACAGGCATGTATGTAACCATAATTGCTAATATATACAAAAATTGTAGCTAAAAGAAACACGAGCGATTACAGGCATAAATCGGAATATGATATTTTCCAAGAGATATCAATAAGGATGGTAATAATAATATTAAGTTCCGTTTTTCGATAGTAGGTCTGACATTAACGATATCAACTCAGACCAATCGAATAAGAGTTAAACATTTCGATTGTTTTCGTTTTAAAATATTTATATTCGTTGTATCTGATAAGTCTTTTTCTTATCAAGCAGTTATAAGATTTGTTTTTGTAATATTTAAAAAAAATCAAGTTGGTTCATTGGAAACTAGTAGAATTACTCGGCGCTGCCAAAGGTAGTTTATTTGACATTTGTAGTTTTTTTTAATTGTGATTTTTCAACGGTTGAAGCTACGGCGTTCGTTTTTGTATCATTGTAAAAACGATAAAAATCCGAGAATTTCTCTTTATTACACAATCAATTTCTAATGGCTATTTTTATCGAGATATTTTGATCCGAGCTTTTGAAGAGATGACTTCCAGTTTCATACTTCGTAACCTCGGGTAAGTTAGTTTAAGGAGATGAAGTATTAGGGGTGCCCTCCCCTTTAAAACGGTATGCAAATGAAAACTGAATCTAGGCATTTTCCCTTTTAACAATAACGAATCGTATTTAGCCACTACTTCCGCTATAGAGCTTTTGGTTTGGCTCCGACAACAGGTCAGCACAGTTATAGCGAACGAGCTTACAAACAAACTCTTTTTTGTGTGTGGATACATTTTTTCTCGAAAATATATGTTGAAGGTAAAAGGAAATATTTTCAAAATAAAATTTATAAGCTATTGCTCATCCTTGCTTTTAAAGGAAAATGAGCAAATAATCCAGCACTCTCGAGGTTCTGACATGCTGGTGCACAATAGTAGGTTACTAAAATATGTAAACTCCAGCTGAGATCTAGCTGTGTTTTTTGTGAGAAGGTTACTTTCTAGATAAGACTTATGCTTATTGTTTGTGTGTGACTATCCACTAGAATACCTGGTAAATAACGTGTAATTTAATTAATCTTTACAGGTATGTTTATTTCGTTTATTTTATACTGTTCAGTCGTTTGATGCTTATAATTCTAATGCCATTGTAAATCTTTACAGATTAATAAAATCAGTTATTGAATTATTAAAACCAACTTACAAATATATAATTTTCCTTGCGAAATACAAATTAAAACTCTGGTATGATTCGACCACGTCGACTAGAGGCTTGTTTATACTTGGACAAGATAGTACGTAAGAGGTAGTATGGGGAATTGTTTACTACCCGTTCACCCAACATTGGCACCCCAAGATAATTTCCCTGGTCCCTAGTAGTCGTGGTCGGACAGTACTGATCATATGAGATTGATAATACTCACATACCTCTGTCCCTACAAGCGTCGGCCTGATGTAGAGGCTGGCCGCTTCGGAGTGAGGCACCCACTCCTGGTCGATGGATATCAGCCGGCACAGGCACTTGATCAGCTCTTCTGGATCGAATTGTGGCAGGCCCGAGCGACCAGCTGACAAGTTCATCCTGGCCATGTTCAACTCAGGCCTGAATACTCGTATTTTCCCGTCGGCACCTCGGAAAGCTTTCATCCCTTCGAAAAGCTTCATGATAACAAACAGACAAAATGAAAATATTTTAATAAAGTCATTACGGAAACTTGTTACATTTTATGTGTTATACACCCCAACAAGAGACAGATAATATTTTAAACGTGCACTAGCCTATGTGAAAATTTTTTTCAAAAAAGGCTTTAGGCTCTCCAAAAATATTTTGTTTAATTTACATCACCAGTTTGCTGCCTACTCAGGATTATAAATGATATGATTTTTCAAAATCATTGTCCCACTCTTCCTCTATTGCATACCGAAATGCTAACTTCTCAAAAGTTATACTAAAACTTATTTTAAAAACTTGCAATAACACAAAAATTTCTATTCTCCATCGTACAAGAAAACAAGCTGTGTTTTGGGAGGTTGTATAGACTTGAGGGTTGCACGTTTCTTGTTGAATGAAGAATAGAAATATTTTTCAGAAATAAAAAATGGTGGCTGAGAAAAAAATTCGAAAATGACTACGAAGCCGCTATCTGAAGGATAACATGGAATCTTTAGAGAAAACGTTGGACGCTGGAAATACTGGAAGGAAGAGAAAAATAAGGGATGGTTGAGAGGCTTGATACCAATGCGTAGAGGAGTATTTGATGGATTAAAGGAAAACCTTGATCATATATGAAAGACTATTTTGCAATTCAACGAGACCACATCGTTAGTTTTATAGCATTGGTATTAATTTATAGTTGAAACGTCTGTGTAGTAGTGGCTATGGTCTTTTAAGCTGTGGTATTTCAAGGTCAGTCAGGACATGACGAATGAAGTGAACTTAATTTTTTGAGTGGCCCTATTTTAGACTGGCCAGATTCTATCCCGGGAGTGAAGGATTTGAAAAAGTAAACATATATTTAAAGACTACAGCGGGTGAGTCAAACTATTTTGACGAGGTTTCGTCCCTTCCAAAAAAATCATCAAACTTTAGCAAAGACTTGAACATAGATCAGTGGTATTCAGAGTTCTTAACAAAATCCCAAGATTAAAAAAAAATATGTACAATTACATTTTTATATATATAAAAATATTGTTAAATTACTATAATTGCATTCGTTAGTACAACTTCATTTTTCAAACTTTATTTAATCAATGAGTCTATGAGGATCTGAATAACCAAAAATGTTTTCGGGGAGGGGATTTAAATTTTTGGGGACGGGTTAAGAGTATTTGCAGTTTTTTGGGGGGAGGAGGAGATATGGGTTATTAACGATAAACTACAAAATATTTAAAGCAAATAAGGCGATACACATTATATGTGAACTGCATTTTGTTTTGTTTTTATTTCGTGGGTTGGGTCTATTTCATCAATCTTACCTTGGCTCCACCACAACAACCAGTTGATGTTTTGTACACAATTTTGTTTTGTGATAAACATACAGAGCATATTTGTCACAATAATCTAATAAATATTTTAAAAAACTCAAGAGTCTCGTAAGACTTTATTTAGTTTACATCAACTTGCTAACTTCACCCAACTTGTCGCTCAAACTGATTATATATAAACGTGTCCTCTGGCCAGCTCTGCTGTACGGTGCTCCGCTATATGCTCACTTGAACTGACAACACAGAGGAAAGTGGTCAGACATACCTCTCTTTAACTTAAGAGGTTAAAGAACGCCAGAACTGGCTAGGTGTGCCATTGGTGGGTAAGTTCATCCATCACACCAAGTCGTTGCAGCACCTCACAAACCTAGTGTTTAACACTATGCCCCACCACCCTTCTCGCACCGATGGCAATAAACTGTCGTGGAAAATTAGGTTAAGCTTTAGTTTACGTTTTTATTGTTAGAGGTAAGTTTTAAGTCTGTGATAAATAAGGTGAGTTCCATCACTTTTAATAAATTCAGTCCATTAATGTATAATGTACATCATTATACTTTTGTACAATGCACTATTAGTAGAAAACAGAATTTGTATAAAATGTAGCCAAGCTACAGGAAATATAATGAAGCAATTGTAAATATATATTAATTTTGTAACAAGGGGATATGGAAAAAAAAGTTTATATATACTTATTACATTAGAATAGATCGAAAATTATTAATATTTAAAATTACTAAGGAGGAACATACCTCGACTGCGTAGTGGAGGACTTTAGCGGCCGGGTGGAGCGAGATGTACTCCATCGGGCAGATTATCGGCGATTGCCAGCCCCCGGCCCGGACGTGGTACTCGATCTTCAGCATGTGATCGGTGAAGTGTTTGCCGAACTGCAGGGCCTTCACTTCCGGCTTGGGCTGTAGCCGCTCCGGTGATGCAAGTCTCACCGAAATATCTGAGAACTGTTATACATCTAATATAATTATGTCTTTCACAATATATAAAAAACAAAAAGATAATTGTTAATAAAAAACAAGAGTTGGTAAGCGAGTTTTCTTGGGGTAATGTTTTCATCAGCCTCTTACGCCAAGAGCCAAGGAGGTGGAATTATCTTGGTGCACAATGGACAACAGGCGAACCGAAACGGTGGCGTACCTTCGTTCAGTCGTAGGCAGGCTTAGGCCAAGCTCCGAAGTACTGGATTTCCTAGGAACGGATTTATGGAATTCCGTAGCAAGCTATTTGCGTGGAAGGAGACACGTGAGCTCACGCTGCGGAACATGTGCCCTTCTGTCCGACAAAGAACGCCAATATCTATAATCTGATATACTATTCAGTGTGATATTGTTATCTTACTACTTTTATTATTGCCAATTCTGCGACATTAAGTAAAATTCTATATAAAAGAAACCTCTCTTTATGAAACTTGGGGAGGAAAACATTCGTGTCTACAATTTTGACAAAAGTCTGAAGGCAATTACAGTCCATTTAAGCCCTAACAAATATTACCAAATATTAATCTGGGTGTCAAGATGTTTATTTGATTCCCTATCAATATGATCGAGTGTATTTTCTTAACCACCAATCCTTTTATTAATGGCTCTTTGTTTTCCATGGTGTTGGTTTTTATATTTAGTATCGGGGGATTAAAGGAATTTACCACGTAAAATACCATGCCTCTAAATCACTGTTTTAGTTCAAGTTGTGAACAGTTAACAGCTGATGACAGTTTTAATGACGTCTTGCGATTATATTAATATGATTTAGCTTACTATGAAATAAAATAAAACAAAAAACTTTACGATGAGAAGATAATTCTAATAACAATAAAACATGAATATATTGTTGTGATATTAGATATTGTGGAGTTTGTACATAAATATTTAATTTAACCTTGAATCAAGAAGGCAAACTCAAAGGTATAGTTGTTGTTGTATCATGATGAACACACACAGAATTACTCATCTAGTTTAGGCCCGTGATATAGTATAGTTGTTGTTTTATGAGAACACAGAATTATTCTCTCTCTAGTTTGGGATCAGCCTGTGATATATGTGTCTGAGTCAAGTGATGAAATAAAAAGTTCTGTAAGTTATTTGTTGTTGGCCTGGAAGTGGAACGGAAGAGAAGTTCTACCAGGAAGAAGAGTTAATTTGATTAAAAAAGAAGACCATTGAAGAAAAAAAATATAGACAAGTATAATTAATATAAGTTTCTTTTTGTTTATTTGTAATTAAAAATAATCTTTTGCCATAATTATTTTGTTTAAAAGAACCTTAAACAGCAGTTAATCACTAATAAAATAAATTTAAAGTTAAAAATAAAATTACGCTATCTTTTAAAAGAACGTAAATATTTTAATAATATACATGATGCGCTGTGGAGACTAGAGAATTAAAGTAAAATACTGATAGGATTTTAATAGATAATCTTAGGAAGAACTTTACGGGATTTGAAAAACAGAAGGAAATGGACGAATTGTTTGAGGTTGGGCTGGGAATGAGCGTCTGTGGGTCGTACGATAGAGCTCCGATGAACGAAATCTCTTGTTACGGGAGTGGATGGAGGATTTGAATTGAAGTAGTTGGAATACATATGGTGGATTTTCGGTTGATATGTCTAGGTAAAGGAAGGAAACTATGGACACTCAGCAGACCGCAGAAACCATCCCAATTTGGACTAACAGGTATGCGAGGAACTCTCGGTTAAGAAACGGTTTATGAAGAGTTTTATTCTGCCAAACACCACCCCTAGTCCGAGTTGGGAAGTATTAGAAAGGCTACAATGCATGGGGAAAAGGTTAAGGGAGTGGATGGTCTATTTAAGGGTGCGCTTGGCAAATACATACAGCCACACAGACCTAAATAAGACGAGTCTCCAAATATGGTTCACAGTTAAGTCTCTCCATCCAGGCTTGCCAAATTTATGTTTTGTTTTTTTTTAAATATAAAATTAAATAATAATCTATCAGACGGGCAGCGACCGCAATCGGTTTCTTCTGCACACAAAGGTTAGATGGTTATCAAGCAGAACGGTTTTGAAGAGCTCTTTGAGAAACCTTGTTCATGACAAGACACAAATTAGAACTCTCTCCTCGCGCTACTAATGACCTCTAATCAGTGAGATAAGTGTTTTTCTGATATTTTTGAACTGCATTCCAGGCATACAAGCTTTGACTGTACACACGATTACTACAATTTGAGAAAATAATGGTAGCTTTCCATAAAGCCTAATAATATTAACCAAAGGGAGAGGATCTACTTTAAACTAGTACAGGGGAATCGTTTTATTTATCTTATACAATCGACCGGAAGTACATTATGTTTAGCAAACATACTTAACGCCTTCATGCATATATTCTGTGTTAGATATGAAGACGGAAAGTATGTTTAATAAATAAAATAAATTTTAAAAAAGTAGTCCTCGATACGCATACTAGATTTCAGATACTATTTTAGCTTTATATTTGAATTCTTCCCCATTAAGTGTTCGGAACCGGCAATAAAAATCAAATAATTAATGTGGCTCAATTCCAACGGATTTGGTAAATATTTTGGCTATTTGCAATATTTATTTTCAGTAATCTAGGTGGATATAAAGCCAATTCGCACCAGCAATCAAGTCAGCTCAGATCAAATCATGCCAAGACTATGCACTATGCACTATGCACGTAATCCAATGACTGCACTTAAGGGAAGGCAGTTCGACCCGAAGATACACGCACAACCTACCTCCAACTACGGTTCAAGACGGGAGTGCTCCTGACTTGACCTAACCGAACCGCTATCATGAACGTTTGGCAGCCAAGTCAAATCAACACGAATGAAGAACTTCTCACCATATAGTTTGTTCGGGATTTCAGTGAATCGTGTTATGTTATTTATAAAAAATGTCGCGTTTCATCTCACAAAACGCTAGTGATGGAGATCTCTAAAATATACTACATTGTAATTCTATAAAAGTACGGCTGAGAGGCCGACTACAAACCATTGCCTAGGTACCCCTAGGCTCCACCCTCGGTAGACTCACTACCTTCCTGATTCCACCCGCCTCCTTTAGGCATTCCACATCCTATATCCTTCTCATACATCCTTCAAATAGGGAACTCCCCTTAGTGAAAGGCACTCATTAGCCCAAAATAATTTTCCTTTATTTTTCCCACATCCTATTTTATAAGTTTAAAAGCTAAGATTAAAAAAAAAAAAACTATAAAAATAATCCAAAAGTATCTTTGATATTGACTAAACTTTATTCCCTTCATCCAAAATCAGAGCGATTGATCATTAACGAGTGAGCAACTGAAATGAAAGGTTTCTATGACTTGTGACCTCATAGTGTGAATCCTCCTGGTAAAATCCTGGATCGTGATTCAGATATCCGACAGTACGTACACTGATTTCTAGTTCGATTCGGCCTTGAATATTCAGTTTTGTCCAAAAACAGTAGTTGTATACATCAAGTTCAAACTATACAAATGCTCTAATAATAAACTCTTGTTCGTCATCAATTGAAATTCTGACAATGCTCGACAAATAGCCAACAAAATATGATTGCTCTCATCTGACAAAGAATGATCTCATATTACAAAGAGACTGTTCGGTTCCGTATCATTTATTGCATAGTTATGTCCCAGCTATTCAGACCTGCACCATAATATTTAATTGATGACTGATATTTCATTTTATATAGCATACATGCTTGTCAAGTAGCTAATATTACAAAATTATATTCAATAGTTAAAACGGCAGTGGCCTCGTGACCTGCTATAACTAAGTGATAGTGGGAGTTCTGGCAATGGCCAGTTTCTCTAATCATGTCCTGAGCGTCTGTGGCTCTCGCGCTCTTGGTCAGCCTCCGCTGGCTCTTATCCAGTGACGTAGGGGCGTGGGGGAATCCCTAAGACTCCGCTTCCTCCTTCGCATGCGAGGGAGGTGACAACCATGTGGACTTGGGGGGCCTTTGGGCTGTTTGTAAATATTGTATGAATGAGCGAGTGAATGATGAATTGTAAATATGGTATGAATGATGACATTTATCTCAATTATTCATTGCCTAATAAAAGGCAGATTGTAATTTTATCTTAACAAAATTGATTGATTGACAAAATATTCAATAGTTCCAGACAACTGTTGAGTAAACCTAAATTT
The DNA here is from genome assembly GCA_930367205.1 of Acanthosoma haemorrhoidale. NCBI lineage: Eukaryota > Metazoa > Arthropoda > Insecta > Hemiptera > Acanthosomatidae > Acanthosoma > Acanthosoma haemorrhoidale. The sequence goes on along the minus strand of OV884009.1, from coordinate 79,773,739 downwards.
AGATATTTCTATAAATTTATAAATTCAAGTTCACTCTCTTCGTGTCACCTTATTTCAAATGTTGCATTTTGCCCTCCCTTTCTGTATATGTATTTTAATTTTTAATTAAAAGGTTGCTGGTCAATTGGGCAAAGAATGAATGCTTGTATCAACAGGTACTTTTCAATGTTTTCTGAACATGATACACCCTCTACTAAGTGCAATTAATCTATTTATGCTTCAAAGGACATCCCATCTCTCAATAGAAAATAAACTACTAATCTACAAAGTTATACTTAAACCAATCTGGACATACGGAATAGAGCTATGGGGGACAGCAAAAAACATCAAGCGTATCCAATCCTTTCAATCAAAAGTCCTGAGAACAATAGTAAATGCCCCTTATTATGTCAGAAACAAAACCCTTCATAACGACCTTAATATACCCTACATTCTAGAACTCATCCCTTCCAAGTTTATGAAATTCCACAGTACCCTTTCCAACCACCCTAATCCTGTAGCACAGTCATTGCACTGCGCCTCTCATCCCTATAATCCTCCTCGGAGACTGAAACGGCAGTGGCCTCGTGACCTGCTATAATCGCGTGACAGTGGGAGTCCTGGTAATGGCCAGTTTCTCCAATCATGTCCTGAGCGTCTGTGGCTCTCGCGCTCTTGGTCAGCCTCCGCTGGCTAGTACCCGGTGACGTGGCTAACGGAGGAGCGTGGGGTACTTCCCAAGACTCCGCTTTCTCTTCGCATGTGGATTTGGGAGGTCTCTGGGCTGTCTGTAAGTATTGTATGAATGAGCGAGTGAATGATGAACTATAAATATGGTATGAATGTGATCATTTATCTGTATTATTATTGCCTTATAAAAGGCAGATTGTAATTATAGCACAATAAAGGGGCAGCTATTTATGCAAAAGGATAACCAAATCCAAGGATAATAAACAACTTTGCTGCTACGTGTCTTTCTTTCCTAAATATTGCTGAGACTACTTCTGTAATTTATATATTTGAAACTGTATTTGTTTGCATTCCTTCTAGATAGATAGATGTGATTTGTTTGTTTTCCGGGTACATCCTTATGCAAAAAGTCCTCCTACGATTTGTATCACCTTTGTTGACATAAAAAATCCATACAACTAGTAAGTTGAAAAAATATTACTTGTATTTCCAGTGAATCAAATACTTTAAGAAGGACACAATGACGAAATATTTGTATCCTCTTATTGCCGAGTCTGAAAGGAGAGGCTATACTTTCACATTGTATTTCTCCCGTTGTCTGCGGGGCGTACGATTGTGGCCGTAAAAATGAGATAATCGATCAGAAGGTATATCAAACAATATTTTTATTTAGTCAAAATATAAGTTTTTTTTTTATAATTATTTAACAACTATTTAGCTGACTGACTTTGAGGCGTTCTAATCCAATATACTATTTTTTTTATTATTATGTGATTGAATAATGACCCTTTATTATTTTTCATGTGCTTACTTTTATTTTTAGCATCATGGAACAACAATCCAAAAATATAATGCCTCTAATAACATCACGCAATAAACTGAAGTCGCGTACAGGGTGCTAATGGCAATTTCAATGAAGTCTTGTCATTATAGTTAAAAAAAAATTAAATGCTGTTAACACATTTTTTAAAAACTATCTATTACCAAGTAATTAGTTAATATTTAAACATTTTTCATGTCGTTGCAACATTAAATGGGATCACTATGTAACATTTTATGTATCCTTTTTTTTTTTTTTTTTTTTCCCCTTCTGTTTTTCTTTCTTCTTTTTTTTTTTTCACCCTACCTGAGAGGCTGAGCCTCAAACGGGCTTACATTTTATGTATCCAGGTCGAACATGGCCAGAACACACTGGTCAATAAATAAGTATAAATTTTTTTGGGAAAAAATAAGTTATTTAACGATTTCGTTCCGAACTCAACTATGACAATTAATGACGTTTACTATATGGTGTCTCCATTACTGTTACCAATATATTTTATAATATTGTAAAGTATTGTTGCTTTACGTAATCTTCTGTTGAGTATTTTATAAGTGTACTAGCCTTGAGCAACAATGGAAAAATATATGTGATGAAGATGATGCTACGACGAGATGATGTATGACGACCCCTAAGGGCGAAGGTAAGTTGTGAAGGTCCCTTTCGAAAACGGTGATCTCAATGCCACGAGCTATGTGGTCATGAGGTCATCTTGAGCCATCAGAGTCGTCAAGGTTAACTGATGATTCCGAAGAAGATAAAATCCGTGTTAGTAAAGAATCATTCTGCTTTCGGAAATATGGATTTTTATTAATGACATGTGTGTAGGAAAAACCCTCTACGCATACCTGAACGTAGTTACTAGCAAGAAGTTGAAATTGAACCTGCTTCAATTATTCTGTCAGAATTTAAGGGGCTTATGAGTACCAATAGGTAAACTCTCAATTTTTTTTGACTTTATAATAATATATATACGACTTATATAATAATATATGATAATAACGTAAGGACGATTTTTCGTCGACGAGGAAGGATCATGATGATTATTTTAGAAATCCTTATCCCGTTCAGTGTGGTTAAAAAAAAAAGGACCTAATGGATTAAATTCCATGAGAAATATCATTCTTTTAATGATATTGTAATAAAATTTGTCTCAGTAAAACAATTTTATATTTCTAATTTCTAAATAGTGTTTTTGTATTATAGTATCCATCCCTTGATACAAATTAGCCAAAATAAAAATTTAGTAATATCGTCTAATGAGTTTTTATTCGGTAAAACATAATTATTCCTTTGGTGCATAAGCAAAAAAAAACCCATGCGCAAAATAAGGTAAGTCATAATCAAATGTGGTTAGCTCAATATGTTAAATTGAAAAATGTTATAAAGTAATAAATTCTTCATACAAACGGTTTTATATTTTTCCAGGATCAAAATTATTTTAACACTCCAAAATCTATGCCCTAAAATCATTTAAAATGTCATTCCAATATTTTGGAACTGTTATAAAACTTAAAAGTGCTCTCCTGAAAAGTCAATTTCAAACATATTTGTTTTTCACAACCATCACAGAATGATAACCCACTAAAGTTCTAAGAGATCGTACGTATTATTGACCAGGGCTCTAATTTGGATACATCTTATTCTTTTCCTGAATCTATCGTGCCACTTAGCTACCAAGATCGGACCTGAGTTTTTCCGGATATACATACTCACAGTTTCGTACTGCAGTCTGCTACAACTTCCTAAGCACGTAGTTCAAATACCTTGACTCCCGCCTGGAAGACGTGCCCAAACCACTTGAGGTGATGTTTTTGAAGGACCTTACATAAGGTACACAGTCCATATTGTCTTCTTAAAGCTCCTGTTGTCTTCTATTGTCCTGCTTGCTCGAACACCCGTTGTGTCCAACTACCCAATCGAACAGCGAGATACAGACTTCAAAAGTAGCGCTTCTGTATTCAATTCTCACTTCCCAATTAGCATCGTGGGTACCTGGCAGTATGAGCGTTTTGGCCTTTTGAACAAGGATTGATTATTGGCCGATTCATCATATTTAATTGACTGATTACAATGCGAAGCGGTCGGTGCAACTCCCTTACGTACATGCATGACATTGCTTGGTTGTGAGTCCTTCCCTTTTTAATTATTTACACCATCATTCATACAGAGGTCAGAACCTGTTCAGAAAATAGCTACTACAACAATGCAGCATATTCCAATACCCTACAGTTGCCCTGGGTACTCTCCTCTTGCAAAGCTTCATTCATCACTATATTGAAGATAAGGGGGACCAAACAGTCCCCCGGTTTCTCTCTTTTAAAGGACCTAAAGGGTTTGACTCATTTTTAAACGCTATCATACATCATACAGCCAGGCAGATTAGACATGCAGAGGAAAACCACCAAGTACCTGAGTGAGACAGGTTGAGACAATCTTCCAGCACCTTGAATGAAAGAGAAGATATACTTTGCAAAGACGGCACTGACCCATCTCAAATGATGTAAAGCTCGTTAGGGCAGTGTGGAGTGGGAAGACTGATAAGGCGGATGCTCTTCCAGGCGAACAGACATTATCAGAAGAAACAAACACCTATGTATTTGTTTTAATGATCTGTAAGCTCATCATTTTGTGTTTTTTGCTTACAATTTTTTTTTTGTAAATATTTACTGACTCATTTTTTTTGTGATAAATACCTCAATGGTATTTCTAATAGTGCAAAAGTTTATTATGATTGAAAGATGTGCATTATATCATTCCAAATTTTATTAATTAATAGTTTGTTGCAAAGCTCAGTGCGATATCAGTCCTTTATGAGCCAAAATTTGTTGTGCCATTCAAATAAAAAACGTAAATAAATTATACCTATCAATAATATATAAACGAACTGCGGCTTGATAAAACTTTAAAGATGTTCAAAAAGTGAAACGAGCTCGTCTAACCAAAGAGTAATCAGTCTATTCCGAGCTGATGTGAAAAATCAGGCAAATTGTTTCGTTTTTAGTCAGAATACACAGACGGATGAAAGAGGATCGCCCTGTACCTAAATGAATGTAGTGCTTCTTCTTGAAAGGGCTCATCATCCAAGGCTCTTCGGTCCTTTAAGAACTTAAAGGATCTGTAAGATCCATTTTGATCTATCAAACTCTGCCACTCATTCCTGTCCATTGCCGCATTTCTCCAACACCTAACGCGTACCCTCCCTAAGTACTGACTAGAAGTAGGCAGAAAGGATACCATCCCAACTCGAAGTAGTGCTACGAAATGGGGCAGTCTCTGGGGATCCCGAGTATAAATCTTAGGAAACTGTTGAATGAAGCCCTCTTACACCAATATCTTGCCTTTCTCTGGAAATGCTTTAATTCTGAGGTTCTTCTTCTGGTAGGTATTAGGTCTACCGCAGCATTTTCTTGCATTAATTTTCCTTAGTGACCATTGCTCCCCATTTGAACTCTTGGCAACTCAGGAATTCCCTATCCATTAGTTGAATCGATCCCTGTCTTTGTTAGGATCTGTTCCTATATGTTTTCTAGCCATTGGTCAGAAGTCCTCTTATACTCACTGTATGGTGTACGTTTCCTCCAGGGCTCTTGCGGATGGGTCTGAAGATTGTTTCCATTGAACAAGGTGGTCGCATTGTCTCAGAGCACTAATAAGTTAGTGCCATTAATTGTGTTTTGTAGCTTAACCCTGCCCTAAAAGGAATATATTATTGATTAAAATCGTTATTCCTTCCTGAATTTCATTACTGCATTATATTTAGATGCAGGGGGACATTTAATATATTCACTATAACATAAATAAAATATTCCTTTAAATGGATTCCCGAGCTTTGAAGTACCCGTAATTAAGAAAAACAGTTTGTTGGTTTTCATCATATTCAAATGTTACCAACAAATACTTATCAGGTAATACTTGATTCATGGTATGAGAGCTAATTTGGGAATCAATAGTGCAGCTATAGAATTCAAGGACAATACGGTGTAAAAACTGGATCCTTCTAATTTCTAATTTATTTAAAGTTTTAAGTCATATTTTAGTGGATAAACATGACCAAGAAATTATGTTCATTGAATAACCTCCAGAAAAATTGTGAATAATTATAATTTTAATTCAGAATCCCAGTTTTAAAAATGTTTCAATGGGATTATTCAAAAAATGTAAACTTATTTATTACTAAGCGATTATTTTATTGGGAATTTTTGTGAAATTTTTATAATCCTGTATGAAAAGACAGTATATTTTTTTTTGTGTTCGGCACATTTATTACTTTTGTTTTATTTCGTTTTTCACTCAATATTTTACCATTATTGCCATTTCAACTTAATGGATAGTAAAAATAATAGATTACCCAAATAATTAATTTAACATAATAATAAAGAGTTCTCGAAATTGTAGCAATAATAAACAATTATAACGCTGGACACAATCGGTGATTTATAAAATAGTAATTTATCATTATTGTATAATATATATTAGGCAAGAAAAAAATGGTACCAAAATCTGTTAATACAAAAAACATCTACAAACCTCTGTTATACGAAAAACTTATTTAAATTAAATTATTAAATAATTAATTATTTAAATGAAAAACAATTTTTTTATACTTCATAAGAGGAAGAAACCCTACCCGGGTTTAAGGGGGAGGTTGTACAGACTTGGGAAGAAATATTCACCACGTTCCCTCGGAAATTAGACAACGAACTTATTACAAAAATCATAATTAGCAAAAATAAAAAATCACCAAGAATTGTTTTTATAAAGAGACAATAAATCCCTAAAAACTTATCTTACAGATAATAGATTACCTCAAAGTAACAGTTAAGTAACAGATAAAGTAGCAGATAACCTCACTGTAAGCCGCTCGGGTGCACGAAACAGACCAGTACCAAAAAATTAATAAATTAAATGATTTCTGGTAGTCAGCTACCTTAATTCTTTTAGGATCTTCTCCAGAGCGCAATAATTCATGCACTAAATTATGTCAAGATATTTATTAATTTTTACAAGAGCCCTTGGGAATCAAAACATTGATGACTTCAAAATAATATTTCAAATCCTTTTTTGACACTTTAGTAAAGCCTTGTTCCCACGACGCGTTGCTTCACGAGCCTTGAGGTGCTCGAGTACTCCCACCTCATTATGAACTACTCGAAAATTACTTCTACAAACTCAAACAGGACGTGGGAACAGATGATGAACCGGACTGGCTTGTCATCTGGCGGATGTCAGAAGAATCGACCGACGGGAAAGAATAAGCCATGACAAGTCTTTACGTTCCCACGGCGCTAGGTAAGACAAACTTCAGACAAGGCTGGCCAAGCCAGGTGTTGTGGGAATAATGCTTAAGAACTTTCTAGTTTCTCTTCATGTTTCCTTTATTTAATCATTTACCCCAGTCCATGTTTCGTGCACTATTATATATCCAAACTAGAATTTCCGAAGATAAAATTGTGACTTGTGTTTTCAGAGAGTCAATATTTCTTATTAGTACATGGGTTCTTTAAATATAGTTGCTGGACGCCATAGAGCCTCAAAACTAAAATATGATTAATACGTAAAACTAAAATATCCACTTGTATGAAGGAAAAGACGAACAACAAAAAAACTACAACTAATCACGGCATTTTAAAACACTGCTGGAATTAAGGATTGAATGGAAAGGTGCCAGCCAAAGGAATTTGTTCGATAAAAGGTGCTCGGAGTACGACTGCGCCTTGGATGAAACGCTTCAATGCTGGGAATTCCAGTCTTCATGAAACGCATCGGTCAGGTCATCCTTCATTTAGTTCTCAATGATGAGTATAATGATGAGATTGTAAGCCAGGATGTCTCATGCTTTATGCTCAATAGCTTTTTTAACGACCCAGTACTAAGCTCAACAATATTCATATTTTATTGGTTAAGTATAAGTCAGGGCCGGAAGAAGTGGTTTGGATTTGCCATCGGGTATAGACACGAAATATTTAATAAAAGATATGTATTTTCGTGATGATATCTAAAGCTTGTTATGGTACAATGCAATATTTTGTTGAAAATCTTCTTTAATGAGGGACCATTTGTTTTGAATGAATTTTATTTTGTTCCCTTGTTATTGGGTTTACTAAATTTTTCGCATGTTTATTTTTATCATTTAATTAAATATATCTTTATTGGAAAAATAGTAATATTTTAGACAGTGCTTTTTCTGTTTCTGTTTATACTTGTTACTTTTCTGGGGGGAAAAGGCACAGTAGTAATCACATAGCTCACTTATACAATAATTGTTAATTGCTTTGGACGAGGTCATGAGGCTACCTCTTCCTTGTTTTTGATTTCATATATTTATTTATTTAAATTATTACATATAATAAATTTAGTAGTATTATAAACAGTCCTCAGAACGTAAGTATGTACATATCTTGCTACTTTTTTTGTGGGGAAAGGCTCACTTGTCAAAACCACTTCGAGCTAACACAGAGCTAAGTTTTAAACATAATATGAATTAGTTTGGAGGTCACGAGGGAACCTCCACCATAAATATATATATTACATAAGCAGTGATTAGAACTTCTGTTTGTAAAGTATTGTTGATTTTTGTCACTCCCGTTATAACTATGTTTAACAAATAAAGAATGATTATATTTTAGTGGCAACTAAAATATATAATAACTCTGCTTAATAAAACTATTAGGACAGTGTCAGTTTCTTCAGGAGCCTGGACAATAACGATGGATGATGAATATACTCTACAATTCACTAAAATAAATCCGGAAGAGTTCGGACTGATAAAGAGTTAAGGAGGCGTACCAGTGATGATATACTTGAACAAAAACAATTGCTTGGATAAGATGGGACATCTTGCAGGAAGTAACAGGAGACTGAACGTCACCTCCTGGAAGCTTCTATGCTGGTAATTGGAAGATACACTCCCGAACAAGCTGAAGGAACACCGACGTCTTAAATGAATTAGGATGAATGATTTGGTACATACTGATGCGTTTGAGTCTTCAGTGTATACTAGGCCATCGCATTCCAATTTCCTAATCCAGATCCAGTAAACAGGAATAGAAGGAAGAACAGTCATTAATCCTTCTAAAAAAAACTTTTTTTTTTCTTTTTCACATGTTATTACTGATATCTCAGCAATGGTTTTATCTGACTGAAATACTTAATCCTTATTAATGAACGCATCTTCACGGCCCTGAAGAATAAAAGATCTACTTCAGTGACCGAACAACACTGTGTCACTCTTGATTTCCTGATGTCATCTAATCCTATTTTATCCTTATCCATTTCCTGAATACTCCTCCAGCGGATTACAGGTGACCAGTTGTTCCGAGGATGCGGGCCTTCAATGTTGGAGCAATTGCCCGCATAAAGTAACTACAATCCAGGATCGCATTGCGAGCCTCGGTAATCGGATTGGTAATCGGGAACGGACAGTTCCCTAAGGAGGAATGAGGCCGGGGTTAGTTGAGGGAATACTCAAGCATTGTGTAGGAATAATTGGTGTTAGCGAGACTAAAAAGAAATGGAAAATGGTGAACAAACGATACACACTATGTTAGGACGAGTCTTAAATTAGAGAGCAAAGCTTACAGTAGGTATATTCTATGAGCCCTGAAACAGAAACAACGGTATTAAACTGGAGCGAGGTTTCTTCAAGAATAGTAAGTAAGTAAGTATAAATTTAAATATAGGACTCAAAATTGGGATTATACCCCAAGGAAAGTCGAGCTTCAAAACCACGCGGAAAACTGAGAGATGGAATGATAAGGTAATAATCCTGGGCTATTTGAATGCGAGGATAGGATGTGATACAGTGTACGAGGAATTATTGGACCTTATGGGGGAGAAACCATACTGAATAGGAATGGAGAGAAAGTTATGGACTTTTAATTTTTACTTTAGAACAATATAGGTATGTGAAAAAATGAACTTGTCTGCGAAGATTTGAACACGGTAGGAATGAGGAGGTAAAGCGTAAAACAGAAGGTGATATCCTGGTAATAAGCAGTATCAAGAGGTGGTTATAACATGTAGAATATAATATAAAATGCTATAGGACCAAATGCTCATTTCGCACATGCTGAGCGTGGTTTAAATATCGATTTGAAATGTAAATAAAACTACTTTAGCGGAAACTAAGGAAACTAAGCGCAGAAAAAAACGCATACAAATCATGAATAGCATACGTTTTCATACATGAGTGATAAACTACATAAGGATACGCCAATGATTTTATTATATTCTTGAAAGTAATACTCTAAACAAATACACTTTTTTTATGTATTAGATACACTTTCTTTATGTATGTAGTAGTAACCATTAGGAAGTCACAAAAGATTATATAAATAAATAATGATTAATGAGATACAGTACCTAATTTGACATTTAATTTTCAACAGTTTATATTGTATTTTATTCAAAATATTTAAACATTTCTTTATACATATATGATAGCTATTTTTAATTTTTTCTATAAAATAAAAATATATGTACGGGATCTCTATGGCTCTGATTGCGTAGAGCTCTAGTCACAACATGATTATTGTAGTAATATTTCTCGTTTTCCTTAAACTCTCTTAAAGTAAGTATTTCCGGGCAGAAGCCAAAGTAACTTGAGTAAGAAACCTAGGCAAGTTAAGTGTCTCTCTAAAAAGAGTTTTTGAAAAACGTTACTGCCTCGCAACCAAACCCAAGTGGGATTTTCTCAACCATCTACATCGTGCTATATTGCATGGATGAGTGCAGGTTGCATTTTTTTAGTTTATTATTTACATAATTTACAATTAGGCTCAGAAGCCCAATAAAATGCCACATCGTCTAGTCACTGGGACCGTATAGATGTGTACACTGTACTATTTTTTTAGTGATAGTGCAATGGGTGATGGAGTTAACATTAGGAAAAACCTTCATATAAAGAAAACAAATTGACAAAAATAAAATATAAAAGAGATATGTAAACAAAAGTAATTAAGTAGAAACGACATTTAATCTGGTTAATGTTCTTCCAACAATGTTTTGTGCGTTTGTCAATCTGTAATTTGTGGGAATGCTTACTGAAATTGTCTATTTATCTTATTTATGGGTTTCGGAAATGGACGTTCTCTGCCTGGGTGTGTACATACTGTTGGATTGTTGGTAATTGTAGGCATGGACGTGTATCGAGGGTAATTGTTAATTATACTGATGTTTTCTACGACATCCGATTATCAGTAATTTGTAGTACGACTATAACTTCAAACCGGTGCAGTATTTGTAATTTAGAACGGATAAATGCTTTTTGTTGTACTAACTTGTTTTCAAGGGTCAGTTTTGATTTTTTTGCGGGGGTAGGGTGAGATTTTCAGTTGTCTTCCATTTATTGTCTACGGGATCCATGAATGTGATGGAAAGGTCTAAAGGTAGTGCGTAAATAAATAAACGCTAAGCGATAGATGACCAAAATGATTTTTCTGCTAGGAGTATTTTGAATTGAAGGGTACCAGTGTGGAATCGAAGCTTGAAATGAAGGAAGTGCTGAGGTTTCCTGCCGAATGCTAACGAATTAACCAAACTAATTTTCTGTGGTCTGCGTACCGATATCCACTCTCAGACCCCAGTCTCGTCGTGAAGGGTTTTTTATTTCTCCTGTCTAGACGGATGTCAGGAAATATTGAAGTCTACATTTTTGAGTGATGACGCAATGACTAAGTAAAAAGATCTATCTATTTCCATTCTATTATTTCTGTTATCTGAAGTTTGTTTATTTTTTTTACAGTGATAATAACAAATCATTATTAACTTTTCAAAAATAATGTATACGAATTATACAACGGTTTAGTGACTTACCACCAATACTCTGCTCACAGAACGGTTCACAAAAAAAATTTAATGTTGGGAAAACTGACAAAAACCGTACTAAATAGCAAAATTATGTGAATGATACCTGAAAGAATAATATATTAAAATAAGTACGATTATCGATATTTTAGAATGACTTGTTGGGCTATTGTAATGAAATATGTTTGGTTCTCTTATGGACGTAAATTTAAGTGTAATTTCCTATTGTTTTAATTCCGTTGTAATAAGGGTAGTAATTTATGATTCTAAAACAATTATTTAGAACGATTTGAGTAATTTTTACTCCATCGCCAGCTAATGGGCACCCATACATTTGAGTTTGTTATTTTCGGAAACAAATATATCTATATTTCAGGCCATAACAACAAAGTGCTTTTAGATAAATGACAAATATGTTTTTTTTTTTTTTTAGTTTTCTTGGAAAGAAATTTACAAAACGTATTTCAGAAGTTTAATATTAACCCTGATGTGTCTGTTAAATTTTATTGTGGTGCTGTACTTAGGTTTGAATTCTGCAGCCATACGTCCAAGAAGTTTTCACAAATAAGTCACAAAGCAAAAATTTCCAATGCTAGTACACAAAACAATACGAGAACTAATCTCGTGCTATCTTTCACATTACTGGAAATTTTATTCAAGAACAAAAAAATTCTATGAAAACAAAATTGGTTTATTTTTCTATGAGGTTGGTGAAGAAAATATGTTGGAAATTCATAGCTAATAGCCTATTTAAATAGCTAAACGTCAATAGCCTACTGATCGATAGGCTAATTTTCCAAAATAGAAATTCCCTAAGTTTTGAGCCCGAAACTTCCTGATTTAATTTAAGCTATTATATCGCTTGTTCTACCGTGCCCCCCCCCCCAACACTCAAGGCAAAAAAAACAGCGTCCCTGAAATTATGAAGAACGTTTCGGAATGAACGCGGATTCGAAAAACCACCGAGATAGATACAAGCAATCTTCAAATTGATATACAAATTATCTTTAATTTTATCCGTTACATTCGTAAAAAAAAATATCAAGAGTGGATCAATAATAATTAGAAGCACTACAACTTATGCTCAAGCACCGTACTCTCAAAAAGTCGAGTACCAAATCCGTCTTCCTCATTCTTCAGATAAAGACATATCTAAAACTCTATACTAGTGGACAGAAGCTTCTCTCGCCTACACTAAACAAGAAAGTTGTTGATCTGATTATTGATCGTTGCAGGCTGTCAAACGGAACGAACATGTGTATTATGTATCATATATTAGTATTGTATCATATATAGTTATTGTATAGTTGCCTAATCCCAAGGGAAAGCACAGGTATATTAGGATAAAATAAAAATTGAGTTGATCTTGCCTCATAAGGACACTTGTGTAGAACAGAAAAGTAGTTTTTTAAGATCATATTACTAGACCGATAATCATTTTTCTGTCACGATCCATAGAATGAATTGGGTCACTCCGAAACTTATAACCCACCTTTTATTCCATTGACGGGAGCGTAAATAACAAAAAAACTGATAATTATATTAATTTATTCAATACTGATACAATAATCTTACCTTGAACGACTGGGCACCAGCTGCTTGCGAGAATAATCGAATAAATTGTTTATTCATTCTGCAATCGGACTGAAAAGAAAACAATGAGCGAAATTAGTTGTGCAATTTAAACAAAATAAAATAACTTAATATTAAAAAAAAAAAAAAAAATGATTGTGTCGTTTTTGGCCGAGTTTCTGATAAATATTAATACCGCGTGGACCGCTGAAGTCCCTATAAAAGTTTTAATGGGCAACTAAGCCTTGAAATAAGTCTCGCTTAGGTCGGTAAATATTCCTGAGGGCTTCCAGGAACTCAGAAGTTGCCATTTGGTAGTTAACTCACTTGCAAAATAATAAATATTAAAAAAAAAAAAAAAAAAAAATGTGTAGATTAAAATTGCTCCAATAATCTCGGAGTGAATTCTTGTATTTACAGGCCAAATAAGATCGTGTTATCGCAACTACGTAGCTATGTAAACATCTATCGCATTTTTTTTTTCTTCGAATGAGAGTTTTTCTACCAATTAATCTACAAAATTTCTTTTGTTTTTGTCAATACAGCATTCATTTAGATAATAATTTTTATCGAATGTGAAACTAAAACTAATATCCAAAGACACGTAGAATTTTATATTCCATTTTTATAGTTATTATAGGCCACACCTATTAATTGATGAGGGATCAGTAATATTGTCGTTGCTATAGCATTCTTACTATATATAGTAGTATACTATGTACATGTTGTGTCTAAGGTATTTAAAATAGTTTCCAACACTGTTCAGTAGGGTAAATTACTGTTCAGTAGGGTACATTACTGTTCAGTAGGGTAAATTACTGTTCAGTAGGGTAAATTACTGACTTTAATATCATGATTGCTAATAATTTACATTTTTTGAAAATTCTTGAAATTATAATATCTCTTTAAAACAGTTCACAGTTTTGTGTTCATAATTTCAACTTTTACACCACCCCTGTTCGACTTATTGTTAGTATTCGACATGAAATCTAAAATGCAAGTTACACCGAGTGCCCCGATAAAGCTAAAAAATCATTGTTCATATCAATTTCAATTAACCCCAATTAAAAAAATACGAATCCCCTATCATTTGTGTCGAATATCAGATTTCAAATCTTGACCTATTTATTGATAATATGTAATTTGAGACTGCCTTCATTAATATCCAATTAGTATATAATTAGCTATAAGTTAATTAATTGGTATTTTAAAATACAATTTATCTTAAGGTTATTTACCCAATGATGTATATTGCACTAAAATTATTTAACAAATTTTAAGAAATGAAACTCAAAATTGTTGTTGAAGAATATATATTTGCTTTTTGGATCAACCTTTATTTATTTATTTACGTAAGCACTAATCCACTGACACGTGTGCATCTATCGATTTTTTTCTTCCTTGTCTGCGTCTAATGTAAAATAATTATAATCTGTAAAATAATATGAATAAATCTTTGCGTTCATCATGGATGAACCAGTGTTACAATATTTTTATTGTCGAGCAATTTAGGACATGGCCTGTGGCCACTGACATCCCTACCTCATTATTTAGCGACTGTCACGATTGTTGACTATGAACATTGTTCGAAAATCGGTCTAGTGTAATATCCTAAAACACCTTACATATTGTACAGTGTCTAAAGCTGAACACAGCAATCTTTTACACGGCGTAACGTCTGAAACTAGCGTCCCACCAATTACCTACAAACTTACGAGCTGAACTAGTGGCTGCCTCCGTACTCAACGAATTTATACAAAGCAGTTCAACGTGAAATAAATGGTTTCTAAGCGTGGATGCAACAAATTATTTGATTTGTAAAAAAAAAGTGCCGTTTTGACAGTCCTAAGACAAGTTAAAGATACAATATATCCTTTAAAAGAATTTTTTTCTCTTTATATTGAGTTAAAATTAGTTAATAAAAACGTGAAGTCTCTCTCAAAATATCGTTATGTTGATATTACATTAACAGCCGACATTTCGCCTATTTCCGACAACCTCAGGACTACAATTCAAACTGGAAACGTAAATTTACATATAAAGAAGACATGCAAAACACTTAATTTAATAAGTGATAATATTGGGAAAAAAAGAACAATAAGAGACAGGCAACAGAAAAAGAAGAAATAAAACTATATGAAAAACAATTATTGTTTTCAAAACAAGGATTTACCGTCTTTCCAAACCCTCCTCGGAAGCTAAAGTGGCAGTGGCCTGGTGGCCTGCATAAATACGTGATAGTGGGAGTCCTGGCAATGGTCAGTTTCTCCAACCATGCCCTAAGTGTCTGTGGCTCTCGCGTTTTTGGTTATCCTTCAATAGCTTGTATCCGGTGACGCTGCTGACGGAGGAGGAAAAAAAAAAAAGAGAGGAGCCAAGGACCCCGCTTCCTCTTTCGCATGCGAGGGAGGTGACAACCATGCGGAGATCTTTGGGCTGTTTGTAAATATTGCATGAATTATCGGGTGAATGAAGAAATGTAAATATTGAATGAATAAGATCGTTGATTACTTATCGCCCAATAAGGCAAACTGCAATTTTATTGCAATAAAGGTGGTTGTATGTATTATGTACAGTCCCTCCCAATTTTTATTTGTATCCTCAGGATTTAGTATGATATACTGTTTTCCAGCACTAAATATCAACATTCTTTACATGATGCAGGCATTTCCAGACATTATTGTACCAATATTGTGCACCGATTCCGGTATATGATGTTAAAAGAATGAGAATGATATGTATTTAAAAATATTACATCATGCGTAGTCCTAAGGGTGCCTGAGTAGACGAAACGCTGACCAATGTAAAAACAAAAAGAAAACTTTGGAGTGACGTTAAAACCTTGTTTTGAAAAATGTGTTTTCATATAGTGTTATTTCGAAACACAGGTGTCATTTTAAATTGTGGACTCGTTGGAGTATTAAGTTCTACTTAAAGATATTGGAACGTATCAAAAATGATGTTTATCGAGAGCTATTAGATATTATTAGGAGTGATTGTAATAGATATTTTCTTTTACATACTTAAAAATTTGCTTTTTTGAAAAAGCTATTTGGGACCTGAGGAAGGGGTAGTACGATTCTCCCACCGCAGGTTGAGCGTCGTAAGGGGGGACATAAAGGCTAACTCCCCTGCAGTGAGATAATTGCAAGAGTGGAAACAACATACCAGGTTATCCATGCCAATGCTAGGATATTTTTTTTGCCATTGCATATATTTTTCCATGCCATTGCTAGGATATGGCACAAAGCAGAAGAGGCTTGGGTGCTTTCGAAGAGACCCTCGTCCAAGCTGCAGAGTGCTGAGGGCAGACCCAGTCTGCTGTTTGTTTGTTTAGGTTGTAAGTATATTTCTTTCTATTGTACATTTGTTTTTTGTTTTAACTTGATAAACGGTTTTTGCTACTGAATATTTACGATACTCATTTGTTACACGAAAAACCTTGTACTTTATATTCGCAAATAACCTTATTTATTCCACTTCTGGAAAACGCTTATTTTTCTAATTGTGGGACCATTCATTGGCTAGGCTCAACTAATTTGTTATTATCTTTCCTAGAGCTCGATACTACAACGATGCCCGTTGAAACAACGTGAATAGAAAAGCGATAAAAACAGATAAAACACGAAAACATAATGGGCCGTTTCGATAAGATGATCTTATCACATATCTCAATGGCATTTCATAGTTTATCAACGAAGTGAAATGTGTTCACTGGTTATCACTATTTACGAGCTGGGCCGGAGCGATGTGCGTTACCGTTTTAAAATATCTTCTACATTTATTTCCCCAGGTACGCTAGGTGATATGAAAATGCAATAAACAATCTCTAGTGCTGTTAACATTAACCTCATTCTGTCAACTAGAAATATTATAAGGAATGTGATTACACCGTTTTAACCTTCTGCTAAAGACTTTGGTTGAAAAAAAAAATAGTTGAATTTAACTGAAACATATTCTATATAATCTTGGGCTTATAATTCTGAAGAATAATACAATGATGAGATCTGTGATTAGACCACAATCAACAACTCTTAAATCCTTTTTTAACAATAGGATAAGTGCTACAGAATAAAAACTATCAAGTGTGATGCATGACACAATTAGGAATTGGTAAGGGTTGTGATATCGATTTTAACGGCATAGGTATTTGTCGGGTCTTCGACCCGGCCTCTGCCCGGTGGGCGTCAAGAAAGCGATGAAATGCAAACTTGCGGTCTTTGACCTTTGCTGGTGGCTTAGTCGGTGGGCAGCTTTATTCGCATTGATCTGACTCCATATGATCTTAGAAGGTGTTCAGGAGAAGAGGTACATGGTAGGTATTATAGGTAGTTCATGTGGTCTCGGAATGACCACGAATTCACACTCGGTATCTAAGGGTAGGCGAAAACCGTCGGGATTCATAAGGTGAGTGTGAACCGGAGAGAGACTGACTGGATCGCTAGGGAAGACGCTACTAGGTGACGTTTGTAGGGCCACATAGGGTTCCAAATGAATGGAAAACGCTTCGAATTTCGGCCTTATATAGACAGGTTAGAGTCCGGGCTACACCCGCGCTCCCAAGTGTGCTTCAGCTGAGTCGTGAACCAGTTCCCCCTCTCTAACTAACACCTAAGGTTTTTATTATTAAAATATGGAATCGTATGCGGGTGTTTTTTGGTGTGAGAAGAGGGAAATTCTATTTATTCGTGGCAAAGAAGTTGGTGCAACAGTATTATTGCTGGTTTTGGGTTTACATCAATGAAATGTAACACAGCTCTTTTGTCTTAATAATATTTTATTCACTAATAACAAACAATACAAATATTTGGATTCAACATTACCATATTAAACTATTATAATATTCATATAATAATATATAGAAACATTCCTAGAGAAAAAATATTATTAGACATTTGAACGCTAGTGGAGATGTTGCTCTCTCCAACACTACACAAGAAAGTTGTTTAATTCGTCTTGATCTTAATATCGATTGCTTTAGTGTTTCCTAGATAATATTTGTTAAAAGTGGGGCCACCAAATAAAATGAGAATATCCGAGCATGTAGTGTGAGATAGGTCTGAGAAAAATACAGACTAGAATGAAATCTATCATGAAAGTCAATCAGTTCGTTGAAATATTCAACAACACCCCGGATTATGCTGAACATGTTTTCGTACAATATTTATGCGAGAAAAACTATCTCGAGTCAAAAATCTGGATTTTCCATGAAGGGCCACTGGTAACACAAGAAATTCAAAGATATTCCAAAAAGTAAAGTTTTTGGCTGAAACAATAAAAATCACGTGTTAAATGTCATTCTAGCAGATTTATTTGAATAGTTTTTGAGTCATTCGGAGTCCCGCAATTGTCCTTAAGTTTCCGACCTCAACATGAAGATAGCAGCAGCAGTATAAAAGCTCGTGAATTTCGTTGTTCATCACTCACCAAAGTTTCAGCCATTTTGGACGCGCAGTTGTTGTGTAACAGTCGTTTGAGTGAGTCGATGTGAGTGTTTTTATAAAAATGGACAAAATCGAGTTTCGAGCTGTCATTAAATATTTGTTTTTTAAAGGCAATAATCCTACGCAAATCGAAGATGAGTTGGATTCTGTGTATGGGGACTCTGCACCATCATTTACCACAGTGAAATTTTGGACAGCTGAATTTAAACGTGGTCGTAAGAGCTTGGGAGACGATGAACGTTCGGGACGTCCAAAAACTGCAACTACCGACGAAAACATCGCCAAAGTTCACCAAATGGTGTTAGACGACCGCCGAATTAAAGTGAGAGAGATAGCAGAGGTTATGAACATGTCAAAAGAACGTGTTTGCCACATATTAAATCAAAATTTAGAGATGAGAAAGCTGTCCGCGCGTTGGGTGCCGCGTTTGCTCACGTTAGACCAAAAACGTGTTCAAATGAACATTTCCAACGCTCTGTTGGCGCAATAAATCCGAGTTTTGGCGCCGATTAATTACTGTGGATAAAACTTGGATACACCATTATACGCCCGAAACAAAAATACAGTCCAAACAGTGGACTGCGAAGGGGGAACCGGCTCCAAAAAAAGCAAAAACGGTTTTTTCGGCTGGGAAAGTGATGGCGACTGTTTTTTGGGATAGTCATGGAGTTATTTTAATCGATTATCTTCAAAAAGGAAAAACCATTACAGGAGCATACTACGCATCATTACTTGACAAGCTGAAGGCAGAACTTGCGGAAAAACGGCCACATTTGCGGAAAAAGAAAATCCTGTTCCACCAAGACAACGTACCGTCTCACACCTCAGCGGTTGCCAATGCGAAAATCCATGAATTATGGTTTGAACTGCTTGACCATCCGCTTTACTCACCAGATCTAGCCCCAAGCGACTTCTTTTTGTTCCCTCATCTAAAAATTACGCTCGGAGGACAGAGATTTTCGTCAAATGAAGAGGCATTCACCTTCGTGAACGATTATTTTGCAGAGAAAAACGCCGAGTACTATTTGGACGGGTTACAGAGATGGGAGCATCGCTGGGAGAAATGTGTAGAGTTACAAGGAGACTTGAAAAATAAAAAAAAAATTTCTGAAAAAACGTCTTGTATCTTTGTTAGGTCGGAAACTTTTCAGACCACCCTCGCATATATATTATATGTTGTTCATAATCATATTAATAGATAATCAAGCTGGTCAGATAGAAATGATATTATAATCAAACATTATGTAGAAAGCATCAGGTATGTTAAAAGTGAAGTCCTGGCTAGGAACCATGCTCAGTCAAGAGCTACGCCCATAAATATCCCAGCGTCAAACACTTTCTTGAAAGAAAGGGAAAGGAAGACAGTGGCGTTGATGGACTGGGGAATAATAATGAAGAAATGGTTATTAGTGGCCATTTTGTAGCCCACGACCAACTCGCCCAGGTTTTTTTTTTCAAGTTATCTTATGAACACATAATAGGCCCACAAAGGTGTGATTCGGGAATCCTATAGGGATATTAAAGTGGTAGGAACAGTTTGATATCAAAGGCCATGTGCGCCACCACCTCACTTCTTGATCCCTATTGCATATGATCCAGGCGGTATAATATGAAAGGAAGCTCTTATTTTGTTTTCTGAAAATTAACAGGCATCAGCATTCCCCACGTTTCACCTAGAATTCTAGCTTCCCCGAACCTCATTTTTCGATCAATTTCTTCAAGTTTTCTGAGTTTATTTCTTCGTACTTTTCTTTCTCTGTTACACTAGGTACCTGTGTACGAGTAATAATAACGAGTATATATTAAGTAGAATAATTGCACCTAAGAGTAGAATTTTATTGCTACGCAGGGTAAAAATGATTCCATATGTATCTAAGAAGTCACCCTGTTTCCTGCCCTTTTACTAGAGAAATGAGCAAGCGGAAATACGATAAGAACATCGAAAGAGAGAGTTTAATAGCATCGGGAACAACGGTTTCCTAGTACTATTTGGGTAGTACTTCCCTAGTACAAGGAAATTTCTACTTAGACCACGTCAGAGAAAATACTCACAAATACCTTGGCTGCATCGGCTGGGGTAGATGGTTGCCACAACCGCTGATAAAATAGCATATGGTCCAACCATTCATTGTCCTTCACTGAATTACTTGTACACTCCTCGCTTTCAGTTCACTGTTCCTTACAACTCTCATGTTACTGTTCTGTCCTTCTATACTAATGGGCTTACTCATTATCTCAAATTATGCTTTATTGAAATTCAAAAATTAACCTTGGGGTGTTTCCACAATAAAAACGGATTTTAATTATTGCATGCATTTACTTTTCCCATTTCCATTATCCTCAGAGAGCTCATGATCATTATAAAAAAACAATTTATAAGTTAAAATTTGTCATTGTTGTTTAATGTTTTGGTTTTAAATTGTTGTCGAAACAGTTTTTTCCTAATCATTCAATATGTTTTGAAGAAACTAATATTGAGCTCCCATAGGCAGTTGTACATATAGTAGGGTGTCTACTTAGTAAAACGTTTATTTTTTTAATTGCTTAGTAATTGATTAATAGCCCTTAATTAGTTTTCATGGGACCGAATTTAGCATCAAATGTAATGATTATCAATCATGACGTCGAGATCTTTTGTTTGATACCCTGTTTAAAATAATTTTTTAATGTAATTATTAACGTCATCTGAGCATATTTTTATAGAGTTCCATGCTCCACTTAAAGACGTGAAAGTCTTTACACCTTGTTGACAACTTCATTCTATTCAACCTTTGTATTGTTTTTTTAAATGTATGCTATACGAGTACATGGTAGTATCATTCGATGTCCCGATTATGCTACATATAAAATTGGCCCTATTGAATTAATAAAGGATCATTAAATAATCAATTGAAATTAAAAACTGGAAATTGAACATATTGAGTTGGGTATCATATTAAATATGTCTATCCTGGTCAATAATAACTTCAGTGGTCTGTAAGTACCAAAAGACACCCAGACCCATATGACCTGTTCATTTCGATTTTCTACCAAATCAACTTATTTATTTATTTAATTACCTACTCATTAACTCTCGTTAAGATGAACGAACCGTGTTCCAAACCAATCCTCGCGGGCAACAATAACATGATTGTTTCTGTATGATAGCCTGGAATGATACTATCCTAGCATTCGTTTCAAATTGCATCACTACCTTTAAGTATATTACCCTCTAGATGAAAAGCTAGGGTTGCATTGTGTCAATATCACTGTTTTTTCAAGTGTTGCTCCGTTATCACGTTTTCGTTTTTATTATGCCCAACACATACAAACAGTGTTTAAAACCGATTTGGACATACAGACTGGAACTGTGGGGTACAGCCAAATCTTAGAACATCAAACGAATTCAAACATTCCAATCCTAAGTCCTCAGAACTGTAGTCAACAGCCCCTTCTACATGACAGGCTCATCCCTTCATAATGATTTCCGTGTACCTGCAGTCCTTGATCTTACAATCTCAAGATTTACCAAATCCCATGAAAACTTATCTGCACGTCCAAATCCATGCGATACTCCTCGTCACCTTAAGTCCGGGTGACCTCACGATCTATTGTAAATAGATATGTAAGAGTATAGAATACTAGCACGGGCCACCATCACACCCCATGTTCTGAGCGTCTCTTCTAATCTTTGTTTGGTCTCCACATCATAGTGGAACGGTTAGGTAGGAAAGTAGTGGAATCTCCACTGCATCCGGCCCTTCCACCAACTTGTGGAGGGAATTGGCTTGAGTGTGGGGGGCTCCAGGGCAGAATGTGTAAATATATGATATATTGTATAAGGGTATCTTTTTGGTCTTTGCGATCGGAGAGTGAGGCGGGGGGGGGGGAGTTTCCTTGCCCACCAGATTCATAGGGGGGACATGGGGGCTCCTAGGAAGATTTGTAGATTTTATGTGCATATTTAGGA
This sequence comes from Acanthosoma haemorrhoidale, assembly GCA_930367205.1. Classification (NCBI taxonomy): domain Eukaryota; kingdom Metazoa; phylum Arthropoda; class Insecta; order Hemiptera; family Acanthosomatidae; genus Acanthosoma; species Acanthosoma haemorrhoidale. The sequence goes on along the minus strand of OV884009.1, from coordinate 79,751,478 downwards.
ATGTGTGGTTGTCACATATTGAGCTGGCCATCTTGTGTATAAGGTATAAATGAGCTCATGTTATCTACAATTGTGATGAAATCAAAGCGTTTTTGTTACATAAATGGAAGTTGTAAGCAGCTACCGGTGTAAAAAAAAATAATTGGGCCTATTAGGACAATGGGAAATCGTGATTAAAGATCTCATTCATACCATATATACAATACTGCATACACTCTCTCATTCATAATGTATTGGTACATTCACAATGTACACACACACACAATATAGACATTTGCTACAAATTCTAGGAATATATCAGGCATAATACTTGCCATTTGATACTTCGATGATAATGAAAATAAAATGAATCCTAACATAAATAATGAAGGTTTGTTAATCAATTACTTAGTAATTTAAACAAACATTCTTTGACGTCGTGAACAATAATGCACATTGGAACAATAGAATATTGTTTAAAAAGTCCATTAAAATTAAGTGTTTAATGTCACAAAGTGACTTATTTGAGGTTTTTTCTCATTGGTAACCAAACAGATCATAAAATAAATTGGCATTTATATATATATTTTTCATTACTATACAGAGGGGTCCAAAAAAATGTATCCACTGTTTAAAAGTCCATAACTTGCAAACTAATTGACGGAGTTGTCTCATTTTTGGTAGTGTGATAGTTTGTAGTTCCGGCAATCGCCATACAAGCGTTGTATTGCGTTGTTTTGTTTTGTCAGATGACAGTCGCCAGATAGTTAGTGTTTTATTGTTAGTTGTACCTTGTTACTCGAGTAAACATGGCTGGCGTAAGGCTTACGTTTGATGAAAGGAAGTCTGTTTTAAAGTGGTATTTTAAGTACGAAAACATTAATGAGGTTCAACGGCAATGGCGAAATGTGTATCAAACAGAGCCACCGAAACGTTTAACGATTCGTCGCATTCGAGACAAATTTGAAACCGAAGGCTGTGTTAAAGATGTACACAAACAACGATCTGGACGACCTGTAACAGTAACAAGTCCATTTAACTCCCATCTTGTGTTACAACAATTCACTCGCTCACCACAGAAGTCTGTGAGACAGTGTACCCGTGAAACTGGAGTGAGTCGCTCAAGTGTTCGGCGAATTTTGAAGACCGCAAAGTGGAAGTGCTACATCCCAAGATTGCTACACGCAATGAACGAGGAAGACCCAGATCGTAGAATGGAGTACAGCGAGTGGTTTAATAACATGGTGCGCAACGATGAAGAGTTTGCAGAGATGATTGTGTGGTCTGATGAGGCACAGTTCGAACTCATGGTGACCATTTCGAACACCTACAGTGATATCTTTAAGTTGGACTTTAAGCTACACTTTCACCAAAAATGAGACAACTCCGTCAATTAGTTTGCAAGTTATGGACTGTTAACCAGTGGATACATTTTTTTGGACCCCTCAGTATAGTAATGAAAAATATATATAATATATATATATAAATGCCAAGTAGTCACTCAAATCGCCTAAAATGAAAATTGTATACGTAATCGATACTCTTTAGACTTAGGACTTTATGTAAAGAATCAGGAAAAAAAAAAAAAAACTTACTTTTTACTAAATGGTACAATTAACACTTCACTGCAACACTTGCGGTACTGAGCACTGAACATGAGAATGTCTTCATATACTTTATTATATATAAGATTCCGTGTCCTAATCTGAAAGGCGTGATTCGGCATAATCCTGGATAAGGGATTTTTGCGATCCTTTAAGAACAGCTACAGTTGATAAATAATCTGGCAATTAAGGTTTGCCATGACTTTAAATTTTATAATTTATTTTTATTTAATTGCATTTTTTACTTTGGGATGAATCGAGTAAAACTACATTCTATTCAAAACATCACCCCTATTCCTGAAATAATTTATGATTGAGGACGTTGTGATCATTATTTTGATGCCCTATTCAATATGACAGGATTTCTTTTTATCAATTTATTTTCATTGGGTTGGGTTGGGAACCCCCCCCCACAAAAAAAAGCTTCTTTCCATAACAGACACAGTGCGACCTTGGATGCGGGGAGAGACACTAGAAAACAAAATAGTCATATTAAAAGCAGTCTGAACTTAAGGACGTGGAAACTATGGGAATCAGCAAAGCCCTCAAACATCAAACGCATCCAGTCCTTCAAATCTAGAGCCCTAAGCGGATCAGCTAATGCAACTTTTTATGTCACAAACCCTCCATAATGCCCTTAAAACTCCCACTATCCAAGAACATATTTCCCGAAATTCTTAAAGTTCTATCAGAAATAATCAGACCGTACAAAATCTCTGGTCAGATTACTTTCGAGTATGACCCATCCGTACAACCCCAACGGGAGATAGAAGCGGAAGTGACCCCGTGATCTTATGTAAATATTTAGTCACTAGAAGTTCTGACGCTGGACAGTTTTCTCACCTCACGCCCTGAATGAGTGCATAGTTTGAATGAAAGAGCAAATTATCTATTGCCCTTTTAGGGCAGATTGTAATTTCATTCAAATAAAGATTTTACTATCTAGAATCGTCTACTATGCAAAGTATTGTTCCTCTTCTTCCAACCTCAATTTTAATGACTGTTGTAGTTTAAAAAGAAAAAAATACTAATTAGATAGAATCAATCATCAAGTCTATATTTTTATGTATTCATATGATAGAAAAATATTCTTTGTTTTATTATCAAGTTGATTAGTTAATACCATTAAATCATGTTTCTTGAAGTTTTATTAGTCTTCAAATGTATTCTCTTTGTAAAATTTCATATTTCTAGGTTGAGCTGAGAACTCGATGATCAACAAACACCCACGACTCAGGGTTTATGGTAATGTGAGTTCATTCATAACATTACGGTTTTGAAATAACCAACCCGAAAATGCGAATTGTGTTTTTGACATGGATAAAATTAAACGCTAAAATGTATAAATTGTATTTTGGATAAAATATACTATAATAACCTATAATGCCTTGCATCCGATGCATAATATTTATATGCTCAACTTACAATTCATGTTTCAATTTAAACAACGGGCTTATTACTCCTTTGTGTGGTTTATATTTAATTTTATAATTCGTATTTTTAAATATTAATGTTTTTATTCTTATAATTTATTAAATTCTTCGCAATAACTGGTTGATCGCGATTATTTGAATAAAGTATAATAAATGAGAAATTATTACACTATTTAACTAAATTATTTTTGTATAACCTATAGTTAAAATTAAGATTTAAGTGTTTATGTATATACAATTTGATATATTATGTCATGCACACTATTCTATGGATTTACTTGTAAATAGCCATAATCATAGTAGAAAAATGCTTACTAGTCAGAAGTGCAGAAAATAAACACACATATTTGCTCAAACACCTCAACATTAACGACCATGTCGATTTAAATTATGTACTAATATAATGCAAGAATCAAGCCCCAATTTCTGAAAGTGTTAAATATATATGTATAGTTAAATTTTGTTAAGATGTGGAAATTCTCGACCAAGCAACTATTTTTTTTTCATTAGGTTCAGCTCATAATGGAAGGGTAGTTTTTTTTTATTCCAATTATGGGGGGCTCCCATAAAGTTTGTGGATCTCTACTGCAGCTCTATTACAAAATAAGTATTTATTATTCAAATTAAAAAAAGTTTTGGCCGGGGAACGAACTCAAGATAGTTCAAAGGTAGAGCTTTCGCATACCAGAGGTTGGGAGGTCCCTTCTATTCCAGATAACGAAAACCCACCTTTTATTAAAGGACTTACATAAAGGCCAGAATTACATAATGACCAGAATTACATAAAAAGCGTAAAAAAAAGTTGATTCAATCGACTGGAATGTTGAAGAAGAACATTTATGTTGTAAGTTTTTGGTTTTATTTACTCAGTCAATTATGTCACGAGCATTGGATCTCAATGGAATGTTGGCAAGAAATAGCATTTTAGGACATTTTAAAGAAAACATTATTTAACGCTCTATAACCCCGACAATCGTAATTATTCAATAAGCTACCGGTCTGCCATAGTTTCTACTAATTTTCTTTCTTAGTATTTCTTTCCTTTGTTTCTGGAATTACGAATAAGCTTCTTATTTTATTGGCATATATTCCTTTTGATCGATTTTAAAACAATTCAAGTTGAAGACAACGAACTAGCACAATTTAAAGCCGGTGTTTTAGCTGTAACATTTCGACAGAAAAACATAAAATTGCACAGCTAAATATGACCAACAACTTGTTATATACGTTGAATTAAGGAACAAAACATCGTACGACTGTTGAAATATATTTGAATTTGAATATTTATCAAAGAAGTTAAATAATTGTCAACAGTCAAAACCTATTGAACGATTACTATTTTTAAATTTACATAATTATGTTAATTAATTAAACGAAGGAATTTTAAAATCATAACTAAATAAATTTCATAGGTTATTAAAATGACGATTAGCTGTAACGAAGGAGAAACGTTTAAGTCGGTAATGCACCGTGCATTATGAGAAATTTACCGCAGAAACAATAGCACTATGTCCCCCTTTCTTTTTCTCTCGGTTGTTCACTTCAGTGTGGTATCTGTGTCAAATCAATCTACTATATGCGTTTGTGTCAAATAGTTGAACGGGCGTCTGAAGCAATGCGTAACAAAAAAAAAATATTCGATAGTGTTTCTATTACTGAAGACTACGGAGAAAGCTCAAAATCTTATTTACAACATGCCAGCTGAGATACATATGCATATTTATTATTAAGATCTTTATTTGAAAAATTACGATTTCTTTGTACAGAATTATTAATTGGGACGTAAGAATTCATTCATACTTATGTACCATTCATACATGCATGGTGGAAGGCCCGTAAGAGAGTTACACTCAGGACATGAGAGGACACCCATCCTACCAGAACAGTCCCATGGCACAAATGTACATTTAATTTTTGACGTTCTGAATGTCATACTTGTTAAACTATATAACCAACCGTGCTGCAATGTAAGTGCTTGCTAGTTAACGTCAAATCGGCCAAGTTTACTTTGTGAAATGACATTGCATACCTAAAGATACGATGAACAGCAACTGTAGGCTGCTTACAGTAGTTTTGATAGTAAGCAGTAATTCCACTTGGGGACACAGTAGCTCACCTAGAGAGATAAACTAGGCAGTATGTTGAGTATCTTTCTACAGAACTATCTTAATCTTTTATGTTGTTACCTTATTTTATCTTTAAGATTTTTGGCATGCCTTATTTGTGATCATATTTGTATGTATTAGTATTAAGTATCAATTTATTTTCTTTATTAATTTTTACTTTTTGTATATAGTTCAATCTTCATATAAATTATTTCTTATTAAAATATATTTTGCTATTTCTTTGTATACATATTTTTCTCTACTTTAATAAATTGTAAATATTTCTTCAAATTACTCTGTTTGATGCTTTATAACTTCCCCCAGCCCTTCTTCCCTGAACTAGCCTGGAGTAGCAGGATTTTTGTATGTATGGCCATATATAATACCCACATATTATATCATAACCCAGTTTTTTATGTTTTTTTCCTCAATGGTAGACGACTGGTGCCAAATATATTTTTATTATTTAGTTTTTTTTTTTTTTTTTATTAAATATTGGTCATAGCTATGATACACGAATAAATAATTTCGATATGCTTTATTCAGAACTATATTTTAGCCAGTTGTGATATACATAAGTAATGGCTTTAGTTCCTTCTAAATCATTTTCTCATATGCGCTTTTTAAAATCCTTCTTAAGGTGCCGACTATTCGTAAAAATAATAAAACAAACATGCAGACTATGATTTTGTTACAATAACGTTTGTGAACACGAGAATAAGAAATCGATCAATTAAAATAGCAGAGGGTCTCTTCAATTACATTGAGTTTCTAGGACACAGCAGATTATTCAATCTCTAATTGACAACTTTGAATGAAAAATAAATTATCTAGTGTAACAATATTAACAATAAGAAAAAAAGGTACTGATATCAATTTGTTTTTGTGATTTCATCGGCTCTTTTATGTTACAGCAATCAAATTTCCCATAAGGATTCCCCCCTCCCCCCCAGGAAAAAGTCAACACTAACATGTTTTTGTAACAAGAATAAACTGTTTGAACTAATATCAATAACAAATTGGACCAAATTAAACTAGATGCAACTGCGTCAGCCAGTTATATAACAATCAAAACACTTATTACACAATTCCAGAGATTAAAATATCCAATATGATAATTTTCTATTTGTAGCACATCTGTTTTTCAAAAATTTTAAAAGAAACTTTTAAGAAACACGTGAAAACAATTCAAAAGGTGTTCCTTGTCATTCAAATTGTAATACCTTTCTTCCATTTCATAATAGGATATGACACCAGTATTTATTCTTCTGTTTTTAAGTATTTATTCAGAATTCTGATGTCAGCTAAAGTGATGAAAGTTTTAAAACCTGATGTTAGACAATAACGAGGATTTGACCAAGACCACTTAGCTTCATGAGGAGGAATGCGCCGTTCAGCTAATAATGACGTAGCTTGGTCCTATGTACAAAATACTGCGACGACTTTGGAAAACCTTTTCTGACCTACACATGTGTATTTGTATGTATATATGCATGTGCTTTGGTACATTTCATTCACTTATTTAATATTTACAATTGGGTTTTCCATTGTTACATCTTTCGCATTTTTTATTTTTTTTCACTGACATGTTAGTGCTAGAACCAAGGCGTAGGTGACTTCTGAAGGAAAATTGTACGCTTAGAATAAAGTTTCATTCATATTCTTTCAAATAAGAACCACCTCTGAGTGCTTAGTATGTTACCAAGATGATGGTTATAAAAAAGAGTATATATACATACATATTGTTAAATGATAATGAGATAAATAGTTCTCAGAATTTTATTATTGTAACCATTCCGGATTCCCCCTTGATATTCAATCGCCTTTAAGTAAACTTTATCGGAGTGGGATCGTCACAAATATTCCCCAAGACAATGGAAATAACCACCCCCCATATTGAATAATATCATAAAGATGTTTCCCTAAAGCACTTATGGGAATTAAAAAAACAAAAAGACTGCAAGCAAGTTTTCAAAAATAGTTATTGTTAAGAAACATGATTATTTTCGTTCCCGGGATGAAAGCTACGAACCATTGATGAATTGTTTTTCCGGACGTTAAAGAGACACTTCAAAATGTATTTATTACTTAGTCGATTTCAAACTGATCAAATTCATGGAACCATTGATGATGTCACGTTCTGAAAACTTAATTAGATATTGGTGATGGGGGCACACTGGTGACTTAAATAAATCATTTAAACCATAAATTATTTAACTTGATTTTATTTTTAGGATGTTTCAATTAAAACTTTTGAATATTGTGTTATTAGAACTGTTAGTTACTTTGAAAATATTTTTATTAAAATTAAATTAATATCTCTCCGTGTGATGAATGATCCATATTTTTTTTTTTTTTAATTTAACAACAACTTTATTATGATAAAATTACAATCTGCCTGATTGGGCTATAAGTAATTGTGATTAATGATCTCTTTCATATAAATTTACAATTCATCATTCACTCGCTCATTCATACTATTTATACAGCCCAGAGGCCCCACAAGTTCACATGGTTGTCACCTCCCTCGCGTCCGAAGGAGGAAGCGGAGTCTTAGGGAGTCAGGGTGTGTCCCTCTCGATAAGTCCTATTGGAATGGTTATGAAAGCTCAATATTCACCACTCCATGTGATCCAATCAGATCGGACATTTCCTCTAACCCAGTAATGAAAACGCTGAGGAAGAATAGCTGGGACAACAGATCCATAATATGATATATGGACTTAAAATGTGGTGCTACAGAATCCATCCCCCAAAAAAGTCATTCAAAGGTTGAAATTTGAGAAATAAACATGTCAATCAATTTGGAAACAAGATTTTATTTTTGCAGGGAAATTTCAATTGCTTACCTGAAATTATATAGTATGGACATTTTTTAAAATTATTCATGAAATATATTGGGTTCTGCCATTTTGTTGGTTAAAATGCCTTAGTTACTTGAAAGAATAAAGCAGTGAAAAATACTTCTCTAAATCCTTTGTTTGGCTAGCAACTCAAACATACGTAATGTTCTTAAAATTTGAGTCACATTGCTAAACTAGCGGAAACCTAAGTGGTATCGTGATTTTCTGGAATGTTTTAGGTCGTAATTTGAAAACTCCTTAACTTTAATTTAAAGCATGTCAACTGATACAGTATTGAGTTTTCTAAGATCAAAGACAAAAAATGTTTGTGGGATTTTCCCAGATAATTTACAAAGGGAGTCTGTTAGTGGTAATATGCCGAAACATTTTTAAGGCCGGTGCCAAAGGTATTTGAGTTTGCAAAATATAAGGACCGTGTTATATCAATTAATTTCAGTTCATAACAGCTTGAATATTAATATTCTGGATATTTCCGGTGTATTTTATAATACTATAATTATAATAGTGAATGAAAAATTGTAAATATGGCATGAATGAGAACATTTATCACAATTACTTATTGCCCAATAAGGCAGATTGTAATTTTATCACAATAATTGTTTAAATTTAAAATTATTATATCTGCGCACTGTGCGTTTTATTTCTCATTAAAGTTGCTTTTTTTTTTACTTTCACCCCTAACTCTACTAAAATTAGCATAAATGTCCACTTCATAGCCCTTCAGAGCAGCATAGCCCCGTTGTTTAGTTCTAGGCTATAATTTGTTGTATAAAACTTGTAGGAAATTTAAGTTTCTACAACTTTTATTTAAGGTATTTGCCTGGACAACATAACATTGAGAATATATAAATGAAAAACTGAACAATAATTTGATGCCGCGTAACTCTTAACATACTAGTTGTACAAACAATATTCGTATACAAATGTTGTAGACAATTTAATTATCTTCAACTTTAAACGACAACGGACGGTTTTCGCATTCCCTCGGATGCCTAGTGTGAACTCGTAATCATTCCAAGACCTCGTAAACTAGCCTGTACCTCTTCTCCTGAACATAGTGCACCTTCTATGAGTCAGATCAATAATCATATACAAATTAAACTGCCCACCGACTAGGCCGACAGCAAAGGTTTATCACTCAACTCAACTGTGACGTTTCATGGATGAAAAATTTCTAAGACCATCCCACGACACCTATTATAATAAAAATAGATAATGAATTACGTTTAATTGCTTTCCATTATTTTACCAGTGTTAGAGATGTTTCGTGATTGAGTGTTTTCGAGATGTATATCAGTTTTGAGATACCTAGAGCTCAAAAAATCGGGGTAGATTTCATCTGGTAATTGTTCAAGTAGGGGAAAAAACCGTGAGTTTGTACCGTATTGAAGGAAATTCATTAATAAACTGGCTTATCTGAACAAAAGTACTTTAAATGTACTAAAATAGTAGGCCAAACGCTCATCGTTTAAATTATACTTTATTTTAAATTATATTTAAATTGTTGTTATATTATTTAGATTGTTAAGTTTAACAAGCAACACATTGCTTTAAATGATTTTGTTATTTTTTGCTAGGTTAGGGTTGAGGTATGCAAGGCAAGCTTAGATTTTTTAACCAATCAACGACGCGTGTCAAAATAAAATGGACTTCGGCTAGGAAGAAGGAAACTGTCTTACTTGGGTGAGTTTTTTTTTTTTTACTATATTATTTCATATACTTTTCTTTTTATTTTCACAAAGCTCTTAGTGATCCATCTTGATCCCCTATCTATCGTGATCTATCTTTCACTTCACCCCGTCAATATTTTTCAAACTTCACTAAACCCACTTTCCGAACGCTGCGATAAACTTCATTGCTGAAAGTATACCCCCTTTATTTATCAGTCGAAAACAGGAATTGTTGAGAACGATACACATATAAAGTTAAGAAATGTTGGCTGGTAAACCGTTTTCGGAGTTTGATTTGTCAAAGTGCTATTTATTTTGGGAACATAAAAAACATGCGCCAATAGAACGTTAGAAACCTGTTTATAAATAAATTATAATTTAAAAAAATATTTTTGCTACTGCTAGAGTCTGTAATAGCCTGTGTCCTAATCATTATAGTCCAAAAACATCCCTCTTCTTTCCCATGGGAGGTCTGGGATTTGGGTGGTCTGGGGATGTGGATTTGGGGGGGGGGGGAGGTCGAGGATTTGGGAGGTCTCTGGGCTGTTTGTAATTATTGTATGAATGAAGAATTGTAAACATCGATCACAATTACTTATAGCCCTATAAGGTAGATTGTAATTTTATCACAATAAAGATTTTTAATTCGATCTCAATCCCTAAAACGTGGCATAAAATTTGCGACAAACAGGTATAAATTCTGACTGACTTGATTTGAGATCGAGACCGCTGGTTAAGTGGGTAGTAGCGGATTACGTCAAAATCTGTTCAAGTAAGCAGCTTGATGAGAATACAGCTGCGTAGCACTGAGTGTAAGGAATGTTTGATTTGAAAGCAGGCATGGGAACTGTGCAGAGTGAATTGCATATTTACTCTAACCTGTAAGATCCTCAACGAGAGATTATTCCTTAAGCTGCAACAAAGCCGATCACGCTGTAATCGCCGATTGCAAATCTACCGTTTCTCATTGCTTGTCATCGTGTTACCACATCGCTGAAATTACAGACAAATTAAAGTATATCATAGTCCAAATGAATCGGCGTAAATGGATTTTATAAAAAGCGATCACTTTGTAATTTTAAACAATTTGAGTACACTAGTGTAGGGTCAATTCTATAATTTCAGTATTATAAATTCAGTCGGTGACAAAAATTATTAGACCGATACGCATTCAGACTGAGAAACAAAAATCATGTAGACTGACATGACGGTTTCTTGGTCAGGAAATATTTTAATAACTGATTTAATTTTTTTTTCTTCAAATTTTGAATGACGCAATATATGAGGATGAACTATCAGTCCGAAACGTAGCACCAAACGCATGATTAATAAAAGTTATTTATTGATATAAACATTATTAAATTTTGTTTTTATTTCCTTCACATCAAAACTTGATTTAGTTTTAAATCTATGATTCATAAAGTGAGCCCCATCACTTTTAAACATGTTTAGACAATATATAATATGATGTACGTTATAAGTTTGTATATTGTATATCCTATTCCAAAAGGGAATGTAAACGAAATAAAAACAATTTCTTTATTGTGCTAAAATTACAATCTGCCTTGCTAGGCAATAAGTACAATGTACAAACTTATAACATTGATTGTCTAAACATGTTTAAAAGTGATGGGCTCACTTTATGAATCATAGTTATAAAACTAAATCAAGTTTTGCATCATTCAAAATATCATATATTGTGCTGATTACTTTTTTGGGATTGAGATCTTTCAATCCACAACTTAGAAGCTATTTAAAATAGATAATTCGGTTTTACATTGTTAAGGGATCGTAAAAAACGAATTTAGAATTTACTAACGAACAAATAATTAAGAATATATTGCGAGAAATGAAGTTGTTCAAGCAAAATATACGTCACATCCTTAATATGTCCCAAACCAGTTTCAGTAAGCTATTTGTGTCATTATTTTAGCATTTCACATCCTTTTACTTTTTGGAAAGCAGGTTTAAGCGATCAAGAGTGTTTATCAACTAAAGCGAATTTTTAGTTTTTGTCGAAAATACCGAGTTGTTTTTTCACCAGAATTAAAAAAATGATTTAATAACCTTCCTCTGGGCCCAAAAATCATTTTATATTGTACATAACATAAAGAAGGTTAGCGAGCAAAATGTTGGTACTTTTGTATTATTGCGGCTGGTAAATTAAAAAAAAAATCCTTAGTGACTTTTTTGTTTTGTTATTTTTAAATAACATACTTAATTGCCCTGGCCGTGCCTAATTTATTAGTGAGCTGAATTGTATTTTTGAAATGAATATAAAAGCGATAAAGGGCATAGAATGTGAATAATTGGACGTGAAACCCAAAAGATATGTTACAGCACTTATGATTCTTGAATAGTTTTTAAATGATTAAAATAAAATGGCTCTGTATTTTAATCAGTTCAACTTCATTTTAGTTGCAAAACCATTTAGATCACTGAAAATAATTTTAAAGAATTGTAAGCAGCTAAAAAAACAACAATAACCGGTTTGGGGTTGCTATTGACAATATGGTGTTCGTTATATGGTGTATATACACCATGGTGTATGGTGGTTATGGTATGATATGGATAGCTCAGATGGGAAAACACCTGGCCATGGATTAGGAGGAAAGTTCGAATCCCGGTCCTGTAACTATTATTCGATAATAATTATAAAACCAGTGAGGTTATTTACTAGTAGTTAATATTAATAGTTATATGTTAAATATTCGATTGAAATAATGCAGTAAAAAGCAAATATTTCTAGTTAGCTTTTCTCTGGAGATTTTTTAGAGTTTACGCGAGGCTAATAACTAAAGTGAATAGAAATTGATCAGCCTAGTCAATTTCTGAAAACACAATTAGGACAATGGCAGATAATGAGAGCCACAGACGCTTAGAACAAGAATGGAGAAACTGTCTATAGTAGTAGCTTACAGTATCATAAAGTTATAGTACTTTAAAAAAACACAGACTAGACTGGAAAATCGATTGAAACATGTACTTTCCCTTTGGATATGTGGCTTGTAAGCTCTTTTATAATTGAAGTCAGTATCATCATTGAGGATTTGAAAAAAGTAATTTTTCATTATTGTTCTCATTTTGTTCAATAATTTTCCTAGAGTGAGAAGACTACACACTTCCATTCCAAAAGTTAGGAGGATAGAAAACTTAAATTTGGTATAGAAATTAAAAACTTCACTGCCGTGATGTCAAGTTCATTGTTCATAACCTGGTGTAATAAACTGTCTGTTGAAAAAAGCTTATCGATAACAAGCACCATAACACAAGAGAATCTTCCAGCAAATATTAGTGACTACCCAGCATTATTACTTAGTAAAACAAATTTATATTGTTTAAGGATGTTTCTTATAAACTAACAAGACAAGCTCTAAGTTCTGCAAATGGGATCACTTAAGACTGTTGGACAGATTTATGGTCCAAGCAAGTAATCCAAAAGCTACGTGTTTCGCCATTCGTCGCCTCCACAACCACATTAAGATTAATTTATTTTAATGCATTACTTGTAACCTTGTTGCTGGCATAATAAGAGGCATTTACTGTTCTCAGGACTTTTGATTGAAAGGATTGGATATGCTTGATGTTCGACTTTTTTGCTGTCCTCCATAGCTCTATTCCGTATCTCCAGATTGGCTTAGGTATAACTTTGTAGATTAGTAATTTATTTTCTATTGAGAGATGTAGTCTGTACAGTTGTCCAAAGCGTCTGTTTAGTTCTTGTCTTTTCAGCCTAGTGTGTGTGATTTCAGCCTTTTGTCGAGATGGAAGCCTAAATAACCTATTGTCTTGTAATCTTAAAAGTCTATTCTGCCATTCGGGTCAGACAACAGCAGGGGACCTTTTGGCTGTTTTACATTACATTTACATTAGTTCAACCGGGAAATAATTACAAGCCTAATTAGGATTCCTAGCTTAAAAAGATTGTTTTTTTGTTCATGAACCGTAATATCGTTTAAAGACAATACCTAAGCGTGAGCTTGTGAAGTGTAAGGCCAAGGGCGTCATTTGCATAGTATAAATTATGTAATTGAATTGACGTCAAATTAATTCTAAATGGATTATATTTGAGTTATAAACAGTTTTAAATGTGTTCAAGTTGAGTTGCGTGTCGTTGTTGTAACCGCCGTTCAAATTGAACCGACGGAAATAATTTGTAGTGAAGTGTACCACTTACCTTGACCATCAATCTTAAGCGGCAGACGCATCCCGTCATAGCCAATCCACTGCAAATGTACAGGTATTGCACAAGATAATTGATACCGGATAGGAAATATGAATATAAACGAATGATCAATTATATCAGCAATTGTGTACGTGTAACAGGTGGCGCTTGTATGTGAGATTCTCCCAATGACCTCAGGGGATTTCCACTAAAACTGTCGGAATGAAATATTGCTAAAGACATATTGAAAGGTATCGGCACACTGATGTATATGTATTGTACTGATGAGCTCAGGACGGAGATACGTTGGCCAATAGCAACGGTCGGTGGAAGATGTGGAGTCCTATCGCTGAGTCAAAGGGCACCGTGACGTCACAAAAAATCCGATAGCTATATGTAACATGTTACATATCCGCTCCCAGTTTACGTACATGTTACACAATCCACAGTACCGCATCTATCAATTGCTTGGATCTCATCTAATCTGATACTCGGATACAGCTGTGCTCTTCTTGAATAACACTTCACAAGGGAGGACAAACGATAACTGAGCCAGTAGCCGTCATATCATAATATGGTAACAGTAAATGATTTAAAACGTCGGTGAATACCCACCCTCAAAATAACAACAACATGCTCTCTAAATAGCTATTATATAAACAATTGTTTTTTTCTCTTCAGAGGATTCATGTTTTAATAGCATACGTAAATATTCTGACCAAGCGTTTATTTTTCTTATTTTTTTCTCGATTTTTTCAATACAATTTTTAACGTTAAAAACATTATATGCAGTGAGTTCAACATCTATATCTGAGGGGCGTATAAAGAAAATTCATTTTCATTATTTTTTACTAAATATCGCTAATGAAATATACAATAATATATTATAAGTTCTGGAGTTATTATCAATAACAGTGGATGGCTTGTTTTTAAAAGTTTTTTTTATGTCAAATACAACAATGTTTATAGCGGTTTTGAAAATATTCCACTCGCCAATGAATCGATAATTGTAATATGTTTTCTAATAAAGATTTACACTATAAATAGATTAAATCAATAAATAGGATAACTACAAAAAATCAATGCCTCAAAGATTCTTAGTAATATACACAACCCCGTAAAATCCAAAAAATTTTTTGATCATTAAAGAAATTTATAAATTTAATATTACTTTAACTTAGACATATATATATATATATATATATATCATTATAATTATATACTGAGTTATTTATTGTAATGAACTATCATAATTTCGATTTAGAAATATTATTCGATTTATAACTATGATACTCACAGGCGATTTACAAGCAATACGGATGTGAGGCTCTGATTACAATCGATATGGGAGTTTAACTGTGTAATTTTACCACCGTGGTTTACTTTGTGATTCAATATTCATTAAAACGGCATAATGCATGCTGAATCAGTAGTGTATCGATTGGATCACCAATATATTACTACCACTTTAATAATTAGTCAAAGAAAAATAGTAGGAAGGTCGGCACTATAACCGGGGCCTTCCACAGTTGGGTGGTGGGTGGCATACCAACATGGTTATAGTAAAAGACACCAAATTAGGCGGGTGGGCACTTTCGCCATGTTGCCGCACTTGGTACCCAGGACTAGAATTCAACTTGAGTCAGGCAACTGTCAGTAAGTGGCAACGTCGACCTTCCCTTGTTGCCAAATTCCTTCCTTGGGCTCGATCATTTCTATTATCTCAGTTCTTCTCTCCCTCCGTGGTATTTGAATGCTTTTTGTGTACTCGTTTCTTTTCTTTATTTTTTTTTTTTTTTAAACGTTATTGATCTGGAATTTAAAACTGACCCGTAGATTCGACTCGATCATTTGGATTACGATTTCACACTGTGCTTTTTTTGGGCTATAGGTAATGTATGCAAGTAGGGACTTTCACAACTCCGGGTTTGTGTACAGATGTCACTATATTTTTTCGTTGGCTAGTTATTAATAATGGTGAGAGTTCTACGCCACAATGTATATATCATAAAGAAGGTAAGTAAGCCAGATGTTGGTACTTTTGTATTATTGCGCCTGGGAAATTCCTTATTTACTTTTTTGTTTTGTTTTGAATGCCTGGTCATACCTCGTTTGGCGAGCAAAGCAAGCACGCTTGCAGAGATCCATAGTACGAAATAAAAGTCTTAATTCATTGTTAATTATAGAATTGATTTTTTCATCAATTATGAACTGGAATGTATTTTTTAATAATAATAATAAGCAATGACGGGCATAGAATGTGAAGCCCGAAAGATATGATACCGCATAAGAGATTCTTAAATAATTTTTAAGAGATTGATATAAAATTGCTCTCTATTTTATATATGTATAATTATCAATAATGGTGGGTTCTATGCCATAATGGAAATTGGTGATTTTTTTTTTTTTTTTTTATTATTTGTTCCGGCATTTGTGCACCGCGGCCTCACTGAGACCTATTGTGCGCCGTCCATGTCTCTGTCCTAAATATGTGACAGGCCCACGGCCTTTGCAAATCTGAGGATACTGAATGGATCGATCAGTTCACATAGTTTGGGGTCTACAATGCGATCACTACCAAAGTGAAGGTATCGCCTTCTAGCTAGGTTATCACAGTCACATATATTGGTTGATACTTGGTGATACTGCTCCAATTTACACTAGTCCGTAGGAATATATTTTGTAGATTTATATATTAAATTGAAACGTACCATTTCCATGATTTAGTTTTAAAATTATTTAAAAAACAATATAATGAATAGTAAGACACTAAAATAACTTACACATTGCTATACAACCAGTACATAGCTTTCTTGATTTACGCCAAATGTCAAATCGACATTTCTGTCAATTCCCAGGTGTGACCAAATCTTTTTTGTTTGCGTTCCTCTTGTGTGATTTTTTTTTCTCATTTATCACAGGAACAAGTATTCCTACTGGCATATTTGTCTTGGAGTCCAACTTTCAGCGGCTTATATGAACCCGGGAAGAAACAGTTTTAAAAAGAATTATTCCGGCTTCTGACGCCCGTATTTATAATTTTTGCGTAGGAGATCTGTTAAAACACACTATTTGCTTATTTTGAACAATTCAAGACCTCCTGGTCAATCATCCTTTATCTTTTTATCACTGATCCAGGATAGTCCTACCTGATCCAGGGCAACATCACTGTAGGTAATATGTACTGGTTAGTTCTTACCTACTTAGAAGCAACTTATTATTATTTTATTTTGAATTCCTCTCCTTACTACTTTACTGTATTTGGAGGCCTTTCCCGATGATAACTGCTTATATAACGGTATGAACTAAAACTGGAGTTCAATTTCAAAATCCAATACATAGTTCCTGGTTCTGCTTCCAGATTTTGTCCGTTATAACAATACATAGAAGAATACTCAAGCACCCCCCGCTTCATAGGAACGGAATGGCTTAGATTCTTCTCCGTACAATCGTAGGGTGCCCTAATAGTTCCGAGAAAGCCAAAAATATAGGGTGGTCCCAGACATTTTTGACTAACGTTCGAATGTTAACCTACCTGGTCTAAACGCTGTTTGCTCCCCTTCCAGATCCACACCCTTATGTATGTGTAATTTTGACATTTACTCCATGATCCTGTAATATATTGTAACACCATCGGGGGGGGGGGAGGGGTGTACCCATGTGCCTATAGCTATTTCAGCCTATGCGATGTCTTCCCTTCTAATTGGTGATTATAGTTGACTGGTGGTGGTTAATTGGAATTACAATGTTGTTTTTCATTGTGTAGCAAATAAGAGGGAAAAACGCTCTTTGTTAACACCGACGACTCCTTTCATTTCCATATCCAGTGCTAAGTCAGGAATGAGTCAGAAGAAAGCACTTAGAGTACAACTGGATAAAAAATGAGAAATTTTCGACACCCTTAACTGGTGGGAAATCTATCTGTTATGTAGAACATTCGTAATATGTGAATTCAATTATCAATAGATATTATAATGCACATATACAAAAAAAAAAAAATCTATTACGTTCACAAAGCAGATGGTTTAGTTTCTTAACCACTCCTATCGCAAGTTTTACAATGAAATCAAGATTGTACAAGCAAGAACTATGGGTGAATTTATGTTATTAGTCATTATTTAGCTTTTTCCTTGACCTAATCATTTAGGTATGAGCCACTAATAATCTTAGAGCCTCTGGTGATTTTTACACCAGTACAATATTTACCTAAGTTTGGCGTTAAATATAAAGTAGTCTATTATCCTTCTTCGCTTTCTACTTCCTTGACAATTATTTATTATCTTATGATTGTAGAGAGAATTGTCAACAGATTATTTTCAATGCACGCTTTCTGACCATTATCATTCCTGCCCTGTTCACCACCCCACGTTTCAAAAACCCCAACCTACTATGATCAGACATTCAGACAATGCCACTGCTGTTGGCAACAGAACTAAAAAGCTTTCTGCAGCTCACCGTTGCAATGCCCTTTCCCCATAGCTGAATTATCAGTAGGGGTGTATACTTCAATAATGGTTATTGGTTGCCTGTATATTAATATTATCCTTTCGTTTATAGCCTCACGTGAGCGAACATTTTATTCTTCATCACAACTTTCAGTTCTCCGCAGTATCTTCTATATTATTGCCAGAGTACATTGTAGTATACCCAGCGAAGATTTGGCGCAGTCGATTTTTGACTTCCTTCCATCTCATCGATTCGATCCTGCACCTGTCCAGCTAATAGTTGCAACAATAAATTTTCATCCATTCCAAGTGGTTTACAGTGCATTCATTTCTTGTCAGTTTCCGTTAGATTGTCCAAGAATACTTTTATCAATTTTAATATATTTTGCACCAAACAAGTAATTGACATGGTGACTGAGGCCTTGTGTCCTGGGGGCAAGTGGCCGTTATAAACTTAGAATAGAAACATAATGGATGTAATCATGAGCTAACATATAATTTACTTAGATAATTCTGTCACAGGCTACCCCCTAATGTATTATCATAGACAAAATAAAATCATTCCTAGTGTCTGCGAATAACATTACATTGCTCGCTCTCGGTGCAGACTAAAGCGACAATTGTGCAAGGGGTCCGTGTTGTGCGAGTTTCAAATTGTATTAATGAGTATAAAAGTTATTTTCAGCTCACATGGGAGACTACATGACCATCTAAAAGGATTTTAATTAATTATTTTTTTCGTATTACTTAACACTATTTCACAAATTTTATGTTTTGTCCATATTAACATGTCATAAATTCAGTCATAAATAAAGTCCAGGTGCTATCCAACACTTTGGCTTTACCTTTCTAAACAACAAATAAATTTCACTAAGAGCCATAGTGTATCGACTACAGATCTACAGATCCATTTCATGAAATCTTCAGGTCAAGCCCTCGGAAGCACCCAAACTGTCAATTTGTCCTCTGCTTGAGAACAATTTTTTTGAAATTTAAAAAATTGGCTTTCATTCATACGAAAGGTAGTTTTCTATAGAGTTTTAAGCCAGAAGGCCCTTGAAATTCTTTGAAATTTTGGAAAGGTCATACATAAGATTCTATTGCCAAAAAAGTAGATGTTGACAACAATAACTCAAAAATTTATATTATCTCTATTGCGTCCGAGGAGTTAACCTGAAGATTTCGTAAATCGGATTAGTAGATCGATAGTTTGGAAAAGAGATTTTTCTCCGAACAGTAAATGTGGCTATTGATACAAGTTCAGTGTGAAATCTTTTTTTTTTAAAAAAATAACGAGTTAATACGACCTAAGTTGCTGTAGTGGATGAATTTGTTAAATCATCGATTCTAAACTGATCAAATTGTTAGATTTTCATCAACTTTGTTAACAGACAAAGTTTCAACATACTACGAGCGGTCTGAAAAGTTTCCGACCTAACAAAGCTTTTATTTTAGTTTTTATTTCACTAGCTTTTATTTATTTTATTATCATCTTCATGTAGAGGTCGGAAACTTTTCAGCCCACCTGTGTATACATTCTCTAAGTTTCGGAATCTGACGCAAACTCATATAGACAAGTAGATCATTTTTGAGCTTCCTTGTATTTTTTGTGTCCTCGGAAAGTCTACGTGATTTCTTAGTGACAGTAAAAATGACGACAGTCCCATAGGAAATAATAAGTATAATTCCTTTATTGTGCAATAATTACAATCTGCCTTTTATAAGGCAATAAGTAATTAAGATATATGCTCTCATTCATACAATACTTACAGTTCATCATTCACTCGCTCATTCATACAATATTTACAGACAGCCCAGAGACCCCCCAAATCCACCGCAAAGAGAAAGCGGAGTCTTGGGAAGTCCCCCACGCTCCTCCGTCAGCCGCGTCACCGGATACTAGCCAGTGGAATAGGAAATAATAAAAGTAATATTCGGTCGATAATTAAGCAATTTCTTTGAAATTTTAACGCTTTCGAGCTTGCTGGTGCAAATAGTGGGCCTAGAAAGGCCTGCTTAAGCCAGAGGGTTTATTCGAAAATAGGAAGTATGCTTTAAAGATACAAAATTTAATTAATAGGGCATAACTGGCCAAATAAAGTGAAAAAAAAAATGGCAATTCCTGAAATTATGGTGGCTTCAAAATTATATCATGCATTTAATTGTTAAACAGAATAGCTTGTAAATTGATTACCTCCAAAGATGCCTACTTAAAACCTCACTTGCTCGAACATTAAAATCTAATTTTGATTATTAACAACTTAAAAGTTAATGGGACTACTGAGATGAATATCACATATAATATAGAAATAGTATTAAATGGCAACATGCTGATATTAAAAACCGGAAATGGGCAAAAAAAAAACATGTCAGCCAGGTATATAATTGTGCATCATATGAGTAAAAGTGTATAAGTGTAATATAATGAAAAAAACAAATCAAAGATTTCATTAAAATATAACTATTAAATGTGATTCATAATCCGAGTAAGATAAATAATATCCACGTGGCCATAACATGATTATTCTTTTGTGTTTATATAACGAATCATTTTCAAATGGGACGCCATGACGTGGACTCACAATTCTGTTCAGAATTTGGCAGATATGTATATCTCAGGTAATAAGGCTGGTTTTGATCTATCATTTTTCTAGTTGTATGTATGGGCAAAGATAACTCTACACACTAATTAGAATCTCCACAGTTACTAAGTATTCGAAAAAATTAACAAACACTGCATACCTGGAACTGATATGGGACAGTCGTTGACTATTTCAATTCGCACAAACGCTTTGGTGATTTCAAGGATGCACTGAACCGACTCATCCTCATCCAAAAGCCCGGTGACCCCCTGTAGCCTCCGAAGACACGAGGTTCTCTTTTAGCTGGATTCTAGACTGCAAACTTGCTCACATCCACTACGACCTAACGCACTCTGAGACGGGCGTGAGTGATTGGGAACATTAATTTGTTATCATATCACACTATGCTGATACAATACCCGAGATTTGTCTTTATAGAGATAGAAAGGGGCTAGATATCTTTGTAGCAAGTGATTGATTCTTTTGAAATATTTTATCTGAAAACGAGTTCTGAAATTTCATACATTTATATAAACTTTTTATACAATATATATTTTTTTATGTTTATTGTATTTATAATAATGTGGGGTCCGTTGTAGTTCAGGTAGTCGTTTGTACAGGTTGAGAATGAAGTTGTTTAAGATCAAGATTGTCAAACAAATTATTTATAACGGCTAATTCTCATCGATCGGTACTACAAACATTAATGTTACTTATACATTAAACATTTCTAACTGCAGACGTCTTCAAATAAGAACATCAAAGGAATTATATAAAAGTTTACCTCAAGTCTAGGTAAGGTTTATGTGAATGTTTTAACTCAGGTAGAAATGAATATTATGTCGAAACGTCGTCCGTAAATAAATTTAATAAAAATCTAACACCTTTCTCTCATCAGCCTCAGTCAATAATTCAACACATCCATCCTAGCTAACTAGGAACTTAAAGTTTAAAACACAGTTAACAGCCTGAGTGGTTTTGGCTAGTGGACCTCCTCACGCCTTCAAAAAAAGTGACAAGACCTTAATAACACAAGTCAAGGTCTTAGGACTATTGTACGTATTTCAATAAATGAATGAATGAAATATTTGTCTGAAAACAAAATAAATAATGAGCTATGAGAGAAATTGCTACCAGGCTATTTACTAATAACCTATAATCGAGCAAATAATGTTTTCAATATCAAACAAATAAGTTGGTCTGAAGATAAGCAAAACTTGGATTTAAACTTCATTTAAAAGTCCTCACTGCATTCTCTGGGGGGGGGGCACCGTTCGTTTATGGTGAAAAGAAGCACCACGTTCTATGTATATTCCTTTATTGTGCTATAATTACAATCTGCCTTTTATAAGGCAATAAGTAATAAGATAAATGCTCTCATTCATACCATATTTACAGTTCATCATTCACTCGCTCATTCATACAATATTTACAGACAGCCCAGAGACCTCCCAAATCCACATGCGAAGAGAAAGCGGAGTCTTGGGAAGTCCCCCACGCTCCTCCGTCAGCCGCGTCACTGGATTCTAGCCAGTGGAGGCTGACCAAGAGCGCGAGAGCCACAGACGCTCAGGACATGATTGGAGAACTGGCCATTGCCAGGACTCCCACTGTCACGCGCTTATAGCAGGTCACGAGGCCCCTGCCGTTTCAGTCTCCGAGGAGGATTATAGGGATGAGTGGCGCAGTGCCTTACTTGACTGAGTGCACAATGACTGTGCTACAGGATTAGGGTGGTTGGAAAGGCTACTGTGGAATTTCATAAACTTGGAAGGGATGAGTTCTATAATGTAGGGTATATTAAGGTCGTTATGAAGGGTTTTGTTGCTGACATAATAAGGGGCATTTACTATTGTTCTCAGGACTTTTGATTGAAAGGATTGGATACGCTTGATGTTCGACTTTTTTGCTGTCCCCCATAGCTCTATTCCGTATGTCCAGATTGGTTTAAGTATAACTTTGTAGATTAGTAGTTTATTTTCTATTGAGAGATGGGATGTCCTTTGAAGTAGTCTGTCTATTGTTATATCATTATTGTGCAAGAAGTTATGGAACTAAAGTAATTTAATAGACACCGAATGTTCTGTTAAGATAACTACTGTCTGGTAGTCTATTTATTTAATCCAGCTTATCGGCGATTTCCAAGGCAGACATTTTGGACTCAATCTGCATATTCCATGAAACGTTTCATATGAATCATAGTCTGTATGTATATATTGTGAACATCAGCATTTTACTGAATATATTCCAGGCCAATAGATAGACCAATAACTTGGCCTGAGGCGAGCGTGTTAAGTACTTGGTTAGTGACTGTACTCCTAGTGCTATTTAATTTTCTGTAATATTCCACGTTCCCCAGGGTAAGACGGGACCCGTCAGCCTACAATAGGCCAGCCATCAGGGATGTGTGACCGGCTCATCTAATGGGTACCCAGATTAAAAATGTTTTACAATTCGTCCCTTAAAAAACCTTAAGGCGTAATACCCACTTGGGCGTTTAAAAAAAAAAAAAAACTATTTGCTTCAAATAACTATTACTACTGATATTATCTTATTATGCATTATATATTTACGTTCCATATTTGAAAGTGATATTTATAATCCCCATGGGAGTGAAAAGTATCCTGTGGAATAAAAACTAGAATAAAAAAACTCAGTCATATTATTTTTGAATAAAAAAAAATATTCAAAACAGATGTGAACACGTAAAAGATGTAATTTAAAAACAGAAGAATTCATGCAATTTATAAAATTTATGCCGAACTAAAAGGCCTAGAAGGCCTGTCCCAGCTGTCGATGAACGAAAACAAAAGGTTTTGACTTTTGTAGACAATCTGTGATCCTGAATCGTGTGGGTGTTGTTGCTGGGAAACAAAGGGCCGGATTTTCTAAGCTTCCGAGGCATTAAATTGTAGTAAAGTAGTTTCGATTGTATTTACAAATAATTATAATAAATGAAAAGCTAGCTTATGTTTTATCGCCCAATGGCGAATGAAGGTCAATGAAGCAAAATGCTCCCACATAACCTTTAGCCTCTGCCGCAAGACCTGTCCGTTAGTCTTTTTAAATTCGATTCCTCTCCCTGTGTCTGAGACAGTACGGTATTTAGGCTTCCATCCCGACAAAAGACTGACATGGAACCCTCACACGAGGCTAAAAAGACAAGAACTAAACAGACGCTTTGGACAACTGTACTACTTCGAAGGACATCTCATCTCTCAATAGAAAATAAACTACTTATTTACAAAGTTATACTTAAGCCAATCTGGACATACGGAATAGAGCTATGGGGGACAGCAAAAAAGTCGAACATCAAGCGCATCCAATCCTTTCAATCAAAAGTCCTGAGAACAATAGTAAATGCCCCTTATTACGTCAGCAACAAAACCCTTCACAATGATCTGAATATACCCTATTTTCTTGAACTCATCCCTTCCAAGTTCATAAAATTCCATAGTAGCCTATCCAACCACCCTAATTCCCTAGCACAGTTGCACTGCACCACTCATCCCTATAAGCCTCCTCGGAGATTAAAACGACAGTGGCCTCGTGACCTGCTATAATTAAGTGATAGTCGGGGTCCTGGCAATGGCCAGTTTCTCTAATCATGTACTGAGTGTCTGTGGCTCTCGCGCTCTTGGTCTGGCCTCCGTTGGCTCTTATCCAGTGACGCGGCTGACGTAAGAGGGTGGGGGACTTCGCAAAACTCCGCTTCCTCCTTCGCACGCGAGGGAGGTGACAGCTATGTGGGCTTGGGGGGCCTCTGGGCTGTTTGTAAATATTGTATGAATGAGCGAGTGAATGATTAATTCTAAATATGGTATGAATGAGAACATTTATCTCAATTACTTATTGCCTAATAAGGCAGATTGTAATTTTATCTTAATAAAAATTGTTGAAAAAAAAATAATTTGTATTTAATATGTTGGATAGTTACTTAAGTAGTTTTACGATTGTTTCAATCAAACGAAAACTACAGGATATAATATTAGCCAAATGTGTGAAACCCTTATCTTCATACAAACTAGAGCTTGTCCTAGGGGGAACGCACTGTGCTGCTGAAACGCTTGGTAGTTAGTACATGTTCCAGGGAAGAGCGGATCGGTTGTTCTATAACTATGAAAGACCATTTGTTCGATGAGGATATGAAAGTTTATTTGATTGCGGATCGCGGGCCTTTATCATCGGGCCCAAGCCCAATGCTTTGGCGACCCTACAATATAGATCAGTATCACAACAACCTGACAGAGCACTTCTGCAATTAAAAACAAAGCACCTTCACGTAACCCCGCCACTGAGTGTACGTATCAGCATGAACAAAGTCATTTTACATCGGAGGTTCTGGACGGACACGTACTACCGGAAGGAAGGGACTTCTGAAGATCCGGACTTCCGCCCTCGAGGACTCATATGATAGATAAAACAAAATCCATTTCATTATTATTACTATAATTTATTGGCATTATTTTATGAACCGCTGAAAACAGGTTCACACGAGGCCTTGTTAATCTGTACCTAACTAACCAATACCACCCGATGTGCATATTTATTTAAATATATAACTGTTCGTCAAATAATTTTGTTTTATCGTTGATTTACAACCACAATTATAATTATTACTTCAATTTTTACACACGATTACAGAGAGATGCTCACATTAAAAGCATCAGTTCTAGCAGTTTTTTTCTCGTCTGTTTCAATGGCAATCACAGCTACGAATCCACCGCAGCGGACATAGTACGTTTTCATAGTTCATGTCGCTTCGTCTCAAACTGAGGATCTATAAATGTGTCCTCCGGCCAGCTCTGCTGTACAGTGCCCCGCTATTTACCCACTTGACTGACAATACAGCCAAATGTCTCCAACACTTCCAGAATGGAATCATGCGAAAAGTGGTCCGACGCACTTCTTTCGAAAGGTTGAAGAACGCTGATCTACACCCGTTGCTTGGTTTGCCGTCGGTGGATGAGTTCATCCGCCGGAGAAACATAAAGTATTTTGACTCGTTGCAGCACCTAGCCAACCCAGTGTTTAACAGTATGGCCCCACCACCCCTCCCGCATCGATGACAACAGACTGTTGGGGAAAAATTAGGTTAGGAATTAGTATGTAAATTAGTTTTAAGTTTGATCAAAAAGGTGAGCCCCATCACCTTTATTAGTCAGTTTAGCCCAGTCACGTATAATGTGTATCATTATACTTGTTTATTCATTATATATTTTTTATAAAATAACAAGAACTGTATATAACGTAGCGATGCTACAGGAAATACAAAAATAATATGTAAATAGATTCGCCTCAGGATCTATAATTATATATAATTATCTGTAAATTTAAAGGGGCTATGAAAGAAAAAAAAAATAGTAGGTTTTAGAAAACACAAAAATTGGATGAAATCTAGCCAATCGATTTCAAATTTTGTAAACGCTCCAGAAGATGAAAATCACAAATATCAGATTTGTTTCCAAATTAGCAATAACAAATAATATTGAATAACGAAGCTTTTCATTTTAAATGAAATATAATTATACCTTTTCCTGATAATCTGATCCACGGTATTGCCAAATATCCAGACGTATCAGCTAAGACAATAGAGAGCTCTAGGTGCCGTCGTCAGGAACCTTCACCTCGCAACTCTCGCTGACAACGTCGTGACATACATCCATTTACCGATTGTAGGATTGAGAAGAAGACGGTACTCATATTTATTTTGTTAATTTAGCACCAATCACTAAGATAACTGAAAACTACTTATATTGCACACGAATAAAATAATATAAGTCCCCCACCTGTTCCCGAGGGAATTCCTCCAACGAAGTGGTGGAAGGGTCGGGAGCAACGAGGCTTACCCCGCCAGACTCTCCCACCAAAGAATACTTCTTAAGCAAGTTAGGCTACAACAACAGAGTTATACTATTAGCATCAGTCGATAGTAATTAAAAATTATTATTATAAGTGAAGCAGACTATGTATGACCTTTAGTTGAATCCTAGCTGAAAGGGGAAAAGTGTTGCTTCAAACCAAATGGAGGTAGCCTAGATTCTTCAATAATAGTTGAGTACGCCTGGGAGACATTTCAAGTTTGTTTCTTTTTATAATTATCATGGATGAGGTTCTAAAATCCTGCCCTGTGTGAGAAGACACTTCTTTGGAAACTGGCTCATGAAGCCAGTAGAGCCCTGGGTCCCATCTAGTAATACCAAAAATAATAATTAATCCTGATAAGACCACTGATTATATTAATGCTGAGACATTAAAAGGTTCCTTTAGTTCTGCCTTTTCTTGAAGGAACCACCTTCTTTGTTTTAATTGTATACGGTTGCCTCATAACACTAAAGAAAGGTGACCGTTTTTAAAGCACCCTTTGCCCCAGTATTGACCTGTGCGAGGCCATTTACAACCCTGAGAGATGTGATACCTCAAAAGAGCTTTTAAGAAAATAACAAGAGATCGTATACTCCGTAACCAAATGACCTGGATGAAACTGGACATTAGCATGTACATTTGTCATTAGTGAGCATGCCAATCGTGAGATTACCGTTAGAGAATCACTAGCACCCGAGGACGTGATTTGATGTTATCACTCACATCTTTGAAAGTTGCTCCGTTTCCGTGGGCACTACTAAATAATGGCCAACCGATCATAAAACAAACCCTGATCTACATGATTTCTTGTGCCAAAATAATTTAGGAACATATACCTATTTCATTCACACTACTAACTTCTTAATGAATGGTGTTTAAGCCGCGTTGTATAATTTGTTGGGTCTTTTGTTTACTACCACCGATTGAGTCCAAAATATTCTTGCCCCGATTCCAATCTTCACTTGTCACTTGTCATTCTCGGTTACTAAACTCATCCCGGATTTTTTATTTTGGTGAATGCTGCGTTTTTCGTGTTTCTCTCTTCTCAATCGTTAGTTTCGAATTGAGTGGTAGAGTCAATTATAAGAACCTTCTTTCCCCATCTTTATAAATGCCATTATGTTGGAAACTACAAGAAAAATAATTATAATTGTAATGAAACTTTAAACTTATACTATAGACAGCAGACAAAACTAGGAACTTTTAAGCAACGGGACTAGAGAGTGACAATCATAACGGTTTTTAATTTATTCAAGTTAAAAATTCAAATAAAAATATGAACGGAATATTTCTTCACATACTTAAAATGTTTTGTTGTACTTTATAGGATGAGTGGCTCCATTACTGGCTTGATATCTTTATTTTGTCCAATTGCATCTTTTAGTATTTTTCTGTTATGAGTACAGCCGTAAATTAAATAGGTTTGTTCAGATATGAAGGGACAAGGTCAAATTTTGTAATATGTAACTGTAAACTTCACTGCGTCTTGTTACTGTTTGTGTAGTTTAAAATACAGCCCAAAGCTGTTTGTTGCCAATGTAACTATACTTAAATGCGGTATGCACACCATTCCTCTGAATCCATTTGTATCCTGATCCAGCATCGCATAACCTCCAAATTCACCTCACCAATATTGAGCAATGGCGAATATTAATGAAGGTGTGTCCACTCACATTAATTTTGCCTTACGACGTAGATCCTGTCCACCAGTCTTCTTTAACGCACTACTCCTTCCGACATCTGACACAGTACCTTGGATTCCACTTCGACAAAAGAGAAACTTAGAACTCACCCATGAGGTTAAAAAGACAAGAGTTCAATCGACGTTTTGGGCTACTATATTGACTGCTGAACAGAAAATCTCACCTCTCAATAGAAAGCAAAATACCGATTTCAAAAGCAGCATTACTTGGACCTAAGTAAAACCAAGTAGACTTACGGACCATAACTCTATGAAATCACTGGAACATAAAGCGCATCTTATCACCGCAATCAAATTTCACAGAAAAATATTAAATGCCCCATTATATGTCATCAATAAAACCCTCCATACTGATATACCGACTACCTTTGAACACGTCTTCTCTAAATTTTCAAAATTCCATACAAAATTATCCAAACATCCTAAACCCCCTGCAAGATCGCTATATAGCTCCACATATCCCTACAAGCCTATTCGGAGATGAGATAGAAGTGGGAGTGTTCTAGAGATTACCTGCATTTAGCCCCGATATGTCGAATCTTTCCAGGCACTGGAATATTCACCCCTCGTATCCCGAGCGTCTGCAGCTATCGCGCTCTGTTTCAATCTCACTGCTAGTATCTATTTGTTAGCGCTCTAAATAAAAAGAAAATATAAATTTAGTTTTAATAATTGGTTTATTTGTTATTTTTAAACAGCAACTTAAACATTGATTTTTTTTCAAACTTTAACAGTTTTAATTATGCCATAATGTTAAGAATGAAGGAGAAAAATTATTATTTGTTACAAAACGTGAATGTTTAAAGATTAGATTTAGAATTGCGTTATCGGTAGACTCGAATAACACCAAGTGTTTCAGTGCAAGCTTTGTTTACATAAAGAGGATTGACTCTTACTTAACCAACACCAGTTGTATGTTAGACACGGCCACGAAACCCACGACCACTGGACTGTTAAAACTGAGTCAGTGCGTTGCAGAAAAAGGGTGGTTTTTCTGTGAATTTGGTTACGTCTAATCGAGAAGAGATCCTGAGGGAGCGACATTTCTCGACCGAGACACCTATTGGACACTTCAAGAGACGACCGCTCACAGACAATCATCTGTCATCAGCTCCCGTCGAAGTGTTGTTCACTTCCATCTCGACATCGACCACATCCACGCACTGCAAATCTCCAGTCTTCAGGTCGTATTATGTTAGCGCTCTAAATAAAAGGCAAATATAAATTTAATAATTTTAATAATTGGTTTATTTTTTATTTTTAAACAGCAATTTAAACATTTGTTTTTTTTTTTTTGATAATTTATTTATGTATAAAGGGAAAGGATAGTGTGACAATAAATCTGAAAATCTTTTATTGGAAGAATTATTTCGGTTTACCATTTCTTGCTTTCCTCATTTATGTTTTACCAATTAATTTTATAGTCCTTCAGGGGAAGAACCAGCAAGTAATTATATAAAGTGAGTAGATTTGCGGATTGCAAACAATTTGCCGCTACTGCCGAAACACTATTAGTAAAGTAATTGCAGAGGCAACGTGGGGTATATCCTTAATTTCTGCTTCATTCTCCCCCTGGCGATTTTTGGGTGAATCCTGGACTGTATTGTGCTTTCAAATAAAGATTTAAAAAAAAAAAGGTGTTATGAATTTTTGTGTCTGTTTCCCCATTTTCCCAGCCATAATGAATTCAAGCCTGTTAGTGAAGTAGGTATTTAAATTATTTACATTCAAATATATATTTGATTAAATTACTGGAATATCTAAGTTTCTGGGAGCTGTTATAACTCCATTCAGTCCAGCTCATTGTCCAGTTTCTTTTGCCCAAGCAACTTTAAATAGTAGTGGTTTTGTATAAGTCCGTCTCATATTTGTTGGGTCTTTGGGCAGTGGTTCGTGTTCAATTACATTCAGGCATGTTTGCTATAACGAACTATATAATCTATTTGTTTATGACAGTTAGTATGTGTTTAACTTATCATTTAGCCGATCATTCATAGAGATTCGATTCATTTAATTATGTTCATTATGTATTTCCTAGTTAGATAATGTTATTAATACGAGGAATGCTCGATAACATATTGTATATTAATAAGTAGTAATAGTATGTATTTACTAATATTTCGTTTGATGCAGACAGGAGAGAGGGAGAGGGGGGAGAGAGAGAGAGGCACTGATAACAATGTTTGTAAACAGGGTTCAACGGTGCGTATTTATAAGTGTTTTGATCCCCGGGGATCAGTAGTCGTCTGTGAACCGTCACGCCGATCACATTGAAATTGTGAATTTCATGATTCTCGACTTGTGTCCCGTTCATGTTTGTTTGACACTCGAGATTGAACATTTTTCCGTCTTCATTTTTCTCGCTTAGCGCCCAATGCTATTCAGTTGCGCTCAAGTTTGTGCCATAATATGAAGATCAACCAGACGGCGTGTTTCATCTTTAATTCCAGTATTGCACTGTAGCTGATCTACGGATGTTTTAAGTCTCAACTGACTGGATTGAACTGATTACGAGCCTTCTACCTGGCTATGGTAAACTCAACCCGACGCGTAAGGTACCGATTAACGACTCTCTCTCTCTCTCTCTCATTTGTGAATTAACAATCGATAATCATTTGTTTATTTTCTTATTCATGAAGTATTATTAAGTTTAGTATTAAGTTTACTGAATAAAGATGTATTTGTTTTGCTTTAATATTTGGTTTTTATTCAGTTTCTTCATTTATATTTAAAATTAAATTAAGTTTAACAATTTCCTTCTGGCATATAGGCTGTAATATTAATTGGAAGTCTGGCCAATATTTTGATGGTTATTTTCAACTGTGATGGTGAGTCGCAGTTTCTATGAATGAGCGGTTTCTCTTTTTATTTCAGCTCGTCTTCGTACTTATTCATTACTTTAGTTTGCATCCATTATTTTCCTTGTTCCTTTTCTGTCTTTTATTTCCACAATTAGCATTTTGTCGGGGCTGCTGCTGGACGTCTTCAAACTTGCAAAACCATTGAAGCCGGCGAAAACTTTGGAGAATCGAGGATTTCAGGGTCAAATAACTAACTCTGCTCCGCGTTCTCAACATTTGGTCCTCCGGGTCGCCGGATTTTGCTCGTTTTAACTTCCAGAAAGAAGTTTTTCCTTGGTAAAATGGCTGAATTAACGCCAGATCAACGAGTAGTAGTACTAAAACATAAAATTACAACACTTTACACGGATATCTCGACGATGGCCCAGGAAGCCAAAGAAGTTGAGAAGGACAGGACTAAATTTGATGCATTTAGAGGAAGATACAAAATGCTGGATTCCTTGTTTAAGGATGTTATAGCTGCATGGGATCAGCTTTATGAATTGCTGCTCTCGCAGGGAAAGGAGGGAACCTTTCCATATGAGGACAAATATTTGGCCAAAATAAAGGTTCATGTCAGTGTCTGTCACTCTGTTTTTGAGACGATCATGAATCCTTTACCCTCTGTGACGCAAAACCCACTAACCCAAACTTTCAGGCTGAACGAGACTTCAATTCTGGATGGCTCTGCAAGTTCTTTTAATCGTTCCAGATTACCTAAAATTCAAATCCCATCGTTTGACGGGGATATATTAAAATGGCCTCAGTTTCGTGATTTATTTGTTTCGCTAATACATGACGAAGGGGGTATTAGTGCGGTAGAGAAATTCCAACATCTCATTGCCAGACTTGCCGGAGAGCCGCTGCAGATAGTTTCAGCATTTTCGATTTCTGAATTGAACTATAGCGAAGCATGGAATGCCTTGAAAATGCGTTACGATAATAAAAGAGTCCTTGGTGCAGCTTATATGCAGAAAATAAGACAGTTTAAATCATCAAATGCACAAGGTGGTGCACTAACTCATTTGCGATCCTTCTTAAAGAATGTTGCAGAGAACTTTTCTGCTATAAAGGCTCTTGGCATACCCAATGAAGCTGATTTCCTCAAACTTCACATTGCACTGGAGGCATTGCACCCAGAAACAAGGCAGCTTTATGAGGAGAAGCAACAAGGACAAGAATTCCCCACTTATGAATCTCTTGTTAGCTTTATTCACCAAAGATGTCAAGTTCTAGAGCTTGCTGACTCAGTCTCACCTAAGCCCTCTTCTGATAGGTTCGCACCGAACACAATGCGACGGGGCAAGGTTCTTGCCACTTTTGAACCAAAATCTGCAGATAAATCGCATTCACACGAGCAAGGAAATTTAGACCGATGTCCACATTGTAAAGGAGCCCATCTGTTATTTCGATGTTTTTCGTTTAGACGATTGCCAGCGTCAGAGAAATATGAATTAGCCAAGAAGAATCAGCTTTGTTATAACTGTCTTCGTAAGGGCCATACTTATAATCGGTGTAGCTCTGACAAATCGTGTTTGACATGTCAGAAAAGGCACCATTCCGCTCTCCATAGCGCGTTCAACGATGCCAACCCCGTGACAGATGGGCAGGCTTTGAGGACCTCATACGCGCCCCGGCCAGTGACGGCAGCGGCCACTACAAGTGAGGCATCTCCTGCTGATGGCCTAGTTGGAGCTACATCTGGAAGACGAACAGTTCTATTGGGTACCGCTATCGTCAACATCCGGGACTGTAGTGGTATCAAGCGGGAGATCAGAATAGTGATTGATTCTGGTTCGCAATTTTCAGTTATTACCACTGAATGTGCTAAAAGACTTGGGTTTCAGCCTTTGCCGGGAAAAACCCTTTTGTCGGGTATTGGGCTGGTCCAATTGTCAGCAACGAGAGGGATGGTTAATTGCCAACTCAGTCCATTGCAAAACGAGGTGGTAACACTTGAGACCAAGGCATTGGTTATGCCAGTCATCACCTCTAGCTTACCGACCATATCACTGAACCCTTCGCTACGAAACTGTTTTCAGAATATTCAATTAGCAGATCCTGAATTTTGGGAGTCTAGACCCATTGATTTTCTGCTAGGATCTGACTTGTTTCTTCAAATACTCGTGATGGACGAACCCACGTCTAGAATTACCAACAATTTCGGTGCTCTTCCGACAATATTTGGACATGTAGTCATGGGAACGCCTCCTGTTATTTCAAATCGAGAGAAAGGATCTTGCCTGTCTATTACTGAATTTCAATGTTCTGATCAAATTTTGAGAGACTTCTGGGAGATCGAGGAAGCATTCGTTCCAGATTGCCAGCACCCAGACGAGGTTAAATGCGAGGAGCATTTTAAAACAAACCACCTAAGATTACCTTCAGGGCGGTATGTGGTCGCATTACCACTACGCAACCCAGATAAAACATTTCCGAATGCTGATAGCCAGGCGTCAAGAAGATTTTTCGGCCTGGAGTCTAAATTTTCTCGAAACATTGACCTTAAAAGGCATTACGTAGAGTTCATGGAGGATTACTTAACACTCGGACATATGGAACCTACTAACAGCTCATCCTCATATGTGATTCCCCATCATGCCATTTTCAAGCGAGGCTTAGATCCCGTAAAGCAAGAGAAGATACGAGTTGTATTCGACGCATCCATGAAAACTTCTACAGGATCTCTCAATGATAACTTGTTCATTGGCAAGAAACTGCAAACAGACATTGCGTATATTTTACTAAATTTTAGATGCCATCGCATAGCCTTTTGTACGGATATTGTCAAAATGTTTAGGCAAGTTTTGGTGAGATCCGAAGACAGACGATTTCAACATATCTTATGGCGATCTTCTTCAGGAGAAGCAGTTCAAAAATACGAACTAAACACTTTAACTTATGGTCTTGCGTCGTCCCCCTTTTTGGCGTTGAGGGTTCTTCAACAACTAGCTGAAGACGAAGGTCATAGGTTTCCTAGGGCAGCACGTATTTTGAAGTCTGATGTGTACGTTGATGACATCATCACTGGTGACGACTCCGTGGAACAGGCCTTAGAACTGAAGAATGAGATCATAAATATATTGGGCACAGCTGGATTTGTGGTGCACAAATGGGCGACCAATTCCGCGGAACTAATGAGCACTATTCTAGACACCCCTGAATCACAAGTTGCATTCTCCCCTGAAGATTCCACTACCAAGGTATTGGGTATGCGTTGGAATGCGGAATGTGACAGTTTCAGTTACCATGTGGAGCCCACAAAGACCGCTATTACAAAGCGAGCAATGTTATCTGTTACTGCTCGGCTCTGTGACCCTTTGGGTCTCCTTGCTCCAGTCATCTTTGTTGCGAAATTTCTGATGCAAAGACTCTGGACCTTGAAAATAGGATGGGACGATATTCTACCTCCTGATATCGTGGGTACCTGGACAAAATTTATGGACGATCTGACCAATATTAGTAACCTTAGCATTCCCCGATGGATCTGTTTACCCGCAGCCGAGGTCTCTCTGTTTGGATTTTGCGATGCTTCAGAGAGAGGGTACGCTGCTGCAATCTACATAAGAACCATAGGCGCTGAAGGGAAGGTGTGCACGTTTCTTTTGAAGTCAAAAACACGACTTGCACCCATTAAAACTATCACCATCCCAAGATTAGAACTGTGTGCTGCGCATCTGCTGACTAATCTACTACGGCCATTGGAAGAGTTTCGAAATAAAACTCGCGTTGGAAGTGTATGGTTATTTACGGATTCCACAACAGTGCTCTCCTGGCTTCGGCGGGACCCATCAACATTAAAAACCTTCGTTTCAAACCGAGTAGGGCATATATTAACACATACCAAGCTCACTCAATGGGGACATGTTCTGTCGGCTCAAAATCCAGCAGACATAGCATCACGCGGGCAGAGGATTGGCGATCTGATAGACAACAATTTATGGTGGAATGGCCCTGACTGGATGAAATTGAATCCCATAGAACTTCCGTCAATGCCCCCGGCATTATCCGAAATACCTGAGATTAAGGAAGCTAGTAGATGTTTAGTAGCCACCGAACCAACGGAGAGTCTAGCATCGATGATAATCACCAAATATTCAAGTTTTCGTACAGCTATCCGCGTGACTGCTTACGTTAGGCGTTTTTGTAAAAACATTCAGACTAAGGAGGTGAATCACAAGAGTTTGGGACCTCTGTCTGTTTTTGAACTAAATCGTGCCACTGATTACTTATTGAGGGAAACTCAACGAATTTACTTCGGACAAGATTTTGACTTTAAGGCAGGATTGAACACTTCTACTCGTTTTAAGTCTTTGGCAGCTTTCCAAGACAAAACAGGACTTCTTAGGGTGGGCGGAAGACTGAAGAATGCTGATTTACCAAAAGAAACGAAACATCCTATTCTATTGCCCCCTCAAGCCCCATTAACTGCCTTAATTATTGATCACGTTCATGCATTAAATTTCCATCTGGGTCCCAAAGCTCTGCAAGCCAGCTTACAACGTCAATATTACATTTTCTCCATAAGGTCTTTAATAAGAAAGAGGGTTTGGAACTGTGTTCGATGTTTTAAGATGCGTGCGAAACCTAATAACCCTTTTATGGCCGATTTGCCCTGGTCTAGAGTCAGTCAAGGGCGACCATTTTTGTCTGTAGGTGTTGACTACGCAGGACCATATACTATAAAACTAAGTCAGCGTCGTAACGCATCCACATCAAAAGCCTACCTTTGTGTGTTTGTCTGCATGGCAGTCAAGGCAGTTCACTTAGAGCTGGTTTCAGCATTGACCACTGATGCCTTTCTGGCGACCTTCGAAAGATTTATTTCGAGAAGAGGCCACCCCAGTGATGTTTACTCTGATTGCGGTACCAACTTTGTAGGAGCCGCCCGCGAATTGAAGGAGCTGTACATATGGCTTAACTCCAATGCCGTGAAGGAATCCATAGCTAACCACGCTTCGCATAAAGGAGTCCAATGGCATTTCAACCCACCTTCTTCCCCTCACTTTGGAGGATTGTGGGAAGCGGCTGTAAAGTCAGCTAAGTCTCTTCTGTTGAGGACCTTGGGAAACAGAGCTTTCTTTTTCGAGGAACTGACAACACTCTTTGCTCGCATCGAAGCGATCCTGAATTCAAGACCCCTTTGTTCCACCTCTACAAGGCCTTTGGATTTTGATTATCTCACACCGGGCCATTTCTTGATTGGCAGCCCTTTAACAGCCCTACCAGAACAAGATCTGAAGGATACAAACGTCAATCGCTTGACAAGATGGCAATTGATCCAACATGCATTGCAAATTTTCTGGAGAAGATGGTCGGATGAGTACGTCCATACTCTGCATGCGAGAACAAAATGGACAAACACCGGAACGACTTTGCAGAAGGGAGAACTGGCACTCATACAGGACCCTAGTGCACCTCCGCTCAATTGGAAACTGGGAAGAATCGAAGAACTGCATCCAGGCAAGGACAACGTTGTAAGGGTGGCCACTGTCAGAACCTCTCATGGATTGTTGAAGCGCCCTGTCCATCGTTTAGCGATACTACCAAGAACTGATCAGAATGAATAAAATCATCCGATTTTAGGTGGGCGGGATGTTTAACTTATCATTTAGCCGATCATTCATAGAGATTCGATTCATTTAATTATGTTCATTATGTATTTCCTAGTTAGATAATGTTATTAATACGAGGAATGCTCGATAACATATTGTATATTAATAAGTAGTAATAGTATGTATTTACTAATATTTCGTTTGATGCAGACAGGAGAGAGGGAGAGGGGGGAGAGAGAGAGAGGCACTGATAACAATGTTTGTAAACAGGGTTCAACGGTGCGTATTTATAAGTGTTTTGATCCCCGGGGATCAGTGGTCGACTGTGAACCGTCACGCCGATCACATTGAAATTGTGAATTTCATGATTCTCGACTTGTGTCCCGTTCATGTTTGTTTGACACTCGAGATTGAACATTTTTCCGTCTTCATTTTTCTCGCTTAGCGCCCAATGCTATTCAGTTGCGCTCAAGTTTGTGCCATAATATGAAGATCAACCAGACGGCGTGTTTCATCTTTAATTCCAGTATTGCACTGTAGCTGATCTACGGATGTTTTAAGTCTCAACTGACTGGATTGAACTGATTACGAGCCTTCTACCTGGCTATGGTAAACTCAACCCGACGCGTAAGGTACCGATTAACGACTCTCTCTCTCTCTCTCTCTCATTTGTGAATTAACAATCGATAATCATTTGTTTATTTTCTTATTCATGAAGTATTATTAAGTTTAGTATTAAGTTTACTGAATAAAGATGTATTTGTTTTGCTTTAATATTTGGTTTTTATTCAGTTTCTTCATTTATATTTAAAATTAAATTAAGTTTAACAATTTCCTTCTGGCATATAGGCTGTAATATTAATTGGAAGTCTGGCCAATATTTTGATGGTTATTTTCAACTGTGATGGTGAGTCGCAGTTTCTATGAATGAGCGGTTTCTCTTTTTATTTCAGCTCGTCTTCGTACTTATTCATTACTTTAGTTTGCATCCATTATTTTCCTTGTTCCTTTTCTGTCTTTTATTTCCACAATTAGCATTTTGTCGGGGCTGCTGCTGGACGTCTTCAAACTTGCAAAACCATTGAAGCCGGCGAAAACTTTGGAGAATCGAGGATTTCAGGGTCAAATAACTAACTCTGCTCCGCGTTCTCAACAGTATGTATTCACTAATGCACAATAAACGTTTTGACCTTGTTTGGTGACGTCCGTGAATGTGCAATCGTCTACAGTTTTACTCGCATGAAATTTTTAGTTACTTTAGCTGGGTCTGTCCATTGTCAAGTAGTGATCATTCTGTTCTTCTTAGCTATTTTTATATTGAAATTGGTGTATTTTTAGCTAACACGCGGGAAGTCTTTTGTGACATTGTTTTGTGTCCAGTGACACCCTGGGGTGGTCCCCAATTCGCTTCCCATTTTAAGTCAATCAAAATCAAGAATGGTTATTAATAATTACTGAACATAAATAAATAATTTATTTCTTTTGGCTAAACAGATTTAACACATAATGATAAAATGTAAGAGTGGCTATATATTTATTTGTATTGTTTTTTTATTAGCAACGTCTTGAATGACGTCAAAATTTGTATCATCTGTCAGTTTTTTTTCTATGGAAAGTGTTGCTAGATCTCGATTTTACCACCAGGCGATGTATCTATGTGGCCATCACCAATTCCAAATTTACGGCGCACGTGTTTTAGTTTTTCACTGATTAAAATGATTGACTTGATTAGGCTGATTAAAAATGTCAACGTTGGGTCGGGCCACCGGGGTCAGCACGCATTTTGTTAAATTGCATGCTTACTATTATCATTTATTCTGTTGATTATACCATTATTGTATTGTTGTTTTTTTTTATAATATTCAATAAATTTGCAATTTGATAGGTTTATTTATTCATTAGTTATACATGCTGGCTATTGTCCAATTTGCACCTTATGTTGGAGATGAATTTTCGATTATGCATGATAATGGCCCCATACAGCAAAAATTGTTTCCCGGTACCTGGAAAATGCTTCAATCTGATGATAAGAGAGACCAGAATGTAGTCCATATCTAAGCCCTATTCAACATCTATGGGATGAGTTGTCAAGGCAATCAAAGAGATGTCCAACCTTTGCTTCAGAAGTTAAAGGCAAAGGATTGCAGTCAATAAATTTCCCACAGAACGGTGATTATCAGTTAAGTACACCAAATGTTTCAGAGAGTTCAGTTCCTTTGAACTCAGTATGAATAAGTAAACAAAAAACACAATATATACTTTTAACTCATTTAAAAATTTAATTGTTAAATAAAATCTATTGGTATCGGCAAAAAAAAAATGGAAATGATTTAAATAACGCAATGGGATCACTTGTATTAGGTGAAAACTTTTTTTTCAAACCTACGACAAATGATTTCTATACTTTTCTATTTACAAGTAGTAAACTTCTGTCAATGTTAAATTTTAAAAAGAAGGATAGCATAAGGCATTCTGAAAATCAAGTAATCCACCAACCTTTTACTTCCTTGGACTATATAAATCTGGTGATGTAATGCTTAAAGAACGTATCAGCTGGCCATAACTGCAATGTCCCAAAATGCTGCTTTGAAAAAAATTTCCTATTTGCCCAAACAAGCAGACCTGCTTTGAATGTCACCTTGAGGAATTCTGATTGTTGAACTAATCCTCAATCGGTACAAAACCAGAAAAGTTAGCACTAGCTGGGCAATGGTGTATTCATGGTGTGCGTGGGTGCAATTCCAGCTTCTTAGAATTCTGTTTTGTCGAATCTCCTTTTTCTTGATGTACCTGTCGTTCCAGACCATCTCTATTTGTAGTATTTCTTGGGCAGCTTCTTTTAATTTGTCAACAAGTCAAGTTCCGGTTTTTAGCTTTGATCGTTGGATTTCAAGCCATTCTCAATTATCATGCAAATTCCTTTTGCCAGAATTTCCTCTTGCTTTGTTTGAAAATAAATGAATAAGAAATTTGAGTGCCTTAGATTTTCTTTTTAATATTGGTCTCCTAAGCATATTTCAGTATTCCTACCTTCATTGAGGGAAACGTATATAAGAAAATCCTATGGTTCATTAGATAAAGTCAATTTGTATAGACTTATTTACATTTTAGTTGTCCTTGCTTGGCTTAAAAACATATTTCTTTCATCAGTTTTAAGAAATTGAGTAAATAATAAATAACAATGTGGAATGTTAATATTAACTAGTTTGTTTATTTTTGAATAAGATAAATAAATTACACACTTATTTATACATATAACTTAAACAAGCTATGCAGTCTCTTTAGACCACCTCACCTAATGAAGTTAACCTGGTTTACAAAGAGAAATACTTTCTTTTTTTTTAATAACGAGAGGCTGCCTATGTTGCTAAAATACAACAAACTAATCAATCAAATGACAAAATTTTTGAGACAAAAGTTAAATGTGAATAAACATCAATAATACTTAATTTTGACAAAACAAATAGTCAACAATAATATACTCAGTCAGAAGATACAGCTTTTTGTGGTCGATACAAACTTCTTCAAAGAATTTATGAGTTTTTTTTTAAATAATAATAAAATTGGACAGGGATATATAGTAGAAGGAGTCCGACGTAAGTCGAGCGAGCCTATAGAAAGGTGATAACCACATGTTCCATCAAATTTCTGCCAGCTCTATGCGATCCTACTGCATGCGTGGATGGTATTATTACTATTATATTTAAATGAAGTGATCACATAAATTATTACATACAGCACATGTATGATGGTTTTATTGTGCTGACTGATGTTTTGGACGTTAAACAAGATTATACCATGAGAGAAAGAATCAACGTTGGTAGTAATTTATTCTGTTCAAACAACGGAACGCTAAAAACAGACTAACTGGCAGTAGTTTATTGATAAATTTCAAGTACCGAAGACCTAATGATATTAGTAGCCAAAGAAAGAAGAGAAAAAACAGTCGTTTATCTACCTTAAAATCTTTTTATGCTGAGTTTTAACGACCACTTATAGGTTTGCATTACCGTGAATTTGAAATGTGTATACCCTTGAAGAACATTAATGAAGTCGTTAGAGATACAGATGTAGTTCAGTGCCATGCTCAAAGCATAAAAGAGGGTTATAGTTTCTATCATACTTATAGATTCAAACAAAAGTTTAGATGAATACTTTATTTTTATAAAAAATAGTATAGGTGTTAAGACCAGCAGATTTTATTCCTTTTCCCTAACTCCCTTCAATTCCAATTTATTTTCTGATTCACACCAAATCTGGCACAAACACTGTCAAGTACCTAACAAAAAAACTGTGTGGGCTTAACAACTTCAAAATTGCACTTCTTCTCCTTTTAACACCACCCCACTATGTTTATAATTAGAGCCGCATTAGCTCAAAATTTGGCACAAATACTGTTCAGCATTTTATGAAAAATAGTGTGAGAATCACCACTTAAAAATCTTAACCCTTCTTTATGATAATAAAGGAAAGGTGGTGGAGTGGGGAGCCCCCACAGGAGGGGGGGATGGATTTGTATATAAACATAATTATTATATATATATATATATATATATATAGTTAATGAATACTGGTAGACTGAATAGGATAATGTTGTTTTAATGCTTCATAGTAACCTTTTAGGAGTTTTTATACTTTTCATATCTTAGCTTCTTAACTTCAAAACTTACTGTTTTTAAAAGCTGTAGTAACAACACATATTTACTTAATCATACTTAGTTAACACTATAGTTAAACCAAAACAAAGTGAAAACAAAATGAAAATTTTATTCATAAAAAGAAAATCACAGCCAATCAAATCAATTTGATAAATTAAAGTCTTAGCACATATACAAATATTACATTTTTATCAAACAACAAATACATTATGGTTCAAATATTAAACCTAATATAAATATAAGTAATATAATCCAAAAAAAGATTATAGGCCTCAGTTGGGTAAAAATTTAAGTTAATAAATAGAAAATATGTTACAAATGATTATTCAATGAACAGATTTTTTTATTGTGATAAACTATTCACTCATTTATTGCTTTGGATTTAAACAGTTAACGTGAACAAAAAATGTTGAATATCATCAAAAAATAATTTTCTAATATTAATGCATAACAAGTCAATGGGACAAATGCTTTTAACATTTCTAAATACATGCTTACTAAAAAACCTTGGGCAGTAAATAATTTATATAGTAGGCGATACGAATATAAACCAAGCAGGAAAGTTTAACAAGCTGCTTTCAGAACAACATACCTTAAACTTAAAACAACTACTTTATTTGACTCTTATGTTTTAACAGCCAGGAACTGAAAATGACAGTAGCGGGATAGTGTATTTGTTTTATTTTCATCTCAGAATCAAATTATAAAACAGTTCCAATGCTGGAAACTTTCTGTAACACTATCACAATGTGAGTTCCATTACTAAGAAAACAATGCTTTTTTGTAATTGTATTGAAAATTAAATAATCTATAAGTCTAAGAATTATTATTTCCAATACAGAAAATGTAAGGGGGATCACAAAAACTTAAATTATTTCTTCTTTTGCATGATTAGTTAGTGTTATATGTGATCCACTTTCTTACATTGCAGGGTCAGATATAGTCAAACTATATTAACAGGCTCCATACGCCTTCTGACAATTTCTAATGCTATCTATACTACAATTATGTTATCACCATTAAGTACCATTTTTATTTGAGTTTGGTGTTGTAAATTTTAAGTTATTTTTTTATAATTTCAAAGTTATTCATAGACATTATTAAAATATTCATCCCCACATTCATATAAAAAAAATTAGATTTTATTTTGTTCTTATTAAAGTTTGTTATAAAAAAAATATATCATACTACTTGAGCATTTAAGTACAACACATTTCATATGGACAATTTAATGAAAACATTATTATGTAAATAAACAGCAGAAACAACTACGAGTAATATATACATTGTATAGAATTTTATGTGATTTGAAAATCTATTAAAGGAATTGCAGAATGACAAATTTTTAAAATATTTACATACACTATGTAGCAGATTCTGGTATACCATTGACAGCAGGGTATAATAACAGGGGATATCATCTTTAATTCATGTTAAAATTGACTTATGCTCTTTTGAAAGTGTATTTGATTTTTTTTTTTTTTTGGTCAAAAGCAATGCTAAATAAAATATATTATAAGCAGAAACTAAAATTAAGAATTTTTCATCTATGGCAGTTAATGCATTTGTAGTCAGTGTAATTAATATGTAACAGCTAAATTTTGTCAAAATGGCAATAAAACTCATAATAATATAATTAAAAAAATTAATATATAAGTTAGAAATAATTTCTAATTTGAGTTGGAGGTTAACTAAATTATGATATATAACAAATTTCGTAATTGAAAAATTAATGCTGTTAATTATCACTATTTTTTTTGTTAGCAAATCACCCTGCATAACTATCAATTTTAAGCATATGTACATTTATTAACACTGCAGAGAGTGGAACACTATATACATATTAACTTGCTTTAAGATGGAATAATAACAATATCAATTGTACTGACTTTATTTAATACAAACGTCATTCATCATTCATGGTCAATTAAATTATCAGCAAATTTCAAACATATGTTTAGTTAGAAAATTACTATTATTACTTAGTGATTCATTTATAGTGAGGGAATTTCACAAATTATTAGATCTTCGATGGAAAGTTTGATCCATAAGGGACCAAAATAATATTATATCTATACAAAATTATTTTTTGTTCATATGATATAGAAACAAATTTTACCAAATATGAATCAATACTGATATCCA
The DNA here is from genome assembly GCA_930367205.1 of Acanthosoma haemorrhoidale. Taxonomy (NCBI): domain Eukaryota; kingdom Metazoa; phylum Arthropoda; class Insecta; order Hemiptera; family Acanthosomatidae; genus Acanthosoma; species Acanthosoma haemorrhoidale. The sequence goes on along the minus strand of OV884009.1, from coordinate 79,707,866 downwards.
ACTATTTATTACTCACTCATATTTATTAGGATAATGAGAAAGCTAGTATTAGCTTTTATTTGATAGATTATTTAAACTACAATAACTTTCTGAAATTAAGTAATAAGTAACCATTTCAGTAAGCGTAACAATAAAAAATCTTGTGCCCATTTGCTGGTTTGCATGGTATCTAATGTTACCAACAGAATTGCTCAATAGACTCAAGACCAGTAATCCTCAACTAAGTATATCCAACAGTTGTTGCAAATATTATTGAAAAGCTATAAAATTCAAAATTGAACGACAAAAAAACCAAAATTTGATTCAAAAACAACAAAATTGAGAATTATTTATTCATGAAACATTGAAGTAGCACTACTGAATTAAATAACTAAAAACCAAAATTATCTTCATGCTAAGAAAAACTATCTCTGTTATTAATTTAAAACTACTGCAACCACTTTATGGAAATAAGACAACCAAAACCCTGTACAAACCTAATTTAATAGAATTCTAAACAAATACTGAGTTGTAAACCCACTATTATACTCAAATAGTTAAATGATGTTACTTGTGTAATTATGCTTGTTTTGAATGAAATCATGACACCAATAACACTTTAGGTTTTGCTCCGATTGACAAAATAAAGAAGGGTGTTGGTTGGCTAAGGATTAGGGTGATCAGGGAGGTGGGAATGGAAATTCTGGTAACGAGAAGTGGCTAGTTCCTAGATGAAAAGAGTGTTAGTATCAGAGTGAAAAGTGTGATTGTTGATCAAGAAGAGAGCATTGGCTATCTACCAGATGATTCTGTAGAGTATAGATTGGATGCAAAGGATAATTATTGGAGGGCTGGCATAAATTATGTACATTATTTTTTCGAGAGTGTTTTTTAATGCTTACTCAAGCTGAAAATGTGGTAATAGCTAACAGAGAATAAAACTTGTTTTACAACAATTCATCTCCAGACTAATATTAAATATACATTTTTACTGCATTAACATAATGCAATTAACTTCATTCCACTCTCTACCAGCATTAATTTCTTTATAGCATGAAATACAATATCACATATAACATACACAAGCATCATGTATTAATGAAATAATTGGCTGTTTCATGAATATTAGTGAATATATACATAAAAAAAAACTTTTTGAATAAATACATCAACTATTTTGATTTAAAACAATAAATCACTTACTTGAATATTTTTTTCAAATGGTTAAAATGATTCTAATCATATGATAATATTTATGAGAATATAAGTTATAAATTTAGCTTAATTCAGATTGATAAATGGGCTTTGGAATCAATTAATTATTAATGAACAGAAATAAATGTCACCCATACAATTTTCTAGAGCTAATTTAGAAAAATAAATAAAAATCTTATATTTACAAATATCTATTTACAGTGTGAAAAGAAACAAAATATTTACATATTTATACTCATCATAAAAATACTTCAAGTGACACTAACTAGTTACAAAAATCATTTAAGTCACACTAAGCCAGCTCAAATTCTTTTAAAGTCCAATGTACAATTAATTTAATTTCTTTTATATATATATTTTAAGAGGTAAAATTTATTTGTTTCAGATTTCAGAACTGAAACATATTTCAATCACTAACTGTTTTAATCAGTCATATATAATAGAGACCTTTGACACTAATTGTAGAGAAGGTATAAAACGGTGATTTACCACAATTTTGAGCGATAACACATTTTATTTTTGGACATGATTTTCAAAAATCAAATCAAACAATTTACAAAACATCTAAACACTGGCCAGAATAACTGCAACTTGTTTTTTATTCAAATGGGTTGTTCTAGTTTAACAGAGGTAGATTCTACTAATTTTAATGGAATTTTGTGTTGGCATATAGGAGAGAACTAGAACCCATTGCCTTTCAATGAGTAACTAAGATTCTTTACATAGTTCAAAATAAAGCTCCTAGGGTGTTGAAAAAAAGCAGGTAAGCCTACATCAATAGCATCAACGAATTATTACCAAGCACAAACAATACTCCAAAAAACCAACATGAAAGGAATGCTTTCAAATTTTTATAATATAGCATGTATCATGTAGGCCATTGTAAAGAAAACATTAACTTGGATAAGCAAGACTAAAAATTCAGGATATGATTCTTGATACAGTTGCCAAGTTATGATAGAAGTTCAGCTTGAAATGGGATGAGAAGGGACCCTTGATATAATCAGAGAATTCTTGTAAACATGTTCTGATCAACTTGACTGCCTCTTCATTGATAAATTTGTTTTATGTTACAATATTATAAAAATTAATTATGCTCTGGAATCGAAACTAAAATATTGAGCAGTATTAGAATAATTATATGTATTAAATTATTTAATATTTAATTTAAAAATTATGATCCTTCAAATTTTCTTATAGATTTAGAACATAATATACCCTATTAGAAAATACTGCCTAACTAGTCTATTCTAAAACCAATGCATAGCACTAAATAAAATTAGAAAACTTAATATTATTCTTAATTCTGTAATTAATGTTGATCCACAGCAACTAAGATAATCACTATGGTATGTTATTTCATATGGTACTTTAGTCACTGGTTGGTTGCACACCTCAGACGATTCAGGAAACTGTCCCTAAATTAATTAACACATTTAACATATTATAAAAAAGTGTTGATTTATTTGTAACAGATAAAATAATAATAACTTGAATATGTTATTTTCTAGCTACACTAATCTATGCTATTAGTTTTATTTTTTCTAATTTTATTGATTTATACATTTACTCTACCAAAAAAAGTGAGGGAACTGTTTACATCCACCATTAACAGTAGTAACCTAAAAAGCATTGAATAGACTGCTAATATAAATTGGAGGTGGACCAAGCTTGAGGAGAAAAATAATATGACTGTCCCTGTATTAACCAATGATAATTATTTGAAATAAATGAATGTTTATTTTTTTTCAGAATATTTCAAACCTTTGAAATACTCAGAAAAATTAAGACGAACAGAGGAATAAAAAAAAGTAGAATATTGTAATTTAATCAAATAATAAACAATCAAAAACTTAGCTTCACTGATTAGCTATAAAAATTTTAAAGATAAACAGTATCATTTTAAAATTATTAACATTAATTTTACCTGACACATTTCTTCGCATGAAGGACATATAAGAGCTCCTTTATGAAGCCAATTATTTGCAAATATTCTTATTGTAAGAACTTGTCCTGGGAAATAGCATGTGTATGTGTAATTACTTATCTGAAATAAATAAACAGATTTTAAATTATGAAGAGAAGAAATAAAAATTACAACTTTCTAAAACATAAGTCAAAACAAATATCTTAGTAAACGGAATCCCTGCTACTAATGAGATTTGACAGTTCAATAAAATAACAATATTTTCAATTATTACTATATTATTATTTGATAAGATTAATAAAAAATGTGTTAGAGAGATGGATTTGTTTGATACCCAACTTAACATGATAGAACATTATTTATTAATGACGCTTTATAGTTTTTTATAGAGGTGGTTATATAGCATCAAATGGAAATATCATGCCTCCAAAATAAACAGTGGTTGAGGTAATGTTGTGAGTTTTAATTATAAATTATGGTTTAAAAAATTACATATTATAAATTAGGTTATTAAGTGATCTTTAATTTCATACCCTACTCAAAATTGTAGACAAATATTTTTTTTTTGGGATACCATCTAAATAATTAATGATAGTTAATTAAGTTTTATGGATATGATGATAGTTTTTGTATCTTTCTAATATCAAATGGGACCTCCAAGTAAAATTTCATACCTCTAACTTGAACAGTTGACTCAACAAGACCAGAACATACAGAAAAATGGGTTTCAGACTTAAAAAAAAACTCTAAAATATTTACTACAAAAAATTGTATTACTGAGGGTAATACTACAATATAAATATGAATTATGATAAATAATCACTTACAATAATGTGCAAAAGTCCAGAAATGCACTTATAACGATAGCAACCAGATCCCCAATGTAACCATTGCCTTACTTGTTTACAAGTGCGTTCCTCCCACATACGATCAGTATGATCAAAACATCTTGAGTCTTCTCCATATTCTTCTAAGGCAAAATTTTTATCTGGATCTGAAAAACAAAGGAAAAAATGTATTATGTTTTCATTTATTGTTAAGAGAGTAGACATAGTTGAATAAGAATTAACAGAGAGGCCAAACTAGAACTAAAAATAATAAATTAAATAATAATCTCTAGAGGTTAGAAGGGTCCTTGTGAAGCCTGGTGAGTCACAAGCAGAGCCTATGACCAGCATAGGTGTAAAGCACCTCACAGCTGATTTTGAGGAAACAACACGCCTCCTCAGCAGAGGATATGTAGTGAGGTTTGTGCGCCAGAGAGAGTATTGGAAATCGACATGACTTATCTCAAGTAAATTGTGTTCCTTCAAAATTGAATTCAACAAAGTTATATATAACTTAAACAACTAAATAGTCTTGAGACCGTCAGTGCAGTTACAGAAACACTTTATTCTATTTATCAGTTAAACAATTTATATATTTTAGGCCGGTTTCATCGACATTATAAACTTTCTCCGGACGAAAGTTATTTTGAGGATTTTGAGGAAACAACACGTCTCCTCAGCAGAGGATATATAGTGAGGTTCGTGCGCTAGAGAGAGTATAGCAAATCAACATGACTTATCTCAAGTAAATTGTGTTCCTTCAAAATTTGGTTGTTTTATGTTGATTATTTTATTTTTTTCTAGAAATAACAGTCTTTCTTCTTTGATAATGTTACAGTTGTGCAGCCATTTATGGGTGTAATTTTTTACTGCAAGGACCTGGGAGGCTTAAAAGGTTTTGAGATGAGCATTCTTGTTAAGGATGGTGAGAAGGTTGGTAGCAAGTAAATCAACCATAGGATCAACAAAGGTAAAGAAATATATGAGGTATAATAAGAGAAGGTAGGCGGGGGTGTTTTCTGGCCTTGAAGAGGGTAAATTCTATTTGTCGATGGTGAAGCTGGCACACAAACATGCATCTTGCTTAACAGGATAATGTACTATTGAATTAAACAAAGTTATATATAACTTCAACAACTAAATAGTCTTGAGACCGTCAGTGGAGTTACAGAAACACATTTTATTTTATTTATTAGTTAAACAATTTATATAATTTAGGCCACTTTCATAGAAATTATAAACTTTCTCCAGACGAAAATTATTTTGTATCACAACTTTTTAAAAGTTATCAATGAATACTTGTTCCCCAGGCACACCAGATGAAAGATTTTTACCCGAAATAGAAAAATATCAATTCTATGACTATTTTTCCATCACCAAGCTCGAAATAAAACTGAAAGAATTGCATCTGAAATGATAGAAGAGGGTTTCTATTACATTAACATTTTCTCATTGTAAACTTGGCGCTTCGGCAGTCTGGGGCTCCGAGAATATTGAGTACACAGTGGGGGGGGGCCACAAGATGGCTGAATTACCCGGAGAGTTGGACTGGTGGAAGTCAGATTAGCGAGTTTCTACTGTATTTTATTACTATTGAATTGATTGACCCTGGGGCAGTAAACTAAATCAAGGCATTATAATGTTCAGTTGATGTTGTATTGTATACGTCATTGATGTTATTTATATAAAAATAAAGCATCAGTATATTATATTCTTCTGCCTTATAAATAATGAAATAGAATCATATTTTCTGTTTACATTTCCTATAATTCTGCAAGTAAAAATTAAAGGATAATTTGGATTATCTTTAGACCCATATCCTCCCTAAATCACACTTGCGTTACTATTTCTTTGAGTTGAGATAGTCAAACACAACTAAAATATCTTACAGTAATTTTTCAATAAATTTTATTCAGAAATAATATACACTGAAATTTGGATGAACAAAATGAAAAGTAACTTTTGAAACATAAATATAGTAATGCAACATACACTGTATATTATTGAACTTACGAGGGTTATTTTCAGGATACTGGCAATGTGAACCTCTTATTACAATATTTTGAGCTCTCCAAGTGAATTCTTGGATATAAGGGCAATAATCAGCTAAGCTCACTACACCTCCATAGAATGCTTCATTTCCTTTAGACACATGTGGAATATCATCAAAATTCTAAAAAAAATTCCTGTTAGTGTATATTGAACAGAAATTCATTAGGTGAAAAAAATCTAAATTATCTTTAACATTTAAGAAAATTTTAAATTGGAATAATGTAATTTAAGTAAATGCAGGGATTTTATAGCTAGCCGTGAATATATAAATGAGTGGAAGAGTTTGTTGGGATTTCATCGGCTGAGGATGATGAAAGGGAAATGTTAGATTTTCATCACATTTATGTCTGGATCAGGTCCTAGGTGTGATATAGTTGGTGATGTTGATCCCTAAACAATACAGGAGAAAAAAAAATGTCTCTATTGTTGTTTAAAACTCAAAATTGAAAATTCATATCACATTTTTTTTTTATTTAGAACTTCGCAACTGACACCAGCACATTTAAAAACATTATTTTGTTTAATCTAAATATATGTTAAAAAAAAAATTATAAGACTTTGCCTATAATTTTTGTTCATGACTTTATAAAAGGTAAAATTATTGCTAACCTTGCCTTAATTACAAAGTTTAAAATGTATACATACATGGTATATTATATGGTAAAGCATAGTTCCTATATATTAAACATAAAATAGTTCCAATTATCCTTGGCCGTTGATATGCCAACCTATATATATTTGTAATCTAGTCATAAAAGGAAATTAACTGGAACAAAAGTTTTCTTTGAAAATATATTTTTAATGTTATTAAGATATGAGGGACTTTGTTTTTTTATTGCCCTCTGGACAGGGTGTGATGACCTATGTGACCATGCGAGCGAAGAGGATTAAGGCAGTCTGAGTCTAAACACTGAGGTAGTTGGTGTCAGGAGAAACAGGCCCTGGAGTTGGTTGTATTGAATGAGTCGCAGTTCCAACACTGGAATAGATGGATTTTATAAATCAGTTTATTGATTTATAAATCAGCAGCTTATGGCAGAAAAGAAAGGCCCTGGAGCTCAGTATGTTTTAACTGTGAGTCCATATGATCATAAAAGTACCGCTATCTAATAGCAATCGCAGGTCAGAATTAAAATAATGCCATTGTTAAAGAAAAAATAGAGCCTGTAATGAAAATAGTTATCTAAGTTCTTAATATTATCTATATACTTGAATAAGAGTTTATGATGTGTTTTTTTTTTTAATATATAATTTAAATACTGCTCAACTTTTTTAATATGAATTATTCTTCTTATTGAAATAAATACATGTAGTTCATGGTTTTGGTGTAAAACCATGTGTTGTTTTTTTCTACTTATTCTTATCTATACTTAACTACCTACATTAATCTTTTATATTTTGTAAGTATCTCTTAAATGCTCTCATGTTATTAACACTAGTAGGTTTGGAGAAGAAAAAGGGATATAAGAGATACCTGGAAATCAAGCCTTTTATATTTATTGGTCTCTGTGATTTTACTATGGATGATCTGACGGTCAGTCCAACTGGGGTATTTGGGGGTGACATCTTAATTGTTTAAGTTTTACTATTACAAATAATTTTAATTTAATCCTTCAAATAAACAGTAGTATAAGGCCAAGGGTTCAAAGATAAGTGGTAGCATTTAAGTATATATTGGGTTAAAATTGGTATATCAGTTCATTGGGGGAGCCGAGCCGAATAATTACCCTGCTACCACCGAGAACCGTCAGTTTGAGCGAGGTCTCCTTCCCAAACATCACAATACATTATATAAAAAATCTGAATCTTAAGTCTTTACAGCTTTTACAATAAATTTTCCCACAATTGTAAAAAAAAAAACTTATCATTTCCCTTAAAGACGATAAAATTGCTTTTTCTTTGGGGGAAACCTACTTCACTACAAATAAACGAGTAAAATCAAAGCCTAATTAGGTAAATTTATTAGATTTAGGTTGTTGCAATAAAGAAAGAAAAAGTAAGATAACACATATAAAGAACGTCTCCTTGATTTTCAGTGGTAAGCAAATTGTGGAAAAGCGTTAAGTAATCCCAACGGCAATGCATAAAATATCATTTATCACTTGGGGACATCTTCAAATGAGATTGTTTTTTTCAAAATGCACAACAATATTGTCATTTACAATGACTTAATTAGAGGCAGAGGTCCTTGAAGGAAACACCTTTTGATTTGAGTGAAACTCACAGACAAGAAGAGCTAAAGGTTTCCACGATTTATTGAGACAAAGCTATAGAGTTTCGGAAAGTATTGTATCTGACCATTGTGAGTTTTTAAATATCACAGCATCCTTATGTTGTACAAGAAAAAAATACCAGGTAAAAACAAAACAATTTGCTTGGCATAGTAAAACATGGAGGAGCTAAAGTTACGCTATGGCCCCTATGAATAATGTGCGTAAATAGCAAAAAACAAATACTGAGACTAATAATTATACTAGATTACCAAGTTATATACTAATAATCTATTATCGTTCTGCAGCAAAGTATTGTCGCTTCATGAAAACCTACTTTTAATACTATGTTCTACAAAGTTCAAACACAAATTTAAAGAATAAAGTTTGCTGTAAGACAGAGCACGCAATTCAGGTATAAGCAAAACCTACCCAATTTTTTATGAGAAAGAAACCAGTTAAATTATTATAAACTGGGACAGTAAATTAGTCACAAATGGAAGCCTTTATGACCTTATTAAGTAGAAACCATCATCAATAAACAAGTATGAAAAATTCATTCAGTTTTTTGTTTTTGTTTATTTTAGGGCGACTTGCCCTGTAAAAACCAAAGGCTATTATTTCAAAGAGAAAATATAATTCACTGATTACAGATATATTTTTTTTTAATTTAATATTTTATACTGAATGTTATTATAAAACCATGAATTACCTATTACCTGGTAATGAGAAGGTAATTTCTCTGTGTATTGAACAAGGTTACATAAAGCTACTGAAGTTCTATCATCAGTGCATTCTGTTTCAAGAGGATCCCTTTTCACTTTGTCACAAAATGGATGAATGGACAAACCTCTGCAGCAAATTGTAGAATATGTTAAACCAAATTTAGCAAATTTCATTAATAATTCTAAGTATGATTAATGTATTTCTTACTTTGCTCTTTTAGTATCAATCCAACTTTTGCAAGATTTCCTGACAAAGTCACAACCAAGTGATTTTCCCCATGACAATGGTTGAGCCATTGAGTAATTAGCAGAATACCAACCAGTGTCTTCCATTAAAGCTAAAGTAAGCCTTGAATAAACCGGATTCTGTGTGTGAGTACCTGTCATTGCCTCATTCTAAAATATATATGAAAAAAAAAAGAGATGTATTGAAGACAATAATATACTTATATCATGCATAGTATAGTAACATGGTATTGCCATGTCAATTACAATGTAGTCGTTTGTTTTGTAAGCATGGTAGTTATATTTTTCAGAATTATTTTTTAGTCATACTTGTTGGAATTATTTTTAAGTAGTTTGCGCTCCATCAATTATTGCCTGAAGAACATATAAATCTTTGTTTTACACAGTTTCATAATCATTAAACTCACATCTTCTTTTTACAAATGTAAAAAATTAGAGAATAATAAGTACCAACAAAAGGAAAAACAGTAAATGGTAATAACACTGGTCTGCTGCTTGTACCAATAAAAGAACCCTGACTGACAGAAGTAACAATTACAACTTTTGACAAAACAAAGTGTTTATCATAAATTTTATAGATTATTGCAGTGTGACAAGATAAGCATCATCATTAAGTTTATAACTCTAAATACATATTCGCACTGGGAGTAACCTGGAGTTTGATAGCTGAGTTGAAAAAAACCTTTTTTTTAATACTAAATTCTTTAGATTTGGGTGATTTCAAAAGTAGCTTCAATTAAAAAAAAATGTGAATGCATATCTTTTTATTACATGGTAAAATCTACTTCAGCCAAAAGTACATGTTCCTGTGATAGTTTCGACAGTACTGGTTTATTCAATGGGCGCATGTAAGCTTTAACCGTCCCTCAAATGAGGAAATCAGTTTACTCGGTTAACTCAGTTTACTCGGTGCACTGTGAATACACACATTTTTAACCTCTATAACAGAAGCCAATTTGTTGTTTAATGTAGCAACCCTACACATTTTCAACATCGAAGGGAGTCAACTAGCAGCATGGGAGCTTGTCTTTAAAAGACAAAGATTGTTTGAAGGATGAGACCTAAGAAAAAAAACAAGGAAAATACTACTCCTGTGAGTATAACATATTTGTTCCTTTAACCTCTTTAGAAGATGCATTCAACATCTAACTAACAAAACCTCCTCCAATATATATATATATATATATATCAGCAATGATTAATTTTTTCTTTTAATTACACTGAAAATGACATTTTTTTTATTATTAATATATTAAATACTAAATTAAAATAATTAATTAATTTAATATTAGTGAGAAAATTACAGTTTGGTTGTGTTTGTATTGGTTGGGTTGTTGCCGATAGACAGCATAATACGCTGTGGACTGATGCCCCAAGATGTTTATGTTCAGTCTCGCAGCAATGTCGAAAAAAGTTGGATGTCAGCTTAAGAGCATATGGAGGAATGAGAGCTGAGTAAGTGAGAACTCAACATTGAGGACAGAGCTGCCAGGGTGCGTACCTAAATTCCGGTCAGCTATGTACTCACCCGACTAGTATCAAATTTACCTGTTTAACCATTCCAAGTATACATGTTGAACACAATTTTTAGTTTATTTATTTAATTATATTTTTTGGGCTATATTTTCGTTTTATTGTATCTTGATGACGGGTGTTCCAAGTATACAAGAAGATATTTGGTTCCTCGTATACTGCATACTTTTTAGCTGCCGCCTCCATCTTTGTGAAATGGTTACGTTATAGAACAAAATGGCTGACCCTAGTTTATATTTGCTGAGGACTAGTACAAAAGGGGTTTACCTTACACACTAAAGATCCGACTTGCTATTGGGCAATTATCAATTTTTTAGGATGGATAAAGTCCAACTTCCATACCTATCAACTCCCAGATAAGACGGCTCATCATGTCGTGTTTAAGAGTTTACATAGCTCAACTCTCAAAGAAAATATTGTTGTAGACCTTGAAGCTATTGGTTATAAACTAAGGAACATAGCAGGTACCTTATCTTATATCAGAGCCCCTTTGCCAATGTTTTTTTATAGATATTGAGCCAGAAAGTTTTTAACAAAATGTTTAAGTTCAAAAAGGTTTTCTACAAAAGAATTAAAATTGAAGAGCTACATAGAAAACAGATGGTAGTTCCATGTGGTGGTTGTAAGCTCTATAGCAGCACTAAAACCTACAGCAGGCATCCATTCAGATGTACAAGATGTGGAGGGCAACACATTTCTCATGAATTTGAAAAATCAAAAGATATGCCAGCAACTTTTCTCAATTGTGGAGGTGCTCACTCTGCTATTTTCAAGGGATACCAGGTCCATCAGAACCTTCAAAAGGTGAGAAAGGATTACCATTGTTCAGCTTCCCCGACTCTGATGGCAGAGTAACCAACCTCCACATTCACTTAGCAGCAACATCTGAGGAGCCAACAGCAGCCACCCAGAAGACATGCAGGCAGAGGGATACCACCAAGCTCAGTTTACAGTTATATAAAATGAACTCATGGCAGATATTAAACATATATAGGAACCTTTCCAAACAATAACACACCAATTACAAACAATAACTAAGACTTTTAGCTAAAAATGTGGACTGTGATATGTTATGTTGGCTCCATAACACACATACTGCAAACAAAGGAATGAAGTGGAATTACTGTTACACAAACGATGAATTGATATTGAACTCATTATAGAAACTCGCTTAACTAACACTTCACAAGCTTTTATGAAGGATTATACGATGTATAGAACAGACCACACACAGCAGTCATTTTCAGTTCTGCATTGAAACAATACCCCCCTACCACCTTACTTCACTGCACAAATAAAAGCAGCAAACATTTGACTCAAAACTTGAAAATTGCCCCATTACACCAACATTCTGGCCATCACAGAGTAAGCAAAAGATATCCTGGATCTCGTTTTTAGTGGAGGCTATAATCCTGCTAACTATTTTATTCACGCAAAGTCTGAGCTTTCCACACGTTTATTATGATATATTTCATAGTAAATGAAGAACTTATCCAACAGGGACGGATGGGCTGGAAATATTTCGAAGATCTTTTAAATGAGAGATTGTTACTCTCAGTACTGTACAACTTACCTGGAAATACTCAACAATGACTGGAATAAATATATTCTAAATTGAAAACAATAAATATCTTTTAATTTAACTTCAACAATATAGGAGAGTACTCACTGGATGTACCCTGCCTTCAGGAATGCCACTTTGTCATATTTACAGCACATTTGCTGGTTGTGACACTTGTCGCAGTTGTGAATTAATAAATTATTGTGAAAAGTTAAAAAAAAAAAATTGATAACTAGCACTTACTTCAAACACACGCTTTTCCCAGTGAGTTAAAACGGTTCCTTCTTCACCCTGATCTTCAAGTTCAGCACCTTCCAAAGTAGAGCAATTAAAATGTTCTCTCACTTCTTTTACAACTCTTGGAGTTACCATTACTTGCATTTTGCGTGAAATAAATCCACCATGTATTTCCCACATTTGCCTTTCAACTGTTTTAATTACATTTTCACTCCATTGTCTAGCCTGAATCCTTTAAAAAAATATTTGCTTTCTTTGTAAATGATTTTTAAGTACATTTTACAACCAACAATAATTTTAAATGTTTTAGTTATTTATAACAATATTTTTATAGTTATAAATAAATAAAGGATATGTTTATAGAATATCTAATCATATTCTAAATCACAAGCATCAATGCAAAAAAAATCCAGAAATTAGAGTAAACCAATATTTAGAGCACATTTATTGAATAGAGATGAGACACATACCTGTGATTCTGAGGAGGTTTTCCATTTTCTTCTCTAGAGGTTAATGGATTACCATTTGAGTCTCTATAAAATGCAAACAAGCTAATTGAAAATCCAAGAGCATGGAGAATTTCATGTTTAACAGTTGATAAAAGGATTTCAAGCTCCTGAGGTTTTGTGTTAATACTATCAGGACAGAAATTAGCATGACCAGCTATAGGCCTGTAAAAAAATAAATACATATATATATATATATATATATATATATATACACATACATACAATAAAACAATTTACTGACATAAAGTTTTTGCTTAACAATTATAAAAATTCTAATTATGAAAATGAAGATCTAATATGAAATTATGACAAACATAAATTTCTATTTCAGCACAACAGTGGAAAACCTTAAATTTCTTAAATTAGGCTTTGTCCTAAAGCCGGAATAAAACAAAAAACACAGCAGACCAAATCAAATTAAAGAAAAATAGGTGCATATTGAGAAATAAACATATCGATTTCACCATATTAGTTAGGTAAAATTTAAAGTTAGGACCTTTTCATTTTTATGTATTAAATGATATGCTTTAGTAAAGTAGTTAGTGTATCACCAAACCACGATAGCCCGCCTTTGTTAAAATTTTACTTCTTGTTAATAAGGAGTCAAAGGACATTTAAAAAAATATAATGAATAATAGTTTATTTTATAACTCGTCATTTAATATGATCTCAGGTATGGTTCAGAAATGATTCTAGAGAATAATTTTGTCTATTTTATATCATACTTATTGACTATAAAAATGTATACATAATTTAAATAATAGTTTCCTTTAAAAAATGATATATATAAAACATGGATGCATTCTCTGTTGTAGGGAGATGATATGGTTTCTTAACTCCTGGTAGCTTCTACACTCTGGTCTAACACATGGCAGGTCTGCAGATGCCTGTCTTCTGTGATGGTCTATCAATAGTCTAGAAGGGTAAGACATTTATTCAACGGACGAACGTAAAGCTACCAATATCCTTAATTGATAGTCCTTGTTGGTTACAACTAAGATCGTCAAGTCTTGCTGTCCAAAGTGGGTGCATTTCTCGTGAAATCTGACTCGAAGTGGTCAAATTTTGAGGTTCTGTTCAACTGAAATATAAACACCTCCAATTTATACAAAAGTTAAATTATACCCAGTAATTTTGTAAGCCTTAGTGGAAAATTAGTTTTTAGTTTTTAAAGCTGACCACTCAAACATGACAAATGGTTTAGTTCCATTCAACCGAACTGTAAACAGGTGCGATTTATTCTAAAATATTCAGCGCAGCTAGGTGAGTAAAAATCAACCATGTAAGATGACCCAGGAGGTCAATTTCCGAAACTGATGCAAAAAACAAATTTTAGTTGAATCGATTCCACAGTAATGGAAACACTTGAAACTGCAATTATCTGAAAGATTTTAATATCTGGTTAAATAAAGGAATAAAATGGCCCATAAAGAACTGATTTGGAATTCCAGCGTGTTTTCAAAACTGACGCTTTCAGACATGTCTGATGCAAGATCAAAAAACACCTACCTGACCTTTTGCAAGCATAAGCCCATTTTAGCTACCTAGTGACTAGACTAAATATTATTATGGAGACAATATGAATTAAAGTTTGAATTTCTTTATGCTGTACCTACAACCTATAAAAAAATAAATGGTTACGAGGCTGAAGAGAAGGGAGGGTCTGGAAGCAGGGGGTAAGGGCCTGAGATGTGAGGGACTGGATGTAATCTTTTGAGAGATCGGAATGTTTTATTTTCCCCTGTGGAATGATCAAGGTTAAAAAAAATTATTGATGTTTGAGCTGTAAAATGTAATAATAATGAATACCTATCTAAAGCTGATTCTTGTTGGCAGTGAGCAGCGTATGCAACAGTAAGACCTTTGCTACATCGTTCGGTAGCCATAGCACTAACATAAAATACGAAATCAGCTCCTTCTATTCCGCTACCAGGAATACCCTCTTCAGTGCAGCTCAATCCAGATGCATTACAGGTACGACAAACCTTTAAAAAATGTATAGTTAACTTTATCAGAAGATCATCAAGACAATTGAAGTTTCTTGTAACTGACTATGACTATTGATGAACTAATTAATTAGTTAAATAATTAATGTAATCCTATAAATCAATTGATTAGTTTGGATTGCAATAATGTTGGGATGATTTATAAGTTAAAATAGTTATGTTTTATTTTTGTTATTGCATGCATGCACTATATATGTTATTTTCCACTGTTATGTATGAACAAGGGTTCCTAGGACAGTGTTTACTTCACTAGTCCTATGTTCTGCACTAAAAAACTAATGTCTGAAAGCAGCCCAGGCAGTGACAGGCAGTATGTATATATCTAATATCTGATGGTAGCACAGAAACCTGTCTATATGATTATATTTTTGGAGAACTATCAGCTCAATTTTTAAAATAAAAATGTACAATTTTTTTACTCACATCCAAGTGGGATTCAGGTACTTCAACTTCACCACACAATGTTTTAGCTTCACAGGCATTTTTGCAATAAGAATGTAAATCACCTTTACGATAAAATACCTGATTGTACTCGCATTTCCTTAAAACAAAACAAAAAAACAGTAAGTTCTAAAACCATGGCAATAGAACATGTATAAATACAATTTAATTTGAGATCCTTTAACTACTAAAGCACAACCAAAGTAACTTGAGATACCAAGAACTTTGGAACAATTCAATTTTAATAATTATTACCAAAGAAAAAGTTTATTTATTGCTAATTATTAGCAATCCAAAAGTTTATACAGGGCCGGAGTTTTTATTATTATTTATTTTTTAATTTTAGATGAGAAATGATTATTCTGGTTTTTATTGAATATATGACAATGGTGCAAAATTATACAAGTGCCAACTTCTTCCAAAACAGTGCTTGTCTATTTGGTTTCATTCAATGCTCTTATAAGATCCAACTAGATTGAAATAAAGAAGGTTCGTTATTTATAGGTTCCCACCAGATGTTAGGGAAATGCTTGAATATTATGTCAGATACAGTTAAGTAAGAAATCAGGTCAGTAAATGTGGTAGTACGAGATTCACATAATTGTTTATAAGAATCTGGGGAAATAGTTTCTATTCTGGGTGAAATATGTCACAAATTTAGTTTCAATAAGTATCTTTATTACAGTGTACTATTTTTTTCAGTTGTTGAAAGAATTTACAAAATACAAGAAAAAATAAAATGGTTTTCAAAAATATAATACAACATAATTAAAAAGTGTGAAACCCAGTAACTCCACAATAATAGTTATAAGAAACAATCATTTAACAACAATGATTAACCTTTCATGGCACAGACTGTGAAATATTGATCTAAGGCCCGCCCAGCTGGCTTAGTACTTACAATTATCGAAACAAAAAAAAAAGTCTCCAACCAAAGACGGAGCATCATTCTCATCAAGGTGTTTACTTAAATACTGCTAGTTAGATTGTTAATATCAAGGCTTTCCTGGGGCCCTTGGCTGGATTGATAATCTACTCACCATAAGTTCTTTGGTTCAGCTTAGACTCAAAAAGAAGTTTTATTCTTTGTTTATTTATCATTTACATTAGAAAAATATCAATAGCTAAAAACGATTGCTTATACAAATAATTTAACTTGACTACAACATACCTATTTAACCTGATAACATTTTCAGTGCGACGGACCATCAAAGCGCGTTCCCAAAAATGAACCGCTTCTGGCAAAACAGTGTTCTGTAAAACAAAAATACACCAATTTAATAAAAATTATTTTAAAAGTTGAACTAATTCTAAACAAATACAAGTTAAATAAAATAATTTATACAAACTACTTTTTAATTTACACAGCTCGTTTTCTATTCCAATTTTACTTTATAATTAAGGAAAATGTATTGGCAAAAATATTATTAAATGAAGGATATGCTGCTTATTGTAATATTTGTCAGTATCAGTGACTTTTTCAATTTTGTGATAGATTTAGTTTGCGACTGGCGGAATTATGTTATATCACTCAATATTTAATTTTTCAAACACAATTTTGATGGCAGTTTAAATGATTTTTGGTGTGACCATATCTTGTTTAAGACCAACAAATGATACATGTTAATAATCAAGACAAAGGTTTTTAATTTGATGGCTTAGAGAATGAGATAAGAAAATATTATTTTTTTAAATTAGGAATTGATGCAAGAGTGGTTCAAAACCATTAATCCATATGCCCCCTAATTTTTAGAAAGGCTCACTTAAGATTTTATTAGACTATTGTGACCCACTTCAGAAAATTTTTTTTTTCAAGATTTCTGCAACTTGTGTTTCACCACAGATTATAAACCTAAAAGTTCTCAGAAGCTGAAATTTTTATTTCTCACTTTTGTTGCTTATTTTCATATGTCCTTGATGGGCTAACATGTCGTGACAAAATAAAATCCGATTTCAATGACTTTTGAATTTTAAAAATGTAATTTATAAAATAAACAAATTATTAAAAATAATCGAGTAAACTTACATTTATAAGTAAAAATTTTTCTTCTTCGAGCCTGAAAAAAAAAAATTAATTGAGACAATGAAGAGCACTGGATTACATCAAAAAAATAATTGATGAAATAAAAATGTTAAAAAAAAAAAATTTACAATTTCTAGGGCAATATAACCGACAAAACAATTAGGTATTAAAATTAATTTTATTAAAAAAAAGAAAATTTGCACTGAAATCTCTAAATTTTAGGTATTCCCAATAGTGATTACCTATTAGAGGTATTGGTCAATTCAATCCTTAAAACATTGTTTAAAATTACAGAGGACATTTAATATAAAATTTTGTGATGTTTTCAGTAATTTCACTCCTTACGACAGTAATGTATAAATAACTGTACTATAAATAATTTCATTATAAATTTGCTTACATATTAGTAAATTAAAAAAAAAAAAATATTGGTAGGATGTGAGTGCTGGTAGTGAGATATGATTATACACGTCAGTAACAATATCTGGGCAGCTAAATAAACTAATTTGTGGGCAGATATTGTTATTGATGAGTATAAATTAACATGGCATACACAAGCAAGTTAATAACAAACTGTCTGAGGTAATTTACCACACCAATTTGTTGTGGGACAATTCTAAAATCATTTATTCACTAACATTTATTTTATTTATGATGGAAGCCTGCCGCCCATGACTCAATAATTTGATTAATACTCTTAGGTAATAAAAAGCTAAGTTATTGATACTGTAATAAATAAAATAAATAGGCACTTACTCATGAGAACATACTAAATATTGACAAAAATAAAACCAATAAAGCATACTCCTCAAGCTGTTAAATACGAGTCTGAAAGAAATTTGTGTTTCGGAAAACATTAAGGAGACCAAAGGTATCACGAACTGGCCCGTTTCTTTTTACATAAATAATAATAAAGAAGAATTGCTAACAAATTTGTCATAGCTGCCATTTACAGAGATGATACAATATACTGCTACACGGATAATTCCATATGGTTTATGGAAGAAGGTCATAAGTCCACTAGACAAAACTTTTAGGAAAATTAGCTCTAAATGATGCGGAAAAAACAGATTAGGCTTATAATAAATCTTGTTCCATGAACGAGTTGAAGAAGCTGAATATGAATGCATTAGGATCAAGATAAGCTCATCTATTTACACAAATGATTTATTACACAACAAAAAAATTGAAAAGAACATAATTAAAACTTTAAGGTAGGTATGCTAATTCAGCTTAATAACCCTCGCCTCGCTCCTTATAGTAGGCCATAAATTCAGCTCAGGAAAATTTTTTTATTTTTTTCTGGTATGAATTCAGACAGTTTTTTCACATCCTCTTTATTTTTATGTTTGATAGGAATTTGAGTTATGTGATTTTATCATGAAGAAGATAAGGACTGATTTCCTTTTATCGCGAAAAGGTGTAATATTCCACCTTCTAAACAAAAAATATATCAATGTAGTGATTTTGATCCAAATTGGCCAGAAGACCTTCTTCCGTGAACCCATTCATACATTCAATGAGTAGAAATACAGAATGCAGAGTGTTTTCCCACTGGATAGAGAATTGATAAAAAAAAAGTATACAATATTCAGCCTATAAAAAAAAAAATCTAAGATTCAAAACCTTCATTAGATCATGAGTTCTAAAGATTCTAGCACCACCATAATTAGACTTTATTTAAGGTCTACAAGGAAAAATGTCATGTCTCTAGGTGAAACACGGGACCATCAATCACCAGATCAGATCAATAGATAGACACAAGGGTGAAAACATAAGGGTTTCTAGTTTAAAAAAACCCTAAAAATCCAACTTAATAGCGGAGATAGCACAAGACACATGTATGGGTTTTAAATTGAATAATAACTTGCAGAGCTTGATTCTGAGTGACATCCATCCAGTCATTTTAGCATGTATTCAATTCAAAGAGTGGTCCTCTTTAAATGGTCAAGCATTAAATGTCCGAAAGGGTACATTCTGCACAACGCCTCATAGTGTGGCTACGTATTTCCAATATTACAACCTTTGGGAGAGTCGAGACTTGACAGACACTTATGGGTACACTTTGAACTCATGGGGAGACAACACTGAACTTAATCGGATGTCGGATTTCACAAAAAGGGAAGTCGCTGGAAACAATGGATACCCAATCCAATCTAAACAGAGAAAAATGTAAACAAACCTGATTAAGAGAATTGAAGAGCGGGGGGAGGGGGGGGGGAGGTTTTTTTCCCAATAAACAGGATTGTCAACAGAGACTTATGTTTAAGTGGTCTTGGGTACAAATTACCGAAGGGTAATAGATGACGGTAATTTTAAATTTGGTTGAAATAACTAAGCAATGATACAATAACAAGTATGGATAAATAAATAATATCAAAATTGTTCATGTTTTTACAAACTCAGCAAATCTAATAATAATTTAGCTGCAATATTAACAAATTAAACAATGAACCTAATACTAATAAAGAACCTAAAAAATTATGGAGTGTGTTTAATTTATAAAATGTTAAGTGTAAGTTTTGCCGTAACATTAATAAAATGTTAATATTGCTTTAAATAAATTAGTGGATAGACATTGGGAAAAACAAATTAGTTAGAAAAGATTGTAATAAATGGATGAAAAGCATTAAAAACTGTTTCACTCTAAACTAAGCAAAAGCAGACCTGCAAAAACTGAATACTACTTGCATTTGCCTCATCTCGTTTTGAGTAATTTCCATCGACCATATCCAGATCCCCAGGAACTCAGTATCTGAAAACGCGAAGACTAACAACTAAAATTTCTTAAATCAAAAAAATTAATTTAGTAAACTTCAATAGCCTTTTTTGGGGGGGGATGTTTTCTTTATATATATATATATAAGATTTTAGAAAAAAATACGACTTGCCCCACTTGGTAATTGTGAGTAATGACCTTATTGATACCTTGTTAACATAGTCTTTATGGGATAGAAAAATGTATTTTATCTGATTAAGATGTGGTCCAGCATTGTTTATGTTGGCATCTACTTGAAAGTTTAAAGGCAGGGTACAGGTGCATATCACAAGAGTTGTACACATTACAGACACTGTTTCTATAACAAAGACTGTTCCCTTGCCCTAAAGGTTAGCATACCTGTCAAGTGACTAAAATCTGGGTTTGATTCTTGGATCCTTCAAGGATTTTTTTCAGAAAGGGATGGATCTGGTTGGGTGGGATTAAAATAGTAGCTATTTGAATAAAAATGTAAAGAATCCGGTTAGGAAAATCAAAACAAAGGTTAAGAGGTAACAACTTAGCTTCAACTTCCCTAGATTTCCAATCAATGCCATTTACAAACTATGGTGGCAACCTCGGTCAGTCTTTGTGATTATGAGGTGTTGCAACACAGAGCTATTTTTAAATTGGTGCCAATGATTACCAATATATTTGAAGCATTATTCTCATTTTACCTCCCCTGCTATCACCACAGCGAGTACATTCCTGATTTATTGCGTGTTTGCCCTAATACTGAGCATCACTCAGGGATAAATGATGTTGTGTCGTAGACATAGGTTTTCTGTAATTTATAAATGTATTATTGGAGTATCTCAGTTTTCTAGAGGAAGTCTGCTGTCAGAAATTAATGAGTTTAAATTTTTACAAACCAAAACCTTATCTACCATCTCCTTGTTCTGGCCTAATTTATTTTGCAAGAGGCTATGGATATTTTATTTTTAAATAATGGAGGTATAATAGAAGGATATTGCTTAGTTGTCAAAAACAAATTGCAAAATTTTTAAGATCCGTCAAATTATTAGAATTAGTTAATTTAACTCTTACACGTTACTGCCTTGCCTTAATATATTACAAACTGTTAACTTAAAAGAGACAATTGTTCAAATGGCTCAAAGTTTGCTGATTTATTGATAGGATCTTTGGCCATAAAGGATGGTGAACTACAAGGATTATGTATGTCCTTTAATATATTGGTTTATCAACACCAGCTTGAAGTTGAAATTAAATAAGAGGGTGAAAAATGTAATTTCAAAAGAGCAAGATTTGTAAAATCAGAATTAATAAATAATTCATCCTTCATTAAGTAATTTAATTTCCTTAACAAAACTGGATTATTTTCTCTTAATCGCCTGCTAAAGAAACACGAGAATTAGACAAAATTTGAGTAACTAAAAATAGAGAAAAATTTACTAAATTAATTCTTTGAAATATTGTAGGAAAAAGCATGATCAACTAGTGTTATGTAAACTAAGAATGTTAAGTTATTTGTCCAAAACATCCACAGTCAGGAATAAATGGATATTAATTAACCACTGTAGGAGTTTTTAGCCTAGAACCAAATAAAATCTAATGAAATGCCACTTCATATCCCTCTTATTATGCAGCTAGCCTAAATCTTAAGAATAAGCAATAGCAGCATTTAATAACAAAAAATACTTCTACAAATGAAAATTTAAGTGTTGTTCAGATTCAATATAGAGCTAGGAAACTCACAAGTCACATAATTTAAAAAAAAAAAATTACCTGTACACACTTTGGTCATAATAAAGCAATATTCGCAATGGTTGGTCTATACTCCTCTTTTTCATAATATGCGCTGGTTCAATGTGGACTCCATGAATTACCTAGAAAAATTATATTAATTTTATCATAAAAAACATTAATTTTTTCATGAAAAATGTATTCATTTTATCATAAAAATTATATTAATTCTAACATAAAAATGATATTAATTTTATCATACACATTAAGAATAATCTCAAAAATCTAATTTACGTATACTCCTAATTCAATTTTTTATCCCAAAAATTTTCATACAACAAGCCCATATAATTCAAAAAACTCAAAACTAATGTGATTGGATCGAGATACTATTTGTATTATTTATTTACTACTCCTCAAAAGTAATTAATTTATTTGACTTTTAATTTTTTTTAAATTCTCTGTATTTGAGGGTCATGGATTATTGTCTTGCACAAGGTGGGTTGTAGAACGAGCAAATTCTATCACTGAGTATATTGAATTTGAAGATCAACTGCTAGGTGACAAGGTCAGCGAATTCAATTTAAAATCTAATTTATATTATTTGACCAAGTATTTTTTGGCTTCTTTGGTCCATTAACCAAAACCACTTCATTTGTCACTTAAGTTATCACCGAAGAGCTCAATATAAACAAAATGTTAGTTTGGAGGTCACAAGACCACCTTTGCTTTAGGTGTCCCTCTGAGTTGCTGGTGATAAGATAGGAGTATAGTGCACTTGCATGCGGATTAGGATGGCCAGGGAGGTGGGAATGGAAATCATGGTAGCGGGAGGTGACTAGGTCTTGAATTAACAAGATGTTGAGATCAGTGTGAAAGGTATTGTTGTCAATACAGAAGGGAGCATTAGTTATCTTGTGGAATATTCTGGATCCAGGGACTGGATGTAAGTAAAGAATTTGGGGGCTTGGCACTCCCCCATACTTCTATTCCATAAGGCCAGGCAAGATGGAGTATTGTTGTGTAGATATCTTGTAATTTTAGAATGGTTGTCTATGAGGCGAAAAAGTTTGAATTGTCTCTTAGTATCTTTATTTGGACATAATGTGGGGTCTCATAGAAATCGCTTGCCTAGTATATGTCCCAAAGAGAGGCTGGCTGTATCATCAGCGAATTGAATTATTTTTAGGAGTTAAAAATTAGAAAGAAAATAAATATATTTTATTTATACATTAACAATCATTAATTTTGGATTTTCCTCTCACTGTTTTAATAATTATAATTAAAGACCTACATAATACTTATAATGCTAACACAAATATTTGATAATTTTTAATTTATGAATTTCAGGGGGGATATACCTTACAATCCCACAACTAACTCACCCCTTTAAAACAAATGTTTAATACTAAAAATCAGCTAGCAGAATTAGATAACAGAATAAGTGTACCAAAACCAGGCAGGCACTACCTATAATTTAAAACTTTATCGGTTATCGATAACTTTAATTTCTTATTTTTCATTATCAAAACAGGTTAGAACTGTTTATATCAAATAGTTTCTGAACTGAGACCAGAGAGTACTTATAAATTAAAGAAAAATGGAAACAGTGGAATGTTTCATATTTAAATAGATTTTCCCGTACTTTCTATTATTGCATCAAAACCAAATATATATATACATAAAAACTAAATTGTTTTGGAATATATGATCAGGCAAATCCAATCCTTCCAATGTAAAGTTCATACAAGAACATCAGTAAATCCAACTTTTAATGTCACTGATAAAACCCTCTAAATTCCTACGATCCAAGATCTCAATTCCTCCTAACATTATCCAACCACCGAAATCCCTTAGCAAGATCACCCATCCCTACAAACATATGCGGAGATTAAAGCCGAAGTGACCCCAAGATTTTTCATAAACATCGAGTCATTGGAAAGTATGAACAGGTCAGTTTTCTCTCCTCATGTCCAAAGTATCTGAGGCTCTCCTTCAGCCTTCCCATGGCCCTACACAGCAGTGTGCAGCTGCAGGAGTAGCGTGAGGGATCTCCCATATCTTTGCTTTCTTCTCCATAACTAGGAAGATGACAATTCCGCAGATGAATTCAGGGCTTCCTTGGGCTATGTATACAATGTACAAATGTATTTGTAAATACTAAATGAATGAGAGCAAGAATGCAATATTTTAATTATGAAAGAATGAGATCATTGATCACAATTATCCATTTCCCTAATTAGGACAGATTGCAATTTTCTTCAAATAAAGATTGTAACATCAGACATATATGAACCACTTGTTATGAAAGCCTATTTTGGAAAAAAAATCAGTCTATGACAGTTATAGTAAGACATAGATGTGTTCATTTTATACTTATGATGACACTGTAATTCGTGTAAAATATCATCATAAATTAATCAGAAAAAGCTTAATAGTAAAATGGTACAGAAAGATGGTTTTTATTTTTAAAGTGGAATATTAATCCATTCATGAAATATGACTAGGGTGCAATAATCCATCTTATAATACATTTATAGATATAAACGGCAGTAATTATTTTAATTCCCCAAAAGAACCGAAGATGCGTGCAACTATTATTTTTAAGAGGGTTACTGAACAAAACTAAAAAACAAGATAATACATTGCTGACATTCTTTTAAACAGCAGTTCTGTTAAAATAAATAAAATGTCACTTCAATATTTCTTAGTAATCATCCTGACAAGCAATTTATTTAAATGGCAGTTAAAATATATTAATCGTAAAGGTAAAGGAATAAAATGAATTAGAAAGAACTAACATATTTAATGAAGTCTATGTCTGTATTGCTAAAGAACATAGCTAAGAGATATACTAACTTCATGAAGTTTAGGATGAATATGTTTACAGTTTCTGTGAGAAAACAGGCCTACAGAACTATTTGAGCTTGTAATAATAATAAACACTGCATAAAATCTCCAAAGAGAATGTTTCATTTTTAATTTGAAACCACTTGGTCATATGAGGAAAAGCACCTCGTGTATCCATTCATTCCAGTTGAAATGAAAGGTTTAAAAAATAACTTTAATACGAATTTTACACATCTAGAGTAATAAAGTTATCAATTGCTACATTTCAAAAAGGCTTTCATTGCTATTCATTCAAGATGGAAAGTCCTCTTTCACAAGGAGATCAAACCAGCAAAGGTCATAGATACGTTTCACTAGCAGAGAATAATTCTTAGTTATGCAGTCGTCAATTTTTACTTGGAAGTGGCTGGAAGCTTTAAAACTGCGGTTTGTAATATTCATATAAACTTTAATATATTTATTTATATTACATTGCACGGACTCTAAGAAGTATAAATATATATATACTGTGTCAGCTATTATTTTGATCACTGCACATATTAAATACGTTAAAGTAATGTCGAATATTTAAAAAATAATGTTTGGATGAGAAGAATATCACAAAGCTCCTTTCGTCGATGGGCCTAAGAGCCACTTGGCTACCAAGCCAGTGATTTGTGACGCAAGAAAATATAATATTAATTTTCCCATATCCCAATGTCACACGTATTCTGCAACCAGTAGACGTATCTGCGTTTCGTCCAATCAAGCAAAATTGGAAAAATAAAGTAGCTGCGTGGAAAAGTGAAAACCTGAACTAATCGATAACCAAAAAGCTAGGGTCCCCAGTTTTACAAAGCGTTTTGTACCAAAGCCTCTGACCAGATATTAAAAAAAACAACGATTCAGAGCCTGTGCCATGTATCCATGGGATTTTTTTGGCAATTTATTTCAGAAAATGATTGGGACATTCCAATGAAAACAACGAAGGGTGCAACGAACGGGAGGCACAGCCGAACCCCAAGACCATCATGGAAAGGCTGATTAATAACATTACTCGTGGACACAAAAAACGAGCAACAAGCTCGGAAGACTCTAAGAAGAAGTTTTGATTTTTTCGGACGTCCAGATCTTGCTGGATCAACTAATGGTCGAATAAGTAACCCGCTATTGGTCTGTCGTGCAATATTCATAGAGCCAATGTAAATCTCTGGAGAAGATTCCTTTATTTATCCAACCAATGAAAATGTAAGATAAGAGCTCAACCCAGGTAATTTTATTGAGGTGAGTAATAAAAAAATCATAATATTTCTGTGGGACTAGAAGGAAACAGTTGGCAAGATCCCTGTGACGTGTTTCCAAAAGTTTTTCTCTAGGTAACATTATTGCAACTCTTTCAACACGTGATGTCCCCTTCAAACACTCAAATTATTCAAATATCAAAAGATATCCAAGCTTAATCAGATTTTCGTATATCAGAAGAGTGTGACACGAGAGATGAAGACGAGCAGCAATCCCAAAATGGAAGAATAGAGATAATCTCTCAAACCTAAAAACACTTATGGCGTATTGCACTGGCCCACCAGGAATAATATATATTATAATATATAATATATATACTATGTTATTATATAATAATTATACAAAAATTAATGAAATATCATGTTTCACATATACATTTTGAAATTAGAGATCCTTCTTTTTTTTACTTCAAGAGTCAACCAACGAGCTGGTAGACGGTGTATTGACGTATTGAGTCTAATGTAGCGTGGAAATCAAGAATTGAAAGGTTTAAAGTTAAAGTGAACCATAGAGTTGGCAGAAGGAAGGTGGTATACATCATCTCCTCCCCTTCCACCTTAGGCGTCGCCCTGGGTTGCCGGGGATGAGATGGGAGTATTGAGCATTACCATTTAGATCAGGAAAAATAGGGGGGACGGAATAGAAGTTCTGGTGGTGGGAGGTGGCTAGATCTTTGATGAATGGGATGTTATGATGAGCCAGGAGTTGTTTTTTTTTGTGTTTTTTGAGTAGCATTAAAATCATCTGATCATTAACGCTACCGTGGAAACTCGCTCCCATAAAAGTTATAAATTCCTATCAAGTCCATAAAAGGACTTGCAACACTATAACTAAGGAGATCCTATAAAAAGGTTTGTATCTATAAAAGTTAGGTTATCTTTCTTGTCAAGAAGGTTATTCTCTTTGGTTGAAGTTGTATTATCGATACAATATTTTAAATTGAATGCCTAATCTATTCCTAAACTTGGAAAAGTCGGTTTCTGTGTTTGTTGATAAGTAACTTAGACCTGAGGTCTGAAGATGTCTGTTGAAGTAGAACTGCCTAAGGTTTGTGTTTTTAATAATATTCTTATTTAGTATTTTTGATATGAAATATTTGTAATGTGCATTCAACATTTCTTAATAATTTAAAGCTATGTTATGTTTAGTATTTTTTCTTTTTTTTTTTTTATTAAAAGTAATGTTCATAGAATAATATTAATGTCTGTTAATGAGTTTCGCTTGCTTGGAAAGGAAAATGCTTAAAGATATTTACTTATCAAAAATATTTCGTTTTTGTTATGTGCATCACCAAGATTTTTATTTTATCTTTTAAATTAGATAGTGTTGAAAGTAGTTGAAACTTCTATAAAAATTGAAGTTATTCTAATTACAAATTATTTCATGGATTTATTTTATTGCAGGTTGAAAATATCTTAAGATCTCTTAAATTATCTGGACATGTAGGCTTTGACAGTTTACCTGATCAGCTTGTCAGTAAATCAGTTCAAAGTGGCTTTATATTCAATATACTATGTATTGGTAAGTGATTTTTTTTTAATTCTATTAACTTATCAGATCTATACAATATAAATAAGGATATATATGTATATACATGCATGCATATATCTTGACAAACCCGCTAATTGATATGCAGTCCCACTTTGACCATCTCTTATAAGAAGGCCCCAATGCAGACATTGTGAAAAATATTTGATAAAAATTCAGGAGCTTTTTTTTATCTACCCCACCCGAATCCCATTAAATAGCCTCCAGGCATTTACAAATTATTTTACATTTGTTTCTTAAACTGATTTAATAGGTTTGTCTATATTATACTTATCAAATTAATTGAGATAATCTATCTTGAGGAATGATATCAATTTTTAAATTAGTCATGGTTATTACTACAAAGATATAACTTTAAATTTGTTAAAATTGGGTAGTTAAAGAAAATATGTTGTTACTTGTTTGTTACAGCAGTCACATTCACCAGGAGGGTACTTTATATATATATGTGTGTGTGTGTATATATTATAGTCGTATATATATATATATATATACACATATTGGTTATATATGTTCATTCTCACACGAAATTAAATTTTTCCCACCTTTCCTGCCCTAAGCTAGAGTTTATAAAAGTGTTGAAACAAAATATCAACCAAAGTAAGTTCTTCAGTTAAGCGAGACGTTCATTTTAATTCTTTTACTGTTTGTTTGCAAATTGCGTGCATAGTTAAGTAAACTTTTGGGTAAAATTTGGACACTTTAGATCTTTCTGATCATAAAAATTGATTACATACCGGCTTTTGTCATTCTGATTTAAAATGCTTTCAAATCTGCAGAAGCAGCTAAATAAAATTGATACTTGTGATTTATTCTGACTTTGGATGGTGAAGTTACAGTCTAGATGGATTGCTACGACTATATAATATATTTAGCGAATAACTTATGTAACGATTTTTGTACATTTATTTCTGGTGGCTAAGATTCATCAATTTCTTTGAATTATTTTTTGCCAAAGTTTGTTTACCTCATTTGGGAACTGCATGTAATTCCTATGACAAATGGAAGCTTGTCATCATCAATCATGAGATTCTCTATGCAAAATATTATTGAAATCTATACTGTGGTAAAGAAGAAAAACAGTTAATTTCTGGTCCAGTGTATCATAAACTTCTAGGATTTAGGCTATAAAACTTTCTTTCCCACGTATTAGTGGCCATTATAATATATAAGTTGTCAATTGGTTTTGATTTCCCTATTTATAAACTAGTAGAAAAAATCAGAACTGCTTTATTGGCTTTTGCTTCATATTTAGAGTCCTTAGGTACATCCTAAACATACTAGGCCAATTGAGCTATGAGTATATTATTATTTTACTTTTCAACTATTATTCATAAATAAATATTTTCAATATATTTAGAAATACATTATCCATTTTATTTTATTTTGGTCAGCTAGACATTCCTATATTGTTCCCTCTTGTTATTCTTAGGGGACTAATAAAGTTTTTTTTTCATTTCATTCATTTTTTTCAATGTGGTCAACTATCTCATCATTAATTCTTAATATGGAAAGTGTGATAAAAATAAGATATATAGGTTTCCACAATAAACCTAATGAAAGTCGTGAAGATAAAAAAAAAAGTGTTGAAGTTTGGCAGAGTTCTTAAAGTTCAACAAAATGTCAATGAACTTGGCAAGCTGACTGCTTATATTCAGTAAAACCTCAAGGAGAGAGAAGCTTAGCTCAATTATCTATAATAATTTAACTATAGTAAATACCAATAGTTACAATGTTTTTACAAGTTCCTATGCACTTGGATGGGGGGTTCCCCCTCATTATGGTACAGAGTATCCCTAAGTAACATAAGACTCATTAGCCTACACAGGAGCCATTCCATCAAGGAAATTCCCCTGAAATAGATAGTTCAAAGGTGTAAAAGCATAAATGGTCATCTGATATGTTAGATTATGTTTAAGTATAAATGTCGGCCTTCATGTTAGTATCAGTTAATAATATTTTAATTTAAAAGCTATACTATTTAAATTAACTATAGTTTATTGATAAAACCATTTTATTAATTTAATAGTAAATACTCTTTTTTTTAAATGCAAATAATATGGGAAAATAATAAGTGGTTTCTCAAATTCTTATCCGTCTGATGGTTTAAGTTTTTTTTCAATTACTGCTTAAGTTTATTTAATTTAAGATTTTTAAAATTTGTACTAGAGATTCTGCATGTATCCAACATTGAGGACATTCATGAAAACCACCATTGATAAATTGCTATTTGGTTGATTAGTTAATGGATTCAATTAAAATTAACAGTTCTTGCTTTAAAGTTAAACATCATTATTGTTTTTCTTTGTCCAACAAATTAGATTCCCTATTACTAATTTACACAATCATGTAGTATCAATTACAGCAGAGTTTAAATATTTATAGATTAATGAATTCCATGACAATTTCTTTTTTAAGTAATAAGGATCTGCCAAGGTTAGAGCTGTTGTGGGTATGTGGCTCTAGCAAGGTCAGTGATCTGTAATCATCTTCATTTTGGTTTTCTAGACCACATTTTCTATTTTATTCCCTATTCCCTTTTGCATAAGAACTGATATTGTTATGAAAGCTAAAAATTGAACGTGGCTATCCACCCACAGTGATTGGTAATCAAGTTCATTAACCACAGACATTCAGGCTGGAATAACAGAAATGTAAATCACATAAGTGTAATAAAAAAATTTTGGAAATTAATGTGGAATCTTATATTCAATAACTTTTTTTTAATTTGTAATGTAAATAATTGAGGCGTTACCTGTATGCAATTTAATAGAGAAAACTACTATAATCTTAACACAGAGCTTATTTAAGAAAACGTTTTTTGCAAATACAAAACCGACATGACAATTAAACTATTACAGCTAAGGAAGAGAAACCTAAATAGAAGGTTAATATATTTTAAGGAATGTAGATCGAAACACTTCAATTAATCCAAGAAATTTATCTAAATTTAAATACGATTTCAAGATTTAATAATGCATTAATTACATTGTTGGATGTGCAGCAATCATTCTTATAAAATATATTAATTTTCTCACTTTTCCTTTTTATCTATTTTATCTTACTGATTAATTTATAAAATGGCAAAGTAAAAAATATGAAAAGTGTATTTTAAATTAATTTTCAAAATCATAAATACAATTAACAACACAAGAAGATAGAGTAATTATGTATTCAAGGG
Organism: Acanthosoma haemorrhoidale; assembly: GCA_930367205.1. Lineage (NCBI taxonomy): Eukaryota > Metazoa > Arthropoda > Insecta > Hemiptera > Acanthosomatidae > Acanthosoma > Acanthosoma haemorrhoidale. Next base: position 79,677,053 of record OV884009.1, on the reverse strand, counting down.
TTAGAAATAGGTTGTAGTATAGTTAACAAAGTATTAGTATATTTTAATCTGATTATGTTTTTGTTAAAGGTGAGACCGGTTTGGGGAAATCCACGTTGATGGATTCACTTTTCAACACAAGTTTTGAGTCAACCCCAAGCCCTCATACATTACCAACTGTAAAATTGAAGGCACACACTTATGAGCTTCAGGAGGGAAATGTTAAATTGAAGGTAATTTTATTTACCTTGTGGTAATATTTAAATCCTATTTTGATTATATTTAACATGTTACAAATTAATATTAATAGTACTAATAAAGCGGAAAATTTTTTTTAAACTCATGATTCAGTACCTTCTGTCTATTATATATATTGAAGTATACGCATTCCAAAGTCATTTTAAAATTATTTATCTAATGAAAAAGTTCCTGTTTGGGAAGCTGTTTTCATGGAGCATTCCTGTCTCAGAACGCTTTAGTGGATTTATCTGTAGTAATAGTCTCTGGTCTAAGAGTTAATTTGATATTAGATGCTTGCATCAAATTTAATTTTAAATAGTTAATAATATATTTTATACCTTGAGAGTTGCCTGGTTAACTAATGTACACCAAACCATAATCTGTGTGTAATGAAATGTTCTATTAATAGATAAAATAAACGTTTATAATAGAATAGTTAAATGTAAACATATACAATTATTGCACTCCAGTGTACATAGACCTTAGCTTACCCCAACTTCAATGCAGAATATGGGATTGATTTTTTAGAAACCTATTCCCGTGTCGTTCATAAAAGCTCATTAAGGCTTTTAATAGCTCTTTCAGTTCACTTAGATTATGATATTGAGCATTAAGACGTAAAAATAGAGCCTTTTTACATGGGGAGCTAAGTGAAACTGTTTATATGATTAAACCTGAGGGTTTCATTGATATAAACAATAAGGATAAAGTATGTTTATTAAATAAGACAATATATGGGTTGAAGCAGTCTGCCTGAGTTAATGTCTTAAGTTCGGAAATGTTGATAAGATATTGTTGAAGATAAAATATTTTAAGTCCAAGTATACATGACCCTTGTATATTCTTTAAGTGTAATGATAAATTAATGACATAGTAACATAGTAATAGCACTATGTTATTGACTGTTATTTCCTCTAATTAAATGGTTGAAAAAGCCAAATTGAAGAACCATATAAAAGGTAATTTTAGTGTTGAAGGACCTATTAAACATTGCCTTGGAATACATTTTTAAAGATCTAATTCTGTTATACAAATTAATCAAAAACAATTTATCTTAGAGATTTAGCAAACATTTATCATGGTAGATGCTAAGATGTACACCGACAGAGACTTATTTGAAATTAACTGAACCATCTGAGGACTGTGAGCTTCCCAGAGTTCCATATCAGCCTCAGTTTATTTAGTCATTTAAGTCAGTTTACCAAATTCCAAGTGGAACATGCCAAATAATATAAATACCTACAAAATGTGTTCTTTAATATCTGAAGGGTACTATGAATTATAATATTCATTATTCCAAAAATGAGAACAACATTGTTGGTTTAGTTAATGCAGATTGAGCTCAAAATTCCATTGACAGAAAATTGTACAGTGGATTGTTATTTATGTTAACCAATCGTAAATGATCATAGCAACTCTTCATTAGCTCAGAAATTCTTTCAATTCCGGGAATATGTCTTTTACAACTGCTACTGTTTTTCCAAGTATCAACGTATAGACATATCCATCTACTAAATATTTGCAACAAATCATATTAAAAAAAAAACAAAGTGAATAGACTTTCTACCATAATAGAGAAAATAACATTATACACGTAAAATAAAATTTTCATTTACAAATAAATAAAAAATCTTGTTACAGTTATAGTTTTACTATTATTAATAATTCACTAGAAAAATCACGACATATAGATATACCTTTAAGTAAAACACGGAATAGGCAATGGTTAAGTAACCGTCTACCAGGTTTTAATATGAAAGCCAGTCAGTTATTTTATTATTTTCGATCGACCGATTCCTATAACTTAACAAATTAAACTCCTCCTTTGTCAGCGAATTTCTTTACGGTACTGCTGTTTTTAGGAAGTTATACAAGCCTAGCTAATTTGTTTGTTTTGTAATCAAAACTAATTCAACCATTTCTAACTCCCAAGTTTCTCCTAGATTTCTTCTTCTATACTCATTATAATAGGAAAAATTTCTCTGAGGCGGAAATGATGTTTCCATCTGTAATACACTTCATAGTGAGCATATGGATAAATAGTTTGTGATAAAGGTTAAATAAGCCATGACATGAAAATTAAACGCATCAACCAAACCTAGTTCATTATTATCATTTAAATATTGTTTTAGTTTTCTTACTATTATGTAAGTTTTGTAAATAATAACTTAATGACAAAGCTCTACAAAATATAACATGAAAAGGAATACTAAAAAATGTAATTCTCAAAGGATGTGCAAGAAAAATGTAAATACAATTTTTATTTATCTTATCTGTCATAATATTTATCATTTATATATTGTTTATCACTAGCAAGATCTCCTGATAATCTGCAAAAGGGGGCGGTGTACTAAGACATTAGCTTTCCTAAGGAATGCTTTTAAAATTATTTCCCTTCCTATCTCTTTAATGTAATGCCTACCCATAATTGAATTATATCTACCTTTGTAGAATTAACAAATATAATAAAACATTACATTCATTACATAGGTTTGTCCATTTATTAACATAGAATGTTTTATTTTTAATAATTTCTTGCCCCAGAATGTGTGGATACCAATAACATGGCATTTTCAGGTTTGTTTGTGTCAGCATATGCACTGTAAATGATTGATTTTGTTTCAGCTCACAATAGTGGATACTGTAGGATATGGTGATCAAATAAATAAACAAGATAGTTACCAAGCTGTTGTTGATTATATAGATGCCCAATTTGAAGCTTACCTACAGGAAGAACTGAAAATTAAGCGTTCCTTGTCAGCTTATCATGACACTCGAATCCATGCCTGTTTATATTTTATCTGTCCCACTGGTCATGGGTAAGTGCTGTATTTTTGTATGCAGCTTTTTAGTTTTTATGCATGTATTTTAAAAAGACACTTTATTTCCTTTAAAATCTACAACTAAACAATTTTTTTTTAAATAAACAATTTTTTGTCTCAGGGGAGTTATTGTTCATCATTACAAATTAGGGAAACTTAGGTTTGATTCCCAGCTTCCCTGGTACAGTTTTTTACTAGGATGGGTCTTGTTGGAGTTCAGTGAGCCTCGTGAGGGAAAATGAGTAGCTAATGGAATGGAGAAGTAGCATATCCGATTTAGAAAACTATAATAGATGTTGGGATGTAATAGCATATTGATGAGCTTGCTTAAACCTCTCAACACCATCGACCCGACCCTACCAACTATGTTGGCAACCTCTTGTTGCGGTTATATCTTTATGGGATGTTGTGTCACAGATTTAATTTTTATTTTTCACTGTAAATGTATAATTATGCGAACTACATATAGGACATAGGACCTACAGGTCTAGTTTCAACCACTCAACATTTCATAATATGTGATTTCATAGCGTTTCTTATGATTTTTAAGTGTCATGTTTTTGAGGATGACTCAGCATGAGCTGCTAAAAAAAATTAAGGTGTGTGTTGAAGTGTAATTTTTGTTGTGGAAAGACAAGTATATTTATATAGAGAATGTCTTCTATTAATAAGTTAGATTACCATCTTACAATTTGAATTCGAACGAATTGCATTTATTTATTGAAATTTCACAAAACCATGATATTTTCTAATGTTTTTTCTTGTATTTTACAGATTGAAATCAATTGACCTGTCTTGTATGAAAAAGCTTGACAACAAAGTGAACGTTATTCCGATTATTGCTAAGGCAGACACTATTTCAAAATCAGAACTGCAGAAGTTCAAAGTAACTTAACTATCTTTTAGATTATTTATAATTAAACACTATTATATAAAATAAGCTTGATTTAAATTTGTTAAACTTATATTATTGTAATTTTTCATTCTTTATAACATTTGAATTTAATTATTCTTTTCAGTCTAAAATTATTAGTGAACTTACTGCTAATGAAGTTGAAATATATCAATTTCCAATTGATGATGAGCAGCAAGTTGCTGAAGTTAATAGCAACATGAATTCGCTTCTGCCATTTGCTGTTGTTGGAAGCACTGAATTTGTTCGTGTGGGAAATAAAATGATGAGATCTAGACAATACCCTTGGGGCACTGTCCAAGGTATTTTGTATACCAAAATGTACTTTATGTCTTGATTTTATTTGTTATTAAGTAATATATTTATTATTCTGGGGACATGTAAAATAATAAGCTGTATTATGTATATACATTTACATATTCCATCTCCCTGACCTAGTGGTTAAAATGCCTCACTTAAACCTTTATAGCTTGGGTTTGATTCCTGGCTTCAATTAGAATTTTTTTTCTGGGGGGGATGTGTTTATTAGTGGTTCACAAAGCCTCCAATGTATGCAGATTAAGGTGATAAAAGGTTACAAAACATTTGAATATTATGGAGTGTTGGACTCATGAATCTATGCTTCAAATTCGGTATAGAAACATTATCCCCGCACATAAAAAGGGCACTATAACGGATTCTCATTGATGTCAGTGGCCTATAAGATCCTGTTTGTCATCTTTGAATAATAATTGTAGCAAGGTGTAAACTTTTTTTTTTAAATAAAATTTATCTTATCGCCACTTTTGAAGAAGAGCGATTAGGAAGAAATGATTTTTTTTAGAACAATCGACTTGAATGTTTTATTTGAAGATAATTATTTATTACTTTATCAATTGTACAGTGATCTGCTAGATCCAGCCATAGGTAGTTTAGAAATGACACGTAAAATGATATAAGATAAATGAATTTAAATAATTATTTTTAAAGACAATTCAAAGTGTTGATGTTTGACTTGCGTTGTCTTCTCGAAAAGTGATACTATGGGAAAGTATTGTTTAGGTGGCACTAGATCTTCTGGGCTTATTGTCTCCTGAGTAATAGTAAATAAGTAACTACTTATCCAGGAAGATAAGTTCAACAATCAGTACTGTCTATTTAATTTTGTGAATGGTACCTTTTCTAGTATTTCATGTTAGAGATTTCCCTGTTATTGCTAAGTCATCACGGTATGAACTAAATTCTACCGGTATCAAATTGTACCCAATTGGGATTGCATTCCATGGCAAGATTTTTTACTTGGCTAAGCGTATTTTCACCCAGATCATTAATGTTATCTTTTTGTGTAATCACTGATTTATATTCTGCCATAAATCTTTTTCTTCTCTTGTAAAAATTGAATTATTTGCTGAAGTTGTTAGTTTTTCTCTGTTTTATTCTTTAAAACAAATTATTTACTGTTTAATAATTTTTATCATTATCATTTTTATGTTTTAGTGGAAAATGAATCTCATTGTGATTTTGTTAAATTACGTGAAATGCTTATCAGAACTAATATGGAAGATATGAGAGAAAAGACACATTTAAAGCACTATGAATTGTACCGTAAAAGAAGTCTAGAGCAGGTATAATCCTATTGACTTTATTTTAGTGAAATAATCTTAGGGTAATATTGATAAATGTTTTATGCCTCAAGTTTGTGAATTTAGGTATATTTTTTGGATTAAAATTAAATAATAAATTAGTAACTATCAATAAAATTCACACATTTATGCCTAAAAACTGAAATATTATGGAAAAAAAATCACTCATCTTGAAATAATTACAAAATAAAAATGTTACTCCTTGTAGTATTACTTCCAGAATAATTTAATATGATCTATTTTATATCAGCACTTTTTTTTTATTAGTACTGTAGATTCACTGTTACTATAATGCAGGTGTATTGATGGGCTCCATACTTATGGACTTGGCTATTCAATTATTTTTGTTTTTGTCTCTGATTGATTAGCCTGTTTTCTTTTCAAATGTTACAAATAAAATTATTTCTTTAAAACAACATGATTTAAAATATTGCTGATTTCATACAATAGAGAAGAATTAGGCTAGTATGTTGATTTTATAATAGTACATCACAATTGTAGTTTGTTCCAACATGAACACAGCAAAACAGCATCAGTGGCTATATTCGCTGTGATACCCCTGCTCCAATTTTATGATTCAGAATCGTATTTACCCCAGTTTCTGCACCTCATCAATTGATATAATTATGAAATATAAAATAGTGAAAGACTATTTTTTTCTTATGATTTTCTGATTAGCCAATTTTTCAGTGATTCAGAGCTGAGGAATTTTTGTTCTCTCTTTTTTTTAGTCTATTTTTTTTATTTTGTGTTCAAGGAAAAAAAAACACTTTTAAACTCTTTGATAAGTGCAGTGTAAATTGGTCACTAACAACAGTCCATGTAGTTGAAGTATTCATTATTATATAGAAAATTGCTTTGCTTAGCATTAACAAAAACTTTTCACTGTAATTTATTCATATGTTATTCTCTTTTAATAATTAGGTATTGCATATTATTGATAATAGTAATTATATTTTATTTGGGATAATTTATTTTAGATGGGATTCACTGATGTTGATTCAGAAAATAAACCTGTTAGTTTCCAGCAGTCTTTTGAAGCTAAAAGACTTAATCATTTACAAGAATTGCAGCAGAAAGAAGATGAAATGAGACAAATGTTTGTAGTAAGGGTCAAGGAGAAGGAAACAGAACTGAAAGAAGCAGAGAAGGAAGTAAGTATTTTTTTAAATTACATAATTTATTAACAAACTTTCTATTTACTTAAACATAAATTTAGTATGTACATAATATTGTGCTGTTCTATGGTTGTAGCTGTGGTGTGAGAGTCTATAGTTCTCTATCGGCAAACAGGCCACTTCTGCGTCTATCCATTCCTCGGCTGTACCTTCTTCATAAAGTCCTCCTAGGTTTTCCCCGAGTCTTCCTTCCTTTTTCATGCCTCGAACACCATTCTGGCCAGTTTCCCTACCCCTGTACATTCTATTGACATGGCTGATAATATATGCTGGTTTTCCTCAAAGGTAGTTGGGACTAATTTGATTTTGGGGCTCTCTTGGATAGTTATTTCCTCACCTAGTCTCTCATCATCTTACAGTCAATCCTCTGCAGGAAATTCATCTCCACTGTTAATATTTCCTGTTTTTGTTTAGAGGTCCTAAAATTTAATCAATAAGATGTTAGATTGAAAAATGTGCAGTTGTTTTCTAGGTAGGAGTTCTATCTTCTAATAGTGCCTCGTCATTTTTTTTTTTCGCCATCTTTGTAGCCTAGTCATTAGCATGCTGAATTCTAAATCTGGAGACCTTGTTTCGATTCCTGGGTCCCTTAGATTTTCCTTAGTTTGAAAAGGCTGGTCTGGGTTCACTATGACTGGGAAGTTCACTGGTGTCACTTGTGATTATAAATGAGTAATTGGTTTAAAAATGAAATTGTGGATCTGGCAAAAAAAATGGAAGTTAATGTTAATGGTATCAGTCTATCACCAACCATGTTAGCTTGCTTCTTAACACCACTTACCTAGTACTTTGACAATCTCAGTCAGCTTAACTCTTTATTATTTATCGCACATTGTTTTTCTATATAAAAAAACTTGCACAAATAATAAATGTGTATAGCATAAATGGGTTCAAAGATTATTTTCCACCAAACAGGATGACAAAATCTCAATTTTATGTTTTGTTTTTTATCTTAATAATGTTACATTATCTGTTGTTAAAACGTGAATTAGCACAAGGCTCCCTGACATCGGATTTCTCCCCAGGTGTATGAGCATCCAAATAAATTTTAACTGTGGCCTTTTTTTTTTTTTTTTTTTTTTTTTTTTTTTTTTTTTTTTTTTTTTTTTTTTTTTTTTTTTTAAAGTTCAGATTAACTTTCTATCTAGAAAAGGAAGGTTTTCTCTAGTAGGAGGGGAAGGTATGGGGTTACTTTCCAAGAAGAGATGACTTCTATAGTCACAGACCCCTTCACAGATATTTAAAAAAAAATCTCAACTCCTTCATATTGAATTGGTAATTCAGCTTGTCATCATTTAAGCATCCATAAAGGTAACTTCATGATCCTAATGGAAGGATTGTGAAAAAATAGGCAAGATATGTCTACTCATTTTTTCAAAAGTCCCCAAAAAAGGAGAATTTTCTTTTCCTTTAAATTTTACTTGATGTTTAATGGGTTTTCTCTTTCTCATTCCAGAAATAGTAAAACTTCTGCTTTTATTTAAAACAATCCCTTTTAGGCTTGCCCCTTTGGAAACCAGCTTGCTTCAATGTAACCAAGAAGCAATTCATATTCTGCTTCAATTTCTTGGCCATGACTTGCTTTTATTGCTATTCCCATGAAATTTACTGATAGATCTAATAATAAAAACATTTCAAAGTATTCATGAATGTAAATGATTTTCAGATCCCCTTATGCAATAATGTATCATAAGTAAAAGGCCAGCTTGTTTCCCTTTTATTATTAGTTTGAGTTCATTATTGACTTTTACGGCAGAAACATATTATTATAAAAAGGTATTACTGAACATAACCTTTACATGACAATGTATCTTTGTAATGGATTACTAAGCAGTGTTGGTTTACATAATGTATCCTGTGCCTTCTAATTTTAATTTTTGTAATAAATAATCATCACAGGCCATTGATGTTAATGTTTAGCTATACAACAAGGTATCTATTTGTTACTTGAATCATTAAACAATATTCCCGCACTGATTCAATCCTGTATCTATGAGTTATAGGTTTTTGTAACTTAATAACTATTCTACAGAGGTAAATAAAGGGAAAAGGACAACTAGTTTCCCTCTATTATTAATGCAGGGTTTATTATTGTCTTTTCCGACAAAGAAATATCTTTATAAAAACTTATTCCATTGTTCCACTTTAATTTATTTGTATAAGAGTTCATTGTTTGATTTTATTACAGAAAAATATTATACCAAACCTAATACTGAACATTGCTCATTGTTATCAATGGTTTGTTATATTCCGTTAGCAACAATGTATCTATTTGTTCATTGATCACCAGTATTTGTCCCCATAGTCTATCCTATGACTACGAGTTTATTGTTTTTTTAGCTTAATAACTAATCTGCACAGATAAAGAAAAACAAAAGGCCTACTTGTTCCCCTTAAATAAATTTGTCAATGAGATTTCATTGTTGCCTTTTAGTACAGAAAAATATCATTGTACTAAATCGAATACTGAACACAGCTCATAGTTATTAATGATTTGTTATTACCCTTTTCCAACTATGTATCTATTTGTTTCTGTGATAAGCAGTATCGGTGTACATAATCTATCCTGTCTACGAGTTTTTAGTTTTTGTAACATAATAACTAATCTGCACAGGTACATTAAAGCAAAAGACAAACTTGCTTCCTTTTTATTATTGTCTTTTGAGACAGAGAAATACCATTATACGAACATATTTTATTCTATTAATGGTTTGTTGTAACCCTTATTAAACACTTTATCTATTTTTTTCTTTGATTAAACCATCAGCAGTATTTGTTTATATAGACCGTATGTGGGCAACAGCCGGCCCGCGGGCCGGATCCGGCCCGCTGTAAGATTTGATCCGGCCCGCGAGACATTTTGAAAAACCCAATTTAAAAAAAAAAAATACACTACTTACTCATACTCATGGAATCAAGTGAGCGAGCAAGCCGAGTGGCGGTGATCATCAAAGAGTGAGGCGGCAAACATCAAAGTTCAAAGCCATTGATGTTTGCCGCCACACTGGCGGCGCAACAAAGGATTATTGCTTCGCAATTGTATTGTTCTACACTAGACGATTCTAGATCATTCCTTCATTTTGCCTATATAAGCGGGTGGATGGCCGGAACTTAGTTCAGTCCTATTCGAGCTACCGTGGTGATAAGTTTGCTTTGTGACTTTGTGTGCATCTTGAGTGCTTACTAATTATACCTATTTTCTTATTAAGTTTATCGAACGATAAGTAAATGAAAATGATGTCTGGTGGAAGGAAACGAAAAGTAGATGCAGAGGGTCGCCAGTTTCAAGAAAAATGGACTGAAGAATTCTTCTTTATCTTGCACAATGGTAAGCCTATTTGTTTGATGTGTAATGAATCCATTTCGGTGATGAAAGAATTCAATATAAAGAGGCATTACTCAACTAAGCATCCTACGCTGCTCTCACTGACAGGACAAATAAGAAAAGACAAAATCCAGAAACTTACCGCAAATTTGGAAAAACAGCAGCAAATATTTCATAGACAAAGAACACAACTTGATAATGTTGTGAAAGCTAGTTTTATAGTTAGTTCAAAATTGGCAAAGTCATTGAAACCATTTGCCGAAGGAGAATTTATCAAGGAGTGTATGTCAGAAGTTTGCAGTGTTTTGTGTCCTGAAAAGAAAAATGAATTTGAAAAAATTAGTTTGTCAAGACGAACCGTTGTACGACGTATAGAAATGATGGCTAATGATATAAAAACAACATTGACTGGCCGTATGACTGGTATTGAATCATTTTCCATAGCATTAGACGAGAGCACCGATTTGTCTGACATAGCTCAACTGGCTATATTTATTCGAGGTGTTGATAAAGAATTCACTATTACTGAGGAATTGCTTGCTTTACAGCCGCTAAAAGGAACCACTACAGGAGAGGACATTTTTAATGAAGTTCAAAAGGTATTCACAAGTTTTGGCTTGCCATGGTCGAAATTAGTTGGAGTATGCACAGATGGTGCACCTTCTATGGTCGGCTTACGTAAAGGTTTCATCGGAATTTTGAATGAAAAAGCAACTGAATTAAATGTGCAAAAAGATGGTTTGATAGTCCTTCATTGCATTATCCACCAACAGAACTTGTGTTCTAAGTCCATTCGACTCCAGAATGTTATGAATGTGGTAGTAAAAACCATCAATTTTATTCGATCCCGAGGGCTTAACCATCGTCAGTTCAAGGCGTTTTTGGATGAAATATCAGCCGAGTATGACGACGTAACATATTATTGTGAAGTCAGATGGCTAAGCAAAGGGAAAATGCTGAAACGGTTTTACGAGCTTAGAAATGAGATAGCAGAATTTATGCAAATAAAAGATAAACCACTATCTGAATTGAGTGACGCAAAATGGATATGTGACTTAGCATTTCTTGTCGACCTTACAGGCCATTTGAATGATTTAAATTTGAAACTTCAAAAACAAGGACAGTTAGTAAATGATTTGTACAGCCATTTGAAAGCGTTTCAGAACAAAATCCGCTTGTGGGAGGCACATATGCTGTCTGGTAACAGTTACCATTTCACCACGCTCTCTGCGTATGAAAATATTGCTTACGCTCAATATGCTGAAGAACTCAAGTTACTGTCGGAGCAATTTTCGATCAGATTTAGCGATTTCAAACACATGGAAGACTGTTTCAATTTATTTGCTACTCCAACAAAAAGTAATGTACAAAATGCTCCAATACACTTGCAAATGGAGTTGATCGAGATTCAAGAAAACTCACTCCTAAAATCTAAATTTGAAGACGTGGAGTTGTGCGATTTCTACAAAAAATACCTCGAAGAAGACCATTTTCCGCAGCTTAGAAAATTTGCAAGAAGATTGATTTGTGCGTTTGGCAGTACTTATAAATGCGAACAGTTCTTTTCATTGATGAAAGTTAATAAATCAAAACATCGTACAAGGCTGACTGACGATAATTTGGAAAATTCTTTACGTCTTTGTACCAGTGGAATTAATCCAAACATCGATGAATTAGTTTCCCAAATTCAAGCTCAAGTGTCTCATTGATTTCGGTGTCGCTATTTAACTTTCGTAGTTTGTAACAATTCTAAATTTAACGATTTAATTTAATGCTGTAGGTACCTATTTTTTCATTTCATTTTGTTATTTTAATAAATTGTGTTGTAATAACATTGTCGTATTATTTCATGGCTGACTGATATCTATCGCTAAAAATTATGAACACTACTTTAAAATGCACTACTTTTAAACGCGGCCCGCGAACGTATTTGCACACTAAAGTTTGGCCCATAACATGTCAAAGGTTGCCCATACCTGATATAGACTATCCTGTGTCTATGAGTTTTAGGGCTTTGTAACTTATCTATACATATTATACATAACTAATCTATACAGGTATATAAAAGAAAAAGGACAACTAGCTTCCCTTTATTAATAATAATGGGTTCATTGTTGTCTTTTCCGACAGAGAAATATCATTATAAAAATTTATTCCATTTTTATTAATGGTATTTTATAGCCCTTATGCAACAATGTTACTGTTGGTTTCTTGGATTACTAAGCAGTATTTATTTATATGGTGTTATTCTATGTCTACGAGTTTCTGTGGTTTTTAGCTTAATAACTAGTCTACACAGGTAAATAAAATCAAAAAACCAAATTGCTCCTCTTTAATTAATTAGTTAATAAGAGTTCATTGTTTGCTTTCAGTGTAAAAAAAAATCATTATACCAAACCTAATAATGAACATAGCTCATAGTTATAAATGGTGTGCATGCTATATCCTGTCTCTACGAGTTTTTGGTTTTGTAACTTAATAACTAATCTACCCAGGTACATTTAAAGCAAAAGACCAATTTGCTCCCTTTTTATTATTATTAATGAGGGTTTATTATTGTATTTTGTGACAGAGATATTCGATTATACAAACCTATTTTATTGTAATTAATGATTTGTTGTAACCCTTGTACAACAATTTATAAACAAATGTTTCTTTGATCAAACAATCAGCTGTATTTGTTTGTATAGTATAGTGTTATTAAAAATTAGGATATTGGTAATACATTTTACCTGATATGAAAACCCTAATTTAAATACCTCTTACTTAACCCTCTTAGGGTTTTAAGTTAATATATGAACACATGGTGACACTATGTGGTACAAATTATATCAATTTGTCGACACATGGGGACACTTAGTAATGGCTTCGTTACAAACAAATACTATATCAGGTTTTAATATGCTAATAATAATAAACAATTTTATTAATCATTGATTTATTTATGTACCTACTCTTTACTAATTCTTCAGGTTGGGTTCCAACATACCACACACTCAAACTTAAATCTTATTTAGTCCTAACTATCTTTAACATTAATAACCTAGTCAAATACACTTCACTTGGAAAGCGTAAATCATGATCACTGACTGTCTCCAACGGCGGAGAAATATAAATTATTTCTGGTACTCACAGTTTCATCTGTAAAATGTACACGTGCCGGAGTAACTCATTGATATGAGAAGTCTTTCAACCATGTCGTGCTGTTCTTCCACTACATGCCCGACCTACTTCAAGATAGAAATACACAGGTATCTCACACCACATATATTCAGATACCTTGTCAAAACCAGCATATCATACATACTATCAGGCTGTGATTTTGTCTATGTTCTTCCTCATCTGGCTTGTAATCAAGAGTAGAGTGTATCAATCCTGCACCCACCTTTTATCGCTATTCCAGGCTTTATTGATGCTCTTATCATCCTTTGTTCCTATTGGCCGGTTCTCTCTAGGTCATAGGTCGTGGATGGCATGATCTCGATTTAAACTAGGTTGTGGATGTGCACAACCTCAATTTCCAGATTAAAATCTGCATGTGCCAATATAACGGTTATTACTTTTAAACTGACTTTATCCAATTAATCACATTCAATAACTCTATTCTCACAAACTAAATAAATTTACTATATTTTGATCTTCAAAATAAAACTACTATAGTCTCATCTTGTGTCTAGTTATTTTAGGTTATTGTAACTTATTAACTTCTTATAAGTAGTACAGTAAACTCTCCCATATCCAGATTAATGTTGGTGGGAGAGATCCGGATATGGGAGAGTAACTAGGATATATTTTCAAAATAAAGAAAATGTTAGTAATTATACATTTATTTTATATATTTAGAATAAACTTTACAATTTTACATCAAAATATTTGTTTAAAATTGTTGTTTTTTTTGTCAGCCTTTTCTGACCCGCAACGTTTTGACAGTGCCTTATGAGGATTGACATCAGCAGGCCTGCAATGTCGTGCTGTTCCACAAATTTTAATGCAACCTTAAAAATAATAATAAATGAGAGAACTAGATATATATTTCTTATGTGCGAAATAAATATTAAATGAACGATTAAATAAACTTAGCTGTAATGCATGAAAAATTTCTCTTGGAAAGAAATACGTGTTTTGTCTATGATTTTTGAATTGTTCTGTCTGGCTCATCTTTCCTTCTTTTAACAAGGTCTATAATTTCGTTATCTGCTAACTCGTGTCCAACATCACATGCCACTGACTCTGGAACTTCAATGTCAGTAATGTTTTTGGAGCTGTTAGCCCTTTGACAATAGTAGTTAGTTTGGTATCAATGTTGACATCTGTTGTCTCTGGGATTTCATTGAACAGTTTATTCTAACATTTTTGAAGCGATAAAATTTTGATGTTTGTTGAACGATGAATAAACAACTTTTTTTTTTTATTATGTATTTGGCTATCCGGATATGGGAGAGTCTACTGTATATTAATGAAGGACAACTATTAATGAGGGTTTATTGTTGCCTTTTCTGACAGAGAAGTATACTTGTACACCCTGTTCGGTATACAGGGTCATTGTTGTTCAATGAATCTGTCCAATGTTTTAAGGGTTTTAGTTTTTTGTTACTTCAAAAATAATCTGCACAGGTAAATAAATTCAAAAGGCCAACTTTTTCCCTTTTATTGTTAATAAGAGGTCATTGTTGTCTTTTATGACATATTAATTTCACTATACAGTGGGTAATACTGAAAACAGTTTATTGTGAATAATGGTTTGTTAGAACCCTTATGCTACAATGCATCTATTTGTTTTTTGAATCATTAAAAAATATTTGTATCCAGCTATCCACCAGCTAATGAATGCCCATTTGTTTGATAGATTTTCAGCATGATAATTAACTCATTAATAAACTCATGTGATGAAAAGTTTCCTGTGAACAAATCTTGTATATAGTTCTTATCAACAATCAAATGTAAACACTTCCTTCTGCCTGCTATAAATATTTAAGTCAGACTGATGGAGTACATTTTGAGCTTGGGTTTATATTTGCCTTTTTACAATCAGAATAAAGATAACACTTGATTACAGATTTAAATACATTATTAGTAGCAAGTATATGATATTTATTTATTTTTTAGCTCCATGCCAAATTTGACAAACTTCGCCATGAACACACTGAAGAAAAAAGAAAACTTGAGGAATCAAGGAAAAAGCTTGAAGATGACGTTGTTGAGTTCAATAGACGAAAATCTCAGGTTGCTCAAGCTGGGTCTACCTCACACCATACTCTCACTTTGGGAAAAAGTAAAAAGAGATAGCCTAAAGATTAAGTGTAAGGTTTCTGTTTGCCAAATAAGTATTATTGATTTTTTTTTTTGAATTTAGGGTTCTAATTATTTATTCTTAATTTAAGAATGTATTTATTGTTTTGGTTGTAGAAAAAAAATGAATTGACTTTTGTAATTATTACTTATTTGCTTTCCTTATTCTTAATGTGTAGAGTGTTAATCTTTTTTGTATTTTTATATTTTAAAAACATTTAATTTCCTAAATGTAAAATATAGACCAATTTTGTATTATATCAGGAAATATTCAAAATTTTACTTCATGATTTGATGTATTGAAAATTAAAAATGTTAGAAGCAGTCATTTAGTTGATTATAAGCGTCTTCATGATCATATTACTGTATATATTAATTTATTATTCACATATTGTACCTTGATATTTGTAATAAACAAGTCATTGTAAAATATTTTCAATCATTATAAAATGAATAGATGTTAAATATTAAAAATAAAAATGTTGACAGTTATTATCAGATTACTTTACTTTTACTCTATGTGTTGCTAAAACCCGGCGATCAAGTGGGCATCCTATGAACCATATTAAGATTGAAACTTTGAATGAATCAATGTATGTGAAGCAAGCCCCCTTTGATGAGATTGATAAATGGCATTATTGAAAGGGAGATTCAGTGATCAGTTTCCGGAACTACTAATTTTATTTCAAATCAATTATCTGATTATCAGTTTATCTGTTTAAAAAAAAATCAATACGTAAAATATTATAACCTGTGAATCTTCAAGTTTTAGTTAAAAATAGTTTGTATATAACTATTTGTATTACATTTTGTTGTGTATTGTTTTCGATTAGTCCGACCAGCTATGCCTTTCTGTCTTGCCTATCCTCCTCATGCCACATTGTGTCCTTTAGACACATTCATCCATTTCCTCTGGAGTGAACTAGCCAATCAAGGTACAATACAGCTCCATTCCCAAAAATCTATTTCCATCAGGAGCAGTTTGTTTTGTTGGATGTGTAAATTGTGGTTACCCTTGTGCTTCTGTTGCATATACAGCCACACTCTGAATGAAGATGTAGAATATTTTTTTTTTACATGGAGATGCACTTGCAATGATGGAGTTCAGATTTTTCCTTGAATGATTTTTTCCCTTTATTTATTTAAGGTTGTCGTCGGGGAAGAAACCCCTTATGGTTAGGAAAACCTTAGGAAATAAATTTTCCCTTTTGGGTCAGTTATAGTCTTACCAAGTCCACAAACATGGCTTTTTGAATATCCTTCCTTGTCTACTGACAAAATGCTTAGTTTTAATGGCACTTTGCGTTTGGTGCAAAACTTAGTTTTCAAATGGCAAAAGATTGGCGGCTCGACAATACACCCAACCATAAAAACCCTGTATGCCTTCACATTATATTATGCGTTGAATTTAAGCACAATTTGAAAACCAACTTGTCATAAACTAAAATGTATCACTCTCATAATATTGTTTTTTAATGCATTTTCATACTTTACACTTTCTGGCAATTGTGTTTTATTTTCATTTGAAACTTTCCAGGTATTAATAAAGTAAACAGTTAATTGATGTTACGCAACAACAATTTTCATTCTTAAAGGATGCAGTCCCAGGATTTAATTTCACCATTACTCTTTGACCTGCCGGAATTGTAGGGCAGAGGTTATATTATATCCAGGTTTAAAGGTTAAGGAATTATAGGCTCAAAATCATGCCAGTATACTTTTGAAGCAGTTATTATTGAATACGAAGTGCAGCTAACAATTGGTATGCAGCCCTGTTTCTTACCTTACAAAACCTGGAGCCATTATACATTACTACATTCATTTTTGTTCTATATTTTGAGCAAGACTAATAAAATGAAATATATAAAATAGTGCATGAAGAAATGAACAAAAAGTCTTAGGTCTTTCCACAACTTTTATTTTCAAATAACACTGAATGCTTTCAGCAGGGCAAGACAATGCCCATATATGATATATATATATATATGACTAGTTACAATCATTAAAAGATATGTATATACATATCCTAACGATATATATAAAATTATCATAAACCAATTGAGCAAATTCAAAAACAATAAACATAAGAGAAAAAACAATAAGTTCAAAACATGGTCCAACCGATTGATATAAGAAATATTTTGGTTGATTTGTGGCTTAGGTGTAAATGTTGTAAATTTGATTTTGGCTCCAGCACTAAGCAGGCAATCCACGCATTTTTTCATCTTATACTGAGGTTCATTCTTAATGATTTTTTCTGTGTGAATTCAACTCTTTTAAAGTGAATAACAGCCTGGCATTATGAATCCGTGATCCTCGTAACACTCTCTTGCAGCATCCTCTGAGGACCTCAAGGAGTTGGGACCTCAACTGCATGAGGTCTTCATATCCGATATTGTTATGATCGTTTATTTTTACAGAAAAGCTGTTTTTTTGGGAGTATCGGGAACTACATCACCTATTTTATTTAACCATAGACCTACTAGGTTTTGATATTTTCTACTTTCACCATTCTTTCTTCCATTTTTTTTTGGTTCATTTTTCAGGGGTGTGCAACCATTCTCAACAGCTCATTTGTGCTAGACTATTACCTCTCAACCTTTATTTCTGTTTTTGAACTGGATTAGCTACTTCATTATTTACATAGCTATTAATTTTCTCTTACCAGACTGAGTGACCTTAACTCTCTAAGAAAAACTCATCCTGGGAGCTGAAAATCGAGCCTAAAGTTAATATTCAGGCACAGAAAAAGTATTTAAATGTAAAACACAGCTGTTAATACCTACTAATAGTGTATAATTTAGTTTCAAAAGCTGTCTCCTCCGAAATTATTGATGTTTTAAAATATTCTCCAAACGTTTTTGCACTCACTAATGAACAGATAGTTTTCAGAAGTGGCCTTTTTTCTATTTAATATAATATGCAGAATTTAAGTTGATAGATTAGCTTTAAAACTTGTTTTCTCAATTATTAAACCATATTTGGATATGAAAATGGCTACCTTTGAACCCAGGCGACTCATATATGACCTTATATAATTCATGCAATTAAATACATTACTAGCTTAGACACCATTAAGAGCAAATACATATTAACTCCTCAAAAATTAAGCAAGATTTTGTATTTATTTTACCAGGCATTTACTGTTTTCATATTATATAACTCATATAATAAAATTAATGTATTTTTTACAAAAAGAGTTAAAAAACAACTCATCTTCACCTATATGAGTATATATTTCTTTTTAAAATACCTAAATATCCCATTAAATTTATTACCTTGTGTAGTGTCCCCTAGCCAACAAATTAGCATTAAATTTATAAGAAAATCAAATTGAATTTGTCGATTAACCTTATTTTAATGTTCTCACTAGGGAGATTTACATATTAGGGGAATCGTTAATGGAAGGCTACCATAACATTACTTTTATTATAAAAATTGAAAGTGTGGTCAAATCACTGGATTTGATGGAACTTTTGGGTAGACTGCCTTGCTTACAGAAGGGCATGGGCATTGGTATGAGGATGAAATAATTGGATCAAAACTTGGAGCTAGAGTCTAAAGCCCATAATCATGTGTTTATAAATTGCTTATTAACAGTTCAAGTTTGGATACAATTATGATAACCTTACTAAATGTAAATAAGTGAAGGAGAATATAATTATTATTTACCTTATCACCCCTGGCATTTTTAGAGTGATATTAAAACTGTACAGAGGCAGATTCTTGAAGCTTTGTTTCTTACACCCCTTAACTTCTAGTCCTGTGGTTTATGAAAGATAATTTATTTATGGAAATAAAACTGTTATATTAATACTGTAAATATTAATGTGATGTTAGAATATATAAGCTACATTGTTATTCCTCCCCTCATCCCCTGAGCATCTGCGGCTCTAGTACTCTTCTTCAGCGTCCACTGCTTCATAGCGATGATGGGGCGTGAGAAATCTCCCAAAACCTCGTCTCCTTCTCCATAGCCAGAAAGGTCCCAATACTGCGAGCGGATTGGGAATCACTAGGTTATGTATATATGGATGACTTAAGTGTGTGAATGTATATTGTAAATACGCTATGAATGAAAGAGTAATTGTAAATTTGTAAATATGGTATGAATGCGATCTTTTATCAAAATTATTAATAATTAATTAATTAATAAATTATATTTCTTCAAATAATGATTTAATGTACCAAAGAAAAAAGAAACGGAATGAATTATTTTTACCAGAGATATAGAACATACTGAGCGATGGACCTGTACCTGAATGAAAATATAGCCTATACCTTCAGGTTCACCCAAAAATAAAAATCATCTAATTTATGGAAAACAGTCAGGAGGCAATCGTATTTCGTATGTCAATCTGACTGTTGTAAAAATTATGCAGTTGAACGATGTTTTCGTCAACATTTTAGCTATTTACAACTTTATTTTATCTTTGAAGTGATTTTCAGTTACAGATCTCCCTAAAATAAAATGATGTATTTAGGGTAAAAAATACCGAGTAGTTTTATTTATTGGTTACACCTACAGCTTCGGAATAGTCTCCTATTATCTAATAGAATTATCATGCTACGTTTTAACTATTTCGTATTTATTTTAATACTTAATTTATGTTCATTAACAACGTGGATTAATTTTTTAATCATATTTTTTCAAGGCACTCGCAACTTGCCTTTTTAAAAAAATTAACGGGTTTTCTTTGGGGTACTTTGGACTGTTACAGTTCACCCATTCCACTCGACCTAATTTGCGATTGAATTTTCGAAATATTTGAATTTCAGAATCTCAGGTGGACCGTGAGTAAAAATTTCAGTCAGTAAAAATGATACACCTTAAATATTTTTAATAATAAGAAATTGCCATAGGATGTATATATTATTATGATTTCATTATATTTATTAAATTTTTAAATTTCTATCTGATTAACTTTTTATCTATTTATCTGAGATTTCAATGGTTCTTGTTAATTATATAGGAAAACTCTGGTTAAAGGAAAAATACAAGATTTTACAAAATTTACACTAATTTTAGTTGAATACCCACAACAACTTCAATATTACAATAATTTTATTATTCACCTTTATATTCAACTCCACAATGGCCAGATCCACTATCTCTTATACATCATCATTATTGCTTCTAATGTCCAACTTGGTTTGCCATGCTTTCAGCAATATCCAGTTCCATCCACTCAATTCCTCCTTCCTGAACTAAATTCTTCTTTCCAACACTGCTTTTCCACGTCCCTGTTCACTATTAAATACAAATTGTTCATTTCTTTAGACACCAATACATTGCCTCATGCTTTCAACCAATTTAACTAAAAAATGCTCAACATTCTTCCTCAAGCATAGGATAACCACACCTGCCTTCCCCTTCCTACTGATCCATCACTTTCCCTCCAATTTTCATATTCCCCACTCTTTCCAATGAATATTTTCCGCTATTTTTCAAATTCAAAAGTCTTGATAAATTAATTTGACATCAATTATCACAACAATATATATATTCCGCTAAAGTGCAATAAAGGTAATTATAACATATTAATCTCTATCATCTGCTGACATTTCCACCTTGTTCTACCGTTCTTTTCACTTCCGTTCCAAACTCTTTACCTCAATTTATCCATCATTCTTCCCAGTTATTAAATTCCGGCTTTAATTTCTCCTTTCTTCTCAAGCCGCTACTGTCTAATTAGAGTCAGTGCCTTCCCTAAAGTCAACAAGTTTGTTCAATAGTTTCTACACAAAAGATTGTTGAAATATCTTAGGTTAAACTTTGAAAAGTTATACTTTCTAACAGCCCATATTTTAAACTCAATTATCTGTTGTCACAAGTTTTCACCTACATCGGCCAGAATGTGGCCCTTCATTCATTTTTTTTATATTTTTGTTATTCTTAGAGGACTTATGTCCCAGAGTAAAGTTTTTTTCATTGAAAAAAAAAGAATGAAGCCAAGAGTATAGTATCACACTATGAAGTGTTTAGGTAAGGAGATCTATAACAGTTTTAATGGCTTGACGTCATTGTGGTCTAATAAGCCTAAAAAAAACACTATATATTATTAATCAGGAAGCGAAGATCTTTAATTTGATGATAGGAGAATATTTATGTTTTAATTATTAGTATATATCTATTTCATTATTATATATCATTTTTAATCACCCTTCATTGTTTTTTATGGGGCTGATTTTATTTTTATCGTCACGGGAGCACTTAATGGATAATATCATCCTTTTGAAAAAATCACTGGTCGAGTGAAAGTTGCCAACACAATGTTAACTTTGTAACTAAAAAAAAACCTGAACACAAACTATTACACAAATTAATCTGTTTTATGGAGATAGCAATATTGTCCATGTCTTCCTTATATCAAATGGGGTCACCCTGAAAAATTTAATGTATTTTGCTTTAGAGGACTTACAAAGATTATGACAGACAGCCTGAAAGAAAGACATAAGTGCAAGGTTGATTTTAGCAAAAAACACTTTATATTCAAAATTAAAGAAAAACAAAATTTCCATCAAGTCAATGGTTCAGAGATAATGAGAGTTAAAAAACAGGAATTTTCATGAATAAACAGCTTTGACAAAAATTGTGAAAATTAGTGATTTTAACCCTCGCTATCTCCTAAATTATCGACTAAACGTCAATTCAATACATTTTTATAGGCAAATTTGTCTATTTTAATTTTGTATATAAAGTACGTTTCCTAAAATAACTGGTTTGTGAGATATTTGAGAAAAATAGAAAAAAATTTCCTTTAAACCCGCCTCGCGCTCACCCCCACCCTGGGGGACTTTTAGTTGTACTGGACACACCCCACAACTTCCAATAACTGCTCAAGATAATTTACAGGCTTGGCTTAGTTTGACGATAATAAATGTATTCAAGCCACTAATTTGTTAGCAGAAATGTTTACTTTCAAACCATTACAGCTGAGTAATTCAGCTTCATAGGAACGGTTTTCAGAAGTCGTAATAGAGGCTATAGAGAGGCTTTTAAATATTTGATGATCGGTGACAAAGCAAGCTTTGTATTACTTACCTTCGCGTTGAGACTTCCTACTATTCAGGTTCTTGTCGAGCACATTTCACATCAATCTGTTTCTCTACAATCCCAGCCATTAGCCACTACTACTACGCCATACAATTCGAATAATAATAAAAATCTTCCTAAAGGGTTAAAAAAAATTCTTGATTCTTGAAAACAAAATACTCGTTTATGTCCCTTTTGTAAAGACGTGCCGTTTCACTGCCCTAAATTTCTGGGGTTTAACCCGTATAAACGTTTTAAAAAATTACAATCGCTAAAGGTGTGTACAAATTGTCTTACAAATCACAAAAAGGTCGACTGTTCTTCAAATAATTGTACTAAAAAACATTATAATTTACTTCATTGTGCTAGTCGGCCTATCCAAGGCAATCATGCTTCTCCAGAACTATATAAAAATAATTCGGAAAGGAATGATTCGGAGTACCCTCTGCTGCACCTAGTTGTGCCATTCTAAATGTTTTACTTGGTACAAATTTAACTATAATTACGGACAATTTAGATAACTATCTTCAGATAAGATTAGTTATTGCCAGTGGTGGACAACGTTCATTTAATAAGACTGCCTGTGGGAGAAAAGTAGGTCTGAGCCAGGTCCACAAGCCCTGCTGTCTTGTGTGGGAGACAGTGTATTTTTAGACAGAGGATATTTTCCTGTCTTCTTCATTCATATTCATTGTTTATTTATTTCTTATTGCAAGAAGTAAAAGTAGATCTGCTGCATATAAAATTAAAAAAAATCTCTTTTAATTCTTATTAATGTATGATTATCCGCGTTATTATTTTAAGCTTGTAGGTATTCTATTTTTTATAATACTTCAAATCTTAGAAAGTTTTAATTTCTAAATATTCTTTTGTTTCAGTATTATTAATTACATCGGTATGTCATAAGGTCATCAGTATATAAGATGCACCATTAAAAAAAAAATATATATATATATATATATATATATATATATATATATATTGCGATGATTTTTTTAACTTGAATACCTTTTTAACATCAAATGTCTAATAAAATGTAATCTCAATATAAGGTTGACATGGAACCCACACACGAGGCAAAAAAATACAAGAACTAAACAGACGCTTTGGACAACTTTACAGACCACTTCAAAGGACATCCAATCTCTTAAAAGAAAATAAATTACTTATCTACAAAATTATGCTAAAGCCAATCTGGACATACGGAATAGAGCTATGGGGGACAGCAAAAAAGTCAAACATCAAGCGCATCCAATCCTTTCAATCAAAGTCCTGAGAACAATATTGAATGCGCCTTATTACGTCAGCTACAAAACCCTTCATAATGATTTTAATATTCTCTACATTCTTGAAATTATCCCTCCCAACTTCATGAAATTCCATCGAAACCTATTCAGCCACTCTAATCCCCTAGCACAGCCCATTACACTACGCCACTCATCCCTATAATCCTTCTCGGAGATTAAACCCACAGTGGGCTCGTGACCTGCTATAAATACGTGACAGCGGGATTCCTGGCAATGGCCAGTTTCTCCAATCACGTCCTGAGCGTCTGTGGCTCTCGCGCTATTGGTCAGCCTTCACTGGGTTGTATCCGGTGACGTGGCTGATGGAGGAGCGTGGGGGACTTCTCAAGACTCCGTTTCCCCTTTCGCATGCAGGGGGGGGGGTGACAACCATGTGGATTTGGGAGGTCTGTGGGCTGTATGTAAATACTGTATGAATGACTAATTGTATATATGATACGAATGAGAACATTGAACACAATTACTTATTCCTCAATGAGGCATATTGTATTTTTATCACAATATTTTTTTTTACACAGACAAATGCAGTGGTTGCTTCACAATTTTGAGGAAATGTATTTTGCACTGAATTCGATTATAATTATATTAAGATATTACATTTTTTTAAACATAGTGAATATTCAATGAACCAGTCAAATCATATGTAGCTCTCAAGAGGCTAAGATTTTCAAAAATTTCTATAAAGTTAAAAGATAGTATTATTTGCATATTGACAACGTTTGCTTCAATATAAATGGTGGCTTAAGCACCCTTTGTTCATAGCCGGGTTATCTTGAGGGTGGCCGGTGGTCTTACTAATGCTCCATTAAAATACGAAGCAAAGCACCGAAAGGAAGATTACGTGCGGGCAGTTTCCAAACTGGTGTCATCATTGCTGTCACTGCTGGAGGGAAAACAAATCCTGAACCAACAAATAGTTAGCCAAATGTTGAAATTTTCAAAGAAAATTTGGTGGGCGGTGTGTTAAGGTCAGCATTAATATTTTTAAAAAAAGTAGATTGATTGATTTAGTCAGATTATACGAATTCTGTGTCTGGTTTTTATTTCCCAAAAATAAACTTCGTGCTGTGTCAATACCTTTTATTTTAATTCATTTCGGGAGGTTTATGTTAATGATACTGCTTAAATGCTTTTTAGAAAATGTCATGGTATGATATGGTATGAATGATGACATTTATCTCAATTACTCATTGCCTAATAAAAGGCAGATTGTAATTTTATCTTAATAAAATTGATTGAAAGATAAAAAAAAAAAAAAAAAGAAAATGCCATGAAGAAATTATTTATAGTTATTTTATTTTTTGAAGAGATGAAATGTAGTTACTCATAGCACTCATATAATGCAAATGTGTAGTGTATTTGCAAGATTGACCACCGAAGTGCACTAGGCTTGTTTTGGGTTGGGTTGGGGGGTCAGGCCTTATCCCTTTAGGCTCAGTGCAGAACATCCTGGTCGCCGGAAGAGGTCCTCAGCCTCGCAGATCTCACTCATTCCCCTTGGAACTTGTATATCCGGATACATCAGACATCAGACGCCCACCAACCTCTTCAGCGACGGCCATGAACGCCGTTCAGCGGTTGACGGTTGACTATCGTTCACCCTAACATAATGCATCCACTATGGACCGCTTATTTGAAAGTGGTGTTGTCCATTCTTTTTTTATAAACGATTCACAGTTAGTATTTTAAAATATCCATATGCTTTGATCAATTTAAAATTGGTCAATAAATGAAATTGCGGAAAGATTGATTATGAAAGATGTGTGAGTCCACTTTCATTAAAATAACTAATTAAAAACTTATAAGAGAGGAGTAAAACAACTACCAGCAAAAGCGTAATTTAATGGAAATAGATGGAACGAATAAGCCACAGAAGTGCAGAGGCAAGAGTTATAATATTGCGCGTATTAACATGACACGAGAATTTGTGTAATTCCACATCAGGAAAATGTTTGTGTAAAACGCATTTCTACAATCAGTATTAGTTTGACCGTATCCAACTGTATACCTGAGATTTCAATTTAATAAAATATTCCTTACAATTATTTACTTTTCTTCTGTAAATAGATAATTTCATATTAACACCAGAAAGAAGTACATGTAAGAAGTAATCATAAACCATTATTTTAATCTAGTGCAAGATATTTATTTTATTTTATTGTAAATATAATCAATAATCATGAAAGTGATTTAAGTCCATTCAATACCAAGAAAGAATATATTATTATCTATATTTATATCATATATTATTTTAGTTAAATTCAAATAAAAGTCAATTTTGTAATCAAATTACATATTTCTAAATTCTTTGAACTTAGAACAATTTATTTATATATTTTAATCGACTAAACCTAGACCTTTTAATATCTCGAAAGAAGGAAAAATGGATTTACACAACTTTCAATATAAACGGCCCATACTTGTTTGGGACCTTAGGAGTTTCTTCATTTCCACACAATTTGTTAGTGAATTTTGATCCGAATATTTTTTTTTATCATTGTTTCAATTATAATTTTAAGATCATAAATTCAAAGGATTGCGCAGTCATATTTTTTTTACACTTTATTACTGACCAGGCCATTGAAATTTCTTTTTTGTCTATTAAGGCTATAGAGTATCATTTTAATTTATTTTTTTCAGTATTAAATGTATTTAGGCAATAATTCGTTATTTATTCATTTTCTTTTATTCGCATACAGTCCAATTTTTTACGCAATTAGAACCAAGCTGTATTCGAGGTAACTTTTGAAGGAAATAAATTCTTCGCGGATAACGCGGCGTAACAGTTGCATAAAGTGTTAACTAATGAAAGAGCGTTGATTTGTAATTATACAATGTAGGTTACTCTTATGCAGTAGCATATATCTACTTAGGCTATTTATATTCGTATTTTATTATATTTTTAATTCAAGTCTAAGTGTAGTTGTGTAGATATTTTTCTAGCAAGTTGTTGTATTTTATTCATACTGTTTTTGTTAACATTTATTTCTGTTTATATTTTTTATTCTTGGAGAATATGTGTCTTTTATTTGTATGTATTGTTATTTAATTATTTTTTATATATTTTATTTCTCTACACATGGTAAATATTAAGGGGACTGATGCTGACAAAAATCTCATTTTGTGTTAAATAAATGTTCATTGTTATATTATTATTATTATCCTCATTTTCTTATGACTGTATTCTGAAGTTTTTTCTTCTTTTGTTGAACAAATTATAATATTTATTGTACGATTTAAAATTGGAACGATATTAACTGCTGTAAGTAGTAATTAGTTATTACGTATTTAGATTTTATAAATGAGGTGACAACCATGTGGATTTGGTAGGTCTCAGGGCTTGTAAATACTGTATGAATAATTTTTTCTTTCTTTCAAAACCTCTTTATTGATAATATATATACAATGACAAAAATTAATAAATAAATTTGTAATTACAGCTGTCTCCTCGTGCTGCATTCGCAGATGCATATTAAGGAGTGCATAAAATATAATACTTTCAGATTGTTGTTAATAAGTGTATGAATAAGCGAATGAAAATTGTAAATATGCTATGAATGAGAGCATCTTCATCTCACAATTACTAATTGCCCAATAAGACAGATTGTAATTCTCTTCCAATAAAGTTTTGAAGTATTATAATAAAAAATTTTATGTTTGTAAATGGATATGAAGATTTTATTTTTCAAATGGATGAGAATATTGGCGTTGAGCTCACTTATCCATGAACGCACTGGAGTCGGAGCAGAGCTCTTGAAGCATTGGGTTGGTAGGAGGGCCGGCAGGGTCGCAAGGGTGGGGGGCAGCCAACCGTTGTACTTTCAGTCGAGGTTTGTGCTCCGTGTTGGTTGGTTCTGTGAATTCTGTTCTTCCACGACTGTTCGTAGACTATCAGCCAGTCAGTATTTCTGTCTGTTGTCAGTCCTTGCTCGCTCACTCGAGGATACTAGTACAGCGGCACATCTTCACTGATACGGTGAGTCCCTCAAAATATGTCACTTCAGCTAAAAACATTGAGTATACACCTATCATATAAAATCGCTTTTTCATATATTTGAAAAAAAAAAAAACTTACTTGTAATGAATAAAATAGAAACGTGCGCGTACCTCAGACAACTCGAAATCCATTAAAGCCCTTGGTATTTTTCATCTTTATAAATTGTTGGTAACTCACTGTTCGAAAGAAGATTGAACCAGACTCAGTGGTACTGTCACAGGTGCTCTACTATTGACTGTGGCAGCTTTGTCGTGCCTAGAGTCGGTTCTACAATAGTATATAAATATTGCTAGCAGGATTGTTGTCACCCTGAATAAATCAGATTGGGACTGTTCAGTGTGCCGTATGTACCAAATTAAAAAAGAATATATTTTATGCGCATATTTGTATCTGCTAAATTAATATTGAATTTAAATTAGTTATTAGGTTAGAGATAGAATGAACGTAATGGTGCCCAAACCCAATTTTGGCCCAATTGATTTATTTAAACAAAGCTCTGGTTTTATAATAATGGTTGAATATTAAAAAATAGAAACCATAAATGAAACAATTGACAAGTAGCTTCGCCATTTGATTTTATTATTTTAAAGATTATGTTCATTAATGATTAAATGGTTGCCTATCTTCTGAGCTGTTACTTGAGAGGGCTTAAGAGTCAAAGATACGCGATTAATTTTCCTTGTTAACTTCGTTAAATTTAATGTTATCGTACAGCGCTCACGACCCGTCGTAACTTTGACAGCAGGGCCACTCTCTTTTTGATTGGAAATCAAAGCGTTATATTTCCATTTAGGGATTACAGGGAAATCAGATTTAATCACTATCCAGTAGGAACCCGGAAGTGGTTTAGAATATTGTAAAACATTTAAATGCAACAGTTTTTTAGTTAGGATAATTACAACGAAGTACACGAAAGCAATTATTAATGATTGGATTATGGCAGTAGTTCTGTAAGAAACATGGTGATCAGCGATGCTTTCACGGTCAAGTCTTCTTCCGAGGGGAGAGATGTTTTTCATGCTTGGTTTTGACAGGAGCAGGGAGCGCCGTGTCAGCTCGAGCACCTGAAAGCTAAAACGGAGGTCCTATGTTTGTTTTCTGGTTGTAAAAATATTTTTATATATTATATTTTTCCTTAACTAGTAATTAATTTTTTTCATTTGGAAGGAATACGGGCGAGTATGTTCTAAAAGAACATGGAGTTTCTACCGAAGCGCCTAGCTTTGCCAAGTTTTCTGTCTTATCACAGCTTTTTTATAATTGTCATTGTTTTTTTTTAACAATAGTAACTAATAGATCCTAAGATCAGTGTTTTTTTTTTTTTTTTACTTTATATTAAAGATTAGTTATCTTTGTTTTATCATTTATGAATTAAAATGTATTTTTAAGAAAATTAATTAAATAAAGTTAATTAATAATTAAATAAAGTAACCAAGGTATAAAACCACATAGTATTTTAACCACCTTTGATCCCAGAAAGATGACAAGCGAATGGATTTCTGTTTTCAACTCAAAACATTTTTTTTTTGTAATTATTCAGGGAGTAATACTCCAAAAAGTTAAATCACAGGGTAGCACTGAATGAAATTTCAATTAAAAGTCCCCAAGTCTTTCCAATTTAAACACTCCATTTACCTTGGAATAATAAAGAAAGTTATTCACGATTTTTTTTTTTTTTTCTAGATTAATGAAGCGTTTTTATATTTGGTTTGGTTTCAAATGCAATTTATTGATAGTGTGCAAATTATTGTTTTAGTACTATTTTATGATTAGGCGTAACATGTACGTCTGACATGTATATGTACATGTTCTGTGTATATTAATATACACACTGGAACTATTTAAGGACTTATTTGTTAATTCTTTCAACATTACCATATTATTAATGTTGAAAAAATGTGCATACTATCCTTCTCAAACTTTATTTATCGATTGTTGTGACGTTTCGGACATGCTCAGGAAACATAGGTTGTGTCGTTTCAAATAAAAAAATGAGAAATAAATAAAAAGAGTCATTGAAATATTTGCCGGCCAGGAAATCGTCATGTTGGTCGAAATGATTTGTTCAGTATTTCTCTGGGATTTTTATTCGTTTAATATCTTACGTACAAATCATAACTTTAGATGTTAAGTAGCTTCTGGGATGTGACTAGAGACTGGAATAAGTTTTTGATATTTTAGTTAATTTTTAATAGAACATACAGCCAGGTGAAACGTGCTCGACTTGTTCTGGTTGAAGTATAGAGGTTGTTTTCTTAAAAAAAAAAAAGAAAGGTAATATTTGAGGAGATCGTAGATAAAATTTGAAGCAGCCGTTAGACCCGCGCTTTGAAAAGAAACCTGTTAGCTTTTAAGTAGCAGTCTTTCGCCGAGGCCTAGAGCGGTGTTTAATAACCTTTTCTTAAAAAATATCCTCATTAGCTAATATTGAGCCAGATTTAGTAATATTGATAACAATAAAAGTGTTTATTTATTGCCTTCGAGCACAATGACAAAATATATACTTCAAAAACTCCAATTATTGTAGCAATATGTTGGCCATGTAAACCAAATTCATGTAAAATAACATATTAATAAACACTTGAACATAGATTTCTTCCGGTTTAATAATAAAAAGGTTCTGTTTTGGGTTCAAATAAATGGAATGTGAATTTATTTTATAGGAAAAAATATTTAATAGATTTTCCCAAAAAAATTTATAGCAACTACTAATTAGTAAATAATTACTATGTGTTTGGACTGATTGTGGGTTTGTACATCTAAATAATAAAACAGGTCCATCTCTCCCCACAAATTTGTATATTTTGGCAAAGCGGTGCCAACCGTCAAACAGTCATCCTTAATTCTACAATTAACAATAATGTTATAGAAGTTAGTATAGAACGGATATATATTATTACGTTCTAATAATTGTTTGATAATTAAATTTTTATTTAATCAACAATCTGTAATTATAACATAATTAATTATATGTGTAGTTTATACTAAGCTTATCGCAGTATTGTTAATTGTAGCACTGTGGATGACTATTTGCCAGTTGAAAGCGCTTTTGCCAAAATGTATCTAAAAATTATACTAAATTGTTTTTTCTGACCGAATCCATAAAATTAGTAAAAATCATGTTATACACGTCGTTAGTAAAAATGAATGATAGTTTTTTTATTCCAGCACATATTTTTGGTAACTCAATTAATTTAAAGAAAGAAATTAAACAGACGATTTGAATTGTTGGTACCCAAAATTAATGAAATATCTCTTGTTTTTTTTTTCGTGACCGTCTCTAATATCCCTTAAACTATGAGGAAAACCAGAAAACATTAAATCTTAAGCTGCTCCTGAGCTGTGACGTGAGAAATCTTAAGAGCTGGAACAATATGCATGACTTGTGCAATTTTTTTTCCCTTCCCGTTATTGTATACAAAAACTATTCAGAATACTTCGAGGTTGTTTGGAATGTACATTTTTTGGATAGGTTGACTCATTTGTACCTGTTTGAAAGTTTAGCTTCTGTCTTTGGGCTTGGCAATAATTGTTTTCCCTCCATAAACAAGTCTATTTAGCAACCTTTCAAGGCTAACATAACTTCGTTTTAATACATTAAACAAACCGTGCTCAGTGCCCCCCCCCCCCCGGTCACGAGCCCTTTTTGAACTATTGCACACATAGGAGTGAGTAAACATCGTGGGCTTTTATTAATTAATGCAAACAGGAGTTTGTTTACAAAACTAACCGAAATTTTTAACGATGTGTTAATGATGATAAATTTATTTGGAATTTTTTTATTTTAATACTGTCGGAGGGAGGGTTGAGCCTGAAAGCCAGGTGGGTTCCTACTCCCCTCTGGCCTATTGCCCCTTCTCGCTGTAAACTGATCTCTCGTGTTCGTTCTATCTAAGCCATGGAACCATAACTCCTGAAAACAAATAAAGTCCCATCCAAGCCTCCGAATCCAAAGTAGAAATTTGAGACCCATTAAATTAGTCAAAACATCGGTGCGAGACGATTCTCGTTTTGAATTTATTAGTCTCTTCAGATCGTGAATCTAAACATATTTGTGTACAATAGCCCTCGTTTAATATAAGCCCTATAAAATGATTATAGTACATTTGTACAATTTTTGTTCAAAACGCTGAAATCACCTTTGCAAGTTTGCTAGGATTTTGGTAAACCTAATTCTAAAATGCTTGCCTTGTCTATTATTTAAATACTAGAGCACTTGATATAGTAGGTAAGCCAGAAAGGCATTCATTGGTAGTAATAAAAGTGATACATGCAATTTAATATTTTATTTACAATAGTAGTATGGAAGAAGAGATATGTTTGATACTGTTCACCAATCTGAGAAAATACGTCTGGTATTATAAATTTTGGCTAGGATTTCGGAGCTTGATGAACTGGTGAATTTAAAAACAGCATATACTACATTACCAATAAATGTGACATTTATAGACTACAGTGACATTTGTTTTTTCTAAAAGATTAATTGTTGTCACTCCTATCCTACTATAAACCTACTTGTTACTTTTTTTATCAATGTATTCGTTCCTAATATTTCAAATATGTTATTTATAAATACGTATGTTTATGTAACGTACGTAAATCGAAATGAAAAAAAAAATCGTAATAAAATAGGGTGTGAAACTAGATTTAAAAACAATAATTTAAATACCAGAGCTGCTTAAATAAATTTAGAGTTACCCAGCACATCTGACGTAATTCTACGAACCATTCCTTAAAATGCCGTGTTTGTGAGCGTAGTAATGCAAATTTTCGGAGGCAAGCATAATTGATTACTAGATTAATTCATTTTTTTTTTATGTTTAAATGAGCGTTGGCGTAATTTTTTTTTTTTGAAGATCTCGGCTATGTGGGCTGAACCGAAATCGTTAAGTATGAATTATTATAACTTGAAAGGAGTGCAGGTTACATGGCAGAAAAATTTGATGGATTGAAACAAACAGAAGGGGGGGGGATGCTTGTAATCTTCCAACGGAGTCGAACGAAGGGGTTGGAGGGGAGGGGGTGAAAATAGAAGAAAAATAAATCCCGTCGAAGGAATCATAACATTATCTGTTATGAGGATTTGTCGGGAGATGGCGTGTCAGGTCCCGGGCGGCCCATAGGATATATATCCACAAGTCTAATTTCATTTTAACAATTCTCATGCTTTATTTTAATTGGAATCGGAGACGGGGGCTCTGTCTGTGTGTGTGTGTTTGTGTTTTAGATTAGAGCTAAAAGATAGACCAGCCCAACTTTGATTAAATTTCAGAACCGCGCACCGACGTCTTGCCGCCCGCTGAATACATTTATAGGACAAACATAATCATAGCATTCGTAAAGCTAATTGCGCAGTGTATGATTGGCGGATTTTGCATGTTTAATGTCTCGTTTGTATTCCGCTTTGGTGCAATTATGTATATCCCCTCGTTTTAATTTCCTGCTGATTCAGCTAAAAAGAACCATTTATTGCTGGGGGAAGTATAAAAAAAAAAAAAAAAAATGAGCACTCGATCTGAAATTGTGTTCATCATCGAGCCGTAGTACACTGAATATTTTTAGTTATAATTAAACGTTAAGAAGTGCCCGTATCGTTGGTACAACCGACACTGCTAGAAGATCTAATTTCATGATTTTTCCGTATTATTCAGGGCACATTAACGGTTTTCAGTGATCAAGGCGGCTTATACAAAGTATTTTCGGACGGAAATACCGTGTATTTTTTATTTAAAATAATTTAATTAGTATGCAAGATACTCTAGTAGGACAGTTCAAACTCAAAGAGATCCTAAAAAATAAGGTTTTCGGAGCACTTTTTAATTACAATTTTTAAAAAGAAGTTTTATATACCATTTATACCCATCTCCCGTAGAAAGTAGCTGTGCTGAACATAAATCGAGGAGTACGGGCCAAGTACTGTACATTATCATGCCGAGGGTGAGCCACATCACCTTCACAGTACACCTTGTACTATATAAAAACATTATAATTAAATAAACAGTATTGTATGCCCTCATAATCTATATAAAATGTATCATAGCTACGGTGCAATTTTAGTTCATATCGTAAATCCTAAGAAATATATCAAAATAAATAGATTTAGAAAGAATAAAAAATAAGCAGTGAACTTAGATACCACTGAATTACACAAATTGATCGAAACAGAAAGTGGAGGGATACTATCAAGAGAAAATGATCTTTTATTATCTAATTTATTATATCAAACTCAAAGAGATCCTAAAAAGTAAGGTTTTGGAAGCAAGCACTAGAAATCTGGTAATTTCCTTCCAGTCGGATTGAACAGATTTTAAAAAGAAGTTTTATACACTTTGGGAATTTATCGATTCCGCTATCCAATAGAAGAGTATGAGTAATGATTTTGAAAATTATTTCATCCGTGGTTCTGAAGATGGTTGAAAAGGCAGAAGGGACGACTGCTGTAAACATAAATTAATTGCAGAGACTCTAAAGCCTTTTTTTGAAAAATATTTATTTTTTGGCGTAATTTTAAATACAGGTGTCTCTTTTTTAGAGAGTTAGCTTGTTTTTTGTTTTTTTTTTCACCATGATTTCAGTAATTAAAATTTTAGAGATGTAAATATTAATTAGATGAACTATGATAGGTGCATGCATTCCTCGTCTCCGAATGTGCTGACGCGTGCTATTAACATACTACCGGGTTTCCTTAGATTCGTTCAAGCCGCACAGAACGGAGTAGGAATCTCGCTGACGGGAGTGAATGAAGCGAATCAAGTTGAATCGGGAAAAGAGAATCTTGGTGGGTTGAGCCTAGCGGGAACAAAGAGCAGGCTGGAAGGCTAGTCGGAAGGGAAGGTGGGGGATGTGATCCTTGAGAAAACTGGCTCGGGGCACCTGAGCTGGGTCCTTGGCCGCTCCCTCTGGCGATCACTCAACACGAGCGCTAGACTACAAGTCCGCCACCCCAACAAAAACAAAAAATATAAAACTATACATAACCAGCCCCTTTAAAGCGGAAATCAGATCATCTAGTGTTCTCGTTTCGGCCTCGGGGCTCTCGTCCCTTCTCCCTTGGAAAGCACCTGCACTCAACATAACACGAGGAGTCCAGGCCAAGTACAGTACATTATCATCCCGAGGGTGAGCCACGCCACCTTCACAGTACACCTTGTACTTCATAAAACCATTATAATTAAATAAACAATAATTTATACCCTCATAATCTATATAAAATGCATAATAGCTACTGTGCCATTTTATTTCATATAGATTCATATCATCTTATCATATTTCATCTCCCATAGAAAGTACCTTTGCTGAATATGAATCGAGGAGTACGGGCCAAGTACTGTACATTATCATCCCGAGGGTGAGCCACATCACCTTCACAGTACACCTTGTACTATATAAAATCATTATAATTAAATAAACAGTATTGTATGCCCTCATAATCTATATAAAATGTATCATAGCCAGTATCATAGCTACTGTGCCATTTTAGTTCATATCGTAAATCCTAACAAATATATCAAAATAAATAGATTTAGAAATAGAAAAAAATAAAGAGTTAACTCAGATACCACTGAATAACACAAGTTGATTTTGATGAACTTGGCCCGTACTCCTCGATTCATATTCAGCAAAGGTACTTTCTATGGGAGATGAAATATGATAAGATGATATGAATCTACATGAACTAAAATAGAAAGAGGAGGGATACTATCAAGAACAAATTTTCTTTTATAATAACTAATTTGTTGTATTTTTGAAACCATCTCTGCTGCAAATAATAATTGCAAACAATGTGAATAAACAGAAGGAACAGTTACAAATGAACTTAACCCTTTTAATTGTCTTGTACTTAGCCTAATAAAATCTTTTATGTAATAAGGGATAATGTTTTGGAAAAAAACCAGTACCGGCCCAATCTATAATAATGACACCTATATTAAAGCTCGTGCTATTTCTAACTAATTTATACTCATCTTGACTTTAAATCTAGTACTGCAAAAATAAAGTAAACAATTATATTACAAACATATACTCAGCCTCAGCTGTAATACTAATTTTTACTTCCTTTACAAGAAAAAAAATTTCTGTCATAAAATCACTTATAAGCGTTATGATGTATTGATTTTGGTTTGCCGAGTGGAATCAGTAACCAATCTTAAGAAAATACGAGCCTGTGAACAGGGACTTGAGAAATGTCGCAAGTTCTTTTATGTTCATTTTTTTCTTCCATACGTTCCGTTAATGCATTTAAACAAAAAACCGACCAGGACAATACAGAAGTGTTGTGGAATGCACCTTTCAAAATTCCTTTTTGCTGTACCGAGAAATAAATCAAAACGTTAAATCTTAAATAACTTTCGTTGAGATACTGGAGTTTAAAACTCACAGATAAGCTGTTTATTTCTTTTCCAACATACTTCCCCATTGGTTATATAATGACCAAAACATAGTAGTGGTTGGAGATTTAACATTTTAAATTTGTCGAAGTAAAACTGAAATTGACTGACCTTTTGCATAGACCCTTTTGTCTGTAGCATTCACATTAAAAGGACTCAGTTCTCCGTTCGAGTAAATTGCAGATATTATATGTCAAAATATTATTATAAATATATGATATATTTGACTAGCTGTAGCTAGCTCATTACTCAATGTCCTTATTTCATACACGGGCGCGATATGTTCTGAAAAATAGTTTCTAAATGGATGTACGAATTAGAATATACAAGGCTTTTGAGTGGGGCTGATAAAAAGCCTTTATTAGCGAAATGAATCTTTTCATTGGTCTAGCACAAAGCTTTTTAATTAACTTAAGTATGGATGAATGGATTTATTTCTGTCAAACAGCCACGTGCTTCTAAACTACTTTAATTAAATTGCACAAAAATGTTTTATCCTTTAAAAAAAAAATAAAAAATGGATTTGATTGGCTGTAGATTTTCCTTTGCACGTCTGCCGCTATGTATTGGGTTATGTGTCAATTATCGGAAGTATGAAATCAAATAATTAAACGGGAAAAATCTTGGTAGTTTTTCACTAACATCACAGCTCAGAAGACATTCATGATTTAAAATAATGAGTTTTTCCCATGGCCGAGGATGCACCGAATACGACAACACAGAATGACATTCGACGTTGTTTTTTTTTTTTATTTGTTTATTGAGAACGAGTGTGGTCCGTGGTTGAGTAAATAAGATGGCGTAGTTTTGGTCAAAAATCTAGATTACTTTTTCACAATATTTTCAAAACATTCACGTGGGATCCCGTTTCAACCACGTACCATTTATCAAAACTATTGCTTCACTTATGAATTGATACCTCCTCCATTCCGTCGATGTATATAAATGAAAAAAAAAAAATAAACAAAAAACATTTCATAGTTGAGAGTGCTGTGTGTCACCACATTTAGGTTCCCAGAAGCACTGTTGCCCAAAACTTTCACTTAATAGTCTTGAGTGCTTATTTATACCTTCACAAACTTCTCATGATTTGCCGTCAAGAAAATATAGGTGTTTTTCTGAAACCACCAAGGTAAAGGCTGATTTCTCGTTTCTCTAAAAATTCTAGTACACTACGTGAAAACAGCCACCAGCCATATTTTAGTGTCTTCTTCTATTGTGCAGATTGTTTAACATACATGACAGTAGTTGTTTCACGTAAACATCGGATTATCGAGATTTAATTTTTCTGCTCGTTAAAAGTTATCGATGACACAGAGTCGCACGACTTTTACCAACCGAGAAACAGAGACGTATTGATCTACCCTAATTCAAATTAATTACAACGTTCAATTATGTTCGAAGAATTTATTTAAGAGTGAATATAAATTCCACTATGGAGGCATGGTTGCAGCTTCGGTTAATTAAATCGACCCTGCATGAGAGGAATTACCATATATTATAACGCGGATCCGTGTTAATTAAAATATTTTTACACCCCTCCCCTCGCCGTGTATAACACGAGCTGATTTCTCATAAATTATTAATAGAGGTTATTACATATACGCACAGTTTCAGTCCTGCCTAGGAATATCGATACGTTTTTGAGTACAAAATAAATATAATGTAGTTGTTGTTTGTTTTTTCTTTTTTTTTGGGGGGGGGGGCAAAATGAGTTTTGAGACAGAACCACTACAAGTGTAACAACAGTGATCCGATATAGCTCAGTAATTACTTGGTCACTCGAATAAGGAAAGTTGCCTGGAAATTAAGGGATGACCTTTAGGGTAGGAGTCTCCCCACGCAGTTACTAAAATACTTTCCCTATTCCAGAAAATTTATTATGGGTGGCTCGTTTGGAGAAGCTTATCTTGATGAAAGAATGATTTAGATTTTCATTACCTTAAGTCGTCTACTTTAAAATAACGTAAGCCCTTCCTAATTTAACTCTTATTCTTATGAAATTTAGATCGATGTTTTCATTGACTTATGCTCTGTTTAATTATATACACCATAGGGTTTTGGGGTTTATTGTCCATTACTGGAAAGAAAATATCCGAAAAGTTCGCCAAAGAGGCAATTAGTTCGGCGGAAGGTGTAGAGGTATCACTGCATCGAGATATGGCATCGCTTTGGTTTAAACGCTTCAGTACTGGGAATACCAGTCTTCAATCATGTCACCCTTCAGTAGTTGATGAAGTACTCTAGAGTGTACGTATGCGAACACACGAGTATTGGTGGACACAATAGGGGCTTCAAGTGCCACCTTAAATATATTCATTTTTAAAATAAACTAGTCTCATGAACATAATTCATATAACATTGTATCAAGTTTACAGGTGATTTACATTTGACGAGGTCAACTCGTGGGTTGGGCGTACAATGAATGGATGGGTGATTGCCTTCTACGGCCCTTAGCTCCCCTGAGTGGAGCATTGTCGCCCTATTAGGGCCATTTTGCTCCCTTCACTAGGACAGACCTGCGGGCAACGACACTTAGTCTCATCTACCCACACCATCAGATTGACTATAAAAGACCTAACTGGGTCGATCATAATTCCAGCGTTTAAGTAAAAGAAGGAAAAGTCTTGGTTGCAGGCGATTTAAATTTTCAAAAATTTAATTCTAAGATTATATTTGATGTTTCATCTTCTTGGTCGATACTGTAGCACAGTACAAGTTAAATAAACCGAAGCACGCCAGGACATTACTACCAAATTAATGGGATGTAAGAAATTATATTAAAACAAACAAGATGACCATTTGTAATTATGGTACTCAAATGACAGAAAACAAATTACTGGTCAAAAACCAGTACGTTGAAATCTTTAATTTTGTTCTCTACTCAATAAATACTTATCTATTACAATGCAATTAATGACATCACAAAATCAGGTGGGGCCTCCATGTAAACTTTCATCCCTCGAGGAAGAACATGGGGCGAAAACGTAAGTTTTAAAGAAACCAACGAGACCCTGCAAACGATCTCGGATCAAATTTCATTGGATTGCGTCGTTTGTGGCTACGAGTCACCTCCTGGAGAAAAGAAAGTTAACCATTTCCTTCCTATGCTGTGGCTTATTCATACTTGATGATGCGGGCGTTGTTGACGGATTCGTGAAAATAATCAATCATCAATCACGTATGTTTGTTTTTTTCTGGTAAAAAATATACTGTCATAACTCATAATAAAATATTTCAGCTTTGAAGAGCGAGTGGAGTTCTCCATCAATACAACCACTTTTCCGTTTCGCAAAATTCTAAGATTTCTCAAATATCAGCTCAAAGCTGTCTAAGAATTAAAATTCTGATTTGTTTTCTAAGGTTAAGACTATATTAAGAACTGAAACTCAAAAATATATTATTCTTCAGAGTAGCAATACTCCGACTGAGACACTTGTCTGTTGGTATTTATATAAATAGGAAAACATGTAGTTTTTAGAGCTATCAATAAAGATCGTATATTCAATAAGTCATATTTTTGTTTTTTGAAAAGGTGATTTTCATTGACCCAGAAGGTTTCGAAAATAAAATGAATAACTTTGGTCAAAATAATGTGTAGTTTTGCAGACGTCGACCCGGGCTCGACCATTTCTTTATTCTCTACTTTCCTTAATTTTATTCATAATACGTTAAAAAGATTCAGTCTAGTTCAAAACTGATCCAATAAAAAGTGTGGTTGATAGAAAAAAAAAAAATTGTCCAAGGGGGAAAAATGGTGAGGTAACTAGTTTTTAGTAAATTCTCAAGAAATACCAACCGGATTTTTACTAATTGGCCTGGGTCATCCCTGTTTAATAAAAAAAAATAAGAGATGAGCAGTTAAATATGACTTGAGCAGTCAAATGCTGCCGCAGTGGTGGTTAATTCGGCAGTTGCGGTTAAAAGCCTATTGGTGATTTTAACACACGTGCTGATTCACCGTGAGCCACCTGTTGAAGTCACTGCCGGACAAGATGGCGTCTTTCGCCCAAGCAGTTCTCCCTTGTCTCCCGTACAAACCATCACATTCTTGTCCTGCTCATTATTTTTTTTTTTTATTGTATTATCCATTTGATTTCATATTATCTTTCTCAAAAATTACAGACTGACAGAATCTATAACAGACAAATAGGTACTTGAAAATATTCGGAATGAGCCACAATGACAACTGTGACGAACTATAGGCTAAACATTTACTACACAGCTACCCTTGAAAACGGCTGCTGTCCTCATTTGGCCAACACAACGTAATTTTTGGGCAATTAGTAGCCAATAATGGTTACGTAGGTATAGTTTTAATATGGTTTGAGATTTCATTTAATTTTATTCGACGTCCAATATTTATTAAAAATTTTTATGATTTCTCAATATAAGACTCAGAAGATTTTAAGTTGTGTTTTGTGGAACTATTTTTCTCATACGTTTTTCAAACGTAACCAAAAAACGAGCAAAAGTCAATAGAAATTACGAATTTAATCATTCCAGGGTTTTTTTTTTTCATCAATTTCTATATTTTTTGACAAGAGGATTTTCAGTGGAAGAAGAAGTATGGAGGAGAGGCTCTCAAGCAGGTATGAGATTGATTCAATCGATTTGAAATTTAAAGCTGGGTTTACAACAACGCCTCAAAAATGAACTGGATAGTTATTGGTTTAAATGCAATAAAGTGATGTTTGAAAAAAAAGTTGGACACGTTTCGTTAGCTTTTAAGATCTCCTCAGAGGAGTCCAGGGACTTCTCAAAAACTATATAACATTTTTTCCTCACAGTAATGAAGGGTTTTATTCATCAATATTTTAGGTATTAATTTATCTTACTTAAATAATCTCTAGGCAGTTATCTGAAATTTGAGGCCAGTTAAAATTTGAACTACGATTTGAGTCCGATTTTCAATTTTAGGCACCCATTATGTGACAGGAACGCCTCAGAGGTACCAACTTAGCAGGAGGAACATAAGCTTAAATTAACCTCTTTATTAACCATATTCAGAAATAAATGTAAAAAAATAAATAAAAAAGTGTTACATTAAGCTTCTCAAGATTTTAATTGATATATCGTAATAAAGACAACATACAGTAAATATTACACACCTAGTAATAACAAAACTAATTTGAGTAAATAAACATAAAAATACGAATAGCAAATATACATAAACATCTGTCTGCACAACCAATCGATTCAATGTTTTTTTCTGTATGCCAGTAAAAAAAACAAACTAAAATAGTTTGTTTACGTCTCCAGCTGTTATTTGAAACGGATGTTTTGTTTTGATTGCTCCGCTTACAAAGCACTGGTAAAATATTGCACAGATAGCATTTTCTTTTTTTATCACGAACGGGAAATTCAGCTTTAAGAAAACGCAGCTCTTATTTGCGCAGTTCTTAAACAAAGCCTGTGTGTTATTGCACGCCTGGAATGAATCTAACAGAGACCAGGCGTAGCTTGTTTAGTCTGGGAAAGTGTGCCAAGATTATACCTAATGAGTCTTGGCACCTCCTCACTACTATATTTCTACTTAAGCTACTCAACTCTTAAATCTTTCTTCAGAAAGCGAATAGAAAATTGAATAAATTTGGTACATATGAAAAATCATTTGACATTTTATACGAGCACATTATGATACAAGGTATAATTCTTGCCTTCTACCCACAGCTAAAATGTAGAAATTTTCACTTGAATTTCTTTAAAAAAGTTCATTAATATTTTTACTAACCAGGAATAACTTGGAATGATTAATATATATATATGTAAACTCCAGCTGATGATCTAGCTAGCTGTGTTTGTTGTGAGAAGGTTACTTAGCTGTGTTTGGTGTGTGAAGGTTACTTTCTAGATAAGACTTATGTTTATTGTTTGTGTTATGACTATCTACTATACCTAGTAAATAAGGTGTAATTTAATTAATCTTTTACAGGTTAATAAAATCAGTTATTAAATTATTAAAACCAACTTACAAATTAAATTAAGTTATTGATTGAAAAATGAATCAGAAAACAAGGGAATTCAAATTATTTGTACATATCATCAAAACAGACGAAGGTGATTATGAACTAGTGGAAACTTCAGAAGATAAACAATTATGGTTCAGTTTGCCAGCGGATTTTCGGAATCTACAACATCATCAGGTATGATTAACAAAATCAACGATTAAAAACGCTGCCTCCGCAATAAGACCAGTCGACGGATATCGACAAATTATTAAAACCAACTTACTTATATAATAGCCTATTATTTGTATTTAGATTGAAGTGACATATTACGAATAGGTTTTATTATCAAATTTTATAATTTAATGAGCTACAGTTAATTTACCTCGATTTGAACTAATTCTTAATTATTCTATTTAACATTTCTATTTATTTTTAAACAAGTGGCTTCAAAAAGTAGTCAATTTAATTTTTCTTATCGTGATAATTACTCACAGTCGTCTTATGAATCGTCAACTCCTGATACTACGTTATCTTCAGGCAATTGTGAATGACTCGTCGGATCTTTTAATAAAACATTCGTTGATTAATGGACAACGCTGTCAGTGTGTTAGATAGAAGTTCAATTTAACGTATATTCACAAACACCCTGGTTTCACCTGTGGCTATTTTGAAAAAGTCCGAGGTGGTGTAATAATTAAATTTAAGTAATTTTAAAATAAAAATACAGAAATGTTCACTATCATTTAATTGGCGTGAAGAAACTCAAGCAGAGTCCAGTAAGTGTTTCTTAATTTTCAACATTCTTAATTTCGTTTGTATTTACATTAGAAAAATACAATTTAGTTGTTGTTTGATGCACAATATCCTTATTATTTTCAAAATAAGATTTCTTTTTGTTATTATTTTCACTGAAAAGAAAAACAGCTGTTTATAGGTAAGTTGGTATGGTCTTTACACAACTGAAGTTAACAACAGCTTTTACATGTTAGTAACTGGCAGGAAAACATCTATAACATTCCCGATGTTGGTTATATGAACAGTGGTTCCCATCGTAAATTACAAAAAAATTATAGAGGTAATAAAATATAATAAAACGTTAAAGGAAGTGAAAAGGCAGGAGCAGCATATGATGTGGGCAAGCTGGCTGATTTAATAGCTCCTCTAGCCCTCATGTCGGAGTAGCTAGAGCCTCGCTTAACCGTAACACTGTCACTTGGATATTTTATGAATCACTCATGCAGGGGCAGTGTCTAGCCCCCCCCCCCTGAATTTGCATAACATGAGGGTCCGACGCCGGAAGAACAAGTTCGAGTCCTAGCTTATGATGCAAACATTAAATCCATCCTCTTCACAGGCTTCGATTCTGGAAAAGCCTTTTTTATAAATGTGATCCCCGGAAAGGCAAAAGGTTCCACAATTCCTTTAATGATAATATTCCCATTTTCACTCAGAAGTACAACGGCACA
The DNA here is from genome assembly GCA_930367205.1 of Acanthosoma haemorrhoidale. Classification (NCBI taxonomy): domain Eukaryota; kingdom Metazoa; phylum Arthropoda; class Insecta; order Hemiptera; family Acanthosomatidae; genus Acanthosoma; species Acanthosoma haemorrhoidale. The sequence goes on along the minus strand of OV884009.1, from coordinate 79,633,541 downwards.
TACTTAGTCACTGAATCCGTACACATGCATACAACTTCATTTTTTTTTTAGGAGTACTGTATTAATTTTAAATGGTGGAATGAACTGTAAGAAAACATACCAAAATCTAAATAGTAAATTTTTTTGTTTGTTTCATATCCCCTTGTTACAAAATATAGATTCTACAAATGGACCTATTTACAATTGCTTCATTATATTTCCTGTAGCTTGGCTACATTTTATGTTCTGTTTACTGCAAATAGTGATCTGCATTGTACAAAAGTATAATGATGTACATTATACATAAATGGACTGAATGTATTAAAAATGGGGCTCGCCTTATTTATCATAGACTTAAAACTAAGTTACATCTAATAATAAAAACTTAAACTAAATCTTAACCTAATTTTCTCCGGCAGTCTGTTGCCATCGATGTGGGAAGGGTGGTGGGGTCACAGTGTTAAATACTGGGTTTGTGAGGTGCTGCAACGAGTCAAAAAACATGATGTATTTCTGGTGGATGGTGCACACATGGTGCAGGTCGGCGTTCTTTAACCTCTCTCGAGAGATATGTCGGACCACTTTTCTAACGATCCCATTCTGGAATTGTTGGCGACTTTTAGCTGTATTGTCATTCAAGTGAGTATATAGCGGGGCACCATAGAGCGGAGTACACTTTTATATATAATTATTTAGTTTGAGACGCAGCGACAAGTTTGGTAAAGTTAGGAAGTAGTGAAGCCGGTAATACTTGCGTCCTACCTTTTCTATTTTGTTACTAAAATGAGTAGAGAAATGGAGATGCCTATCCATTGTTATACCCAGATAGTACATTGAGAAAGTGAGTTCTCTTGCCCTCCTATAGTATAGGATTTTGGCTTGGCTTTTTTCCCCCTTTTTGAGGGAGAAGATTACGCAGTCGGTCTTCCCGGCGTTCACGTTGACGTTTAACCTATCCAGTCTGTCACTGATTACGTTACAAACTTGATCGGATGTGCAAGAGCTCTTTGTGCACTCATGCTGCTGCTGTAAACCGCGGAAGCGATTAACTTAGGTTTCTTGTAGTTTGTCCCAACAATCTCAGATGTGTACATGCTAAAAATCACCGGAGAAAAAACCGCTCCTTGAGGAACTCCACAAGTTAGGGTGAATGGGTTAGAGAGCTAATCACCCAAAATAAAAATAAAGCAAACAAAACGAATTAAGGAAATATTAAATTTACATAAGTTAACTTTGTAAATAATAAATTGCTTGAATAATTTATATTTTGTGCGATAGTGGATGTATGTTAGAGGCTCAGTGATGCTATGCTTATGCTTATCTGTTATTGGGTATGGATATTAAAAAAAAAGAAGAGCACCTAAAAGGATGAAATTTCAAATACGGTTATAGGTATACCAGTTATAACGATTATAGTTTTCAAGATATTTTAATCGGAAGTTTTGAAAATTATTCAGACTTCAGGTGAAGATATCTAATAAAATTGAACGCTGGTATGTCTGTGTAATCGGAAGAAATGTCACGGGTTTCGTATCCTTTAAAACTTGCGTCCGAACGAAAATTGTAGCTCATTCTGTTGAGAAGGAGGCAAACAACAAAATAAAGAAAAATTTGCGAAATTTTGCCCCGTTTTTTCCCTCTTAATGAAAACGAATTGGCCTCCGTGTCATTAATTCAGTGTGCTCACATTGCAGGATTGTGGGTGATTAATACAAACACGATGGCGTATATGATAAGTATCGTCGCAATTACGTTCTCGACCTCTAATTCTCTAGAAATTCGAAGATTACTCAAAATACGCGGAGTAGATTACTTCTTTATGGAATATTTAGATGTTTTCAGGTTTGGATATTTGAAAAAGGGAGATTACTGCAGTGAGCACATATTGCAGGATTGTGTAGTACAGGACAACGTAATACTGATTGGATTTTGCTCTTATCTGCTTTCAGGTGTAAATAGTTAATAACAATAAATAATTAATAACAAATAAGATCTCCAAAACAATTTGAATGCTCTGATGTGTCCTTCCTGAAGCACAACTCCCTGACCGAGCCTGAAAAGGAAAACCGACAGGTCTCTTTTAATCTAGACCTCTCCCTTCCTCAAAAGAGTTTCCTTCCAAAATTGAAAAAACAAAAATATATTAAATACGATAAATAACATGAAACAAGAGTGGACAAAATGATTCAATTAATTTAATAAAGCTACATTCCATAACACTTCGATTGTATGATGATAAGTTTCTGACCAAAATAACGAGATAATCTTACAATTATAAAAAAAAAAAAAAAAAGCTCCCTCTCACTAATTATAGAGATTTTCCGAAGCACAGCTCAGAATCTATTAAAGATTAATTTCCTGATAGAACTATGAGGTGTGGTCTCATTTCCCCCATGGTGAACAACAATAGCAATATTGCAACAATAATTTCAAAGATATTCCAGAACATTTTGGAGCCACCAATTTATTGCCGTTCGATCCGATTTCAATAGGTTTTTTTGTCTGAATATTTCAGCTATTTAAAATTTATTTCATTCGTTGAAAAGGCAAATTTGACTAAATGAGATGAATTGAAGAAATAGTTTGTATTTTTTTCACAGTCAGTTAATAAGGTTGAAGCATAACAAGTCTACCAGTCAAGGTTTACCTTACTATCCTCCTCGGAGATTGAAGCTGGTATTATCCCTCTTTCGGTCTACCTAGCAGTAATGAGGCTGCAGGAGGAGCGTGGGAGATACCCGCTTCTTGCCGGGGAGGTGACATTGCCGCAGGTGAATTTCGTAGATTCTTAGGCTTCGTATAAATATGTTTATTTTTTTAAGATTTTAAGAAAGAATATATTTTTTTTATGTTACATGGGCTCATTCAATATAGAGGCAGTGTCTCTATACTGAAACGGAAATACAATTAAAATGTAAAAATATTTTTACCTTCCTATACATGCTTATACTGTGAGCGTATCTATATATTGTAATACAGTATAAATAAGATCATTTATCACAATACCCGATTGTACTATTAGGGTATATTGAAAAATAATATATATATAATATTTTTTTTTTTTTTGGATTTAAACTTTATTATGATGAAATTACAATCTGCCTTAATACTTAATAGGCAATAAATAATTGAGATAAATGTTCTCATTCATACCATATTTACAATTCATCATTCACTCACACATTCATGCAATATTTAAAACAGCCCAGGGGCCCCCCAAGTCCACATGGTTGGTATATATAATATTAGAAGAAAACTAGAGAAACTCAAACGGAGTTCCATTGATAAATTATATTTCTTCATTCTTTACGTTACATACTGTAGTTCAACACGGAATTAGTTCTTAGTTGTTAAAAAAAATAGTTGGCAACAATCAAGTGGTTCATTTAGGCTTAGGAGGAGTTTGTCCCTTTCAGCAGGGAGTACTGATTCAAATTGTTTTAATAAAAAAAAAAATATTTGTAAGTCATTAGAGATTTGAGTGCTGGTTTAATTAGGTCCCTGATATCGGGAACGGCGTTGGGGTAGGTAATTTTCTGCCGGGAACGGCGTCGTGGGAGGCAATTTTTTGCCTGGAACGGCGTGCGGCGGTGCAGTGTTGCCAGCGATAAACTGGAAGGCTGGGCGGCCGCACGCTCTAAACAAATTGCGTAATAAACAGGTTTTTTTGTATCTATATTTATTCAACCTTTTATTTTCTGAGCCTGCCTGCCCCGTTATAGCAACTTTCTATGTCTGTCCCTTCACTCGGAGTTATGTATTTAAAATGTATTATTTCAGCGGGATTCGCATATAGCTTGATAAAAATTGTATTTATATTTTCTTACTTATTTTTTAAGAATTATAAATGTACATTCTCGTTTTTTTTTTTTTTTTTTTTTTTGCTTTGACAGTTATATTTACAGACATTTTCTAATAGCAGGAAAAATAAAAAAATAAATAAAACCAACTCAATAAAATATAAAAATAAACAAATTAACCTTGTTAAATAATTATCATATTTACACTATAAACATAAACCATTCCTTGTAACTAAAAAATATACATTTCCTTAAAATCTCCTCGTATCTCCTCAGTGAGAGTTTGTTTTAATTGCTTATTTATTGAACTAAGGGATTGTCTGATAAAATTTAATGGTTAATTGAATGGTTAATATCATATCAATCATACCACCATCAACTTATGCTTCTTAGGCACAGTTAGAATTTTATCCACTTTATAATTCTATGCTTTCTGCTTCTTTATTATTATGCTGTTGTAAATTGTTACGCTGTTGTTTATTACTATACCATAAATGATATATGTTTAACATAATACTATTATTGGATAATAACAAGAGGAAAATTATCTTGTTTTAAAAATTTTGTTATTATTAGGGGGCATTGTCCTAAAAAAAAGACTTTCTTCATTTCATTTCTTAAAGTTTCATATGAATTTAAAAAATGTTCACCACTTGTTAAGTGTGCCTTACGCGATCAGTGTTTATGTCATTATCTGTAATGACTGAGTAATTATCTTCATAACTCTTTCATCATTATTGCTTCATTACTTTCTAACCTACTGACGAAAAGTAGTGTCATTCCAAATGATCGTGTTAGGTTGAAAAGTACTGGAGTAATGATGAAAGACATGAAGGTAACGAATGACATTACATTAATACTAATTGTGTTTAGAGTTACCAAATATGCTCGCCTGTAACTGTGATAAGTAATGTCTTGGTATTTATTGCGTTGTGCCATTGTATTATATTATGTGCAAGTATTCTTAAATGAGAGTTTGTGAGAATTCTATTTGTCATTTTTCGAAACTCACTCAAATATTTTTACGTGAGGAAGTTTTTGGTTTCTTTTCTTTCTATGTTCCTGAAAATCTGGCAGATTAATCATTAAGACTCTTACGGGCTCAATTTTATCTTAATTTGTTATCATTAACATAATATATTTATTTATTTTAATTGAGTATAAAATTATATAATATAATTTATGCATGACTCCATTAATATTTCTGTGGTGATATTTCTCCTTACTGCACTCGTTGTTTTTATTTCAAATAAACTATATTTTTTTGTATGTTATAAAACATAAGTAGTGGAGTGTACTTTGATAAAATGAAAATTCTTGGTTTCCCTCATAGTTTATTTGGAGTTACAGCTCCATTAGTTTCAATAGTTTAACTGTCATCCTCAAGTGACTAGAATGGTTAAGACAAAAGCAACATTTACATCTACAAATTCATAAATCTGTGAAGTCTTGTTAAAAGTATTAGTGCTGTAAAAAACAACAACATTGATTAGTACGTTACTTAAGACCCTACACAACTACTTCGCTACTTAAGACAGCATTACACAATTATTTGTCTGTAGGATGTGGGATCAGGCGGAGGGCTGTGACCTGAACAATGATTGCCACGGGCTAATGAATTTATTCCGATGTTCGGCCTCGGAAGTGCCGTTTCCTGGTCACTGTTATGGTGGGGTCAAAATCTTCCCAATGTGGTTAAATGGATTTTCATCCTCCAGGACTTCCAGCATAATGTATATGCTACTGTACCACAGCCAAAATGTTCAGTGAGGTACTTGTCTAACGCTCTCTTCTTGAAATGATGTCCAGCTATCAGCTCTGGGATGTAGGCAGTACTGCCCGACGTGAAGTTTCCTTGTTTTGTAATATTCACACGATTGGAGATGAAATAATAAAATTCCTGGAATCAAAATCCACAAGGAAACACGTGCCATGTTTATAACTGTTTCGCCCGGAAAGTACCGACCACGCCCGGGCTTCCCTGTTACTATTGCACTATAAAAAACATTCAAAGTCAAGTTTGATCGTCACACAAGGGTTGCCTAGAACTTGCTAAAAGATCGGATAATGTTTTTAATTAATTAATTTTTAAGACTTCCTGTTATGAAAATCATCCAAGGCCCTTTAATTTGATATCCGAATCAATGGGATCAGTTGTTTTGGTTTCAAAGTAATTAAATATGTGATGATCGTGCCTTATTGTTTGAGTTCGCAATTTTGGGTATGATCAGGACATCAAACCGTCTTGTGACCGACTAACACACCCTAGAAAGAAAATCTAAGGGGCTCTGGTTTTTTTAAAACTAAACAAATAAAACAATTAGACTATTTGATGACGTGGACTGCAGGGAAAAAATCTCAAGATAAAATTAGTTTCTACGATTCTGTTAACGTAACACATATATTCTGAGAAGTGTTACTGAACGTGATACAATATCGGCACCATACACTACCATTCAAATTGTATGAAAAATAAATATTTAACAAAGCAGTTATGCTATGCCCTTCTAGATTATGTTAATTGATCTGTTATCGTTGTACAAATTTTCCGTCTTGTGGACTTGGGGGGGGGAGATCAGTTTTCCTACTGGGCCGAAGCTGATTGTGAAGATTGTGTCCTAACTTCCGGCCGAAATTAATTGATTTCGGCTACGATGTACATAATGGCGTTGATATGCCATAGTGACGGTCGTCAGTGAAATTAGTGAAAGGGTAACGTAGTGGAACGGCCTCGCCAAAAGTGTCGGGTTACTTAACCGTCGTCAGCAGAACGTTGGATGCGATACCTAACTCTTCGCTTGCCTTACAAAGATAAATCGCAGGCATTATCTACCTAATATAACGAGTTGCTCCATCGATCAGCAGCATAGCCATTTTTTTAAATTATTTAAAACATCTTATTGTGTGCTTAAATAATTCTATATATAGGCGCTGAAAGTCAAGAGGTACTCACAGGAATTGGCCTGAAAAACATAAGCGATTTTGAAAAATATTTTCGGTATTTCGATCCAAAATACTTCTGTTAAAGCATCTCGGTCACTGAAATTCGCCTTTTCAACAAATAAAAAAAAATTGTAAATAATTATAACATGTAATAGCATAGTCATACATGATTTTTATTATTGCCTATCAAAACATTAATTTTTAAATATTTTATTTCAAATTATTTTTGCTTTAAAGAGTTTTCTTTATCGTAAAAAAATTCAGAATTTTTAAATTTTAATATTTTTATTTTTTAGCCTTCAAGTCTGATTGAATTTCAATCAGCCTGTCTCTAATTCTAAAGCGATTCAATAATTTCTCTATACAACATTTTGACAGTCTCTCATACACTGATAAAAGTCAGCTCGTGTCAGGTAACCCTAAGAGGGTATGAATTTTTGTCAACTCTTAAAAAAGCGTAGCTTCATTGAATTATCGTTACCGAATTGAATTGAATTCAGCTAATTGTCGAAAAAATCAGAAGACAATTTGCTGACGGATCTTGCACTCGTAACGCTTGTGTACTAATTTTTGAATCAAATTGGTAGACGCTCCATGAACGTTTTTCTGGTCCTTTCACTATTTTTTCATTATTTGATGATTAGTGGGAGTCCTGGCAATGGCCAGTTTCTCTAATCATGTCCTGAGCGTCTGTGGCTCTCGCGCTCTTGGTCAGCCTCCGCTGGCTCTTATCCAGTGACGCGGCTGACGTAGGAGCGTGGGGGACTCCCCAAGACTCCGCTTCCTCCTTCGCATGCGTATGAATGAGCGAGTGAATGATGAATTGTAAATATGGTATGAATGTTAACATTAATTATTTATTGCCTAATAAAAGGCAGATTGTAATTTTATCTTAATAAAAATTGTTGTTAAATATTTGATGATCGGGGTGGATTTCTAGATTTTGAAGTGGGCTGATTCCGTTTTTGCAATCAATCGATTGTCACAATCCTTTGTGTGGTTGATGCAAAGTTGACGGATTCAGATGAAGCAATAAAAGCAGTGCATTGAAATTAACCGTGCAAACGGTGGACGGAGGCACAGGTTTTTATTTGAACTCAAAGTTAAAAGCGAGTTCGTGTAAACAAACCCACCGAGTCGGGAACGAATCAATCGGAACTCGGCGAGTGAAAAATCGGAGTCGCCGGAGAAGTCGCTCTTCCCCCACTCCTGGCTCGGAATAAGTTCCTGTATTGCTTAACTGCCGCGTTAGTGCCCTAAACCCCCCCTTTTCTTTCTCCCGAACAGCTCATTATGTAAATTACAGTTGATTAACTTTGTCATTTCTGTTAGCGGTTAGTGGATTATGACAGGGCCTTTTCTTCCTGAGCCGTCTATTAGCTTAGTAGAACGGTGCATGAAAATTTGTTTTTCCGCTCCTGTGATACGAATTAAAGAATATACAACGGACGAAGTCATAACCGTTAAAAAAAAAACCAGGAATGTGGCTAATGAATTATTATAGCACGTTTCACTTTATTTAAAACTCCAACAAAAAGTTAATTAGTTCTCAATATACGGAAATTTAAATTCATTACAGTCTAAAATGATTGAAAACCATACGCTAGGAAATCCTGAACAGTAAATACATGGCAGTGCCGTCTGCGTGGAAATATTAAATACGATGTCATAAATGTCTTCTAAACCTTGTCTAGATTTTTTAATATCTGCTATTTGATTAAGAGAAATCAAAATCACTGCGACTGTGAAATTGTAGTCGACCAATCTGATTCATACCAGTCAGCCCTGAACAAAGAGTGACTTTTCGCCCACAAACGACCATACTTCCAAGGACTTTCTGATACGACTAACGCTGGATTTGAAACATTTCGGCCATTAAAACTGTTACGTGTATTTGAATTTTAACTCCATGTACTCCTTTTATTTAAATTTTATTGGCTAATGATTATACCCATGGAAAATTCTGTCACCAGTGACTATTTACTTAGAAAAATAGTTTGGCTATAAAACAGAATTAGTGCTACAGTACCAGTCATTTGACAGCCGGCTGTATATAAAACTGCACAAATGGTTGTTTGGCGTGGTAGCTGTTAGCACATTTACTCTGACTCTTTCAAATTACAGCTAGAATACAAACCGCTGAACACGCGATTTTTGACCTGTGCTAACCAATTAATGTTTATGACTGGTCAACCTAGAAACAGACCCAAGCAATAAACACTGATACAGTGCTTAATGTCAATTTCCGTTCATGGCTGTGAATCAAATGGCAGAGTAGTGCAAAGCGTTCAGTCAGAATGATCTTTTTTCGTCCGTCTACCTAAATGTATATATGTTTTATGATAGCGGTCGTAAAAATAATTTAAACAATTTGTATGTATACTCCAACCCCTCAAAATACACTGACTAGTTTTTGGTTAAAATAACGGAAAATATTTTTAAATAATTATACGTCGGCAGTTTATCTAACTTATAAGATGCCTACCTAACTTCTTCTACATGTTTGGTTAGCAGACTCCTTTTGTATGTTATTGCACTTATGTCTGTTACATATACCTGTTTCATCTATTATCTATTTATATTTATGTTTTATCAAATGTTGCTTATTAATATCAAGTCATTAGCTACTTCGCACTTATATCCACCTCCATTTTGTCTTGTATCCTTTTGCACCTTGCTCTTTTCACTAACTCTTACCAATCATGTTTAACTCCCACGTTCTTTTCTTGTTATCAGGATTCATTCATGTACATGATTGAACTTGATGAAACATAAACTTTTTCATCAATCTAAGTCGATCTGCAAAACTAAAATATTCAACTCATTTATTTACTAACTGCTAACAATGAAACCACGTTACTTAATATGATCCATATCTGTGTTTATAGGTTTATTTTAGAGTATTAATTTCTTATTTATTGATTCATGTTCTTTAAAAGGCTATATTCAATTACAGGTTTATCAAGATGACATTTAGGAGAATAATAGTGATGGTTCAAGTTAGTTCTATACTAACATCAAATGGGGTAATGTGGTGCTTTTAATGAACTATAGCAAAGATTCATGGTAGTTTTGGGTGATTAATTTAGAAAATAGTAGTCACTCGCTTTTTATAACCTAAAAATACTTAAGATGGAAGTGCATATGCAGGTATGAAAGAGTGATTGGTACCAAGAAATCTTGCTATTATGCATCGCCTTTGAGTGCTGTTAACGCAATTTCATGGAATTTACTGCCAGCTCGCAGCTGATGTAACGCCAACGTTACGAAGAAAACAAAGAGCACTGGAAAGGTTCACCACCTGGCTGTGGATAATAAGGATTAAACGTTTCCCGTTAACAACTTTACCACCCCTCAAAACTTGTGGACTTGCTCAACATCCCAAAAGGGGGTTGATAAGATGCTGTCACCAAAGTTCCCAGGGGTTTGGAAGAATTAAAAAAAAAAACCTGTTAAATATTTCCTTACATTTCCCCTGTAAGGGACTGCACCCCACATACATATAATCCTCCTCGGGGACTAAAGACCCAGTGGCCTCGTGACCTGCTATAAATACATGACAGTGGAAGTCCTGGCAATGCTCAATTTCTCCAATCATGTCCTTAGCGTATGTGGCTCTCTAGTTCTAGGTCAGCCTCCACTGGCTCGTATCCGGTGACGTAGCTGATGGAGGATCGTGGGGGACTTCCCAAGGCTTCTTCTTTCGCATGCGAGGGAGGTGACAACGATGTGGATTTGGGAGGTCTCTGGGCTGTTTGTAAATACTGTATGAATGAGCGAGCGAATGAAAATTGTAAATATGGTATGAATGAAGAATTTTAAAAGATTATACTTTAAAAAAATATTATCGCTACATTTCAAATCAACTGAATTTGCTTTAAGTACCTTCATTAGTAACGAATCAGTGATTAGTCAAAAGCTTATCAAGCCTTTTATGGGTTTATCATTGGTTAGTACTTCGGCTTTGTCTGTTGAACAAAAAAGGTTAGATGATCATCAAATTAATCTAATAACGTTTTGACTTATTGCGTATGTCTGCATCAGGTTCTGATAAAAAGAAAAGAAAATCGACTTGTTAAGACAGTGTGACCATTGTCATTAAAATGAGCTAAAAGAAGAGTCAGATAACAAAAATATTTTATAAAACTAACATAAATATAAAACAATTCGTTCGTTTAAATTAATAGATCTTGACAATATGATTATCACCTCCCTTTCTATTCTTGTTATCAGGTCCTGATCAATACTAAATAGTTGTTCGAAACGTCGTTCATTGATGTATAACTTTGTTTCATCAACCATAGCCGATGTCCAACAAACAATGATACCCATATTGCAGGCATTTAATAGCTACTACTTGTTGTTTGCTCAGTCTTTGAATCAAGTTTTCCGGTAGACTTTTTTTTCCTTATTTGTGTGTTACCTACTACTCGGAATTTTGCGTGAGTCAGTGGTTTCTCAGAGAGCAACAATTAAATATGAAAATACACTACTCTGTTGTGAAAATACAAATTCAACTCACTCAAGTATTATCAACTAGTATTAGTAATTCAATAAAACAGCCCAGGAATTATCATATATATTGTTTAAAGCTGGCACTGGGTCATCTTTAAAATGACTCCCTACGACAATTGTATAATGGTTTTATGACTGGGTTTTAATGGTGTTTAAAGATTAAGACTCATTGTTTACAAAGTAAATAAATCACTATAAATAAATTATTACATAATTTATAAAATTTAGCTAATAATATGATACCCTATAATCTTTATACGGATCAGAAAGCCACAGAAGTGGAAAATCGAAGAGCTCAAGCTGGAAGTTATATAAAAACCCGAAGGTGATCCCGCTGGGGTGAATATAAATAATAATTAGTTAAACAGAAATTCATTCGAATTCCGGATGTTTTGATCTCCATTTGAGCTCTAGGCTACCCATGGCTAATAATTTAATTAATAATTATTTAAATAAACTATTGTGGTATTATGGTTATCTCGGTCCAAAACGTTACATGTGTCTCGCCACCGTATATCTTGGCAGATTATTTTTGTATCTAATCGTTAGTTTCCTCACTATGATAGTTGACAGATTATAAATTGACTGATGGAATATAAAATTTTTCCCACGTTCAGGATTCTCTGAAGGAGTGCATTGAACAGAAGCCGATTGATTCCTTTTTTTTGTTTTTTTAAATAAATCTTACTTATCTGGTAACTGCTGAGAAAAAAAATTTCCATTCATTCGGTTTGGATGGTTTTTCAAAAGTACTGAAAATCAACAGTCCATCTATTGTGAGCCCAATGTCCAAGCAGGACACACATGTTACATCTAGTTCCCACCCAGTCAATGTTGCGACGATTTGAACAATCCTGTCCCTTTTGCGATTGTCAATAATTAAATAGTAACTAGGTAAAAAAAACTCATATAGTGAAAACTTTTATTGAGCAGTGTGCGAAATTAAAGATTTTATTAGATTTAATTCGTATTTTATCTTTTTAAATTACATTTACAAAATGCCATTTCATATGTCATGTGTCAACTCCCGCATGACTGAACAATTATGTGAATAATAAACATATTTTTATACAAATATTTTTTGGCTGTTAATTATTAATAATTACAAATACTACAAAGTAAATTTCTCACTTAAAAACGATTCATTAAAATGTATTATATTCGCAAACTAGTTGCAAACTGCTCTGGGCGTACAGCCTTTATTATTAATTATTAATTTATTTTGCTAAGGTTCTCACTCGTGGCTTGGTAGAGCCCCAAGTTAGAGTCCAATTAATCCAGTAATTTTTTATTTGGCTCAAAATTATTAATAATAAACCTTCATAAAAAAGAACGAACACAGGGGGGGAATGAAGATATGAACCATTGAAATGATTGCGTTAGTCATTGAACTGTTGTTGAATCTGCTAATTATTAGCCACTTAAGCAATGAATGATGATCGGTTTCCTTTGAACGAGATGCGTGAATGACTCGTGGCGAATGTCGGGGAGCAGATGGCCATGTTTACACAGCGACACGCTATTTGAGATTTAATGCTCGGGTCACAGCTGGTACGCCACCGAAGCGCCTGGAGTCGCCGCCCCACGGAGGTGAATGATATTTGGAGTGTGGAGTCAAGCTGTCTTGGGCCGCCATTAGCGCTTTCAAGGACTACAGCTCTCCCGCCTACCTTTTTTTCATCATTATCTTTCTCACTCCCTCCCACTCTCTTACCCTCTCGCTCCTCCGCATACTGGCTCCTTTAGTATTGCTCCTCCTCACTCACTGTCAATCTCAACCTTCCACGCACTAATTTAATTATTTGATGTCAATGTTTGAAGCTATTCAAATGGCATTGTTGTTAGTTGGCAGCAGTGGCGCAGCTAGAGCTTTTCCCACCTCGGGTGGTCCCCCCCAATTTGTGTATCTCAGTAAATAAATAAATAGTGGTTATCAACAATTAATAAATATAAATAAACAATTTTTTTATACACATGCTGTTAAAAAGTAAGCATGTTTATGTTTATGTATTATTTGTCATGTGTTTTTTTGGAAAAGTCTTTAATGACATTGTCAAAATTTGTATCTGTTCGTTAAATCTTAATTTTTCCAGCAGGCGACATACATTTTGGCCATCGCTAATTCTAAATTCAAGTCGCAAGCGTTTTCTTTTTCACTGATCACGCGTGAAAATGTCGCGGCACGTCGCCGTCAGCGCTCATTTTTGTTATATTGAACACTTTATCATTGATTCTATTGATCACAAAATTGTTATATTAATTATTTTTATTCTTTATTGAGCTGTGAGCAGTATTTTAAGCAGTTATTGTAAACCTAACATCACCTTTTTATTGTTAAAAAATTATATAAGTAAATGGGTACTAGGTGATGTGGTTCACCTTCGGACTACATAAGGGACTATCCTAAAACTAATCTTACATACTAAGTTTAACCTAGAGAGTTTCCGCCTCGATTGCCTTCTGCCATCGATGGGGAAACGGAGAGGGGGGAATCGTGTATAACAGGTGATGAATTAAAGCATTTGATGTGCCTACGACCAATGAATGCATCTACTGCATGCAGCTCAAAATCTTCGTGGAGCTTACTGCTCCTCCACTGCTGGAATGAGGTATGTCGGACCAGTTTCATGAGTATCCCGTTTTGAAATTGTTGGAGACGGTTTGCTGTCGCTTCTTTAAAACCAATCTAAGCGATAAAATAATATTTTTTATAATATAATAGTGGGTGTTCATTCTTCAATTAATGGTAAAGATATTTTACAAATATATAGTCCAATATTTAGTGATTTAATATTTTTGATTTTTGTTTTTGTAATGCTAAATACAATCTTCAATTTCTTGAAATCATGTCATCTAATCAATATTTCGTCTTGATAGTTTCCAACAATGTTCAATTCTCCTTACGCAGTCAGATGACTAAAAAGCGGTGCACTGTACAGCAGAGCATGAGTATGCTCTTATAAATCATAGGGTTGAGGCACAGAGATAGGTTGGGGGAAGTCAGCAGGTGTTTAAGCCGGTAAGACTGTTTGTTTTAACTTCCTCCCAAAATGGCCACTAAAACGGAGGTTTATTTTTATATAATTTAGACAGAAATATAAAAAAATGTCATCTCAAAATATGAGCCACCGGTGGGAAGGCCCAAGCCCCCCCCCCCTCTAGTAGGTTCACTTCTGGGTTCAATCCAAATCCCCTAAGTCGATTGAGGGGTGATTAAAGGAATGTGAATTAAGGTTTTCATTAAGGTTACGAAAACAGTTTAAAGACTTTTCGTGACTAAGATCCGCCAAAGGCTCATTACATGTTACAATTCATTACCCAGGATTGACACGTGTACAGACAGACTTTCGGACTTGGCAACAACGAGTGTACGTGTTAGTGTGAATGAATACGTAGTAAAGGGCAACGGATGACGACAATGTGGGGGTACAGATAACGACTATCAGTGTCAATGTCATTTTCCTAATTCCCTGGGTTCAATCACCGATTTGTCTATCTATTACTCAATTATGCATTCCGTTTTCTGGAGGTTGTTGAAATGTCAGATGCTACCTAAGTAACTTGTGGTAAGAAATTTGACGGTTTTGATAAACCATTGTGTGTTTACTCCACTGCTTCTGTCCGGTTTTCTGTTGTATCATCCGTTTATCCTAGAGACATAAAACATAACATTTCATATCCGTACCATATCTACGATCTTCATAATATATGACTGTCAATAATTGATTAATTGGCAATTATTAATGAATAATATAAGAGCGCGACGTCCTGATTACCAATATATAATTTGTGTTTTGTCTTTCTGAGCTATAATTAATAAAAGATCAAAACATTGACATCATGTTCGCAACTTTATCTCAAAATGATTAGTTGTAGGTTTATTTTGTTTGGGGCTTTTAACATATAAATAAGTAGTGTATTTTATTTTTACGTATTAATAGTATTTTAGTTTTGAGGCACTTGTCGTTATCCAACTATATTTAAAGAGCCCGAGCAAAAATGAAATAAAGAAATTCTCTCTCTCTCTCTCAATCAGTGTTTTTTGCCACTACTTATGTCATCTCATTTTGCATGGTGATTCTATTTGATGTCTCGATGGTGATAAAAAATAAAAGTGTCATTAATTAATTAATTTTTTATACCGAAGATGGCATCCAATTAATCTTCTAATGCGACTAGATTAATAATTGTGAGATGAATCACACTTTAAGTGGTTGTTTCCAGTGATTGTGTTGACTCTACCCCTAAAATATAACATTTCTGATTCCACTCTGTTTATTCGATTTTGCCTGAACCTAGTTTTCCTCTTCAACGTTATTCGAGGTTGTGGAGTAGAAATAAACAAATAAAACGGAAAACCAACTCTTTTGTTATTTTTGCCGTGCTTATCCCCTTCTCTCCTTTGTTTGGATTCGCATAACCTCTTTCGAGTGTTTCATATTAAATCTGTATTCATTGGGAATAAAAGGAGGAGACATCAGTGCAAATAACTTTGCATATTTTAAAATAGTCCCCCCTCCTAACTGTTCGTTAGGGGAACAATTGCCTCCCCGGATCCTACCCCGTTCTCTCCTTTCTGTAAAATAAGAGATGCGCTAACGAGAGTCTGACATTTATTCAAATTAGGTGAGGTTTAACTCAACGTTGTTTATGCTGTCATAACACTCGGTGCCAACAGATTATTCTTTGAGTGTTTTTCGGCTGGTGAGTGCACCACTTGGTGATCTACGTATTGTGAAAATATTACAGTTCTGACTACAACTATCGGGTCATCTTTTCAAAATATGGTTTAATTGTTATATGTGGATTTTTATTTAATAAATAGTGTCATATTTTTGTCTTCCTAGACGTTATTTATTTGTTGCCAACAACCGCATTCAAAGTGAACAAAGATTGTCTTAAAATAATATATATTAAATGTGTACAGAATTTTAAATGAAATTTTTTAGTTTAGTGTAAGCACCACGTATAAAATGCTCCACACATTTTTAATGTATATAACAAACGATTCTCTTGTAAACTAATCAATAACTGGATTAAAATCAACCGGATCAAACTACTTATGAAGCATTTTCCCCCTATTAAGATACTAAATGAATAAATATATTGAAACAAACACATAAGTTATTCAATGCATGAGGCCAAGAATATAATTAAAATAATGGAACAAACGCAGTAAAGAGCCGTAATTTACCTCAGTGTTGTTAATTTTAGCAGTATCCGACATGCTCAGGTCAGTCAATGCATGTCAGTATAGAGAATAGAATGGCAGTATACCAATAATGAATGATGGCGCTAGTGAATAAATAATGAATAACCGACTGGGAGACTAAAATAGAACGTTATTCGCTGTGTGTTTAAAATACGTTCAATGCTCCATTACCAAATCCCAGGACCATTAAACATTCAAGTCGTGCGGTTCATCACGCGATTAAGAGTTTTGCGTCGAGACCGACCAAGTCCCCAATTGTAGATACATACTGCTAATTCCATACCTTCAGTATTATGATGCACTTAAATACAAGAATTTTAGTTCTACTTTTGATAACTTTATAATAGTCCATTTAAGACCCGACTTAAAATACTGTAAATAAAAAAAAGTTGACTGTGTTAAAGCAATGCAATACTCTCATACCCCGTTCTCATTTCCGTGATTTGACTCCGTTAAAGTAATAACGATTATAGGTCTAACTATGTCTCAATTTCCCTTTGATCCTATCGGGAAACGTGACAAGTAATTTATTGTGCTCTTTATGTTTTTACTTCCCCAGCACTCCGTTCATCCCGTCAACCAGCAAACTCAATCCCATCCTCAACCACACATCTCGCATATCCCACCACCTACAAGCTCTTCAGATCTCACCAGCCTTTTAACCTCATTCCTTACAGAGTTCAGAACCCTAATTACCCCTCTCATTTCCCTTCTTACAAATCTTTTCTCCTACCTTATCCCCGTTAAACAAAATCCATAAGTGGATCCTTCTGACTCCTTATCCATTCTCCTTTGGAATGCGAATGGTGTTCGCACCCACACTAACGAACTGACAGCATTACTCCATGACAAAAACATCGACGTAGCTCTAATTACTGAAACAAGACTTACAAGTAAACGACCATTTACCGTTCGACAGTACCAGACTTATCGAACTGATCACCCTGATGGAAGAGCTCATGCAGGTACCGCTGTCATTGTCCATAACTCCATATCCCACCACATAGTTCCTTTGGTAGCACATGATTTCCTTCAATCCACTGCAGTGTCAATCACCACCCTCACTTTTCCCCTTACTCTAGCATCAGTGTACTGCCCTCCCAATAAATCCATTACCGATTCCCAATTCATCTCCTTTCTAGACTCCATCGGGCATCGTTTCCTTGTGGGTGGGGACTTTAACGCAAAGCACCAGCACTGGGGCTCAAGATCCACAAATACACGAGGACGTGCTTTGCTGTCTGCACTCACACGGAGACATTGCTCCACTATCTCTCCTGACACAGCCACCTATTGGCCATCTGATCCCAACCGAAATCCTGATCTCCTTGACTTCTTTTTCTACAATAGTTTAGGAACACTAAACTATTCACTCAAGCGCCTCGATGACCTCTCCTCCGACCATAGCCCCTTATTATTAACCATTTCCCTAAATCCAATTCACAAACTGCCTCCTCCTTCATTTATTAGGGGCCCAGTGGACTGGGACCACTTCCGCCAGATTCTTACAGACTCTGTAGACCTCAAAGTACCTCTGAAAACATCCCAAGACCTAGACGATGCAGTGCATTCCTTCACTACTCTGATCCAGAGGTCGGCCTGGGAGGCATCGTCACCCCACCGTCACCTAAAAATTCACAATCAAAATCCTTTACCTCAGTATCTCAAAGACCTAATCAAATCCAAACGCCACTCAAGAACAGTGTGGCAAAGATCCCGACATCCTGCTGATCGTCGCTCATACAATCAGTACTGCAGGCTGGTAAAGCGGCAATTGGCATCCTTCCGTTCCGATTCTTTCAATTCCTATCTCTCCTCCCTGTCTACCAGGGACAACTCCTTATGGAATCTAACTAAGAAAATCCTAAAATACCATCCTGTTTCACACCCACTCCGTCGTGATGATGGGTCCTGGGCGGCTTCGGATGGCGAGAGGGCGGAAGAATTTGCACTGCATCTTTCCCATACTTTCACTCCTCATCTTATTCCTCAAAACAATAATCACCGTCCAACTGTTGAAGATTTCCTCACTTCACCTATCCCTCTCTCACTACCACCAAAAGCCGTTAACCCCTCCGAGGTTAAATATCTTCTGAAAAAATTACCTTACCGAAAATCTCCAGGATATGATCTCCTTACTCCTCGAATCCTCCAACAACTTCCTCCTAAAGCCATAATCTTCCTAACCTATATATATAATTGCATTATCCGAACGACGCACTTTCCTCTCCTCTGGAAACATTCCATTATTGTCTTATTCGCCAAACCCGGTAAACCACCCAATGACGCCTCATCTTACCGTCCAATTAGCCTACTCCCTATCCTCTCAAAAATATTTGAAAAACTCCTATTAAAACGCCTACTTCCAATTGTTGAATCCAAAAACCTTTACCCTACTCATCAGTTTGGTTTCCGCCAACGACATTCCACAGCTCAACAAGGCCTTCGCGTTGTTGATCACATATCCTCAGCCCTTGAAACCAAACAGTATTGCACTGCTGCCTTTCTGGACATAGCTCAAGCTTTTGACAGGGTCTGGCACGCAGGCTTGCTTTACAAGCTCAAAGGATATTTACCGCAAACCCTATTCCTAATTCTACAATCCTACCTTTCAAACCGTTTCTTCCAAGTCCGCTGTGGTTTAGAATATTCTAACTACTATCCCATTAAAGCAGGAGTTCCACAGGGCAGCGTCCTGGGTCCCACCCTCTATAATCTATACACCGCTGATGTCCCCTCTACCACCAATACCTTCTTGGCAACATTCGCAGACGACACTGCAGTCCTGTCAACCCATCCAGACCCTAATATAGCATCCCAAAACCTTCAAAAACACCTCGACGAGATCGAGTATTGGTGCAACCAATGGCGAATCAAGGTCAATGAAGGAAAATGTTCCCACATAACCTTTACCCTCTGCCGCAAGTCCTGTCCACCAGTCTTTTTAAATTCAATTCCTCTCCCTGTGTCTGAGACAGTACGGTATTTAGGCTTCCATCTCGACAAAAGACTGACATGGAACCCACACACGAGGCTAAAAAGACAAGAACTAAACAGACGCTTTGGACAACTGTACAGACTACTTCGAAGGACATCCCACCTCTCAATAGAAAACAAACTACTTATTTACAAGGTTATACTTAAGCCAATCTGGACATACGGAATAGAGCTATGGGGGACAGCAAAAAAGTCGAACATCAAGTGCATCCAATCCTTTCAATCAAAAGTCCTAAGAACAATAGTAAATGCCCCTTATTACGTCAGCAACAAAACCCTTCACAATGATCTGAATATACCCTATATTCTTGAACTCATCCCTTCCAAGTTCATAAAATTCCATAGTAACCTATCCAACCACCCTAATTCCCTAGCACAGTCGTTGCACTGCACCACTCACCCCTATAATCCTCTTCGGAGATTAAAACGGCAGTGGCCTCGTGACCTGCTATAACTAAGTGATAGTGGGAGTTCTGGCAATGGCCAGTTCCTCTAATCATGTCCTGAGCGTCTGTGGCTCTCACGCTCTTGGTCAGCCTCCGCTGGCTTATCCAGTGACGCGGCTGACGTAGGAGCGTGGGGGACTTCCCAAGACTCCGCTTCCTCCTTCGCATGCGAGGGAGGTGACCCTTGTGGACTTGGGGGGCCTCTGGGCTGTTTGTAAATATTGTATGAATGAGCGAGTGAATGATGAATTGTAAATATAGTATGAATGATGACATTTATCTCAATTACTCATTGCCTAATAAAAGGCAGATTGTAATTTTATCTTAATAAAATTGTTTGAAAACTGAAAAAAAAAAAAAAAAAAAAAATGTTTTTACTACAGCGGGAGTGGGATTGTTAACTGATAGAAAGATACCGTGGTCTGTTCTGCGTAGATTCCCTTACAGATTGTTTCACTCGTGAATAGACGCCACGTAACGTTAAGTTGGTTTATGCGTTATAAAATTTTTTTTTTTTTCAAATTATGTTAGATCATATCAGAAAATTGTTAGTGCTCACTATTTTAAACGATTGTGATGTCACCATTATCGCAATGGGATGTAATTTTTGCTGTTCTCTGGTAAGTGAAGAGGTTACTGAACACTATTTGCTTGTTTTTAACTCTCGAAATTAAATTTATATTGTTAAAACTGGTTTGGAACGTTTCGCTAACTTTTGATAGTTCTTGGAGTCAGCAATAGAAATGGGTATTTACATGTTGTAGCCTCCCGATATAAATGTCTTATTATATTCTAAAGAGCTAACTCAAAAAAAGAGACCCCCGTCAGAATCGCTTGTTAGAGAATAGTCATTGTATTATAAGTTTTTAAAAGTAGGCTTTTGTATATCTTAGTTAGAATATGGAAGTTACCAATTCGCTATGCCATAAAGAAGAGAGGAACAATGATTTAGAAACATAATATAATTCATCATGAAGATACATGGATAGGCGAAACGTGGACTATTGCTATAAAATAAATAAAAGGTTATTAGAGGAACTGTTTAGAGGCTCAGGTGAAAAATGTTTTATTCACGTGGTGTAAATAATTTACAATTGTTATTCACTACCATTTAATGGGTATTTTATAATATTAAGCATTCTGCCAGTTGATATGAAAAGGGTGTCCCAGAATTAACGCAAGATATGATTTAAATAGAAAACAGTTTTTAGTATTTTTGTTGTTATTTTTTTATTGAATTGTAAAGTAAATAGGATAGGGTTATTTATGGAATAACACATCAGGGAAATGGCCTCCACGACTTTGCTGGCATACGCACTCTTTTGTCGAAATTTTCCATGACCATTTGGCATAAATGTGGTTGAATATCGTTGATGCATTGTTGAATTTCCTCTTTTAATGCACAGGTGGATGTGGGCTTGTTGACATACACCTTTCACTTCAAATAACCCCTTAAAAAGAAATCTAAAGGTGTTAAATCACACGATCTAGGGGGCCAATTCTGATCACCGGAACGAGAGGGTACACGACCTGGAAATGTCTCGTGTAGTATTTGAATTGTTTCATGGGCTCATGTGACACCATCTTGTTGAAATCCCATACTGGCCACATGAATATCATCCAATTTCGGCACAAAGAACTGTGTTTACGACGCCGAATTGATGTTCTGGATTTTCAACAACACTCTCATGCACTGCTTCGATATTGACATTTGAACGGCTTGTTTTTGGACGACCAGTGTGTTTAGTGTCTCCAACTGATCCAGTCTCCTTAAATTTTTTAATTAATCTCTTCACAGTTGATGAAGTAAAAACAATATTCCAACCATATTTTGTATGAAATTTTCAATCTGCGGCCGCCAAACTTTCATTATTTTTTGGATAATGTTCAACAATAAAGACAGGTTGTTCTATTATGTAACGCTCCATTTTTACTAACCCTGAACTGTCAGCTGTCATATTGCTTTTTTTTAGGGTTGCCACTTTACTGCACAAATGGCGGCAAATTCAAATCATGCGTTAATTCTGGGACACCCATTATTTTCACTTCATACGCCTTGAAAAAATATTGTATTGTTTTTCAGAATAGGTGGCAGTGTGCATTGCCTTCAATTAATTCGATGTTTGAAGAAGATTAGTTTTTTTGAAAGGTTAGATTAGGACAAGGTTTGAAAGATTCTACAAGTGCACAATATATGGTACTGATCGGAACAACTCGTGGTGCTGTCTGAGCTGTACTTAGCTGTGACTGGACCCGACTGAAAAGGAAAACGTCTCGTAGAGAACCGGTGCGTGCTCCGGAGTGAATGGACAAGGTGTGCGAGCGACTGTGGCTCTCCCAGGTAGAGAAGAAACTACGCCTGCCCGCATCTCACCGCAGGATTAGGCGAGACATAAATCTACCGGCAACAGGTAGAATGTGCTCTTTCACCTGGGTGCTAGCAGGTCATCATTCTTGCGCCGACTGATTTGTTAAAGGCAATAATGCCTACCTGCCGACAACCAAGGCCGGGTAAAAAAGAGACTGTGTGAACCGTTCACGCATGCACGATGTGATAAACGTCTGCAAGGAACCCTTCTGCTTATTAGGGCCTACCTGTGAACCGTGTCACGCGATTTGTTCTTATTATCAACCCCTCCTTCGTCCTCTGGTTAAATATTCAGGGTTTCGTTCAAAAGTAACCCTTACGTGTTCACTCTTTGCGAGTCCCCTGCCGGACGTACAGACATGAAAACTACTGCAAAACACGATCAAGTGTTAGTCGTTAACTAATTGGTTGGTATTCTAAATTATATAATGTTTGGTAGAGTATACAATTAATCAGCTTGACATCTTGATTATTAATATTTAAATCGTACAATAAAAGTTTCACATAGACAGATCATTTTCGAGATGGAAATTGCGCCTTGATTCGCCCTAAAATCTAAAGTAATTCCTTAAATGATAATGAAGAGTAATTAATCAATAAATTTATTGGTAATTGAAAAATAAATATTTTGCTATCGTTGAATGGGTGTGAAATGAAACATATCGATAACCAGAATAACAGTTTTTAATATGCGTTGCTACCTTAGTAAGCTATAATTACATGAAACCCTTGTGTGATGCATGATAAAACTACATCTGTATTTATCTTAACCTCCTCTAGATTGACTCCACGGGAAAGTGAGAAATTTCAATGTTACATTGCTTTGAGCTGAGAATGTTGAAAAGTTTGCGAAACGGCCCTAATTTTTTCACCAGCACACACTCAATGTCTGTGGGGTACTCATATAAAATCTCAGATAGATTGAGTCTCGTTTTTACATACCGCTAGAACTTTTTCGTCAAGTACCTGTTTGAATGTAGAATAAACGTAGAAAGAACGGCTGAAACGATAGCCAACCGCCTAATATTTGACTCGGCTGTGATATTTGAAAACAAGGAGTTGAGAACCGCATGTAATATTACGGCGAGGAATAGCAAATCCAACTTTCTCCTGGCACACCGGCTTGACTGGTCTCAAACTCTGTGAAAGTCCCCGCTGTATTTGAACCGTTCCTTCATTAGCCGATCTTGCTGTTAATTATCGCCGGATCGGTAATGATTGATTATTCATTTTTGTAAGTATCAAAACGGTTATAACCTAGCGCCTTATTTCTGACTGACGTGAGCTAGAGATAAATCGAAGAAGTTTTAATGTCCTTTATGACCAAATGAGTCATCGGTTAGTGTATATCTTTAGTGTTTGTTGCTAGGGGTCTGTCTAGTCTGTTTAGTGCTGCAGTTTTAGCCGATAAAGTATGTTCAAAATGTATAAACAAACATAATAAATGACAAAGAAAGTGAATATATTCAGAAATGTTTAGGGAACTCTACCTGATTATTTTAAAAATATTTGTTTAAACTATAATTAAATACTTATTAAATGAAGTTTTAAGCATGAATATAGCTAAAATATTCATATTAAAAAAAACCTATCACCATTGTCTCATAAAGCATAGAAAAAACCTATGTTATTAGTCCCCAAAAGTTTTTTTTCTTTTCATCGTCTTTAATGCAAGCTCAACCATTGGCCAAAAAAAAAAAATTATGTCTTAAACTTGTTTAAAAGTAGAGCCTCTCCTTTTGGGATTGACTATAATGCTTCTGTAGTTTAATTTTTATGTATAAACCAGACCTTCGAATGAATGGAATAAGGGGATCATTATTGTGATAGTATTGTCAGTGCCAATAGAAGCATTGCAATGTTTGTTTTTTCTTCCTTGTCTACTTATGAATTGTAATTATGAGCTAAGTCACACAATAGAAAAATTGTATATAAATTGTTTATATAGAGTATGAGAAAATTAATTTATAGCGGTTTCCTGTCGTGATTGAGCGGGGAAACTCGCTTAGTCAGAACGTCGCCTCACATTTCCAGATGAGCTCGCTCTGACAATCCCCCCATTTTTTTTTTTCTAAAGAATTCTTTGAGTTTTGATTTATTTTCGATCAATTTCAAAACCTAGTACGCTCATGTTTTGAACCCTACGTAGGTTCCCCGTACCGGTTTCAGAGAGAAGTACCTTCTTCAAACATCCTACATTGATTGACGTTGACTTCGTTTATAAGAACTCATAGGTTTCACGAAAATTGTATCACAACAATTTAGTGAAATGTGCTGTGGCTATTGGTTCAACTCGGAAGAACTTTGATAAAAAAAGAATTTCATTTTATCCTTATCTCCAATCATGTCCTATTGTATGAATGAGCGAGTGAATGATGACTGTAAATATGGTATAAATGAGATCATTTATCTGTATTATTATTGCCTTATAAAAGGCAGATTGTAATTATTGCACAATAAAGTTCTATTATTCATTCATTTTATCCTTAAGGACTGCTAGAAATTAATCTTTCAGTTGTAGGTTTTTCATAAATAAGTGCATAGTTGTACGTATTAATTGTATTTTAATTTTATTTTAATATAACGAAGAAATTTTCTCTCTCTCTTTCTCTCTCTCACACAAGACCAAGGTATCTCATCCTGGGATTGGTAATTATGGAGTTTTATTAACCCGACTTATGGGCGTTGTTGGGATATCGGCATGATCAAAGAAAGATGTTAGATCTTCAAAGGTTTTTTACGGGCAACGTTTGGACATGGTGTCTGCATTAGGTTCTAGTGCCAGATGTAAGTAAACAGACCCGCCCAAAATAGTTGCTCATTACTGGGACGACTGAACTCGTTGTTACATGACATGTCTACTCACGGGCACATCCGTTTAAGCGGTCAGAGGTTTACAGCGTGCGAACGCCAAGCGTGAAAGAAATTAAGCCCCTCTGAAGTGTTGTAGGCCGTGGATAGAATGGGCGCTGTTCAGGTAATGGCCTCAGTGTCCGCCACTTCCCCTTTGCGCCTTATTTTTCTTAAGTAGCAGTTTCACTCTTAACTCATCTGCACCTTCGCTTTTTTATTCTAATCATCCCCACTAGCCTATTCGAGGGATCTTTTGCCACGGATATTCGAGTTCATAAACGTCATCCACTGTTTTTATGATTATAGTACACTAGCAATGTTTATTATTAATTAGAACAAATATATTGTTAAATTTAGACAATCCTGATTATGAAAGGAAAATGTTTAATTTTTCCATACAAAATATAATTTACTATGAGAAACTGGGTTGATTTAAACTTACTTAACATTCCAATGTCTTAAATTACACTGATATAAAAAACAAATTTATTATGATAAATTACAATCTGCCTTATTGGGCAATAAGTAATTGTGACATATGATCTAATTTGTACCATATTTACAATTTTCACTCGCTCATTCATACAGTATTTACAAACAGCCCAGGGACCACCTCTCTCACCTCCCTCGCATGCGAAAGAGGAAGCGGAGTCTTGGGAGGTCCCTCACGCTCCTCCGTCAGCCACGTCACTGGATAAGAGCCAGTGGAGGCTGGCCAAGAGTGCGAGAAATTATATAAAATAAATTAGACCTTCAAATATTTATTTTTTAATTACAAATTAAAACGACAATCCTCTTTCATGGATTTGACAGTATTTTGGATGTCATTGGGTCGTCAAAGGAAACTTCCAATTTGATGTCTGGGGTCAATGAGGGGAACCATAATGAGTAAAACAGACAGGTGAAAAATTAGAAAAAAATAGGTTTCTCATTTTGAAAAAACAAAAATCCAACGAAACCCAGCTTAAACATAAAAAAACACTCCTTATATATTCCGAGTATTGTAATAGGTTCAATGGATCTCATTGTCTTGGCGTATTACCTTCATTTATCGTTATTGTTATTGTTGGAAGCGTATCCAATCCTTTCAATCAAAAGTCCTGAGA
Source organism: Acanthosoma haemorrhoidale (assembly GCA_930367205.1). Lineage (NCBI taxonomy): Eukaryota > Metazoa > Arthropoda > Insecta > Hemiptera > Acanthosomatidae > Acanthosoma > Acanthosoma haemorrhoidale. Next base: position 79,607,322 of record OV884009.1, on the reverse strand, counting down.
ACAATAGTAAATGCCCCTTATTATGTCAGCAACAAAACCCTTCATAACGACCTTAACATACCCTACATTCTAGAACTCATCCCTTCCAAGTTTATGAAATTCCACAGTAGCCTTTCCAACCACCCTAATCCTGTAGCACAGTCATTGCACTGCGCCACTCATCCCTATAACCCTCCTCGGAGACTGAAACGGCAGTGGCCTCGTGACCTGCTATAAACGCGTGACAGTGGGAGTCCTGGCAATGGCCAGTTTCTCCAATCATGTCCTGAGCGTTATTGTTTTCACTCCACGATTGAATAGTGATTATAAATAGAATGATAAAAGCTAACAATTTTCAGCTCTCACTTTACAAAGACCAAATTTTTAAAAGTAAATTTTACTATGTGTTGTCTGTTTAGAAAATATCCCCTTAAGGTTATTTCCATTCATCCGATTTCTCACTATCGAACGCTTCTTTAATGCACTAGTGATGGGGGTTGAATCGGTAAGTGTTGTTTAGTTTCAGTATTTATGGATAAATCTCTGTTGGGGATGATCAAAGCCATTATAATAGCTGCCTTTTATACTACCATCTGATGTATAATTTGCTGATCATTAGCCATTTAACTGATGAATGGTTTCCATTTCATAGAGCGAGCTGCGTGAACGATTCGTAGTGATTTTCCGGCATAAAAAGGACAACGAAAGCGTTTATCGCTGGAACGTGTAGCTGGTCAAGAAACAATTTTTTAGCAATCGATAATTTTTTATGACCCATAAAAGGCGCTTCGGTCTTAACTGGCCTGGGATGGAAGAAAAACGGAAATAACGGTATTGCATAATTCGACATATTTCACTGGTATTTTGACTCGTTTTCATCGGTTGAGTCATATTGCGAAACCTTTCGTTGGCTATGCTTATATGAGACAACGACCGGTCCTAATTTGTGACCATTTCGTAGCTTTATCGAGCACGTCAACCGGCCGCTAATCGATTATTCCCCTTTACGCTCCACTGCCTCAGTTATAGAGTTGAGTTTTGTCGAGTCCACCGAATTAGATTTTTTTTTACATATATGGTGGCCACGTTATTGAATCGTTTAAAAGTGGTATAATTTTGCTAATAAGGTCTCTTTGTGAGACCCCATGTAATATGAGTTTTCATATGAAGGCCCCATTGGATGTTTAGATGATTAAGCATCTTTAATTAAACTATTACTTGTAATTAAAAATGTATATTTTCCTATTTTATTTTTGGGTATTAAATTAACAATTTTGAGGCCATGATAAACAATATGGAATGAGTATTTAAAATTTAGTGGACTCCAATTACAAAAACTGTCATTGGAATCGTTTTCGCACCCCCAACAAACTATTAATTGTTTTATGCGTTAGGCTTGACCGTTTTTTTTTTTTTTGTTTGTTTGTTTAGGGAATCTCAGCCATGTTGGTTCTTTTAAACCATACACGGAAATAAAATATACTGTCTAATTTAATTTAACCTTGGATAAAGCGAGAGATTTGTCCTTCAGTTAGGATATATTGAGCAAGAAAACAAAAATAACAATAGAAAGTCAGGAAATAATTTAAACGTCTTTATGCTGTCAAAAGATCTCCTTTAGAAGCCTTTAACCTTCAAGCTGGAGTTTGTCCTGTATACATTTAAAGCAAAAAGTATTATTTTGATGAGATCCAATCCCATTGTAAGCACATTGATACAGGTTTTTTTTTTTAAATGTTTTTCCAATTGCTTTAAACTAACTAAATTAGGGATTAGTCGCTCAAAAGTGGTACAAGTTTTATTCTGATTTTCATTTGCGATCACTGAACATGTTTACATTCTTGATCAGTATAGAATTCCCTGCAAGATCCGAGATGTCTGTTACGTTTGGTAACGCATACTTCAACACAAACATTCCATAAGAATGGAAATATATATTTAAAAAAGTTAGTGTAGTGCCAGAGGCTTGCTATGTTTTTTACTATAATGAATTGAGCTAAGGATAATTTGATCATTTAAAAAACACAAATTTGTTAGTGGAAAAACAAAAACTTGAAGCTATGGATAGAAACATGCTGCTGTAACGGAAACTCCAAACTAACCATTCCGAACGTTCCACACTAAATCTCGACTATATTTCTCAGCGAAAAGGCCAATCACGCGTTATTCATACGTTCCAATTAAAAACGAGACATAGATAAATATAGCCGTTGGACCTAACAGTGGGATATCATGGCGTTCCGCGTGCTCTAATAATTAGTTCTGTACTGTACTCCATCATCGACCATTTTTTTTAAGGTCGATTGACTAATGACATAGACTTTATACAGGATTATTTTTTTTACGCTACATTGTGGATATTCCAAGGTCTGACTATGCACATAGATACGTGACACAAAGGGTTGACCCGGGTTTTGCAAGGCCTAGCCCAGTTTAACCGAGGCGTTCGGCTAATCCTACACACGGTTTCGAACGCTGTTGCCAAATCGAGGAATAATCTTTAGCCGGGTACACCACCAACGTGCTTTCATACATATAAATATGACACATGACTTCCACAAGTCATGACTTATCAAGTTATAGTGTTATTCTTAAGAGCAATACTCAAAAGTAGACATCTGCATATTGATCTTTATATTGTGAGAAAATATGTTTTTCAAAAAAAGCTTAAAGTTTCTCCGAAAATATCTGTTTCAGATACAAAATTAATTATTGACATTAAATTAACAGTCGACGTTTCGCCTATTCAGGCATTCTCAGGACTGTGAATGGTAGTATCTTTATATTCATTTATAGTTGTGTACCGAACTAGTAAATCTACTACGGTCTATGAAAAGCTTATTTAAATGATTTAGAATGGAAAACATTGTATAATTCATGAGAAAAACTAATGTTGACACAATATAAGTATTACTTTTTATACGCTTGGTTTATTTATGATTCAGCATATAGTTGTTAAGTCATCAAGGTATGGAGCAATTGTTTTCGTCTGTCGTAAAATGAAATTTAAAAGTTATGTTCCGCTAGCTAGTTTTTGGATAAAATACTGTATCGGTGAAAAAAAAAAGAAAAACTTAATTATGATCCATTTTGGTATATTTTAAGATTCCACCCAGCTCAACAGCTGTTTATGATTTATTTATCTTACTGTTCGCCTGTAGTTAAGGACGTATTTGAGACGTTAAAGATAGAAATTTCGCATTAATGTGTCGGTTTTAATTGTTTTGTTTTTTATACCAACAGCAATAAATTAAAATGAAAATTTATTAAAAATACAATTTTTTACAATAATAATCGATGTAAATAAATTTTAGTAAAACATACGCAGTCCAATCTAATGTGTTTTATACCAATTTATTAATTATTTTAGTATCAAAACTATGCGTGAACTGGTCAAATGAAAACCATCCCTACCACCGCAGCAGGAAGTGTTTCTTCGGGGCTTATTTCCAACCTAAGAACATACACTTAATGTCCGGGACACCCTATATTTTATAGACCTGGAAGCCTTTTTTTCCCCCCCTTTCCAGAGCCTATACCCTCCGTGATTGAGGTAGCCACAAAAAGCTGAGGAGAGTGGTTGGCCACAACAGATACCGCCTGTCTGATCAACAGGTTGTCCCGGTCCGGGGCTGAGAGGCAGAATGAAAGTGTACTCTGACCTTTTGTTCACTGAACACTTTGAAGTGACGTTGCTGACCTGGAACAGGAAAACAACTCACCAGACGTCTTAGATACTGACATAAAAAACAATATTCATTAAAAACAATTTATTAACAATTATGTAAAAAAACTAACGATTTGTCTCTCGAAACTATGTTTTTTGTAAGACTGTTTTGTTTCTGTGATTCTTTCTTGACTAAGTGAAGCCCCAGCACCTAGTCCCTATTTAATTTGTATAAACTTTTAACAATATTCAGAATGCTAATGAGTTTAACTGCTTAAAATGCATATATGCAGTAAAAGGGGACAATCACAGCTCAATTATGTAATTTTATATAAATTCAATTTATTTTTAAAATATTAATTTATTGGTTAAGGAGGGGAAAAAATTTTTATATTTTTAATCTTAGCAGTGGTTTGACGAAGAAGGGAATCTCTCCGTCAGATTACTTTTTCCAATCTTTTGCCGACAATATTTCTTATTGCTGATAAGTTGTTGCTTGTCAAACTGCTGTTTCTTACATGTTCCAGTGCAACCTGGAGCTCAACCTTTTATACGAACTATTCCAAACTACATATTACTCAAAAAAAGTTGATAAGTGGTAACTAATGACCATCACGCCAAATACCAAAATCAGTACATTATTGTACGAGGATGCCACTTATAAATAATTTTATAAGAGAAAAGAATCAATAATTTTTTTTCTTGCCAAGGAAGTACAAATTCAGTAAATTCCAATATCTCAGCTGGGGTTGCATAAATTTTTAAAATATATTTTGTAATATTTATTTTAATTGTACTAGATTTTAATAATGGATTATGAGTTAATATAGGTTTCATGTAAATTGGGCTGGTGCTGAGATTTGTTGAACATTTTATTTTAAATTTAGGATTTTATTAGGCTAGTTACAACAAAATTTGATAACAGGGGATGAACTTTATTTGTAACTGTTCCCTTTGTTGTGCCACAGTATCGTCTATAATTTTGCAAACACAATTCTTTTCTATCTATCTAGCAGTGGTTTGTGACATCAAAAGACTTTTGTACACGCAGACGAAAGACTATTCTTCCGTACCTGTTGATTAGTAGTATTGTAATCGGCTATTGTCTTATGTAGAAGGCTTCGGGATATTACTGGACCTGGGACTATTCTTACATGATGGATGAGGTAGGAATATGTCAATGCAATCTGAAACACACTTCCGAAACCTTAGTGTTAATGATGTGAGTACTAGGGGGTATACTGTGCTTTTTATAATACTGACAGTCCGCCCAGATGTCTTCAACAGTCAACACCGCCCTGTAGAACCTGATGCTGACATGCATAGCATGTCGAAACGACATCCACAAATAGACTTGATGAAAACTTAACATCATTTTTTTATCAACCCAAGCCTATTCCCGACAAACAACTCAACTGATTGCTTTAGATGTATCTGTTTTTTTCACCGAACTGATGATTCCAAGCGGATTCATTCTTTGGCTACTATAGGGTAATCGACGTACCATCTTCTCGGTGTTGAATTCCGATGGAACTTTTTTTCTCCTTCCAAAGTCGATCGTTTCTGAAGCGGAGTACCAAGAAGTATCCGACCCCAAACGTCGAAGATACGGGCGATATCACGAACAAATACTACAGTTTTACAGCCGGTTGGAGGACCCAAAGGCTTGTTGGAGATCACCTGAAAGAAAAAATCTTTATCAGTGACTATGTTGAGCCAGCTTATCCCCGGATGGCTTAGCCCTGTTAGGCTAACCGCATGTGTACACATGGGCCCTTTTGTCGTGGCCGCTTGGCTGCATCAAGTGTCCCCGTATCTTTCTGTCTGAAAGCATTAGGCGACACATGAAAGAGCCATTATGCAACATGCTCTGGTAATCTGATTTTACACCTTTTCACTCGTTACTCCGACTAACACGTGCTCTCTCAGCTGTAACACATCTGTCAATCCATGCATTAATTGTTGCTGAAACATCATTTTACAAATATTATTCAGATTTTTTATACTTGGCTACTGAAACATTGACAGTATCGATTGTCTCATACGATTGCCATTCGTATTGAAATTAAACAGGTGGTATGTACTTAAGAATTCCAAAGAGTCAGATGACTTATGCCAACAGTTGGATAATTTTCGATCTCGTCTGACGCGAACCGTTAAACCGTTACGTCTAACGTTCTGAAAACATGCGAAATCGTAAATTGGCCGCAAACTGACCAGCGAACGATGCCGAATCGGTTTATTCAGTGCCGCTCCATTGACCCCGTCATTAAAACGATCCATTTTCGTCCCGCGCATACTTACGGCTTCTTAGCTACGTCAAGCCGGTTTCGTATTGACGTAGAAATATATTCGATTTGATCCAAGGATCAGTTGCCTCACAATTTTCTTTTCAATAATAAATGTTTGTTAGAAGAATATTTTAATGTCCTAGAAGGGCAATAAATAATTGTGTTAAATGATAACAGTCATGCAATATTTACATATATACATTAACTCTTTCATTCATACTGTATTTATGGAATTTTGCACTTTAACAACAACTTTATTTTTATAAAATTACAATCTGATTGGGTTATAAGTAATTGTGATAAATAATCTCATTCATGCATGCTGTATTTAGATTTTTTTTTTTTATATATATTCCTTTATTGTGCTATAATTACAATCTGCCTTTTATAAGGCAATAATAATACAGATAAATGATCTCATTCATACCATATTTACAGTTCATCATTCACTCGCTCATTCATACAATACATACAGACAGCCCAGAGACCTCCCAAATCCACATGCAAAGAGAAAGCGGAGTCTTGGGAAGTCACCCACGCTCCTCCGTCAGCCGCGTCACCGGGTACTAGCCAGTGGAGGCTGACCAAGAGCGCGAGAGCCACAGACGCTCAGGACATGATTGGAGAAACTGGACATTGCCAGGACTCCCACTGTCACGCGATTATAGCAGGTCACGAGGCCACTGCCGTTTCAGTCTCCGAGGAGGATTATAGGGATGAGTGGCGCAGTGCAATGACTGTGCTACACGATTAGGGTGGTTGGAAAGGCTACTGTGGAATTTCATAAACTTGGAAGGGATGAGTTCTAGAATGTAGGGTATATTAAGGTCGTTATGAAGGGTTTTGTTGCTGACATAATAAGGGGCATTTACTATTGTTCTCAGGACTTTGGATTGAAAGGATTGGATACGCTTGATGTTCGACTTTTTTGCTGTCCCCCATAGCTCTATTCCGTATGTCCAGATTGGTTTAAGTATAACTTTGTAGATTAGTAGTTTATTTTCTATTGAGAGATGGGATGTCCTTTGAAGTAGTCTATACAGTTGTCCAAAGCGTCTGTTTAGTTCTTGTCTTTTTAGTCTCGTATGTGGGTTCCAGGTCAGTCGTTTGTCGAGATGGAAGCCTAAGTACCGTACTGTCTCGGTTACAGGGAGAGGAATGGAATTAAAATAAACTAGTGGACAAGTCTCGCGACAAAGGGTGAAGGTAATGTGGGAGCATTTTGCTTCATTAACTTTGATCCGCCATTGATTGCACCAATACTCGATCTCGTCAAGGTGTTTTTGAAGGTTATGGGATGCTATGTCGGGGTCTGGGTGGGATGACAAGACTGTATTTAGATTATACATTCATACAATTTAGGCATAGACGTAGAGCCCCCAATTTTTTTTTTTTTTTTTTTTTTCTAAGCTCTCAAACTTATAAAATAGGAATGTAGGAAAAATAAGGGAAATTATAAGAGCCCCCAATACGCCCCTGCATTGCTGTCACCTTTCCGGCTAGGGAAAGCGAGGCAAGGATTGGAGGGATCTTCCACGCTACTCCTGCAGCCGCCCCAGAAGTGGGGGCTTAAGGAGAGCGCGAAAGGCGCTGACGCTCAGGACATGAGGGGAGAAAATCACCACCAGCGACTGACCAAGGCCGGAATAACCAGTCATATTCTGCGATACTTGTGAACTATTTTGTTCTTGTTTTTTTTATTTATATTAAGGAAGTAAAAGTAATAAACTGAGTTTCTCATATATTTTAACTATCATGAAAAAAAAAACTTGACTTGGAGAAACTTTGGGGCGTGAACCACATTTTTTAATACGTTAATTATTATACAAGTATTGGCTCACAAAAATTAATTTTTTTTTATATCTTTGAATTGTTTTCAGGGTTGGGTGTTTTTTAAAGGAGTGCCTCTCTTTTCAATTGTGGCCATGTTTTTTCTGTTTTGAAACACTTATGGGATTCACTTACTGAGAACTACTTTAAACATCTTATTTCTCAGAAAGAACAGTTGAGCTTTCTATTTTAAGTTTGTTTAGTCGATTCAAATAGTTATTTATCTTTTTTTACTGTGTTTACTTTTGTTATTTCCTGTCATTTCATCTAGGAATGTATTTTTTTTTCACAAAATTTTTATTCTCTATTTTGAATAATTGTATATCCGCAATGAAAATGCTTACAACGAATTAGTTCGTTATCATTTCAACTACACAAAAAATCGGAGCTATAAATGTTGTGATGTTAAATTTTATAGCTACCGTTTGTGTAGGAAATTAACTTTTATAGAATACTGCCATGAAAAGTTAAGAAAGGCACCAGTGAAAGAATTATAATTTTTAAACGGGGAGTTTTTATTTAGGAGTGAATTTAGCCTACTTCTTACTCCCGTCATCTAACCATTTCAAACTAGAACCTGATGGAAACATGATGAAACGTCGTCGATTAATGAACTTTTTTTTTTTCATTAACGCAACAAATAAATACGTCCGCAAAAATATACACCTTGAAACACGCTGATCGGTTCTTGACTCCATATTATAAGATATACAGCTCATGTTTTTAATTGTATCCAAACCCCATAATACGTAAAGTGATAACTTTCCAAGCACGTTAAATAATAATATCAGTTAAAATAATTCAAAAATCCCTGTTGGAATACCAAAATCAAGAAAATTATATTGCGGTCTGACCCTTGTGGTTGAAAAAGAATGTAAAATCCTTCTTTAAATATTAAATTTAAAATAGTACCTGTAAATATTGTCAATTGCCAGTTTTGTAAGACAAATGTGTTCCACTAGATATTTTTATTGTATTCATTGGAGAATGTTGAGTAATTTTCTACCCGAAGACTTGAAAGGTCAAATCCATTGATTTAAGTTTCTACAAATATGTTACGAGTGACCCAGGGGTCGGTAAAGACCTGTACACAGTAGTGGGCCTGGCTACTACCACTGACGTTTCCAATGGCTCAGTATTTTCCGCTGGACGTACTGAAATCGTGATATGAATTTTTAGATGATGGGTCGGCCTTCACAATTGAATCGACCAGCTGATTAATAATGCTGATGATTGTGTTTGTCGGATGATTGTGTAAGTCGGTCGTTCACATGACCGATTCGTGACAGGTCAATTTGATGTTATTTATTTTTTTATTCGCCTCTGTTCTAGACACAAAAAAAAAAAGATATCGCGCCCGGATAATAAAAACAATTCTACATGTCAGAATCATCCTGACGAGCGACAAATCGACGTGAGTCAGAGGGAGTTTTGAGTAAATCGAACAATTACGCATAGTTTGTTACCTGTTTCGTATTCTCCCATCACTTTATTTTTCAAAATGGTTGTCTTTTTTTATGTTAGGCAGTGAGTCCTCCGCAACGGAGGCTCTGTTAAGGCCACGAGTGGTGACTCAAAAAAAATTCTCAAAATTAGTCTGACGCTCATGCCGGTTGGCCTTATGCCATTTCATAACCTGCGTAGTCAGTTTTACGTAATATGTCATTATTCTCGTGGCAAGGACTTGAAGCCGTTTAGAATCATAAAACAGAATTACATTTGGTATATTTTTTTCGAAATTACTATTTAACTGTTGGGTTGAGAGTACGAAGGATCAAGATGGATCAGACACGTTTAAATTCGATGCTCAAAAGCTATTTAAGAAAGTACTTTTTTGTATGATTACAATTAGCGGTTTAAGAGCTCATTCATAACTTACACATAATTTCCTTCACTCAATATGTACACTCATACTAACATTCATACAATACGTACATACAAAATCAGCCCAGGGGCCTCCATGCCCCCGAGAATTCCCCCCAGTGAAGATGGTGGAGAAATCAGGGGCAATGGAGCTTCCCCTCACTATCCGTGGAGCAGAAAGAAGGAAAGAGAGCCACAGACGCTCAGGACATTGTAGTATTGTCAACACAGCCGCATGTCAGCCATTGTCGAACCCCAGGGCATACTTACATATATACAGTAGATCGCGAGGGTACTCGTCATTCAAGACAACACTTAATAATAAAGATCATTTAAGAGCAACATTTAAGAGCCGTAAAAATGAGATAACCGATTTCAAATTATAAATTGTATATACAACAACAACTTTTCCTACGCTGTTTATGCTTTTGGGCAAACATGTTTGCAACTGCTGACTGCTTAGAAGCTAACATTGCTAACATTATAACAATTAATGTCCCTCGTATTTGATTTTGTTTATATGTATTTAAAAATATTCAATTCAGGATTTTAAAGTTGATGTAAGGTGAAAACAAATTCGAGGAAACAGCTCGTCAGAATTATATTTTAATGATAGTTATCAAAACTATTGACTCTAATACGATTTAATGTTTGATAGAGACGTATAATAATTAAATAAAGTTTATATTTCTCTATTGATGTAACTTTATCTTTTATCCCGACGACAGAATTTTTCGACAGAGAAACTACCGTTGGACGACTGTTCCTCGACAGGAGTTGATCCAGGTGTTCGATCCCGGTGATGAAATGAGCGGTGGTGATACGTGTCGGTTCGTGCCCGAACAAAAGCGAGCTCGGATCAGTTTTATATAGTGGCTTTCTTTTGTCGAACGGGGTTTGTGGGAAAACGATATGGGGGGGGGGCGAAGCTAGAAAAATACCCACAGCAATAGGATATTGACTTACCTGAAAACGATTTTATTTTTTTCAACTTTATTGTTCTTTCGCCCTTTGTGTTCGTTACCGCTTTATCTTATTCAAACAGCCAGTTTTATTAGTATGAGATTAAATATTTTTATATATAATAGTATGTGTCGAGGACCAACCAATTCAAAAAAATCACTGGGCTACATAGTTGTCCTATCTGTAGGGCTGCCCCTGAATTGACATCCTACGAGGTTTGTGACGGCTTAGTTAAAAATACCTGATTTCAGGTGGGTGTTTAGACTGGAATAACTCAGTGGAAGATCGTCCGACCGTAGATTGATTTGAGAATGGGGTCACATACCACAAATAATTAGTAATGAAATAATTTAATTAAAATATAAAACAAAATCTGAAAAATGGTGAATATTGATTAATTAGCATGTTGACTTCTAACTTCGGAAACCACAGTCCGATTCCCGGATGGAAAGATTTTATAAACAATAAATGAGTAGTTGATCTGGTTTAGAAAACTGAAATGAAGTTTGAAAAGTTAAAACCTAGCACTAGCCACGCTAATTCCTAACAAACTTGCCCAACATACTGCATCAACGGTTGGCTCGCATTGGCCGGCCGGTGTTGGCGAGAGATAGCCTTTGGAGTAGTTTTTTTCCCCTCACCAAAGAGAGGCAGTACATCCTCCTCTTGTGTGGATGTGCCACTTTTGATCTCCATGCCAGCGTGTAGCAGCATATTTAAATCGGGCAGGCTACTTTAATAATACAATATATTTGTGATAAGTGTTTAACTTCTACAATTTTGGATGTTTTGGGCGCCATTAGTATATATATGTTATTTGTACATGGTGATATGTTTGTGATGGAAAAGTTTAATGATTTGCAATTAAGTTCAAATTGTAAGTGATTAAACGAGATTGATAATTAAAATGAGGCAATCTAAGCTGCCGGCAGAGCTGGGATAAGACAGACGACTTCGGTCTTCCATTGTCGAAGGGGTCCTTACACCTTGATGGGGTCCGTGGCGTGTCCAATCCTTCGGTCACACAATCCCGTCACGGCCAGCACACAATGTTCTCTCTTATTGTAAATCAATAAGTGTCCCTTTCAGGTAAACAAATTAGGTGTACCAAACTAGCATTTCAATCAGGTTGCGTTTCCGTTCTCCGACTATGTTGCACGTGTACAGGTGGTACCGGACTATTTGAAATAAGATATCAAACGTAAAATAATTTCATCCTGTTTTGCTAACATTTGAGATTTCTCAAGTATCAGCTGAGAAGCTTTTTAAAGTTTTAATTTATGGTATTAATCAAGTATACATTAAAATGGCAACGTAATGAATTTTGAAGATTTCCTCAAAATAATAATTTAAGATCTCGCAGTAAAGATTTAAAAACACTTCATTAATAACATCAATTCACAATAATAGCATAGTTGGCAGTAAAGACTTTATGCAGGAGAGTTGATCGGGTAAGACGGGCGAAGGTTCGAGGAATAAGTGCCATTTTAGCTGCTGGACTTTACCTGCTCTCAGACCAAGATCAAATGTGGTTTGTTTGCTGCTTAGTAAGTATTCGGAAGGCCATTTTGGAATAAAATGATAGGACCGACAACGCAACAAAAGTAATGGCGTATTTCATTCGTTCCAGCCAATTTGATTATATATGTTTTATTGCATAAAACGACAAGCTTCAATGACCAAGATAGTTTAAAAATCAAAAAGAATTGTTTTTGATAAAAATGAGTTGTTTTGTAGAATTAATAATTGTTCATCAAATTCAGCAACTAACGCCTGGTGTTTCTTCTGTTCCTGTGTTCTTTTTTTCGTGTATATTTGTATATTTTAAAAATACAATTAAATACATTATTGATGTTAAAATATTTTAGTCAGTAAACATTTTTAAAAAAATGGCTACTTATGTTGATTGATCACGGTTCAACAATTACATACATCAAATAATTGTAAGGTAAGAAGTTTGACATAGCACGCCATGTGATGAAGTCCGAGCTCAGCTTTTGTGCTAAAGCTCTTTTTAGTTTTTTCTTTCTAGAGAACGATTTCTCATACGGGGTTTCCCCACAAGCCCATTAGGCGGGCTCATGGGGTACGTGGGGCCTAAGGTGCGATGGGATTGTTGCACCGGTCAGTGCATTGGTTTGTTTATTCTATGAAACCGTCTTTATACGTATATATCAAACGAAAAAAAAAGTTTTAAAAAACCAAAAGAACCAAAAATGTCATTTATATTTACAAGGAATCTTACCAGCTAATTAAAATCTGCCTACAAACATTGGCTCCTCTTCTTTCCAAACCTACTTAACCTATAAATCTAACTATACTTACACTTAATCCTAGCTTGATCTATATTTACAGTGAGTCTTCAGCGCGTACTTTTCTGCTTATGAGCCGTAAGTCTGCTGCACCGTCCTCCTCCAGATGGTGAAGTGGTCAAAACCTTTGAGCTCCTTCCACTTCTGGTAAAGTTGTGTTGTGTGGTCTAAGTCGATATGGCAGGATAAGGATGTTTTCCTGTCCAGCTTTCCCAAATCCGATTGAAAATCCCAGATATTTGACGTTGACGATGAATGATGGGTTAGCACTCTCCCTAGTTTGTTTGAGGGATATTGTCCGCAAACATGGGATCCAAAACATCCTCATCGATCTTGGACGACCGCTTTTTAGGCCGATATCTCCAAACGCTTCACACCCTTGTTTCCAATTCGGAAAATAGTCAATACAGTGTTTGAAGCTGTAAACATTGCAAGAAGACATTGTACAAGCCATAAAGGGGGGGGGTTGATGAAAGATAAGTTAAGTATCAGTTTATTGTTGGGCAACGTTTCAATTTGTCTGCATCAGGTCCTTGTGTTGGAAGAAGGAAGGTATTAACTTAGTGAAGTGAACTTATTGGCTTTAACTCATCAAGATGTTAAATATATATGTATATTACATCTATTATGAAGAATAATTGTTTTTTTTGGGGGGGGTCATCTGTTTTGGTCACTGCTGCAGAAAGAGAATCAGTTTATAGAATTATTATCACGTTATAATAACACCATAATAATAACAAAATTGATAATATTCTGACGAGTAAAAACTGTAATAAAAGACACTTGTGTAATTAAATAACAACTGTATGAAAAGAAGGTTTTATCCGCCGGAGACACATCAAGTTTTTTGACTCGTTGCAGCAGCTAACCAACCCAGTACCTAACACTATGACCCCACCACCCCTCCCCCATCGATGGCAACAGACTGTCGGGGAAAAATTATGTTAACAAACAGGTGAACCTCATCACCTTTATTAGTCAGTTTAGTCCAGTCACGTATAATGTATATCATTATACTTGTTTATTCATTATATAATTTTTATAAAATAACAAAACCTGTATATAATGTAGCGATGCTACAGTAAATACAAAAATAATTTGTAAATAGATTCTCCTGAGGATCTATAATTATATATAATTATTTGTAAATTTAAAGGGGCTATGAAAAAAAAGAAAAAAAAAGGTTTTAACAGGATATTTCCTTTTTTTTTTTTTAACAGGATATTTCTTTCTTTTTTTTTAACAGTATTTTAATGATTTGCCTGTTCAGACATCTTCAGGGCTATGCATGATGTAATATTTTCCCCAACCAATGTGTATTTATAAAAATACTTTTCTTTTAAATGTCGTAACGTGAAAACATTTTCATCCACCATTGAACAAAGTAATACACTTTCATATAATATCATACTTAGTCCTGAAGATGTCCGTATAAGCGAAACTTTAAGCAACGCAAAAATACAAATTTGGAGAGACTGTAAAGCCTTCTTTGGAAAATTTGTGTTTTTTTCGTGGTATGTTATTTTAAACGCAGGCTTCTCTTTTCTTAGAGCGTTAACTCATTAGAATACAGTTTTGATTTGGGAGTCGAATCAGCGATCTTGACGTCCTGATAAACATCACGGTCGCAAATTCAACCCGAGCGTTTTTCGAAGGTGTGCTAATTTGAGTGGTAGTCCTGGTTGATGACCCTATTATTCTAAAAATAAAAGCGGTGTCATCCGTCACACTTGACTGGATTTATTTGTTCAACTCAAGGGTAGAATTAAGTCCGAATCTTCTTCGCCAGTGAATATGTTTTTTGGGCTATAGCTTATTATAATATTTTTCACTTTGAAGACATAAATTATACTTCCATGCAATAAACGAAGAAAGCAATTATTTCTTCCACAGCTTGTGGCCCGAGACATCATTCTGCCCTGGGCTATGAAGGACGAGGGTGCGGTACAACACAGGTTCAAAATAGACATGAACTGCTGTTCCTTTGATCATAATTACCTTGCGTGTTTTTTCCTTTAGTGTGAAGTCAGCGTGAGTTCTGTTCCTGTATTATATAAACTCCGGGAAGTTGGAAATAAATGTTTTAATATAATAAAATATATTAATATAACACAAAAGTATGTATAGCTTTTAATTGCGTTTTTTTTTTAGCTGTTACGTGGATTGGGAATATAAATATCCTGATATTTTATTACTGCATCACCCAGAATGGAAATGCTGTTCTTCGAAACAGGAACATCAAATCGATACTAATTTTAAATCTATATTCGGCACCACCCTTGGATAATTCAACCTTGTTCATAACTGATTTTCTCTAATCGTGTTTAATGTTTTTAACTTTCCATCCTGTTTTCAAAACAGGCTGATTGTCTGTTACAGAATAAATCTCGGCGGAACCTCTTTTACAGTTCTCTAGGCTCAAATGAGCGTTTTCATAAACTACTTTCCACTATTGTTTTTGTATGTCGGTTGGAAAAAGTGTTCACAAACAAAATTGTTCGTTTCACACGGTCCCGTTATTTTCTTTGCACGTGCACCGTGTCTTACTGTCCGCATTGTGCAGGCTAATGCGGATCATTAGTGTCGGTCGTATTTTCTGAGCGTTTCTCCGCCAGATCACGGCTAGTTGTAGATGTGAGTAGGGCAGTTCACTATAGACTGGAAGTGCTTCAATAAAATGGACCATTGTGGGAATTTCTTAGGGACTGTTACTGGTGTTTTAGAAATATGCTGATTAGTTTTTGGTTTAAGTAAATAGTGAAAGTTCTAGGAAAAAATTCTGGTTCGTTTTGCTAAATATTAAATGTTTTGTCTCATACGGTTTTCAGTAGACGTTAAAGGCGCTACCCTAAACGTATTTTAATAATTTTAAATAAAAAAGTAACGTTTGGAGACATTTTTGTAACAGATTTCAATAATTTTGTTCATGCCAACACTTCGATAAAAATAGATTTAATTAGTTTTTATGATGCTCATTGCAAGTCTCGCCAGTACATCTCGATATTATTTCTTCACGTAATACTTCCTTTATTTTGTGTGTAATTTCCATTTGGTTAAAAAGCGATTGTATTTGTTTGTATGTTCCACGATCGCAGTCTTAAAAACGATTTATTCGATCTGAAATTGTGAATTCACACCTACGATGTTCTAGTTTTTCGCTGAAATGCAGCAACAGGAAGCATGGTAAAACGAATAAAATATTGATTTACACAACTTTTTGTTGTGACTTTTTTGCCGTTGTCGAAAATATGATATTTGGTGACCGGGAGTAGTTAATTATGATAGTTTACGACATAGTAAATTATAATAGTAAACGAATAAGATGAAATAATTTGTTTTTCACAATTATTTAATTAGTTACTAAGAAACTCACGTCGATTCTCGCGAGTACTTCTCGTTCTTATTTCTTTCATATCCGCGTGCCTTCTCCTTTTTAAAATAAGCAATTACAAGTTCATAATTGATGTAAAAAAAATAATTAACCGGTAACAAATAAACAGTAAATTTTGTAGCCAACATATCTATGGACCAACTGGCTAAATTTCTCGTTGATTAGTACATTCCTCTCTTATGTGAGTGTGAACAATGAACGAATACGACGCTGATTAAAAGGATTGAATCATTGATGGGTAGGGTTGGCCTTCCTTCCACTGCCGACCGGCCCATCGAACTCGTGTGGATTTCATTTAGAAAGCTCCGGAGAAACTACCGACTAATGGAGATCTATAGGCGAGGACAAAGTAGACCCAGAGGTACAGTTTCATTGCATACCTTCGTTCGAAAAGATACCTTTATGCCACGCGTAACAAACCAACAAACTTACCTCAAATTAAATTCGATGATTACTATTGAAAATCATCTTGTACAGGTATCAGTGTCGTCATAAATTGAGGACGTGAAACTTCGTGTCGCTCCACAACGTTTTATAGTTTGGCAAAACGGTTGCAACTGCCAAACAGTGCTATAATCAACAATAATATAATCACTGGTATAAAGAAAGATATCAATAGTTTTTAATTTTTTCTTTTATTTACAACAACTTTATTATGATAAAATTACAATCTGCCTCATTGGGCAATAAGTAATTGTGATAAATGATCTCATTCATACCATATTTACAATTTTCATTCACTTGTTAATTCATATAGTATTTACAAACAGCCCAAAGACCTCCCGAATCCGAATGTGAAAGAAGAAGTGGAGTCTTGGGAAGTCCCCCATGCTCCTCCGTCGACCGCTTCACCGAATTTGACCAAGAGCGCGAGAGCCACAGACCCTCAGGACATGATGGAGAAACAGGCCATCACCAGTACACCCACGGTCACTTATTTATAGCAGGTCGCGAGGCAACTGCCACTTTAGTCTCCGAGGAGGATTATAGGAATGAGTGGCGTAGTGTAATGAATGTGCTAGGGGATTTGGATGGCTGGATAGGTTTCGATGAAATTTTAACTTGGAAGGGATGAGTGTGCATATATTAAAATTGTATTTATTTGGTTAAAAATTAAAATACTCAAATCATTTATACGTATATATAATATATGATATATAAATAAATACTCAACAATTAGCATTTAATCAATCTAATGGACAATTTATATAAAGTCCTAGACATGTTGTGTATCAATTTTGTACATTATTTTTAGGCGTTTTTTTATTTTTTGAACTAGTGTTTTATTGTATGTCAATGTCTGCCAGTTCTATTTTAATTTACGCTCCTTAATTATGAGGGAAGAATCAAAAATTTATAGCTTAGGTGTAAGAATCAATTTAGCCGTGACACGAGAAGAGAAGCACAGTGTAATTTACAATTAAAGTAGTTTATTTATTCGGTACAACTACATTGATTAATTGTGCTTTCCAATTACAGCCAATGAATCAATCAGAACTAATAAAGATAAACGTATCCACTTTAACAGAAGCCGTAATAGGCACGAGGCGTTTAATTCGACGCTATGTGCACACTAAAATTTTTTTTGAGGAATGCACAATGTTCATTTTGTCCTACTGGTGAAGAAATGGCTAAGAATGAAATCGAAGAGGTGACTAAGGATTCTTTGGTACCTATTTTTCCCCCTCGCATGCGACCGTCGACTAAGAGGTCTCTGGGGGTGTTTGTAAATACTTCATGAATGAGCGAGTGAATGAAGAATTGTAAATATGGTTATAACACAATTAATTATTTCCCGATAAGGAAGACTGTAATTTTATCAAAATAAATATTTTGAAATAATTTTTGCTATTACTCGGAGGTGAACTTCATATGCTACGGTAAAAATACCATAAAAATTAGGAATTTGTTTTCCATTATTCTCCCAATAAATTCTATTCGAATTGTGAAATTTTTTAACATGTGGTTATTATGCGTTCAGACGTTCACTTTCCGCACGGCCTCGTACCTCTTACCATTGACCTACTTGTAACCCAATAACATGCTATTCTGAACTAGTTTTGTTTTTTAAACCATTATTTAAAACATTGTTATGAACAAAATTACATCAATTTATTTGTTATACAGACTCAGTCGCTAAAAATCGCACTGTCGAAAAATTATAAATAAACTGTAAACAGTTTTCGAGTTCTTGAGAAATCTTAAAAGTTACCGAAAATAATTCTGATATCTGGCTGATAGTTTTTCCATACTTCTGTCATTGCTTTTCAATCAATCAATTTTATTAAGATAAAATTACAATCTGCCTTTTATTAGGCAATGAGTAATTGAGATAAATGTTATTATTCATACCATATTTACAATTCATCATTCACTCGCTCATTCATACAATATTTACTAACAGCCCAGAGGCCCACCAAGTCCACAAGGTTGTCACCTCCCTCGCATGCGAAGGAGGAAGCGGAGTCTTTGGGAGTCCCCCACGCTCCTACGTCAGCCGCGTCACTGTATAAAGGCCAGCGGAGGCTGACCAAGAGCGAGAGAGCCACAAACGCTCAGGACTTGATTAGAGAAACTGGCCATTGCCAGAACTCCCACTATCACTTAGTTATAGCAGGTCACGAGGCCACTGCCGTTTTAATCTCCGAAGAGGATTATAGGGGTGAGTGGTGCAGTGCAATGACTGTGCTAGGGAATTAGGGTGGTTGGATAGGTTACTATGGAATTTTATGAACTTGGAAGGGATGAGTTCAAGAATATAGGGTATATTCAGATCATTGTGAAGGGTTTTGTTGCTGACGTGATAAGGGGCATTTACTATTGTTCTTAGGACTTTCGATTGAAAGGATTGGATGCGCTTGATGTTCGAGTTTTTTGCTGTCCCCCATAGCTCTATTCCGTATGTCCAGATTGGCTTAAGTATAACCTTGTAAATAAGTAGTTTGTTTTCTATTGAGAGGTGGGATGTCCTTCGAAGTAGTCTGTACAGTTGTCCAAAGCGTCTGTTTAGTTCTTGTCTTTTTAGCCTCGTGTGTAGGTTCCATGTCAGTCTTTTTTCGAGATGGAAGCCTAAATACCGTACTGTCTCAGACACAGGAAGAGGAATTGAATTTAAAAAGACTGGCGGACAGGACTTGCGGCAGAGGGTAAAGGTTATGTGGGAACATATTGCTTTTCAACCAAAGACTAACAAGTTCGAGATGTTTTGGCGCGTACCTTTGAAATTTCAGATCGATCGAATCATTTTGACGACTGACATTAAAGAATGAACATTAGATAACAGGTGCCTCGCTGGCAATGTTGCACCTTCATTTTGGGTGTCCATTTGTTTGACGGGTCGAGAAAGAAGCCGCTTTGACCATTCAGACCAGGTAGAATCAGCAACAGACCGAGCACCTCCTAAGGAACAAACAAGCCACTTCGAACGCTTTATGACCCTTAAAGCTGATTAGCTTTACAGCGGTGAAATCTGGCTCAATCTCTCAACCCCTACCTATCTCTATTCTCCATCCCTAGAAAATTGTTCTTAGTTTTTACTGTTAATTTTGCATTTCTTGGGATTTTTTTTTATTAAAAAAGTGTTTTTAATTGTAGGCAATACTATACATGACGATGACCCCCCCACACCTGGATGAAAGTAGAACTTATCCCTTTAGGCTACGACCCCTCATTATATCCCCCCAAAACTAGTTCAAGTTAAATGTGTCGGACGTATTGAAGGTTCCGCCAATTAGCAATAATAATACGAAACGATTTACCTGTCAGTTACCAAGAACGTTCGCTATTACGAGGTCTCTTGCGCAAGGAACAGACCCTGTCAGGACGGAATGCTACAAGGTGAGTGGTCTTTCCTTCGAAGATATCTTCTTGACAATTAATCTCGAAGGAGGGAGAGGTTTTACTTTCCTTCGGGTGTGGGACAACCTTCCATATGTTTGTCTGATCAAGTGCACTCTTAAAGTGATCTTCAATTGATCTGAAATTTTCAAGGTATACTCCGCAACAGCAGGAAATAGGCTGATAGGTTTTCGGTTAAAATACAATATCGGAAAAACAAAAATTAAACGTGAAATAGTCGGGCCTTTTTCGCAAACCTTGAAGATTTCTTAAGCACCAGACTCAAAGTCTATTCAAGATTTACAGCACTGATTTTTTACCTATTTTGAAAACAAGTGATTTCCAAAAACACAATTATGAGAACCATGATTAGTGCATTTAAAGCATCACCTTTTACAAAAAAATAAATGACATGTATTTTTTACACAATAATTGATGTAAATTTTGTATGAAGCTCGATAAAGAATAAGACGTTTTTTAAATGGGGTAGATTAGATAGCAACTTTCCCCCTTACTACGTCCTATGTACAATTTAGTTGATAAAAAAGAAACTTTTGAATAGTAAAACATGAGTAGTGAAGTGACTGATGATCTGGTCATCAAGTTTATTACATAACTATTTTAACTAATATCTACCCACCAAGCTCTTCTTGGAGACAGGTATTCCCATCGTTTGAACCAATACTGTGTTTCGATGCAGTGACCCTTCCAACAAACAAATGTCTTCGGCTGCCCTCTTCCCAATGAATCAATTTTTCGTCGGACATTTTAGTTGCAATATACAATAGTAAATGAGAAGCAAAGAAGGTTTGGGTACATCATTGAATAAATAGTTAGCCATTGTAATGAATGATATGAGTCAAATAAGAATTTACAGTGTTGCTTTGAATTCAACAACGTTTTCATGGACAAGGGCTGCAAGAACGTACTATTCTGATGTCGCTGACTGGTGTTGTTTTAATTTGATGGAAGATGCTTGTGAAGCTTTTCCTTGGAAGGTCTAGGAGGAACTCCTTTGAGCTTCGTTTCAGGCATGACTTAATAACTAATTACCCACCTGATCTAAGGTTAGCTACATGCATGGGAATTTTTCTTTTTCACAGTCATTATTGTCTGGCAGGAGCTGTTAATTGCGCTCGTTGCAGAGGGTTCCCACACCGCCGTTTTCTCCTGCGCTCGACACAACGGGTCCGCGGATCCACAAGGCAGACATGCACCTGTTTCGACCTCCGGGCAGACCGCGCCCCGCTAGAACCGGTTGCTCGCGCCGATCTAAAATACTGCTCCGTTGTCCTCTTTTTATCCTGGCCCTCCATCCTACATCTTTCGCCCGAAGGAGGGAGGCTCTCCAGGCGCAAAAAGCCAGCTGACAACTCAAGTTAGGCCGGCTCTTTTAATCTGCAACTCAAAAAAAAAAAATCCTCACCGGATTGTCTCAGTGGCGGACGATTCATTTTTATCGAAGACAGCTCGACTTAATTACGAAATTAAGACACACCATAGGGGCCTCATATATCTGGATTAAACCACCTCATTACATATTTACACCTCTACTTGGAAACCTGTATCCCACAAAACATGGAATTCGATTTTTCTCCAATATTTACGTAATATGCAATGTACACATCGTATCTAACTAAAAAAAAAACTAACATCATGGCTCTTGTTTATGGAAGGCTTCATTGAAGTACACATAAAATTTAATTTTAGAAAAAAAATATGAATAAAAAACTAGATGCTAACAGAAAAACATTTCTTCATAATAACCCCTAAGCTCTTTATGTTTGGTTAAAAAGATAAATATTTATGTTAGCAATATTTTGACGTATTGTAGTTTAGCTATGTCGCGTTATTTATCAATAAATTTCGTGGTTGTCACTTTTAAAATATCCAAAATGTAATCTAGCTTTGTACACGTCGTGCAACTATTGTGTACTTTGGTTTGTCAAATATTATTCTTATAAACATATTTTGGATTATTTTTCAATAAGTTTGCTGATATCGGTGTGACTGGCCATCACATCTGACTAGGGGCTGTGTAAATTAGTATGTGCTTTACTAACAAATTGTAAATGATGGTTGTTAAGCTTAGAATTATTATTGATAAATGGGAAGATGATATGAAGAAATAATAGGTATATTGTTTAATATTTAAAAAAAATGATTAGGAGTTAAATTATATGATAAATTCTTGTATTGAATTTTCCCGTATCTGCATGTTTCAAAGATTTCCCAGATCCCTTGTATTACTTCGAGACAATGAGGTTCTCCAGTAAGGATCGGATCATTGGATCCGACGTAAAAAAAAAAACTATAAAAATAATTAGTTTTATAGCCAACAATAGAAATCGTGAATTTAATAGGATCGTTTATGTCAATATTTTAGCTATTTAATGCACGCACTATTGCTCAAGATTGCCCCTCCACTTTATATACCTTTTCTTTTGATTACTGAAATGAAAAAAATAATTGATTAATCCGATTTGATTTGTCAAAATTTGTAATTATATTTGATATTATAAAAAACAAAACAGTGGTGAGGCCACTGATCTTTCGTGTCTTAGTTAAATGCAGCGTTACCAATAAATGTTGCTTTCACTCAGGTTTGTTGATCCTTGCACTACTGCAATCATTTTTTAATACTAATAAAATGAATGGTCTGCTAGCTGTTCACTTGAAGAAATGCGTAAATTAAGCGCCAGGCGTACTGACACACACTAGCGTTAGGGTGAAAGTAAAACTTTCGGTAAAATTATTAGTTTTCTCCGCGCATGCCTAGTCGTCCCTTAAACGGAGGCACTTACGTCGCTAAGTGTTTAAACCGCTCCTCTTAGACCACCACCGTTTCCATTTTGACCACTAACCTTTCAGCATAGAAAATATACTGCGGTTCGAAAAATTCGAAAGTTGGACTGATTTTCATAAGGCAGAGCTGTAAAAACTGGTGAATTTAATCAGAACTGGACTAGTCGGTCCAAAAATGTTGGACCGCAATTTTCCCCGTTCAGCTAAAAGATCATGGAAATACCCATGAACAAAATCGTTAAAATTTCGTATCGTTTGTCACGTCTTTAACGACAGCTACCGTTGGGAGGTTTGAACGATAGCCTCCATGGAACTGAAGCGTTCCATGCAGTTAATAACACAGCTCTTCCTTATTGGATCAAACACCACCGTATAAGCTGATTACTGTTGCTGGAGCTACCCCAAAGGATTTATCGATAATTATTCAGGCAACCGCTGGCGTGATCAATAAGCGTGACATAACTAAACGGCAAGAATATAATCCCTCTTATAGTGTACAGTGACCATATTGCCTTCCGTGGTAATTGTTGTACTTATACGGTACAGCCGGGACTGGTTCAAAGGACTGGAACTGCCTACAGGAGTTACAAGTTCCAAGATAAATTGCTTGATTTGAAAGTGAGACGCTTCAGGGTAACTAAAATTAAAAATGAGGATAAACAAATTAACTCCTGGATCCAATGCCGATTTTATTCCTTGGTGATCAGTAGCCTCACCACTGTTTTGTTTTTTATAATATCAAATATAATTACAAATTTTGACAAATCAAATCGGATTAATCAATTATTTTTTTTATTTCAATAATATATTCAATAAAAGAAAAGGTATATAAAGTGGAGGGGCAGTCTCGAGTAACAGGGCGTGCATTAAATAGCTAAAATATTGACATAAACGATCCTATTAAATTCACGATTTCTATTGTTGGCTATAAAACTAATTATTTTTATAGTTTTTTTTTTTACGTCGGATCCAATGATCCGATCCTTACTGGAGAACCTCAATGTCTCTAACTAATACAAGGGATCTGGGAAATCTTCGAAACATTCAGATAGGGGAAAATTCAATACAAGAATTTATCATATAATTTAACTCCTAATCATTTTTTTTAAGTATTAAACAATATACCTATTATTTCTACATATCATCTTCCCATTTATCAATAATAATTCTAAGCTTAACAACCATCATTTACAATTTGTTAGTAAAGCACATACTAATTTACACCGATATCAGCAAACTTAGTGAAAAATAATCCAAAATATGTTTCTGAGAATAATATTTGACAAACCAAAGTACACAATAGTAGCACGACGTGTACAAAGCTAGATTAAATTCTAGATATCGATAATAAATAGTTGATTACTTTATTATTGCTGTTATAATTATAATTAGTTGTCAGTATTTTTTTGTTAGATAAAAAAGAACAATTAAAGTAAAATGTTGTGAAATGTATCTTATTAGATAATGAAAAAGTTTTGTTGAAAACACCTTCAGAAAATTTTTATGGCGTGTTATTGAAATAGTAAGAACCTTAATGTTAATTTCTCTTGCTATTGTGGTTCAATTAATATAATTAATTTTCTTAGTGAAAAGGCTTCTGGGAACAGTCCTAGGAATTAAACCAGCGCCAAAAGAGAACTATCGATAGTTCAAGCGACTATCGATGGATACCACTTATCGATACCGACTGTTTTGCTTCGGTTGGCGGAACATCCCGGTTTCCAAAATGATCCTCTGAATTGACGATACGATGGGAGAAGTTCTACTTTTAAGAATAAATCGCCTTTTGGGCGGATTTCGTTATGAGGAGTGCCGTTCTTTACCCAAAAACTACTGAATCAGAGGACAACAAATTTATTTTGAAATATTGAATCCATCGATCTATGTAGTAGATAAAAGTATCACTGCATAATAAGAGAGTTCTTGAGATAGAAGTGAAAAAAAAAGCTTAATAAGAACCTATAGTCAAAATACCAATGCGACTGATATAAAGAGGTGGAGAGGGATAAAAGGCATCAGCGATTGTAAAATCACTTTTTGCAGAAAATAATTTTATATTGAAGTAAAAATGGAAATTTTTATTTAATTATTTGTCTTCCCATTATGAAATTATAAGCCCCTTCTCTCTGGTGTAAACACCAGGTTTAAAAAGTCACAGCTGGTAAGCTATTTGAAGTCCTGCTTAAATCCTGGTTAAATAGTTTTAGGAGCTAACGATTGAAGTTTGAAATAAAATGTTAATGCAATGCACAATAACCGCAATCTGTTAAGGAAAATGTGAAATCTAATTTGGCATGCTTAGATAACTTTTTAAGACGGTTTCTTCAAGACGATTTTCGTTAGTGGATACTCTTCTAAGATTTGAACTGAAAGGCTGACGTGTGGTATGAAGTATGTTAAGTGGGCTGTGTGTGTGTGTGTGGTAAGAGAAGAAATTCCCTCATCCTTGGGAAGGGAATTTCATCAAGCTGTTCCTCCCTGCAGACAGTGGGAACGGGCTCTTAAAAGCCGAAGATCTGTGACGCAAGAGCCTCAGTAAAAGAAACCCGGGGGTGTCAGGGACGCTATTACTTTCAGATTATGCCCCGACCTAAATAGGAGGATTATGCGATTTACTTAGCAATATTTTCGTACCTGAGACCTGACGTTTTTTTCGAGCCCTGAGGTCGAAGTTTCACTATGAAATAGTCGTCTATTTTTTCATCAGGGGTTAGATTGCAACGATCCATTAATCAATACTTTCATATTTGATTAATTAACTTAAGGCTTCTCATTGGAGAGGTGCTTTTCTACTTTAAATAGCCACATGTTGAAATTGATCAGCAAACTAAATCCCAGAAACTATTTTTATAAGTCTAGTAACGTTAGATGCGAATTAGATTTAAGTGGATGTATTTGTTGGGATATCAGGTATGATACAGTATACATACATAAAACATATACATTCAAATATTGCTATAATATATGTAATAATAGTATGATATTGTTATAATAGGAAATGAAATGCTAATAAAAATATCATACGTGACAATGGGAGTCCTGGCAATGGCCAGTTTCTCCAATCATGTCCTGAGCGTCTGTGGCTCTCGCACTCTTGGTTATCCTCCGCTGGCCTTTATCCAGTGACGCGGCTGACGGATGGGCGTGGGGGACTTCCCAAGACTCCTCATCCTTTTTCGCACGTGAGGGAGGAGACAACCATGTGGACTTGCGAGGTCTCTGGGCTGTTTGTAAATACTGTATGAATGAGTGAGTGAATGAAAATTGTAAACATGGTACGAATGAGATCATTTATCACAATTACTTATTGCCCAATGAGGAAGGTTGTAATATCATAATAAAGTTGTTGTTAAAAATATCAACTTAACTTGTCTTAGAACAAGAAAAACCTTATAATTAGCAGAAATTTATTTTTCTTTTCTAAGCAAATATCAAGATACCGACACAAAATTTGATACTTTTTAACATATACTACACTCTAAGTGCATAATTTAACACATTTTACTGCTTAAACTAACACTGCATGCCTATAGTCTCTCATTCTAATACACAAGACTGCACTGGCCAGCCAGAGGTAGATGTGGTAGTACAAAGTACAGACAGCAGCTTAAGTCCGGTGCCTGCTCGAATAGCAAAGGGCCATCTCTCGCTACGCAGTTACAGAACAGTTCCTTCAGTTAATTTATTTAGTAGTCATTAAATTCAACGGCCTAATAATTATATAATGAAAACATATTCAAACAAAATAATGTTTACGGGGCATAAGAACAATATTTACTATCAAAAATTTTAATGTTATACGTCAGCCTGTCTTTAATAGGGCCAATCTTTCTCAAATTGGAGATAGTGACGTAAATTATGAGGAAATAATTAAATTTGGTCAGATGGAAAATATTAAAACTTTTACAATTCACAGGAGCTTTTTAATATTTCAAAATATAACGCTTGCTAATTGTACTGTTTACTTTTGAACCATTGTTTGTTTTTAACTTTTTCTTCAATAATTTACCTTCTATGTTTGTAAAAGTGTATTAAGAGAGAAATCTCCTCTCAACAATTGAGATTTGGTTAAGAAAACTTTTTGTATACTGATTTTGTCTTTTTAAATTAATGCCACAAAGCCTGGATTCATGCCATGGAAACTGAATAGTTCAGATCTGTGACTTACTAGAAAAAACTTGTTTTTGTGACTATTTATTTGTTAATTACCATGAAATGCGTCAAACATTTTAAACTTGTGTAAGTTCAGTTATATTTTAAGATTTATTTCAGGTTTCTGTTTTAGAATTTTGGCTTGACAGCTAATAAAATTTAAAGTTATAATTTGTTCAAAATTTTTGATTTACTGAAAACCTGTTCAGTGGCCGATGAGGTTCAACTAATTAAATGAAGCAGTTGGGATCTAAAATACAAGTTACCTACTTTAAAGGAAGAGGCTCTACTTTCATTTAAGTTCATTGCTTAAGACATAATGACGAGAAGTATTCGAGAAAAAAATTAACGCGAAACTACTTGGCGCCTATTGTTATTAACTTTTATCTGTTAACTGAACATGTTCACTGCGACTTTTGAACTTTTTCAAGTGATCGCTTAGATGTTATTTAGGATTTAATGTCCTGATGGTTAAAGACGGAAAAGAAAAAATAAATTCGAAAATATTACAAAACGCAGTGTTTAGGGCCAGTTTTTTGGCTACAAACAGTTTTTAAAAACACATCATTTCCAGTGATCGAAATGGTTTAACAACGAATATATAATAAGTGCAGGATAAAATCATGCGTCTATGTTACAATTGCTAGATTATTTTTGATCATTTTCTACGTCCATAAGTATGTTTTTATAATTAACAAACACAATATAAATAATAACACAACATAACAAAATAAGTAGGTAACACAGGTTTAATTAGATAATTGTCTGAAAAAACTTTTTTGTTCGGATCGATATCACTTTACAAAAGTTATCCGGGCATGAATCATAGGGCGGGTCATCCTCTGCTAGCTGCAGTCGGGTGGTCTGTATCTATCGTTATCAATCACCAGTGTGGATCGGACCCCGTCCAAGAGGCCCCCATGCTCTCATGGACATTATTCTGCGTCAGCCATCCGTGTCGAGGGTACAAGAGGCGACTCTTTCTGTGGGCAGTGGTGAATCATACATGACTAACAGATCGCTCTTGATACAGATCTCATCTCCTTGGAGATCCCGGCCGGCCGTTCGCAAAAACAACCACTGGGGGAACGCCGTCATTTCCCATGGATGTCGAGCAAATTCAATTCTGACAGCCGTTTCAAGCTGTATTGAAACCCTTGTAAACTAGTTTTGTTTCCCCTTATATAACATATTATGGACTGGATTAAGTACCTAAAACAAAAGACAGACGCCGTAGTTCGGGCCGATGTCTTCTCTTCGGTGAAAAAATCAACTCAGTATATTTCACAAAAAATTTGTTTTATTGCTAAACCACTTCGGTCACTGAACTTCAATGGGAAATATTTAATGCCGGCCTCCCAAGCTAGATTTTTCCTGCGTTACCTTAAAGTGTCCTCAACCACGAAGAAACATTAAATGATTAAGAGGTTTTTTTTGGAGAACGGCTGATAAAATAGATTTGTTTGGTATTCATCAAATTTATCCAATGGACAACGTTTCGAAAATTCAGCGTGTCTGCATCAGGTCTTTGTTTTGAGTTCTATGGCAGCTCTCCAATTTGTCTTTTACAGTTCCATCCCCTTCCATCACATGAAAAACCTTTTACGGCATTAGGATACTTTAAATAAATTACTTCCCAGATGATCTTTGTTTAATTTTTTTCCCTTAATAATTTTGTTTTTGTTTTTAGTTATTGAGAGGTTTAGTTAGTTATTGATCGGTAAGAGGAAAATAACTTTCTTTTTCTAACCTCATTAACTTTTAGTAAATATACATGTTGATGAATGAGTTGAAGTATTGTTCGGGATATAGGCTTAGGATGATAAAAGAGAGTTGCTAGGTTTTGATCAAATTTATTAATGGACAATGTTTCGACAAATTAGTGTGTCTGCATCAGGTATTTGTTTTGAGTTCTATGGCAGTTCTCCAATTTGTCTTATACAGTTCCATCCCCTTCCGTCACGTGAAAAATCTTTTAGGCCATTATGATAAATAAATGACTCCCCAGATGATCTTTGTTTAAGTTATTTTCCATTAATAGTATTTTTTTTTTTTCTTTTTAGTTATTGACAGGTGTAAGGGAAATATCTTTCTTTTTCTAGCCTCATTAACATCTTTTAGTGAATATTACTTTAAGTTGATGAATGAGTTGAAGGATTTCTCGGGATATAGGGTTAGACGTTAATGACATGAAAATATGCCCATTGATAAATTTAATGAAAACCTACTCATTCGTCAACCTAAGTCGATCTCCCTGCGAACTGATGTACTCAACTGCAACTTTTATGTTAACTTTTCAACCACTTCCCTTTAGTTGGTTTTTTACTCATTGCTCCCTCGGCGGTCCTCGCTCCTGTAACCGTGGAAACAGCGGAACGGAAATCGGCTGATCCCTTTTCTCCGGTTCTGTCAGGCCAGGCGCCTGCCCGCCTTGGCTCGGCTTACATGATCCCGCAATGTTTACAGCTAGCTACAGCCGGCTAGATGAAGCAGATCAGATTATCCAACCGCTATTGTTCCAACATTAAGGGAGAAAGCTCCAATCTAGGGCAATGAGCTTCATAGGACGCACCCCTTACTAACCGAACCCGCTAGCAATTGTCCCCGTTCGGTTACGGATATTTGTTGCCGAGCACGAAGCCCTACTTTCAAACAGTTGTGCATTATAATACATAACATCAACCTATAAAAAATACCATAATGAAATTTGGCACATACATTCTAATAACATGTACATGTAAAATCGTTTTTATGTTTGAAAAAAAAAATAACTTTTTGGAAATTTGATGACTGGTTTGGTAAGAACATAACCAATTAAAACCTTTGACATTTTGAAAATAATGGCATTACTTTTAGCTTTCTAGGACGAATATTTTTGGAGGTTCGTTTTAAAACGTGTCAAAAAACTGTAGATTTTTTTTATTTTTAATTTATAACTCAAAAACTTAAAACGGTAAAAACTATTGGTATCTGAGACTTCAAGTTCTAGGCCATTGGTTGATTTGATATGAATATTTATGTTCTTTGTGCAATATGTTTTATATGTTCCATAGTGTATGTATATGATAATCCGTGTAGTATATGATCCTGCCGAGAATTTCATATTACATTCATTTAAAACACTTCAAAATTTGGTGTTTTTATGTGTTGGTTAAAATTATATAAAAATTCGTTACCGTTCGGCTAATCTATAGGCTTTCTCTAGACACCGCTCCGAAGCTATTTTGAGTTCTGGCTAAAGAAACATTAAAAAAGTAGTTACAAAAAAAAGTCAACGGTATTTAAAAAAAATTCAAGACTCAACTATTGAAATCGGGTCATTATTATGTTCCAGTTAAGTTTGAAATATACTAAAATACAATAATTTGACAACGGTTGTAAATAAAATTTAGACGGTAAAAATTAAAAAAAAATAAAGTCCAGGCTACTGGTCGATGTATCAACTAGTTCATAGGAAAAATCAAAAACACGAGAGAGGACTAACAGATAACTGGAAGATGGTTAATTGCAGACAGGCAGCGTGGTGTCGGATAACGGGGGGGGGGGGGTTCAACTGTCAGTTCGCGTTATCCAGGCTGAACAAGTATCCAGTGTCTTGCCGAATGACAGTGCAATTAACCTTTATGGCTCCCAAATTTTTTTTATAGCTGAAATGAATTTCTTTTCGCGTTAGTCGGTAATGGTGTTGCACAAGATGAAATAAATTCTGTCCCCTCTCTCTACCGAACGGAGGTCCTTCCATTTTTATATCTTTATAGGTTAATTGGGGTTCAATTCGGTCGATGACTGTTTCCTCAGTCATAGTTATAAATAATTAATTACTAGCCGCGAGTAAAAAATAGTTATCGCCCTACGATAACCTCTTCGCACGCGTTTCTATTTTTTATTTTTTTTTTCCTCTAAACCCCTTGAATTTTTACAATGAAAAATAAGAATAAGATAATTTGCAATTTTTTCCTCATTCTGCTATGCGCAGATGCATTTGAAGGAAGTCGGGTTACTCAACAATACAGGTGAGCTTTATCAGGAGCGACCGAGGGACCACCCTGGCTGGCTCCTGTCTCTCTCTTGAACGGAAAAAAGTTGCCGACTCTGCCTTACCTGGGCAGCACAACCTGGCCGACAGGCTGTCAATTAAAAAAACAAAAAAAAATAAAAGTAAGACAAATAAAACGAATGAGAAGAAAAATTAAAAGAAACGTTGACTCCTTGGCCTCCAGACAAGTCTCTCTCTGGTCTGCCTCACTGTTCCAGCAATTACTATCATTCCACGTAATTATTATCTTAATGGGTTTCTCATTCTCCATTAAAACGTAATCATCATAAACAACATACTTTATAGTGCAATAAAGATCGATGATTGTATTCCTTCTTTTGTTATATATCTATGTATAAAAAATTGCGTCTTTAGTTTTTTTTTAAACATTTTTATTGAATATTTATTGAAAAAGATCGCATTTCGGGCAAGAATAGTTGTTTTAGTTTGTAAAACTCAGTGGAAATGCGTTAATACTTTATTTCATTCCTTAAAAAACCCCGGTCCCTTTGTGTAAGTCCTGGTTGTAGAGATTTAAATTTAAGAAGTAAAAAATCCTGTCTCTCCAGAAACTAGTCAGTTTTGGCAAAGGATTTTCGATAGATAAAACAACTAGATGTATAATTTAAAATAGTATTTATGGAATTTAAAGTTAAAATCCGCACATCCTTTTAATATGCATGTGTAAGTAAATAAATACTCAACAATTAAAATTTTAATCAATTGATGGATTTACCTTTCATACTCGTTGTAAATAAAAATAGAAAGTAATGAAAATATCACAGAAGGGTTTTTAATTTTACATGGGACTCCCTTTAGTGAAAGGCACCCATCAATCCAAAATAATTTTCCTTTTATTTTTCCCACATCTTATTTTTATAAGTTTGAGAGCTATGAAAAAAAAAAAATTTTACTGGTCCCCTGGTTTAGCAGGTGAGGGGAGTCAATATTTTGTTTTTTGAAACCTTGGTCTCTGAAAATCAGTAATCTCAAGCACAGACGGCATTTGATGATTTGTAACCTTACCTTTTGAATCATTTTGAAACTATTTTTGCGTACTGTCATTAATATGCCCTTAACCGTAAGTGAAAAATCAGTTCTCTAAATCTTCATCCAATTGGCTCAAAGCAAAGATTCGAGAAATCTTCAATTTAACCTATATGCCATTTTAATCATCAGATATACAAATGTGAACCGTAATTTTAATTTTTAATATTTTATTTCAATTTGTAAATAATTTTTTTTTGTATTGAGTAGGTTTTTATTTATTTTTCCTACTATTTGAAAATTTTGTAAATATATTATTATGTTGTAGCCATAGACAATAACACGCAAACGATTCCATATCATGAAAATACAATACGTAATTCAATTTTAATTGTAAATTAAAACGTAAATATGTTTTTTTATTTCTCAGACTAACATATATTTTTTTAGGCCCATAAAACTGTTTTTATGGTATCGACGGTTTTGATGGCTGATTTCAATGACTGTGTTATAGATTTCAGCGAATTTCCACTGAGTAGTCGAGGAAGCTGTGCGAAAAAAGCTGGTGAGAGTCAGCAGTTGGTTAGATACCCTCGTTGAGCTGACAGGTGGTTTATTAGTCTTGGGACATTTCCGACAGTGCGAAGGCGTGCCCCCACCTCTGCTGTCTCATAGCACACGGGCCCAACGCCTTAACCCACAACATAGTCTCTTATTGCCTTCTATTCCTGTTGTAAATTTTAATGTTTAACAAGTACGTGAGCTATAAAATTTGAAAAAAACAACAAAACATAAACATTTTATGAAGTATACTTAGTATACTAAGTAGTGTGCCCTTTATTATTGTCCAAGAAAGTCCCTGGCCGTGAGGGCGTTATTTCACATGCAACCATTTGCGTAAATAAATTTAAAGAATAATGGTATTATTTATTAGCAGTATTAAGCATGGTATTATTTATTCATAAAAGTAAAAGGTAAAGCTAAAAAGACAAGAAGTAAACAGAGTTTTGGACAACTGTAAAGACTACTTCGAAGGACATCCCATCTCTCAATAGAAAATAAATTAATAATCTACAAAGTTATAGTAAAGTCAATCTGGACATACGGAATATAGCCATGGGGGACATCGTCGAAAATCAAACGTATCCAATTCTTACAATCGAAAGTCCTAAGAACAATAGTCAATAACCCTTAGTACGTCAGCAACAAACCCCTTCAAAACGATTTTAATATACTCTGCATTCTTGAACTCATCCCTTCCAAGTTTATGAAATTCCATCGAAACCTATCCAACCACCCTAATACCCTAGCACAGTCATTGCACTGCGCCACTCATCCCTATAATCTTCCTTGGAGACTAAAATGGCAGTGGCCTCGTGACCTGCTGTAAATACGTGACAGTGGGAGTCCTGACAATGACCAGTTTCTCCAATCATGTCCTGAGCGTCTGTGGCTCTCTTAACTTAATGCAGCTATGTATGTGATGCAAACTTCAAGGTGATAAGTTTCACCTTAGGATGATTCAACACCGGTTAGACTAGTTATGGATTTACATGTCGGCTCTCTTTGCTTGAAAAGGGTAGAAGCTTGTTTGTCCTGTAGTAGGTGTTCGGAGGGTTGTAGGACTTCATGCCTGGAGTAGAGTTAAGGCGGACGATTCACGTGCTGGCCTACGGGGAGCTTATTGCCAAATGATTATTTATGTGTTTCATGCCAAGCCATTGCTGGGATAAGGGGCTTGGCACGTTAACTAAAAGAATGGTAAACCGGTTGATCGTACAATGCTAATTTGCCAAATTATAGCGTTAAAAATGACATTGATACGAAATTAAAAAGTTATAATATTTTACCCATGTTTAAGCAGACATCAAAGATTACCTATTTATTAATATATACCATATTTACCTGTAATTAATGCCAGGTTTTGTTCTGTTTCAGGCTGCCCTAGTTCTGATCTGCTGTTGAC
This sequence comes from Acanthosoma haemorrhoidale, assembly GCA_930367205.1. Lineage (NCBI taxonomy): Eukaryota > Metazoa > Arthropoda > Insecta > Hemiptera > Acanthosomatidae > Acanthosoma > Acanthosoma haemorrhoidale. Next base: position 79,573,243 of record OV884009.1, on the reverse strand, counting down.
CAACCTCGAGGTAAGACAAATATTATTTAATTAAAACATGAGTACTAGTTTAAATAGATATGAAGCATTATTTTTTTTAGTAAATACTTTATTTTATTTATCAGTCAAACGCCTAATACAGAGTCCGGCTGATATGAGACAATTTCTTGACGTACAGTGGTACAGCATTCGATATGACATTCTATATACTATGTGTTTAATTTACCTAAAACAAAACAGACCTAATAATCTATAAATAACTACGACATATTAAAGATATAATTAGTGGCAGATATTAGAAATAAATAGGAAATTATAAATCTCCAATAAATATATTATAAATTAATAAGGCTACAATAGTTAAACATAGCATAACAGTACCTCAACACACCTGAATATATAGTAGATAAAAAATAATCAATATCACATCCGATAATTAAATACTCCTGAGCTTCCCTAAAAAATCCCTATCCTAAAACCGAGAGGACACTGTAACATACTTCGTAGGGATGAAAGCCTTAGTATTTAAACTGTTCATTTAACCAGGAAAGTTTGTGATTGGTATCAATTGGCAGATATGTTTGTAAACAAATTAAAAAAAAATACTACAGACTTTCGACTCACCAATCGATCGTAATTGTTTCTGAAAATATGACAACACATTTCTTTGTGATGAAAGGCTCTGCGGAAATGTAAACTTCGTGTCTAATCACTTCCGCGAAGAGAATAACAAACATCGTATGGATCTGTTCTCGCTTTGAAGATCAATAATTCGTTTTTTGTCTGATGTCTGATGTACGTTCAACGTTAACGTTATTTTTTTGTTGAAATACATTAACGTTAGGTGGGGCAAAAAAAATTAATCGTGAAAAGAAAAAAGTCGGGCCCGTTTCGCCAAATTCTAAGATGCCTTCATATCCCAGAAGCTATACAAGATCTAAAGTTTTGATCAATGTCTGACGAAAGTGACTCAGAGAATCTGGCCCAAAATTAATTTTTTTCTACGACTGTCTACTTCCCTGATTTTTTTTTTGTATTTATAACAAATAATGCAAGTTACTGAACAAAATTTTTTTAGATCTCCCGGTAATTTCAAAGATATTCCCAGAAATATGGTTTTGAGAGCCAACGGTAGAAATTGCGTATTTAATAGGTTAGGTTTTGGTCAATATTTTAGATATTCCGGTTTCAATCAATTTTATTAAGATAAAATTACAATCTGCCTTTTATTAGGCAATGAGTAATTGAGATAAATGTTATCATTCATACCATATTTACAATTCATCATTCACTCGCTCATTCATACAATATTTACAAACAGCCCAGAGGCCCCCCAAGTCCACAAGGTTGTCACCTCCCTCGCATGCGAAGGAGGAAGCGGAGTCTTGGGGAGTCTTCCACGCTTCTACACTCCGCGTCACTGGATAAGAGCCAGCGGAGGCTGACCAAGAGCGCGAGAGCCACAGACGCTCAGGACATGATTAGAGAAACTGGCCATTGCCAGAACTCCCACTATCACTTAGTTATAGCAGGTCACGAGACCACTGCCGTTTTAATCTCCGAAAAGGATTATAGGGGTGAGTGGTGCAGTGCAATGACTGTGCTAAGGAATTAGGGTGGTTGGATAGGTTACTATGGAATTTTATGAACTTGGAAGGGATGAGTTCAAGAATATAGGGTATATTCAGATCATTGTGAAGGGTTTTGTTGCTGACGAAAATTTTAGATATTAACAATATTTTTTGAACCGGTGATTTTCAGTGAACGAAATGGTTTTACATATGTTCGATTGATTTGATCAAAAGTATTTTACTTTTATCCCACAGTTAGGAAACCGATTCAGATAATCCGTGCCAAAATTGCCCGTATATTGATTTTCTCCCTTCAATATTTACTTCCCTGATTTTGTTTCTATTCATTCCCAAAAATATTTCGGTCCACGGGGAATTATGGCGAAGCAGCTGATCCACGGATCAACTAGAAAGTAAAGTCTACGATTCTTATTTCTATTCATGAATGAAAGGCGAAACTTCGTGTTTGTAATATGTTGTAACTTCCTGTGGACAGGCTGTTAAACACAACAATGCTAGTAGCGCTTCTCAAATACGTGACTGTGGAGTTAACGCTGATGGAACGAAGCCAAAGTTTACGATCGAGTCGTCGATGACTGTAAAAAAAAAACCTTAGGGATTTGAAACCTAAAACCACTAAAAGTTCTAGACGGGCGGTTAAACGCAGGTTATAGTTTCACAGGACGTTAGGCCCTCATAAAAATGACTCATTCAAAAAATGAATTACTAAGGGAAGAATGGTTCGCTCAATTTTAGTGGTATTTTACGTCCGCAATGAAATATAAGGGGGTGATTAGGCCTCCACGGAATTTCATTTTTTATTGGATTTTTTTTAAAACTATTTTATAAATATTGTTAACCTTGTGGGGGTTTTGTAGCCTGGCGGTGACGACATAGAGTTGCCTAAAGAGCCTTTTAAACAGAAATAATTTGTGGCTGCTAGGAACTATTGTTTACAATGTCTACCGGAAACTATGAGCTGGGGTTATTGCTGAGCCCGAAGAGTGAGGATCTACTCACTACTCTGTCTGTAAGTTCTACGATTTCGGTCGCAGAATGATTTAATCGTCCTGAAATTCCAAAGGTATATTATACCACGCAGTTCTTTTAGTTATTGATGTTTTATCTTTATTTTGTGAAAAATCGAGTTTTAGCGACTGTGGTAACAATGTTTGTAACAGCGGTTGAACCTCCAGAAATAATGAACATGTGACCGTGTTGTTACGCTCGTAAACTTAGTTATATATAATAAAGTTATATTAATGACTGGAGACTTAATTTATAAACCATAAATACAAAAGCGACCGAGATGGTTTCAAAAAATGAAATGATTAATTTTCAATGAAAATACCTCGTGGTGTAACTCCATGTCAAGTTAGATTGTATAAATATTGTTTCTTCGTCTTTCATTTCGGTTATATATATATATTTTTAAAAAATACGATGTAGTTTACAATCTACCTAATAAAACTTTTAAATAATGATAATATGTATTTAATATGAAGTTCCATCGTGTATTATTTTTTAAAAAGGTTTTTTTAATATATTGGATATGCATACATATAAAAATATATATTTAATGAAATAGTATGCGGACCAGAAGCTCATATAGCCCTCTGGGAACATGTCCTTATTGTTCAACTCAACCAAACAAGAACATGTAACTAACTCCATGTTTGTCCGCACAAAACAAGCATTCAACGCTAATTGGACAGTTCAAAATAGTCTATCTGCGTATTTTAACCCGAATGTATATTTAAAAGATATTTTTTAGCTAACTGAGATTAATTAGCATCAGAGACGGGACGGTATCCAGGCCTCTGATCCAGATTACCTACGTCAGTTTCTCTTATGTACTTCTTTGGATGATAGTGAAGAGTCGTAATTTCGTACCATAAACACTTCTGTGCGGTTCGTTAAACCATTAAGGTCCAGAATAGTTTTTTTTTCATATCCCCTTGTTATCGAAAATTGTGGATTTCAATATAGATTCTATATAAATGAATCTATTTACAATAGGTACAATAGGTACAATAGGTCCTGTAGCTTGAATACGCTTTATAAAATTTTGTACTGTGATTTGCGATTTTCTTACCCAACAACGTAGTTACATCTTAACCTAATTTTCCCCGACAGTCTGTTGCCTACGATGCCGGAAAAGTGGTAGGGTCGTAGTGTTAAACACTGGGTTTGTGCGGTGCAGCAAAGAGTCAAAAAACTTAATGTATCTCAGGTGGATGAACTCACCCACCGACGGCACACCGGGTGCAGGTCGGTGTTCTTTGCAGGCTATGTCCAAAGTGAGCTATGATTTTGCGTCTTTAATGTCCACTTACCAAGGAGGAAGTAGCCGAAACTGGGCAACTTTTTTCACGTGAATGTTTTTTTTTTTTTTTCCATTAACCCAGATACTCTATAAATAATTTTTTTTTTTTAAATTGAAATTTATATAAAATTTCATAGTTGAGCAGTGATTGGCTCCCTTTACTGCATATATGCATCTTAAGCAGTTTCTGAAACAAATATTATTTTTTGATTAATGCTAAAAGTTATTTAAAGGAAAATTGGGTGATGGGGCTCACCTTCGGACTACATTAGGAACTTACAAACTATCCTAAAACTAATCTTACATACTAACTTAAAACTAAAGCGTTTCTGCCTTGATTGCCTTCTGCCATTGGTGAAGAAACGGGGGAAATCCTGGACATGTATTGCAGTGAATCAAAGAACTTGATATATCTACGGGGAATGAATTCATCAGGGTTAAATGTAGTATTTCGGACCACTTTCATGAGTGTTCCGTTTTGAAATTTTTGTAGTCCCTTCAGTCAGATGACTAAAAAGCAGTGCACCGTACAGCAGAGCACGCTAATCCTCGCACACTTCTAGTCGTTATATTTTCACCTAGAACTAATCAGCGTATATTCGGCAATGAATGAAGGACCAGGGAAGTGACGCCTTTCACGAAATGCTAACATTTAAGCAGAGGGACATGATCAAGCGTTCACTTTTACATTGAGCCGTCTGTCAGGCACATTTGCTCTACCTGCCGGAACTCACCAGTTCTAGCAAAGCGAGAAAAAAATGGACAAAGAGAGTCGAAGAAAAGATGGAAAGTGCTGCTATGGAAAGACAAAGAAACCGATTCGTTGACAATCCCCTTCCCCTGTCTCCTGTTTTCTAACTGTGTTTTTTTTTTTTTTTTTTTTTCCGTCGTTGCTTGTTATAGTGCAATAACGCAATAACTATTGTACTGATAACTAAGCGAAACATATTCCTTTAGTAAGAAATAAACGATATATTCTGCCGAATACCGTACTCATATTGTCTGAGCTATACTTTTTATTAATTTAATTCATTCTGGTTCGAAACTAAAAAAAGTAGCTTTAGGAGGAAGTAAAGTTTCCTTATCTTTATATGTCTTTCTTAACTTTGTTTCCGGCCTGGTATTGGTCCATCCTCAGGAAATATATAATTTTTTATTTGGAACGACACAGCAAATGTTCAAGGATGGACTAATGACAGTCCGAAACGTCGCAACATGTGATTGATTAATAATTTGGCATAACTTTTTTTTAGAATAAAATCTTTATTGTGATAAAATTACAATCTGCCTTATTGTAATTGCGATTAGTGTTCTCCTTCATACCATACTTACAATTATTCATTCACTCCCTCATTCATATAGTATTTACAAAGAGGCCAGAGACCTCCCGAATCCACATGGTTGTCACCTCCTTCGAAAGAAGAAGCGGATTCTTCGGAAGTCCCCAACGCTCCTGATCGATTAATAAAAGATTGAGAAGGATATTATGGACCTTTTTCAAAAGGTTATCAACTTTCAAGAGTATGTATTAATTCATCTTCGTTTTTCTGAATGTGTTATTTTCCGACTATGAATTGACCGGACTTCGTCTTCAGTGACAGGCTTTGATTCGAATCCTGCTTGCTCAATTCCTTCAGCCTGAAGACCTGAGGTTTTTACGCTTTATTATTTATTATTCATCGTGTGATAATTCTCTTTTAATAGCCAGAAGGTCCTGATTTTTTTTTTTTTCTACCCATCTATCAAAATAAAATTATTCAAAATACAGTTTTGGATGTTGAACACTCCTCGTGTAGGCTTCAGTGATTATCGAATATTTGTCAGCGGCTAGTCACTAACCGATGACATAGTCCTGCGCCTCTTGTCGCGGCGCGCCGGGGCGTGCGCTGGGCACGCAAAAACATGGAGACGGTGCAACTGCTAATGGACAAAGTGCCGATAAATAAGTGACGGGCGACCTCCCCTAATCGAATCAATCTCACAGCCGATCTCGACAGATTAGGTCACTTAGGCAGTGGCTCCGGGTGCTATCCATGTGGCTCTGACTTAACCTGGCCTAGCAGTCCATCCTGCCAGCGGAAATCCTGACTCCATAGTCTTAAAAAAAATATAGTTCATCTGTCAAGTTGATACGTGAATATATATATATATAATAACGTAATTATAAGAAAAACATCGTTTCCGCTTATCATCAAGTGTCGAAATGCGGCTTCGTATTATTTTGAAAAAAACAAATCCTAAACATTACGTCTCGTTCCATTTTATTCTTTTTTTGTTTAATTTTGGCTAACAAATTATGAAATTAAATTGATTTTATAAAACAATTAAATTAAATTTATTTTATAAAACCAACAACAAAAAAAAAGAAAACAGTGTAAATTGCCAACACGAAAAAAAAAAAAAATTAACTGGATACCAGTAAAGGAATTCACAGAGGAAACAGTAACCGTAGATTTTTTTTACAAACGATATTTTTTTTAATTTATATATTTTTTCCTAAATGAAAATTTAGTGGTGCATCGATGAGGTGCGAAAATGTTTTTTTTAACCTAGATGGATTAAAAGAAGATTATTGTAATATGCAAATATTGCAAATAAATTGATTTGAATTTGAAAAGAAATATTAAAAAATAAGCTAAAAAGCATAGTAGTATGCATAAAATAGTAGTTTCCAAGCTTGCAAGTGTCTGTACAGTGAAAAGGTGTTAAAATAGGAAGGTATTTTAAGTATGTAAGGATGAAGTATAACTGATATTAAGAGGTAGAGAATTCCAGCGAGTGGTGGAACGAAGAATGAAGCGGTCGAATCCTGCAGTGGGAAGGTGTGAAAGATAAGAAAAACCGGGAATAGAGTGAGGATTTAAACTGTAGGATATTGTAAATATAAGGGGGGTTATGCCGGTGAATAGTTCGGGAATGGTGTGAACCAAGGAAGTACTGTCTACGGAAGGGGGGGGGGGGAGTTTTACGTTACTCTACACCAACTTCATGTAATATATAAGATGACTGTGTTTCCCTTCGCGTATTTACGCTTCATTCATTGACAAATGTCAACTAGAGAGTTGTGGACAAGGAGCTGTAGTTCTACGGGAAGGTGTGGTAAATATGGAATTTTATTACGTTTAATTTTATTTTAGAACACTTTAAGATCTCTTATTTTTAGCAGAAACCAGCATATTTCAAGTTGTGTGAATTATAATTCTCTTAAATTTCATAAAGATCGGATTTCGCGACAGCTACTATGTACATTGATGAATAAGTACGATCGCCGCTTACCTGAACGAAGGTAAAACCTCTTCCTTCGGGCTTGGGAAAATATATATGTGACTGTCGGATCGCCACTTTCGTGAGGAGTGAGACTCGAAACCTGCGCAGGACTCTGACCCCGACCCCAGTGGTCGCCAGATCTGACCGGAAACGGCAGTTATAGAACCCTATTAAGCGGACAGCCATTTCGCCTCCTTCAATCAAACGTCCTCCAAGCTAATGCTGCCTACAATCATATTCCTTGGCCACTGTTCAAACGGAGTATTTCTAAGCGGCTTCTTCAATCTCTTAATAGTAATTGGACATTAATAAAAATTAATGGGATCATTAAATGTTAAATAGCGAGCCCGAATTGAGATTCGGTTTGGCTGTCCCTCTGTCGGTCTGCATTCTCTGGCCATAAAATCGATCTGGAACATTAAACATTAAAACCCCCGTTACGTTTAGGGAGTAACGTTTTTCTTAAGAAGTATGTGAAAAGTTATAAGATTTAAAGCTCTAATTGATCCATATGTCCAATACATCATAGCGTTCTGTAGCCAATTTTAAAAGGTTTTATTTATTGGTATTATCTTAGAAGAAAAAAAAGTTTGAAGCCTCTCCTAATATATTATTAGGATATATAGGATGGAATATATGAGTTATCATCAATCGCCATTTCGCCTATTCACGCATCCTCAGGACTACAGCTTAGAACAAGGTACATACATGTACATATTTAGAATTTAATTATACAAAACATACAAAAACACTTAATTTAATAAATAATAAGATTTGAAACAGTTAAAGGAGTATAACAATACGCCTGTGATCTTTCATTTTTTGTTAACCCTAACCATCCTTGATCACCTTACTTGGAAAATAATATCACATTAAAAAGTAACTCTTATTAAACTAAGTAAAACAACAAATAAACTACAATAAGTAGATAAAAACTCACCTAAATAATTCAAAATGCAAAACATAATTTGCATATTTTACCAGAAAAACAAACATTATTATTAACTAATAGCTAATTAACATTAGACGACAAACAGTACTTATCATAAATAATAGCAATAAATTTCTTCAAATATTTCTTTTATGGTAATATTTGATTTTTTTAATTGATTAAATGTTGAATTTTCAGTGACCGATATAGTTCAACAAATAAACAATGAAAGAAAAAATATGGCACGAAATAAACTCGAATCCGGGACCTCCTCGCATCTTTTGTCCGGGGGCTCTGCCATTTGAGCTACCCTGCACGAGAAAACGATTTTCTCAATATGAATCTTCTTAGGCTACGATCTCCCAGTGATTGCTAACAAATGATTATTAATAGTAGTAAGAACTATACCACAACAAAAATGACTAAAGTACAATTTAGTTCATAAAAAAAAATAATCAATGTTATACATATGTCGAACATGTACAATAGTTCCTCTTTCTTAAACGAAACTAGAATTGCAATTCACACGCTTTTCTTGTTAACGGTCGTCCTTTTAATTATGCAATTCCTTGGCAATTATAAAGCTGTATTTAATCACCCGTTTTTTATTTCATTTCAGAATAAATTAATATTTATTCCCTTTGTAACATTCCTTTCACAACCTATATAGATCCCTTTCTTTACGTAATTTAACACCTTATGTAACGATCGTTAGATGCTCAATAAATACAACCTTAGGTAACGCCTTTTTTCCTTGTATTAATAATAAGTGTATTCCTCAAAAATAGAATTAGGTCATATTGTTGTATAGGTTATATTTGTATTGCCAAACTCCAATTATTAACTTTCAATGGAATACCTTAAGCAGAGAAAATTTTAGGTAGAAATATTCTGCAAACAATTTTGACCTTATTGGTCGATGGTACAAATTAATGGTAGGATTACCAATCTCCAAAATGGAGGATCCGAGCAGGTATTGTCGCGAGCAAATGTTCTAATGTTGAGAGAACGAATCTCAGGTCCTAGAGATGATCAGAGAGTCATAAAGAGGCCGTACACAACGCAACCGCAATTAAAATGACAAGGGAGGAGATCAAGAGTCGGCGGGTTCAGTTAAATTGATGCTGTACCTTGTATGCCTAACTGGATGTTTGTTCTTGGAAGAGAGCGCGGACTGACCCGTTAGGTTTCGATGTGGGGATTGAGTGAGCACAGGCATTGATCAGTGGCACTTGCTTGAGTCCCTTGTACCCGAGCTGCATCCGGGCACTCTCCGCAAACCGGTCTGCCCGCGATCCGGAGATAGCCGAAGCTTGGACTGGTGTAACAACGTCATTTCATTAGTGGGATCCCGTCGCCGATAATGCGGGCTTGAACCCACGCCGAGCTTTCAACACCTGCAGCATCCAGTTGAAACACTTGCCGGACGGAAGGGAGGTTTCGGTGAGTCCACAGCTTATTCAAACTATATCCGTGACACTAAACTTCATGATTATAGTTCAGAGTAGTTGTAGGTGCAGTTACTGCCGTATCCACTACTTCTTTATTCTCAAATAGCTCCTCTAGATTCAAAAGTAGCTACTCATTTATCCTCACGAGGCTTAGTGGACCCCAACCTGATTTCCTCCTCCCCTCAAATCTATAGGGGAGCCGGGGATCGAATAAGGGTTAGAATTCAAGATATAGAAGTCAGAATTCAGCAGTATAACCACGAGAATGGTTCCACAGAGGTTCAACTGACAAGAGTTTATGTGTGCTTCAATTGAATGTGATACAATTCACTGTTACCAAATTAACTATAGATAATATCATAAAAAGTGTAAAAGATGACTTATTTCATTTTTCCTTGAATGATGTCTTAAGTCTAAATCAAGTCAAGCTCGATACATTTGTAAGTTACGGTTACGAAAAAACTTTATTGACAGTTTCTATCTTATATAAGTTATCTACAGCACCAACAAATAATACATATGATTATCATTGATACGTCATTATTTTTCATAAGATTGCCTGTATGTTCAGCATATTTCAGGCATGGTGCAATCTAAATGATTTGTTTTTGACAGTTTTAATCACTTTACTTATTTACGTTTCAATTTAGCTTCAACGCACACTACATGCTCAATATGTCATAAAAATATTATTGTACATGTAATATTAATAACTAAAGAAACTAAGCTAATTAAAAAAAAAAGTTTAATAAAAGTCACTTTGATGAAGGTACGAAAGGAGAATGCATAGTTCCAATACGTGTTGTCAGAACGTTTGTGTTGTTTCCACAGCTAGTATTTATCCACTGCCTCATAAATCAAACCGGTGGATTTGCGGTGATTGCTGGAGTCCGACAATCCTGGCAAGTGTAGAATTGCTTTTTAAAAGTTTGATTTGATTCGTGATAATTTATCTACTATCATACCCGCGATATTTCAAACAGTTTATCACCAGGTCAAACATCGCTGCTTATTTCGGGTGTAAGTGACGTGCTGTAATATCGGTTGTAAGATGTAGGTTGCCGAATCGGCGTTATTTTGAATATATTAAGTTATAAGTGGGATTTACGATGCACGTTGAATCGTTCACGATGATTGGCTCATTTTCACTTAGCATATTCGGGGGTTGTACTTTAATCAAGTTGTAGCTCTCCCAAAGCATTCTTGACCGATCCAATTACAACCATAGGTTTTGACTGCGTTCCGTCTGCCCGTCTGTTCGACAATAGTGTTAACAGACTAGTTTGAAAGACGAAAGGTTGTAGTCTATAAAGTTTTGTCCTTGAGATGACCATACAAACTTTATGCTTTAACAAGCTCAGGTTTGTTGTTAAGAAGGGCGTTTTAGAATTATGACGCGTTTTAGGCTCTATGATAAGTAAGCCAAAGGAACCTTCTCCCAATACTTGGAGTAAAAAATCCTTCTCATAAAATCTCAATATGGGATTTGAACAACTACTCGTACCTGAGGTTGTATGAAACATGAAAACGTAATGATCTTACGTACATTTAGGGGTCAAAGCTCAATGCGACCAACCCACGTCTAAATAAATTCACTTTCATTATATGGGTTTGAACTCAAAACCTGTTCATGTTAATACAACCTCGAAATGTTTTAGTTTTTGGTTAAAATGCGATGACGGGAAGTATGAGACAATAAATTAAATATAAAAAAAAGTTGGAATCTTTATAGAAACTTTTAAGATTTTTGTGAATATTTTAGGTATGTTTTGTTTTAACTAGGAGATTTTCAGTGAAACTATGTATCGCAAAGGATTGAAGTTTATTATTAATAACTTATGCTTGCAGTACTATTATTATAGTTTCACTCTTCGATTCATTTAAGTTGCCGCATTGATGATTTAAAATCAGTAATGCAATTGCTTCAGTTCTTTTGCGAGTCAACAATCAATGAGTATATTTGGCCACATTGAGGGATTTTGTGTACTACGGGTTCTGGGCACCTCCCCTCTCAACCCTCTCAACCCTCTCAACCCTCTCAACCCTCTCATATATTAAATGGCTCTCAGTTATGCTTTATTTGCCTGTTTCTAAACAAGAGTGAGCATGCTCGTATTTGCGGATTTTTGGTCGGTTGTATTTCGTTTCCAACCGACCGTTCCCATGGAGCGTGGTTTGGCAAGTCTCAAGTGGCCCCACCCACGTCAACACGTCATCGCCTTCATCAGTTTCATTTGTTTTGTTGGTCCGAATGAATGAGGTTTATAAATCAAGGGATAGTGATGAGGAAGCAGAATGTGCTGTAGCGGATTGTGTACTTTTGAGTGGTGAGTTTGAAGAAAACAGACGCAAAAAACGTAGGTGGATGGTGTCATTGAATTAAATTCAGAGAAGGTAATTATGATTTACCTAAATAATCATAAATTAGTAAAATAATTTTTTTTTGCTTAAAATCTTTTTAAGAATACTCATAATACGTTTTCTAAGCATCATACACCTTGTTCCTATCTTTACTATTATGCCCTTGATTTGTGGATTCCATATACATAATAGGTTATCCCTCCTAAAAATCGAAAAACTCCATTATAACTTCATGGTTCCACTTAATTACAAACTACTTGAAAACGACTTCTACAAACTCGAAACAGATCGTGGGAACAAGCCAGCTGCTTGTCATATGCCGGATGGACAAGGCTGTGACGTCGGAAGCATTTACCGACATTTCACGAAAAAGGACTAGCTCGAAACACCTTGAGCCATGACAAGTATTTACGTTTCCACGGCGCGAAACTACTGTTCGCCAAGCCATGGGTTTAGGCAACAAGACTTTGCAGTCACCCAGCGTACTGAGACAGCAGATACTCAGATCTATGGAATCCAGCAACTGCGGTTCTCACCCCAACGGCATCCGTCGACCGTGTCCACCACGTAGGTTGGGGTGTCTGGGATCGGAGGGGGAAAAATGGATCTCCTCCTGAGAGCATTGCTCCCTGCCAATCGACAGCGGAGGATCTATTCAGGGATGGCTGGTTACGGATCTGGAGGTAACCGATCGGACAATCAACTCCCGTCGACATGATTGACGGTCACTGTTCCCTAGAAATGTTTCCAAGGTACAATCATCTAAGTAGATAAATATCATAAAATTTATCGATCAAAGATATCTGCAACTATTTTTACACCAAATATTAACTTTTCCATCTTTACCTTTCATTTACTATACTTCAACGAGAATGACATAATTGTTATCCGACGTCTTTTAAGACGCTTCTGGAAAAAAGGCTGCCGGCTGCCGAAGAAATTTGTTCAGAGGGAAATGTTTGAAATACAACAGCGCTTTGGTTCAAACCCTTCAATGGGATTACCAGTTTTGAAGAGGCGCATCGATCAGGTCGCCTTTCATTCAGTTGTCAATAATGATGGGTTACTTAAGCAGGATTCGTATGTGAACATATCGGAATTAGTGGTTACAATAGGCGCTTCAAATGCCACCCTTGGTATATCATTTTTTGAAGCTATTATGCTCAATAACCTCGGAACCATAATTGAACCACCTCGGTCACTAAAAGTAGATTATTCATAAATAACTTAAACATTAATGTATGAAAATCTACTGGAGCAACATTAAGTTCCGGATTTTTATTTTGGCTCACAAAACGTCAAAGCTCTCATGGGAAAATCAAAGCTTAAAATTTAGTTAGCGGACTGGGCCATTTTCCTACACTTCCTATCAGTTTATTTCTACTGAAATCTAATTGGCATATTTAAGTTTGTAGCGGAATAAACTTCAAAATTTTTAGATTAATTGAAACATTATTTCATGTCATCACAGAAAATTCAAGCAGACTTTGACATAGATAGAAGACAGAATGAAAGTACAGCCTCTCTCATCGATTTACCGCATTCTCAGTTCACCGATGTTGGCAATAGTTACGGATAGTAGTGAAATGTGTAGATGTTAAGTAGTTGGGTGCTCGGATATTTTTGAACGACCAGGTTGATTAACGACAGTCCGTCCTTACAACTTTATAGCGCAATACCACAACACAGCTTAAGCTCATGAACTTTGATCATGTGTCACACATAATTTTATGATATTTTAAAAACCAAATAATGTGTAAGATTATGCGAACTATTATATATATATTATTAAAAAATGAAAACAATTGTTTCTAAATCTAACTATCATACCTTATTAATCCATGCAGCATACAATACTTATTACATATAACCTCAGTGGCTTCAAATAAATTTTCTCGGGAAAATCGCTTTTATGATTTTTTTCAAAACCATTTAGTTTTAATGTACCAGTCAGATATAAAAAGAAAAGTGTTTAATTTTACCGTTTGTACTAATTTTATGATAAAAAGTGTCATTGTAAATTGTTGAGAGCAGAAGAAACGTTCTTTCTTGTCGCTTTGCCAGCTGTTGGTCCTTGGAAGCTGAAGGTGGTCGTAGGAGCTCCGTGGATTGCCTTGGAATAACCATAAATTTAAATATACAGACCCTATGATTGCGAATATTTTTTTTTTTTTTTAATTTATTTATTTATTATCATCGTAAGATATAGAGATAAAATATGAAACATAGTCATCTCTGACTTATAGGATGTAAGTACATTAAAACTAAATGGTTTTGCAAAATATCATAAATGTGATTTTCCTGAGAATATGTATTTGAAGACACTCAGGTTATATGTAATAAGTGTTATAGGACGGATTAAGGTATGATAATTAGATTGAGAAAATTGTTTTCATTGTTCAATAAAAAATATATATATATATATAATTGCTCACATAATCTTACACATTCTTTGAGAATTAAAAATGTAAATTCATATTTAAGTATTTGTACAAATGTTTTGTTTATTACAGGTTTATCATACTAATGCTTACAAAAAGTTTCTAATAGCTGGAAAATCTTGTTTGTAAATTTACATATTTACAAAATAAAAATGAAATTACTCTTTAAAGCATACATTCAAACTATGTTACTATTAAAGTAGAAGTAAATAGAGTAAAAAAGAGTGGTATTTGTTAATTATTCAATAAAATATTTTTGTACTCGGCCTTGTAAACGGTATAAAATATTGTTAGTTTTCATTGTTTATTAAGAATAAATAATTATTGCGTTCGTATGATAGGTCAATCCATATCCTGGTTAAGTGCGCCATCGATTAAGTGTTGCCTTTTTCAATTTTTTTATTTCCTATTACCCCGTTTAGTTTTTTAATAGAATATGTAGACCGGAAAATAGGAAGGGTTCGGATACAAAAGCCATTGTTTCTTGAAAGCTCCTTCATCCGCTTGAGAAGGCAAGTCATTAATGACCCACTTGACAGTAATATCCTAGGGAACGGGGCGGTTTTTTATTTATTTATTTTAAATTAAATGACTACCAGAAGTGCAGGAAAGAAAAATAGAAAGCAGAGACAACCTTAAGTATTTACTTTTGAGGTAGTTGCAAGTCGTTGGTTAGTTGGCTTTAGTATTGCAGACTCTCTCCAGATTTTTATTTTTTATCTGAGACCAAATTCACTTCAGAGTTCACTTTCGGAAATATTTTCGTCAAACTTTTTGCACCGTTTAGCTGCAACCTGAAATAATGTAAAAATAAATTTGTTTCAAGTTTTAAAATTGGCTATTTGGGCTTGTTTATTTTTTGATGTTCCAGGTTAAGTTGTGCGTTTTGTTGATCCCGACGCTCCAATTAAAATGCTGCCTCAATGGCCTCATATACGCACTGTAGTGATTTTGTTTTAATCAGCTAACTAAAAATAGATAATAAGATGATTTTATGATAATTAAATGTATATATAATTAATATATTGAATTTAAATAATTTCAAATTATCCATTAAGAGTAAAGAGCCAGCCTGATAAGCTTTAATATACTTTAATGGTAAATTTTTGTCAACCATGCAATTATTTTTTGTCTTTCTCAGAAAGTGTTGTTAACACATTATTTTTCAACAAAGTAAACTAAGACAATGTATTGTAAGCCGCTGTTATTTAAATGAGTTAAAGAGTTGGTCGGGAGATTGGCTTAGATTGATCTCTCTTTCATCAGGTCTTTGTTTTGAGTTTTCAATACATTTAAGAAAACTCAGTTAAAGCAGTCGAAATCAATTTCCCTCTCACACAAGGACGTGATCCAGTACATTCTATGTCAAAAGTTATTCCGTTAAATAAATTTTGTCTAAACTTAACAACCCAAGCCGATCTCCCGACAAAATCTAATCATTTGTGTATGGATGGATAATAGATAAAGTGGAACAGCGTAAAATTTTGAGGCATTGAGAGTTTCCAGTTTTGAAAAATCGTACTGATCCGTGGACTGGTGGCACCAGGGCCAAGTCGACTCTAAGGACCTATCGAACCGTTTATCACATAGAGGTTATTAACGATGTTCGGAAAGTCCGTTGGCCGTTCGCCACGGTAGCTCTCCGCCCGCGTAAACTTATTCTCATTCGGCCTGGGTAGATAGAGGGTGGGGGAGGGGCAACCTGCGGAACGCTAACAAACGGAGGAACTACGGCGAACAAGTCACCTGTAACACGAAATAATTACCGCTCCCTCCTACCCCTCTCTACAAAATAACCATTGACACCCAAGGAAAATATACCGCAGTGTACACTTCATGGATTGGATCGAGATTTCGCATGGTCTAGTCGCCTTTTTCAAAACCAGAAACCGTCGTATGGATAGAATAGTCTGTTGGGTTTCGATTGATGAAAAAGAGATGAAAGGTTTTGTCACAACAATAAAAATGAACTAACAGTATAAAAACCATTAGGTTTCCAGCCGTGTGTCTATTGATGTATTTGTAAGCTCAAGCTAATGAAATTTCATAGCGAGGCCATATTTGATGAAAATAAAAATAGGCTGAATAAAACAAGATTTAGATACATAGATCGAAAAAAGCCTTTATTCTATGACCTATTCCCCTATTAACAATAATTATGTAAAAAATGAAGGGCTCATATGAGGGTCTGTGCTACATATTTGCGAAATCGGGTCTTTGATTTGACAATGCTCTATACAGCTTCTCTTTCATGTTCCTTACGTCCAACATAGACCGTTCTTCCGATTATAAATCTCGTCGTTCCAGCTGTGTTAACTGACATAGCAACGAAATCTGTTGGTTTCTGAAGGAACTTAATTACCTTAAATTAAAACTTAAAGTTTAACATACACCGTTATTCGGCCGAACCCTACAAATAAAGAAAAATCAATTCTGTCCAACGAAACTAATCAAAAAATAAAATAAAGGATAAACCTCAATTAAGACATGAACAAAGTATCTTAATAGCATCCCAATAAATACATTCTGAGGCATTATGAAAATTGAAGACAGAAAAAAGTCAGTACAATACACTATTAAAATAAAATCTTCAAATGTATTTATACGAGACAACATACCAGATTAATAAACAATAATCACACAATTTGGAATGAGGAAGGTGCCATCTCATTGCACAGATCACTAGCAAGTGTCTGTCTGGATGGCGAGATATGAGAATAGACGGGTCTTGGAAGTAAGTAAGGATGCACCATGGCCGATATTAAGGGAGAGAGATTCCAGTTCTGTAGGAGGTGGTGGTTAGAAATGTCCCAGGTGTAGACTCACGATTTAAACTTTAGGATATTGTGTAAGTACAAGTGGGTCTTAAGACAGGATAGTTTGGAAAATGCAAGGACCAAGGAAGTATTGTCCAGGAAGGACATGAAGGACCACCTTACTTTACACCTAATTTATTCCGTACCTGCTAAAAATGGTTGTTTTCCATCGCGTATTTACGCTTCGCTGAGTCCGCAAATATAAACGCTGATTTAGTTCCCAGTCCCCAAGCGTCTGTCTGGAAGGTCAAGAGAAATTGGAATAAGTTTTAGGTCAGGTTTTGGAAAAGCTTAAGAATAATTTAATGTCATTCATTAAAACCTTGAGTGTCGAAGACCCTTCACTGCGCTGTTCTTCGGAGCTATTGGTTGGGTGTACGCAGCTCTTTAGAAATACATAACCGTAGGTATGAGAAGCATTGCCCAATCCTATTCCCTATAATGAAGAGTCATGTCCCCCAAAATAGTGAAAGGTGGTCGGAAAGATTGTTTTCGTCGTTGGGAAATCTCGATGACTATTGTACAATCACACCGGAGCCTCCAAAGCCCACGCTGTCCGAGGCTGCTCAAGCAAGGAGCAACTTAAAGCACAAGGTCCCTTAATACTGCAACCTGTTTTGAGTTAAGATCTGATTTTTTTTTTTAATTTTGGCTGTCTCAGTTTTTTTTACGATAAATTATAAATATATCTATATAAACAAAATAAAGGGTGTAGAAAATAAAGCAACGATATTAATTAGTTCTAGGTTTTGTTTAAATTTCTGTTCTACATATAAATAAGTGGATATTTTAGTATTATGTATTGATTGCATTTTAGCCTTGGTTTAGAAGCACTCTGGTGTCTGTAAACTACATATATATAAACGAGCCCATGTATCATTAGAAAAAAAAAATAATAAAAAAAAAAAAATCGAGAGAAACGAGCCGCTTCCGCTTAGAATTGGAATTGAAAATACTACCTATTATTTAAAGTGAAAATATTATTTCCATTGATAAATCACATTGGTCACTAAAAATAATTGTGTATAGCTAAAACATTAAAAAAAAAAAATGTTTTAAATCGTAGGGAACGACATTGGCTGATTCATATTTTTGGCTCTCAAACCTTTGAAATTCTTCTTTAGTTACCGTCTCAAGCCTCAACCATGAGCTAAAAATCAGACATTTAAATCTTGAATAGTCGAAAGAAGCCCGACTTCAATTTTTTTCTGCGCACTTGAGGTACAGTACAATGAATACATTTTAGCCTAAAAGCTAATCAGCTAATGTCGAGGTGTGTGTGGGATATGCCTTTAAAATTTAAAGATAGGTCGGATGATTTTTACAGCCATCATGTTAAAACACACGGACAGATAGTCGAAAGATGATCATATAAGTCGAAGTATAATTTAAGAAATGAAATCATATAAACAAATAAATATTAACGAACATTATATATATATTAGAAATAATACTTGGGTGTAAGCTCGCCTTACTCACTCCTGGACAGGGGCAGATCACTGAAGTCCATTCCATTATCAGGAACCCCTCTCTGATTTAATAATTTATTTTTAATAAATTGCTATATTTTATTTAAATTGTGTATTGATTAATTCTCTAATTATGTAAATCTAATTACTTATAGGCTTTCATGATGTTGTTTTTTTTATCATTCATATAAGATCTTCATTAGATAAATTACAATTTGTTTGTGGGGCATTATTAATTGGGAAGTAAGCACTCATTTAAATTGAATATTAAAGGTAAACACTTTTCGACTGTCTATTTAACTCTTTATATTTTTAAATAATTAACAATCTACTATTAGAATTAATTAATATCAGTACTGTATAACATTAAGTGCTAATTGTAGCACTAAAGTCTGTTTGACAGTCGAAAGTTCTTTTGTCAAAATATATAACTTTGTGGAGAGACAAGTCTTTTTATCTCTTAAAGATATAACTCCGTAACCAGTACTAACAGGTGGTATGTTTGAAAGTAGGGGTTTGGCAATGAGGCTTATAAAAAGGTTTTTTTAAAGCCTCGTTCTATATTCTGAAGTCTTAAATTCCTTCGTGACAGACCGGACACACTGACCGTGTCAACGGTGTTCTTCCTGTTACCGGCTCTAGACATAAAAACTACAGTGGCTTAGGTAAATGAGTGGACGCCACCTTTTTTCTAATCCGTCGTCGGTGTGACCAAAAAAGTGTTTTGTTGTCACGATTTTTTTTTGGACCCGTATCAAAAGTTCAGTGTCGCGTAGAAAGAAGAAAATATGTTCACTGTAGCCCCTTTAAAATCTCTCGTTAAAAGTAGTACAGGTGGGCATAGTTTTTTTTTAACGTCACTATCACAGGTTATTTTAGTGAGGATTGGGGAATCATTATTAAAATAAATGTGGTCTAATGTGGAAAAGTTTTTCAACCTACAAGAAACTATTTGAACACAAAAAATAATTTATCTATGAAGGTATTGATGAAAACATCAAAAAATAATACATTTACATATGTATACAGGTACTACTATATGGGCTGCTCATCAAGCATTAGTGTCTCCCAAGTATGATAAAATCACCTAAATATCAACGTTTTTGTTCAGGCATCGAATGTATGCACGAAATAGTTGTTTATAATGAATAAACTTTTATAGTATAAAAAAGAGGTGTCAATTTTATTAGATAAATGGAGTTTGATTAAAATTATGGTCCGTTTTTCCAATGACTCACCTATTGAAAATTATTTAATAAGAGACCAATCCGATTCGGTGCATACATGAAAAGTTTAATTATCTCTTTATAGGAAATAACTATCTCAGTCCTTGATCATGACTGAGGCGAGACGGCTGTTTGATGATACTGTGCCAATTAAAAAAAAACTTTGAGAAACTAAAGCTTGATGAACAAATCATAGTGCAAATATACAAAAAATAAATGTTAAAAAAACTTTTATCAAAAGTTCTACTAGTTTATTCGAACGGAAAAAGAAAGTTTCTCGCAAATAGAGGTACAACTCGTTATTTCATATTTTACGAAAAATATCAACAGTAAAATCAAACCAATTCGTATGACTATGTCAATAATTAGTGTCCATATGCCTGAATAGACTTGTAAAGGGGCCAGGCAGTTTGAAATAGAACTTAAATTGTTTTTATTGATCTTCAAGAAAATACATATTTTTACTTTTTCATAATCATTTTGTTTAAATGATAGCATTTATTATCATGATAAAATTACAATCTGCCTCATCGGGCAATAAGTATTTGTGATTAATGATCTTATTCATACCATACAGCTTCAGAGACCTCCCAAGTCCACATGGTTGTCACCTCCCTCGCATGCGAAAGAGGAAGCGGAGTCCTGGGAAGCCCCCCACGCTCCTCCGTCAGCCGCGCCATTAGATAAGAGCCAGCGGAGGCTGACCAAGAGCGCGAGAGGCCACAGACGCTCAGGACATGATTGGAGAACCTGACCATTGCCAGGACTAATAGCATTAAGAAAATTTTATTATTTTTGAAATAGTTTTCAAAAACAATTGTGTCGAAACAAGTTTTATATGCGCACTAATTAGAGAATAACCGAGGAGAAATAACTGTTTTCCTTGTGAAATTGTCTCCTATTCACATTCAGTAAATTTTTTTTTTTTGAAAAAAAAAAGAGTTACACAGACAGAGAGTTACTAGTAAACGAATTTATTATGTATAAATATGTCCATTTGTTAGTATATGTCCATGTCATTATAATTATTTATTATTAACTGGAAAGTAGGAATTCATTCATACTTGTATAAAATTCACAATCGCATCAACATTCATACAGTACGTACAAACACATGATTTATTATGATGAATAAAATAATGATTTTTCTCTCAATAAAGGGATATTTATAATAGCTTTAATGGGACCCACAAAGAGAATATAGCTCGTTAGTTCTACTGTTATTATTATCATCCAATACGTCATTGTTGTTCAAATGTATTCTTCTCAAATTCAGTCGGATTAGTTTACCAAAAACATTTCACTCCAATAAACACTGGTTACAACCCTAAATAAATGAATATATATATTTTTGTTAATGTTTCTCTTACAAGCTAATAGAGTTCATATTTTAACAAGCGTCAAAAACATTGACACAGTCAATGTGGAGTTAAAATGAGAAATTCTGATATTTCCCAACTGTAATAACACATGCCGTAAAACCAGCGACCCGGGTTTCCAACTCCGAGAGAAATTAAATTCTGTACACCTTAAGGCTTTCTATAAATTTAAAATTAAATTCTTTTTATCTCTTTATTTAGTTCATTTATCTAACTAATGAGCTCCAGTTTTTATTTATTATTTCATTTTATTTTTTTTTTAAAGGAAATACGTGAGGAAACGTGTTGAACCTTTTAATACTAGTTCTTTTAAACGACCCGTTCATATATCATATTAAAATTTATCCTGAAAAGTAAAAAAAAAATAAAAGGTATTTTGTGTTCCGTGGCCGTGAGAACTTCTTGTCATGTTCCCCTCCACAGTTTAATTCGCCTACAAAAGGCCTGAAAGTGGAAAAAAAAATTAGGTATATCCAACATATTTTTTCTCCATATAATATTTTTAATACCATCTCCATTTATTTATTTATTGGGCTCGTAAGTTAAATTCAAATAAATTATTTCCAATATTAACATAATTAAGATAATCTTAATCTAATATGCCATGCTTCTAGACTAAAAACAAAATGCTAATATCATCGCTCTTGATTATGAATAATGTCTTCTTTGAAGTTGATATTAACTTTAATTTATAATATATATAAAAAAAAATTTAGGTTCTAAAAGATACGGAGCGATCTTTTTTCATTCAACAATAGTGGCCATAAGAATAAACCATTCCATCGAAAATATTAAAAATATATTGTCAAACGCCTAGGTCACAATGTGTACGTTTCGGGTTTGATATAAGAACGGAAAGAATTTAAAAAAAAATTCGATAATACAAAATCCCTTCCCATATCTTTTAACTAATCATTTTTATCAAGTCACAGGCCAGAAGAAATGGAATATTTATGATTTTTTTCTGGTAGTCAAGGCACACAATTTCTGTGACCAAGACTTGTGAATCTGGGTTTTAAGAAACCAAAATCTTTACAAAAAATTATATATTTGGCGACTGTCAGTTGCAAGTACTTTGTCTGATTAGTGGAGGAACTGGTAAAAGTGGTTTGAAAACAAATCCAAATATTTTTACCAAAAATATCTAGTGGATTTTTCATTTCAATAAGATTTTTAAAAACGCCCCGTAATGTCACTCTTGTATTGCTATCGAAAAATTGACGTATACAAAACTTAGACAGTAGAGAAAAAACGCTTCCTAGTACTAGTAAAGAACTTTGTCCGGTAACGATAATAATTAGCCCAAAACTCGGCGCCATCTGACAACCACGTGATGAACCACCAGTCTCTTCCTGGGATGCGCAAGGGCTGTAAGATTTATCACATGCTCGCGCACACTTGCACTGCCATTATGATTAAGATCGTGTCTTACACCGCTGTTAACACGCCTGGATGTTAATTAACCGTGCGTTTCCTGTGTCAGCTGGAATGTGGGAAACGTTTTCATTCATTAATACTCCCTTGACTACTCTACTTCATTATTTTTAATTGGATTAAATATACGTTGTAATTATTATAGTTTTACTAAAATAATTATTTATATATTTTATTTTTTTGTTTGCAGGAAGCTTGACGGTGGTTTTGGCGATAAGCCGATCACTCATGTTGGATTGATGCTGACTTGATAAATGACAATAAGGTAACTTGAACTCACAAATATCAATATTCCCAAGTTAAATTGTAAAATAAAAGAAAAATCTCATTGTTTCGGAGGAAATATATTACAAGCCTAAAACACTATCCGTAATGCTAAGGCCACGATTTTTTTTGTCTTTAACGTGTCTTATTACGCTCCGACTATAAAACTAAATTTTAAACTATAAGAGAAAAGATATTGAATTTTTTTATTTTTACCTTTTTCCCCACACACTTCCCGTTAATATATTATAGCCGAAATATATTTGTTCAGCGTAATCTGAGATGGGAATATTTACTTTAAAATTTTTGATAGAATTTGTTTTGTACAATTATTTGATAATGATAATTTATTCTGAATTAAGCTAGTGGCTAGTTTTTAAACAGATTATATCATAATTTTTATATCAATTATAATAATATATAGTTTAAAAAGTTGGTTTTAATGTATGTTTGTTAAGTCCGATGACGAGTACTACAAAACGGTGTAATAATCTTAATTAGTGAACAAACCAGTCGCACACAACTACCAGCCCTCTTACGCACACACACATTCTAACCCATTACACTCCGTACTCGGTAATATGTCTGATGAGAGGGCTTGATGCGAGGCCTTGTACCTGCGATACAAAACTTAAAGCACCGGTCACACGCCACCGTGATCAGACAGTACTGTTTAGTTTGTGTAAATAATTACCCCAGTAGACGCCATGTGATTATAAGCCCATGAATCCGTCATGCGTTGTACAATGTACGGTCAACAACTGGAATGGAGGACACGAACCCTTCGTACAAAAGGGTTGAAATGAAAAGGGCCGGCCTTCTCACGACAGATGGTCGCTCAGAGGCAATCAATAGAACCACGAATAATTATCATTGAAAGGTGCTGGTCCACTGTTACAAATTCTGCAGCCCCGTGGCTAATTACCTGCACCGATCAAGCGAATCAGCCGATTATAACAATCAATTGTTTCCAATTAATTTATTCCATTCATTCGTGTTCAAGTTGAAAGCTGAGACGCGAAAACACGCTTGTTACCGAGCTATATCTCGCTGGCGAATTTTCCCTTGACGCAAGCGAATTTGAGATAATAGCTTACCGTACAATTTCCGACTCCTTGTACTGTACAACTTGTTAAAATTTTCCCGAGGGGAGAGGCTCCACTTTCAACAAGGTAACAAATACCCATCGTCCACTAGTTCGAAAGCGATATGATTCAATTTTCAAAATCTTCAATTTTAAAGGCACGCTTAAAAACACCTAGAAATACGCTGAGTAATTTTTAGATTCACAAAATAACGAAAATAATCGAAAAAAAACTAAACTTAAAAAAGTTAAGCCCGTTTCGAAAACTAAGATTACTCTATTTCCAGCTCAGAAGCTTTTTATAATTTGAAGTCCTGATACTCCTTGTTCGATTTAATATGTTTTTTATATCAATATTTTTATTATTTGAAAATGCGATTGACCGAAATGGTTGAATAAATAAAAGTATTTTTTTTTTTTTTTTTGGTTTTTAATACTTTGCAGTTTGTTTACAATCATCGAATAAACGTAGAGCCATGTAAATCTCTGAATATTTTGCCAAATTGGACGCGGTATAGATTCCGCTATTATTAATAATTATTAATTAAACCCAAACCATCATCTTGTCAAGGTAAGGGTTGTCACTTATGTCAGTGTAGAGCATACACGGATATTTGGAAGGGTGATCCTGTCAGCGAATTTTTCTTCAGCTAATAATTTCCCTGAATATTGTTTTTTTTTTACTTTATACCTTCAAAATTTGTTTATACGCACATATTACAAATAATACAATGTAGTTCTAATATCCTAATGAGCGAACACTCAGTAGTGCTTGTTTTCTTCTAGAGGACCTGTTCTTTTCCCGCCGTGTCTTCATTGTCCCTTTCATTCCTACTCGCCACACGTGTAAGTCCGATACCTAGCTTGATATACACGTCATCGACTCCTCTCCAAATCTCACCTGTTCACTCATGACCTAATAATTTTTCACTTCTTGTTTTGTTGTCAAATTGTCAAAATCGAGGGGAAATATCTGTTGGCAACCCTTTCTGATATGGGCTGTGACGAAGAGCCTGGGATTCTCTCTCTCTCTCTCTCTCTCTCTCTCTCTCTCTCTCTCTCTCTCACACACTCTCTCACTGTGTTCCCGGGAAACATTCTGCCAATAATTAAGTATTCATATTGGCTGCAATTGCTAATTATAAAAGTCCCAAGTAATCCTTCATTGGGCGTAATGGATAATTAATGCTAAATTAAATTGCCGATACCGACGGCCGTGTGGGCATAAATAAGGGTGGTGAGGGGGGGGGGACCACCCTGCCCGTCTCCGTTGTTGCTCTTAATGAACCGGTTCCCGCCGACTTTTCTACCGGCAAGGCGGCCACTTCCATACCACCACTCACAGCTAGACAATCTAAATACTATAAACGGCTGTGGTTGTTTTTTTGTCCTCCTTTGCTGCCTCCGATCTGTCACGATGCTCCGTCGAAAGCTTCAAGTAATCTAAGGAATATATCTGTACCTCGGAGGGATACAACACTAGCTCCTTTGGATTCGTCCCACATAATACAATGGACTGACGAATCAGAAGAATCAAAAAGGGTGTAATTCAACGTCCAAAGTTTTCTCTTGTAAAAGCTTATGCAATTTGTTATAAGGGGTGACGGCAAACATTTTTGAAGATCACCCGTTAATACCTTAAGTGTTGTATCCCTCCGAGGTACAGATATATTTTTTTGTAATATCTCATTGTACAATGTATTGACCACCATAACTAAAAATTCATTATACTTTTAAATGGCACATATACATGCAGCAATGTACATTCACATAAATTTCATACAGTTAGAAGAAGACATTATAGATTGATCATCAATGACCCGTCTTTGGTAGTTACCTGAGCAAATGCTCGGGTCGGCATTGCCAGCTACTGTTAACTAAAGAAGTACAGGAGATGCCGCCAGGGAGCTTATTGTCCAACGCGTACTTCTTTGCTTTGTGCCAAGCAGAACATTGTTTGGACAAACCGGTTGGTCCGATAACTCTGCGATAGTAGTCATAAAAATCATTCAATCATCCGAAATTGCATTTGCACGTTGCAGGTTTCGGCTTTTGCACGTTGCCTGCGTGCAAAAGCCGACCATTGTTGGGATAACGTGTCAGAAAATCCCTACAGATATACAGACGATACACGGATCAGCCTACACTTGAATGTAAGTAGAACTTCCCCCCTTGAGAAGATGTGTCTTAATTTTTTTTAAAACTGTAATTATTAATTCCCATTATTCGGTAACAAAGAAAAGCGTACAATTGAAAAATTACACGATTTAGTCAACGAATAAGAAATCTAAACAAACCCTAAGAAGAATAACAATTCTTTTTATGTCTTGCGGGAATATAATCGGTTGGTTGGCAACCTATATTTTTCTTTATCAACTATGTCAGACTATTTTCAATGTACTCTTGATCTATTCATCCTTGTAAAGGCCATTGTTCCATTATATTTTTAAATTTAGTAAATTATTTGTTAAAAAAAACCAAAAATCAACGAAAGTTATTCGTTTTTATCAATAATTTCTTACTTATTTAACATAGAAACTTTAAGTATGTAGCGTAAATTCCAATGTGTTAGTGGCCGAGTCAGAAGGGAGAGGCTGTACCTTCGATCTAGTACGGTGTGATCATATATCATCTGTGTGTTCTAAGCTAGTAAAATCTAGGGCAATCATTAACAGAAATATCGTCGGATTTAAAGCCTCGTGCCTTTGAGTTGTTGCTAATAAACAGTTATATTAATTAGTTTTGATTGATTCATTGGCTTTAATTGGACCGCCCGATTAATTAATTGATACAACAAAATATAATTATAACGAATTATTGCTTTTGACATCAGCGTATTTAAACTATGATTGCCGAGGACTGAGGGAGTGGTTCCAATTTCAAACGGAGTGTTCATCTTTCGTCTGTATTTTATTTTATTTTCGAAAAAAATGTTTAAAAGAAACAAAAATCACAATCTTCCCTAATGCTATGGCTAACGGTTAGTAACTTTACTTATGTTGTGCCTGTCCACAATATGACAATAACCACTAAACTCAAAGAGCTCAAAGGGGGTGGCTCTACTTTCATCGTTCATTTGACTTTTTGATAGCGGCCGTGAAAATTTGTTGATCGATCTGAATTTTTTTAAAAGGCTATCCCACAGCACGTCGAAATATGCAGAATATGATTACTAAAATACTGATAAACAATTATCTCATTCATCATACATAAATCATTGTGTTCACTCTCTCATTCATACAGTAATTGAAAGTATATACACATCCAATGCACATGTATGTACTTTTTAATATTTAAAACTTGAAATTACTCCGAACGCAAATGAATAGGAACATTTCTCGTACAAGCTCATGTTATCCAAATAAACCAACAATACTCATTGCTCGTATTTTTCAAATGAGTTTCCATTTACATTAACCGGAAATGAATTTTTTAATAAATCCGTTCAATAATGTACATTCTAGGTACGAGGTGGTTGTATTTTGTCTGCCTGTATGTTCTACCTAATTGGTCATAAAAATGATTTAATGTCAAAATTTAACAGGTATATTTCGAAATATGTTGATTAGTTGTTTATTGAAATAACGGGAAGTATGAAAAAACAAATCAAAAATGAAAAGTCCGGTTTGCTAACTCTCACGACATCTTAACTCAATAGGTGTTTATTTGTGATTTAGGCTTGTTACTTTTCCCTGCTTGCTTAAAAGGGTTTAGTACTGAAGGAAGCTTAGCAAATAAATTGACAAATTTGCAATAAAAAATGCACGAATAGTTTTCAAGAATCTAAAGAGTATTTTTGATACTGTTTCTCACCCTTTTTTTTCGTTTACATACCTTTCAAAAATTTTTAATTTAATTTATATATTTTTTTAAACAAATCCTTATTGGAAGAAAATAACAATCTGCTCTAGAAGGACAATAGATAATTATGATAAAAGATCGCATTCATAACATTTTTACATTTACTTTTTTTTTTTTTCATCTTAACCCCTAACTTTTTTTAAAATTTATATAATGAAAAGGGGACCAGTTGATGGGGCTCACCTTCGGATTACAATGGAAAACTATATTAAAATCTTACATACTAACTTAAAACTAGAGCAGTCCTGCCTTCTGCCATCGAACAGAGAGGGGGAGGTGTTAAAAACGGGGTTGGTGAGATATTGCAATGAATCAAAGAATTTGATTGAATTCATCCACCGTTGGCCGCTAAAAGTCTTCGTGGAGCTCACTGTTTCTCCGCTGCTGGAATGAATTGTGTCAGACCACATTCATGTAAATTGTTTGCTTGAGTCGCTTTGCTGTCACTCCAATCAGATGGCTAAAAAGCGGTGTACCATCGAGCAGAGCAGCCTGAGTATGCTCTTATAAATCATGAGCTTGAGGCACAGAGATAGATTGGGGGAAGTCAGAAAGTGTGTAAGCCGGTAAGACTCCGTACGTCCTCGCATAGTCACTAAACCGGAGGTAAATGTCAACCTTACATTTACTCTCTTATTCATTCCGTATTTTATATTCATACAATATTTATTTACAACATAGGTCAAGGATCCCTAATTTGTTTCATGCATTTCAGAAAATTTGACTGCATTTTATAATGCGTTTCATGACACGAAAGGACCTGAGCGAGAAGATGAAGGAGTTTCATAAGATGAAGGACCAACGGTACAGTCTAGATTGATTAATTCGCCACGATCTCGCCTTCCAGCACACTCCGAGCCCCGAACCGGGTTAAGAGTTCGTATCTGCACCTCCAACTGTCGGCATTTGGAGCCTGTGCCATCTGGGTCATGAACTGAGGTGGCTAGACTGTTATGCAGTTGACTAGTGGAAAGTTTGATCACCGGCCAACTGGACCAGGATAGATGGAAATAAAAATATTTACCGCTTGTATGTACAACAACGGTCGTACTAATGATCAAATTGACCTGAAATTTTAAAGGTAATATACTACTCTTCAGATGACACGAAATACGTATTGGTCAAGTTGCTATGGCTGCAAACAAATAAACAACAAACCTAAAGCTTTCTGGTGCAACAATTCACATTTTTTTCCACATGGGAACAATTTTGAGAGCCAACAATAGAAACTAATGTTCAATCGTTTAAAAACCGAGACTTTTCCAAAATTATTCCATTATTAGTCGAGAATGGCTGCCTTTTATACAGCAAAAAAAATGTTATTTAAAAAACTAAAATGTAGTTTATTATACCATTTGTTTATTGTTATAACATTTTTCTACTGTTGTATATATTAGGTTTGTTACCTTTACCATTATGTTAGCCATAATAGAAACCTATTATCTACTAGTAACTATCAAAGATTTAATGATTATGAAAAAAAAATGTTTTTTTGCTAAAGAATGTCTTTTTATCGATAATCAATTTAGAAAAGAAATATATAACAATAATTAAGTATTAATAATAATAAAGACTTATTAAACGGGTATTTCTTTTTGCGTTACCATCTTTCGTATTGTCTAATTGAGATAGGTTAACTGCTACATCAGTTACATCAATCATTTTCAGAACATTTTGAGAATTTCGAATACATTTTTAAAATGTTATCGTAGCGCATATCTGTGGCGTTATGTTGATAAGTCCGAAAAATTCTATTTTCTGTTTATAGTTGATATGTGGCATTATAAAGGAATAACTCAATATTGTATTATAATCCCACATATTAACTTTTGCCAAATTAAAGAAGCACTTTCAAGTATGATTTATCAACTCAAAAGAGTAAATTGAATTTTTCGGGCGTAACATCTGCCAAAAGGCCAGAGATATGCTCTTACGGGCGGGCGATATTCCATGCCAGTACCTGTTAAAAGTAGACGCCCCCACCAACGGGGTCGGCAATAGATAATTCAAGGAACCTAGAAAGGTTGCTGTTAGCGTGGTTCAACGAACTTGATAACGTGATCCTATGTGTATATCTGATAGGCCACTTTGTGTTTTTTTTGTCAGTAAACAGATGTTCCTTTGGGTAAATAACACTTGCACACGCCTTTGTCTGATCTAGTTTACGAATTTGGGATTTCATCGTGAGATGTGAATTTATATATGAATGGATCGCAGAGGGCTCGCCTGAGGTTGATGAAGGCGAAAGTTAGATTTTCATCAAATTTAACAATGGAGAATGTTTCGACACTGCTATAATGAGCTTAACTCATACTTAAAATTATATGTGACTTCTCAAGAAATGTTAAGCGGCCAATTCGTCTTCCAACCATCAGATCATGTCATAATACGTGAATTAATACATTAGATGAATGAGCTTAAGCCGATCTCTCAACAATCCATTCCTGTTTATATCAGCTAGGCATTTACTCATACTTAGGTATTTACCCGATATTTACTCCTTAGATTTAGATGGATGAAATATATCTAAATACAGGGACAAACACTAGCTGATCCATAGATTTGACCTCCATTCCATCCATGGCCTCATCACTTTAAGTTTTTCATGATGATAAACGAAATAAATTTAAGCATATTATTATTTTGAAATTAAGAGATACTCACCAGACTTTATGCGAGTTTCCTTAAAAGTTTTTGAACTACTTAAAAAGTTGTGATTGTGAAAAAAACTACTCGGTATTTTTAATCGTACAGTGGTCACTGAATATCTCCTTTTAAACGAATACCAAAATAAATAAATAACTAAGCATTAATAGAAAAAAGTCTATGAGATCGGCTGAATTTTGTAATGTTGGGTAACAAAACTATATTTTTGGAATATCAATTCTTTTTTGATTGGCTTCTTCAATGGGCCATTAAGCAATGGGAAAGCATAAAATCTTAAACAGCTTCTCAACTTGAGAATCTTAGAAGAGCTATTGATGAACTGAGTCGTTGTTTTGCTTCGCATAGTTCTCAGTTAATGTGTTTTGTTCCGTTCGCGAGTGATTCATTCTCTGTACGATGATGTTTACGAAAGGAACGACAGCTGTCCGGAGTGAGCAAACAAAAACAGGATCCGTGCACGGTACGCCCTATTTTCTCATTTCCTGTGCGTGTCCTGTTACATGTTCAAAGACAAAAAAATAAAAAAAACTGATTTGGAATGACGACCCTACTCAGTGATACACGATCACATATCAATACTTTTACCGTCATAGACCCTTGTGATACGTGATTTCGACAAAACTATAGCCTGCAGTCATGCTTCATAGTGGAACGAACTTTTAACAAGCAGACTAAGGACTAAACGGGGCTTAAATTAATTAATAATAAATGTTTATTTGAAGGAGAACGCAATCCGCAGGGGCAATAGATAATTGCGATGTAAGATCATAACATATTTACTTTACATCCACACAACGTAGTCATATATACACAGCCCAGGGATCTCACAATTCACCCACAGTATTGTCACCTGGGGGAGCGAGGCAAGAGATCATTTAATTAGTAATGAAAAAAAATGTTACGATATCAAATTAAAAATCTCGACCCCCTGATTAGTTATTACGAGTAAGCTACAATAAAAACGTTTTCGCGGATTTGAAAAAAAAAAACCTTTGTCGGCGTTTGTACGCCGGGAAGATTTATTCTCAAAAAGGTTGGACCGTTATCTAACACATGGCAAGTGTTCATTGGGAAATATAACGTGGTTCCATCTTTGAGCTAGAACGCACTAGCGGGATTGGACCGTTAGATTAGTTTGACAACATGCACATTAGTGAAATTTCAATACAATTAACAGATAGGCCAATATTTATATGTATGTATGGACTGTACTAAAAAGTAATAAACTATAAGAGACGCTAGAAATCCAATCGACCGGTAATGTACCTTTGGAAATATTTCCGTAGAAAGGTTAAGTACATCGCTCGTGAAGAAAGAAGTAACACATCTCCATCCGTTTCATATTGATACCCGTCATCAATTCAGGAGAAAGTCAAATAGAAATATCCCAGCTTTTTTTTTTTTTTTTCTCTATCCCATTATTTACGCCCACGTTGGACGTCTAGAAAGCATCTGATATCTAGTGAGTCTTTTTTTTTTCTCCCGTAGTTACAAAATCTATTAACGTATGTGACGTCTTAACTGACACTGACTCAAATATGTTGACTCTAGAATGGCAACAATCAACTCTAACTATTTCATCCTTCGGTTTGTTTGTTTCCTGACTAGTATAGAAGTACTATCAGTTTCTGCACGAAAATACTTTCGGTCAAAGCTGTTGATACGTACAAGTTTTATAATATTTTATTTTATTCTGGTCTTTACCAGTTCTCTGATCAAGAAAGGCCTGGAATTTTATAACGAGGGACCATTTGATATTGGAAAGACATGAGAAATATAGCCTTGAAAACGTAGTTGGTTTCATTAATTAATTTATTTTTGTGGTATTAGACAAATACCCATTTATCTATAATTTTGAGCTAAGTATCAAAATAAAGATCCAGAACCATGATTAACATAACGTAATGTTGGTTGTTTGTATTTTTTAAAACTATAAACTGCCATTACCATCACAACTTTAACTTAACGAGGGATTTTGTTTGGCAGATATTGTTTATGGTTCTTTCATTTGTTGACCTGAAGATGATTAATTTTAATAATCAAGCCATATAAAATAATGAAGGAAATAATGAATAAAATACTAATTAAAAAAAAAAATCTTTTGTACTGACTAGGGAATCAAATTTATGACATCTAGATTAATAATATGTCATTTGTTGGAACTTAAGCGGATTAAAATTACAAAAACGTTTTTAAAAATGTCATCGAAATCGCGCTTGCAATTTCTTAACACCCCGGTTTCATGTAATGAATTAATATTTAGCATGGAAGTTTCACTTGTTGTTAAAAATAAAAGCAACCCATGACAGATAATTATCAATTAATTAATCTATTACTATTGATTAAAAAATAAATATTTTCTGCTACATACCATGGCTTGTATAGGCGTTGGATAGAGCAACCGTATTGACTTGGCACTACTTGATACTCATCGTTACCGACCTCGGAACCGTACAAGTGTGGTTAAAAGGGGCGATGCTTAAGGTATTGTATTCCGCTGTCTGAGACCTTTCAGAGAACAAGCTTCTTGGAGTACGGTCACACAATTGGTGTTAAACAACAATTAAACCAATACGTGTCTACGTAACATAAATTGATAAAGCTAAATTGTCGTTTACATTTGTCAATGAATGAAGTGTTAATATAGAAGGGACAGGCAATCTTTTTACACATTACATAAATTTGGTGTAGAGTAATGTAAAACTCCCCCCCCCCTCCACCTCGCCACCACCCAAGCTCGCTCTACCACTCTCTGGAACTCTCTCCCTCTTACTACCTACCTCTCATGCTTCATCCTTACATAGTTTCAATACTTTTATTTATGTATTTATTTATTTCTAATATTTAGCTTTCTTTTTATATATCCAGATGTTTGGCTACCACCTTGTTTATTCCTTATACTACTGTTTATTTGCCTGCTTTGTTATCTTATATGTATTAATTTCAAGGATTTATTTTAATTTAATACTGTATTTTGCTAACTTTTTTTGTGTTCTATTTTCATAAAGTTCCATCTATGAATTTATTTGCTGGAATGCTTTTAAATGCTTTATCTTATTTCTTAAAGTGTAAACCTCAACATTATTTTACTTGGTTTGTTTTGTTATGCGATATTTCTTTTTTGTTAATTTATAGTTAGTTATTTAGTACTCATAGGAGACTTGGTCATAGAATTAATTTGTTTTTATATCTATCCAATAGACTTAAGACCAAGATTATGTATCACGCTTATCTCACTAGCCTTTTCTAGCTTGATGCAGGCGTGTTCAAATCCAAACACCGCTTAACCCATGTAACTAACTATTGCAGTCGCAACTTCGTCACCACACTCATCTAATGTTCTTCGGTTTCCGATTAAAGCGATTTCTTAACGCGTGTTTGATCGATTCTCAGTCCGTGTCTATGACTTGATAATAGAAATTGGGTCAGTTCTGTATTCATAATTGGCACAAATTTACGGTAAATTCTCCTCAAGCTGCTGTCATCGTAATTCGTTCCCCGACAGGGCTACTTTCCTCAATAGGGTTGCATGATCCTCGGCACTTAGAAGACATTCGTTAAGTTGTAATAGTTCTAGTAATAAAATGCAATTTTGGCTGTTCGTTCGAGGTAACAACCCGCTTTAGTCTTGTGTGGTATCGCAGTCAGGAAAGTCCGTTTAAGGCAACTGTGAAGACAAATCAACTTCGCTATAAGTTTTTCCCTGCGATTGTAGGTCGCCTGTTCGACCCAGGTTGGGATTTTACATTTAGATTTCTAAAGATGGCCTGATTACAGAGAAATAAAAATATTTAAGGGTCATTGATTATATATGGAAGGTGTCTCCTGCCATAATAAACAGGGTGCCAAATCAAAGGTTTCGGCAGGCTGGTTCAGAATATGTTTCGTTCCATGTTAAGTTCCTGGATGCTTTAAGAAGGATGGTTAAACGCAATGGACATTACAATAGATGTCCCCTACCACGCGAAGAATTATGTATATAAAAAAAATAAATATTTTTCTCCACGTGCACGTGTACACACGTTGCAAGATATCTTTACTATAACTGCCAAGCCCAAAGGGAGAGACTGCACGTTTATTTACAGGAAACGATTTTCTTTCATTTTTCGTCCGTGTGCTCAGTAATGGCAATAGTAGTCATAAAAATGATTCAAAACGATCTGTGTTTTTAATGGTGTTATTTCGCGACTCTTTGGTGTGTTTTGTTAACCCCATCTGACAAACTGATACTATTGACACTTCATTCTTATCCTAGTAAAAGAAAGCACTCAAACGTTTCTTGAAATAGTAAGAATGGCAGCAATAATTTAGTAAAAAGTATTGTGCACAATGTATCAATTAGGAAGAAAATGCATAAAGACATTCATTTTATCCTTAAGGAGTGCTAGACATTAGTCTTTTAGCTGTAGGTTTTTGTTTTCGGGGACATTACGCGTTAATGGTATTTTAATTATAGTTTAATGGCACTCTGGCAAATGGCAACTATATTTAATGAGCCTATGTAACTAAAATAAAATGAAATAAATTTGTCCTATTTCAATTCTCTATGTTTAAGGACATATGTTTATTGACGGTAAAAAGTTCGAAGTTATTCCAAAAAGAAAAAGTCTTGAGCGTAAACAATACTTTATGTGTATCTAATCTGAATGTTCAAACTACTTGTATTCGCTCAGGTTAATGCGGTCAGGTCAGGTCAACGTGTCTAGATGCATAGATTTTTTTCCTTCGGCCCATTCATAAATGAAACGTAACCTTCTGAAGATATAACCACTGGAATATGTTATAGTATTCGAAAGCCCCCGACGGCACTTAAATGGGCTAACTGTCCAGACGCCGAAGACAATCGTAGCTGCTAGATATTCCTTGAGGGTTGCCGGGTGCATTAGCATACGAACAAAGAGCCTGGTAACTCATGCGCTCTCGTATGACGGAGGTGTGTGTGTGAGGAGCATCGTAACTGCTGCATCCATAACCGAGGCTTGGCTCTCTTTCAACGCGCTATATTTACTTAATGCTGTACCAAACGACACCATACATTTGTCAAGCCCAAAGGGGTGGTTCTGCATTCGTCTGTCAGTCTGTATGCGATCGTAAACAGTCATGTTTGCAATATCGCATGGGTTTCCATGGTATTACTAATTACTCCCTCTTCATTAATATCATAAGATTTATTGTATTATTTTTATCGATGCCTAAAAATAACCTCCCACAGCACAATAGTTGTTTGTTTACTTAAAAACACTGATTTTGCTGATTTACACGTACAAAAATATGTCAAAAGTCATACAAAACTTTCTCAGTCCTGATGTCGAAACGTCGCCTATAAATTATGTATTTTTAATAGATATATTGAAACTTCTTTATTGTGCTAAATTTACTATCTGCCTTATTAGGCATTAAGTAATTGTGATAAATGTTCTCATTCTTACCATATTTACAATTTGTATTCACTCGCTAATTCATACAATATTTACAAACAGCGCAGAGGCCTCCCATCCACATGGTTGTCACCTCCCTCGCATGGGAAAGAGGAAGCGGAGTCTTCGGAAGTCCCCCACGCTCCTCTATCATCCGCGTCACCGGATACTAGCCAGTGGAGGCTGACGAAGAACGCGAGAGCCTCATACGCTCAGGACATGTTACCACTGTTACGCATTTATAGCAGGTCATGAGGCCTCCGAGGAGGATTATAGGGATGATAGGTGCAGTGCAATGACTGTGCTAGGGGATAAGGTTACTATGGAATTTCTTGAACTGGGAAGGGATGAGTTCAAGAATGTAAGGTATATTAGGATCGTTATGAAGGGTTTTGTTGCTGACGTAATAAGGGGCATTTACTATTATTCTCAGGACATTTGATTGAAAGGATTGTATTTTGAAGCCCTGTTGATTGACACTGAACTAAATCTGTTACACGTAAAATTTCATGTTTACAAGTCAGTGATTCGACAATCACCAGGACTGATAGACACACTGGGGAACACAAATCGAACAAAAGTTTCTGAAAAAAAATCAACGAAACCCTAAAAATGAGCCAATCGTTCTTAAGGTATATATATATATATATATATATATATATATATATATATATATATATATACCCCTACGAGAATTACTGCAACAGGAAGTAAACAAATAAAAAACATTACACGTGACAAAAACCGGGTCTTTTTCGCTAACTTTTAGGGTTTCGAGAAGAGTCCCAATTCAGAACCTTTCAGATGTGAATGTCTAATTTTCCGGATAGTTAAGCCTAAAACAAAGACTAACTAAAAGACAAATATCAAAAAGAAAGAAAAACAAATAACAATCTTTTAAAAGCCAGCAATAGAGAACGCTATTTTAATTTCGTTATTTAAATAAAATAAAAAAAACATGGCACATTTCTAGGTATTGTGAAATATACTTTAACGATCTCAGATCTATAGATTTATTTTTATCACCACCATTATAGGGCAATAATATTATTACTTTTACTAGATTAATTAATTGATTTGTGATCTAACAAACTTTTGACGACGAGTAGTATTTCTAATTTTTTTTTTCTTGGTATATTCCACTCCATTAACTCAACCATGCCGCATCAGACCTTTCCAGAAGGAAAACCTTTAACGACATTTATGTTCATAAAGTCAGGGCCGATGTGGTGGGGGCGGCTGCAGATTTGGAAATCAATCAAAATTCACTTCTCTCGGATGAATGAAACCGTTTTATAACTTTTTCAATGAATGACTTTTAAAATATAGTAATTATTGTCGGCAATCTTATTAGTTATTAAATTAAGTGTTTTATATTTAATTGTTTCCTATACATGTTAATTTATGCTTCTTGTTTGAATTGTAGTCCTGAGGATGCACGAATAGGTAAAACGTCTCTTTCATGTTATATCAATAACAAAGCACATTTTAGGAGAGAATTTTTTTTATTTTAAAAAATTAATTTTTTAGACAATATAACAAGTGTCTTTGATTGAGTTTTACTCTGAAGAATAATATCAAAACAATAAGTTCAATAAAAAAACAGTTCTAGACAATTTTTTTCTGGAAGATGAAATCTTCGATCCCGTTTTTCACAGGGAATTTATTTACCGTGACCCATTGTGTGATATATATACGTTTTTATGTGGACGCTACTCACTATACTTCAAGACTATACATCAATAGAAGGCGTAATCTGGACGAGATGTTCAAGACTACATTTTCATTTTATACCGAAAGATATGCTTTTGATCCGTTGTTCAAGAATATCAAATATATGGGAGATCAACCTTTAAAAAAAATAGACTTGATAATATTTCTAAGTACAAATTCGATAATGAACTTACAACTTGATTGTACTCCTTTATTAATTGGAATGTGGTAATCAATTCATACCTAAGTTATAATTCACATTTGCACTAAGATTCATGCATTAATGCATTCATATATAAAATTATAATTTTTGCCCGGTTATAAAGATGATACTTTCTCCTGACCCGTTGATATTTAAGCAAGCTCCTCATCGCAACAGTTATCAGTCGAGCCGAAATTGGTCCTGTTCTGTTATTATACCATTTCGGTGAAATTTAATTTACTTATCTTGATTGGCAATAAAAACGTTTTTAATGATGATAATTGATGATGGTTCGATTGATCGGTGGTTACTCAAAATAGGTTTGTCGGAATTAAAACCACACCGTGGGAAAGGGGACAATAAATTCTCAGTGAAATTCAAGCCTAAAAGTTAAAAATTTGCCTTGTTGCTGGCCTGAATTGTAAAAAAATAGTGTTGTATCATATTTACGAAAAAACGAAACTTTTCAAACACTTTTTTCAGTTTGAGTATCTATAAATACATTAATTACTTTTTTTTCTGTCCAGGCGAATTTTGAGACTTGATCATTTTGTATACAAAGTGAAACGTATTAGAGTGAGTCTAAAGTCTTTGAAATTTCAATTTGATTTTTCTAGTATGATTGTCGATCCCGAATGGAGACGCTTTTAAAAAACGAAAACCGTCTCTTTGTATTGTTTTTTGTCTGGAATGACAGTTCAAATTATTCATTACCCAAACCTGAAAGGTGTATTATACAACACTTGTAGCTACAATGCCGGAATCTATTGCCAAAATAATAACACGAATGTGAGAAAAGTCAAAAGATTTCTTTGGTCACAGGTCAGGACAAAATTAATTAGTTGTTAGCAAATCATAATGAGTGTGATGTCAAATTAGAACTCTGAATGTCATCATTAATAATGCCGATAGTAGGGCTTGAGCGGTCTACAATTACGTAATGTAATTAAAACTGTCATCGAAGGTGTATTAGTGATTTTGTTCCAATCTCACTTGACAATTTGTATCAAAGTTTTACTTTTTCCCTCTGAAATCGACCGTATGAATCAGTCATAAGTCAATTAATTATAATTAAAAACCGCCTTATTAAGTAGTGTATCAAATTGAAGGTCCGGATTAATAATAAGTAATATTTATTACAAAATATCATTAAAACTGTTCTCTCAAGCGTGAAGAAACCATCAATTATGTGAAATATCACACTTGACTTGAATTTTTATCAAACAGTATTTAAATAACTTCTTTCTAGTTAACAGTATAGGTATTAAATGTCAAGTATGGCTGATATTTATTGTTAAAAATCTTACATATTTCTATTCCCGAGTATGTTTTAAACAGAAAAAGCAACAGATTATTGTTTTTTTTCTCCTTATTGTATTTATGCGTAAGTTATTACTACACACTGAGTAATCCTAATATTTATTGCGTTTATTTTACAGTTTGAATTTGTTAATTGTATAAAGTCGGCAAACCGTGTATGACATTTATAGTCTGTTTTCACAATTTTTATTTGCTACTTGATAAAGGTTGTCTTGAATGAATTAATTTAAATTAAAAATAATTGACGACAGACTATTGGCTATTGTTCGGGCGTTACGCTTAGTAATTTGATCATCATTTGAAATAAGCTTGAGCGAAGGGGAAAAGAGATTTTAGTCTCTGCTCCAGGTTTTATAGATCAAATCAATTTATTTTCAATATTTACGCAATAAAAAATTAATCCTATGCTAATATGCAATGCATCTAGTCTAAAACTAACACCATCGTTCTAGGCTATGAGTCTTCATTTAATTACATAAAAATTTTTATTTAAGAAAAACAGAGAAAAAACCCTAAAATAAGAGAAAAACATGCTGCGACAGTCGCCCAAATTTGACTTTCGTGATCTTACTATTCAAAATTGTACACACTCCCCATCCGTGAAACGAATTAATTTTGGTCTACTGTTATACTACCAATTACTTGTCCCTTAGCACCCTAACCTTAGGAAATGCCTTCCCAAAGACGAAAGAGTCCGTTTAGAGATTGCTGTTATTATAGACCCTGTTATTATCGACCTTCCGAACTGAATTCTAAGGCCTTAAAAAGCTCTACTGATTTTTTTGTTTATTTTTTTCATTTGGCCCACTGAATATAATATATGCAACATTAAATTTAAACGGAGAAACCTTATCGAAAAATCACATAAGGTATTTCCTGTTTAGGATCGTTGCTAGAGGAAAATTTTCCTCCTTGCCACGCTGTAGATATCGTGGTTTATTTATTTTTTTATTTAACCTTATAGATTATCATAAACGATCTTATTCATACTATATTTACAATACTATATTTTGGGTCTCATTCGCGCTATGTTTTAAAATACACTCACACAATATAGACACAGGAATATGAATATATATATCTTAAGTTAATGTTTATCGGCTTTCGAAAAAAAAAGGAAAAAAGGTACTGATAAACAACACGCATGAAAGTTAGAACTAGACTGTTTATTTCAAGTCTATAACTATAAAGATTGAATACTGATGCTGCCCGGAGCTTAACTTTAAATATATATATATATGGATCCCCCACGCTACTCCTGCAGCCGAGCTGGAGCCGCAGACGCTCAGGACATGGGAGGAAAAAAACTCAACTGTGCCAAAACCCCAGTGACTCGATCCGATATTTTTACGACTTTCGCTTCAATCTCCGAAGATGCTTGAATGTAATCTTGCTAAAGGATTTGGCTGTTCGGGTAATTTCCTACTTCATTTTCTAAAATAGTCAAAGACACAGTATATAATGACAATACGCGGGGATTGAATGACGTAAAGTAATTAAAACTGTCATCGAAGGTGTATTAGTGATTTTGTTCCAATCTCACTTCATAGTTTGCATCAAAGTTTTAATTTTCCCCTCAAAGATGTAAAAAATAAAATCGAACTCATGAGTCAATTATAAGTCAATCAATTATAATTAAAAAGTGCCATATTAAGTAGGGTATCAAAATAAAGCAATTAAATAATGAATACTTTTTAGAACTTTTCAAAGTTCTATCGTGTTCTTACGATTTAGTTATTATATAAATGCTGAGTTTTTAACTTGTAGATTCAAAAACCACTGAGTAGAGAACTCGAAATGAAATACGAAAAAATAAAAATGTTTAAAGACAAGTATGAAATTTTTTTTATCGACTACCCTATCAAGATTTTTACAATACAATTTGTCTCAGTCTGGTTAGGGATTTTCACATTTTTTTTTGTATTGCTTATATAAATTTTATAGAGCTTTTATGATTTATCTTTCTTCCCAGTCACGGCATACCCTAAACAATTAAACTATCCTGAATTTCTTTTCAGTAC
This sequence comes from Acanthosoma haemorrhoidale, assembly GCA_930367205.1. Classification (NCBI taxonomy): domain Eukaryota; kingdom Metazoa; phylum Arthropoda; class Insecta; order Hemiptera; family Acanthosomatidae; genus Acanthosoma; species Acanthosoma haemorrhoidale. Next base: position 79,532,043 of record OV884009.1, on the reverse strand, counting down.
GAGTATTATATCATAAAAGTTATGATGGTGCTGAGAGCCATAACATGATTTAACAGATAATAATTTTTTTTTATGTAATTTTGAAATATTTCTAATAAAACGCTTTTACACAGCATGCCATAAACTGCGCAAGGGTTGAAATCGACTTACTGACCCGTAAAAGTGGGACTAAAACCTATATAAAATCAGTTTATATGTAAATGCGGTACGAAGTTAAAATTAAAATTTTATCTTTGAGATTGACGACTTTTAAATGATTTAATATATACTAATGAAGTTTTTCAACTCCTTGTGAAAATAAATGGACAACCATAAACTTCGTGACGCTATTTCGTCAACCCTACCACAGCGTCATAATAAAACACTCCACTCTTTTTATTAAAAGATAATTATTTATGATCCAGCTAATAGATCATAATTTGTTCATTCATTTTTGGTAAAAATACAAGGACAAGAATGGAAGAAAATGTCAAATTTAAGATTTCTGAAGTCCTGGCTAAGAATTTATAAATTTAAAGTTCTGTTTTTTTCCGAATTGTTAAAGACGTAATTAAATATATTATTCATAACTGACATTCGGCACTTATGCCTTTAACGTGTTTTAACTCCGGAGAAAAAAAAAACAGATCATTAACTCTAAAAGTCGTGACTTGAAAAATCTTAAAAGTTAGAGAAACAGGCACAAATTTTATGAGTATATTATTTTTTTTTTAAAACATATTTCTCGTTTTTATAGTTTAGCCAAAACTTATACAGAATGCTGTAACAGACTGAAGAAAAAACATATAGATGCAGTTTGGTCGATTTATCAAGAATGCAGAACTTCCAACTATGCAGTGATAGGACATTTTTTTTTCACCTGTTGTGATTCAGACAACCTGATGATTTACGTTTTATTATATATAGCCCATTGCACAGCCCAGTAAATACCACGGGGGCCTTCTTAATTGCGTAATGAGAACCAATCGGGAGGTTACGAAAGTATAATAGCCACCAGGTTACGTAACCGACAAGCGGCAGTCGGTGAATGTCAACGGTTTAGTTCGTAGGCACTGCTGACCAAGTCCCGCATCTATCTGTATTGTATCTGTATGTATATATTCATTGTCAATGTGTATTTTAATTAAAGCTCATAAATGATTTATTACAAATAATCCAAAATACGTTTCTAAGAATAAAATACGATAGTTAAGTTGCACTGAACAATAGTAAATGCCCCTTATTATGTCAGAAACAAAACCCTTCATAACGATCTTAATATACCCTACATTCTAGAACTCATCCCTTCCAAGTTTATGAAATTCCACAGTAGCCTTTCCAACCACTCTAATCCTGTAGCACAGTCATTGCACTGCGCCACTCATTCCTATAATCCTCCTCGGAGACTGAAACGGCAGTGGCCTCGTGACCTACTATAAACGCGTGACAGTGGGAATCCTGGCAATGGCCAGTTTCTCCAATCATGTCCTATTGTATGAATGAGCGAGTGAATGATGCTGTAAATATGGTATGAAGGAGATCATTTATCTGTATTATTATTGCCTTATAAAAGGCAGATTGTAATTATTGCACAATAAAGACTGTTATATTATAAAAAAAAAAAGTTGCGCTACCTATCCAAAGCTGATTATACTCTTGATATTTAAAAATCAATCAGCACAAAATTTACAGATAAATGGGACACAGCGAGAATCCATTACTTAAAAATATTGCTAACAAATATGAATTACCCAAGCATAAGGGTTTAGTGGGCAAAGAAGTGTTTTTCTATTACCATATTTAAAATGTTTTTTGTTTTTGTCGCTAGGTATTGCTTTTTAAATGTATTGCATATTTTCACAAGATAATTTTTATTATATAAACATTAGAAGTAAATTTATTTTAATTTTGATTTCTACGACCTGATGCGCAACGGGCTTTTTGTTGTTAATTCTTACGGACCTGTTGATAGCTTGAAGCTTTACGGTCCAGAAGAATTCGCCTCAACTGTCGGTTTTTGTCGTTGATAATTGACCCGAGAATCGGGATTTCTCCGCTTTGACGTATCCATGAAAGTGTAAAAGGGTATCTTATAAAAGCGATTCGGATCCTGCTATTTTTGGTGGTCCAGAAGTCTTGTTGGGGCTTCCTCGCCGAAGCGGTTGTTGTAGTAGAGGCTGGAGAGGAGTAGGAACGGCGGGAGTAAAAAAACAAAGGAGACAGGAGGGAGTTGAGTGTGCAAGTGGAGGGGTACTGCCACGCCCTTGGCCCCAAACGGTCTTCCTCCTCCCTCCTGATCCTAGACCTCTGGCTCATCCCGGTTGAAAAGAACTCCCGACCTTATCACAACTTTGCTCCTTGCCGTCCCAGTCTGATCTTTTCTAATAGCAATCAGCCGACAACAATACCTCCCTACTCCGGCCGCAAAACAGTGTCAATAACCTTTCAACTCCTGTCATGGTGGAACGGATTGGAGCAAGTTCACCAACTGATTTCTCCAGTCCGTTGACTCTGCAACGATCAACTGTTCGTGTTTTCTAGTTGCGTTATGGTATCGTCGTATCGGACCTTAACCAGTTGATCTGTCCGTCCGTAACCAACGAAGTAAAGAATACAAACATTGAAGGACCACTTTCAAAAGGTCTTCTGATTGCGAACTTACTTCCATCCAGTTATATCATTTTAACCGAAATTACAGAGCAATCAGGTTCTGACTAATGCTTATACAATTCCAGATCCCTTAAATAATTTTAAGATCATTCTCGTAGAATACCAAGTTAAATAGGACTCTTGGAAGCACATTCCCCTTATGAAATTACATTTTTTACTTTGGCTTTCAATGATATGAAGATGAATGCGATATTTGGCTTGAGTCCTATTATATACCCAATTTCTTTTGTTACTTCCAAAAACTCAATTTTCTATTTGCTATCTCTAATGTGTCTTTAAGCAAATGGCTACAAGTAAGGAAATTAAACCTTAGCCTCTCATATGTGACTTGAGAAATCTAAAAACTTGGGATGGAATTCTGTTTCTAATACTTTCCACAAAAAATTCCACCCACTTGTTAAAAAATTGTTTTTGTATATAATACATGGTAATTGTATATAATACCTATTATTTATTGAATTTATAAAAAAAAATTTACCTTTAATAAGGTTTTTAACGTTTATTAAATGAGTCTTTGTTTAAAAATTTAAAATCAAAATGTGAACTGCTAAGAAACATGAAAAAAAAATTGAAAAATAACCATTTTCATCCTAAAAGAAATTAATGACAGGATCATTTAATAGCGCGTATTTCCTCCTCTTGCCTTTATTACTTCTTGAAGACGCCTCGTCATACTTTCCACCAGTCGGGAAATGTCCCTTTGCTGGAGGTTAGCTTATTCTTCCCGAAGAGCCCTTTCAAGGTCCTGCAGTGTATCAGGAAGGGCTGAACGCGCTCTTATTCGTCTTCCGAGGTTATCCCATAAATGCTCGACAGGGTTCAAATCTGGAGAACGTGCTGGCCAGGCTAAGACCTCAATGTTGTGCTGATGAAGGAACGTCTGTACTATGCGAGCGACATGTGGACGTGCATTAGAAATGAATGATCGCTGATTTCGGTGAGGATAGGCAACACATGAGGTTCCAAAATCTCATCTACATAGCGAGTGGCCGTCAAAGGCCCTCCACGAACAACAACCAATTCTGTGCGGCACTCCATTGAAATCCCAGCCTACACCATTAAGGAACCACGTTGAAAAGGTTGGCTCTGGGTGAAATTACAGGCTGCATACCTTTCACTTCTTCTTCTCCACACCCTTTAACGTCCGTCTGGAGATCGTAGACCAAATCTAGATTCATCTGTAAAAAGTACAGCTCACCATTCGTCCATAGTCCAATGACTGTGCTCTCGAGCAAACGTCAGCCGTGTAACTCTGTGAGTTCTGGTCAATTCTGGTCCTCTTACAGGGCGAAAAGCCATTAGTCCATACTCATTTAATCTTCTCCGAGCAGTACGTTCAGAAATTTGCACATCTCGAACTTCTTGGAGCTGATGAATCGCATGAACAACGGTTCCATTGCCCTAGGCCGTCCAGAACCGGCCCTTCTATGGTAAGACCCAGTTTCTCGAAAACGCCTGACGGCGTCTCGTAGAGTTTCATAGGGAACTCCGATGTCATTAGCTGCATATCTAATGGAACGTCCATCGTCAATAAGTGCCACACCACGTTCAACATCCTCAGCACGAAGAGGCATTTTTATACTTAAAATTGAGAAAATTAAAATATCGAAGCCGAAAACTAAGAAATTTGCTGCACCAGAACGCAAATGACACTGAATAAACATTTTTTTTCCATGGAAAGTAAACATTGGGAACGACAGTCCTTTAATTGAATCAAGGATAACTATCCTCTATATTGACATTTCTAATTGAAAAAAAAATACATATTTATTCATAAAAAAAATTGACCAATCCAAAGCAGAAATATTTTGAGATGAAAACATGAAAAAATCAGGTGGGTGGAATTTTCCACCTGTCAGTGTATATTATAATCAACAAATAACCATCATATTCCGATTTATTATAATATTTCAGATCAATAGAATCAGTTTTACTACTGCTTTCGCGTAGGATACCTACCTGACACACATGCAATACCTGAAAGTAATTAGAGCCTCACCCTTCAGGCTTTGCAATTAATTGCGATTGTGAATATTTATTGAATTGAACTAAAATCTAAAATAGCTTCTGTCTAGACGGTTTGAAGTTGTAGAACGGGACTGACTTTTTCCATTATATCTTATAACGCCACAATTCTATATATTGTGGACTACACCATAAAACTTTCAGATCAATCGACTCATTTTTACGACCACTGCGGTATTACATCATTATGTTAGACAGGACATAACAAGCCTTATTATCTCAATATTGCCAAGACCGAACTTCCCTGTTACGTTCTTGGTTGAACATATGTCACCTCTTTGCTAGGAATCTCAAGCGTGAACTAATTTATGTTTGTCTGCTCTAATGAGGTTTTTACTTATATATAAATACCAAGTTAATACGAATTTAAATAAGATAAGATGTTTTTTTCCTTCGTGAATAGTTCATTCATGACCTTCAACATATCTCATAAAAAGCCATAAGGTTTGGAAAGTTTAGATCCTGCAAACGAACAGTGATCTGCATTGTACAAAATTACAATGATGTACATTAATGGACTGAATTTATCAAAAGTGATGGGGCTCACCTTATTCATCATAGACTTAAAAATAACTTACATCTAACAATAAAACCTTAAACTAAATCTTAACCTGATTTTCCCCGACAGTCTGTTGCCATCAATGAGGGAAGGGTGGTGGGGTCATAGTGTTAAACACTGGGTTTGTGAGGTGCTGCAACGAGTCAAAAAACTTAATGTGCAAGTCTGTTCTTTAACCTCTCGTGAGAGGTATGTCGGACCACTTTCTCATGATCCCATTCTGGAATTGTTGGAGACTTTTAGCTGTATTGTCAGTCTAGTGAGTATATAGGAGGAAAGTTTATTTAAAGTTGGTAAAAGATAAATAGACAAAACTTCTTACATATTCATTGAGAATTACATATTTTATTTACATGTTTTGTAGTTCCTGTTCATTTTATATACTGTCTAGCTTTGTCATAAATTTAGATTTACAAGTAGTATGAAAAAAAAAAGAAATACCTACTCAATAAAAGTTAAATAAACCTTGCTTACAAATTAAGTAAACATATTTACAAAATAAAAGCGGCCGAGAGGCCGACTTATTTCAGACCCCTTCCGTGGTGGGCCAGGCTTGACCTGGCCGACTACAAACCATTGCCTAGGTACCCCTAGGCTCCACCCTCGGTAGACTCTCACTACCTTCCTGATTCCACCCGCCTCCTTTAGGCATTCTACACCCTATATCCTTCTCATACATCCTTCAAATAGGGGACTCCCCTTAGTGAAAGGCACTCATTAGCCCAAAATAATTTTCCTTTATTTTTCCCACATCCTACTTTTATAAGTTTGAGAGCTAAGAAAAAAAAAATAAATAAATAAAATAAAAATTAAATACTTATTTAATACACACATTCAAATAGGTTATGTTACAACTAATGTATCTGCAAATCTCAAAAATTGTCGCTGTACAAGATTCCAGTGAAGCAGTATACGTTAAGAGCTCTTGTGGGGGGTGTATCGTCTCAGTGTGAGTTAGTCATACTTTTCTATTCACTGAGTGACGGGATTGTGTGACACTAAGGATTTTTCTCTTTTGGACGTTTTAATGTTGGCAAATGGTCAGATATGAATATTTCTGAGCTGTATAACGTGGTTATCCATTCATAACCCCCATGCACTGATTTTGAATTATTTCGAGTTATTTTGTAGCATGATTGGCAGGTGGAACTCCGTACTTGAAAGGGATTTGTCAGAATTCAACGGTTTTGTATAGGGTTAGTGAAACTTTTTGATTAAAGTAAAGTGTAAATGAACATTTTGTGTTATTTGTTTCTACTAGCAATATTTAAACCTACATTGCGCGAGGTTGTATTGGTAAAATGTGTGATATATTTGTTTAGTGCATCATTTCACCTTTACATAATTCATTTTTGAACGTTTTCCTTTGTTGGCAAAAACTATGACGTGTTCCGTGGTGACCATGACACTGCATTGTGTACAAAGCGCCAATTCCCATTTGCCCTTTCAATTAGCGAGTGACGGATAATGACCGCGAATTAAGACTTGGCTAACAGTGGGAAAGTCCTGAGATCGTCCCCTTTCTCAGGGTGTCCTCTCCCAGTCGTGGCCACCGATTTTGAAACTCATGGAATCCAAATTGAAGGACGCTTTTGTGACTTTTCTTTCTTCCAGACTCTTGCACAACCGACAAGTGTCTTTCGCAACGACTTAGAAGATGCACACTGCCACCTTCGAAAATGAGTGAATACTGCAGTGACGCAAAAAACATCAAAATGCTTTAATTGTACAAAATACATTTTAAAAATATGTCAGTGGAACTAAATTCATCGTCAATTCCTAACTTATACTTTTACATCCTCCACCCATACACTCTTTTTCCACCGACTTGTGGCTAGTGGTTTTTAGGCTTGTTTTATAATTTTTGAACCTGCAAAGCCTTTAGAATCAGTTTGATATTCGTGTATTCATTGAGTATTCTGCTCCCCTTCGCCACCTGCCCTTGCATGTGTGTCAGAAACATATTTGAGACGTGTCAAGTCACAATTCCACCTCACGAATGTCACGTTCATTTGGGACCGTGGTGTTAAACCATTCACCTAAACATGTATTATGTACTATGAACCACTCACTAAGTAATTAAATATAATCTAAATGCAGTAAAACATGTTCAGCTCCAGAGAGCATCCGATTTGAAAATTGCCCACGTTGAGGCCGACGCCCCCACGTAGGCAAAGCATACAATCCCTCCAGCTCCGACCTCCAGATCATTTGCCTTGTTAATGACCGACACAGGTAATAACAATGAATTAAGTCTATTGAGGTGGGCAATAACAATGGGAAAAGTACAGTTGGCACGGCTAACAATGGCACTAAAGACCTGTTCTATTTTCACGGAGTTCACATCGGAGCGGGAGTGTGGTTCTTCCATCGCCGAGCGCTTTCTTGCCGCAAGTGATGGAGGATCACTACGGTTTAATCACTATTCGTTTTTAATTGTTTGTTTCAGCTCTGCTGTAGTGAAATTATGCAACCATCATGCTATGCGACGCAAAGCGAAAATACGCAAATTCAAGCATGTGATGATAGCGTACACATCCAGAAATAGAATGGAGCTCGACAAATCTTCAGTGATCACAGAATTCGCTTAGCGTATTTTTGACTTACGCGAATACCGGTTTAGTGGACCCTGGGTTTGGGTTAATGTATTTTTATAGGGGGTGAGTATCGATAGGGTACCCACCCTCTGCCCCTTAAATAATTAATTCATGACGTAGAATCTTGTGTTGCCACTTTTGTTCATACAACTAAACAAAAGCGTGCAGACTATTTTCTCAGCGTTGCCTCGTGATTTCCAGATAAGTACAATACGTCCTGGCCTCCCAGTTGCTTCCTGTAGCCCTTCTTAGACTCAGAATCCAGCTCCCTTTTTCTTTATTCATCATGAATTAGAAAAGGTTACCTTTCCATTCTATGTTCTGGCAATCTATATACTATTCAATACATTTTTTAATTTAATTAAATTGTTATATATAACGTTAAACCTGATGTTATATTTACATATATATTATTACTAGGGATCATTTAGAGTATTTTGCCTAAAACTCCATTGTCTGTTTACAGGAATTCTGCAAATATCAAAAACCAACGAGCGACTCTTCAACGCTTGTAAAAAATCTACCTATTATTGTGACTTCCGACTTGTTGGAAACGACTACGCTGGATCAAAACAACAGGTAACGGAATAGTTATTGATACATTTTAAATTAAGAGCTAACAGCTTAAACAGAGATAGTTAAGATGTATTAAGGAGAATATATAGGTCGGTTTGTAAGAGATGTACTAACCGCTTTGTAGGTAATGTTGTAAATATAAAAGATCTTTGATTTAAACATATTAATAAAAAAATGTTTTCAATGACATGTCTGATGTTTCTTACTATACTCGAGAATAAAATTCTTTTGTTCTGTTTTCGGATTCTAAAATCAGAACCGTTAGACTGTGAATATATCTGATACGGTGGTCACTATCAGAAACTCTCCGGTACACAGTCTCCTGTATCCGGGCTTCTGGTACGAGCTGTAAGTGGGAACTGGTACTCCTGGATGGGAGGAATAAGGGAAGATATCAGGGCCGTTGAATGGCAGAAGTGTGCGAATCCCGACCGCAATATTGTTTCATGTTATTGTTTACGCCGAGAGATTTTATTTCCTTCAAAACATGTCTCGAATACAGCTTGGTTGTAATGGCATAAAAAAAATGGACTATATGTAAATAAATAAAAGAAAATGAATAAATAACGAATTACTGCCAAAAAAAATCTTTACTATTGAAAATAATAAATAAAAAAACACTAAAATAATGCTCTATAACCTAAATTAACAAAAAAAGAAATTTCCATAGTTCAGTAATACTATGTAAAAAAAAAATTCACTACGCCATTACATTTTAAATTTATGATCTTGGAATTAAAATCCAAACCAATGATATTTAAATAAAAAACAATTTAATTTTTAAATAAAGATACACAAAAAAAATATTGAAAAATAAAGAAACTACAAAGAAATATAGTGACGCATGGCGTTCTTGACGGAAGGTCCGTCGCTGATATGGTTCGTAGGCCGACAGCTACCGTTTCCGGATATACATGTTCAAGGGGGGTGGGTTAGATCTGAATCCAGAAGGCCACTTCCGGTGACCAGGATGTTCAGACGCTAATTTTGCACTGAACCCCAAGGGATAAGGGCTGCCCCTCCCCCGACCCAAAACAAGCCTAGTGCACTTCAGTGGTCAATTCCGATCAAAGTGAATACGGCCAAATCTCACAAAATACACTACACTTTCACATTATATGGCTACCTTTAAATAATTTTCATCACCTCAAAATATAAATAAATTCTTCTTGAAATATTCTAACAAACACATAAGCAGTGTTATTTACATAAATCATTCAATATCAATTAAAATAAAAAGTACTGGCACATCATGAAGGTTTTTTTCGAGAAACAAAAATTAGGTACAGAATTTGTTTAATCTATGACTAAACTTGAGGCGTGGACGTGCAAAATCGAGTAAATAATTTTTTTGTCATTTGTAATGTTTTAATCAAGGTGGCATATGCTTAATCCCTCAAAACTTACTAAACCCAATCTAATTTCATGTTCAAATTTTCGGTTGAGTTTCAGAAGAGGTGTGAAGATTTTGAAGTTTTGATTTACCCCCCCCCCCCCTCCCACCTACGTCTTCACGCCTCATTTAGCCGTTTTATTTATTTTAATATTAATGCTGCCCTTGAAAGTTACAGTAGGCAACAATTTGCGTTTATCCTTTTGCCTGACCACTGGTGAAGATTGCACAGAATTTGAGACATTTAGCTCAGACATGAATCGGTTTCGCCCTGTAGGAATGTGGTTTCGTCCGCTCGTAAAACCTCATAGTGAACCACAAAAATGAACACGTTTGAAACCGTTACAGTCGCGCACTTCAGATCGCTTCGGTCGTTTTTTTTTTGATAAATATTTTTTTCAATAAAGCACGATCTGTTGGGATTACGACCTTAATAATGTTGGGCGATTTTTATCGTGAGGGATTTATCATTATGTGACTTTTTATGACTTACAGCTAAAAAAATATGATGTAATAAATATAAATAGTATGCTAGATTCTGAGGTATTAATTGCAATATTTATGATCTGAATAATTGCTTAATTAAATTTATGGAGTATAAAAAAAAATCGTGGTGCGCACAGATGGGACAGGTGTTTTACCCAATTTGGAAATTTGCTCACCCATTGGATAAGTTGCATCATTGTTTATGTGGTTGCCTAGCCTGAGCTTGTAAACCCTTATTTGTTTTGTTTTAAGACAATTTCTCATCCTAGAGACATTATATAATTGTTCGTGCCAACACGTGGCTTAGCCTGGTGACCAGAATGTAGATTTCCAACAACGGAGACCCGGACTCTTGGCTCTCCCATAATCAATTTTTATTTGAGGTATGAGCCTTGTAAAAGAGCAGCTATTTGAATGAAGAAGTAACGAAGTAGCACCGCCAACGACGGTTAAAAAATATTTATTCAAGACTAATGGTTAGTCCTGTTTTATTTGTTTTCTAGGCGATCTACGTTTGGCCGTTACTGGTTCCAAGTATCAATCCGAGTCATTGGACAATTTTTTTTAATGTTGTCTAAGATTAGAACAGGTACAGTTGCGTAAGGAGTGAAGTGGAAAGTTTCTCGTTTTTCACGGTGTTGTCTGTTTCGTTCACAGTGCTCTCTCTGTATAAGTGTATCATTAGCGCCTACGGTTTGGGAGTGAATCTACCACGATTCGCCAACTCCTTCTGGGGGAGAGTTCTGTCGATTCATTCATCATCTGTTTAAAACAAATAGATATAAGCTTATCAAGTCCTTTGGTCGTGTGCTGGGATACATCCGTGGTTAGAGTCGGGAAGAAATGGAAGATCCCGGAGGACTCGAGATGACATTCCGAGAGCGGCCGATGACGGAGCCGGTTGCCTTTCTTCTGTATAGGTCGCCGCGGTCCCAGTGGTAAGGGTAACGGTACCCCACCCCGCCTGCATTAGTCCTGGATTTCTGTCCCTTAACGTACCGGTAGCAGTAGCCTATATTGTGTCCTCAGAATGCAATCTGAAGTAATTCACATTCATTAGGCAATGTAGTACTATTTGATCTATGGATTATTGTCTACTAGGAAACAATCAAAGATAAAATCCAGAAATTCAACATCACTCGATACCTAGGAGTACCCATTTATAAAATGTGAAATGGCGAAATGTGCCCATATTTTAATAAACAATCCAAACTTTAAAAATAAAAAATACTGACCACAATACACCTTCGTATGGATAACCAACCATCCCCCGCTATGGAATTTTAGACTAGAAGCTAGAAAAAAGTAGCCGAGCATACGATAAGTAAATTAAAACACTAAATAGAAATAAATGAGATAAACACCAGTGTCGAAGTCTTGAATATCCCAGTCCACTATTGCACTAAACACACCAGGCAAAGTAATGTTACATGAAAACACCTTTATATCACACAATTATATAACTATCAGCGAATGACACGAGGCATAGGACTGTGGGGTCCCGCTAAGCAACTCTTGTTAACTATTAGTCCTTCCTAAAATGGCCAAATGTTCCGCATGTCTTAAATCCGTGTAATGTTCGAACTGATTCCAAAGTCCGAAGGGAGAGGCTCTACTTTTAAACACGTACGACACAATCGTCTGTTTGTTATATATGGACAAAATGATACAACGTGGTTTCGTATTCTAGTGGCGACTTATCGTTGGATCAACTAGTGGAATGTAAGGTACTTTCAAATTTCTGACCGGTTGGATAATTTTATGACTTCCCTTGTGCTAGATAAATGATTAAATTGATTACAATCGGGGATTTTCTTAAGAACATTTAGCTGCTTAACGGGACAGTTTTCATCACACTATCAAGCCTCACTTTCTAGGATACTGATTGCGATAATAATCTAGTGTACCTTCAGACTTTCCGTTCCAAGCTGGAATGAAGCCCTCGTGTTGACACCCCCTATGCTATTTCTCAAAGCTTACAGAAGGCGATAAGCTAGCCAGACAATGAACTCATTTTGCCTCATTACAATATAATACTGGCGGTATTATTGTAAAACGCCTTTCCAGAGAAGGGTGTACGATGGGATTCCTGCATAATCGGAGGCCGGAGCCCGTTTCAATAGTTGCTTCTGCTGCACGCTGTCATCGGTGAATAGTCAATGAGAGTCAAATCAGCATAGATAGATTTATGCGCCTCGTTTGCTCATTGACGACTGCGTTGAACAGTTATGACCCCTAAGATTGTATCATTGCTGCAATTCAGCACTCGTGGATAAAGCGCATCGGAGACATAATTACAGCCCCAAGTCGTTTAATGACAGGTTTCGCTACCAAGCTAATGAAGGGACATTTGTCCGTTTTATAGACATTAGGTAACTCCCAGGGGAATATTACAACCAACCTGACCAGTGGCAGACGAAGAAAAGGATTGAAACGTTCCTTCCTGCTCCTTGCAAGTTGAAAACTGAAATTATTTTTCAACCGTCTTGTCATTAGTTAATTCCTTGCTAATATACATGAATAAATTTACTTTCATTTTGTTTCCATTAATTACGCAAAAGCCTCGCATATGACCTCGGCATTTTGTTAGCCCGTCTTACCGTTAATTCTTAAGTCACTAAAACTTCTGAAAGTTTAAAATTCTAATCTAATCTAAAATACAAGTATTCAAATACTTTATTATTTATATATTATTGTTGAAATCATTTATTATTTATTTTCCTTTATTTATACACTCACCAAAATCGAGAAAAACGAGAATCGCGTATTGATGGCGTTGTCTGTGTCAATGCAAAAAAGACCCTCCATTCCCCCATATGAAAAATTAACTGTATGGAGTTCAAAAGTGGTGTATGTGAATATGCATAACTGCCTCTGCAGTGATGGCAGCAACCCGAAAGGGAATAACGCATTAACTTCAATATTAACCTTTTTTTGAAAGCGATTATTTATATATATATACACACACAGTACAATCTCGGTAATTCGTGTCCCGTTAATGCTAAAGTCACGCATATTCGCTGGTCCCTTGGAAAAATCGCGGTTATTCTTTAAGAAAAAAGCCATGCATTTTGGTCCCCTCGGGAGTTTGTAATGATTTTCGTGAACTGAAGAACACGCAGAATCGCTGACGAAACAGAGCACACATATGGAATTTTAATAAAAACTCGTAATCCTGATATATATATATATATATATATATATACATACAAGTTGGGAACATAAAGCTCCGACGACGAATATGTTTTCAAATTATTCCATTGTACGTACAATGGCAGGTATTATCTCATAGGAAACTTTATCCGGTTGTGAATCGCTCATTGTTCGTTCCGCTTTCAAGAGATGAATTTAGAAACAGGTTGTGGCTGTTTGTATTGTGCTTCGTTCGGGCAAACATTGCCGCGTGCCATTCATACTCTGCAGAGCTGGAGACATTCATAGTGGAACCATTTCCTTTATGGAATTTATAGGTGACTCTATAAATGTGTCTTATTACCCATACGAGAATTTTAAATGGATTAAATCACAATTAGAGGTTGGCTTAGCTAAAAAAAACTTCAAACAATATGGTGCGAAAATATTTACTTTTTATTACACCCCATTTCACTGAGTAGCTTTTTTACATTATCGGACTATTAAATGACAGTGGAATTTGTTATAACAGTAATATATCATATAATATTTAGGGCAGGGTATTATCACTATTACTCGTAAAAATAAAATTAAAACATACAGCTCCCAAAAAGCAAAATAACTAATAGAAATAAAATTAAGAATATACAGATTTCCTATATTATTGATAATTATTCAGATACAGTAAGACATGTATAATTGTACAAAACGACCAGTACACGATTATTGTTCAGTGTACCACCGTAATGAATTACTCAAAGATGTAATCGAAATAAAATGGCAACTGGAAATAAACGGGATTCTGAAAGCTGGAATGTAAAAAAAAATCATTTGCAATAAGCACACGGGTTCGTGTGGCGTTGCTCGGACCTGAGCCGTTGGCCCCGATTAATCTCTGTGGATTCCTACGTCGTTTTAAATGCTTTAAGCTTTCATGTTACTGTTCCGAAAATGGGTTTAGGCGACTTTTGACCACCCTAAAAAGGTACTCAAACCGCTCCTCGATTTCGGTTACAGGTCGTTTTCAGGCGCTCGTTTACGTTCGTGTCGTAACAGCCATTAACGTTCCGTCGTATTTTTACATAACTGTTCTTAAATAAAATTTCAGTTTGGCCTCCTGAGTTATAAATAGAGCTGGATAGTCTAAAAAAAAATTCCTAATTAAAGTGGATTTGATTATGACAGATGCAATGTTTATGTATTTCGATTCATATATTTATATCCTTAGCTAATATATATCAGCTAAGTTAAGAGTGTGGGAGTCCCTGAAACCTGCCTTTCTTTACCTCCTTGGGGGGGGGGATTCAGAGAAAAATTAGGAAGGACTTTAGCCGATTCATCATTTTTAATATCGTACTTCACCGTTCCCATGGCAGAGTTCTTTTGTTAGCTCCACAGCTTGCCATTGAACAGGCGGAACTTCTTTAATATACTGTCTCGAAATCAAACTCCTGTCTGACAACCTATCCATGAAATTAATACTTACCATCGATCAGGGGATGGGCAGATTTCACCGGTTTTAGTAATCTAAACCTTGCGAAAACAAATTGATTTTTTTTTTATCGTAAATAGCTTATCAGATAATTGTTGAGGGAACTGTGATAAGCTGGTCGATCCAAGGATCAACAACCTCGCTATTTTTTTTTTTTTAAAGTATGAACTAATAATGAAATATATACGGACACACCAGTCAATATTTTCCCCAAAAATACTTGGTCATTAAAAAACGCCTTTTAAAGAAATGATTTCGTTCGCTTTTTGTTATTATATCTAGGCTAAATATAAACAGCGTAAATTCGGGTGTTGTTGAATCAACAGAATGAATTCAAATGATCATTTAAAATGATGTAATACCTTAGAAAGTAGAACCTCTTCCATGGGGGTTGGCAATAACAAGAAAGGTTTTCTTCAACGAAACAACCGGTCTATTGTACTCGTAAAATTCTAATTAAAGAATAATAAAAAAACCTCTTTCCACTCATCACTTCCTCCCTCCCCCACGAACATTTCCTAAAGTGATATTCGACGTTGTTTTTTTTTTCGGCCTAACCTTTGAATTTTGATGAGCGACCGAATCAGATGACTCATCCGCGATCTGATTTACATATTAAGAAAAGGAAGATAAAATTTGTATACTCTTGGCCGCTCACCACCCATTCATTGGGCCCAAATTTCAACTGAGTCATTTTCTAATTATGAATATCCTTGTTTAGGCCGAGCCGGAACGGTTTAATATTCAGGATCGGGATCTGGTAAATATACCCTGTTCTCCCGGGGATCTGCAATTTGTGACAACGCCCATAGATTGTTTTTTTTTCTGCCCTCAGGATCCGAAATATTCCTTCTGGCCAATCTCGATCGTGCAATTTTATAAAATATTAGACGTCTCATGCATAGTATAAACATTTATTATTATTGTTTTATGTTGTTGTTTTTTTTGTAACGGCTATTATGTCCGAGCCCGCACTTTTATATGCTCTACTGAATTATATTTTTTTAGTCACATATAACGCGATAGAGGTGAAGAAATGGTCTTGGGCTGGTTCCTAAAAAACTTCTTAAACTGCTCCGTAGCTTTGATCAAAAATCATATTTCTTAAACCCTAACGGTTATTGTTTTTTAAACAGATGAAAACAATGTAAAAAAAATAATATTTTTTTATTAAAAGCGCAATAAAACTGGCATGAACGACATTTAATTTATTAAATGTTTTTTGTGTTACCGCCGTAAACCGTCATTTTAATTAAATCAATACTGATACGCCAATTTCAGGGTATTGTGGAATATAACATAAAAAATTCACATTGATTGAATCATTTTTAGGATCGATATATTATCGGACAAACCGTTTTATCCCGACAATGTTAAGCCGACGGAAAGTAAAGAAGTAAGCATAAAGTACTTTAAGCTCCCTGCCGACAACTCGTATACCCCCTAGGCTAGGTCGATAGGGCATTTCCTCAGGTATCTACCTGAGATCTAGAAGTCCTTAACTCTACTCCAGGTATCAAGTCCTGCAGCCTTCAGAATACCTACTAAGCAACAAACAAGCCGCTTTACCCTCAGTCTGTGCTTAAAGGTAAAATCATGCAGGCATATTTCAACTCTGCAGAACTCTCCCCGTTTGAAGACTTTACTGTAAACTGTGCCATTATTGTGAGTTTTTTTTTTATTAATAATTATATAATGATCCGTTTTATTAATAAGTGTTTACTGATGGTGATCATTAATTGTAAAACATAAAGAGCAATCGGTCACCAGTTATGGGTTAAAGTTGAGCCTCGCCGTTTGGGTTAGGAAAACATTTAATTTATTGATTTTGGAATTTTCAAGGTTGAACACATATCATGTCAGGTGGATGTTTCAACACCCATACCGACCGCCCGAGGAAACAGTCTTGATAATCCTGGTAAGGGAATTTCAGCTTAGCCGGGAAGAGAAACGGGTCAGGGGGGAATTACAGAATTTACTCAGAGCCAAATCATTGTAAATATTTCTTACGGCCGCGGCTGAGAAAATGTTAGAGTGTGTTCGGAAACGCAACGAAATTGACTCATTTAGGGGCCGAACTGGTTGCTCAATTTACAAGAGAAAGGGATCTCTCCTTGAAGAAGCAAAACACTGCTTCAAGGGAAACCTTGATTCCTTGAACTCAGCGGTGATTAAATGGCGAGGGGAAAAATCACATAAATTTGTAACTTTAATTTTTATATTTAGAGGGGATGCTCTACTTTCAATCAGGGACGAAACGATCGCCTTTTAGAGTGTTCTACAATTTTAAGGAGTTAAGACTTTATTAATAAAAACAACTCAAGGCAATGAAAAAATTACAATTAGACTTTATACACGAAGGGTGTACTGGGTAAATGCAGCCATGGAGTCATATAGAGACCAATATGAACGTTTTGGGATGAGCCCTGACTTTGTTCTACAGAGTTTAAAAAAAGTTATACCTAAAGTACAGGAGGGTAAAAGGCTGTGTTACCTTTTTAAACTCGTATTACTAAGTCATTTAAATCGTGGTTGGTTAAACTTTTATACAACCCGAGATTTAGAGGCATGATATTTATTATGGCGTCAACTCCGTGGTTGATATCAAGCGGTTTCCTTAAAAAAGTGAGGCCAAAACTTAAGTGTGTTTAGAAAAGGAGTGCCACGAAATTCAGGATTTTAGTAGACTATGATTAGAAAAAGTCATTAAAAGCTTTTCCGCGGAACGATACTACAATCGCGTGATTCAAAGGGAACGGTTCGTTTCGCAAGGGAACGGGAAAGGAACGGCATTAACTAAAAGCTCCGAAACGATAGAAATGCCTGCAGTCTTTATTGACTTTTAGATGAGGAAATGCGGTAGGAGGTATATTGTGGGAATTGAATGAGGGAAACTTGAGGGAATTACGTAGGGACACTGAAAGGGAAACACTGTATATTTATCTACAGACGATTTAGGCCGTCACAAAGCAGCGACGATTCCACCTTTTCCCTTTCTAGCAGACAGCCCAGACGTGATTCAGCGATGGAACGGACGTGACAAAATGGCAGGAGTTTGTCAAAATTATCGATTCATTCAGTGAAACACAAATTTCTTTCCTCTCTCACAAGAAAGAAAAAATCTATATCAAAATGGACGGTGTGACGGTGATTTCACCGAAGTATCGTGTAATTTGCACTTCATTTATGTCGACATTGATATAAAAAGTGGTCGAAGTACAATTGATTTTCTTCTCTTTCTCAAAATTGTCTCTCGTCTGTCTGTATGTTCTACAATAGTGCAAAAATAAAAAGCAGTTTTAAATGAATGAAAATTCCTCAATGCATTGAACTGTACTGAAATATGTAAGGTATGTTGCTTAAAATACTGTTACATCCTGCTTTACTTACTTTTAAGCAGTCTTAAGTCACAGGTCTGAAGCTATTTAAGATTTAAAGTTTTAATTTTGATTGTAGGACCTCAAAATTTTATATTTTGGAATATATTTTCGTTGCCGTCTTTAATGTGCCCTATAATTTGCACTTTATGTCAATATTGATTTTAAAAATCGGTTGAAGAACAAGTTGCAATTGAAATTCTCCTCTTTCTCAGAGTCGTTTCATGTCTGTCCGCCCGTATGGTCTACAAGAGTGGTTGTAAAAATAATTTAATCAATTTGAAAGCCCATCGTCATTTAACTATTTTCTCTCTAGTTTCTCTTTTTTATATTCGTAAAAGGTGATTTTTAGTTACCACGATGATTTAAAATATAAAATGAAGTAGATACTGAAAAATAATTTAGACTCAATTTGGTAGATTTTTTGTTTCGGTTTTCCTACGTTTAAATAATTGGATATTTCAGTTTTAGTTTAAAGGTGCTCTGGCGTCTGGTCACTATACGTGTAATCAGCCCATCTAAGTTAAAAGGAATCAAGGAGTGGGTATAGTTTTTGTTTAAAAAAAAACTGACTTGACCGCACGTCGGTGACAGCTATAAGTGGGAGATATGACCACGGCGGAAGTCCGAAACTGGTTTCTCTGCGTACGAAACCCTTTAAAAAACGAGTCAAATAAATGTTGTGCAACAGGACTTTCATATGACTGTGCGTGGAGCGGTCGCAACGCCCGTTGCTGGTCACTCAATACGCGGAAAAATCCAGCGAAAAGAAACCTGTGGCCCTGGGCGTGATTGAGAACTATACCAGGTTCGATTCTCCGCGATGAAAGGCTCCTGAGGGAAGTGCACGGTAAGCATGCTCTTTCACAACCTCTCAGTCATCCGCCTTCTACGCTTTTTCTTCGTCTGAAGAAAATTTTATAAACTTTTTCCGTTACCTAGAATTTTTTTTTTGGCTCTTCTTCTGTCGAGGGAAACAATCCAAGGATTTAATTGTCTACGCTGGGACTTCTCTTAATTTGTGCTTGGAGCGTTTCTTAGATCGCCTCGCATCCTCAACTGATGAAGGCAATATAAAAAATTATTATTATTATTGTTAGCTCATGACCTCTCCTTTCATATTTTTTGTTTTAATTCTCACCCGCTCCAGGCGTCTACTACTACTAATTTATATTGTCAAATCACCCAAAACTTTTGAATAATTAAAGAATATAATTTTTTTTCCCCCCCCCCCTAAGCTCTCTAGTTAGAATTTTAGGATGAGGGAGAAATATAAAATATTTAGGGTGATCGGATCCTTGTACTAGGAGGACCTGCTTGAAGGTGGTGTGAGAGGAGTAAGGAGTGTGGGAATCCTCGGTGGAGGTTGATTGTTACAGTATACTGGTGAGAGTCCACTGGTGGCTGAGAATATAAATAATATATTCCGATACCTATAAATAACAATAACGTATATATAACTAATTTATTCTTGGCAACCAAAAAGTATTATTAATCTCATGTAACATGAGTAAAAAGAAATGTAAATCTCTGTATACGTATACAGAAATATAATAAAAACAAACAAATTTATATATCCCTTTAATTCACTTAATTATTAAATTGCAACTTTCTGAAATGATTTACTAGTAATTAAAACTAGTAAATAAACCATTATTAAAACTTTTTCTTTTTAAGTTTTGTAGTGATTATAACCTTTTTTTCTAAGACTTTAAGTCGTTTTGGAACTTAATTTTTAATTTTATAAATAAAAGGATGGTATTATTGTCTATTTATATAAAATATATTTATTTAACAATGCACGTTTCGTTTGTTTCAGGTGAGCTAAATAACTGTTACGTGCTCTTGGAACAGCAAGTAAAGTAAAAGTATAATAAATTATATTGGTCTTAAATTATAAAGTAAATTATAATACTTCAACGTTTATTTATCAGGATTCAGGAGCTCCCGGAGTCAAAGACATCCGGAACGCCCTGTCGAGGTCTATTTTCTTCAGCCAATAATTATAAAACCGGAGGAATCACATAACGCAACTAGTAATTACTAACATATAGCCCGAGTATATTAAATGTTTGATTACTAGACATATAGTTGAAAGTTAATAAGTCACGGTAACATTAAATATATTAAATTGGAGTATCTTAGTAATGGGTGTAGTCCTAATGTCTGATTGTTTAGAAACATAAGAGATTAGAAATTGGATTGCACGGTTAGCATTTAATGATTGATTGATATCCTAAAATACTTCATTACCTGGTTTTGCTTGGCTTGTTCGCGACTAGCACGTCCCAAAAATCATATGAAGTAGCAACCCCCCCTTTTTTTGATGACTCCCATTAAGGTTAAACGAGTTTAGAAAAAAAAAAAATGATAAACAGTTACTTATTAATTTTGTTCCCGCCTATTTGCCAGATATTACGCAACGACGCCAAATCTCAGCTTTCTAAATAATCAGGAACCGAACACAGGTGCTGCATTTGCATCGAGCGAGTTGCTCAATTTCGTTCGGCCGCGTATTTCGCGAAGCAGATGTTTGTTGCTAATTGAAAGCCTTCAGATAATTCTACCGTATCGAGAAAATTAATCAATATCGATGGTTCCGTGAGCTGGACAATTACTTATGAAAATTGGTGTGGGGTATTATTGAAATATTTATGCGAAGTGGTAAGATTTATAATGTTTAATAACTTTAATATTGCTAGATCCTGGGAAAGCGCGCTTTAGCTTCATTCTATCCGGAGTGGCATCCTTGCATAGTAGTTAATAGCAGAGCAAAACTTTGACACAGGAGTGTTTGTACGGAAAAAGTTACTTACATGAAGTTTTTAATGGCAGAATGCATATTCTATCATCAGAATTAACACATTAAGCATTTTTTCCAACTCTGAGTGGAAGGTTTTTAATGAAAACGATTTATTTTTTGATTATGTTATT
Organism: Acanthosoma haemorrhoidale; assembly: GCA_930367205.1. Taxonomy (NCBI): domain Eukaryota; kingdom Metazoa; phylum Arthropoda; class Insecta; order Hemiptera; family Acanthosomatidae; genus Acanthosoma; species Acanthosoma haemorrhoidale. Next base: position 79,510,823 of record OV884009.1, on the reverse strand, counting down.
CATAGTGTCATCTTTATAAAAAAAAAGTCGAACAAGTTTCAAAATCGGCACATAAAAAATTTAACTAGAGTATATTTTCTACAATTACAGAGCTTGAGGGTAGAGTCTTCTTTTGAATAGATAGGGTCTTTATGCATATTCTACAATTAACTATCTCACAGCATTAAAGACATGCTTGATTAATAAATAAAACTCACACTAACGGGGTAGTTTACAGTGAAGATTTTATACTGGAGTGGCTAAGTGAGTCGGAGAGAGACTTGTATGGACTGTAGGTGAGAGGTTGAGGAATGAGCTACAGATTTGTATTCTACAGAGTTTAAATAACTCTAGACCTACTTCTCTGAAGTGCAGAGTGTTGGGTTAAATGTTACTTGTTTTGTTCCTTACTTCAGTCGACTGTCGGCTCCTACCTAGACAGTTCTTAGGTATGTACCTGAGCAAATGCTCGGGTCGGCATTGGCTCGGATTAACTCAAGGTACACACATTGGGGGAGCAGAATACAACTTTGCACTGCACCAAGCCGTTGTTAGGGTACATTGCCTTTGTTCCTATAACTCTATGATGGTGGTCATAAAAATGAACCAAAAAAGACTACGCTTTTGCAATGACAGGAAGTGTATATACGTTATTCTGACTTAGCTTTGAAGCTTTCTCAAATTACACCTCAGAAGCTATTTAAGATTGGGGTAGATCTGATAAGGACACGCAAAAATAAATAAGCCCATAGATATTCCAAAAATAGACTTTCAGCAGGCAGTATTTGAAATGGCGTATAAATAGGTATTGAAAGTTTTTCTTCAATGTTTCCTTTTTTGTGTTTAACCGAAGTGTACGTGACGTGCCATTCATGTTTACTAACCAGATCTTATTTTATTATCCTGTAATCTCATTTATTGAGGACGTGGCCCCAGATGTTAATTCTGTATAGAATAGAACAAAAACATTATTGCCATGTCCTCTTTTAGTAATAACAGTACACAAATAAATAAATAATCTGGACAACAAAAAAGAAGCAAGGGGGGGGGGTAAAATAATAATAAAAAACGAAAAGGTGTATCACAAATTAAAAAATTGCATTCAAGAATTTGTTTAAGTTTGAAATAAAAAAAAAAAAAACTTTTAATACAAAATTAAATAATAGAAAAAAAAATGGAAAAATAATTGTGATCCAATCAAATACATAAATAATAGTGGTTAATATGTTAAAAGGTTGCAGATGTGGTTTTATCAACATAAAGGTGTAAAGTAAAAAATAAAATAATAATAGTTAGTGGGAGTCCTGGCAATCGCCAGTTTCTCTAATCATATTCTGAGCGTCGGTGGCTCTCGCGCTCTTGGTCAGCCTCCGGTGGCTCTTATCCAGTGACGCGGCTGACGTAGGAGCGTGGGGACTTCCCAAGACTCCGCTTCCTCCTTCGCATGCGACAACCTTGTGGACTTGGGGGGCCTCTGGGCTGTTTGTAAATATTGTATGAATGAGCGAGTGAATGATGAATTGTAAATATGGTATGAATGATAACATTTATCTCAATTACTTATTGCCTAATAAAAGACAGATTTTAATTTTATCTTAGTAAAAATTGTTGTAAAAAAAAAAAAATAAAAATAATAATAGTAAAAGATGATACGAAGAATATAAATATCTCGCATTATACAATTTAGTTCGCAATAGATTTAGTTTCTTGGGTCAAATACTTTGGTATTTTTATATCATCAATTATTGGTAATATTTTGTTATCCCTGTTTTGCTATCGGAAGTTTTCCTCATACATACAAAGAGGGATTCCGAACCTGCGTCTCCACAAACGACTGAGCAAATCGGCTTTCTCGGTTATAAATTTAGCAGAACGTATATTATTACCCCTCATTCTCAGAACCCACAAGGAAATCGGTCAAATGTTTGAGGTGAAAAAAATTGTCTGGGACGGTCTCTGGCCCCGACTCCACACAACAAGATCGTCATATTTCATAGGAGATTATCTCCTCCTTAACACCTGGGAGGTATTCCAAGACGTCCTCCTTATATAATTAATCATGGCCTCTAATAAAGGTTTGCTAACGGGACCCGTCCCAAGGCTCGGGAGGTTCCCTTTTCATTCGCCTATTAAAGATTTAACACATGGTGGCTTCCAACGTCAGCGCCACGACGAATTAACCCGGCCCAGTTTCAACCTTTTCTCATCTACCTTCTGCTATGTTCTGTTAAAGTAGCATTACGGAAAGCCGTAACAATGCCTGATAAATAGTATTGACTGAGTGTGATACAGTATTTGCATTTGGGGCTCCCCATCAATTAATTATATATAAATAAATAATATAATAGTGTTGTAATCAACAGAGTCAATTATTATAATTAGTATGATACTTAACAAAAATGCGTGCTGACCCCCACGGTGGCCCGACTCGACGTTGACATTTAAAGTTTAGCTAAGACTTTTCTTAGCAGATCTTTATCTGTGCTAAATAAATACGTCGCCTGGTGGTAAAATCAAAATCTTGCGGTAATTTCCATTGAAAACAACTAACAGATAATATAAATTTTTACGATGTCATTCTTTTGCAATAATAAAAACAAGAAAAATAAAGTTATAAAAACGCCTAAATTTTATCATTACGTGTTGAATTCGCTTAAACAAAAGAAATTATTTATTTGTTTTTGTTCAGTAATTGTTGATAACCAGATTGAGATAGAAATGGCGGCAAAAGCTACTGGTACTTGTGTTAAGAGTTATGTGTTGTGCCAGTCGCGTATTTCCTATTCTTAGTCTAGTTAATTCTATGCCTTGACGCCAATTATTTTCAAACAAAGGCCCTTGGTTCTACGGTTGTATTTAATTTATCTGACTTTGTTTTAGCCTGTCGCTGTCAATATTGAGAGAAGTTCATCTGCTTATTGGTATGATTTTTCTTAACGTTACTGTTATGGCAGCTGCATCGTGAAACAAGAAAGGCACACAGTTATTTTTAGGAGTTACTCGTACCCACGATAACTTTAGGATCCTTCCCTCCCTGGCTGCTCAGTCATCGGGTGGCACATTTGATCCAGAGGGTGCATGTTTAGTTCCTAGGATTTTGACTTTTATTTGAAAAATAAAAATAATATTTTATCAAATAAGTAAAGAATTGCTTGATCCTCATATTTTTGACCAGTATGAATTATATTCGAAGCTGTAATGTTTACAATTAAAAATTTTATTTATGTTACTTCAGTGTATTAAAAACCAACCAGCAACTATAAAGTTTCACGGTAAGCATGGTGTTGGACCAGCATCATCTTCAAGTATAGTTTATCTCACTATCCCACTGTGCCTGGCTCGACAGCTTCGAGGGTGTTACAGAGGCTCGCCTATTCAAATGAACCAAAGGTTGAGAAGGTTTTGGACTGTCTTATTACCTTCGAACAGTAGCCGAAATTAGATGGGTCAATTCTAGCGAATATTTCACCCCTCACACCCCATGATGGTCCACCAGACTATACATGTTGTGTTCTGGATACTGCATTAGCTTTGGCAGTGCTACAAGTGGGGTAGGGTTACGCTCCTTATAGAACTCAAATCGTAAGTTTCACCTCCCTGGAAAGCGGGATAGGGGGGAGGGGTGAGCTAGGAATGAGGTTCAAAGCCGGTATGTGAGCGTTGCGAAACGATAGCCGGGCTCTGGAGAAAGTCTTAATGTGACTCCAACCCTTTGTGCAATGTCCAGGCCTGGAATCGGCCCTAATCAGCAGCCACCAGCCTTGGTTACGTCTTCCTTCACACCGTCTTCAAGATTGGCTATCGCATTTCAAACCTCCTTCTCCACCTCACTCAGAAATGGGTCTCGTTAGTGACCTTTCCTACTGTTTCGTCTCGCTCGGAATCGACTGGGGAAATCTAGTCAGTCCATCCAGAACGTGCAAATCGCTAATAAAGTCAAGTGGATAGAATGGTGTCTTCTAGCAGCGGGGACTCGGGTTCGATACCTCGCCCGAGGGGGTTTCTTCGGGGGTTGGGTCTGGTCGGGATTAAATTAGTTTGTGAGGATGAGTTGCTCCTTATAGCAAATCCGATTGAGAAAATCGAAATAAGAGTTCAGAAGTAACGACCAGTGCCACCAACATCAAACTATGGTGGCAGCCTTCGGCCCTTACTTCTTTATAGGGTGTCACGCCATGGATTTTTTTTTTTATTAACTCGTAGTAACGCAATTACATAACTATCAAAATCATGAGGTTACCTTACAGGTAAATGGATAAAACATTACATGTAAGATCTATGAATAATCTTTTTGCCAAGCCTAAAGTGGGAATATCTAATTTCAAAGATGAATATGTTTATGTGATATTCTATCAAAATATATACATAAGCAAGTATTTCAGATTCGCTCCTTATTTATTCAAGTAGCTAATTGATAGATATAAGGACAAGAATAACTCCTCAAGAGATACCCCCTAGAAATCATTAATGGAGCAAAAATTGAACACAGTTCTTCGGATTTGAACCCGAGACATGTGAGCTAGCAAGCCACGGTTAATGGTATATCAGCAGTTCTATTCGGTTTTCCTTCAGTGGAAATAGAATGAACAGTTTATCAATAGTTGTAAGGGACTTAAGGGAGAATGTGTCTTTCTCTGCCGGCAAAGCCGTATCAAACCTAGCGGGACTTTCCTTAGAAGAAAGTAAAAACCACATGTCGGGATGGAATAATGTTTATTTCTGTGGCATTGAGCGTAAAATCCTCTTAGAGATACCTGTCTCCATAGTTAGTAATCATCTTGTGCGGTGGCTGTTTACCACAGTACCATTACATTTCGTCTTAAATTCTGGTTTCTAAATAAACAGGAAAAATATCATTTTTGAGGAAGGCCACAAAAAAATACTTCGATAACAGGGCTCAACGATTTATCCTCCTGGGTGTCCAAATTATTCTAGTTCAAGAAGAGACACGCCCCACAAACACTGTCCAACATTCGTTAATATGCCCAAAATGTTTAATGGAGGAGTAATGACATCAAAACCTCAACTCTATTTCCTTAAACAAACCAATCACTAATCATCAACGATTTGTAAACCCAAGAGTCGTCGTTAAGAACCGCTGTAGTTGATGCAGCACTAAAAAAATAAAATTGCTGTAAATAGCAACTTTATTATTTTAAAAGCACAGTATTAAATGTTTTTGTTGTATTTTATTATTATTTATACCCGTGCCTTTCGCTCATAATAACTGTAAATGGAAACGCATCACCATAATAAATTCAAATGCTTTGCAGTCATAATGAATTATTTATCGAACAAGGAATAAGAAACCTGAAATGAATTATCAATTATTCAAAACTAGACACTAACTAACCTTCGATGTTGTACTACCTACTGCCGTGAGACGTTGTATTTCCTGAATTTTCATCTTTCAATTCGCATTTAGCGCCCAACGTTTATAACGCGTTAATCAATTTCTGGATGCTTTGACTGAGTTTGTTGTTGTTGAATTGTTTGAAACTAAGAATTGAACTAAGAATTCATCTAAGGATTGAATAACTGTATTTTTTTTATTAGATAGTAGTTTCAACAATTTATTAAGATAAAATTACAATCTGCCTTTTTATTAGGGAATAAATAATTGAGATAAATGTTATCATTCATACCATATTTACAATTCATCATTCACTCGCTCATTCATACAATATTTACAAACAGCCCAGAGGCCCCCAAAGTCCACATGGTTGTCACCTCCATCGCGTGCGAAGGAGGAAACGGAGTCTTGGGAAGTCCCCCACGCTCCTACGTCAGCCGTGTCACTGGATAAGAGCCAGCGGAGGCTGACCAAGAGCGCGAGAGCCATAGACGCTCAGGACATGATTAAAAAAACTGGCCATTGCCAGGACTCCCACTAACACTTAATTATAGCAGGTCACGAGGCCACTGCCGTTGTAATCTACAAGAAGTATCTTACACACAAATTAAAAATACAACGAATACTTAAACTTGAGAGAAATATAAAAATATCATCAGTAGATGTCTCTTAGATTGGTTGAGTAAGAACGTTATATTCTTATAACGTATAGTCTAAGCCTTAGCTTGTATGAAATGGATTGAAGATGGAAGGAAGGAGTGAAAGATTTAATACATTTTGGATCATTGATTGATAATTTGACGAGATAATTCTTTTCATTGTTTTTATTTTATAGATTATTTACTAGCTCATTGTGTAAATGATATTGAACTCTAGTAAAATTAAAACGGTACAATAAGGGGAAGAAAGTAATTTTTCGTTTCTTCATATGCACGGATGTCTGGCAACAGCAGCAGTGAATATGTTCCCATCAATCTGACATCCTACACACAAGTCCATGACAATTGTCATTTCACTGAAAAGTATTTCTATCTATTGAATAACGGGAAGTGTGTAAAAAAAATCGGGCAAAAGTGGACAACTCTTCCTTGTCCGAACTCCGTAGCGAGGGATCTCTTTGAGGTAATAATTCCAATTTTTTTTTTTTTTGTTTTGTCGCCTTTCACGAACTTCTATCCCTCGATGTCTCCTGTAGGATCTTTTTTGGTCGATGATGTATTTATAGTTATAGCGTCATAGCCCGAAGAAAGATGCCTTATTTTCAACCATTTGCGAACGGCTTTCGTCTGTATGGCCGTGTGCTATTGACGGTTTTACAACAGACTAGAAAAACCATTATTATTAATATAAACAACTAAGAATAGCGGAATGGTTAACAGTAACAGAAAAATAGTTACTAAACAAGAGGAAACAGAACATAGAATAGTTAACAATAAAGACTTTATGGAGGAGTGGCGAGAATGACCGGAGAGACAAGACTGCAGGTGCCAAGGAATGAGCTCCTGATCAGTGTTCTACAGAGCTTAAATAGGTAAAAGCGGCTTGTTTGTTGCTTAGTAGGTAGTAGGACCTGGAGTAGATTTAAGGTCTTCTAGGTCCAGCTAAGGTAGATACCTGAGCAAATGCGCGGGTCGTCATTGTCAGGTACGGTAGACTTACGGTAGGTGTAGACGGAGAGCTCTTTATCCGTCATGCAACATGCTTATTAATATTTTTCGTGATTGCGCAATAAAGCGAAGCATACAAAAGAATCATTCTCATTTCTCTGACTTTAAAGATTTCTCAATTCCCAGCTAAGATGAACAATTCAACGATACCGGCCGAAAAAAAATGAACTAATCGATAATTTAAGAAATATATTTATCAACATCTCGGGCTAAACTTCATATGTTTCGGTTAAGATGTAATTATACACCAAAATGGTTTAACTTGTCAAGTTATTAATATTTATTTCGTTATATTTAATGAGAATCTGAAGTAAATCCGCTGTGTTGGTTCTCGGAAGGCTAATTGAAGGTATTCCGAGTAGTCTTTTATATTCAGATTTGTAATTGGGATAACCTTGCCAGGTCGCTAAAGTATAATTTCAGCGGTTAGCGACAAATCTCCGAGAATTTTAAACGCGGGATTTTAAAACGTTCCAGTTTGTGGAAAGCGGTGAGTCGAAACGGCCGCTTGCTCTTCCTCTTCAACGCCCCCGTTGTTCCAATTTATTCTGACTCAGATTCATTGCGGCAGTTGACATCCATTGGTCTAAATTGAATAAAATGCTTCTGGGTGTGAATCGTATAAGAGACTGAAGTTAATTCCGGCGGTGCCCTGCTGCTGCTGTGTTCACTTCTTGGGCCATGTGCAGCTGCTTCAAGCGCTTTCTTCATGCTGATACAGTTTTGTTTATAAGGTAATACGTAGCTCTAGTTTGTCCATATATTGTTAGCCTCATGAACGACACATTTCTATTATTTTAAGAGCGTTATTGTTTAGAATACAGCTAACATTATTTTTGTTTACCATCTCTCCAAATCTCAAATGTAAGTGGGCTCTTGTATCAGCATGCTCCGCCATGTGCCATGGTAGAAAGCGCCCTGAAGTAGCTGGATGCCCTGATTGGCCATTACCTTCCTTGCCCTGTCTCCGTTTGCTTTACGAGCGATGATCCGATCTAGCATCTCTTCGCTTATCGGAGCAAATTTAATTAAATTGGACCATGAATCACGGGTAGAGCTAGCGTTTCCACGGATCTTTTGCTCTTTGTCCACTCCTGTATAACTGACCCTATTGAGTGTAAATAGTCATGACCAAATGTGACCAGGCAAACATGACCATTCCTGTTCGTTTTTCCTACCCTTTCTCGTCGTGCCTAAGTGTTTAATTGGTGTTTTTCGATTAACGGGGAGTGAAAACAGTTGATTGATTCTAGCAAAACGATTAATGTCGTTTTGGTGTTTATTTTTTGTATTAAGGAAGGGACAAGGAAACCATCAGTGATAGAGCAGATCTCGGATCCAGTCAGCTGAGCACGTCGGTAATGATTGATGTGTTTTTTGCGCTCAGCAGGGAAGTTAGTGAGCTGCGTCGTCTCGTGGGTCATAGGTAGCGACCCCAAAAAATAAAATAATATAATCTTGTAGCAACGTGAAAACATAACATAAATAATGAAATAACAAATAACAGTGCAGTACTTTTTTTCTAAAAATGTATAAATTATAATTTAGAAAAAACAATCTAATTGAATTTGTTGTAGTATTGTATTGTACTTTAGTATTGTATTGTAGTATTGTACTTTTATTATGAAATGTGCAAGAATTATCATTGAAAAAAGTGCGTTCTTCCGATATTTTTTCCAATAACGAAATGAATATATTTTATTGTAGTCGGAAACCGTTTTATTTTTTTTTTAATGTAGTACGCATCAAGAATCACCAATTTACAAAGTTAATTAAATGTACAACAGCAACAAAAATAACAGTTTTCGAAGAAAGCTATTTCGGAATTTTTTTTTTATATGTAATATAATTCTTTATTGTGCTAAAATTACATTCTGCCTCATTAGGCAATAATTAATTGAGATAAATGTTCTCATTCATACCATATTTACAATTCATCATTCACTCGCTCATTCATACAATATTTACAAACAGAGGCCTCCCAAGTCCACATGTTTGTCACCTCCCTCGCATGCGAAAAAGTAAGCGGAGTCTTGGGAAGTCCCCCACGCTCCTCCTTCAGCCGCGTCACCGGAGCCACAGACGCTCAGGATATTATTATAAAAATTAAATGAGTTATATACTGTGATAAAGTTTTTCTGAGATGTTTTGTTTATTGAAATGTTGAATGGGAAAGATGGAAGAAAACCATGTGTAATAGACCAGATCTTGGACTCACATCGGGCAAGTTACTCGGCTGCAACGTCTGCGTCATTGACATCGACACATAATATATAAATATTAATCAAATCGAATAACTAGAATATAATAAAATAAGTAAGTGTAACCTAGATATATCTCTGGCCAGTCGAATCCTGTAGTGGTAAATAACGCTGGGATCTGGAAGAATCAGGGTATTTATTACGCGCAGCTTTATTTGGAACGTTTGACATCTTTGGAGTAGCTATAATTAGTTGAAATGCGTGTTTAGCCGTGTAACATTCTATTGGATATCCATTTTTTTTAGCTTAGCTCTGGGATCCGATACGAAATATAATATTAAAAAAAAGTCAACAAGAACTACTTATTTTTTATCCCTCCTTGTCTGCCTAATGATTAAAATAAGATTTTCGCAGCATTTTTTGTAAAACGCGCTACCTAAGACTAACTGTTACATGCACACCTTGAGCAGAAAAAATAAAGGAAAAATTCGAAAGCGGCCACAGATGTCTGAGTGCTCCTGAAACCAGGGCAGTAATTTGTTCCATAAGGCACGTATTGCGAGTACGGAGAGGAAGGAGAAAAAATATCAAACGCCAAGTCCGAAAAAAAAAAAATCTTGATGACACCATAACAGGGTAGAGTACAAGCGTAGCGGATTCGAAAAATGGGGCACACCGGCGTCCGACCTTAATTTCTCTCCTCACACCACTTATTCCTCGCAGACTCTTCTGATTGGCTATTGTATGAATAAATAAACAGATATACATGTAGTCCATTAATGTAGGGGATTTAAATTGTATAGGTCCCGACACGAGGGTGCAGCGGCCCGAAAATAATGAGCTCATTTAGTGCGCTATCAGATGGGAGAGTGGATCGGAAAGGGAAAGGCGTTGCGTAGGCTCATTGGCTTCTCTTTTTCTCCTCCCATGGTGAGGATGTGGGACAAAAAAGATTGTACTGCCCCCGTACTGGAAATTATAAGGCCTTCGGAGGAAGATACTATCGGCCAACAGGCGGAAGGTGTTCGATGACTCACGCCTAGAAAACCTTAGTGGTTGCAGCTTTATGTTAACACTAGCTCTTACAGCCGTGGTAATACACCACCATCTGACTACTAAATGGGCATTACAATCTACCTATACGGACATGTAAGTATCGTTTCTTGACCGCTTCAAACTTACTTCACGAACACGGCCTATAGGCTTTACGTCAAACTGACGTCAAGCACAGAAGTATTTTGAGAGGACTGTGAGTGCTAGTTCCTTTAAACTGCTGTTCTAACTGAGTGCTGTTCTACCGAGCTTACAGATATTTAGGCTGCTTGGTCCAATCTGTACTCAGAGGGAAGGGTCAATGCGGCTTGTTTGTCCCTCAGAAGGTAACCGGTGGACCTCAGGCTTCTAACTACTAAATCATATTCATTCATAGTATTATAATCGGTAACCTTTCTATATGAAAAATGTTAATGATTTATAACGGAAAACATGTTTTATACTTCATAAGAAAAATAAGCCTTACTGTGTTGTATAAACTTCTGCTGAAGTATGCAAAACTCCCATTTTAAATCGTTTAAATAAGTGAATGGATGCGAATTTGATGCTACTATCATTCACAGTCATGAATAGGCGAAACGTCGGTTGTTTTTGTGGTATCAATATTTTTCACACAATATAAATAAGCTATTAACATTATTATAATTGTTTATTTTGTTTTACGTTACATGGACTCAATGCATATAGTTTTCAGACCGCAGAGTAACAGAAAAGACTAATTTTAAGTGGTACTTAAAAATACTATGAATGAAGTTGATACATTATGTACAGCCATTCCTAGTAAATTATTGTTGCTGCACCTCCAATTTCCATGAAACCTTTTATTGCTTTCTTTTACTACCTAATAAATAAAGTCCATGTCAGTGGTATTATGTAGTCGGGCAGTACGCTTTAGTGAATTTTATATCGTTCTGAGATATTTATCTCGTAGTCCATGCAGTTTAAGGGAGTTACGAGTGTAGGCAATAATACTCCAGGTTATTACATGACTGACTAGCATTTAAAAAACTATTACTTTACATTTTGCCAGCAGTTTAGATATCTTGGAAAGTAATGGATACATCAATGAGATGACAACCTTGGACTTTGCTCTAATGAAATTTACATAAGTTAGGAAGGTCTTCAACTTAGCCAGCACCTAGTTAGAACTTAAGACATGGCAATATCAGCAAACTTAAAATATTCCAAAAATAAGTTTCTAATAATAATTTTTTTTTTTTCTTAGCTCTCAAACTTATAAAAATAGGATGTGGGAAAAATAAAGGAAAATTATTTTGGGCTTATGAGTGCCTTTCACTAGGGGGAGTCCCCCATTTGAAGGATGTATGAGAAGGATAGGGTGTGGAATGCCTTAAGGAGGCGGGTGGAATCAGGAAGGTAGTGAGAGTCTACCAAGGGTGGAGCCTAGGGGTACCTAGGCAATGGTTTGTAGTCGGCCGGGAGATCGGCCTCGATCTCTCGGCTGGGTGTAGATCTTCAGTCTCCGTCAGGAGGCTAGGGTTCGATCACGTCCATCTGTCTCCAGGCTTCGGTGGTCCAGCAGTGCTTTCATCTGACGGACATTGGTGATGGTTGAAGGTCGGAGAATAGTGGGTTGTGGCTGTGTCGGAGTGAGTCGAAAGATTTGATGTGCCTTCTCTTGATGAAATCTTGAATGGTGAGCACTTCAAATTTTTTATGCATCTCGTCTGCCTTCATTCGGTCAAACGGGGTATGTTTGAGGGAGGTGTGGAAAACTCTGTTCTGAAATTGCTGGAGCGTTTTGAGAGTGTTAGGAGTCAGATACTTGAAGAGAGGGGTCCCATACATCAAAGCAGGTCTTAGGACGCTCTGGTTTATCAGCAGCTTGAGGCGTACCGATAAAGCCGGGCTGTGAAGTAGGTGTCCGAGGCTAAAGAATTTCTTCCTAACACTCTTTAACTTCTTGCCGAGATGTGTTGTGAACGACAAGTGACTGCGAGGTATCGGCGTATGCAGACGACTAAGGTATTTTAAGAGCAGTAATCACAATATCTATTGATAAATGTAAACAAAGCGAGAATATACTTCAAAGTATTACTAACATAGATAGATAACTCAAACTTGCTTAGTGCATGAAGACATTTTTTTCCATTATCATCATTTATTTTTTTTGTCGTTAGTGTTTTTTACTTGTGTATTTTAAAAATTAAAAATGTATGTGTACTTCAAAGAAGATATGAAGCCATGAATTCATAACTATGAGCAATGGTGTTAGCTTTTTTTCTTTTGGAGGCATTGCATATTAGCACAAGGTTATTTTTATTACATAAATGTTGGGAATAAATTGATTTAAATGTTGCTGAACTAGGACTTGAGAGAGTAATGTCTCTCTCTTGGTGTTTAGAATTGAATCACTCGGATCAGTACCGCGCAAACGAAAGGGTAATTAAACTCCAGCCGGCCTATAACAATAGCTAAAGAAAAAAAGTTAAATTAACGGGGTTTTTAATTTCTAAACGGTGATAATATCGGGGTAAAATGCTTCCTATTACATCCCCGATTCATTTGGGCCATTGAACACCATTCCAGCGAGAGGTAGTTTTCTACAATGAATTTCGTTTAACGGGTTGCACAATAGCGTCATCCATTATTTACGAGCGGTTGCCAAATCGGCTGAAAGTTGCCTAGCTGCCCCCCCCCCTCACAGTCGCAAACACCCCCTCCCCCGCCAAACTCCGTTTCCGAATACACCTTCAGAAGTCCACGCACAGAGATCTGTTGGATAATCGGGGCCCCCGTCCGAGCAGTATATCATCCAAATGAAATGGATCTTGTACAAGTTGTAGCCCCGTCGCAGTTTGTCTTATATAGAAAATAATGACGATAAATTCCAGCTTAGGACGTCATGATATTCTCCGCTGTGGGCACACAGGGCTGCCGTTATTCCTCAGCAATAATAAATGTCCCGCCACTACTGCATTATTTACCTTTTTATGAGCCTAGAGGTAGCACTTTTCCCTTCCTGGCCTAGATCATATATTCTACATCTATTTTATCAATAGGTGAAGTGTCAAAAGCTCGATCCTAGAGGAGGACTTTTATTGAAGGGAGAGAGTCTACCTTCACACAAGCAAGAATTTCGATCAAAAACCTTTGACAAACCCACTTAATCAAAAAACGTAATTGTGTAAAAGGGCTTTGATATGTTTTTTTTTAGTCAAAGTCATGTTGGATATTTTTGATCAAAAATTCAGCAGCACCCCTTGTGTTGACAAAATAAACCAGTCTAGTAAACAAGAAGGTTTCAAAAGTAAGGTTAATTTCGTCACACACCCACTGGTATGGGGTGTCCAGGGGACTCTAATCGTCAATTTGAACAAGCCTTTGCTAAAACAAATGTAACCACGTAAAATAGGGTGCCAGTTTCTGCATAATCAAAATTTGACAAACACTATTAATAAAAACAATTCACAAGAAACGCACAATAGTTAATAGTATCGATAGAGGAAAGAGACAGTTAAAGGGGTGGTTGAGAAGTTGGGAATTAGATAAAGGCCACTGTTCTGCCAAGCTTACAGATTTAGGCTGCTTGATCCGACCTGCACTCAGAGGGAAGGGCAAATGCGGCTTGTTTGTCTCTCAGAAGGTAACCGGTGGACGTCAGGCTTCTAACTGTAGTAGGAGGGTCAGTAGGGCTTGTTTGTCCCTCAGAGGGTACCCAGAGGCCTTCAGGCTTCTAACTGTAGTAGGAGGGTCAGTGGGGCTTGTTTGTCACTCAGAAGGTACCCAGAGGCCTTCAGGCTTCTAACTGTAGTAGGAGGGTCAGTAGGGCTTGTTTGTCACTCAGAAGGTACCCAGAGGGCTTCAGGCTTCTAACTGTAGTAGGAGGGTCAGTAGGGCTTGTTTGTCACTCAGAAGGTACCCAGAGGCCTTCAGGCTTCTAACTGTAGTAGGAGGGTCAGTAGGGCTTGTTTGTCACTCAGAAGGTACCCAGAGGCCTTCAGGCTTCTAACTGTAGTAGGAGGGTCAGTGGGGCTTGTTTGTCACTCAGAAGGTACCCAGAGGCCTTCAGGCTTCTAACTGTAGTAGGAGGGTCAGTGGGGCTTGTTTGTCACTCAGAAGGTACCCAGAGGCCTTCAGGCTTCTAACTGTAGTAGGAGGGTCAGTGGGGCTTGTTTGTCACTCAGAAGGTACCCAGAGGCCTTCAGGCTTCTAACTGTAGTAGGAGGGTCAGTAGGGCTTGTTTGTCACTCAGAAGGTACCCAGAGGGCTTCAGGCTTCTAACTTTAGTAGGAGGGTACGGGAACAGCATTGCCGGCGGGGCCACTATATACCATCGTTTACTTATTTGGTTTGTTCACTTTATGCTAAACCAACCTTTGTTGGGATAAAGAGTTGTGTCCCATAATTCCACTACTAGGGTAGTTAAAGTAAATTTGGTCACAGATCACAAGCTATTTAACATTTTAAGTTCTGATTTTCCCTATGTTTTAGCAGAACTTAAAGACTTTAGGTAGTTATCACAAGTCCCTTAAGTACCCTTCTATACTGTTTCATTAGTATCTACGTCCTCTATTTCATTTATATACATTTCAAAATATAAAAATCATTGCTCGTAGAAACAGGTGATAAACAAAATACATAAGTTAAATAGATAAATATTATTATTAAGAGTAGAGTAAACAATTTTTCCGGTATGAAAGAATGATGGGATTTCAACTCGCATCCAACTGAAAAAAAAATTAAGGTTCAAAAGTAAATAGTATGGATTCGAAACTCCATTCTATTTAGTATTTTACTGAAAATATTTCAAAAGTAGTTTTTTTTTTCAAAATTGTAGGTAAAAGTTTTAGAATTTTTCCATTTAGGATCGTTCATTCAATATTGCACTTAAATTATCAGAAAGTTATACCATTATTGACGGTGTTTTGAAGCATTGACAAATGCTGCTTAGAACTGTTTTCATTAAACATACACACCTGAAGGAAACTTATATCTAATTATTACCAATCTCTGAACGATACTATAAAATGGTCTCCGATAAATTGTCTTTTACAATCGTTTCCAACAGGGCAGTTAAGGTTTGAATTAATATTCTTTGCGGCCATCGTGACTAATAGTGAAACCTTATTTCTGCCCTTAACAGTAGTGCTTGAGCATCGCCTCGAATCTCTATCATTAAAACAGAAGTAGCTCGTAAATATTTACAGTTGGAATCGTCACCGACCCAAGTTCTCCTGTTCTTTTAGTGAGCTTTTAATCGTTTCAATTCACAACTGAACCCTAGCGAAAGTAACCAAGACCAATTTCACTCACCCTCTTAAGAGAAAATGAGTTGCGAATCCGGAATAGCAAAACTTTATTTCGCTGCTATGATTACATAGGCAATACCGAAAGACCTAGTCTTGTGCTGAGACGGCAAAGATACATTTCATGATCATTATTTTTCTTTTGGTAATGTATACGTAACATAACCTATAACTTTTCAGTTATAGTTCAGTACCCTTTTAAGAAGGGTTCTGTTATAAAAATCTAATCTTTAGTCTTTACAAGATGCTATTCATTATTCCGTGAAAATTACTTTCTAATCTTCACCTGGTGAAAGTTATCGGGGAAAGTATTAACTTAATTATATCTATTGTCACAAAAAGTATTATTCATAAAACAATTGCTGTTGTCTCATATAAAAGGAGCAGTAATGTAAATAGTTTATTATATATTATTTACATTCATGATTTAATTATGCATTTCAATAATATAATTTGGGTTGATAAATATCAAAAGTGACTAAAATAATCATACTCTCCGATCAGGATAAATTTTAATACACAATTTTCCATTTCCCTTGAGTTGTTTGGTAATTTTAAATTTTAATACGTTTCAATACCGCAAGATCATCCCTCAAAAAAATTTTAAGACACATGCATTCATGGAATGATTTAATAAAAATTAAACTGACCTTCGCTACAACCTCCTAAAGTTTTTTTTTTCCACATTCGGTTAAAACGCCATGTAAATTGAACAAATCTAATTCCTGGTACTGATCGTAAGTTTTAGATAAATTTAATAACATAGTTCATGAGTGCATTTTGGATTTTAATTAATATATAAATACAAAAAGTTATACTTAAGCCAATCTGGACCTACGGAATAGAGCTATGGTGGACAGCAAAAATCGTATCCGATCCTTTCGTTAATGCTTAAGATAGTTAATGCCCCTTATAACGTAACTCTTAATAACGATCTAATATACCCTACATTCTTGAACTCATCCCTTCCAAGTTTATGAAATTCCACAGTAACCTATCCGACCAACCTACTCCCATAGCACAGTTATTAGACTCCGCCACACATCCCTATAATCCTCCTCGGAGACTAAAACGGCAGTGGCCTCGTGACCTGCTATAAATGCGTGACAGTGGGAGTCCTGCCAATCATGTCCTGAGCGTCTGTGGCTCACGCGTTCTTGGTCAGCCTCCACCAAGCCAGTATCCGGCGAGGCCCTTAATGGATGAGCGTGGGGGACTTCCCAAGACTCCGCTTCCTCTTTCGCATGCGAGGGAGGTGTTAACTATGTGGATTCGGGAGGTCTCTGGGGTGTTTATAAATATGGTATGAATGAGAGCATTGACCACAATTATATATTCCCTAATAAAAGATTACAGATTATAATTTTATCACAATAAAGACTTTTGGTTGCTTAATTAATATATATATGCATTAAACATGGAGTAATTTATTATTGGATAGATGAATAACTTGAATTTGCTTCAGTTAATTATGGATACAATAATGCATTCGTTCTGGACAAAGGCTATGAACAGTCACATAAAGTTTTCCCATAAATGTTTATCTTCAAGTTGTTGCGAGTACTAGTTTTATTTCCCCACGATTCTGACATTTTACGACAGATAATAATAATAATATTAAAATAATTTATATGTCGTAAGTCGAGTTAAAACTGAAAATGACTATTTTACTCTTTTATCAATGTTTATATTCAATAACTTAAAATGCGTTGTTTCCAAAATGAAAATTAATAATTATCAAACTGTAATTTTTAGCTATGATCATAAATGAGTTGAAAGTTTTTTTTTTTTTTTGGAGATCGGCCTGGGTTTGGCGCTGGTACCAGCTCCCATAATACAGATGACATTTCGTCCAGTTATGTTCACTTCATATTTGAAGCGCACAGAGGCTGCATACTTCTCCACTGCGTTCCGATCAGATAAACAACGAACGTTTACGAAGAGAGCCCCGGAGGTGGAACAGTTACAAATCACTTCAAGCCTGTGTTCAACTTATTCCAGAATAGGTAAAGTCGTGCGCGACCATTGGAAGCAATTTGACCATACTCGCTTCCAGGACGCCGACTGCCATTAGGAAAACCGGCAACTGCATTGTGCCTTTTAGATAGAGGGTAACGGGCATTAATCCAATGCTGGACAGATTGCAAGTGCGTTGCTGGATAGAAATTCCCCACTGGACAAGAAGTTGGGTAGGTGTGCTTTATTTGTTTTGGGGGTGAACCCAAGCTCCTAAAATATCCTTTATTATTAATATTACATCAACAGTCCATGTTTTGCCTATTCAGGCATCCTCAAGACTAAAATTCAGACAAGAAACATATTTACATATGTAGAAGACACTTTCATACAAAAACTTAATTTAATAAATAATATGATTGTGTACCGAATGGGTAACCATTGCGCAAAAATAAATTAAAACTTTTTTTAAACTATTATGATACTTATACTTACAAAATATTTCAATAAATGAAGCTGTTAAATTGAATTGCATGAACTAAGTGTATATAATTCAAATAAATGGTTTAAACGATCCAAAGTTTTAAATTAATCTTCAACACATTGAAATATGGTTTAAACAGGCTTTCGTTTAAATCCTGTAAACACAGCCTCACTCATTTTAGCTTAGCCATAGTTCAGAAGATATTTCATATTTAAAATTCTCCCTTCTAAGATTTAGTAGAGTCAAACGAGGTAATGGCCATATTATGATTTCGGTTTTAAAATTAACGCCTCTATGAAAAAAACAAGATTGTGGGTTTTTTATGTCGGGACATTTGTATGCCAATTTTATCCCCCCCCCCCCTTCATCCTGCCAGACGGTCCCAGACACATAAACACTTTTATAGCTTCTCGCCCACAACTCAAGCAGATTTAATAATTGGTCGATTTTAAAAATTACGGCGATTCGGAGGATAATAAATTCCTGCTCGTCATAAATCATTATTAGGTGTTGTGCCAAATGGTATTATTAGGAACGTTAAATTTTCATGGTTTACTGGTAACATTTATGTTCTGTCGGTAAAAATTTGACGACGTGTTCTCGTATGTTACAGACAATAATGTTTCAATGAAGTTTATGGAGTCATTAAAATTCAAACAGTCAACTGTATTGATTTCAAAACTTGTTATTTGTTATTGTCCAAAACCAGAACTCTTTTTTCGTTTTGTTGACAACAGATGTATTAAAATAATTAAAAGTTTAGTGATACAAAAACAAATATACTTCCATCCTAACGAGCTGGGTATCCAATAACATATCATTATTCCTGTCAGTACTTTCCGATGTAAAATGAGCCCTGTCATCTCATACTGTAGCCTATTTATTTGTTATAATCTAACGATTATTGTATTTTTGAATCGTTAGTAAATATCCTGAGTTTCTTATGTACTTAAAAATGGTAAATATCTAAACTATAGACCAAAATAAACCTTTGAAGTTGACAGGGACGACTAGATTTTTATTTTTTCCTCTCAAAATTATAAAAAAAATAATTTAGTAAAAATTGTTTTGCATAATGTTTCAACGTGGTAGAAGATTCATACGTTCATTTTATCCTCAAGGAGTTAGACATTACTTCTAGTTGTAGTTGCTTCGGCAGCCCTGCGGCACACACCCACTGAGCCTCTGAGAGAGCCAATGATAGATGTAGGGTACCTCAAAAAAAAAAAATACATTTTTGAGAATAATGAGAAAGTTATATAACTGAACCCTTAAATACAAATGGCATCCCTGGTTATAGAACTGACGAGTAATATTGATCGCCCTTAAAAAATAATATTTAGAGACACAAATTATCAGATATTACGACTAGGTCAAGTTGAATGGTCCAAGCTGAAAGCAAACCACAGTCAAAGAGGCAAATCCTTGAAAGTTGTTGCCTTTCTTTCTCGCTATTGAAAATGTTTAGAGACGTTGAAGTTTTACATCATTGATTATAAAATAAATTATCTGAGTTTTTTTAATTATCTCAAAAATGCTACAAATACTTTATTTTCTGAAGAAATCAGCTAAACATGAGAGGTTCATGGCATAATATATCACGAAGAAATGGTTTTCTTTTTACATTTTGACGGCCTCTATTGTACAACAGACAAACAGTGCGATAGACTGACATGCTCGTACACACGATCGCCCTGTAATTGGAAGTAGAGCCTCCCCTTCGGGCTCGGCAATAAAAAAAACAAGAATATTAATTTGCTTATATTCATATTTTATTTATATCTATAATGGGGGACAGAATTCGACTATAAAGTCGAACATCAAGCGTATCCAATCCTTTCAATAAAAAGTCCTAAGAACAATAGTAAATGCCTCTATTTACGTCAGCAACAAAACCCATCACAATGATCTTAATATACCCTACATTCTTGAAGCCATCCCTTCCAAGTTCATGAAATTCCATAGTAACCTATCCAACCATCCTAATCCCGTAGCACAAGTCATTGCACTGCACCGCTCATTCCTATAATCCTCCTTGGAGATCCTGGCAATGACCAGTTTCTTCAATCATGTCCAGAGCGTATGTGGCTCTCGCGCTCTTGGTCAGCCTCCATTGGCACGTATCCGGTGACGCGGCTGACGGACGAGCGTGGGGGACTTTCCAAGACTCCGCTCCCTCTTTCGCGTGCGAAGCTTGTGGATTTGGGAGGTCTCTGGGCTGTTTGTAAATACTGTATGAATGAGCGAGTGAATGGAAATTGTAAATATGGTATGAATAAAAACTTTTATCACAATTACTTATTGCCCAATGAGGTAGATTTTGTAATTTTATCATAATAAAGCTAATTAATAATAATTTATATCTATAGTTGTAACAACTTTTTTTTTTTTTGCAGGTATGTGGGCGTGTGTGATTTGACAATTCTTTTCTATCTCAACATTCGAACGTGAGGTAAAATATTAATTAAAATTAAAAGATATTAATTGATTAGTTTACAGTTCGAACTGCAAAACTGTTTAATTTGTCTATGATCTATAATTACAGATGCGCATAACACAACAAAGCATAGCCAGGAAACGATACATTGGAAAGAAATATATATTTAAATATATATGTTGTGTGTCATCATGAGTTTTAAACTGGTTAGAAAAAAAATATATGTATATAGTTACGCCCCTAACTAACGGTTTTCCTAAGATAGTCTTCTTTTCCAGGACGTTTTGAAGGGATATTAAAGATTTAATGGTATTTTTGAAAAAAAAACATAGATTCTAAGCATCAAAAGCTAAAAGTAATCGTAATGATATAATCGTAACTCATTATTTTTTCCCTGACACAAAGACTATATGTAAGAGCTTGGCTGGGAAGTTTTGCCACACCCTCCATATTCGCCCGACCTTGCAACTTTAGATTTCCACCTGTTTCGGTCTCTTCAAAATTCATTGAATGGACAGACCTTCAACTCTGAAGATTTTTTCCAATAAAGACAGGAAATTCTTTGAGCATGGAATTATGAATCTGCCCATAAGATGGCAGAAGATAATGGAACAAAACGGCAATTATATCATTGATTGAATAAATCGCTTTGTGTTTTGTTGTGTTTTATTTTCGCTTAAAAAACCGAACGGACTTTTTGGCCAACCCAGTACCCCCTATTCCGTCTCAAGGGATCATATGACAACAGTATAATATAGATTTTATTAAATGACCTCATAGGCTGTCATTTCTGCATAATAATCTATTTCGTCGATTTAATAATTGAATTTGTCATATGACTGTTTTAGTATTTAGTATTCATTTATATATAGTCCCTCTTCAATGACAAAGCGGTCGTTGCGTTAATATGAATAACCCATGGATCCTATAAGGTTAGGTGAATGTAATTGAATTATGCATATGATCTGTGTATAAGTATATATGTTGTGATTTATTAATAATGTTAAATAATTTTTATTAGTTTTAACAAAAGCTGGTAAACAATTTAATAAAATATAGTTAGTGATAAACAAATTCATTCTATGAAAACAAACAACAAAAGGCTAATTCCTCGCATGTCACGCTTGCTTAGTACACATGTTTCATTACGATAGAGGACAATTTATAAATTTTAAACCTTTTTTTAAAAAATGGATTCCAGCCCTAAATGTAAGCTTCATCGAAATTGTTTGAATTGTATTGTTAAAGTGTTTTTTTTGTGTTTTTTAATAGAGTATAAATTGAACTAACTAAAATTCAATTTTTGAAAAGCTGACCATTCCCGAAAATTCTATAAAATCAGAATTGGTAAGTTTCGTGTTTTAACAGCGTATTATTAATCATAAGTTAATGATTTATTATAATTTATTTATTATATAAGTTGATTGAAAAAAGGTTTTTAATCATCTCTATGTACATTCGGGGTGTTTACATCCCGATGACTTGGGGATTAGGCTGGACACTGACGATGCCCGAACCTTAACTTATATGTATATATATATTAATCAAGACCAGTCACGGTAAATCATACCACTTAACATTATTCATTTCAGTCGCAAAATATGCGCTTAAAATGAGTGTCCTATGCCTAAGATCCCAGAAATAACATGAATAAATATTGACCTTCACCTCTGAAAAATGTTAAAATGTTAGTCTTTGAGTATGTCCTTGTTAGTCTTTGAGTTTGTCCTGACCCAGGGACTTGGGTACTGGGGAGTGGTGAGACAAGGTACTGTAAAGTGAGCAGGGGTAGAGGAACCGCTCAAGTCACGGGGCACTGCGAGATTCGTCGCCCGTTGATTTCTATTTGTCTGTCGAGCGTGTCCCTGCAGAGGGCTTACGTGGTTTCTCCAGCGCGAGGCGAGCGCCCGCGACCCGCTGGAGAAAGTGGAAGCCAAGATCTCTGGACGAGACCTGTGTGAGGACTTTCCTCGATTGTATTTATCCGATTGAAATTATGTTTTATCTGTGGGATCGGCTGGCTTCGGGTGAAACCTGCCGTGAATGACCGGATCCCAAGGCGTCAGGAACTCGCTCAAGCCAAATTAGCTACTGCATAATAAGCGTGATCGGGCGAAACTTACCAGCCTACCGTGGCGTCTGATCTCTGCCTATACAGATGGTTTGAAAAAAAAAATAGTCAAAACAAGATAATAGGCTTAACTATCTTACATTGAGTCAAATGACGTACTAGTTCCCATTTATTATACATCTATGCTAAGGAATGAAAATATCTTCCGTGTCTACACAGTCAGGCAGTTTGTTGTAAAGGCCGAAAAAATATATATAAACTATATTTCACATTATGAATAATTAACAACCTAAGAAATAATTACTTAGTTATTATACAGCTTAATTACTAAATAATTACCCCAATATCTAGTCGGGGCTCTACCACCAACTGAGCTACCCTAACTCGAGTGACGACATTCCCAACACGGCCAACTTTGGCCTAACTCTCGCGAAGACTGCACGCAATGAACCCGAGAAACACAGAGGCAAATATCAGCTACGTGGATATTGTAGTCCGAAAAAAAAAGATTATGTTAGTTTTCAGTAAATCAGTACAGGGAGCCACCCGCTGTTCAATTATAAAATTGTTTATAACTTATAATTTAAGGGGAAAAAAGCTACATTGCGTGACATTTAATTCAATTTTCCGGCAACTAGCCAATGTGAAGGCATTATATGAAGATATTAGAAATACTTTAATATATCGTTTTTAAATGAGTAATTTTTATAGTGTTATTGATCAAATTACTATTTATAATATTAGTATAATTATTTTGATTTGATTACAATAGCGTATATAAAGAATATTAAGCATGAAAAAAAAGCTCCAGTTTTCTAACTTTTAAGCACGTGAGTTACAGTTCAGATATTCAAAAGTTATAACTAGTTATGTTCCCCATTAAAGGAGACATTAAAGCTTGTAATAAAGATTCTCAAAAATATTCAAAAAGTTTTTGAAGCCAGCTATAAAAATCACGCCATTTCAAGACATTTTAATAACCTGATCTAAAATCGTGGGAAGCTTTGTATTTATTCTCAACGTTCTTAGTTTATGAATAAATAGATTGTTGATAAGGTTTATTTAATTTATTTCAAAATGGTGCCTCATTAGGCGAATCCTTGATCATTTTAAAACGATTCAATGAAAATATTTAAAGAGAGACCGTAAGCCTTGTTCAGAAAATTATTTTCCTACCACGCCACCGTGAAGGATTTATTTTTCAATTTGTGCTTTTGTTCCCTTCCCTAAGTCACAACCCCATTAATAAAGCGAGCTATTTTATCCGTTGCCACAAGCTTCTAGTTTACCTAACTTGAATGTCTTAGAGTTGGTTCCACTTCAGTGAAAATTCAGAAGGGGTGCCTGCTTAGCGCAGTTATGTTCATTTTACACTTATTTACAATGATAACATATTGAACATTCATTTTATTCTTATTGCCTTTTGCAATAGACGTATAATTAAATACTTTAAATTTTATGAAAAAATAAAAAAAACTTATCAAAACGATAATACACGTGATATTTTTGATAGGCTTAATTTTCCCTGGTAGTACAATCTATAGGCGAAGTTAGCTTGTAATATATATTTACATAAGGCAAGATATATTTACAAGAATATACGTTTGTCCTTTTGTGAACATATCGTCTTAATAAATATTTTTGTGGACTCCTATTTTGTTTATTAGATGGTTTGAAGAGTGCGCACATTTATAACATAATTCAATCAAGACTTAAACAGCGATTATGTTAGTATTTTGTTTTAAGACTAGATTGATTGCATATAAGCAGATTATTTTATATTATGAATTTTGGGAATAAAGTTATTTGAATTTGAAATCAATGATATTAAAATCAATCACCTTGTTAGAAGGCCGAAGAAGAATGAGGAGAAAATAATGTTTGCTGCATTGATGTGCCCAGTCGAACAGACGTATTTATCGTTGACTGTAGAGTTTCGAAAATTAAGATGTCTGCACGGCTGTGAAAGAAAAAAAGTCACGGAGTGTGAAAAAACCAAAAATATATCCCGGAGTATTATGAGGACGGTTTCTCGGAACCGGATGATAAACGGGATGAAGGGGTCGGGCGAAATGAACCCGAATCTTGGGTGGTGGGTTAGTGGGTGGTTCGGCCAGTTTACGAACAGCCTGTCGGCGAACGAACCCACCCGAAATAGTACCAATAAATAAGAGTGTTTATAGTGGTCGGCTTGGACCTGGTCCAATGGCTGGTCCCGATCAGCCGGCTTTATCAGTCGCCAAACATGCTAATTTTAGCGCGGATTCGATGTCGTCCGAGAAATGAATAAAGGCTTCATGTCGCTTATCAGTTGACTCTCGATTTTAAAAACAAAAAACCTACTGCCCTAATTAGGCACTGGGTAGTTGTGATAAATAATCTCATTCATATCATATTTATAAATTTTCATTTACACTTTCATTCATTCCCCTTTTCCATCCCTCCTCTACCCGGGATCCATGTCCCAGACATCCCCTCATGGGTCTCGCTCACTATTGACGGAACCATGGGGTATTTCGTCACCTGTGGTGCGCGTAATTCATAGCAATTGGATGTGCTGCACTGGTCAGCGCTCCTTTTATTCATAACGTATTTAGAATATACATTCAGACAATTTAGGAATGTTCACATGGCCTAGGGATCCCCAAATGCTCCCTAGTATTGTAACCTCCCTCGGTCTATCGTGAAAGGGGCAAGGATTTAGGAGATCCTCCACGCTATTCATGCAGCGGTATCACCTACGTAGCAGTTGATGCTAAAAAGAAGAGTGTGAGAGTCACCGACGCTCAAGGACATGATGGGAGACAACTGACCAGAGTCAGAACCCCGGTGACTAAATATTCACAAAATATCAAGGGTGCACTTCTCCTCGAATCTCGGTGGAGGATTTTAGGGATGGATGATACATGAAAGTGATCTGATGAAATTTTAAGAATTTTGAGGAAATGTGATCGTAAGATTCAAAATTCTGATTCTCCGCTACTGTTAAGGACACATCAAAGGCTGTTACGCAAAATAATTTATAAGATAGTTCATTTCATAAATTTTTAAAAACCACGTTTTTAATGCGTTCCATAATAAGTTTTTATAATAATACTAATTTTTTTTTCATAATTATTTATTAAACTCATACTGAGTCCGATAAGTCACGATTTTGTATCGTTTTTTGTATTTATTCATACTTTCGAGAGGAAAATTTTCATTATTTTTTTTTTGAAAATAGCGAGGCCAACCACTGACCAACTAGCAATTTTAGATAAAACTAACAATACAAGATAGGTATAAATTTCAACAGCAAAATATCTCTTTAAAACTGGGAAAACCTTTGTGAATTGTAAACTGGGAGTTTATTGTAAGCTGTAAAAGTAGGACAACATTGGACGAGTTTACCATTTATTTTCTGATGAGGACATACGTAATATTTCGGAAACGTTGGGCATCAGTCAATTTGATGAAAATATAATGTTTCTCTTCCACCAATAATCACCAATACAAACTCTTCCACTAATTTATTCGTCCATATTATTTATTTATAGTTTAAGAGTAAAAATTTATAATAATAAGTATATTATAACAAAGGCAAGTGGTATCTTTACCCCGGCTGTCAGAGTTGTCCTTATTTAGAAAGAATAATAAAATTTAAATGGGATTTTTTATTGAAAATAATAATAATACATGAATGGATTGATTTAATTGAATTCTGCTATCAGGATCCTTTGTTATGGTTGACCTTTGACATCTTAATTATAAATAAAAACCCTATTGTTACCATTTCAATGCAACCAAAATAAATTATAACTCAGCAATTGACACTATCTTGTCCCACTAACATTTTTCATAATTTCTACTATATATGACTTTTAGACTGTTAACAATTTTCAGGTTTAATTAATAATTACGAAATGTTCACTTCGAATTAATTATTCTAAATGATTCAA
Source organism: Acanthosoma haemorrhoidale (assembly GCA_930367205.1). NCBI lineage: Eukaryota > Metazoa > Arthropoda > Insecta > Hemiptera > Acanthosomatidae > Acanthosoma > Acanthosoma haemorrhoidale. Next base: position 79,484,414 of record OV884009.1, on the reverse strand, counting down.
TTTAAGTCTAAAGATTTGAACCCAGAACATTCATACCATGAAGTGGCTACTATATTTAAGTAGCAACTATGCGTTAAATGGTAAAAAACGACAAATAATGCCGACTCATTTCTGTTAAATGTTGAAACAGAATCAATATAGCATGCTTAATAACAACTTAGTTTAAAATATCTAACACATACGACGGATTGGCACGAAAATCCAGACATCTGTCAGTCACGTATGAACGGATTATACTCGGTATGAACACCTCACACTCCGACCGTTTTGCTATACGGTTAAGGCTAGAAAGGGGGTAATAGAGCCACAGACGCTCAGGATATTCGGTTACGTGTTGTAGTTAGTACAATTTTAAAAATAAATGCCACAAGTTGGTAAGATAAATAATAAAATAAAAAAACAATTTATTCTGGAATATTAGGATATATATTAGGATAACAAAAATGACCAAATAGGTATGTCTAGCTCACAAAACCTTAAACTTGTGATTAGCTTCTAATTGACAAAGGTCTTTTACTGATGTTTACAATGAACCAACTGCATAAGATTGAAACAAAAACGTAAATGAATAGTTAATGTATGGCATTCGGTAACAATAAAAGCAACTAAGAAAATAATCAAGAACAGGAATTATTACAAGGTGGAAGAGAGAATGCATTAAAATAGAGAATGGGTACAATTAATCAAAAATAATGATAATGGTGAATTATGAACTGTTTATTGAAGGGATATAAGGAACTGTTAACTAGATTTAAAGATTGGAGGAGTTGACGAACAGCGAATGTCCATGGGAATAGAGTTGCAGAGCATAAATAAATAGGTTCGAAACGTTACAAAATCAAAACTATGACCCATAGATTAGTTTTGTCTTCCTCGAGTAAATGTCAGGGGCGCTACAAGGAAGGATCTCAGCCCCTTAAGTTTTTTTCTTGCGGTCAGGGTGGCTGCTTCAGAAGCTGGCAGGTGCATCCCCTAACCACCTTTAGGGCACCAGGTAGAGATAATAAATATTTCATGGCCCTTCCCCACTTAAGGCAGGTCATTTGTTGTACTGTAGCACCTGCAGTATGCTCTGTCGTAGATAACCCTTATAATTATTTTATTTTATTATACCTGTCATAAGCATGTAACACTGATGAATTTCGTTTAGGTAGCTTGTTCCCTGTTTATCATCACACATGGTGCAGTGGCTGTGATAACTGCTCTATGATAAAAAAGGAATGGCTTCTAGTGACAATGCGGTATCAGTTGATTCCAGGAACATTTGCTTCGCCATTACCCCACTTAGGTCATATATTATTTTTTTATATACATAATTTTTGCTTTCAAATTGTTAGTTTCTTATAATCTTATTAAATTATTGTCAAGAAACTACTCGGTATTTTTGACCTGGAAGCTTAAAATCTAAAACAATATAATTACTTAGTTGCTAAAATATTGACATTAAAAAATCGCATTAAAACCGTTTCAGAGCCCGTTCAATTTTTTAGCTCTATTATTGATTCCTGAAACTTTACGCTTAACCATGCGGGAATAATCCAAATTTGAAATATCTTCTGAGCTGTGTTTTGAGGAATCCAAAAGGTTTTTTTGTAGTTGAGTGAAGCGGGTTCCACTTTTTTTTTAAATTTCTTTGTACCACCCGTTACTGTATTGCAACCAACTAATCGACAGTTTTCTAAGTGTGGAATATACCTGTAAAATTTCAGATCATTTTATATCGTAAAACAGACAGAATGCTCCGTAACCTGCCTTGGGTTATCTCTCCTGGTACATCCTATGGGCGTGACAAATACATAAGAGCATTGTGACTCGTATTGTTCTCAAGATGTTTTGGTTCACTGTTATAATTTTTCTGAGCTTACAGTACACCTAAACCCCAAACTTGCTTGCATGATATCTACCGTACAACAAAATGGTCTATACGTATTAATCATTGGGATGATTTAAATTCTTAAGTGGTCAGGCATGACGTTATATAACATATCCAATTACTTTTTACGGAATGTTACTTCGGCTCAAATCATTTCAACTAATTTCTGAACGATATATTACTAACAGCGGTGAAATATCTTTACCTTAACATACAGATGGGTTGAATAGGTTTGTAAGAAAACGGCGGTTCGCCTGATAGGAGTTCGTGAGCTGTTTTTCTCGCTTGGATGTATTGGTAAAAAAGAAACACCATTAACCTAGAAATCGCGCACGTAGCAATATATTTCCACAGCGTGATTCCGGAGGCAGTGTACGGCCCACATTCTGGAAATCGTGATGGCTTCCGGTGAGCTTCGACGATGGAATTCACGGCACTTTTTTGTTTCCTGTCAATCAGTGACGAGTGTCCTCCGTCCATGTTAATCTGGCGCCTGCCAAGACAGGTGGAAAGAATTATGTCAACATGCAAATCATCGGAGTGCTGACTCAATCGTGATCTATTCATGAGTACGTATTAATCATTTTCTTTCATTAGTATGCATGGATATTAAGAGGGAAAGAATTTGAAATGGGGGGAGGGCGTACGCCGTAATCTATGTATAGACTTTTAAATAAGGAAATTGCTGTCCTACTTGAATAAAAAAATCTAGGCTTGCGATTCTCGGCCGAAATAAGACACTATTTTGTACAGAATGGAAGCACTTTTCTCCTTTTATTTCAAACCTAAATAAAAACGCTGCTTTGACATTTTGCCAGAAGGTTCTATTCGCTGACTCCCCCAACGACATGAAAAAAACTCCAAGAGTCCAAAAAACCAATTTCATCAATTAATTGGTAATTAAAAATTTTTTATTTTGATATAATATGTAATTAAAAGTTTCGACGTTCTGATATAAGTTAGGACTTTAGTACAAGAGTTTACTACTATCGTTTTTGAAATCATATTAGTATAAAAGTTATTGAATGCAAATAATTAATATACCTTTAACTAAAAAATTAATATGTTCTATAATGAGTGGCCTATAAAATAAATGAACTCAAAGTCTTAATAGTACTTAGTCTATAATTAAAAAGTATTATTAAAATCGGGCATTCAACTATTTCACGTGACAATAAATAATTAATTATTTCACGAAATAATTTCAGAGAATAAAATTGAGTGCATTGTTTGAACTTTTGAGGATTAATTTAACAAATAATCATACAATGTTTCATTAATATCATATTTATAAGTTTTATGCAACACCTGTTTGACGTAATGACATGACATATTGTCTGTAAGGTTCCGATTTGATTAGCAATAAAGTTAAAATAATAACAGTAATAAAAAATCAATAATCAATAATAATTCAAATACATAATTTATGAAACCGCTTGCTTAGTCATATCAACGCACTTTGTATGATTGATCAATGTCAGACAAAACTAGGCCATAAATATTATTATTAGTGTAAAGTTTTATTTTTTTTATATTTGTCTGTCATATGAGTGATTTGTGTAATCCGGATGTATCGTATGCTAAATCGATAATGGACTGTACTTGTTTTCAATCCCGCAATGTTTGCCTGACTTTCTTTTGAAAGTGTCCTGGAACAAACAAACGGTACTATCACAAGCCGATCTCAACTTCCTTAATTTGTCTTGACACCTTAGCGCCATTGTATGCAAACATCGCCGGTCTATTATAAATCTGATGAATAGGTTATCAAATTGTAATTGATAGCTTTATAAAAATACCGTATCGTTTTTAGCATATGATTGTATAAAACAGATTCGATTGTAAAGATCAATGCTTGACGTAAAATTTCAAATTTAATTCATTACTTTTTTATCTATGGAGAAATATTGAATTGATTTTTTTTTTTTTTTTTTCAGCTCAACCTTTAAAGGTTTATATGCCTTCTTGACTATTTGATATAGGCTGATCTGAGAGTTGAGCATTTTGAATCAATGAAAAAAGGATAATTTTAAGGTCAAGAAGACATTTTTAAGAGATTTTTACTTTCGTAAAAATGATGACTTAAGCACTTTTGACCAATTGTCTTTATGTTATACGATAGTGGTTATAAAAATGTTCCAATAGGTCTGAAAATTTTCCAAGGTATTTTCCAAAACTCCTCGAAGTAAACCTATTATGATATGGTTAAAATACAATTTTAGGTGACATAAAAAAAAAAATAGTGGAAAAAAGTCTGGCCTGTTTCGATAAATCTTAATATTTTAATGCCATTCAAGTCGATTTCGTGATTTTTTTTTGTGACTATTTTAACTATTTCAAATTTGAATAAATTTATTTCTAATATTTTCACAATAGAAATATCGTATTCTAAAATGCAATGAGAAAGAAAAGACAAACGTCATCGCTATTGATTAATAATAAAACCTAACGACTTAAACTCTTTAATTGAGTACAATCAAAATTTATTCAATAGAAATATCTTAGTGTTAAGATTAGATTAAACATTTTTCCTGCATAAAATAGTAATGGGATTTCAACTAACAGTTTGAAAGTAAATAGCATGGACTCGAAACTCCGTTCTTGTTATTTACTGATTTTCTATAAACATTTTAAAATAGTGTTCAAGTACAGAAGCAAAGTACTCACTGGAAGAGGATTAATTACCAATGAACATTTTTTCTCTTCCAAGGTAAAGGTTTTTTGAATTTCATCATTTAGAACCATTCGGGCCCTGTGCATAATTTATAAGAATGGTACACCATTATTGACTGAAGCATTCAAAAATGATGCTTAAAGCGGTCAAAATTGCACACCTAAAGAAGAAACATCGACAGGGCCTACCCAAAAGAAACCGAAGTATTTTGTACCAAGTGATTTATTTAATTTGTTTTAAAAAAAAAAACATGTAATCTCCTTCAAATTACTTTCTATTGGTGCCAATACACTTGTCCAATCTTTTATTCCATTGTTCGAAACCACTTTTAAATTCCTCTTTTGTGAGGCCAGACATCACCTCCGTCGTTTTTGTCTTTACTTCTTCTACGTCCCCTTTTTTTCAAGTCCCTTTTCATTCGGGAGAATAAAAAAGTCAGTGTGCTAGATCGGGTGAATGAGGAGGAGGGATCCTGGTCATACCATTTTTGGTCAAAAATCGGCGCACATTGTGAGGGGAAGCGTAGTCATAGCCTTCTCACCCCCAAATCTTCACTTAAAATTCGCTGTACTGAACTCCAAGTCACGTCAGATTGCTCTACAACTTCTTCAATGGTCCATCGTCGATCTTCGAGGACGATTTCGCGAATATGTTCGACATCCTCGTTGGTTCAGGCTGTCAAAGGACGTCCAGAGCGAGGTCGATCAATAACATTTCCCCATTTTTAAAACGGAAAAACCACTCAAGCACTTGAGTTTCCCCCACAGCATCATCCTTGTACGCTACTTTTAACATTTCAAGAGTTTCTGTGCCTGTTTTTTCCCGAGCAGGAAACAAAACCCCGCGGCCGCGCGCTGTTCACTAAAACAACGTACAACGGCCACAAATAAATTAACACAAGCAGAACGTAACCTTCTTCTAGGACGCCACTTGGGATACTGACTGGTGCAAAGTTGTTATATACGGTCCAACCGCCGAAACACGATACTAATAAAACTCCGCCACATACAACGTTGGTTCGGTTTCTTTGGGGTACGCCCTCGTAATTTGACGATTGCTAATTTCTGTACATTATTCATCAATCATATATTTTAGATTTGTTGCAATAGTGGTTTTCAGTCCGACGATATCGTATATTCGCCTTCAACGTCCAAAAAAAACAAAAAAACAATTTAATACAAGTTAATAATAATCTTATTAGTATATATAATATTAGTGATTAAACGTCCAATGTCGAACAAGCTACTGAACCAGGGTTCGTCTTGTAAATATATTCAACTTTCTTTTTTGCACATTGTTTGTGATGAAACTCATATAACAACCCGGCCTTTTTATTAATTTTTTTTTTACGACATGCCAAGTTTACTGCCGGTGTATAACAGTGCGGAAGTAAGGAGAAAAAGCATTCAGAAACGGGAGAAAGGTTTCGGCGGTGTGAGGGGAAAAAAAAAATCTATACATTCATCTCTTGTTGGGTTCGAGGAAGATTTTTCCCTTTCCTTCTCATCGTTGTTCCCTCGTGTAACCACAACGTTAGAAGAAGAGAAAAAAAAAACTGGTGTAAGCGTTTCGGAATATTGCATTAGATGTATTTTTTTTTGTCACCGCAACGGGTTTGCGGCATCGGAACGGTAGATCTGTGAAGGAGTTACTGTTATCAAATGATCGCCTAGAGTTGTTTGGTCTGACATTCAAATAGTCAGCTGTGGCTGGATTAGATCCTTTGCCCGCAAAGGCACGTTGCATGGTTATAAACTGCACATTCAGTATGTGTGTTCTGCCATAACGGTTGTAAAACTCAAAGGAAATGAAGTGTTGTTTCCCGCAATTAACAATTTCAATTCCCCTAACGTATGATACATGTTATTAGGCAGGATGTCTAGACCTTTATGATACTATACTCGATATGGTAGGTAATTTATCGATTAATTATTGACTATGCATTATTTTTTGTGAGGTTGCTTTTATGTTTATGATCTCTGCGCCATCAAAGCAAAATATCAACCCTCTACATAAAGCTGCAAAAGTATCGCGAACATAATTTTTATGAAATGACCTAATGACTTTATGTAATTATGCCCCAACCCATAGTATTCACCAGGACGTGAAAATTAATATTTTTACTCCCTAATCAATGCATTAGAAAAATATATTATAAAAAAATATTATTTAATAACAAGTCTTTAATTTATTTTCTAAGGTAGCATTTATTCTTAGCATCTCTCGAACCATAAAGTATAACTTTCATCGGGAGTAATACTTTTAATATCAGTTTCTTAGCGTAACTTTAGTTCACTTTCGTCCTAACATATATTACATTTTATTAATCAGGACTCGATATTCCCAACATGTTAGAACAATTTTTATTCTTCTAATATTTTTCGGCGGCGCTGGTTTTATTTTTAGCAAAACCGACTTTTTTTGTTTTGTTTTTTTAGAAGTTTTTCGTTACTGATATTTCGAAATAGACTAAGAAAAAGTTCAAACATATATTTTCGTAGCGTAACATTAGGTTTCCCCCCCCCCTTTCTTTCATAGCCCCTTTAAATTTACAGATAATTATAGATCCTCAGGCGAATCTATTTACAAATTATGTTTGTATTTCCTGTAGCATCGCTACATTATATACAGGTTTTGTTATTTTATAAAAATTAAATAATGAATAAACAAGTATAATGATATACATTATACGTGAATGGACTAAACTGACTAATAAAGGTGATGGGGCTCACCTTTTTGATCAAATTTAAAACTAACTTACATACTAATTCTTAACCTAATAACATTTGATAGAACATAAACTCTTATTTATAGGAACATACATTTTCCTGTCTTAAAAATCATAAAAATTAAAAGGTTTCGTGATTGTATAAAAACGGAATATTGGTTATATTAGTTAATTACATAACTGGAGTTAATAATTACATGTCTGGTTTTGTCTATGCTTGTTGGTTTGGGTTTATCTATAGATAAGATCGAATTTATTTTTTTGAGATGAGATCATGCTATCTAAGAAGGTTCTAATTTATTCTAGAGTTATAACATTATTAAATACTAATAAATAAATGTAACCGGAGTAAGTATGAGAGCTCTCAGTCTTCGCTCATTTATTTTATAGTATATTTCAATTTTCAGTTCGTTGTTGTTGATTCCAGATAACATTTCTCTGTCTTATGTGGGATTCTTCTGGGATAGGGGCTCTTAATTATTTTTTTTTCAAAAGCAATTAAAGAGAAATACGAAAGAAAAAAAATGGTCCAGTCACTAATTTGAGATTTTGAAACTGTTAATAAATAAGCAAGTCATATCGGTGACGTTGTATACTTGAAGGATGCCGAACGAAAATTCGTGGGAAGACAATAAAAACGTAGTCTTAAGGGCTTCGGAGCCAAGATCCATTATTGATGGTAGAATTTCAATTAACAGTTAATTAAAATCTATCAATGGGATTTATTGAATCAGATTCGAATATATTCGTTCCTCGCAACGGTATAATTTATCATGGTGAGCTTAAAACATATCGACCATACCTTTTGAGATATAATTTAATAACTATAAATTAATGGTGTAACGAGATTTGGAAATATTGCAATCTATGGATTAAAGTAACTCACACTAATGCAATTATCAAATAAGGGACAAATTCTGATTACTTTTAACCTGTAATTAAATAATTTAAATACATTCGCAATGACGATTTGCAACAGCCTCGCCATTTTATTCGCATCAAAAAATTTTTTTTTAACTATTATTGGTAAAAAACTATTATATCATTACTTGTTCATTTCAGCTATAAGGTTTTAATGTTATTAAAGATTATCAAAATAATGTATTTCCAACATTTACGTAATAAAAAAAGACTATCGTCATGGCTCTTGGCACAAATAAAGTACTCATGGAAGTTCATATAAATTTTAATTTATGAAAAAAAACCCCTAGGTAATTACAAAAACAAACTAGGCGCCAATATAAAAACATTTATATATATTATGCCCTATGCTCTTATGTTTGGGTAATGTTAGCAATACTTTGAAGTAATAATAATTTTTGTTTAACTAATTGAATTTTACATGGTATTTTGCAGAGATAGTTTGCCTCGCAGTCTTGTCGAAAATCAGGTCTGTGTTTGAATCACCATAGTGTCACAATTTTTTTTTTATTATCAAAAATTATTAAAATTTACAATATTCAGATTAGGTATCACAGCTAAAACTGTTCATATAAATATATAGTATTTTTTTCATTTTCCAGTTATTACAAAATTTAATAATAGTGAATAAGTTACATGGTATTCAATAAAAAAAAATCGCTTCATTTAATTTATTTCACCTTATTCTTTAACTTATCGATTTAAAAAATATGTATGTATTGTACGGATCAACGATTTCTACTATTGGTTCTCAAAACTTTTCGTCTCTGAATTTGTTGAATTTTTCGTTTGTTTTTAACCATGAAAATAAATGGTCAAAATTTCGTAATGTTAGATAGTTTCTTAGATGCAAAACGATTCCATGATGTTATTATGATGAATAAATACAATACCGGGATTCAAAAATGTTATGAATTATATAGGTTTGGTGGGACATAGTTAAGAATAAAATCAAATACTCTCGATTACTCACGTCTCCAAAAATAATTTAATACAGGATGTAAAATAATTTTTTGTTCTTCAGACGTCCAAATATTGACAGGATGCAGAGGAAAATTCTAATTCCGATTCCAAGAATGTTATAATGTAAATGTGCGTAGCTCATTGTCCGGCTTCATTTGCGGCCCACGCCTTTCCCATCCAGACAGCGGACGTTACTGCAATATGAAACATCCAAACAGCTTTCGTGGAATACTTGACGCTCACAGATGTAGGGTCAAATGAGAGGGTCTGACACACGCTGGCAACTATGATTGGGTCATTAGGTTGGGTCTGCTACTTATTGCAGTTTTCCGCTGTTCTGTAAGCAGCGTCTACCAGCTGGAGAAGCTGTCAGTTCTGTTCTACGGATCACGTGTTTCTTTACAGAGTCATGTTCGATTCGATCTGCAGCTGATTATTTTTTAAGGTGTGAACTTTCGTGAATTTTCACATGGAAATTCCGCAACTTATTATTACATTAACAGTCGACGTTTCGCCTATTCATTGACCCCCTAGGACTATGCATAATATTATTTTTAAGTTCATTATTCCAACCTTTCACTACTGCGTACCGAATTGATAACTTTTCCACGCTATAGAATAACTTAGCCGTAGCATTCTTGTGAAGTGTACAATGGAAATAGTTTTCTGTTCATAAAAGAAAGTTTTTCTGTATGGAAAAGCTACCAATTACGGTATGCACGAATGGAATAATGGATTGAAAGATAGTATCATTCATAGACCTTATTATGGCTGGAACAGGAGCTGTTGGCTAGTGGTGTGACAATTGGAGAGACAATGTAATTTTCACAGTGTAAATATTAAAATAATTTTGTAGAGAATAATAAATTTAATTAGTAGTTTGATATAGTCTTCTTTTTTTTTTTCCCCCGTGTCCTACTGTTGGGATCGGTTGTAATTAGCATCTAGGAGAAAGTTTGGTCCTAAGAATGAGATGACAGTGCCGGGGAAAGGGTCCTCGGAGGTAAAAGAGTGGTGGAGAGCTTTTCTTCTCGAACCAGGACCCCAGAACAAAGGGACGGCTAAGAACCCCTCTTGCCCGACAAACAAAGTGCCGATTGAACAAAAAAGTGCATTAGAATTCCTATTAAAATCTGGTCCCTTTTCAAAGTGACTGTCATTAAACATCGGGTTCTATGGCCAGGGGCACCCGCCCGAGCCAACAATTCTCTAACACTTTTATTTTATATTGTCCTTGCACTTTCTTGTACCTTGGACTGTAACGTATTTTACTTTTTCTACAGCTATGTCCAGGGTCTCCCCGTCATTGTTCCCTCGTTAATGATATAGCTTTCACGTTAATTTGTAGGTATACATAATATAATTGATTTTCATCAGGAATGTCTGTTGCTTTAGAACCCTATTCTGTTTCGGTGGTGAAGATCTACTCTCAAACAGAAACTTATAATTTATTGGTAGCACAAGCCGAAGAGAGGTGATCTACTTAACAAACAGGAAAGAAATTGTCTTTCTGCGGTTGAAATCGTAAAAATAATTTAATAGACCAGAAATTTTAAATTATTGTTGTGTTAGGGGTTAAGAGAAAATAACACAAAAAGGCACGTGTTTTTAATTTAAAAAAACTGTAATAGCTGGTTCATTTATGTACCACGCTTGCGAGAGAAAGCTCAGACCATTCCTCTCGTTTAGTGTTTAGTTAATTCGGCCCTACTTTCGGTTATTTTATCATCTTTGTGCTAAGGAGCGCTTAGTATCGTTCCACTAACTAATAAAATGGTATTAATATCTGAGAAACCTGATCTTTGGGTAAACTAGTAATAAATAGTTAATAACATGGATTGTCCTTGTAATAATATCGGAATCCTTTTTTTTTTTTTATGTTTTTGATACTGGGAGTAAAGCGATGTCAGTAAAACAATATTTATCATAGAACGTTTTCACGATAGAAGACAGCTTTTAACGTTACTGAATTGTTTCCCGTCACAAAACGAAGCACCGGATGAAAAGGTAGGAGTGAAATATAGAAGCGGCTATCTGCCACCGAGTGTAAATAAATAAACAGACAGCGCCGTCCGCTCGATCATTTGCCAAGTTAAGTGTACGTTTATGACTCTGTCGCTATCTGCGCTGCCACGAGTACTTCTATTTTACGAGAGCTTTGCACCTTTCGGATGGGGGGGGGGAGGGGATTGTCGTCAAATGCCCTGTTTATGTGAAACAAGTTCTGGGCTGGAGAATTCCTACGGGAAGGATTAGCACTCAGCCTGCCCAGGTATCGCTAGCAAAAGTGGAATATTATTCAGCAGCGCGTATCATGACGAAACGGTTTTACTTGCATCCTACATTATTGCTGTCCGCTGCAGAATCGAACTGTTAATATTAAAAGTTTTCCTTTTGGTTCCTGTTAACGCTAACGCTAACGCCTAGCCCCAAGGAAGATGCTTTGCTTTCATACAGGTACTGGGCAATCAATCGTCTCTTGCGGTTCCAACGTTGCAGTTGTAAGTTCGCAAGGGCAACTCCTTCTAACGAACACATCCTTATAAATAAAAAAACTTCAAAGCACTGGTAACATGGACTTGACAGTAGACGATATATTATGGCAATAGACATTTTTTTTTCCCGAACCCCTTGAATTCAACACAATTTGTGAAAAATGAACAAAATCAATGAACAAGAACTAACAGTTTATTTAAACTGTCATGATTTTTTCTGACTGTACGTAGAATATAATAACGATTGAATAATCATAAAAAATTTAAAACCATACTCTATGACATATCGATATTTTCTGATTAGGCCTTGGCTAGAATGCAGTGATGGGAAATCAAAAATAAAAAATATTCGCTAACAATTTCATGCCCGTTCCACAAACTCATTTTCAAGTTATAGATTAAAAGCTATTTAACATTTTCAGTTCTGATTTTCCTCATTTGCAAAAAAAATATATACTGACAAATTTGAAAATGTTTAACGAAAGTTTTGAGTGGGAACAAAAGAGACACTCCGAGTGGGTTTTAATAGGTTTTTTATGTTAATATTTCAGCTATTACATTTTTTTTGATTTGTCAAACGGGCATTTTTCATTTATCAAGAGGGATTAAAAATCAAAAAAATCGAGGCTACCATTCGCTTGATCGACTAAAATTCTTGACACACAAAGAATTTTGTTCCACGACTGGTGCTTGGGTAGTGGCATTAGTCCTGGTCTCTATTTTTTTCTCTTTAACCAATAATTATTAAATTTTTTGAATATTTAAACAAATTATCTTGGCAACACATTTCTGGAAACGTGGAGTGCTGAGCTTTCATGGAAACGATTCGCTACTTCATTATGCATGCAGGCGAGCGGAGTAGTGCCTCTTATGAGGCTGAGTGGACCCAAATTAGGCTTATCACAGTTGGTACATTTTTGCCGGAGGGTTCTTGTTTCAAACAGGTGTTGGAAGAATCACCTTTCGTGTGTTACACAATAGCGGTCATAAAAATGATTCAATGGTCCTGTAATGTTAATAGAATAGTGCATAGGACCACTATGTTAATTAGGCGTTATTGTTATTATAACAACAAAAAAAATACAAAACACCGTTTCGCCAATTTCTATGATTTTGTAAGGTCAGAAGCTATTTAATATTTTAAAATCTATTTTTCTTGATTGTTAAGTACACATTGAAGACCATAAATCAATTTTAAATATGATCGAAAAATTAATAAATTTTAAACAGATCCTAGCATAAGATAAATTTTTATACTTCACACACTGCTATACCTCATGTTAAATAGGCAATCAGGGCTTTAACACAAATCCTTAAGGCATACACCTTGGGGATATGGAGCACAGAATTGTAGGACAATAAAAAAATCAAACCTAGTGACGTCAAAAGTCAAACCAGTAAAATAGATATATTTCAATTAAAACTTAAAACTTCGTCACCGCTGCATTCCAGAAATACGCCTCTACACCCAAACTTATGAACTCCACACGCACATACCCCTAAGTATACGGACACCCGAATCCTCATATACTTGGACCAGCAACACAAGACTTACCTGACATGACAACTCCTGAGGAACTGGAGTAGGGATTCATTAATTTAAACAAACTGCCATCAACATAATTACTCACTCACCATCTCATTCACTGGCTGTATCATTTATTTTTATGCTTAAAAGAATCAATACTAATCCGACCTCGACGGGACCAGGGAGTAGCTTGGAACGACTAAAAGGTCAGGTTAACCGGAGATAAAACAAGTACGTGTTTCACATATTTTTCTTATTGTAAGTCTTTATTGCATGAGTCTGGCTTGAGGATAGTATACAATTTAATTAAACCGATGAGATGAGACCGTCGATGAAATCGGCTGAACACTTTATTTTATTTATTTGCTAAACAATTTGCATAATTTAGGCCGGTTTCGTCGATTTCATAAACTTGCTCCGGAAGAAAGTTATTTTCTGTAGCAAGGTGTTATAACTTATTGATGAATTCTTGTGCCCCAGCAACGTCAAACGAAAGCTTTTCATCCGAAACCGAAATTTGTCGAATTAAACTCGAAACTCGAAATAAAACTGAAATATTTGCGTCTGAAATGATAGGAGAGGGTTTCAATAAAGTAATATTTTCTCACATTGAACTCCAAGCTCGGTGGCACAGGGTTCTAAAATATTGAGTGCGCAGTGGGGACCGCGAGATGCTCGGATTACCCGGAGAGTCGGATTAGCGGAAGTCGAGGTACTACTTTATGCCTAAAAAAAGTGTTAAGTGTTTTCTTTGCGATTGTATTGCCAGTGGAAAAAATAGTGCATTGAGGAGGGTACTAAATTCATGATGTTAGATCGATATGCTAATGAAATTTCTTATGTACTGAACTACAGATAATATCTGATTGAATTGAAGTTCAACAACCAATCACCGCGGTCAGCTTAAGTGTTAGTCAAACACAAACATTGATTGAAGCGTAAAATAAAATATACAATCACCATTATTGGAGGGTTGCACACTCGACCTCCCTTATTCATTAGGGGCAGCCGTACTACCCCAAGGAGGGTCGCGTCCTATTCTATGAGATAAGTGGAGGGGACTATATCTACATCGCTAGTCCGTAGGGGACGGAACAAATGGACTTTAATTATTTCAGTCGGTCCTTTGACAACGGCTATTCCCGACATCAGTAGGGTTTTAGGGTTTTGTTGGGTTTTTTTTTTCAAAACCAGAAACCCTTCTTTTCACCCGTGTCTTTTCTGGTCTTTGTGAGTCCCCTAGAGACTGGGAAGCTCACATTTTGGGGGGAAATTAAAAGTGTCATTTATAAATTAATTACTTGGTATTTAAAAAATATAGATTTGCCTATAATTATGAAACAGCGTATTTTGATAAATAATGTTGAGCCTGGATATGAATGATCTAGTCATGTAACAATATAGGTTTGTTTCAACATAGAATCACGGACTAGTTTCAAACTGGTTTGTGACTATTCACTGAGCATCCTTTTTTCTTTTCTATTCTTTAAAATCAAATCTTTATTGTGATAAAATTACAATCTGCCTTATATGGCAATAATTAATTGTGTTCAATGTTCTCATTCATACCATATTTACAACTCTCTATTCACTCGCTCATTCATACTTTACAAACACCCCAGAGACCTTTTGAGGTTGTCACCTCCCTCGCACCCGAAAGAGGTCCATGCGGGAACTTTACCTGACCATTGATTAAGAATATGTTGGAACGCTTTTTCCAATTGCTCACTGTTGACTATCTTAGTATTATTTTTCAAAATTCATTAGTTTATGTCCCGTAGAAAGTTCATTTATAAATTAAAAATATTAAAATTAACGCCTACTTATAAAATTTTCAACGATTAATAACTTTAAAATGAAGTAGTGAAGAGTTACATGACTTAAATTAATAATAACGCTATTTATAACCTACCTTTTTACGGAGCGGAGAATGACTGCGCATGTATTTTATTCTTAGTCCTTATTCCAATCCTCGCAGCTCATGACAACTAATTTTTGGAAAATCATTTATAATAAAATAATAATTATTAGTAATTAAAAACCAAAGAGAATTATTTGGATGATCCCTGGACCTATTAAAAAAAATAGTTTTCTTGCATATTGCAAAGGGTTTCAAATGAACGATCTTGACGTCCTGATTAATAATATATATATTTTTGGGTCTTAGTCGGCTATAATTACAACAAATTATTAAGGCCATCAATAGTATGAGGCATTAAGCAAGATTTGAATTTTATTTTATGGATTCGTGTACTAGTTATTACCAAGAAGTAATTCATATTTTTACTGGAAATTTTCGTATGAGGTTGGGTCTTACCATGGTCCAAGTGACCATGTAAAAGAAACTTGTCAGCCAATTTAAAAAAAAAAATACTGATCTACAAAAAAAAAAAAAACCCTGAGAGTGCCGGAGAACAAACAACGGAAATTAAAAAAACAACATAAAATTGCCTCAGAGTGGAAACATCAAATTGCCATATAAAAGAGGCTTAAAATGTGTTCTATGTACAAAAAATATCTGGGGATTTTAAGTGGTTGCTGAGCCACTAAATAAACAATATTTTATTACGGAGTTTTTTTTTTTTACTTTTCTGAAAAATCTTTTTTCTTTGTTATTTGACGATGAAACTATGATACAAATTCAACTAGAAGACATTTCCTATAGTTGTTGCTCTTACTTTTTGTTTAAGTTTTGCATAAAGATGATAAAGTTTTATATTTTTAGGTCACGTGTAGGGATGAGTTCACGTATCCTTCATCTATACAAACCCCCACTCATGTCCTGAGCATCTGTGGCTCTCTTGCCCTATTTCGGTCTTCGTTGGAATTTGGTATTTCGGTTGGAGAGTGGGAAGGAGGCGAATCAGCTTCACTGGGGGAATCCTCTCGGACATAGGGACTTCTGGGCAAATTTTGCATATTGTATGCATGTTGTCAATTTTGCATCAGTGTCAACTGTACGTATCGAATGAGTGGAATTGTGTATAAGCTGTAAATAAGTTCTTAAATCACTACTATTAATGCTGGATAAACAAATTTTAATTTTACAAATAATTACCTTTAAAAAAAAAATATTTAGGGGTAGCCCTTCATGTTTTTATGTCATTAATTTCACAATCTACTGATGAAATTACAGTTTGCTTCAGAGTTATTGGTCTGAAGGGCCTGTTCTTCCCTAATAATCCGTTAAGGACTCATTAATTCGATATCTCTCTCTCGATGATTTTCTTGTTTTTGGCTTCTTCTCTCTCCCCTCTGTTTTTCTTGGGAGTTATTAGGTTCGTTAAAGCTACAGTACTCACAGCTCAATTATATTTTAGCAGCAATGGCTCGATTTATTTATTTAAAAGTTTAGATAGGATTTATAATATATCTACGGATATAACAGAAACCCTTATGGAACTTCACAACGATATTCTTTGTCATGTAGTTTATTTTTACATTCAAACATCAGCTGCTAATTTTTGTGTCATTTCTATGCGGTGTTTATTGGATTTAAGTCAGATATGTTTTTTTGCTTAATCTAAATCAAGTTGTTAATATGAGCCGTTTATTTTAAAAGTGGCTTATTATTAAATTTAGTTAAATTCGCACTTTTTTTGTATCTTATGCCATTATTCATATCTAACCAC
This sequence comes from Acanthosoma haemorrhoidale, assembly GCA_930367205.1. Taxonomy (NCBI): domain Eukaryota; kingdom Metazoa; phylum Arthropoda; class Insecta; order Hemiptera; family Acanthosomatidae; genus Acanthosoma; species Acanthosoma haemorrhoidale. The sequence goes on along the minus strand of OV884009.1, from coordinate 79,467,600 downwards.
GCCAATCCCCTAGCACAGTTATAGCACTGCGCCACTCAACTCTATAACCTCTTGGGAGACTAAAGTGGCAGTGGCCTCGGGACCTGCTATAAGTACGTGACAGGGGGAGTCCTAACAATGTCCTGAGCGTCTGTGGCTCTCGCGCTCTTTGACAACTTCCACAGCTCGTATCCGCTGATGCGGCTGGTGGAGGAGCGTAGGGGAATTCTCAGAAATCAGCTTCCTCTTACGCATGCGAGGGAGGTCACATTGTTGTGGATTTGGGAGGTCTCTGGGTTGTTTGTAAATACTGTATGAATGAGCGAGTGAATGAAAATGGTAAATATGGTATGAATGAGAACATTTATCAAATTACCCAATAGTGCAAATTGTTATCATTTAGACGAAAAAGTTATTGAGATAGTAATTATGTATTAATATTATTTTTTTTATACATGATCAAACCGAACAAGATCAAATTTCATTGCAGAGCCTTTCGAGTTTATTACCAATAGTCTTAATTGGTGTAATATCCCTCAAATAGACCACTTAAGCCTCACCTTTCACATTTAGCTAGGCAGTTGCCTCAAAAGACAAACCTTGGCCTGAAAATACGAAGCGACTTGGAAGCAAGCAGACTGAGTGTTTCTGAGGCCGCTCGCGGTTCCGTTGGGAAATAGATTTATCTAACAGCCCCCACATAAATCACCTTATATTTTTTTTAATGTGTGGAGGGGATACGAGACTATTTTCAGCTTGTTTGCCCACCACCCCTATATATATTTTTTTTCATAATTACAGTGATGGATGGTATCGTTAATAATATTTTCTCGGCTCTTTAACTTTTCGAAATACAGTTTTTTTTTCATGGCCGGGAGGTATCGGTGATATTTATAAATAGGTTAGTCTCGGTATAATGAAATTTATTCCTTTATGTGCCCCTTGTTTATTTGACATATTTATTAGCTTCGCATCCACGCCGTTATCAGTTTCGAACCACTATAGCATGTTATTACATTCTTAAAAAAAATAAAACTAGCTCAGATAGTCATCATGGGTTAAATCACAAAATTTTGCTTTTGGGAATATCTTTGAATTACGTCAGAAACAATAATATCATCATAGCAATAGTTTTATATATTTTATAACATTTTAAAAATTTTAATTCGTTTTTGGAGTAAGGTTAGCAATTCTGTATATTATACTGATTACTAACAATGGATTGATAAAAAAGGTAATATCCTTGACATGAGTTAAATATTTTATTGTCTTGATTATGTTTCTTGTTCTGAATCGTAGTCCTAAGGATGACTGAATCGGCGAAACGTTGACTGAGGCTGGGATATAAATAAAAAAGATATTTCTGAGAGACTCCAAGCTTTTTTTTCTAACGTATATTAATATCAATCTACAATTGTCTATTTTTAAGTTTCTCGACTAACAATGATATTTGAATTTAACATTAGGTCAAATTCTTTAACCACGGAGAAATTTTATATCTGAAGTAGCTTCTGAGATTTGAGTTAAGACTGTTTAAAATCCAATTACTCAATAAATAAAAACAAATACAACTTCTTTTATGTTTTTTTTTTATTTTCCCATTATCATATCTCGAACGAAACGTATACAGCGTATTCCGGGGTATTGATTATTATACCTATAAAGTTTCGTGTAGATTAGATAATTTTCACAGCTGACACACATTCAGGCAGACAATAGCTGATTTAGTGTTAGTAACAATAAATCTTTATTATCCCCGAAATATGCATGTGCATAAAAAAAAAAATAGAATTTCACTGGATCAGTTACCTCATAATTAATTTTTTTTTTTTTTTATTATATAGGAAACAATGGCGAATCAAAGTCAATGAAGGAACATGTTCCCACACAACCTTTACCCTATGCCGCAAGTCCTGTCCGCCAGTCTTTTTAAATTCAATTCCTCTCCCTGTGTCTGAGACAGTACGGTATTTAGGCTTCCATCTCGACAAAAGACTGACATGGAACCCACACACGAGGCTAAAAAGACAAGAACTAAACAGACGCTTTGGACAACTGTACAGACTACTTCGAAGGATATCCCATCTCTCAATAGAAAATAAACTACTTATTTACAAAGTTATAATTAAGCCAATCTGGACATACGGAATAGAGCTATGGGGAATAGCAAAAAAGTCGAACATCAAGCGCATCCAATCCTTTCAATCAAAAGTCCTAAGAACAATAGTAAATGCCCCTTATTACGTCAGCAATAAAACCCTTCACAATGATCTGAATATACCCTATATTCTTGAACTCATCCCTTCCAAGTTCATAAAATTCCATAGTAACCAATCCAACCACCCTAATTCCCTAGCACAGTCATTGCACTGCGCCACTCACCCCTATAATCCTCCTTGGAGATTAAAACGGCAGTGGCCTCGTGACCTGCTATAACTAAGCGATAGTGGGAGTCCTGAGCGTCTGTGGCTCTCGCGCTCTTGGTCAGCCTCCTCTGGCTCTTATCCAGTGACGCGGCTGACGTAGGAGCGTGGGGGACTTCCCAAGACTCCGCTTCCTCCTTCGCATGCGAGGGAGGTGACAACCTTGTGGACTTGGGGGGCCTCTGGGCTGTTTGTAAATATTGTATGAATGAGCGAGTGAATGATGAATTGTAAATATGGTATGAATGATAACATTTATCTCAATTACTTATTGCCTAATAAAAGGCAGATTGTAATTTTATCTTAATAAAAATTGTTGTTAAAAAAAAAAAAAAAATATATATATAGGCGGTAGTTTTTCTTTATTTCTACAGACTGAAATTTCCCTTTTTCTAATTATGGACAATGATTTCTTTTTGGATTTATATTAACCCGTCAATATGAGGATGTCAATATGAGTTAAAGGGCCATCTTAGAACGAAGAGAAGGATTAATGACAGCTAAACTAAGAGCTTCTGATTTTATTATGTAATTACGTGATAACCTCCAGCTTTTCTTCTTACTTGTACTCTATCTCATTTCTTTAAACTCCTCGGGCACTTTAAAACAGATAGACAGCGTTAAAAAAACAAAAAAACACGAAGATGGAGATAGTGTGATGTTAATTTTTGATTGTCGGTTCGTGTCGTGGAAAAAACAAAAATAAACATTAAGTTGCAATATACTTGCCAGTGGGCAGACCCCGGAGTGACTCTAGCCAAAAACTAAAATACAATTAATACTAAAATATATTCAATGGGGAAAAACAGAAACAAAACAAAACCTACAACTGATTAGTATCTTTTTTTAAAGATTTAACCAGACTGTTCTTAGTTAGCAAGCTTTACAACCTATGATAAAGGGTAATGTGATAAATAATATAAACCATTTGAGGGATATTATACATATGTATGTATCCTTTACAAAGGTTCAATATATTTGACATATTGCATTAAACAGACCGGGGAAATTTATGCTATAGCAACAATTTTTATTTGTAAATTGCGGCGTTGGTCAAGTTGTTGAGTATAAATCTGATTATGTCCATCTTAATTAATTATTATTTTTAAAAAAGTTTCTTCATGCGGCATAACTATTTTTTTTTGTTTTTGGTTCAGAAGCTAAATGAGCGTATAGGGAAAATACTTATCGTCGAGCATAAGAACAGAAAACATAGAGCTCCGGCCAAGAGCCTTAGCAATCAGGTCTCCGCGATAAGAGAGAAGGTGCCTTCACTATCTGGCTACCTAAGTTCTTTCACAGTTCTGTAAGCGGTTTTGATAGTAGATAACCTGTTTTTCTTATCCAGCTCGAATTGGTTTATCTTTGTATCTAGATTAGGCTAGCAAGAAACCCAAGTAGTTGCATTTTATTTTTTTAATCAGGAGAAAAAATTATTTTTTTCCTTTTACTTTAGCGTGTATTTTGTATTATATGAATCTTTGTTACAGAATGATTTTATTTTCCAGGTATGTTGCAGACATCGTGTATGTTTTTTACGGCTCGAAAAACGTAAGTTGTATCCAGATAGAATTATAGTTTTTAACTGTTTTGGGACTTTCCGAACATAGTCATGCAGGCAAACGTATTTATTCCCACAATTTATGCTTGCAAAGCCCTTCCAACGGCTGTGGCCCTAATTTTAAATGCTAGGTTATGTACACCACCATTTCTGTTAAAGCATAAGTTAATGTATTAAATTCACTGGATTTACCCCTTAGGTTATTATCCAATGTTTACATCTTTGCTTTATGCCAAGCCGACCATTGCTGGGATAAAGTGATTCGCCCGATAACTCAACGCTATATTTCAATTTATTGAAATTTTTAATTTATTTTTCCAAATCATCTCGAAATAGGCTGATTGGTATTTTAAGACTTTTCAAGTCACAGATCAGAAGCTGTCTGTGATAAAGTTCTGATTTTTCGAATGGTTAAGGAAAACGCTTAGTCCCACAATGATCTCTCGACAACGTTTCTTCACTTTTTAGTTTCTTAAGTTTTGTTTGGCCATAGAAATGAATTTTATAGAAAAAATCTTGTATTATGATTATTAATAATTTGCAGCAATATGAAAATTGATTGACAATATTGGGACTCAAACATGGTTTAGTCGGTGTATCTACCAACTGATGCTGTCCTGCTTCGAATTACGGCAGTTGTTTCTTTGACTAATAATTATAAATAATATTGGTACCAATACCAAAATGAAAATTTCTCTCTATATATATATTACTTTACTTTTCTAATCAGTATAGGCAGATAAGAAATTTAGTGCAGTTATTTAATATTATATATTGGTAGTGGAGACCCAATCCTAGAGGAGCGGAAGAGGCCGATTAGTGGGACTCGCGTGCCGCCCGCACTGGGAAGACAACTGCACGATAGTCCTTCCAAAGGTTTCTTATCTCTTCTTAGAGCCCTTGAGGTCACTTCATCAGCCGGCAGGAAGGGCAGAGATCCCTATCTTCTTCAGGCCATTCCCTTCGGGGCCCGGCCGAGCTTCTCGGGCGAGAGACTTCCACACCACAGTACTTCAGCTGTGACGTTGGTTTTAATAAAGAAGTGAACCCCCTACAATAAAAATAAAAAGGGCCTTTGACCCCTCAAAATAAATCATATACCCTATTTATAAACTAGAGTATCCAAGAATCAGTAGACATGCTATCTTCTTGCATACGAAAATAAAGCACTTACAAAGTATATATACAATCTCCATTAGGATAAAATTACAATCTGCCTTTTATTGGACAATTGGTGACTGCGGTCAATGATCTCATTCACACAGTATTTACAAACAGCCCAGAGACCTCCCAAATCCACAGTGTTGTACTTACTAAGTAAAGAAAGAGTGTTTAAGGCTAACTATGGAAAATCGACCTTTCAACAAATAGCTAAAATGCTGACTCAAAAAGAGATATCATACTCATCATTTTTACATCCACAATCCTAGAGTTACCTTAACGATGGTCGGCATGGCATAAAACATATTTGTAAACATTGTTCGCCCCGCCAGCAATGCCTGATTTCCTTGTATTGTGGCTATTTGTGTTCCTTGAGTTAACTGTGGCAATGCTGAGCAATTCTTTAAATGTTCACCTACAACCCCCCGTGTCTAGGTAGCGAACTACAATTGACCGAAGTAAGGAACATAACAACCGAAATAAAACCCTACCCTCTGTGCTTCTGGTAGAATCAAGCACTCCCATTTATTATTATAAACAACTTTATTATGATAAAATTACAATCTGCCTTATTTAATACTTAAGAAGCAATAAGTAATTGAGATAAATGTTCTCATTCATACCATATTGACAATTCATCATTCACTCGCTCATTCATGCAAAATTTACAAACAGCCCAGGGGCTTCCCCAGTCCACATGGTTGTCACCTCCCTCGCATGCGAAAGAGAAAGCGGAGTCTTGGGAAGTCCCCCACGCTTCTCCCTCAGCCGCGTTATCGGTACGAGCTGACGAAGAGCGCGAGAGCCACATATGCTCAGGACATGATCGGAGAAACTGGCCATTGCCAGGATTCCCACTGTCATTTATAGCAGGTCACGAGGCCACTGCCGTTTCGGTCTCCGAGGAGGATTATAGGGATGAGTGGAGCAGTGCAGCAATGACTGTGCTACAGGATTAGGGTGGTTGGATAGGTTACTATGGAATTTCTTGAACTTGGAAGGGATGAGTTCGAGAATGTAGGGTAATTAACATCGTTATGAAGGGTTTTGTTACTGACGTAATAAGGGGCATTTACTATTGTTCTCAAGGCTTTTGATGGAAAGGATTGGATACCGTTGATGTTCGACTGGCTTTCCCCCATACCTCTATTCCGTACATCCAGATTGGCTTAAGTATAACTTTGTAGATTAGTAGTTTATTTTCTATTGAGAGATGGGATGTCCTTTGAAGTAGTCTGTACAGTTGTCCAAAGTGTCTGTTTAGTTATTGTCGTTTTAGCCTCGTATGTGGGTTCTAGGAATCAAGACGTAACAAAGTTACGTTTGTCGAGATGGAAGCCTAAGTACCGTACTATCTCTGAGGCCTTGTTTAGTAGTGGAATGTCGTTAAAGGAAACCAAGACGTTTTAATAGGAGTTTCTCAAATATTTTTGAGAGGATAGGGAGTAGGCTAATTGGACGGTATGATGAGGCGTCATGAGTGGTTTACCGGGTTTGGCGAACAGGACAATAATGGAATGTTTCCAGAGGAGAGGAAAGTGCGTCGTTCGGATAAAGTCCTATTTAAACTCTGTAGAACACTGATCTGGGATTTATTCCTAGAATCCTCGCAGTCCAAATCTCTTTCTGTATCCCCCAGTCACCCTTCCACTATTAAGTCTTTACTGTGAACTATGCCATTATTGTGAGTTTAAAAGTAGAGCTTCTCACTTCGGGCTTGACAATAAGAACCAAGCAGATGAGGTTCCCTCGCATTTGAATCTATTTTTACTTCTAAGGATAAATGTCCTGGATCCTGGATCGGATTTGATGGATAATTCAAATTCTAACCTCTTTAAGCTTTACTTTGACTGGTTTAGAGGTTCAGACGCTACTATCTTACTTTAGATTTTATAGTTCATTAAGCTATCATTGTATTTATTTACTACTAACCTAATAAACAATAACACAATGTTGTTACATACGCAGATGTTGCGTCCAGAAACAGTACGCAAGAAACCCACATCGGCCTCGAAGGCGCACTGTATTCAATCTGAAATGCGATCGATCACAATAGCCTTTTGAGTGATGTTGCACCACTGCCTCCTTTCACTTAATAACTGCGTCGGGGTTTGAAGATACCGCCAGCTCCGCCTGAGAAAAAAATTAAATTTTTGGAACGTGCCTTGTCAGATATTTAAGGACTGGCACAAGAAAAAAATGATGCTAATAGAAAAACAATTTTTCACAATATATTACGCATTACGTTTGGGTAATTTATTCATGTTAGCAATATCCTCGCTGTTGCGATGCTTACATTTATTTATGATTATTTATAACTTATTTATGATTGTCATTTTAAAAATATGTAGAACATAATCCTGCGCCACTCATCCTTATAACCCTCCTTTGAGACTAAAGCGGCAGTGGCCTCGTGACCTGCTATAAATCCGCGACAGTGGGAATCCTGGCAATGGCCAGTTTCTCCAATCATGTCCTGAGCGTATGTGGCTCTCGCGCTCTTCGTCAGCCTCCACTTGCTCGTATCCAGTGAAGCGGCTGACGGAGGAGCGTGGAGACCTTCCAAGACTCCACTTCCTCTTTCTTATGCGAGGGAGGTGACAACGATGTGGTTCTGGGAGGTCTCTGGGCTGTTTGTAAATACTGTATGAATGAGCGAGTGATTGAAAATTGTAAATATGGTATGAATTTAATTACTTATTGCCCAATAAAAGGCAGGTTGTAATTTTATCACAATAAAGAAGTTTCTAATAAAGAATATAATCAGCTTTGAACACGTAGTTCAATTTGACTATCCATGAAGATTTGTATATGAATATTTAGCAAATAAATTATAAAAATACAAAACAAATAAAAGTAATAAAAATCAAATTGGGTACATACGAAAACGTGACATGAACATTTGCTATACTAGAATCTCTCACAATACAGATATTTTCCACAAAAATACTCTAATGTGATTGAGGACGACGAAATACGATAATCACTCAAACCCAGCTAAACGGAAGTCCGATCTCACCACTAACCCGCTTCCGAGTTGCCAGAGGTTTTCTTCAAACGCGAGAGAATATCTCACTGTGCGAGTTATCTCCAGTTGAAGCCTCCCCTTCTGTAACTGTACAAGAGCCCATCACCCCATTCTCCCACTTAGTACACGTCAATGGGTTTTCATGAATGAATTATGAACTCATTTACTCACTCACATAACGTTTATGAATCACCTTGTTGGGTGGAGCCTAGTCAATCACACCAATGTCGGCTAACTTCAAATAATCCAAAATGTATTTCTAAGAATTCCAAGGAACACAGTTTTCGAGCATTTCCATAATGAGTTAAGTTTTACGACGTACTAAACGTTGATTACATACTAGATACTATAAAAGTAATAACCATCAAATTTATATCGTAAACATAGCGAGAATCCATTACTTCAAAATATTACTCGCACCAATAAATTACTTATATATACAGAGGGGTCCAAAATAATTGACGGAGTTGACTCATTTTTGGTAGTGTAATAGTTTGTAGTTCCGGCAATCGCCATACAAGCGTTGTATTGCGTTGTTTGGTTTTGTCAGATGACAGTCGCCAGATAGTTAGTGTTTTATTGTTAGTTGTACCTTGTTACTCGAGTAAACATGGCTGGCGTAAGGCTTACATTTGATGAAAGGAAGTCTGTTTTAAAGTGGTATTTTAAGTACGAAAACATTAATGAGGTTCAACGGCAATGGCGAAATGTGTATCAAACAGAGCCACCGACACGTTTAACGATTCGTCGCATTCGAGACAAATTTGAAGCCGAAGGCTGTGTTAAAGATGTATACAAACAACGATCTGGACGACCTGTAACAGTAACAAGTCCATTTAACTCCCATCTTGTGATACAACAATTCACTCGCTCACCACAGAAGTCTGTGAGACAGTGTGCCCGTGAAACTGGAGTGAGTCGCTCAAGTGTTCGGCGAATTTTGAAGACATCAATCTTTAAGTTGGACTTTAAACTACACTTTCACCAAAAATGAGACAACTCCGTCAATTAGTTTGCAAGTTATGAGCTGTTAACCAGTGGATACATTTTTTTGGACCCCTCTGTATATAATATAAGGGCTTAGGTTATAATGCATTATAAAGAAAAGTTTATTATTTGTCGTTAGGTTTTTTTATTATATTTTAACCTAAATTAAAATATATGTGTACTTACTTTATTCATAACCTCGAGCGATGAAGTTAATTTTTTTTGCCTAGATGCATCGAATATTTGCATATGCTTTTACAAAACAGCAAAAAAACACAATTGTGCAAAAAGTATGGAATGAAGCATTAAAATATTATACAGTTCCTGAAAAGGACTAGATATTGAGAAGGACCCGGCTTCGATTCATAATCTCTTCACTAATAAGATCGCGCTGTTAATTATTAGAAATCCATTACATTTTCTAAATATAATAAACCGCATTAATACAAATCGGTCTCGTGCGATGCATAAAGTGTATTTATATATTATATTTCTTTAACAGATTAAAACGGAAATCATTCTGATTGTTGAAGATAATTTACGTTTGAAACGCCAAGCAAAACATTGTACGAAATGCTTTTATTTTCCAAATTTTATTGATAACTATTTATGTTATAATTTCTAGCACTTTTTTAGGTGATGTTCCAAATTTTCGTTTAGTACGTGTTTTTTTTATAAGTTTTTCGTTGTGTAAAGGTTCTAGGCCACAGTTTTGTGATGGAATGTAAATAACTTTTAGGAAGAAACTCATAATAACAACCCTTCTTATTTCCCAAATCCCAGAATCATGTTCTTAGTTAGTACCAATATCTAAAATATTTTGTGTCAAAATTGCTAAAATGATTTTCCGATGGGAAAATGATCTGCCAGGCCATAGCGAACAAACTATCGTGGGACCAGGTGTTGTATCTGTTACAGTTGTCGGTTCTCGTTTTTTTTTTTGCATCACAGCCTTAATGCACCGTGGACGCATGCAGCTGCTTTGTCCTATCGATCAAACTTGGGGAGGAGTTTCGTGCCCGTTAGTACATGAACAAGCAATTATTAAGCGTATACATTTGACATTTTAATTGTAAGACTAATAAAAAAAAGTATCGTAACATTGAAATAACTCAATGTAAAAGGATAATTTGCCTCCGACTTCTTCTTTCATAAAATTATGTATTTTGAATTATACACAATTTCTGAATCCGAAGTCCTGTGAATGCCTGAATAAACGAAGTCTTGACGGTAGATGTAATATCAATAATATAATAATATACTTCTTTATTATGATAAATCTGCCTTATTAGGCAATAAGTAATTGTGATAAATGTTCTCATTCATATCATATTTACAATTTTCATTCACCCTGTATTTACAAACAGCCCAGAGACCTGCCAAATCCAGTACATCAATAATAACAAATTTATATTCTTTGAAAATATCAACATACAGATGTCTCTTTTCGATTGTTCATCAATCATAAAAGATACTTTAGGAGAGACTTCTAGCTTTTGTGAAATACTAATTATCACACAGTTTAGACATTGCAATTTATATTAACACAGGTGTATTTGTTTTGTTATTATTTTTATTGTTTAATCATTAAATAATCTTCCCTGCCCCTTGGAACTGTTGCCTATCCTTGGAACGAATGGGATGTATACTTAACTTTTTTTAGAATAATTTCCACGAATTCGGCCAACACCTATTTCAGTTCATCTGGATAGTTTACTTAATTTAGTTTCTCTCTGGTTAGGGTATTTCGGACTGATTCAAAGGAATCGAACTTCTCTAAATTTAAATAATTCACATTTCGAAGAGATCGTGTTTGTCTGTCTGTTACTATTTCCAAAATTCTGTGCAAACCAACAATAATTAGTTTATAGTCCAAAGTTATAATGAAGGATATGTCCCATTTTGTTGTATCTGCACACTTAGCTTCCTATGTGACATAAAAGTATGGTTATGCAGAACAGACGAATGACGAAAGTACCGCCTCTCCCTTAGGGCTCGTTCATTCATTCTTATACATCTTTTAAGGGCTGCTGTCAGATGAGCTAGGGTTGTGTGCTGCTGAGGAGGTGGGGAGAGGTCCAGCAGCTGAAATGCACACGTGTCGGTCTCTAGTTTCAGCGGTTTCTCGGCCCAGAAGGGCACTTCCTGCCCACGAACCTCAAGGATCAAAGGAAATCACCATGTCAGCCAACATCCTCAGCATGTGCGCAGGCCATCCATTAGGCCCAGTGGATAGAGATTTAGTGGCTCTATTCTAAACGATAAAACTGCAAGTAGGAGAGTGCGTTCAGAGACGGTTTAGTTAAGTGGAGAGTGGTTTAACAATAACAACTACAATATTGTTAGCATCCCGTAACTATGTCACATATAAACACACATTTATTTAACAAAAAGTAAAGCAGACCAAATGGTGGTGGACATCACGGCGCTTGGCCCACCAACAACAAGCCTCTAACGGGCACCTAACACTGCTATCCGACTAAATAGGAATGCACTACATGCCTAGAGGGACTCTAGGCCCAGCCACCAGTGGACTCTCACCACTGTACCGCAATTATCAACCTCTACCGAGGCTTCCCACACTCCTTAATTCCCTTACACCACCTTCAAGCAGGTACTCGTAGTACAAGGATCCGCTCAACCCAAATATCCCTTTATTTTTCCCTCATCCTTAACCTTATAATTAGAGAGATAAGAAAAAAAAAGTGTGTTCTTTGACAGGAACAGTCCCCAATAACATTTCCAACGCGGAAACAAAAAGATAAAATTTGAAAAAAAAAAAAATTATTTATATGCAAATAAATGGCACACGTTTATAAGGAATTGAAAATAGAACATGAAACAAAAATAATATGAAGAAAATAGATCGTGAAATTGCTTGAAAAATAACAGATCTCGCGCACACGCGTCAATAAGTTGAGTATTCAGGCATGAAGGTGTAAATAGCCACAATTACAGATAATAAATAAATAAAAATACTCCATGTAGATATTATAGTAGATGAACAATAGTAAACTAATAACAATCTCAACGCATTGTTGGTTAGCACTTGAAACTACTCATTTGTTAGCAATAGCTAAACTAAATGATCTAATCATATTGGGTCGAGCACACTAAATCATTTTACTAAAGTACCCGCCTGAATATTGTTCTCTGAACGTGCTCGGCTAACGAAACACTCGCCACTCGACTAAATTACTGGACTAGTGCGAACCAGCCTCATCTGTCAGAAGCCGTTCTACCTGGACCAAATTAAATAGCCCTTATCCTGTCACAAACGGGAAGTGTTTCAGCCATTTCGCGTGTTATTTTTTTACTCGACGATTTACCAGGGTTGTAGAACTTTCGTCAGAGCCCGGAGGGTGAGGCTCTACTTCCACTCAGGTGTGGGGTAATCACCGTTGGGTGCAATCTTACACCTCGAATCCTGCTTATTACTTTTATTATCACTATCTTACAATGACGGGAAGTTTTATTGTAATTATCTATTGCCCTTTAAGGACAGATATTATTTTCTTCAAATAAAGAGTAAAAAAGAAAAAAATAACAAGTGAAAAAAGTCCTGGTCATTTAAGATTTGTCTAGTCAAAGTTCAAAAGCTTTTTATTGCCATGGTGCTGATTCTTCCACAAGGTTAGGGATGCATTCAAAAATTGAACACAAAGGAATTTTGATGATATTCCATAAAATAAACTTTTGAGAGCCAACAGTACTCGTATCAGTCTTGGACTCAGAATCTTATTAGATCAGTCTCTTACATAATATATAACGTCATATGAACCCTTTCATATATATATATACAGACGTTTAATTGTGTTTTTTTATTTACATACATACATCCATAATTAACGTTATTTTGTATTGACCGACATCATGATGTGGAATATACATTCTATATTTCAGGTCGTTTTGATTTTTTTTTTAGTAGTCAAAAGTCTGTTGACTGGCTGTTGAGTTGTATTCACTTTCCGACGACCTCTTTCTTCGAGCTGGTTTCTCAAAACAAAAAGTAGTCTCAAAAATAAAACGCTCATTCTCGACCCCTGACTATATTAATCTACAATTCACTGCTAATTAATAAAGCTTCTGTCGAGAACCAAACTCTTGTTGGAGAAATTCTTATCTACTACCGTTCGGTTTGTTAACGGCTTTCTTCATCTTCCACTGTTAATGCACTTATCTTCCTTTCAATCTGACGGCATCAGCTGAATGAAGTCCGATCGTCGCACGGACCATTGTCCTCACTTTTCACAGTTTTGCATAGCGATGAAAGATCATTCGTATTGCGACCGCGAAGAGAATCATCGAGGACAGCTTCGTATGATACAAAAGGAAGGAAAGACTCGATGAGATATGCATTGAATAACAAAATTTATTCATAGAATATGCCATGCTGATAATTTTATTCACCCTGAAAAAAAGTTTTTCAATACCCCAGATTAATGAAATTGTTTTAAAAAAGTTACCGTTTCATGTAATATTGATTTACTAAATGTATTTTACAGTAAGGTTGCCAATGCGGTATTTTCAATAGTGGATTGATAAAAATTGAAAAGAATACAACTTTGACAGGTGGGTCGTTAAACTCTTTTTATTGTTTTTCAATCTTATTATTTCTTAAGTTAAGTCTTATTGTATAGTTATTTTTTTTCTTAATATTTAAATGTATGTATCTTATTCTAAATTGTAGGTCTTGATGATGCCTCCATACGTGAAACGTTGACCGAGGATATTATACCAAGAAAAAAGACATTTTTGAGAGTCTCAAAGTTTTTTTTTCTAACATATATTAATACCTACATAAAAGTGTTTCTGTTTGAGTACTACTACTCCAAAAAATAATTAGCGATTTTGTTCAGGTAAAAAAATGACTTGAAACAAAGCCTTGTCGCTTCTAGTAAAAATCGGAATCCACCACAAAATGGAGGTTGAGGATCAGATATTTTCACGCAGAAATAAATTGAATAGTAATCAAAGTATTTTTTTTATTTTTTTTTTTCATGCCACTATGAAACAGCACCTTGTAGAAGCCTTGCAAAACGATTTTTTCCGCGAGTTCTTCGACATGAGAACGGGATATTGACGGATAGCGTTGGGTCTTTTTACCCTGCCCGTCTGATATGGAAGGCACATACTTATAACTGTAATAGAAGCCAATTTTTTTATTTCACTATTTATATAGTACAGTATATAAGGCAAAATACCGTGAAAGGTTTTTTAAAAAATGAGACAGATCCTTATGCATTGGCGTCCAAATAATTGTTATAGCCCAATCTGGCTCCCAGATAATAATTGTCACATGACTTACAGGCCTGGTACGCCATTGATACCATTGAGTACAGTGACCAGTTTTGGACTATAACGCTGTAAGGATATATTACCATACAGTAATATATTATATCTCAAAGTATGCAAAAATTTATTATAATTTATAATATTATGAGTTATAATATTCTTGAAAATTGTATTCAAGAATATTTTGTGATATCAGTCCATTGTCAGACAACAAATTTATGAATTAGTAAGCTCTCCCACTGACATTTCCCGATAAAACCTTCCGAAGCAGGCGCAAGAGGGAGTACGGCACGTCCAGGTTCGACGCCGGATAATCGACAGGGGCATGACTCCGTTTTAACCGGCGATAGGAAAACGTCGGTGCTGCAAAAAGCGGATGAGAACGGTACATACCCGCTGTCCGTCCGTCGCTTGGCATTCGACAGATGACACTAAATTAAAGCACGTAGTGAGCGTTTTTAGGCAGATCACATTATCTGCTGATAACGGATAATTGGATATTTACCTCTAACGTCCTACTTAGTTCAACGAGTCCGTCCTATTTCTAGTTTTGGACAGATAGCCAGTCTGAGAATAAGACAGGTGTGGATTTTGGGAGGTCTCTGGGCTGTTTGTAAATACTGTATGAATCAGTGAGGGAATGAAAAATATGTTGTGAATGAGAAAATCGAAAACAATTATTTATTACCTTATTTATTATTATTAACTTATTACCCAATAAGGTTGTAATTTTATCACAGTAAAGATTTGTAAAGAAAACGAAGAATTTTATGATAACAAGAGAATTTTTTGAAAATACTGTAGAAAGGTTATTGACTAAAATAAAGATAAGAGCCAAATGAGCGAAACATCACTGGTATAAGAAATTTTTCAAAAAATAAACTGTTGATCAGTTAGAAGTTGTAAAACCCGGAAATAAGCATTGGTCAAAAAAACCTAAAGTCGATAATGACCTAAGAGAGATAATGACATTTTAATGACTTAACTTGGTGAAATAAAAGTGTTTTAACGAATTTATTGAAGAACGAAATTTCGACACACACAGGTAGATAGGTGTGGATTGGATTTAGAGGTCTCTGGGCTGTTTGTAAATACTTTATGAATCAGTGAGGGAATGAAGAATTGTAAGATCAGTTTCTGATTGCCTTAAATAAAAATAAGAAGTAGATAAGTAAAATATCAATGGTCAAGAAACATTACATAAATTAAACTGTTCATTTAAAAGCTATAACATAAGATTAATCTAATAAACAGTTATGAATATAATAACAAGAATGTAAGGTATATATATAAATAATGGGTTACTAGTTTATAAAGAAATACATCTATAAATGAATCTACCTATTGTTATGAATCAAAAAGAAAGGAGAAGATGTTATATCTGAGAACAAAAGCACATGTAACACTGTTTAATGAGAGAGAAATAAAAATATTTATTGAAGGTTTCATAATAGCGTCACTAATCAGTAAATATTACATAATAATTGTGTAAAGTAGAAATGAACATAGCTGTTTTCTATGTAAATTGTAGTACTCATATGTTAGCAATTATCACTTGAATCACATTTAGAACGTACAGCAATAATTATTCAGATAGTTTGTATTGTATTGGTACATTTCTGTTTATTTGTATTATACAGCAACCAAAAACCAGCTCTATCTGTACATAAAGATTACAATAAATAAAAAAAATACTACTACTGTGGTTAAGTTATAGAATGAGAAATTTTAAGCCAAAAAAATGTTGGTGGGCGACATCTGACTAAATTGCTTAAGATTTATTCAGTTGCTACTAATTAAATTATGCCTAAGTAAAGTATATATAAACAACAACAAGCAAAAAAAAAAAAAACGGAAAAAAAAAGTTGACAAAAAACGGTATCAGTTGTGTGACCACTTCCTTCAGGCTGAGCAGCAGTGGATGTCAAGATAGGGTGCACCATCCCTCTTCCCATACAGATAAAGATTACATTTCAGGGGAAGAGCTTGATATGCGATCCTGAAATAATATTTTTTTTTGGGGGGGGGGGGGTTCTTCTTGCTTTACGCGTGCTAAACCGTTACCGACCCCGTGAGAAATTAATTCGTATGATCCTAGTGAAAGATTTATTTCAACATATATATATATATAACATACTAGGTGGTAAGAGCGTCTGACCAGAAATCAGAAGGTCCCTTGCTTCTTGCTTTTCCACCCAAAAATATTAAAATTTACATCAGTGGGATAACATCATATTACAACTAATATTAAAATATATATAAAAAAACAATGTGTTGGATAACCAAAGGTATAGTCGATAAAGTAACTATGGAAAATATTTAAATTGAATTTCATGTTTAAAAAAAAGGTATGTTTTATATATAAAAGTTTCCACAAATTTACACGAACAAAATCATGAGTTCGATGTTAGCACATCTGACACATTTCCTGAGCCGATGAATGATCTCTACTAGATTAAAAACTGTTTTGAAGTAAAGTTTGCTTTGAATTTGAAAGTATTTATATTGATAGCTGATTCCTGATAATGGCAAACAGGGAATAATCGGTTTTTAAGGAAAATTAAACCTTTAATCCATTCAGTGAAAATGGCGCACTCTTTATTTCAAAATAAACACATTAAAAGCTATTATCCTTTGAATTATATTTGATAGCTGGTTGCCTCGAGTATTTACGTAATAAAAGTGGAGTGGGTTTACTAAATGCAGACCACTTTACTAAGTGTACCTGCCACCAGTAATCAGTTCCAAAAATAATACAACTAATGCCGTGAGGGGCCAACAATTCCATATATGATGAGGATGTATGTATTGAATAAAATGTAGATATGAATGAAAAATTTAACTTAATTAATAACTTAATGAAATAGAAGTTCGAAAAATAGATAACAGTGAAGTAAAGGCTAATAAAATAATATAAAAACAAGCGAAATTAAAGTTTTACAGATGCAGAATGTACTGGTTTATTATAGACATTAATGTAAGACTATAGAGAGATGGGGTCACAAAGGAACCAACGGTCTATGAGATCTCCTGGGTAGGATTTGATCCGGAGATCGAACAAATATGATGGGTTTTGTTTGATTTGATGGTGTAGAAGATGGAGCATCCTTCATTCTGGAGGAAGTGGCGTGTCATTATCACCTACCATCAGTCAGGTTTTCTAACAAACCAAATAAAAATCCAGGTTTCTGCGAGGTAAGCCTGGTTTTTACTGCCAGGTCCCCACGACTTCTGCTGCCTCTGATCCGAAAATCCTCTTAAACGATCAAGACTAAAAGGTTTGCTCATTTCATGTCTAAGTTTCTCCACGGGTAGAATAAATAAGTTGGAATAATATCTTCCTGTCGAAAAATATTAACTGGATGAAACATGAGTGATAAGTGCTTAATTAATGAAACAACTTTTTCTGGTTGTCAATTTTTCATAGTTACCTTATTTTATCCGATATGTTTAAATTCTCTTTTCCGTTCCAGTATCCAATGCGTCCGTAACTATGGGAACATTTCAATAATTATGTTAAATATCATCCAAGCTTGTGAAATCCTAAGGCATCCTGTTATAAGCAACAAATCATTATTGGAAGTTCCAGTGTTGTTTAATTTGTGATTTAACTAAATTATCATCATGAACTTCATTTGTTTATTTTGTATTCAATGATTTTGTTTCAGTTTAAACATACATTTCACTCATTTTCGTTTATTACAAACGATGACATTTCATTCCTTATTTAGTACACTGTTACTGGTTGTCAAGCCGAGCTGGAAATAAAGTCATATGTATTAGAAAAAAAATCATAAAAGATAGTGTAAGGGGTTGAGATGTCAGACAACAGACTATTGTAGAACATAGATACAGACAGAAGAAGTACAGCCGCTCCCATCGGCCTTGAAAATCACTTGATATTCATTCCAGACTTTTTATTAGACTTATTAAGTTCTAAAAATCTTTTAAAATAATTTAGCAGCACAATAGAGTGTACTTGTTTTTATATTAATAGCTTTAAATAAGTAAGCATGAGTTTCAAGGTGCCTATAATAAAATAAGTAGTGGGACGTGGAGAGGTGCTTTGAAAATAAAATAACTGAAACTGAATCGTTACCACAAATATTTAAAAATAAACTAAATACTCTCAATTTTTTTTTTTTTAAAACACTTCAGATAATATTTGTAATGGGTGGGGCGTGATTGACCAATTTCTGCTACCATGGAGACGTCCCTGAACCGCTAATACGAGCACTCTTCTCAACGAAACTTCTTCAATGGGCGATGGGGCCTAGGACGTGACCGAAGCGTTAGCACGTAAGACAACTACTTACATAGAAATTGCTTGACAATCAAACTGCAGTGTTAGCCACCTGGTCATATTCCAGAGATATCACAATAATAGTTGCAACTTAATAAAAAATGAAACAATTATAATGTCAATTTCACATGTTCTCGAAAACGGTCAAAATCCTTTTAAAAAAAAAAAAATACAGAAATTTCATTTTTACCCTTGGATTTAGAAATTTTGGGTGTGATTGATGGTGTGCCGGCTTAGGCCTATGAAAAAAAATATTATATTTAAGTCAACATTTTTTTCCACTTCCAACAGCCCATGCTGTACTTTTGGATTGCCCTCGCAGTCTCTATTCCAATCGAAAATTATTAATTTAGAAGAGTAAAGGCCAGAGGGCTTTACCTAGCTCAACGTGCACAGCGAAGCTTAAGGCTGTAATGGACATACAAAATGAAACAAAAATCAGCCATTCTTTTTCCTCTGTTCCAAAAGGATGCAATCAAGAAACCTATCTCAACCTAATAATGTATTAGTTGCATATATGTTTATGTCCTACATTAACGAGATTCCTCTTCCGAAATACCCTCATAAAATTTCGTGTGGCAACCCCTTCTCTTAGAAAATAAAAAAAAAAAATAGGGGGCATATGTTTTACGTATTAATCGTATCTTAGTTTTGGCTAAGAGGTTCTCTGGCCCCTGACAACAATATTTAATGGCCCTGTGTAACATAAAATAAAATGAAGAAGTTCTCTAAATTGAAAAACGGAAACAAAATTATTTGCATTGTATGTTGAAAATTGGAGTGTAATGCTTGCCGCATCTCTTCCTTACATTTATCACTGACGATACTGTACGTTTGTCCTCATGAATCATTTTGTACTAACTACGACTAGTCCAAATTACAATTTTTTCAAATTTGTCTTCACATATTATAAATATGCTTTACGTATTGTTGGTGTGTTAAGTTCAAAATATTCCAAAAAAAAAAACAACTTCTTTATTGTTATAAAATTACAATCTTCCTTATTGGGTAATAAGTAATTCATACCATATTTACAATTTTCATTCACTTATTCATTCGTACAGTATTTACAAACAGTCCAGAGACCTCCCAAATCCACATGGTTGATACCTCCCCCGCATGCGAAAGAGGAAGCGCAGTCTTGGAAAGTACCTCACGCTCTTCCGTCAGCCTCGTCATCGGATACGAGCTAGTTTAGGCTGAGCCACAGACCCTCAGGACATGATGAAAAACTAGCCATTGCCAGTACTCCCACTGTCACGTATTTATAGCAGGTCACGAGGCCACTCGTTAGAGGCCACTCTGAGGAGGTTATAGGGATGTGTTGCGCAGTGTAACGACAGTGCTATGGGATTAGGCTGGTTGGATAGGTTTCGATTGCATGAACTTGGAAGGGATGAGTTCAAGAATGTATGGTATATCAAGATTGTTATGGAGGTTTTTGTTGCTGACGTAAAAGGGTCATTTACTGTTGTTCTAAGGACTTTTTATTAGGATTAAAGGATCGAATATGCTTGATGTTCGACTTTTTCAAATTTGAAAACAATTGATTTGAATCTGCTACATAAAAGATACTTCTTCCAAGCTCCTCCTTCGTCTTCGTCCACAAGTTCATTAAATTTAATAAGTGGTGTTGACACGGGCGGTATAGATTCAATTGCTCAACGGTGATCGTTAAGTTTCTCTCTTTTAAAAGTAAAAGTGGAACGATGGAATGGAAGGGGTCGAAACGCATTTAGAGGCCACACCGACCAGTCCAATGTCTCCTTGGATGAAGTCTTATTAAGATTTGTCTTTATTCTCATTCCCGTTATTACCGATACTTATGCAGTCACGGACAGAATCTGCATCGTATCATTACCAACCTCATAACCTACCAGATTATACGCCCAGGAAATGACCTCCTAAAAATAACAGTCGAGCTTGTTTATTACTAAACTGTTATTTACGCCCCAGGTGCCCGTACTAAAAAAATAATCATGTTTTTATACCAACCTTTGCTAAACCAAGTTCGATTATTTTCAATATGGCTTTATATGACATATTCACCTCAATTTTCTTAATTTTATGTCCATAGGCTCATGCCAGAACGCCTCTAAACAAAAACTAAAACATAATTAATACGTACAAGTAAAATATCTATTATTAAACTGAAACAAAAAACTTCCATTTAAAAGAGCCAAAAGTCCTGAACTATTATGCCGAGTTAAAAGTAAGTTTTTAAGATTATGTCTTGAATTTATAATAACTATGACTTGTTTACTACGTTTATAAACTGAACTGTATTATTTTGAATATATATTAACGAAATAAAGGACGTAAACCGCTAATAAACTTTCGCAGTGATCGCCATAAATTTCATAAAAAGTGGAGAAAAAAAATTATTGAGCAAAAATGTTGTTACAATTTTACTTTGTTAAGCAATTTCGGTCAATATATATTTTTCAACAAATAAAATATAAGGTAATATCTTTAAGAGTAACAGCTGTATGTTCATATTTACACTGTGAACTTTTCAAAAAGCTTTATATATAGACAACAACTTTATTTTGATAAAATTATAATCTGCCTCATTGGGCAAAAGTAATTGTGATAAATCTCTTCATCCATACCATATTTACAATTTTCATTCATACAGTATTTACAAACAGTATATTCACTTAGTTGTATGTATTGAAACATCTTTACTGTGATGAAATTACAATCTACTTTATTGGGCAATAAGTAATTGTGATGTTCTTATTCATACCGTATTTACAATGTTCATTCACTCTCTCATTCATACTGTATTTACAAACAGCCCCGAGACCTCCCATATCCACATGATTGTCCCTCGCATGCGAAAGAGGAAGTGGATTCTTGGAGGTCCCCCACACTCCTCCGTCAGCCGCGTCACCGGATATGAGCCAGGGGAGGTTGACGAAGAGCTCGAGGGCCACATACGCTCAGGACATGATTGGATAATCTAGCCATTGCCAGGACTCGCACTGTTACGCATTTATAGCAGGTCACGAGGCCGCTGCCGTTAAGTCTCCGAGGAGGATTATAGGGATGAGTGGTGCAATGACTGTGCTAGGGGATTAGGGTGGGTGGATAGGTTACTATGGAATTTCATGAACTTGGAACGAATGAGTTCAAAAAGCTTTAAGTCTCTCCAGCATAAAAAACATTTAAATAATCATTTTTTTTTTCAAATAATAAATCATAAAATTGATAAGACTCCAAAGAATAAAACAACACACCTGTGAATGATATTTAAATTAATTATCCTATTCATTCATTATTTTACTTATAATTGGTAGCCTTTTTTTAATAATTCATGACAATTCTAAAATGTTTAATCAATAATTCATCAAAAGGTAGCTCTGTGAAGTATAAGAACCATTTACAAACCTGTAATAAAACATTCCTTATAAAACTTGGAAGAGAGAACTTGTTCTGCCCCTTAAAGGATAACAAGCAGTACAGTGTACTGTAAGACGGGCTCTGTTTCGGAAATATCCGCTCACAAGTTAATAGAAGCATATTTAAGTAACCAAAGTGCTGAAGTCCTGATACCTACTTAGCGCCTACAGCTGGTTGGTCGGACCCGCGGCTGAGTAAACCAGATGTGCCGTTTATGTTCGTGGCATTTTAGAACATAAGGCGTGGAGGCCTGCAACATATGCCCATTAAACCATGAGGTGTTGTCTAAATAAAACCGGAGGGGCGTCGAAGATTAGGCGAAGCGTGCTTCAGCTGCTTTGCAAACGATCCCAGTACCTGAAAAAATAGTTGGTTCGGAACGGTTTGGACATTAGGAAAAGATTTTCAAAAAATATATTTATAGACGATATTGCGTCCTCGTATGATATGGTCAGGAGATAGAAGTAAGATGTGAACTATTGGTGGACTCAAACTGTTAATCTTTCGCATGGTCCTCATACCAGCTCATATAAACTGGTGCAGACATAAATATCATGTCGAAACGTAGGACGCAAAAAGTAATTAATAAATATCAAGAGATTATAATTATCAGTCAAAGAAATAATTAATGGCAAGATCGAGACTAGAACCTCTTAAATACCTATTTAGTCTAGGGCTCTACTACATTTTCGCAAAGTCTACGCAATGCATCCGGTAGAGAAGAAGCAGTGTACACAAGGAACGCAAGGTTAGGAGTTTGTTTTAGGTTTTGTGGTCCATAAGGTGATCACCTTTGTACATTTGTACCAGAACATGTTCAATGAGCATTTCATTTCAAAATATTAATAAGGTTTGGTAATACCGCAATAAAAAATTCTCATTGAAATATCTTGAGATTTTTGTGTAATTTCTTGAAAATTTAGTTAATAATTGTGAAAAAAAGTACATCGTTTTATATTTTAAACAATCTTAGTTTCTAAAAGATCGCCTTTTCGGCAAACATATTAAATATGCGATTTCCATTGTTGGCCCTCGAAACATTATTATTTGCTGTGTGTCATCATGGGGAAAAATCACACTACATCTTAAATAGTTTTCGCGACATGAGATATCTTAAAAGTTATCAAAATGAGCCCGACTATTTCCATGTTTTATCTTTTACTTCATAATGCCGCATTTTAGCAACAAATATCAGCCATTGTAAAATAAAAATAATTCATGACATAAGACCTCATGAAGAGGTAAGGCCGATCGAAGGTTGACGCCGTAGTTGATAGGTTGCGCTGAGGTGCTTGTGTCCTCCCAACGATTAGTTTTCTAATTCAAATTCGCTGCTGTTTTATCCAAGTAACTACTCATTTATCCTCACGAGGCTGAGATAACCCCAGCGGATCACTTTGACAGCACCAGCCCATCATGATAATTGCAAAAAAGCTTTTAAAATTTCAGATAGATCGTAATTTTGGCCGAGGAAAGACCTTGAATGAAAGTAGGCTCTCTCCCTTCGGGCTAGGCAATAATTATGAAGGCTAATTAAAAAAAAAAAGATGTTTTCAATTTTGAATAAATTTCTTCCTGGTACGTCAGTATCTCCATGATGAAGTATTCTTTCTCAGAATACACTGTCGAAACGCGACTCCAAGATTAGCTAAAAATAGTGAGCCTTAGCGCCCTCGGCCAGCTTTCAGCAATTATACTAATCGATATATTGTATGTGGCAAGTACCCAAGTCTATGGCGAGACGATTTTAGAACGAGTCAAAAGGTTCCTGACGAAACCATGTCGTGGGCGGATCGGCAGTAAAAAATACCGTTCCCTCACTTAATTTATGACGGCTACTTAGAATTATACTTTTATACAATCGTCACCTCATTATGAACAATAAGACAATAAGTCGTATTGCCCAGAGGTGTGGCTTGTGCATATAAAACCGTCCCTTGTCTCCGTATGTCGCCAGGTGAGCAGTTGTTAAAATAGGAATGCATATAGGACTTTGCATGAAATGCATATGGAAGTGACGCCCACATCGCCACCACTTGGAGACCTGATGCAGACTCGGAGATACGAAACGTCGTCCACTATATATCGGTTATAAGGGGAATTTATTTTTTATTCAGTAAACCCCGTTTACCAACCAACGCAGGATTCCCTCATGCTCTTTCCATTACAGTTCAATAACTTCCATAATTAAATATTGAAATTTTTTACTTTAGTTCTGTACGTAAATAACTGCCAAGCTCGAAGGAAGAGGCTCTATTTTCAAGTGGTGGTTTTCCTCTACCTGCCGGTATGTTCTAAGATGGCCATCGTAAAAATCATTAAATTGGCCTCAAATGTTGAATATAGTAATCAGTTTTTGTTTAAGATATATTAACAGGAATTTTGTGAAAAAAAATTTACAATATAACTGATGAATTTAATGGATTATCGATTGAGCATAGCTTGAAGCGAGATGTTTTTATCGATTGACAACGTTTCGACACATTATCTTTGTCTGTATCAGGCCCTAACAACAAGACAAATTGAAAAAATAGCAGTAATACTTATCAACAAATGTTAGGTAGAAAAACAAATTCATCGTTTAAATAATCGCGACAAACTAACTAATCACTTATATATTTACTGAATGAACACTCATTTACAAAATAATCTGAGCTAAAGTTTTTAATTTTAAAGCTGACATTAAGTTTATACGTTGATTATTATCAAGCTACCTAGCCGTGGAATATACCATTTAGATGGAATAGACCAACAGACTGTCGGAAAAAAGTTGGGTTAAGAATTAGAATGTAAGTTAGTTTTAAGTTTGATCAAAAAGGTGAGCCCCATCACCTTTATTAGTCAGTTTAGTCCAGTCACGTATAATGCGTATCATTATACTTGTTTATTAATTATATAATTTTTATAAAATAACAAAACCTGTATATAATGTAGCGATGCTAAAGGAAATACAAAAATAATTTGTAAATAGATTCGCCTGAGGATCTATAATTATATATAATTATCTGTAAATTTAAAGGGGCTATAAAATAAAAAAATAAAATAAACGATCTCGCAACAGGAAACATTTAAAAAAACCTTTCTTCTAAAAAAATTCAACTCATAATAATAGCATAGTAAAAGACGGATAGATACAGACATGGGCTGTAGGTGAGAGTTTGAGAAATAAACTCCAGATCAGTGTTCTACAGAGTTTAAATAGGCCTGCTTAGTTCTACCAAGGGTGAGGGTAAATCTGCTTGTTTGGTCTTTAGTAGGTATTCGGAAGGCTGTAGGCTTGATACCTGGAGTGGTCATTGCCAACTACGGTACTCAAGCGGTGCAGGAGTTGCCAGAGGGGAACTTATTGCCCAATGTTTGCTTTCGTGAAAAGCCGACCATTGTTGAGATAAAGCAGTACCTGTAACTATAGAACATTCACACATAACGACAAACGAAAGAAGATTGCTTCGCATTCGAATGTAGAGCCTCCCCTTCAAGCTTGGGAACAAACCGAAGGTCCGCATTCAGAAACTGCTATAAATATTTTTCTGTCCTTGAGGGAAAGGGGTGAAAGAGGATGGTTCCAACATGTCCCTTAGACAAAATGTCATAGAGGACAAACAATAAAACTTTATTTAGCGTTGATCCTCACTGCATCCGGGTACAGGTTTACACAATTTAAATATTTCTCCCAGGACTAAATTACGTAATTTTAACCACTGCCTGCCAGTGTTGGATTGCAACAATGGATTAGATCACTGTTGGTTTTTCTAGCGTTATTACACTCACGACCATTATTTCACCATGGATCGATAACCTTGATCGAGGAAGGAGGATGAGCCTCTCAATTACTGCTAATGATGAAAAAAATAATTACTTGATGGCGTTACTGAGAGAAATACTTGCGAGAGTACGCCGTCAACCGTTGCATTCCACGCAATTGAACTAAGATCCGGAAGCTGTTTGATATAGTTTCTTAGAAGAACACTAATGACAATAATTGATGAACTTTATTGGGTCGTTGATAATGACTGATGAGGCTGGTATAATGACGATATTGAACAATTTATGCTCGACAATTCAGATAGATTCTCTAGTCCAAAAATGCACCAACGGTCCTTTCTCTGCTAATAAAGTATTAAATATTATTCAGAAATCACAGCTCTATTTAATGTATACAGTTTCAAGAATTTCAAGAACGAAAAGTTTTGGAAGCCAACTATAGAAATACTGAAATTAATATGTCTCGTTTGATTTCATAGATTTTTTATTGCCAAGGAACCCTAACCCTAAACCACCCTAACTTTGGAAAACAATAAAAATATTTGACAGCGTTTACAAAATAACAATTGTCCATTTCTTCAGACTAAAACATGGAAAAATTCATTTTATTTAAAACATTGAAATATGATTGTCCAATATGTATCAGCAGTCTCTCTATTTTTTCACAACTTAATTATTTTCACAAACAACATTTTTTCTGCTTCAATATTAACTAAATTGCATTAATGAAATATTTATAAGTAAAATATGAAGGATGCAGAATATAAAAAACTATATCGAGATAATCGTTTTCACTGAAAATCACCTTAAAAAAAAATAATACCTAAAATTGAAATCAAATCAATCGGAATTGAATACGCGAATTCTATTATTGTCTTAATTTTTTTTTTTAATTTCTTCTCAAATGTGTCCTTAAGGCTGCTTAACTTTGACTGTAAATAAAGAATGATTTGGTATTTTTCAAACGTTGTGTTAAAATGTGGTCGGCCAAAAGGTTTAGTAACATGCTGCTTTCATGAGTTGTAGACGAATGTTGTCAAAATTTGCAATAATAGTTGAAGTCGGATTTTATTCAAACAAAATTCCTAATTCAGAAGCTATTGAAGATTCAAAGTTCTGTTTTTTGCCCTCATAGTGTAGAAGACATTATTGACGATAACGCATATTTATTACAGAAGATAAAGTTTTGAGATCAACCAATATAAATCAAATATTTAACGTCGTTGCAGCCGATAACAACAGGTCTTTTTTATATTATTTTTAGACGAATATTTTCTCTAATCTGACCTTAAGGCGGTGAAAAACCTTAAATTGCATTAATATTCAATTCAACTCCGGCCATGCTAATTATTTTTAATAAATATAGAATCCGATTTTCTCTCTGCTAATTATGAATATCAAAGGAGATGCATTTGTCTAATTTATTCGGACTCGAATTCCCGGTTGGAGAGCCCTGTTTCTTTCATGTTGGTTAAATAGCCATTGGCACGCAGGTTTGCTTTACAAGCTCAAAAGATATTTAACACAGACCCTTTTCCTAATCCTACAGTCCTACCTTTCAAACCGCTTCTTCCAAGTCCGCTGTGGTTTAGAATATTCAAACTACTATCCTATAAATGCAGGAGTTCCACAGGGCAGTGTCCTGGGCCCCATCCTCTATAACCTATACACCGCTGATGTCCCCTCTACTCCCAATACCTTCTTGGCCACATTTGCAGATGACACTGCAATCATCCCACCCAGACCCCGACATAGCTATAACCTATAACCTTCAAAAACACCTTGACGAGATCGAGTATTGGTGCAACCAATGGCGGATCAAAGTTAATGAAGCAAAATGTTCCTACATTACCTTCACCCTTTGTCGCAAGTCTTGTCCACTAGTTTATTTTAATTCTATTCCTCTCACTGTATCCGAGACAGTACGGTACTTAGGCTTTCATCTCGACAAACTACTGACCTGGAACCCACATACAAGACTAAAAAGACGCTTTGGACAACTGTACAGACTACTTTAAAGGACATCCCATCTCTCAATAGAAAATAAACTACTAATCTACAAAGTTATACTTAAACCAATCTGGACATACGGAATAGAGCTATGGGGGACAGCAAAAAAGTCGAACATCAAGCGTATCCAATCCTTTCAATCAAAAGTCCTGAGAACAATAGTAAATGCCCCTTATTATGTCAGCAACAAAACCCTTCATAACGACCTTAATATACCCTACAGTCTAGAACTCATCCTTTTCAAGTTTATGAAATTCCACAGTAGCCTTTCCAAGCACCCTAATTCTGTAGCATACTGTAGCTCCACTCATCCCTATAATCCTCCTCGGAGACTGAAACGGCAGTGGCCTCGTAACCTGCTATAATCGCGTGACAGTGGGAGTCCTGGCAATGGCCAGTTTCTCCAATCATGTCCTGACCGTCTGTGGCTCTCGCGCTCTTGGTCAGCCTCCACTGGCTAGTCTCCGGTGACGCGGCTGACGGAGGAGCGTGGGGGACTTCCCAAGACTCCGCTTTCTCTTCGCATGTGGACTTGGGAGGCCTTTGGGCTGTCTGTAAATATTGTATAAATGAGCGAGTGAATGATGAATTGTAAATTACTGAATGAGAGCATTTATCTTAATTACTTATTGCCTTATAAGGCAGATTGTAATTATAGCACAATAAAGGATTTTACTACTAAATAGCCATGATTACGTCCGTTTCCTTGTATTCATTTGGTGAACTTAATCCCTCCCGTTCCCGGAATCTCCTGCTAAATGAAATTTCCAAAACGCTCGTGCAAATGCTACCGAGCACTAACTAGTATGCAGGACGAGACGTATCTAGATCATTAGTATTTAAACCACAATTCGCATTTAGCTCAGAAATAAGAACATATTTCGAAAAAGTTATCTGTTTCAGTTGTGAAACTGAGCCGGCCACAAATACCACACATCTAGATTAGGTTGGTCAGGATCCTGTTGCATTTTTATGCTATTCATTTCAAAAGTGGGTCAAACGCTACTTACCTACTGTTAGATGTATTTGTGAGATTGTGTTCGGTGTTTTTCACGAATAAAACGGCCAGACCTTGTTACCTCGCTAATAATTCCCCGCTATTGCGTAAACACGCCACTTCCATACTTGGGAACGAAATAGTCGAGGAAAATCACAATTTTAAAACGTAAATATCGATTATATATAAGTTAAACAAAATATATATGTAATCGGTCACTTTTTTGATTTTCTTACAAGAACAAAACTTTTTTCCCAACCTGAATGTTCCACTGTCATTCTGCCTGCCGGTTTGTATGCAAGTACCTTAAACGATAGTGATGGTAAAATTTTCGAACTCATTTGAAATTTTCATTGTATATAACACGACGAAATAGGCTGAATAATTTTTTGATGGAATACAATAGATGGGAAATATTTACATCAATGAGAGGTATTCGTCAAGGTAGGCCCTAGCATGTCTACTACTCGACTTAGCATTTGAAAAGGTGAATCAGGGACGCGGGTATTCAGAGCTCGGATACAATATTTAACAGTTCGGTACAGAGCTTTCCTGCTCTCGAAGAATCAGCAAGAAGAGTTGGTCTAGGTCTAGGAGCAGACGACAGGAGAAAATTTGGTACCTACTTCTTCCAATAAGTCGCCCAATTCACATGCCTTGGATCCCAGCTTACCTGAAAATAAGTAGTTTTTTCAACATATTTAATAAGTTTTTAAAAAATTCAAGCCGAATCCCGCGATCATCTATCAATATTGTTTCGTCATTTACTTAGGTATAAAATACGTCTTTTTGTTTGGTATGAATTAAAATCAAAACTTTAAAACAACAAAAACATAAATATTCTGTTATTATAAAATTTATGTTTTAATAAGGTCGTGGCCTTGTGTGAATATATATATTTTATATTATGTTTTGTATATGTATAGAAAATATGTTGATTACAAGCTCGGCTTGAAATACATGATCACAATAGTATCGAATAACATGCCAGTGGGGAATGGTCTCATTAAGAGTTACCTCTCACAAGGTATAATTTTATAATAAAATAACATCGCTTATCATCAACGATAATGAGTAATATGTAATAGTATTGATGTAGCAGTCATGTCTGAAGGGAATAAATAAATAATGAGGAGGATGATAGCTAAATAACAATGGAACCTAACGCCTAACATTTTGTTGTTTATAAAAATATGCCTTGTAAACGTTTAAGTTTTAATTTTGAATATGGAGACGAATTGTCAAATGTTGTATTTGTTGCTCGTTCTAGGGTTATTACAAACTGTGATTGTGTGTACCATCGAAATTGACAAGTATCTGCTGTCACTTGTCTGAAGTAGGTTATTTCTGCCATGAAAATCTCTTCGTATTGATAGTACTCAGTGTCTTCGAAAACATGGTTGTTGGTGTAGTTGATTTACCAAAGTCATTAAAAATTAAACGAATCTGGTAACAAAACTGATCCATGAGCATTACCGCGCATTTAGGATTCTTGTAAAATTAATTACTAATCTATAATGCTATACTTAAGCCAATCTGGACAGAGCTATGGGGGACAGTAAAAAAGTCGAACATCAAGCGTATCCAATCCAAGTCCTGAGAACAATAGTAAATGGCCCTTATTACTTCAGCTACAAAACCCTTCATAACGATCTTAATATACCCTACATTTTTGAACTCCTCGTCCCATCAAGTTCATGAAATTCCAAAGTAACCTATCCAACCACCCTAATTCCCTAGCACAGTCATTGTACTGCGCAAGTCATCCCAATAATTCTCCTCGTGACCTGTATAAATACGTGACCGTGGAAGTACCTAGTGGCAATGGCCTGTTTCTCCAATCATGTCCTGAGCGTCTGTGGCTCTCGCGCTCTTCGTCAGCTCTCGGCTCGTACCGGTGACGCGGCTAGCGGAGGAGCGTGGGGGACTTCCCAAGACTCCGCTTCATCTTTCGCATGCGAAGGAGGTGACAACCATGTGGATCTGGGAGGTCTCTGGACTGTTTGTAAATATTGCATGAATGAGCGAGTGAATGATGTATTGTAAATATGGTATAATATAAGGCAGATTGTAATTTTATCACAATATAGAAGGATTCTTGTTGAGATAAAATCGTTGTAAATTTTTACAGAAATTGTTTGATAATTAATATATATTTAGAGGAAAACTACTTATTTTTAGTCTGTACAAAAAATGTATTTTTTTTCTATCAACGTATTCGGTGAATTGTACTATACGGTACGAATGCTGCATTTTATCACAACAACCCATTTCCCTTCTAGGGCAAATTGTTAATAAATAATGATTTGTTTATAAGACAAATTCGAAGGTAAATTATTGTATGAACCATGCTTTCTAATAAACCGGAGAGGGGGTTATCGGTTAGACATTGTTCGGCCAAATCGCCAGTGTTTGTTCAGTTGATTCTTGTTGAATGTTTGCTTTGTCTCAGGTGAGCTTGAGGAGGGAAAAACTAGCGGAAATAAACGATGTACCAGTATCATGGCATAACAAGCCGTTCGCTTGTAGCGCCATTAGCCATTTACTTGCTAAACCTGCGGTATTCTTCCGTACATACCCGGCTTCAATTGACTTCATATGGATGCAATTGATAATCATTGGCCTTATATGTATATATACAATACAATTGTATATATTATATACAAAATTACTAAGGCAACCATCAATTTTAATTATCTCCAAGCAAGGATGTACTTCAATAAAAAAACGTGGTTTTATTCTAATACGAAAATAGCTATTATTGAAAAAAATCCCTGATATATACATATGTTTTTTTTAAATAAATCTATTATAACTACATGCTCCGTCTATTGGATACTATACACATGAAAATTCAAACCTATTTAAATTAAAAATAATATATGTAAACGATATAGTGGTAAATTAAAAAAAAAAAAAAACCATAAACATATAATAGAGCATACACAAAATAAAACAGTAATGTAAAAGTTGAATAATGAATAATTATTGCTATGTAAAGATCTGCACTTGAATACATAAAATTCCCTTATTATCGGGATTAAATTCCAATTAATAACAAACAACATATAAATAACCAATTAAACAAAGTAAACAAATGCGTCAGTTATTGTAGTCTATAAGGTCAACAAATGCGTTAAACATTTTAGGTAATCATTGATTAAACTCTGCTTCCGAATAGGTAATTTGCCACCTTTAATATTGCCGTTTTTATGAAGTAGTAATCGGTCGAATGTCAGTTCTGATCTGTTATTACGAAGACACCTGTTCGTTTTTGAAAAGAAAGAGAATTTCATTTTATGTTGCGTGGAATCATCCTATATAACATAGTAGCCAGACGCAAGAGCGCCTCTAAACTAAAACGAAAGTACAATCAATAGACAAAACTAAAATATTCACTTAGTTGTATGTATTGAAACATCTTTACTGTGATGAAATTACAATCTGCTTTATTGGGCAATAAGTAATTGTGATGTCATGTGATGACAGCCCCGAGACCTCCTATATCCGCATGATTTTCACCTCCCTCGCATGCGAAAGAGGAAGTGGAGTCTTGGGAAGTCCCCCACACTCCTCTATCAGCCGTATCATCGGATACGAGCCAGAGGAGGCTGACGAAGAGCGCGAGAGCCACATACGCTCAGGACATGATTGGATAAACTGGTCATTACCAGGACTCCCACTGTAGTTGTATGTAAATAAATGAAAAACATGCTACAACTCAAAGACTAATTTCTAGTGGTCCTTAAGGACAAAATGGTTGTCTTTGTTTATCTTTTACCTATTTGAGACATTATGCTCAAAACGTTTTACCTAATTGTTGTTGTAGCTCATACAATTTTCAATAAACCTTTGAGGACTTTCTTTTACTAAGTAAAAAATAAAGTCATTGTGAGTGTTATCATGTAGCCAGGAGATGTTAGTACCCCTAGGTGAATTTTTAGTTAGTCTTTGGAATCTATTTGTTGGATTTGGTATATTGTTGTACTGATTGCATGTGTTCGTGCATATTTTCTCCATTCCTAGATTCAATTGTAGATTGATTCACTGTATCCGTAGTCTTTCCCCGCTGATTGTCAATTACCCTAGAGACAGGTATTCAATCATACGATACAGAATGTCTAGGGGGGGGGGTCTGCAGTCATATAATGTCATGATTGGATCTAAAGCATTGAAATATAACTTGCATGATGTCTGTTGCTTATAGCGGCCCACGCATTGTGACGTCAAGAATGATTCGGCATTGGGAATTCACTTTCACTTGACCAATTTTGTAATTATTCATAATATTTTGATGTAAGATAAGATAATAAAAATTTACAATAGTTTATTCGGTTCAAGGTGGCGTTTAGCTTCTGTCTAGTTGGTTTTTCGGCCTCTTTGAAGTTAATGTTTCTACCTGAAGGGAGAGGCTCTACTTTCATTCGGATACATCGTAATTTCGTCTGTCTGTCAATAACTTCTACGATAGCAGTCGCGAAAATTATTTGATCGAAATTTTAAAGGCCTATTCCACAACACCTCCAAATACGCTGACGAGTTTTTGGCCCAAAAAGAAAATTGACGTGAAAAAATTCTGGAGTGTCCACGTCGCTCACAAAATATCTTTTATTATTGCTATTACACAAACAGTCGGCGTTTCGCCAACTCAGGCATCACCAAGACTAGAATTTGGTCAAGACACATAAAAAAAAATTAAGAAATAATAAACAATAATATTCACAACAATCCAAACGATGAAAGGACACACCTGCAAATAATAGCATCAGTAAATTCATATTCGTCCATTCTTGTATACCAAATTGTTAGGTTTCTGCAAAAATAAATTATATAGAAGATCTATTTTAGAAAACATTATAAGATTATTGTGATGAAATTAAGATAGAACATTGTCAATTGTGATGTAAGAATTTATTCATACCTAAGTACAATTCCATTCATACAATGTATATTCATAAAAATTCGGCCCAGGACCCTGTGTAGGGATGAGTTTGCAGTGTAAAAGGGTGCGTCGACTGCAGTTCTGAGGACTTTGGATTGGATTCATGTTCGACGGTTTGGATGTCCAATAGTTCTATTTCGTCCAAATTGGTTTTAACAACGCAAAAAAAATTTTTTTTACTATGTAACAACCTTATGATAAAATTACAATCTGCTTCATTGGGCAATACGTAATTCTGATAAATGATTTCATTCATACATTTCAAAATGGTAAATCTATATTAGATTAAAAAGAAACTCTGTTAATACAAAAATTATTTACAAAAGCTAGTCTAAGATTTCTTTTAAGTTCTAGAGATATGAAGTTTTGATCTTGTCCACCCAACAAAAGGTTTTATTTAATAATAATGTTTTAGTTATTTACATTTTTTAACAAATATTCAATTCAATAACAACTTTATTATGATGAAATTACAATCTGCCTACTTAATAGGCAATAAATAATTGAGATAAGTGTTTTCATTCATACCATATTTACAATTCATCAATCGTTCGCACATTCATACAATATTTACAAACAGCCCAGGGGCCCCCCAAGTCCACACGGTTGTTGCCTCCCTCGCAAGCGAAAGAGGAAGCGGAGTCTCAGGAAGTTCCCCACGCTCCCCACCAGCCACGTCACCGGATACGAGCCAGCGGAGGCTGACGAAGAGCGCGAGAGCCACATACGCTCAGGACATGATTGGAGAAACTGGCCATTGATATAACGAACGTCGAGTAGTTAAACTGAAACACTTTTACAGTCCCGTAATTATCTTATGATGATCTTTCTTCACACGACGTATAAATAACGTCCTATATATGTTTAAAAAATAAAAATTTAATTATTAAAACTTAATTTTAAACTTAAGTTTTAAACGCTAATAACTTAAGTTTAAAACTTAATTCATAATCGCTATTAATTGGAAAATTATGAGGGACTAGTAGAATAATCTGAAATTGTTTAATGACTATACCAATGGCATTTCAATGATGTAAAAAACAAAATAATTGCTGATTAAGCCTAGAAAGCGTAAATTAGCAATAATTTGCTCTAAGATAATTTAGTTTCTCAAGGACGTATTATTAATGTGACGGTTGTCATTGCCCCACAACATAAAATCTTGCCTCACTCCGAAGGATTAATTAATTTCTAATGTTCAACTACTCGATAGCCAGGTCTCTAATGCGCATGCGTTAAGAAGGCTACCTCGACAAGACGCACATTGAACTTTTTTCGAGAAAGAAAACACGTGAAGCTGTACAGCCATAGGAAATATCTTTTAAATCAATTTATTCAAAATTAAATTAAAGGTATATGCTTTCGTAAGGTTTCTGCCATTCATTTTGTATTAGATTTATTTTTCAAAAAAAAAAAGTTTAACGGCTTTCATTTTTTTTTATTAAAAAAATTATGTAATAGTTAAATATTTCGCTTAATTAATGTTATGCTATTTTGAAAATATTATATTACCTTTTTTAATTGTCCCACGTGTGGAAAGTTTGTTATCATTGAAAAACATAACTCTCTATTCCTCAATAAATTCGAATAATATTGTAGGTAACTAGTTCAGCAAGACTGAAAACTAAATGGTTTTTTTTCCAAAAATGTGGAAAAAAGGGATTTTCCACCGTGGAGGCTGCGACTATTGAAAATCGAGATATGCGTACAGGGAAATCCGCTATCACCTGTCCGACCTAAGAAAGTGTGATCTATCCACTTATTCACAAATAGCCCAATAATTCACTGAATACAGCATTCATAGAATTCCCGAACGCAGTCCCTTCTAAGGTCGGCGATCTAAGATGGCGTTATTTATTATTTCATAATAAGCCTCGGGTCGGGAGAACGCGCCAGTCATCCCTCTCGATGATGTACCACGTGGGAAAGGGTAAACAGTGAATTTGCTCAACGCAGTAACATCGGAATGTCTTTCAAATGTTAACCCGCCCACGGGGGTAGCAACATTGGCAACACTTATCCGCCGACAGATGGTCCGGTTTTAGTACCAAGTTTTAGTATTCTTGGACTTTTTCAATTCGGCAAATGGTACAAGCTCGTTATAGTTGATGAAAAAAAATATGTTAGGTCTCCATCAAATTTATATGTACTCAGTGAGTTTCGACATGTGTGTCGATCGGATCCACACACGAGAAAAGAAAGGTATATTCCACAACGCTTAACTGGTTTGAGATTACGCATCAAATTTGAGTGTGGTTAAAATACACTACATAACCTTCACAGTTATTACGAGAATCAGTCGCTTATTTGACAGGGCTCAAATAATTTCACATTTTTATTCTGTAAACATTATTGCTAAAGTCATTGTCTTTTGTTTGCATGTGTCTACGATCACAGTTTTAAAAATAATTTAATCGATCTGAAAATGTTTATACCACAACACCTCAAATTACGCTGATTTGATTATAATATAATAGAGGGAAGGATTTTTAATGTTCCACACAGCGAGAATCCATTACTTCGAAATATTCCTAACATACTTAAGTTACCTAAACACGGGGTTTAGTCCATATATATATATATATAGCCATGAAACGTTTTTCTAACGCGGCCTACTTTTATTTGTTATTAGCTTTTTATTTATAATTTTTCCCAATTTAAAATTTATGTGTACTTCACAAATATTATTCATTACCAAGATTTTTTTTTTGTTTAGTTTAGATGCATCGCATATTAGTAAAAAAATATTTTTAATATGTAAATATTGGAAATAAATTGATTTAATTTGAAACCTTTCCAGCCTCACAGTCCAGAAACTCCAGAGGTTTAAAAATTCGTTTTCCCCAAACGGTTAAGGTTAGATTGAAGAGGATAATATAAAAAGAATGTCAAGGATATTATAACAGAATAAATATACAGAGAGGCAACAATAGTACTTCAATAAATATGCATATGCTTAGTACTTACATGTTGAGTCGTTACAAATATAAGAAACGAGTAATAAATTAAGGCAGTTATTAAGATATTTTCTCGACTGGAAATCTTTATTTTGACTAAAATATTTTTTGGGTACTTAGTAAGTTCTTGAAAACTAGTTATAGCTGGAGGTTTTTATGCAAACGAAGTAGAAAGAGTATTAAAATCCATAAATAAATGGAAGGATCTGGATAAATGGACGCCTTAATGCACCGGAAAAAGCTAAAATGGAAAGGAAGCTATGGAAAGTATTATCGATTGAACATAAATTTATCGACGAATTGTGTTCAAACAAACA
Organism: Acanthosoma haemorrhoidale; assembly: GCA_930367205.1. Classification (NCBI taxonomy): domain Eukaryota; kingdom Metazoa; phylum Arthropoda; class Insecta; order Hemiptera; family Acanthosomatidae; genus Acanthosoma; species Acanthosoma haemorrhoidale. The sequence continues at coordinate 79,430,470 of OV884009.1, read as the reverse complement.
GTTTCATAAAAGTATTAAACATCCGGACAATAAACAGCCGAAGTCATGAATAGCGCAGAAGTCGTATTTCGTCTATAAGCCAATACACAATAACGTCAAGATAAAATCTTAAAGACCGAAATGTTTTCAATAAATCCACAAGATAAGGTCTGGAATCTTGTCAGCTACGCTTGTTTGTTTTTGTTTTTATTTGTTTGATGCGCTAACCGTAAGCACCCCTTTTGTTATTTTCTATTTCTATGCGTGTATAATAAAACTACTCCATTCACATTTTCTATTCTAAGAGGGATGATACTTACGTCATCGCCCATAAATTAAGCTATTCTTAAACGAATGAATTGAAAGCGAACGAATGAAAATATATTTTTGCATACTGTATCCCCGTTGGACAAGCTTCTACCTAGAGCTTTTACCACCTGGGGCGGTCCACAAATTACATCCCTTTCTAAGTAAAAGTTTTAAGTCAATAAAAATCAAGAGGGGTTATTATCAATTACTGAACATTAATAAATAAATTTATTTGTTTAGTTTAACAAAATTGTGCACATAATGATAAAATGTAAGCATGCTTATGCATTTATTTTTCTTGTTATTTTATTATTAGAAATGTCTTGAATGACGTCAAAATTTATATCATGTGTTTTTCTATGGAAAGTATCGTTAGATCATGATTTTACCACCAGGTGACATATCTCCATGTGTTCATCTCAAATTCCAAATTTGTCTCCAACTTCTTTTTTTTTTCAATTAGCATAAATATGTTGACTGCGAGTTGCACTGCATTTTTTAAATTTTCATATTATTATAATTATTGATTCTGTTGATTACAGAATTATAATGTTGTTTATTTTTATGCAAATTTAAACAAAAATATAAAATATTCCACCCCGAAATATGTGCCCCCCCGTGCGCCCTCTCCGCCCCCAGCCCAAGGTTCTGGGTCTAAGCCCAATCGTGGGAACAGCGGATTTTACAACTCAAACGTATTAAATTACTTCTGAATGGAATCAGAATTGAATGGAAAAAAGTCGGGTTGTGTAATTATTCTTAAAGGTCCCTAACGAGTGGAAACTTACAAACCTTATCAGTGTAAGGACATCGTTAAAAGGCCACTGGAATTTCGTAAAGTTCACAGATAATGGTAAACTTTCCCCGGCGAGAAAATTTCGAATAGTCAAAACGTGGGAAGAGAAAGGTTATCGTGACAACACCCTGACTAACCCGATTTCAATGCAAGTTTTATTTATTAGTGACAAACCGAATTAATTCTGCTTATCAAATGTCAGTGAGGTCGCAATTCAGTTATAGCTATGCACTGAAAACATAAATGACTAGTTGATCTCTGGATAGCTGGCCTCGACAATTTTGTTTCTCATTATATAAAAATATTTGCATAAAATATGAATTTATACTTTAAACATTAAATAAAATAATAAATAACATAGAAAGAGAAGCACCAATACCTAGAGGTCTGGTCTGAATTTCTTAAGTACTCTTTTTTTTTTTTTAATTCTTTATTGTGCTAAAATTACAATCTGCCTTTTTATTATTAGGCAATAAGTAATTAAGATAAACGCTTGTCTTGGGAAGTCCCGTACGCTCCTCCGTCAGCCGCGTCACCGGATACGAGCCAGTAGAGGTTGACCAAGAGCGCGAGAGCCACAGACGCTCAGGAGATGATTGGAGAAACTGGTCATTGCCAGGACTTCCACTGTCACGCGTTTATAGCAGGTCATGAGGCCACTGCCGTGTCAGTCTCCGAGGAGGATTATAGGGATGAGTGGTGCAATGCAATGACTGTGCTACAGGATTAGAGTGGTTGGAAAGGCTACTGTGGAATTTCATAAACTTGGAAGGGATGAGTTCAAGAATTTAGGGTATATTAAGATCGTTATGAAGGGTTTTGTTGCTGACGTAATAAGGGGCATTTACTATTGTTCTCAGGACTTTTGATTGAAAGGATTGGATACGCTTTATGTTCGACTTTTTTGCTGTCCCCCATAGCTCTATTCCGTTTGTCCAGATTGGCTTAAGTATAACTTTGTAGATTAGTAATTTACTTTCTATTGGGATATGGGATGTCCTTTGAAGTAGTCTGTACAGTTGTCCAAAGCGTCTGTTTAGTTCTTGTCTTTTTAGTCTCGTATTTGGGTGGGTTCCAGGTCAGTCGTTTGTCAAGATGGAAGCCTAAGTACCGTACTGTCTCGGATACAGGGAGAGGAATAGAATTAAAATAAACTAGTGGACAAGACTTGCGACAAAGGGTGAGGGTAATGTGGGAACATTTTGCTTCATTAACTTTGATCCGCCATTGGTTGCACCAATACTCGATCCCGTAAAGGTGTTTTTGAAGGTTATGAGATGCTATGTCGGGGTCGGGGTGGGATGACAAGACTGCAGTGTCATCTGCAAATGTGGCCAGGAAGGTATTGGGAGTAGAGGGGACATCAGCGGTGTATAGGTTATAGAGGATGGGGCCCAGGACACTGCCCTGTGGAACTCCAGCATTTATGGGATAGTAGTTAGAATATTCTAAACCACAGCGGACTTTCTTAAATACTTATGACAGCGAACCAATCATTACCTTTTTTCAGGCAAGACATGTTTTAATCTTTTATTTAAACTCTATATTTTACGAAAAATCACATCTTTGAACCAAATTGACATGAGGGAACCCATTTAAAATAGTAACAAAAAAATTAAATACAGGATGTGCTGGTTCCCAAAACTTTATTTTCTAGACTAATATTGAAATTTAGTGAAAAGAGGCCGACATTTTTTCACGTTTAATTTTTTTAGACAATTCCTGTTATTTTATTTTCGTGACTCCATATTTTGTTCAGAGAGACGATGATGACGGTATGAGGTCTCATACGACGATGAAAATAGAGTCTCATTCCAGTTATGTATTAAAAAAACAAAGGTATGTGCTAACATTTTTGAAATATTTGATCATCTACCGGTACTAAGTATACGATGTGAGCTGGAACATGAATAGTATAATAATTCTACCTGTATTAGTCCTTACTTATCATAATTTCTGAATTTATCTCTAAAAAAAAGTGTGTTTGTAATTTTATCTCTTACTATCTTTAATAACCACTTCAAGATGACGAAAGCGTACGCAGTCAATTATGTTTGGAATAATATTGACTAAAGCTATTAGCGAAGAAAATTGCAACTGACAAGATATCGCAAGTTTTAAAGCACAATATAATATATTTCCTTATCCGATCCGATCTAAGGAGCAGGTTTCATATCATTACTTTGGTCTTTTTATTATGAATATTGGTCCAGACATCTATAAACTAGTCATATTGAAAACATCAGTTTTAGTTAATGAATGATTATTTCATTCATCTCCCTATTCATAATTTTTGGAATGGTAATTTTTAATAACCAATTTCTAGTTGTCTAAAAGAGCTAATTTTCATTATTCAGGTTCGTTAAACCTATACATTATCCTAATACATTAGTATGTTATATAACTATAGTACTTCTATAGCAGTGCCTATGGCAGTCGTAATACTGTTCGGATAGATCTGAAATTTTAAAGGTATATTTGACATCTTGTACTACGTTGATTGGATATTGAATAATATACAAGAACGGAAAGTGTAAGAAAACAAAAAAAGGTTTGTCGTGTTTTTATTACTCATGAGGTCCATCCCAGGCCACAAGTAATAAGCGTCAGGTGCTTTTTTGTGGTGACCAAGGTATTTTATAGGTACATATGGGTAAACCTAGTATGTCCTATTCTCGAATGCGTAAGCAATTGCTTTGGCGTCATTCCATTCCGGGATTATCGGACCCAATGTGTTGTCCCAACAATGGTCGGCTTGGTTGTGGCAATACTGACCCGAGTTGCCTAAGACCTAGTAGAACCGTAGGACCTGAAAAGCCACCCTGTCCTTATCAGATCTTACAATCGAAGTAAGGAACAAGGCAAGTAACATTGAACCCTACCCTGTATGAGCTCAGGTAGAATCAAGCAGGACTATTTTAACAATGTAGAACACTGATCGGAAGCTCATTCCTCAGTATCTACCTTACAGTCCATACCTGTCTATAGCCTTGTTGTTTTTATTAATAACGCGTTTTTAAGTCTTTATTGTCGTGGGATCGTTGATTGGCGTGTCTCAATCTCTATTCTCGTTATTTTTGCTTGTTTTTTGAAGGGCGCCAATACATCGTCCCACCACTGCGTTACACGGCACGGGATGTTTACTTGCGTGTTAGAGACAGAAGCAGCTTTCGTGGGCTCCTTGATCGGCTAGCCCGTTGCCTGTCCAGGAAGGCAGGAGCGTCAATTGTGAGGAATGCAGGGGCACTATTAGCCAGCCAGTCCCTACACAGCGATGACGAGCAAATAACTATAATTATCATTCCAGGCCAGTTACATGTGTAATTAGTAAATGAGGAGCGCCTGGAGCCACACACCTCCCGAAACTCACCTTTTATTTTCTCTTCAAAACATTGAACTGCAATCAGTTTTGTAAGGATTTTTTACGTGATAACCAATTACACCTCCTAGAACACCTAGGTATTATTTCGATAATATACAATGCGTCAGTCTATTCCTATTGGTTATAAATGAAATCTTCATTTTAGTATAATTAAATTTTTAGTTTATGTTAATAGAAAAACATTTTGGCATAGTACATTATTTATTGTTTTTTCTTTTTGCTGTGAGGCATTTTTACTTTTATTTATTTGTTTGGAAAAGAGCTATGGGGGGCAGCAAGAAAGACAAACATCAAGCGTATCCAATCCTTTCAATTAAAAGTCCTGAGAACAATAGTAAATGCCCCTTATTACGTCAGCAACAAAACTTTTCATAACGATCTTAATATATCTTATATTCTAGAACTCATCCCTTCCAATTTCATCAAATCCCATAGTAACCTATTCAACCACCCTAATCTCCTACCCCAGTCATTGCACTGCACCACTCATCCCTATAATCTCCTCGGAGACTGAAACGGCAGTGGCCTCGTGATCTGCTATAAATGAGTGACAGTGGGATTCCTGGTAATGTCCAGTTTCTCTAATCATGTCCTGCGCGTCTGTGGCTCTCGCGCTCTTTGTCAGCCTCCACTGGCTAGTATCCAGTGACGCGGCTGACAGAGGAGCGTGGGGAACTTCCCAAGACTCCGCTTTAACCATGTGGATTTGGGAGTTCTTTGGGCTGTTTGTAAATAATGTATGAATGAGTGAGTGAATGAAAATTGTAAATATGGTATGAATGAAAACATTTATCATAATTACTTATTGCCTAATAAGGCAGATTGTTATTTTAGCACAATAAAGAAGTTTCAATATATATATATTTATTTGTTTATGTATTTCCCGTGGTTATAATTTATTTGTACCTCAATGAAGATTTTATTCGTAACCAAGAGCGTTGATATTTTTTTTTTCTGTTTAAGGTATGAATTATAACATCCGATTTAATAATGCTGCAAAATCAAATTGTATTTGTTCAAATAATTTTTTTTCCTTCCTAGCTCTCTAATTATAAGATTAAGGATGAGGGAAAAATAAAGGGATATTTGGGTTGAGCGGATCCTTGTACTACGAGTACCTGCTTGAAGGTGGTGTGAGGGAATTAAGGAGTGTGGGAAGCCTCGGTAGAGGTTGATAGTTGCGGCACAGTGGTGTATAATAATAAATATCTTTAAATGGACTATTTAATTGCGTATTTAGATTATATTTAGTGAGAATATATTCATAATGTAAATTTTGGAAATAAATTAACTAGAAAATAAACGCAAACAATTTTTGAATAGAATGAAGACTTGGGTTACAGTTATTATTATTATTATTATTATTATTTGTTCCGGCATTTGTGCACCGCGGCCTCACTGAGACCTATTGTGCGCCGTCCATGTCCCTGTCCTATATATGTGACAGGCCCACGGCCTTTGCAAATCTGAGGATACTGAATGGATCGATCAGTTCACATAGTTTGGGGTCTACAATGCGATCACTACCAAAGTGAAGGTATCGCCTTCTAGCTAAGTTATCACAGTCACATATTATATGACGTGCCGTTTCTCCCTCTTTCTTGCAGAATCTGCAGATTGGTGATCCCACTATCCCCAAATTAAAGAGGTGTTTATTTAACCGACAGTGACCTGTATAGAGTCCTGTCACACTTTTGAGTGTCAACCTGTCCATTGATAGAAGTGCTGAGCTTCTTCTCTTACAGGGTCCATTAAGAAACAGTTTCGAGTGTTCCTGTTTCTTAGTTTCTCTCCAAGAAAGTCTTGCCTTGTCCTCTAAAGCTAATTTTATACGCCTTTTAGCGTAGCTGAGGCTGATACCACATATGGGTTCAGGTGCAAGAGGTGTCTGTTCTGAGCCCACCCTTGCAAGGCCATCTGCCTTCTCATTGCCTGTGATGCCTGTGTGTCCTGGCACCCAGTCGATTCTAACCTTATTGGCTAGCGAGAGTGTGTTTAAGTTGTTTTTACACTCCTCAACCAAATAAGATCTGGTCGTATAGCTTCTCAGGGCGCCAATGGCTGCCTGGCTATCCGTGAAAATTGTGATCAGTCTGTTTCTTACACCCTCCCCAATTAAGGTTTGGGTACAGACATTGATCGCCATCACTTCGGCCTGAAAGACCGAGGTGTGTCTACCTAAAGGAATAGAAATCCCAGATTCTGGTTTATCTTTCCTCCATATGCCGGCCCCTGATCCGTTTTCTGTTAGTGAGCCGTCTGTGTAGCAATTAATCCCATTACACAGTTTATGTGGTTTGGTCTTTGTGTTTTCCGCACAGTATAAAACGTCTGTGTGTTTCTTAACTTGTAGGTCAGAGTGCATTGACAGCACCTCGTCCTCATCAATTCTTCTGAACAAGTTCCCATGTCCCATGTGAGTCATGACTTTGGATCTTGTTCCTGATTTCGCAAGTCTGTAAGCCACGTTCAAGGCTTGCGCTTCTACTTCTATGTGCAGTGGATTCAAGTTCAATAAGACTTCCATTGCAGCAGTAGGAGTTGTACTCATGGCACCAGTGATCATGAGACATGAAAGCCTCTGTAATTTGCCAAGCAAAGTTCTATTTTTACTAATACTACCTCTGTGCCACCACACCATAGAGGCATAGAGCACCATTGGTCTAACTGCTGCGGTATATAGCCAGAATAACATTCTGGGTTGTAGTCCCCAGGTCCTACCCATAGCCCTTTTACATGCATAGAGGCATCGAAGTGCCTTCATAGTAGTATTCCTGATGTGTTTAGACCAGTCCAATTTTCTATCCAGAGTAACCCCTAGATGCTTTACCTCACTACAAATGCTTACCTGTGTCCCCCCTATATAGGGTGGTCTAACTATAGCATTTCTTTTGTTAGTGAAGATACAGAGATTTATCTTCTGGGGATTGATTCCTAAACCATTCTTTTCACACCAATCCCTCAAAAGATCCATCGATGCGGAAAGCAACTCAGAAATGGTTTCTGAGAACTTGCCCCCTATGAGCACAGCAATGTCATCAGCATATCCCTGTGCGTAGAACCCTGCAGAGTTTAGGTTTGTTAACAATGAGTCAACGACCAAACACCACAGTATTGGAGATAACACCCCTCCCTGTGGACATCCTCCCACTGGCTTCATCCACAGTTTGGTTTGTCCCAATTGTGATTGTAAAATCCTATTCTCTAGCATGGTGTTTATCCAGCTAGAGGCTAAGGAACTAATCCCCTTTCTTTCTAAGGCTGATGCCATAGTGTTATAGGGTGGTTGGTTAACCCTATGGGTTACAGTTACTAGATATTTTTTTAAATAATAGTTAATTAAAGGTAGTTAATTAAAAAAAAGATTACTAACTACTTGATTAATGAACCATTATTTTGGCTAAAAAAAGGTCTTCAGTGGCCAACTTGGTCTTACAACTAAATTAAATATTATTGAAGGAGTATTTACGAAAGCAGCGTCCCGTAAGTGTCCCTTGATAACGTTTTTTCAATTTCTACTACTTATTAGTTTGTTTATGTATATATATATATATATTTCAAAAATTATACTGATACTAATATCAACTAGTTCTTATTTTTATAAGATGAGGTAAATTAATTTTAGAATAAAAACGATTCGGATGTGCGCCATTCGATGCAGATGCTCTCATTACTGCGCATATTTATTTGCGAGAGGAGATAGCTACGTCGTAATTTCCTACGTTTCCTCTCGCCGTAGGTCGATAATTGTCTGAGACGGCAGTAAGTCAAGATTATCAATTGAGAAGAGCGATAAAGGGATATGCGTTGGTCAGCAGTGCGCTGTACCCTCGGGGAGAACAACGCTGCGCACTGTTCCTCCGTGGTCGAATCCGATTCTTCCATAAATCTCTTAGTCGGCCTAAGCTGTTACCTCAGTTGGTAGGTGGTGCTGAATGTTCGTGGTTGGTGCTAATCTATTACCTAGCAATAGAAATTTTGGTTTTATTGGCCGGATTCATTGATTCCTCATTCATTTAACTGCTCATTTATCCTCACGAGGCTGAGTAGCAGTATTTAAAAACATCCCCTGAAGAAAAAATCCTTAGGGGGGCAGAAAATTAAAACCGGACGTCCGCAGTTTCAAATTTCTCATCACTAGGCTGGGAACGAACAAGGGTGGATCCAAAGATAATAAGTAACCAACAATTAGCAAAACCACATAATATAAGTAGGTTTAGCTACTAAAATTACAATAATTACAATATTATTATATTAAATAGCGAAATAGAAAATGTATTAAGTAAAAAAAACCTAAAAAAATTATGATCCGACAGATTGTCATGGCAGGATCAATATATAGTAGATCACATATAGAGTGGATCAGAATCGACTCTAATCTTATAAAAAAAAAGTCACCTATTTTGGGAATGATTTGGGATAGTCACTCAACTCATCCCGAATTTTTTCCCCCTTTGTGTAATGGATTCTAATTTCGTAAATTTTTCTCTTTTCAATTTCAAGGTTCAATTCTTGCGCCTTATGGCTTGTTTTGGATCCAATATAACGGTCTATGATTTTACTACCTTTGGAAATAAGACTTGTTGTATTGTAGGTGTTATTCTTAGGGGACAGTGCCCTAGAATACATTTTATTTTTCATTCGTCTAAGCCATCCATATGTAGCGGTGCAATATACCTCATAAATGCTCTTTGCCTTCAACAGATCTGCAATCCTGTTCTTGACTTTAGTGGTCATAATGTGCCTGATCAAGTGACATTGGTCCAACCAGACCAAGTTTGTATTTTCTGTGATATACGAACTAGTTAGCCTTCGGTTCGGAATACATTTCAAATGGATCACACTTCTTGTCCGCAATAAAGTAAAACGAAGCACGATAACAACTAATAGACTTAACGATAATTTTTTATCGTACTTTACCAACGATTCAATTAATTTTTCACTATACTCACGTGTCTTCCAATGTATGTTCTGTTAGACTATACCTGGAAAGTTATTCTTTAAAAGATATGACTGTAAACACAGAAAGATGGTTTTGACCTTTTCTGATGAATAGCTCACTGGTGATCCATCATGTCAGGAAAACACTTTTAATTAACGTTGATGCACACTAAATTTGGGGTCGAAAAAGATAAGAAAACACGCAGTGAGAGCCACTTTTATACCCTTAAAAAACGTAATTTCCGTTACACGTAACTTATTTCTAGTCCTATGGATGGTTAACGTGCCAAATAGTACATCATTCCTGGATATAGCCAAGGAGGACTTTGCGTTAGTGTAAACCCTCCTGCTTCAAGCGAAAATACGCTTGCGAGATAAAGAATACTAATGAAGCGTGGATTCTAATTATTAAACTAATTGTGGAAAATCATTGAGTAAGTTTTTTCCTCGCTAAGTTTTTATTATATTTTTGCGGTGGTGCTGCTTGCTGGATTGTTCATAAAAATAGCTGATATTATTCCCTCTTAAGTCTATACAATCTGCCCACACACAGTAGTGCTCCTTTTTCATGTGAGGTGTACAACAAATTCTGTCACCAGGTTTTATATATTATGGATTTGCACATAATCATTGTTAAACGAAGTTACCTTTTAATGTAATATCATTTACCATTCATAATTTTCATTGTTTTTTTTAGAAACGTTACCAATTCGGTATGCTATAACTGAAAACTGGAATGAAGTATTTCAAAACATCATTCAGAAATGGTGATGGAAAAATAAATATAAGATTCTTGGAGAGACTCGAAATCTTTTTTTAAAAATTAAAAAATTTAAACTTTTAAAGTGGAAATCCACACTGTCTAAATGTTAAAATAGTGGTGTCTCTTTTTCACGTTTTTTTGATGTGATTGACGCTTTGTCTTTCATCGGCGAATTCAAGCTAATGTTTAAATCCATTCTGTGCATTAGATTCCCCCCTATACACTCATGAAAAATATTAAGAAATAATTTAAATGTAACGTCAAATTTTATTGCATTTGAAACCAAACTAGAGCGAACAATAGTCTCATGAAGTTTTGAAACTTCATTGTGTTGTCCCAAATCAAAGGACGGTTGCCTTTGCGTTTTGACGTGACTATGTAACGAGCAAGCGAACAGGCGAACACGAGAACCAATCTTCCATTTAACCGGGACACACAAAACGGGGAAAATATAAATAGTATTCCTTCATTTTTTTTTCCCTCCGATTTATGCACGTGCGGTTCTTACGGTTAGTTGGGTCGACTATTAGAAATAGAATGCCCTAGGAAATCTCCGGCTCTACAGCGCACTGCGCTTCAATGCGTTCAATTCCATCTCCTCATTACTCCACTGAATATATTATCGAATCGAGACGGAAATCGATACGTTTTTTTAGAAACGGATCAGAGTCACCTTATGTTAAACGTGCTTAAAATTATTCGAAACAATTTAATTGTTTCTGAAGAATTGAATTACGTCTTGTCTTTAAGCGGATCTGCTGCTTATTTATTGACTACTTGTTTATTCTAAAGAGGACGAGTAAAACCCGGTGGACCAATTCTACAAGCCAGGAATTGAATATTTTTTTTTTTTTTTGAGACACATGAGTTGTTGCTTTCGATTACCATTTCAGTGGCGTTCGCGTTTTTGCATGAGTAAGTTTTGAGATAAAATCGGAATGAATATTGGCTGCCACGATTAAGTAGCTTGTTAAAATTACTATCCCATTAACGGCTTTTGCTAATTATATTGATCAGGAATCTCGTTTGGCCAGGAAGAAAAACAAATATACTTAAATGGTATTATTAACGATTCAGCGCTTGGATATTTTATGCCAGCTAAGCTTACAAAATTAAATATTTTTTTTTATTATATTTATAGTTTTAAGAATTTCAGGGGGGAGTGTTACCTGTAATTAATTATTATTAATATACTTTTTTTTCAGGTAAGCTTTATGATGCTTCTGTTTGCAGTATAGTGGGTGAGATTAATTCACTATTAGTAATTATGCATGGTTATTTAACTAATCAAAAGTAATCTTTTAAGTTACCTTTCTGGTTTGTTGTGAAAAATATTGTGTTCTGCAAAGAAGAAACGTTCTAAAGTATTGAAATTGTGGTCCTTAATTATTTCTTTGGTGGGCTATTTAGCGTCATTAAGTCATCAAACAGAAGTTGCATGAAAAATTGTAAGTGTCCATCTCAAACAACATTTTCGAATTACCAGTTATGTAAATGAGTTTTATTTATTTTAATAAAGAAACGCCAGTATTTTTCATGTCATCGTTAAATCGTTGGTGCTTCTATGTACAGTTTTATGTCATTAAGTCAAGCCAGTATACATAAAAAAAATAGAACAGACATACAAACTTGACAATAAAAACTTTAGAATCATTATTTGGCTAACCTGCATTTAAATTATTTATTGAAAATTAGGAAAGTAGAATGAGTTATTTGTTTCATTTAATTTTGCTCCATTTTATACTCATGGATATTTCATTCCGATACCTGATGATGATTTTGGACAAAATTTTGGAATCGAAAGCCAAATCAGTTCCATAGTCAACCTAATGGAATGGACAAGCAGATGGCTAAGAATCTATCGTAATTTTTTTGAAAATTGAAAGTGTATTTGATGCGTGCCGAGCACTGTAAAACTAGTTGGTCCATGCATCCATTTTATTTCTAGTAATAAAAGTATGATTCAAAACATACATACACTACTTAAATTAGGCAATAGCTAGCCAAATACTATTAATAAAACAAAAATAGTAAAACAGATATTCTATGTAGTACACTTAATTTAAAGTATTTTCAGCAGTATTTGAGCACAGAAATTAGTTTTTGTTAAATATGATTTGCACAAAAAAAAAAATGATGATTGACTTGAAAGAAAACTAAACCGAATTAACAGCATTCAAACCGTGAAGAACAAGGGCTGCTATTAAACATTTAAACTAGCACGGCTCTGGCGTCTGGTAAATTGTTTAATAAATAAAGTATCTAATTTTTATACACATTCGAAAAATAAAATAAACAATGTTTTCTGAATGGCGTATTCTTTTTACTCCATGAAGAGGCAAGGGAAGAACGAAGGTTGCCGCTTTAGTTGGAAGGTGGGCGGCTAAGGTGCTAGTGTGGTAACTCTTGGTTTTAGTTGTCTTAAGTGGATCCGCTACTTATTTATTCTAGTAACTACTAATTTATTCTTAAGAGTCTGAGTGAACCCTCAGCGTTCTACAGAGAAAAAATGTTCAGGAGAGCCAGGAATCGAATAATATTACAACATTTTTAGTTTTTGTTTAAAAACATTAAAAATAAATTTATGATAAAATTACAATCTGCCTTATTGGATAATAAGCAATTGTGATGAATGTTCTCATTCATACCATATTTACAATTTTCATTCACTCACTCATTCGTACAGTACACTATAACTCTGTGAAATTCTTGCTTTTTGATTAAATATACATTATTCCGTTTCAGTTAAGTTAACACGATTCAACACTCTATAAACAGTAAGTATATGTGTGAAAAAACACATATTTTTTACAAGAATTTGAGTTTTGCTTTTACACTTTGTCTACGATTCGCCTCCAGGCACCCTCATGAGTAAATCAGAACACACAAATAATTCATAATGAGATTTGAGATCATGTCTTACCGATTAAGAAGTAATCTTTATATTGTTCTTTTAAACTAAAAAAATGTAAGTGTTAACATTAAGGTCGTTAGTGGTAACTTAATGATGCAACCCTTGTTTTTTTTAGGGGCATGCTATTCTGCAGTGTAGTTCCATTTGAAGATCTAATGGTGCAACAAATAAATGGGAACCCATGAAAAATTAAATTAGAAATTATATATAATCAGCTTTATTATGATAAAACTAAAATCTGCCTCATTGGGCAATAAGTAATAGTGATAAATTTTTTCATTCATACCATATTTACAATTTGCATTCACTCGCTCATTAATAAAGTATTTACAAACAGCCTAGAGACCTCCCAAATCCGCATGGTTGTCACCTCCCTCGCATGCGAAAGAGGAAGCGAAGTCTTGGGAAGTCCCCCACGCTCCACCGTCAGCCGCGTCACCAGATACGAATCAGCGGAGGCTGACCAAGAGCGCGAGAGCCAAACTAGAAATTAAAAAATAAATCATATCAAGTAGGATGTAATGTGCGTTAGTTTGAGTAGAGTATAATTACAAAAGGTTATTAAAATCGTTTTTGCATCCGTACCAAAATCCTTAATTGTGTCATGGATCAAACTTGCCTTAAATGTTTTAGGTATGAGCTTCTGTAATTTTTCTTACGAATTTTCTTCCACCCGACCAGATGAAAGATTACCAACTTGTGGAGTCTACTCTGCAAGAATAGGACGATTTAAACTCTAAATGTCCCAGCTAGACTAGTCCGGTGAAGCGATTGACTCCAGGCCCATTGTGTGGACATGTGGCCAGGCCAAGAGGTCAGTCCGTGTGATGTAGACCTCAGTGGGCTGTTTCTCAGTCAATGAATGAATGCCGGCCAATTCCATGAATGGGCGACATGACGTCATGGCCGGTGACGTACTTAGATGAGTACGTAAAATCGTATTTCGCACACCGGATATTATTCATTAAACTCCATTCATTAAAATGCTACGATTTACGAGCTCGACGTGATAAGGTTCACGCTTGTGATCGTCTTTTGTCTGGTTCTCTGTATGTTTTTCGATAGTGGTCCTTAAAAATGCTTAGATCATTATAAAATTTTAAAGATACATTCTAAACCTAAAAAAAAATGCGATTAGTTTTTGCCCAACGTAAAATAAATAAGTAAGTACCGACAAAAGTTAAAACTTAAAACAATATTAATATTAATCGCTAACAATATTAATAGCCCGTTTAACTTTTTCATAATAAAGTTTTCGCTTTTCACAATTTTTTTATTTTCTTTGCCTTTGTTGATAATGGCACAGTTAGTTACCGAGATAGTTTAACAAATAAAATAAAGTACTTGCTTAGTGCATATATATAAGTAAAGAAAATGTATTTCTTTAATTTGAATTAGCGCGCCGCGCCAACGTAGATAATATAGGCGTTGAAGAGAATGATACTAGCGTTATCAGCAGGGAGGTTACGTGAGTAATAGACAAGCAGTGAAAAGCTGTGAATTTGACTTTAATTATTTGTTATTGTAAAACAAACAGAATCAACAGGAGAATAAACATTGAATGTCGTTTCTTTGTTTTACAGGTATGAATTTAGATTTTATTTGTAAACCTGTAAGCTAATTATCAATTAAAAGAAAATAAACTTTGTTTTACAGAGCAACACAACCTTGTTTAAACTGATTTCTGTCGTCCCTAAAAACCATTATATATATACACTTATATATTATATATACGTTCTATAAAAGATATATACTTTAAGAATTTTTTTATTATATCACAATACATCTACAAAAATGTATTATAATTAATATTTTTATTGAGAGGGGATGGAATGATGAGGCAACCAATCCTAGGATAAACTAGATACATCATAGCTATTTTTGGAATTCTATTCACAAATCCTAAATACATTAAATCTAAAATTGCTAATGAACATTAACAATTAAATTTCTCTGTACGTTAACAATTTTCAATGTACAGAGGAATTTAATTTTAATTATAAACATAACCGACAAATTCTCATATGAATGAAACCGTTGTTATCCTGTCAGAATTAATTTAGTTGATTGCTTTCATTCCATTACGAAAACAATTCGCATCAAAACATTATTCACTGTTGGCTTTTATTATTCGTCGATTTACATTGCGATGTGCTGCGGGAAAACTACATTTATTCACTTTAAATGGAAATCATTTACAGTGTGGCGACATAAGCGACATGTATAAACCAGTTTTGCAATCATAATACTAAAGATTTGTAAGTTTGTGCTGGCTAAAATACTGCTGCATAAATTAATTAAATTCTGTAAGTAAGATAAAAAAAATAAAAAAGAAAGGACAATCAAATTCTTAAGAGTAACGTTAAAAAAAAAAAAAAGAGACATTTTTATTTATTACAATAATTTTCTTAGGCAGGCTGATGGTATCTCATTTGTGCAGCCTCTCTTGGCATTAAATATCCACTTTATTAATTAATAGATTTCGTTTTGTTTATATATAAATCTTTATTTGAAGAAAATTACAATACGCCTACTTATAGCTGGAAAAAAACTTATAAGGTTATTGTTCTTTACATTGCGACGTGAAAAGCACAAACTTCACAGTTAAGTGCTAGTGTTATATAACCCTAGTTAAATTTTAACAAAGATCATTATTGTAGTACTGAGAGGCAAACACGTACCCAATCCGAAACCATCTCATACTGTCTTTTGTTGTACTTGAAATCAGAAAAACTGGGAAACTTGGAGTCATTTCTATCAATAATTAACAGGTGAAGAAAAAATGCCTGATATCGCATCGCCCAGACAATTGAAGAGCTTCCAGTTTGACTTGTTTAGGTTCGACTACGGTTCTTGACGGTTAATTATAAACAATAGTAGGGTAAATAGAACAATAACCATTTCTATGGATTCGTTAACTTTTTTTGTATACTTAAGATGAAAATATTCTCAATAAAACGTTTCAACATTAGAAAGTGGGAAAACAACCTTATATTTTCAACGGTACAGCACAAACTTGGCGAGGTGTTTGGCCTATCCCGGCATTGGAGTACCTCTTAAGTTCAAATGGATTACTTTGCTGAATGAATGGGGTTTTTTTCGTGCAAAACTGATTGTCAACGATTCACTTGGGATTGGAAGTTTAGATTTGGGTCTGTTTCTACCGACAGTATGTTTATAAAATCAGTTTTGAGCACAACCATGAAAAACCTTAACTTTTCTTTGCCTTGCCTTTTCCCCGACCAGTTTTCAGTAAGCCCTCGTCAGTAGACATGATCGGATAATTTTACACCAATCCTAAACAAAATTTCATTTCTTAAACATATATATATATACATACAATTTCTGCAAAAATGTATACTTAGCTGCAGCCAAAACCGGCCACTTGGCTTTCACAAAGGTCGGTGATGTCAGGCGAAAAGTCAGTGCCAATCTTAGATCCTGTTACCCTTTAATATGTATTCAGGTTATTCCTAACTACCTTGATTACTACCTAAATTTTGTTCTACCTAACTTATAGTATACCTAAGATAATAATGTTTTTATTCATTTTTAATTTTATTTTCACGTGTCCCCCTGAGAGCCAACATCTATCCCCTATCGCCCCTGATAATTCAAATCGTCACCGATCATAGCCAATGATATATATTGCCGTTGACCAACTCGATTTCAGACAAACCTTTTCTTGAAAAAATTTGCTGAATTTGTTTGTGTTATTTCGAATTCATGCGTAATTTTAAAATTTAAATAGACTACACTGTAAACTCCTTTGAAACGTTTCGCTCAGGTGAGTTGAACGAGAACAGGAAAAGAGATTGGCTGTTGGCACTATATTCAATACAATGTTGAAAATATCGGGAGGTTCCGGGCTCGAGTCTTGGCAATGTCACTGTTTTTTTTTTTACTAATAATTATTAAAAAAACAGCATTTCAGCGCATTATTAACTATTAATGACTTATAACATTTTTACGGCCGCAGAATTTACTTCATCTTCCCAAATGTGTGGTTTTTGCTTTCAATGATTTTGGTTTAATTTGAAGCCTTACTTCCTCAGGCTGGGAACTGTATCATCATTTAAAGTTAGTTTTCCTCCCCCAGTCTCGGGGGAACAAGTTAGGGAACAAGTTAAGGATTAACTGCTGCTCCGTATGTAACCATTGTTTTCACTATAATATTTTACGGACGTTTCGCAACGGTAGGCAAGGGGCCGGAGCTTATATGTTACTTATATGTGACCGGGGCCCGCAACTTAACGACACGATGGTAACAGGTTGTGGACGACTTGTATGCGACCGGAGTTAATTTCGCCAATCCCAGCCAGGCTTATTGTACCCTTAAACTGGATCTGGCACTAATATTTAATAAGTCTCGGATCGTAAAAGATTTCCTAAGATTAAAACAGTTGTATTATTGCCGATACTGAAGGGAGAGGTTCCGGGACAGTTCTCGCTTGTCTGCGTCTTCTTTGAACGAGTTCATAAAAATAATTGAAAGGATCTGAAATTGTATAGCTCTAATCAACAATAACCTTTAATACGCTCACTGGTGTTGATTACAATTAAATAACTGGAATTATGAGAAAAAATATATAAAATAATTTACCCGTTTCGCTAACTTTCCCAGAAATTTCCCAGTTATTAAGAACTGATTAAATGCTGTAACGCTAATGAAATTCAAAGTTATCCCAGAAAAGCTTTGGGAGGGAAAAATATAAATATTTAATGTCATTCGAGCAGTTTTTTTTTTTCAAATTTTGCCTATTTCTAATTTTGTTTAATTAATAGAAATGGCTCGGTGGTAAAATGAAGTCTGCTTATGATTAAAACATGTGCGTTATATCCTTACAAATGTTATCAATTAGTAGTTTGTCGCAAAGTTTTGGACTAAATTGTCACAACATACGTGCCTGAGGATGGACTACTATCACTCTAAAACGTTGCAATAAACTATTAATTAATAAAATTTGGAAGAAATCGTGCACATCTTTTTATCGTAATGAACTTTGAATGAAATGCATTTTTGTTAAAAAAATCTGACTACTTTATTCACAGTCGTTTAAACAATAAACTCGTCCCTGCTACCACTCGGTTTTTAAAACTTTTACTCATTTTCTACATTCATTATTTCTTCTTCTATAAATCAATAAAATATTGATGAAAGCAGTTATTAAAAAAATACCAGTTTAAACGTAGAAAACAAATCGAGGGCGTCTGAACTTCAAATTAACTTGTTTGTTAATTTGGTTACAAGGAGAGTAGGTTCTTTATAATCAGTTCGCTATCCAGTACTTAATTAAAAAAAATTAATTCGATGTACTTAGATGCACTTAATCAGATGTTTTTTTTTACACTCGTTGGTATGTTTTTGTATTTACATTCGTCAAGCACATTGGCCTGACAGCACCGCGATATACTTATGTAGTTCTGATAATTTATAAATAAAATTGTATGAATTCGGTATGAATGCCCTATATTGAAACGATCAAAGGGTCAGTTCTGTGATTTGAAATGTGGTCTATTTTCAGTTTAATTTAGGTTCCATATACACCATTAAGTTAATTTTATCCATTAATAGTTGTTAGCTTAGGTTTTAGTCCAACATAAGGTTCTTGGTTCAAAGCCTTGGTTCAAAGCCAACAGAGGGTGATATTTTCCGATGGATAATAAAACTTATAACTCATCTTGTAAATGGTCACGACTGTTTAAAGCTTAATGAACGATCATTGTCATCAATATTAGTCTAGCTCCGTTCACTTCAAAATTAGGTCTTAAAAGGGAATTCGTGTTTAAAATCATATATAATTTACCATTACATGAAAAGCTACTTAACGTGATTAGAAATTAATTTAGGAGTAGTTTGATGCCAAGCAGTACCGAAAGCCCTTTCAGCATGGCTGTATGTTGAACATACAAAAAAGTCCACAAATTAGAGAACGCTTCGCTACATTTTCGTAAATGAAAGCGTGTGAGGTTTATGATTAGTGACTGTCGTCGGTGCGACATAAGCAAAAAAAGCCCAACCCTAGCGTCCCACGCGGCAGCGTTTCCAAAAATTTCTTCCAAAGTCAGCGTTACAAAAAAAAAAAGAATATGTTGACGAAGTCTGTTTTTCAAGAGGTTTGAATCAGTTACGACTGGGTCTGGTGATAAGTTGAATCTCACAGAGCAGCGTTTCCAGGAAACATGAGAAGTGTCCGTTGATTAGCTTTTATGATTTACGAAGGGCCGGCAACTGAAACTTCGTCTAACTACTCTTCGAAACTTCGTAAGTTACGCGACTCTAACTCCGCCCATATGTTTCTGGTGTTGACAGTTTTTATAGGTTGTGGTTTGTCTAAATGCCTAGCAGCATTCGAAAAGAGAAACGCACCCCCCCCCCCCCCTATACCCAGTTATTATGGAGAGATGTTGTCAGTATTACGCTTCAAAAGCTAGGTTTGCCTTCCTACCCGGTTAATGACCACGTGCACTTTTTACATCCTTGAGTACCTCTCAGTTGACAATAAATTATAAGACGACCTCGAATTTTTGCTGAGTACGAAATGACCCCCAAACTGGCACAGAAAAACATTTTCTTTTCGTGTTCACATAGATTTTTGTGTTTAACTGCGGCGAAAAGGTTTTGAACACGATTTTAATCTGCGTCCTAACAAATATTACATATTAGTCGAGTTGTTTAATTTGATAATCAATACCTGATCATATGTGGACCAAATATTTTTATTTTTATTATCGTGTTATTGATTGTTGACCCTTCATTATTTTTCTTCGGGCTGCATTGATTTTTAGCAGGGCTTTAAATGGTATAGGGGTCTATTTGAAACAGTGAACACGATTTTAATGAGTTTTAGAATGTAGTTTGACACCCTACTCTGATTTGTTGGAAATATAATTATCTTTTATTAGCAAGTAGTTAATTAATACACTCACACTTAATCACAGGTAAAAATATTGTCACTTCAGGTTTATAGTGTCATCAAATGAAACTCCCCTATCAAATGAGAATAGACAGACATGCACAGGAAAAAAATGGTTTCTGGTTTTTAAAAAAAAAAAAAACCTCTAATAAAAACGGCGGGGTAGTGTCCTTTATTATAATGGTAAACCATGCATTGAAGAAATTAAATTGTGTTCCATCTCAGTTCAGACACATTTTATCTTATCAGCCTTAACAACATCTAATCATCTGTAACTTGGTTAGATGCTCGACAAACAGTAATCAGTCATGTGTCCGCGTTGTTGATATTACGCCTTAACATTACTCTGTCTTTATTATATTTTTTTCTATAAAAATCTTACGAGAAGTTCAATAACTGAACAAAAATTTCGGTTTTCCTGAAAATGTTAACGAAACGAACTGTCTCCTCGCTGTTTCAGCAACAAAATAACGTCGTACAAGGTAAGACAAAACGATAAAAATTCTATTCCCAGAATATTAACTAGAACACTGAATGCGAAGAAAAAGTGCCTATTGAAATGTCAACTACAAACTTTTTTTTTTTTTTCGATCACCAGTTCAAATTTAGCAGTGCAATCATTTCAATACGCAGAATACCTATTGTGTTTCGTTCAATCAACCAAGCAATAATTTGGCCTTAATTATTAGTTAGAAATACAACGAGCTCCTTAATGATTTTTTATCAAACGATATTAGTGGTGGATTGAACAGTCACAGAGATCACAGCTATCATCAAAATGTATAACATAGTTTAGAGTTATATTAGTGCGTGTTTTATCTTCATAATATAGAAAAATATTACTTATTGCAGGCTGTAGACAAATGCCATTCCCTGCTTGATTGTTTTTAATTCATACAATCACATTCAACAAGTCAACGTTTTGCCCTTTTTGGCATCTCCTGGGTGAAAAAATAAATCACGACAATGAAAAACATATAAATATTTACAACGTTAAAAACAGTGATCGATACAAACATCAAAATCAACCAATCGCCGAGTTGACAACTTTCTTAAATAATTAACAATAATTTCATATATTTAGTTTCAATAGTTTTATTTATAGCTAAGATTACTGAATATAAAGTAAATACAAATTTTTACATTTTTTTTTTCTCTTTCTTTTATCAGAACATGACGTAACGCCATCCATTAATAAATTTTATGAAAAGCCAACATCATTTCCTCATTCTAGCCTAAGCCAAACACACTTGATTACACCCATTGTTTAATTTAGTGCCCTTCCCCTCAGAAAAAAAATTGTATTATCATACTTAGTGAGCTATAAAAGATAAAACAATTACAGCTGATTAGGTCGGTGATAATTGTATGAGTCACACAACACTTGGGAATTATGATAACGTGACGTTAGGAACATTTTGATTGCAGGGCATAAGGATTCATTCATCCAACAAGAATGGAGTGAGCGAAGGTATTTCTCTTAATTCTGAAAATTAAATGTATGCCAGAAATTGAAGCTAGGAAGCCATAGATTGGAAGGTTAGTAACGGAGATCCTCTTACGTGGCTATAATAGCAGAACTACAGGAAAAACTTATACAGAACAAAAAACAAAAACGGATAAGTAATTCAAGCAGAAGGGTCTTATAATAATTCAATTTAACGGTTATGCAAAAATGTATTGAATATTTACTATATGTATAAAGTAGTTATATAATTGTTAAGAAATATGTTTTTCGTTCGTTTTATTACTCCCGAGTCTGAAAACTCTCTTCTTTCATCCTGGCGAGTGTCTGTATGATTGTACCGTATATTCTACAACAGTGCACATTAAAACGATTTTTTTTTTTTCATATCCCCTTGTTACAAAATTAATATACGTTACAAAATATAGATTCTACAAACGAATCTATTTACAATTGCTTCATTATATTTCTTGTAGCTTGGCTATATTTTATACAAATTCTGTTTTCTGCAAATAGTACAAAAGTACTATGATGTAGATTATACATTAAAGGACTGAATTTATTAAAAGTGATGGGGTTCAAATTATTTATCATAGGCTTAAAACTAACTTACATCTAACAATACAAAATTAAACTAAATCTTAACCTAATTTTCCCCTGCAGTCTGTTGCCATCGATGTGGGAAGGCGGTGGGGTCATAGTGTTAAACACTGGGTTTGTGAGGTGCTGCAACTGTTTTTTGTTTTTTTTTTCCCCTCAGCTTTCAATAAAAAATGTAGGATAAGGCAAAAATAAGTAAAATTTATTTGGGGTGAACTAGGAGGACCTATTTGAAGGTTGAGTGAAGAAATTAATGCCCCTTATTACGTCAGCAACAAAGCCCTTCATAACGATCTTAATACACCCTACATTCTTGACCTCGTCCCTTCCTTGTTCATGAAATTCCATCGAAACTTATCAAACCATCCCAATCCCCTAGCCAAGTCATTATACTGCGCCACACATCCCTATAATCCTCCTAGGAGACTAAAGTAGCAGTGGTCTCGTGACCTGCTATAGATACGTGACGGCGGGAGTCCTGGCAATGGCCAGTTTCAATACACAGGACCTGAAAGAGGAGGCTGGAAGCTCCAAATGATCCAAGTGGTGAGAGTCCACTGATGTGCAACTGGTACTAAACTTATTCAATAATATAGGTTCATATACCAGTACGCTTATCAGGTTTAAAAATAACGGGAATGGGAAAAACCTTGTTTGTGAAAAACGACGTTTCAAGATTTCTCGAACCGCCGGACTCGGAAGATATTTAATAATTAAAGTCTTGGTTCGTTTCCTTAGTTAAAGACGCATTGGATAAAGAGGTTTGGCTCCGATGACTTGGGGTCTAGGATTTTCCACGAGCATTCACGACTATGTTAACATCAGTGGACTGTTCATGTGTGAAGTATTGGTTGGTATAATGGTTTTCACCCACATCCTCCTTTTCGTGTTCTTCAAAAGAGAATACATGTCCAGCCTACCAGACACTCGGGTGCCGGCTGTGCTCCCGGTCGGGCCCACGGGTGTGGATTCGTTCTCTCTCGGGTCAATAATATATACAGTAAATGTGTTTAACGCCATTAAAACCCCAAAATGTTCACAAATTTCTTGTCTTGTAAAGTAATAATAAAAGTTAAAATAATTAACAAATCCTAATTTCAAGATTAATAAAATGATCATATATAAATTCGTCGTCAAAAAATTAGTATTTATTAATCCATCCAATCAACAATATGGGCAAGTTTGTCAACCTTTCAGTAAATAAAATTCAATACCAGTCCCCTTTATTCGTTTATCTCTTTAAACTAAAGGTAGTCTTATTAAATTATTCATGTGAATAGTTTTGTGAGTGAAGATTGCAGATTTTTTGTCAATTTTTTTTATTATGCTTTTTATCAGGTAAGCCTTTTCGTTAGTGGCAAATTAAAAGAAATGTTGAATACAGCAAATCATTATATTTTCTTTGGACATGCTCGTTGCAATATAAATAGTGCATGAAACGCAACGACGTTTGGGACGCACGTATGAATAAAGGATTAGCAACGATATAAAACATATAAACAAAAGAGTCAAATAAGTATTAATGTGTTACTTTAAAATCAACTGTTTTCATGCTTTGGGCTCTAGTAACATTGTGGTTCCAGCCGATTTCAATAGTTTTTTTTATGTAGTTTTAGCTTTTTAAATTTTTTTAATTGATTGAGAGGTCGATTTGTATCGAGTTATTTATTGCTATAGTTATTATTACTATAAATACAAGTATTTTTGTTAAAAATACTAAATCGTTTATTCACAATCTGATAATAGAATTACAGGTGATGATTTTAATAGATTTTTTTTATTTTATCTATTTATTTTTTTAATCACCAGAAATGACTTTTCATTGACCGAGGCAGCTTCGCAAAGGAAACTATTTAACGGTCAAACATTACTATTTTTTTTGTTTGTCCTTTATTTCGTAAGTTTCTATTTCAAAATAGTTTAGTTCATGATTGATTTTAACAAAATTTTAGTCCGTAAAATAATAAATAATTAAATGGTCAGACTATTTATTCTTGAATAAACATTTTAAATCTAATTATCATTACAACTTAATATGTTATCGGGACCATTAATGACTTGGTGAAAAATTAGGAGTGCATCCATTCAAGAAACGACGTTTGATAAGCACGTAATATTACTAAATTATTATTTAAATCAGTAATTTTTTTATCTCATTACAAAATTTCTAGAAATTGTGAACCTTGTTGCGTAAGTATAAGGCCACAAAACAGCGTAGCAGCGTCTTCTGAACAGTGATCACTACCAAATTTTCAAAAAGGAAAAATAAAATCGAACATTGTCAATTAATTACTGTCCTGAGTTCATTGATACCAGTGAGTATATAAATAAGTAATGACAGTTACGTGTTTATCGAATTTATCAATGGACGACATTTAAAGGCCAGATGCAGATACACCGTGTTGTCGAAACGTTGTCCATTGATAAATTTGATGACAATTTGATAGCAAGTTCTTTTCTCCCACCAAACCCTTCTATTCATTCTTAATCAGTGTTCATCTGACTGTATAGTTTATGCACGTGACCGAAAATTACACAGCCATCAATATGCATCGAGTCTGTGGCACCCGGCGAAGTTCTTAATATAATTCCTTGAGTCCAACAGACAGTTTTGTTCTAGTCTCAATCCCTCCTATTGCATACTAAAATTGGAATACCTTGAATGCCATTAATCGGCTTATAATGACAATTGAAGCTCTCCCTAGAAACCACGCAAGTGACACATTACTACGGGTTTCGATAGCTGGAGAATCCAATATTTGAGTCCAAGTAATTGTGATAAACGTTCTCATTCATACCATATTTACAATTTTCATTCACTCGCTCACTCATACAGTATTTACAAACAGCCCAGAGACCACCCGAATCCACATGGTTGTCACCTCCCTCGCATGCGAAAGAGGAAGCGAATTTTTTTTTTTTCCCCCTTTCCTGAACCCCTTTAATAAACATTTTTGACAAATCATAAATTCTTAATTTACAATATTTTCTCCTCTTTCCGTGCAGATGCATTCGAATGAGGTTGGGTTACTAAACAATACAGGTTGTGGTTAAAATTACAGTGAAATTAATATGATGCTAGGTAATGGGGCTCACCTTAGCAGTAGAGGCTGATAAATATCGCGAGAGCCACAGACGCTCAGTACATGATTGGCGAAACTAGCTATTTCCAGGACTCCCACAGTCACGTATTTATAGCAGGTCACTACTGTTCTAGTCTCCGAAGAGTATTATAGGGATGAGTGGTCCAATCAACATATAAATAAGCTCATAGTTTAGCTTTACGTGTTAATTTGATTTTAGTTTTAGTTTAGACGCGCGTAAAAGTATAGACCCGTTATAAATATGTCATGAGGTATTGGCACTGACTACATTCCCCCTGAGCGTCTGTGGTTTTCTTGCTTTCTTTCCGGTCTCGTAGTTGAAGTGAGAGGTAAGGCCCCCGATTTCACATCAGCTTCACTGGGAGAATCCCCGCGGGAATTATAGGGGCTTCTGGGCAATTTATGCATATTGTATGAATGTTGGTACGAGTGTCAGCTGTACATATCCAATGAGTTGGATTGTGTATAAGCTAAGAATGAGCTCATAAATGACAAGTATTGGTGCTGAATAAGCTAATAATAATTTTACAAGATCGTATAAATAGTTTAGGGGCACAATAAACTGTAATATAAAATTGAATCTCTCTTTATCTCACCCTCTCTCTCTCCCTCCCTTAACTACTTGATACATTTTAAATACTTCGTTTCATTTGTTTAATTACTTCTGAAAACCGAAATTCACATTTTAAACACATTAAATATATGTAAATCCTAAAATATTAAACATAACAAACCTATGAAAGTCTGCTGGAGCTCATTAAATACGCAATTTATGCTATTGGCTATGACCCCCCCGGTATTTATTCGATATCGCGTCACCGTGGAGTAAAAAATCAGAACTTCAAAATTCTAAGCTTAAAAGGTAGTGGAAACTACACGTCTAACTTTGGTTTCCGGTAATTATAACCCTAATTGATAGGCCTGTTGTGGAACACTATACCTTTAAAATTTAAAATCGATTGAAATATTTTTTCGACCGCTATCGTAGACCATACAAACTTAAAGACAGACAGACGAAAGGCCATCGCCCACCTGTGCTCTGTATCCTGCACATGTTCCAACACTGAAATCACCTATGCAGCAAGCGGCCGACAGATATGCAGCTCCTTATACCGGGTGAAAATACTGAACAAACCTGATGGAATCAAGGAGCGCTCTGAGTGTGGTGTATATTTAAAGTAATCGTACCGAGATGGTCATAGTCAGATAGCACAATCATACCCCCTGCATGTCCACCCCGACGATCCATGGCTGTAAGAGAACGAGGTTTTTAATGTTACATATGGTTAGAAATGTTTACCCTATCACTTTGAAATGTGCAGAATAATTGCCCCTAAAGACACCTGAGCTCTCTGATTTCATCATTCTGCTTCTTTAATGATCTAAAAAAAATCTATGGTGTAAAACCTCTTGAAGAGGGGGGAGATACCAACGAAGTACATATGCGCCACTAGGCAACTAACAAGGAAGTAGCTATGCCACTGCACGACTAAAACCAACCTAATCCGTCTGAAATTCGAAATGCATACAATCTCACAATGGCATGTACTGTAAAATAAATTAAATGTGATTAAATCTTTGCTAGATTTTAAGCTTAATTGAGACACGCATAAAATAATGGACCCCGTACGATCAAATGAGTATGTAGATACTTCCGGGTCAGTGAAAACCCCTAGTCGCTGTAAATCCTATCTACCACTCCATAACCATCGAAATGAACGTAAACTAAAACTTGAATTTTAGTATTTTTTGCCAAATACAATACATAATTACCTAAAATATTGACATAAAAATAACCTACTAAAATCTCCTCTGACGGTATTGAATGCGTAACATCTATAATCGCTTCCCAAAGCCTAATATTTTTGGAATGGCTTCGAAATTCTTTTCGGGAAAGCGCCATTTCAATCCAACGCATTTGAAATGGATACAAAACATTTCACGTACAAAACAGTATATGGTGCTACTGTCTATTCTTAGTGGTGACTATTTAAATGAGTAGAAAAATTTGTTGAGATATCTTAGTCTGATGAATGAGAGTTGT
Source organism: Acanthosoma haemorrhoidale (assembly GCA_930367205.1). Lineage (NCBI taxonomy): Eukaryota > Metazoa > Arthropoda > Insecta > Hemiptera > Acanthosomatidae > Acanthosoma > Acanthosoma haemorrhoidale. Next base: position 79,403,256 of record OV884009.1, on the reverse strand, counting down.
TAGGTTTGTGGTAAAATTTATTAATGGACAACGTTTTGACTGTGGACCTGACCTATGTCTGCATCAGGTCCTGATTAAACCGCTTGATTGGCGTTGGTGACTAAACGACTAATAAGATTGTGATTGTCCATACCTCTTTCAAGGTACAAATGGTGTTATCCCACTGCAATGGGACAAACATAATCAACAGAGAAGAAAATAACAGGGCATTCGACAGGATAAGGTCATTACACATTTATGGAACAAAAAATAACAGCTCTTAAAGTACTCCCACGTACTCCTCCTCCTGCTACTCCGAGCGCCAATAAATAAACTTTCAACCGCGGCTACAGATCCAAGCCAAGTTTTATGGCAAAAAGAAAAATGGACTAGAGGCACTAAAACTCCTTCGGGAGAAGTCGGGACAGAGCTATAAGATTCGACCTGGTCGTACAAATGGCACATTGAGCAGAGGATCATCCTTGAATTGATAAAACTGCTGAGACTGGCCTCTGGCTCTCGTCCCACTAAAGACAATAGAATTCTCAAACCGTTTGAGTGGTTTCGCCTGCCAGGATATCCTTGGCAGCAGGTGAGGCTCCGACGAAACCATTAGCACAATTGCCTGATGAATGGCTGCAGAAACTACAACATTCGCCAAATAGGATGTCAAAAAATAATTGAGGTTTCTTATATGAATGCACTTATAATTTTTCACCAAGTCATTAATCCACAACACGATGAGATATTTCAGTTATTATAATAATTAGATATAAAATGTTTATGCAAGAATGGTTAATCTCCTCATTTTATTTTTTATATGTTAATGACTACAAGTTTGTTTAAATCCATCATGAACCATTTTCAATTATGAGCTAATTAAATAAAGAATGAAAAAGAGTTTCTTCTTGGTCATTGAAAAAATCTTTTTCAGCAAATTTAAAATAAAATAAAAAGCATTCAAGTCATCATCAGCTAAGTAAGGGAAGTTTGAGTTGGCAAACAGAGGTTTAAGAAAGCATAGCTTAAGCTATTTCATATTGGCTAAGCAAGCACTTGACAGGGATTGCTCAGTTGGAATCGGGGGTAGATCGCGGCTTCGAGTCCCTGTGAACTATCTTTTTTCTTTCCATAATAATACTTATGTTACTTCACTCGGATTTACACTCCTTCTTTCTAAGGATTCAGATGAGGAATGAAAGTTATAACCCTCCTAGGTCCCTCGTAGTTATGAAGTTAAGCCATCAGTATTACTTTCACTTGCTAATAAAGATTGCCAAGATGACGGCGCCAACTCCTCATCAAACAAATGGTCTAACATTGGCCTTCTAATGGTCCTGGCGGAAGAGATTCGCCCATGTCTTCGAGTCGTTACCAGATGAGTAAAGGTTATGCATCGCGTTTACATTTGACATAACTTTCACCACGTTTAGAAATTTTCTCTTGGCCTTGCTAATGCACAGATCTCAATGTTCTTCGATTCAGACGATACAGAAAATATTTATTTCGAAAGTAAATTTCTGAAGGGAGAGGCTCAACTTTCAAACAGGGTTTCGCCTTCTAGTCTGCACGTTCAACGTATGTATCTACTCCACGATTCGTAACATGTTGATTATTACATACATAAATAACGGGAAATACGGAAAACAAATTTGTAAAATAATTAAAAAAGCAAGACCTCTTTAGCTCAGAACCCTGATGCCCCCTCCACTATACTTAGCAATACATTAAAGGCGCTTTCGCGAAAAGAATTTCGAAGCCATTCCAAAAATATTAGGCTTTGGGAAGCGATTATAGATGTTACGCATTCAATACCGTCAGAGGAGATTTTAGTAGGTTATTTTTATGTCAATATTTTAGGTAATTATGTATTGTATTTGGCAAAAAATACTAAAATTCAAGTTTTAGTTTACGTTCATTTCGATGGTTATAGTGTGGTAGATAGGATTTACAGCGACTAGGGGTTTTCACTGACCCGGAAGTATCTACATACTCATTTGATCGTATGGGGAACATTATTTTATGCGTGTCTCAATTATGCTTAAAATCTAGCAAAGATTTAATCACATTTAATTTATTTTACAGTACATGCCATTGTGAGATTGTATGCATTTAGAATTTCAGACGGATTAGGTTGGTTTTAGTCGTGCAGTGGCATAGCTACTTCCTTGTTTGTGCCTAGTGGCGCATATGTACTTCGTTGGTATCTCCCCCCTCTTCAAGAGGTTTTACACCATAGATTTTTTTTAAATCATTAAAGAAGCAGAAAGATTAAATCAGAGAACTCAGGTGTCTTTAGGGACAATTATTCTGCACATTTCAAAGTGATAGGGTAAACATTTCTAACCATATGTAATATTAAAAACCTCGTTCTCTTACAGCCATGGATCGTCGGGGTGGACATGCAGGGGGTATGATTGTGCTATCTGACTATGACCACCTCCTCGGTCGGATTTTGGCAGATCGCTGACCTAAAAATCGGTACGATTACTTTAAATATACACCGCACTAAGAGCGCTCCTTGATTCCATCTGGTTTGTTCAGTATTTTCACCCGGTATAAGCAGCTGCATATCTTTCGGCCGCTTGCTGCATAGGTGATTTCAGTGTTGGAACATGTGCAGGATACAGAGCACAGGTGGGCGATGGCCTTTCGCCTGTCTGTCTTTAAGTATGTATGGTCTACGATAGCGGTCGAAAAAATATTTCAATCGATTTTAAATTTTAAAGGTATAGAGTTCCACAACAGGCCTAGCAGTTAGGGTTATAATTACCGGAAACCAAAGTTAGACGTGTAGTTTCCACTACCTTTTAAGCTTAGAATTTTGAAGTTCTGATTTTTTACTCCACGGTGACGCGATATCGAATAAATACCGGGGGGATCATAGCCAATAGCATAAATTGCGTATTTAATGAGCTCCAGCAGACTTTCATAGGTTTGTTATGTTTAATATTTTAGGGTTTACAGTATTTTTAATGTGTTTAAAATGTGAATTTCGGTTTTCAGAAGTAATTAAACAAATGAAACGAAGTATTTAAAATGTATCAAGTAGTTAAGGGAGGGAGGGAGAGAGGGTGAGATAAAGAGAGATTCAATTTTATATTACAGTTTATTGTGCCCCTAAACTATTTATAGGATCTTGTAAAATTATTATTAGCTCTTCAGCACCAATACATGTCATTTATGAGCTCATTCGTAGCTTATACACAATCCAACTCATTGGATATGTACAGCTGACGCTCGTACCAACATTCATACAATATGCATAAATTGCCCAGAAGCCCCTATAATTCCCGCGAGGATTCTCCCAGTGAAGCTGATGTGAAATCGGGGGCCTCAAAACGCCCCCTCTCACTTCAACTACGAGACCGGAAAGAAAGCAAGAAAACCACAGACGCTAAGGGGGAATGTAGTCAGTGTCATATTTATGGCATATTTATAACGGGTCTATACTTTTACGCGCGTCTAAACTAAAACTAAAATCAAATTAACACGCAAAGCTTAACTATGAGCTTATTTATATGTAGACTGGACCACTCATCCCTATAATACTCTTCGGAGACTAGAACAGTGACCTGCTATAAATACGTGACTGTGGGAGTCCTGGCAATAGCCAGTTTCGCCGATCATGTCCTGAGCGTCTATGGCTCTCGCGTTTATCAGCCTCTACTGCCTCAAAGGAGCATGGGGGACTAAGATTTCGCTCATTGAAGGTGAGCCCCATCACCTAGCATCATATTAATTTCACTGTAATTTTAACCACAACCTGTATTGTTTAGTAACCCAACCTCATTCGAATGCATCTGCGCAGAAAGAGGAGAAAATATTGTAAATTAAGAATTTATGATTTGTCAAAAATGTTTAATTAAAGGGGTATAGGAAAGGAAAGGAAAGGGGAAAAAAACGCTTCCTCTTTCGCATGCGAGGGAGGTGACAACCATGTGGGTTTGGGTGGTCTCTGGGCTGTTTGTAAATAGTGCATGAGTGAGCGAGTGAATGAAAATTGTAAATATGGTACGAATGAGAACGTTTATCACAATTACTTGTTGCCCAATAAGGCAGATTGTAATTTCATCACAATAAAGAAGTTCAATTTTATATGTAGGGTAGGAGGGGGGGGGCTACTACAATCTGGTTTATTATACTTAGATAACTGTAGTGATTGTCCGGTGAGTTATTTTACTCTATGGTAATCAGTCACGTAATGATTAACAGTCTCGTGGCTGCGTGGGTAAATAACGCCTGTTGTACAACTGTTTCATCCTACGTTTCTCCCCTCCCCCCCCCAAGCTATCTATCAGTTTCTCTCCGACTCTTGCGTAACGCTAAACGTCCTTTAATGCTCGCAGGATTACGCGGAACGCAAACAGAGGACTGTGAAAATGGCTTTTACTACCGCAGCTGTCAAGGCCGTTTATCATCATTTACCAACTGACCTGGATGGAAATATTCACTTTCCAAATCTACAAAAGCCTTTCCCGCTTTTCCCCAAGCTATAATACGGCAAAGAAGACTTGAGAAGAATCCAATTCAAGATATAGCTGGATATGCATAAAGAATTTTAGAGCAATTTGATGACTTTCAAAGTTTCCTTCATCGATCTAGAAACATGATCTTTGACTTCATTTGACGACTCAGCGATGCTTAAAATATAGCCAACCCCTTCTAATATAACGAGCGGCCATTAATTATAAAATTACTCAGTAATTAAAATATAAATATTTTCCTATTGTAATGATGATGATAAATATTTATGATCCCGTTACTATGCCCTTTAAGAACAGACACTTGTTTTACATTAAAATAGCAATTCTTTAACAGTATCAGACCCCGCCAAATTTACAATTAGAGTAAGTAAAATAATACAAAAATAAAATAAGGCAATAAACGATTAAAAGAATATGGAAAAAATAATAATATAACCTGCACGAATAAGAATAATGAAATTGTACACTTGTACACGCAAAAGCATGTAAATACATGACTAGCTTTAAACCTAAGTTATACCCCACTCGTATCGTGTATATGTTTACATATTATATGAGTAACAATGTACCCTACCCTCTGTACTTCAGGTGGAATCAAGCAGACTTTTTTTAGCTCTGTAGAACACTGATCTGTTGCTCATTCCTCAACCTCCCACTCACTTATCGTATATAAAATCTTTACTGTATTTTTTTGTTATAGTGACTTGTTTTTATTAAAAACTGTTTACTGTTCTGAGATCGTTGTAATCGTTTAAATTGTAAGTTGTGCCTCTGTAAATGATGGTGGAGATTAGAGGTTATCCCCACGAAGTCACTCGCCTTTGACTATGACTGCGAGGCCGCAGTCCGATGTTTACAGAGGGTTCTATTTTTGAATCAGGTGCCAGACGGAACAGCAGTAAAGAGCTCCGAGTGGCCAGTAAATATACCTGGGTCTTAAATACCCTCCGGCCAAACAGTTACCGCCTAAAGAACGCCCCGGGCTCAACCAAAGAAAAATAACGCCGGTGAAGGAACGTCGGTTTCACTTCGGTTTGTACACACGAGAAAAACTTCCCACAGTACAAGGATTTTTCCTTACCTAAACTGAGACATGCTTTAATAAAACTACAGCTTCTGGAAACCCAATCAATACGGGAGATGGTATTTCTCTTCAGCGATACTGACACAAAAAAAGCAAACGTTGATCATGTTGCTTCGGGCATAAAATTAAAGAATCGTTTTATTCCCAGACAAAACACCACGAAAAATAATGAACGGCAATTCAAAAGTCAATTAGTAATTACCAAAAAAAGACCTTTATATCGTATTGTGTAGCCGATCCAATTGAAGATCTGAACATCCTGATTAATTATATGTATTTCAAGTTTTTAACACGAAAAGTCCATTAATTCGTTTTCATAGCCCCGTTACAAAACCGTCACCTAAGTAATGCACCCTACTTTCATTCACAGTTTCATTTCATTCATCAATGTGTTATTAAATTAAGTCTTTTGAATTGTTACTTCTCTTATAAATGTGTATCTTGTTCTAAATTGTAGTCCTGAGGATGCCAGTATAGGGGAAACGTTGACTGATGATGGCACGCCAATAAAAAAAGATCTTGAAGTCATTAAAACTGTGACGCAACATTAACTCCACCCATGTTTAACGTGTAGAGATAATATATTGTTTGGACGTTTGATACCCCTAAGCTGCTAAAAATAAAATCAGTTCCACGAATAACAATAAAGGGTCATTAATTAACTATTTGTTATAAAAATAAATGTTTTTAATGCATTAAGTAGGCACTATAAATCTTGTTGTTTTGATTAATAATATATTATATGTGTTTATTATTTATTAATTGTAATTACAATACTAACTTTTTTTTGTAATATATATAAAACAGCCGTTAGGACTAAATCGTTAGTTCGATATTGCAATTATCAATAAATGGTGTATTTCCGAGAAATCTCTTATGTATACGAATGTTAATAAACATAATTAATGGAAAATTAGGATGTGGTTTGTAAAATAAGAAATCAAAATGCTGCTGATAATAATTGGCAGATTATTTTATTAGTCAAGTTACATATCAATTAAATCCGGAGCGAATTTTATGATATTTATTTGTGTTATTCTTTGAAAGTATCAATCGATGCACGATTGATATTTGAAAATGACGAAGGAATTACTTAATTGTCTTTCAGGGTCTACAAGCTTTTATTATAACACAATATTAATTTTTTTTTAGTAGACGTGGATATGAGCAGTAGCCATCACTAAATTAGAAGACTTTTCATTGCACATTCCGGCCCGTATAGGAGACCGTTAATAGTCCTTACGACTTTGTGTTATGTTTTTTTTCCTATCGACGTTCGTGAGGGAACTCCTCGTACTTAGACCCAATTGGTCGTAATAGATCGTTTAAACATCTTAAGAAATGGTCGTTTTATTTTCTAATGGCCTTTCTTTATCCCTGATATTCCTTTAATAGCCGACGTCTAGACGTTTCATTTCTTATTGATTTGACTTTTTCTCCCTCTCTTCAATGTATGAGACTCAGCGGTATTACTTCAAATCCTAATATATATAATTAAGATTCTTATCGGTACAAAGGACTGAATAGTCAATTCATTATTTAACAATTTTGTAGTATGAATAATTAGATCCCTGTAAATAATGCCGTACAAGAAAATTGTTCTGACGAATCCGAATTTCCGTCTGATGTTTTTATGTTCTATGATAACAGCCGTTGAAATGATTCAATGGACCTGAAATGTTAAATATATTACTCGCAGTACTTCAAAATTATTATGTTCTTGTAAATTGTATAAAACTGTCCCTGTAGGCTGATGGCATCTAACTGTGGACACCCGAGCCTTGTCCTCGGATCGCCCTAGGTTTTATCTTTGGGAGATGGATCTGGTCGGGTTTGACTCAGCCTCGTGAGGATAAATGAGTAGCTACTTGAATAAAAAAATAGCGAATCTAATTAAGAAAACGTAATTTAAGGTTGAGAGGCACACGCTAGCACCTCAGGACCGCCTATGAACGACAACGGTCGTGTGTTTTTTATACTAATGTTTGAACTATTTTTTATTTGTTGAAAAAATGATTATTTTTTTTTATTAAGAATATGTGGCATTTTTTCCAGACAAACATAAATTATTCATTCACCCACGTGTATTGTTTCTCCATTGTCTACATTCTTTATTTAGCTTACACATGTTTCAAAGCATAATATTTAGTTCATGGCCTAGGAAGATAGTTTCTTCTAAGATATCATCGTTCAAAACTAAAGTACAAAAAATAAAAAAACAAATTTTATTATATGTTATTTAATGTTATTTAAAGAGGTGTTTAACAATACGGGGCCTGTTATTTTATACCTGGTTGGATTGATTGTATGTTGTACCTGTTCGTTCTTGATATTGGCACCTCATCGTGTATCTAGCATTAGCTATGAGAGGATCTGAGTGAGCGATGGCGACTGTTCATAGATTTACAAAAAAAAAAAGGAAAAAAGTGTGATTTTGTGTAGACTAACTGTTCTCATATGGAATACAATTATATCCCCCAAATCAAAGCGAGGTGGATAATGCGCATGTCTTCATTTCATGGGTATCTTCCCTCGTCCAGTATATTTATTTATTTTACGGCAACTGTCTATATCTCGAGTGTTTATGAAACAACTAGAAAACACTCATTCCAACTTATACTTCTATTTATGAAAAATAGAATATTATGTTTTATAAAAAATAATAAATTACCCCAAAAGTTCATTTGGAAATATGAAGATGCTTCAGTGGTACCAGAAAGAACACTTACGCGGATACATTCCATAGATATATTGGCAAAACCCAAACACATTTGAAGTTAAATGAAAAAAAAAACCTAAGAATAACAAAAAGGAACAAATATGTCTATCTGAGAAAAAAAGAAACGTATATACCATAAAGCATTCTGATGTTATTAGCTTATAAATAATTTTTTTTTTATTATTATTAATTCAAATCTTTATTGTGATAAAATTACAATCTTCCTTTTATTGGGCAATAAGTAATTGTGTTCAATGTTGTCATTCATACCATATTTACAATTCTTCATTCAATCGCTCATTCATACATTATATATAAAGAGCCCAGAGACCACCAAAATCCACATGGTTTTGTCAGCCCTCTCAAATGCGAAAGAGGAAGCGTAGTCACCAGATACGAGCCAGTGGAGGCTAATCAAGAGAGCGAGAGCCACAGACGCTCAGGACATGATTGGAGAAACTGGCCATTGCCAGGACACCTACTGTCACATAATCATGACAGGTTACGAGGACACTGCCGCCTTAGTCTCCGAGGAGGATTATAGGGATGTGTGGCGCTGTGTAATGACTTTCCTAGGGATTAGGGTGGTTGGATATATAATAAATAATAAAGGGTCTATGTACATATGTGGTTACTTCAATGAACCAACAGCATAATATTGAAACAAAGTGCATAAATTAATTGAGGTGAATGGCATTCCCTAACAATTTTAACTGAGAACGTCAGGAAAACATAAGGGGAAAACGGTATTTCAATTTTAATTCTGGTTGTAGAATTCTTTTATATTTAGGCGTTATAATAAAGGAAATTACAAAATTTTAATTGGATATTTCATGCAAAATATCAGATCACAAACTGTGCTTTCGATCACTTAAAAAGTATTATTAAGATTCAATCATTAATCAATTAAGATCCGATCGTTTTGAGAACTTAATAACCTGCGTGAATAAGTGAAACAATTGTAGTTTAATACTAGCTTATTGGCGATCGAGTGCTGTACTGAACTGTATTGGTTTTTGGCTCATTCTCGACTGAGTATTTGTGTATTTATATCTTATATTGGGACGTTATTGATATATTTTGGGTCTGAGTACGGTCTCGCAAGACATATTTATCTATATTCACTTACATTAATTATAAAAAAACAGTAACTTCTAATGTACGTACTGATATAAGTTTATAATCGATAAGTTTATGAATCGAGGCAAAAAAAATTAAAATCTTTTTAAATAATTCAAAAAAACAGTTACTACTCTTACAGTTAAAATAAAATATAAAAAACTCGGGAAGTAACAAATCTTTGTGATGCTCATGAATGGGACTAATTAATTGTGAGTCTATATGTGGGCTCTATGAAAGATTGAATGGAATTTGCCCCAGGTTGGTCTGTTGCATTGCATGGTCTGTTGACCGAGACTTTCCCCCTGAAATTTAATTACAAAAATTAATCGCAAATAAAGTGAAAAAACGAGCTCGAGTATCTTCAAACATTTCAATTGATTACCTTTCAAGATGGAAAGTATTGAACATTTATTTTGCTGAGCTCCAAAATCCCTATGTTGCAACATCTCTAATATGTGCTATCATGGTGAGATATTACAAAGTTAAACCTCTAAGGCTTGAAAAATCGTGAAATTTTAATTAAAACTTTTAATTTTGGTCTTTAATTGTATTTGCATAAAAAAAAACAAAAAAAAAACGAATCGACATGTGTTCTTCTTTACCTCTATAATATTTCAGGCTGATTCAATCGTTACTACTCCTACCGCTAATAGTCTCTATCTTCGAGGTCGGCAATAAGGCGTTACTGCTTCCTGACCAGTTGCTATACCCGGGAGGCTTTATGGTAAGTATCACGCTCCAGTCGCCAGTTTAAGCGAGCCCTTACTCTTGGCACCACTGATTGGACAAAAGGCCCGTGGGATTCCAAAACGGACTATTGAGCACATATTTAGAGAGGATTATATTCTGGGAAGAAGGAGTGTGTGATCGATTGGAAGGAAACCGGAGAGGGTTGCCCGGGTCGGAGTGCGGTGTATGTTAGGCTGATAACGATCTGACGTCCGGCCAGACCTCGCTTTAATGAAGCCCGCTATCAATGGATCCATGGTACTGCTATCTCGGACCTGGGGGTTCTCAACAATTAGTTCTCGAATCTCTGCCTGGTCGTATTTGTATCGGTAATGGCAGAACCGTTAAAATAAAAAAATCATCGCACTCCATATATAGATAGGCAAGAATTTTTGTTGTCCTTAGCAATTTTATCAGTATAGTAAAATCTTATACGTAACTAGAAAACATTTTAAAAAACAAAACCTAGTACCGGTCCAATCTAAATGAAACCTATATTAACGCATTCTATGTCTAACTAATTCATAATTATCTTAAACTTGAATTCTAATAAAACTAAAATAAACTATACAATACTGAATACTGCTGATAAGGTAATTTGTGCTTGCTTGACTAGAACACTAAAAATATTGATTATTTTCTCTTCTAAAAACTCTTGTCGTGGCGACATCATCGTGTTATATACTACATTGGTGTACCGAGGAGAATCAGTTGGCAATCTGAAGATGTTTTGAGCTATCTGAAGTTTGGATTAGTTCGTAGCAGGTTGGACTCCAGCGAGCTGCTGGCAAATGTAAGGAGCGGATTAAATGCAACTCTGTGCAGCGCATGAAAGGTCATAAGGTTGAGAACTTCATAAGGAAATTCTAGCTCCAACCATCAACCTCGTAAAGTTACAGGGAGCCCTTGGAGTGAATTCCGACCTAATTTCATCCTTAACGCGATTTTTTATTTTCAACGATTAAATTTTCTTTTATATCGACCATGAACTGATTTGCATGTTTTAAATATAGCGCGACCACGCGGGATTTACGGATTACGTGGATAATAAAAAAAACAGCCAAACATTGATGTAACTAAACAAGATACACCAATTTTCACCAAATATACTTTTATTTTCAAATAATACACATGAACACACATATAGAAAAAAATAAATACATAATTAAAATAAGTTGTAGTCTGTTGTCAGTTTTTGTTTTTTATTCTAAGATTTTATTTTTCCCACCTCTGTTCGTATGCTTCTTAAAGCTGTATTTTTACCATTTCTAAAATTTCAATAATCAAAATTTGGTCAAAAGCTGGTCAACTGCCTAACTGAAAATCTCATCTTTTATTTTCCACATTTTCAAGACACCCTTCATGGATTTCGCACATTTTTCTTCAAGACCAAACGACGAAAAGACTTTCTATACCTTCTTTTTATACCTTCTGGCTATCACACCATGATCCATGGCCTAAATTATTTTAGGCTCAAGTTTCGTGTAGTCGACGAAAATTTGTCCGTTTTTAAAATGGATTCAGTTGGGTGAGATGGAGTATTGTATTTATAAGAACAGACTTACTTGTAAGTTCGTTTTCCCACTTATATTCGCGTACAAATTTCTTATTATAAAAGAAATTGTTTGGCACAAATTTCTTACAAACCCAATCATTAGAAACAATTCCTCAAAAAAAGCTTGGAGAACTCGGATAATCGAGGCACGGATAATTAAGGTTGTACTGTATATTAAAAATAAACTGAAGACACAGGATCAAAAGAAATTCCCGTGACCCTGGGCGAGTTTCTTAAAAAAAACTTATTTAATAATTGTGAAAAAAATACTTGGTATTTTTGTTCCAAAACACTTAATTATATTTATCCAATGCCTTAAAATCACCTTAAAACCAACAAAAAAATCTATTGAAAATTTAATTTATTAGTTCTTTAAATTCACTGGTTGGCATTAATAAATAAATTTCTGTAAAAACAGCCATCCCTTCGTGCTTGGAATTTTACAAAACAATTTTTGGAGTGAAGACATTTGCATTTTTTTTAATGAGATGTTTCCATGTTAGAACGACCCTATGATACTATTCTCAATACGAAAACTATGAGGGAAATTTTGGGCCGACATCCAATTACTTTAGCAGTTCGCATACAATTCTTAATTTTTTATTGGTTTCACGATATCTCTTATATAAATTTTTTTTTTTTTAGATTACTTCTACTATGAGTTGGGAGCGGATTCTGGCTCCTCGCAGAAACACACTCTATTTAAAGGTAAGATTTGTTATTTTTTTGGTTATAGATGCTATGTAAGTATATAAAAAACAGAATAAGGATATTTACTCCAAATTTTCAACTTGCGGGATCCTATTTTAAAAAAGAAATGGCAGTGACCCGAAAAAAATTATGGTTCTACATGGCGAAAACATGCTACAGGGGGTTCGATATTAATATATGTAATTTTACGTTTGAAGGTGGCAAAGGTGGAGAGGGGGCCGAGAAAAGAACAGTCGCGTGGCTTATGGGCATATCCGGTTGAATATTTTTTTTCGCCAGGTCCAGACTTTTTATTTAATTATTTTTATCAGGGCGGTTTAATAATCTTGAATAATTTGTGGCGAGCGAAAGAAAAAAGTAATAAAATCCGCTCATATAATTTTAATATTATTAAACTTAGCATTATTTAGCACCATCCAATGACATTTTAATTTAACAGTAAAGTAAGTATGAAAAAAAAGGAAGAATAAATTGTCCTAATTAAATATGAATATAAAGATTAATGATATGGAAATAATTGACAAACCAAAGAAATTAACGCTATTTTGTTAATTAGAGTCCAGATTGGAGGAAATATAGTATGATTCTGGCCGAATTGAAGAATGCAGTAATTAGCAAGAATAAACTCGGTTGGTGCAACTGGAATATGCGCAAAAGAATGCACTAAAATAAGAAGATTATTGCAATTCGTATCAGTGAAGTTTCAAGAGAACAGGTTAAAGTACAACTTCAAGAATGTTTTATGGACCAGCAAAGACAACTTTGTAGCTCAAAAATCTGACGTGCTGCAGTCTTGAAACAATACAAAGCCGTGATCTACGAGTTAGATACAACAGCCGCTTTTAACCTTGGCCTGCGTTACAAAGAAACTCAAAACAAATATTCTTATTTTAAGACTGAATCTCAATCAAGAACATTCGGAAAACATTTCATAGAGTCTACTCCAAACAGTACTACAAGGATAAATCCAAATGAGAAAATTTTTGGAATGCTTCATGTCACATGGAGGAACCTTCTATAGTAGACGGATTTGTTGTCAAATTTTTGTTGGCTATTGCCCACAACCACTGTTTCCATAGGTTTTGGTTGAGTTCGAAACGGCCCCGTTTAAAAAAATAACGTTTACATAATTAGGCCCGCTAGTGCAGTTCCTAACTTGCAATGTGACCGCACGATTGTACATTCAAAAGAAAGTAGTGCGCGGTTAACCGCCGAAAGTGGGCCTCGATACAATCGCGAGATCGAACATTCAAAAACTGATGTAACTCGAATCGATTAAGAACCTTTTTGAAAACAACTCGTATGGTACCGCAGGGTTTGGTTAAGCGAGTAGGGCAGTTCTTGTATGACCACAGCTTTCCCATTGCCTATCCCGAATATAGTGCCTTTGCATTCGAGAGAATCATCTTTCGTCTGTATGAAACTTTAATATAAGCTGATAGATGTCGGTTAAGATATGATCCCGTGAAAAATGAAATACGCATACAAAAGTTGGACCTATTTTTTGAATTAATAAACTTTTAAACAATTAAAAAAAAAATTATCAGCACTTAAAACAAATTCTTTATTCCCACCTGTTGCTTACGTGGGGCAATCAGCAAATGGGCTGTAAAAATAAACCAAGGTTAAGTTTTAATTAAAGGAAGTATATGAAAAGAAATTACACGTTAGGATCGATGTAAAAGAATTTTTAATTTTACGAGTTAAGTCACAGCTTAGAATCTATTAAGTTCTGATTTCCTCGCAACTTTAAGGACACATGTAATACAGTAATGCAAACAGCATTTCAAAGACACCCCAAAAAGTAAATTTAAGGGCCAACAATAAAAATCACGTATTTAATGTTACTTGATTTGATTCTGTTGATTTGTTAAGTATATAAACTATTTTTTTTTATACTCTGAGCTCATTGTTAGCAGTGAATACACAAATGAGTTGAAGGTTTTTGTCGAGATATTGGGTTTTGAACCAATGCTTGGACCGTAAGGATCTACACTTCCTTTATTTCGTTGATATTTTTTGCAAAATATACGATTTAGCTCATGACATATGCAAAATTGAGAAGACTCACAGCTTACTTACACCTTTGATCCATATAAGAATCTGATACATATTTTCTTTCATCGACCTAAGCCGCTATTACGAATATAACGAATACATCCACCCAAATATTCAAAGCTAACTAATATCCGAGAACCACAGTTATAATTTTAGGCCGAGCTGGGTAACTAGACTCATGCACGGCTAGTTCAGAAACCAAAGCCCTATTGGCCATTCTGTAGCAACGTCGGGTCACCAGGTTCTCTTTCCTTTTGCTTTTATCTTTCGCCTTAAGGTCACGATTTGAGATTCTGGTTGCCGTTTGCCCGGAGTCTACGCACTATGCATGCGGGCCGCAGCGTCCTGTACTCGACTGCAATAATAAGGAGAGTTTGACTCAAGTTGGAGCTCAATTCTAGTTTGAATCGTTCGATAGGATTCAAGCATATAAGGACACTTCTCTCAAAAGCATTGTTGGTTCACAAATTTTGGAATATCTTTAAATTTATTTTTGGGTGATTTTACAGCCTTAACCACGGGCAAAACAATATTTAAAATCTAAAATAGAGTCTGAGCTGGGGTTTGAAAATTTATACCTTAGCAAAACCACCCCAAAAGTTTTCAGGCTTACTTTTTTTTTATCGTTGCATTTATAGCAATACCTAATCAGCATATTTGAAGGTGTGCCAGGCCATTAAAGATGGATTTAATTGTTTTTACGACCACCATCGTAGAGATAATGGGCCAGGCTTGGCATAAGAGGTAAACATTGGGCAACAAGCTCCTCGCCTGCTCCCCTGTACCACTTGAGTAAACCGCCTATGGAAATACCGATCCAAGCATTTGCACAGGTATCTACCTAATTCCAGGTATCAGGTCTTAGGGGAAGTAAGGAAGAAAACAAGTTAAATTGAACCCTAACCTTGTACTTCGGGTACAATTCAGGTCTATTTAAACTCTGTACAACACTGATCTGGTGCCAATTCCTCAACCCCTCACCTACTTTACTAAGTCTTTACTGTTGTCAGTAAATTAATGTAGAACATTCAAACAAAATTAAGATAGTGGCTCTTATCCTGTTTTAAACTAACCCCTAAGATATGTAAGATGACTAATATATGTTAAAGATGCTATATTCTCATAGAATTTATTTATGAACAACGTTTTGACACATACACCCTGCAATAGGACCTTGTATGTGAAGTTTTGAGGATGTAAGCGAGATGTGAATGTTGATACGTCGCCCTTAAATAAATTTGATGAAAGTCTAACATCTCTCACTAATCTCAGCGGATATCCCAACAGAGATCTAAAGCCTGAGGTAATCTAAAAGGACTATCATTCCAATGCTGTTTGAGAAGTTGAAAGGTCTGGGATCAAAGGTATATTTATTTCTGAACCGAGGCGCGCCGTTCTGTAAACTGTTAAGTGGGTGCCTGGTGCCTGTGATAGGTGGCGCTGAAATAGCATCGGCCGGATATGCACTTCACTAATATTAGCGCCTAGCATCGGAGGTAGCGCCACAGTACGTTGGCGGGATCCGCTTGTCTCGTGACGTTCTACGGGGATCGCTGCCACCATGATATGTCTAGGACACGTATGGATACATATAATAAGGTACATAATAGCTTATGGTTAGTCACTCAAGGAAGAGGGTATTTTTTTTTTTTAGTCTTTAGACTTCAACCAAACTGTTGAGTTTTCTCAAGCCACAACTCAGAAGCTATCTAAAGTTTAGAATGAGTATAAGATATCATCCAAACCGATTTTAATAGGCTTTAAATTTATTTTAAAGCGCTTTTCAAGATAGTTTAACTAATGAAAAATGAAGTATTTAAGTAAGGTAACACATAAACTAGTAGTTCTTGTCACTATATCTATATTGTATATATGCTACAAATGTTACTATCAGTCAGAAATTTTGATGGGGAATTCAGCAACTAATTTTTTTTTTTTTTGGTACAATATTTAAAAGTATGTAAAAAAAAATTAACTTGGATTTGCAATTAAGTTCAATAAATTGTTGCGATCCTGCAATAGACCTGCATTTTATTTAAAGGACGATTATTATAAAGGTCTAACAACTAAACTTAGTCGGGAAAAAACTTTCGATTATGTATCAATTATTTAGGAAACTCTGGAAAACAGATCTGCGGTAGAATAGGACACTCAGTAGATTTACGTATATATTTATTATTGAAACAATTTTTTTCGGACCGATTATTTTTTAATGTGGTGTTTGTCCACTTTTTATTCTCTCGAGATATTAAAAGACTGCCATTTTAGTCAATTAAGAAATATAAATAAATTGTACTATACGTTTGCCAATGTTTCGACGAATTTAGAAATATGTAATTTGATCACATAAATCAATTTTATTTGAATTTAACTAAAATAATATATTCTTTCTGGGCTATAATGGGACTCAAGCCTTTTTTATGATTATTGAATTCCATTTCTGTGTGATTATATTTACTTATATTTATATTACTGTGTGATCGTTACGCAATTTTATTTATTGACGAATTTAAAATTGATCCAAACATATGGATATTTTAAAATACTAACTGTTTTTATAAATAAAAAGTGCAGTAAATTATCTGATTTCTTAATTTGGTTTAAAATTGTACTTACACCGCCTTCAAAATAAACGGTCCATATGTTAATATATATTTTTAAATGCGTGTAATTAATTTAATTGATAGTGATAATGTCCCTGTGTCTACATCTATTTAAGTTTCCATTAAGGTTAGATTCAAACAAGTGGGCAGTGTAGACCTAGAAATAAACTCGGCGTAATTATTTTTTTAATCTGAATGTCTTATTTATTAGATAAATATGTTTTTATTGTTTTATCCTATTTATTCTGGACAATGGGCTCATTAAATATACAAAAGTCAGATTAGGTAGCTCAGTCAATTTAATAATTCAAACCATGAGGCGACGAATTATCTCCAACGTAATCAATTCTTTTAATCGAGGCATTATAACTAATCCAGCATTGATTATTGTTATGATAGGTTATATAAAAGACAAGGCTATTTGATAGACCTACCGTAATAATCAATTCTGTGCTGAGCTCGGCAACGTTGGACGGACGCCCAGTCGGGTATTTGAACTTTTAGCTTGCCAGATTTTTTTTGTGTCGTGTATCAGACCTAAATAACGATTTGTCTAGGTGCCGATTTAAAAAAACAACACGTTAAATACACCATTTTACCATAAATCATTCGGTAAATTAAGGATCATGAATAACTTTGAGTTTAGTGGATAGCAATTACTTTAAAGTTTCATTAAAATGTTTCGTTGCAACTCTTGGGAGCCTCTGTTGTTTGACATACTATTTTCCAGGGAAGCCGCGCAATGTTCCAATGGTGTCAATTTCTTGATTAATAATAGTTAATGTATATCGAGCCTTTAGTCCACTGTAATTACAAAAAGTAATTTTCGGTTTCCTCGGTGGCTTAACGCCGAATATATTCAATATTTTTTTTAAATATTGAAACTTCTTTATTTTGATAAAATTACAATCTACCTTATTGGGCAATAAGTGATTGTGGTAAATGTTCTCATTTATACCATATTTACAATTTTCATTCACTCACTCATTCAGTACTTACTAACAGTCCATAGACCTCCTAAATCCACATGGTCCTCACCTCCCTCGCATGCGAAAGAGAAAGCGGAGTCTAGGTAAACCACCACGCTCCTCCGTCTGCCGCGTCACCAGATATGAGCCAGTGGAGGCTGACCAAGAGCGCGAGAGCCACAGACGCTCAAGACATGATTGGGGAAACTGGCCTTTGCCAGGACTCCCACTGTCACGTTTTATAGCAGGTCGTGAATAAAGGATTAAAAATAGACAATAAAACAAATGTAAGTAAATATATAAAAGTATTATTAAAATATGCTATAAAACACACATAAATGTAGATACATACAGACCTAAATTTACACTTTAAAATAACCTACGTAATATCCATAAATATGGATAATAGTAAACTATACAGTATAGAACTAAAATTCCGAGGTGTATTTATTGAAATAAAATAAAAGTTAAAACTAAAACATTAGACAGCATTTTAATATATAAAACTGAGCATTTGCTAATCTATGAAGGTTAAATTCAAAACCAGAACACATGGCACCCACCCTCATACGAACAAGGGTGATTCATAAAAAATGTGAGCGTCATGATTGCCTGAACGGTCGCAGAACGGCCCATTGGATGACGACCAGTCATCTTTGCTACTCTGCGACTAATAAGTCCTGAGTCCGTTAGAGCCATAATTCTGTCGCTTCCACTTACATCGCCGCTTCCGGGCCCTTCCAGATCATAAGCCTGAATCCTGAAAGCCCCCCATCATCCAGGAGGATCCTAGCGGCGCAGCGTTCTGGAACGGAGGTTATGTAATAGGGATGTCAGACGAGGTAGTACACGTCACTGGAATAAGCGTGACGAAGGATAATTAATAATTATAATTATTCAGAAAGGGGTAATTACTTTTTAGGGTATCATTGGTTTATTCAAAACGGGAAACCCTTTATTGTCTACCCGTTTGTCTGTTCTGGCGTTAGAGTGTCCCAGCAAGAGACATACAATTTAAATGACTCATTTAATATATGTAAGACATGACAGCTATATTTTAGGCTATAAGTAACACCAATTTTCGTTTCTGAGTTCTCCATTGGTTGTACTGGTGTACTGAGCTCTGTGTTAGTAGCACCTGAGGATGACGTATGTGAGCTGTAGACAACTCTTGCTAATTCAAGAAAAGCTTTTGAAGGGAAAAGAACATTTAAAACCCATATTTTACAATTTGTAATGTAATAACTATAAATAAAAAAAAAACTATAGCCTTCCTCCTTAAAAATGAGTGTGTCATTAATTACTTACTTGGTTATGATAAAATAATATTTTATTATAATTAAAATATCTTTATATTATATCATTTAAGTAGGGTATCCGATTAGAGATCTCAACACCTGATTAATTATTTAGGTGTAGGAAATTTTGTAGATTATTATCCCATAAATTATGCTAATCATCACGCATGATTTTTTACTGTCGAAAGGAATTGTTATGGAACCATGTTCAATCGTCGGCGTTAAGCATCCTTTGGTCATACGTTCTTAGGATGCAGATAAGAGCTGGCAGCGAAACATCTTGTTAAATTTAGCGTCATTGAGTATTCTCTATTCTCGGTGTCCGGTCACTTTTGTGAGTTAAATAATCTTTGTAGAGGAGAGTCTTTTAAAAGAAAAGCTTTATTATGAAGTACAAGCAAAACACTGGTATATACGAGTCTTAAGAGTTACGTTACTACATACTAGGTGGAAGGTCTAGGAATGAGTGAGGTCTGGGGTTTTTTTCAAAACCTCTTTATTGATAATATATATAACATGACAAAAATAAATAAATAAATTTGTAATTACAGCTGTCTCCTCGTGCTGCATTCGCAGATGCATATTAAGGAGTGCCTAAAATATAATACTTTCAGATTGTTGCTAATAAGTCCAATACACATACACTCACTAGGTGATGAGGCTCACCTTCAGATTGCGACCGTGGAAAACTAACACTAAAACCTAAACCTAGAACCTAAAACTAAAGCGTTCCAGCCGCGACAGCGTCCTGCCATCTATGGGAGCGGGGGTTATCGTGTTAAATACCGGGTTTGTCAAGTATTGCAGGGTCTGGGGCTAAAGCTGAGACATATATGTATATGAAAAGGGTAAGATTCTGGGAATAGGGAGTAAGGGAAGGAGGGTTGCTAGACAGGAATACAGTTCTTCTCAGGCCCCTTCTACGTGTTCTTAACATTATAAAACTTTTCATGAATCCCATATTCATAGTACGAAGCATACTTGCAATTGCGGCAGTGCTGTTCCATAGGCACACTTCACGTTTCCTAGTCTTCGTCAGGTTATTATTCAGCTGTCATAGCACATTAAAATAGTTCATTTTTTCTTGTTTTGTGCTAGTTTTCCTGTTAGGTTCCAGACATTTCTTCACCTCGGGGGTAACTAACGACGAACTCGAGTGCAGACTTGGAGGACGAACTCAAGAAATTTTTTAGGACAAGTTTCGTAATTGTCGAATTTGTTTTTGCATTACAGTCTTCAATCTATCCTGTACCATAAGAGGAAAACCCAGAACTTTAAATCGTACGCCTTCTGAAATAGGCTGTTATTAAGTTGCTTATCGATGACTCCATTGTAATATTTTTAAATTTAGTATTTGCAGGATTCACTTCAAAGGCTACCGACAATATTCTAGCTAGTCTTGCACGTATGAATACAAGCATTTTTTCATATCCTTCGATGTGAGAAGCTGAAATCAACATATGTACAATAGTGACTTCAAGTGGCCTTGACACTCTCAGCTCACTAAAAAAAAAAAATTTCACTTAAGGTTACATTAAGATAGTCTCGCAACAAACTTACGGTGGGCACCAAGAACTCGAGACACGCGAGGTGCACATCAATGGTCAAACACGAAAGTTTTTAAGGGACATTAATTTATTGTGTCTGGACATGAAGAAATGCCATTTCTTACAGAAGATCGCTGAGGGAATTGAACGTAATTGTTTATTCAATTGACTGAATTCTTTCTTGCATTAATCTACTGCCGTAAACCAATTTTGTTTTATAGATCATAATAACCACCCATTTCGTAATAATCAAAAAACTAACAGTTGAACTACACCGGTCAAAGGGATAATTGAGCTTTGTTGGTCAATACCTTAGGTAGGTTCAGATTTGTAACTGAACTAGGATAGGATAAGTTGTAAAGGGTTTATTGTCTGGTATTTGCTTAAAATGTCGGTTCGACCCGATACTGAAATTATCTGGGCCAGAGATTCGCAGGGTTTCGGATATTATTCATAATTCTGTTTTATTACACTTTATTTTGTAATAAAATAAAGACTATAGATGCAGCTATCAAAACAATAAATAAATCCATCTATACCGATATAACTTTCTTGACTTCCCTCATGTATTGTTTTCTAGGCATTCCACATCCCATATCCTTCTCATACATCCTTCAAATAGGGGTCTCCCCTTAGTGAAAGGCACTTTCCAGCCAAAAATAATTTTCCTTATTTTTCCCACATTCCTATTTTTATAAGTTTGAGAGCTTAGGGGGAAAAAAAAAAAAAAAAAAATCCCTTGAACAAGTTTACATTTTAAAATATAAAGTAGCACTTGCCAAGCCAATTTTCTTTTTTTTTCCTTTCATGAAATACATATATTTTTTTAACACTTAAAATTTTATCAAATAAAAAGAAAATTGTGAACACCCAGAATTTAAAAAATCACTGAAATCGACTGAAACATTAAGCACGTGATACCTATTGTTGGCTCTCAAAACTTTATTGACAAAACATGAAATATCTTTGAAATTATTCATACGTTACTACAAGGAAAAACATCAAACCTTTAAATTCTAAATATTTTCTGACTTGTGAAATCATAAAAATTAGTTAAGCATTTTTATATTTATACCTCCTGTTATTGCATTTTAACTACGATTCCTATCGTACAGTTATCAGTCCAACTTCTTTATCCCGGTATTGATCGTCTTGGCATAAAACAAAGAATTAGCTCTCCGCCGCCAACTCTGAGTATTTGCTTAAGTATCTACTGTGAGACCTAGTTAGACCTAGAAGTCCTGAGCTACAGCTATCAGGTCAGCCCTTGCAGCCTTCCGAATACTTAGCCAACAAGCCACTTTTACCCGCACCCTGTACTTCAGGTAGAATCAAGGAGCCTATTTAAACTCTGCAGAACACTGATCTGGAGTTCACGGTCGATTCCCCGGATTCAGCTAGCCCCCATGCCGGGGGCCACTCAGACCAGGCTTGACCTGGTCGACTTCAGACCCAAGGCCTAGGACCCCCTAGGCTCAATTCTCGGTGGACTCTCACCAATGTGCCGACACCACCCTCTCCCGAGGCCCTCCACACTCCTCATCCTCTACACACATCCTTCAAATGGGACTACCCCTAGCGAAAGGCACCCATCATTCCAAATAAATTATCCTTTTTATTTTTCCCGCATCCTGTTTTATTATTTTAAGAGATAAGGGAAAAAAAAACAAAAAAAACTCTCATCAACACTACCTGTATTTTTACATCTCTCACGTATAAAATCTTTACTATAAACTATGTCATTATTGTCAGTTGCTGTTGTTAATATTGGTTCATTCAAGTTTTTATTGTTGTGATATCTTAAATACTATTGCTATAAAAAATACTATTGCCCTGTACCTGAATGAAAGCACTCTCCCTCGGGACTTGGGGGGATGATCCTCCTATATCATAACCCAGATGATATAAATGGATTCACACAACTAGTTATCCTCTTTTTCAATCCTGATAGGTCACCGACCCGGGAGAATAAAGGGTATTTTTTGATTCGCTAAATTTAGCAAGATGGTCCATTGTCACTTTTAATCTGCATCACAAGGATGGATGGCCCACGCGGAGAGACACATGTTCGACCCAACGGCGTATTGCCACTAGCTCAAATTAACTGTTTGTTGTCTGTCCGTATGTCGGGTCCTTTGATCTCTCGGTGGGATCGAAGTTAAGCTGATTATTCATTAATTGTTTTCAGTTTTGGACATCTCCCCGTAGTGGCGTCCACGTTCATTGTATTATCCATCGACAGTATCGAGTAAGTCCTCAAATCTATTCATAGAATAAGTATTAATTTATTTCATCGAGCTCATCATAGACACATAGAGTCTGTCAGATAGCTCACTGATAGATACAAACTGACAAACAGTCATTCACAAAGAATATCGTATCTGATGTCACTATATATCTTAATATCTCTGCAATTATGTTCTTTTTATAGGTTACATTTGGTAAATTTTAATAGACTATTGATGGTGTAAGTAATTAAGGGGGGATACCTTTATTATGTAGGGTCATTATTGTTATAGTTTGTTTATTATTCTGGTCATATAAACCAATTTTCTTCACAAAAATTGTAATTTGTTATTAGATATTTGTCTGCAATTCTATTAAACCGGTGTTCGGTAACCCACTAGTATGCTATGCATGTCCATAAGTATTTCAGCGAGATTACCACACGACTGGTTTTGGCGAGATATTCATTCGTACGTAGAATTTCCTATCGTTAATAAAAATGACTTCATGTTCCATTGTGATTATTTACATTGTTCAAGTAATCTATTTGTAAAATTACAATTCGCTTATCCACCATTAATAAAAATTATTGAAGAGCTCATTCACCCTGTATACATAATACCACTCACTCAATATGTACAGTTCAAACTCATACCAACATTCACACTATACGTACGTACAAAATCTACCTGATTATTTACATTCCAGACATCATTTACTTTCGCAAGTTTTTGATGAACATGAGTATATAATCGAAATGGGACCAAAACAATGATTTAGATGTTTTCTATAAACTTAGCGTTTTCACCAAGTCTCTTTTTCGGCTTTGATAATTTTCCAGGAATGTTTCATCTGATTCTCGGGGGACATGACTCAAGTAGTTCTAACTCCTTGGAATAGCATTAAGTGTCATTCATTTACTAATAATATGGCAATTAAAAATAAATATTCCCTCGTAATATTGATTAGGGTATCATATTAAATGTCGTGACCTCCTGTTTAAAAGCAATAAACCCTCAAATCCCATCGCACGATTGGCATTGGAGCACTAATTGCATTACTTGTCGACAGTACCGTTTCGAGCTAATTAATGCCACCATGAATATTAATTATTCATGTTTATTCGACCGTTAGTCGGTGTTGATTAGTGGGGCTCGGCGAGGCTGTTCGTGGACATTCGCCTTCGTTAGTTTGGGACGAAGGCACGTGAAGAAATGGAGATGAACTCATAACTCGTGGGCGTGGAGTTGCTGCCCACGCCTGTTCGGGTCCGATCCCCTCCGCGCACGCATACGGAAATCTGTTAATGTTGAACGGACTAGCTCGGGTTCAGAGAATTGGTCATACATGGAGAGTTGTTTCCAGTTGGAGAGATAGCTTGTGCCTTTTGACGATTAAGCACGGAACACTGCCTGTTCAGTTATGAGTGCTAGCTAATGTCTTTAAGGGAGAAACATGATTATATCTGATCAGGACGGGAACAAAATGCTCTCACATCAATTACGAACTATTTCGATTTTCAGTAACTGATATTATTCCAAATTTGTCTCATAAAAAATGCTCAATTATTTAGTATTTTAGTAGTGTTCGAGGAGCTCGTATAGAACAACCTGAGGCATGAAGATATGGGTGTTTCTTTCGATGACACGACATGAATGCTATCTACTCTATAGAGTACGGCTAAGTGCCATTGATTAAATAATGAATTATTTGGGATCATATTGACTTCGTATTGATAAACTATAATAGCAACTATTTGGTTCGAGGATCAGTTCCCCCCATTGGAAAGTTTTTTTGTGTGTGTGTGTGATACAAATGGTTTATTTTAATCATAAACTAAGTTATAATGAGCCCGTGTAACATAAAATGGAATAAAGAAATTCTCTCTCTCTCTCTCTCTCTCTCTCTCTCTCTCTCTCTCTCTCTCTCTCTCTCTCTCTCTCTCACACACTTACAATGTAAAGGAATACTATTGAGAGTTGACCGAACTCGTGTCAATCTCGGTGTCTCGATGATAGTGAAAAACCTACTAGTTATTTTTGAAATAATGATTTAATTTTTAATTAAACAAATAGCTTAAGTGGTCACTCGAAACTTTGTATAGAACATCGTTAAAATTCTTCCCACGTTACCGCCTTGAATAGCTTCTGAGCTGGGACTTAGGAAAGTTATCGGACAGGACTACTTTTCCCATGTTTAATTTTTTTGTTCTTATTATTTATTAACCAGGAACTGATTAGTATATTTCGAGATGTGGAATTTCAGACTGATTGAAGCATTTGAATCTGAGAGCTTGCAGACAGAGCGAAGAAAGACATTCTCCATAACTGCTAGTTAACTAGAGCGTTTTTTTTTTGGCTTAAGGACTGTCAAAACTCTGTAGAACACTAATCTCGAGGCTAGTCATCATCCCCTTACCTACAGTCCATATCTGTCTTTGCCCATCTAACTTATTCACCTCTCCTGTATAAAGTTTTCACTGTAAACTATCCAGTGTGAGTTGTTTTTATTAAGTCTTTATTGTTCTGAGATCGTTAATTGTAAAGCATGCGGACAGACGGATGGAAGAAAATCCTGAATGTAAATTGAGCCTCTCCCGCCAAGCTCTAAAAAGCAAGAGAGCATACAGCGTAGAAAGGATTGTGCCTACAAGAGAGCAATAGGTGCAATGGCCTCTTTCTGTAGCTCATTTTTTAAAAGCGGTCGCCGTAAATTACAGAGGGTAAGCTGGCCCGGTTGGCAGGATCAAAGGGTTCTCGGGACATCTCTCGGGCAGGGCCCCGAATACATCCGATGGGACCCGAAGATCGATGCGAACGAAATGAACACATACACATTTTTACTAGACCTGTTATCTCTCAACCTCATATTATGTTTTCTTAATCGGATTATTATGATATCATTATTTAAGTAGCTATTCATTTCTCCTCAGAAGGCTGAATCAAATCCGATCATAGCCATACCTCGAAAGGAAAATTCCTTTGGTGAGGCGGTTATTTTTCTTTCAAAACCTCTTTATTGATAATATATACAATGAACAAAAATAAATAATTAAATTTGAATTTAAATCTTTCTCCTCTTGCTGCATACACAGGTGCATTCGAAGGAGTGCATGAAATATAATACATTTTTGATGTTAAAAGTCCAATAAAACACTTACACTCACTAGGTGATGAGGCTCACCTTCAGCTTGCAACCGTGGAAACACTAAAACACGAAAACACTAAAACCTAAACTGTCTATAATATGGACCGTTTATTTTGAAATTCCTTTTTTTCTTCTTCCAGATATTATGTAATTTGATCACATAAATAACTTTTATTTGAATTTAACTAAAATTAATTGTAAATATAATTTTACTCCGCTTCATTAGTTATTCTAGGAAAATGTGCTTACACCGCATTCATAATCAATCCCAATTTTATACATTGACTAATTTTAAATTGATCAAAGCATTTGAATATTTTAAAATACTAACTGGGCTTATAAAGAAAAGGTGCAGACTAAATTATAAGTAAATTGTGTAATTTCTCAATTTCGTTTAAAAACTTACATCACTTTCAAAATAAACGGTCCATATGTTAATAACATATATTGAAGAACGCATTCATTTAGAATATGCAAACACTGGAGATCCGACCGGAGCCTTTAGGGACTCCATCCACACATTGCATGCCCACATTGACACATGTGTGAACCCCTCGCCACTCCACCACTTCTTCTGGGTCAGTATTTACAGACGTGTTAACTGCCGGAGCAGTTGGATTAGCCTAATCTTAATCCCGCAGTAACTGGGGCTTGTGATCGATAGCTGCCTGTGCGTATGCCGGTCCGACATGCAACCCTATCGTTTCAGTTGTATGTTAATTAGCGTGTATGTGTACAACTTGACAGAGGGTGTGCGCCGGGGAGACGGCGGCGTTCGTGGCCCCTGCTTTTAAGGGTGGTTGCCTCACCATTAGCCCTGGGAGAGAAGGAGTTTTGGAGGCCGAATTGGATTTGACTCTCAACACTCTCATGTTTATGACTTATGACTTTGTGAAATTACAATCATCTAATGCCCCAACGCGCTTACATCCTACTGATCAGCACTGAAATACATTTAGTATGACCGTGTCAATAGTACAATTTTTAGCTTCGTAGGGGAATTAAGTACAACTCCCAAGCAAAATGTGATAGCTCTTTGCCAAATACGATTTTTATGACAGTTTCAATGACGTTTTGTACTTATAATCTACCAATGATTGCTCATTACGAAATTGCAATATACTAAATTACTTACAATTTATTAGTCAATAAGCCAATAGTAACTAACGGAGCTTAAGGCACAATATATTATGAAAAAAATATTTTTATATTGGCATATCTTATTTTTTTTTTTTATTTATGTTAACTTCGATGAAGACTTTATTCTAAATCAAGAGCGATATTATTTATTGTTTTGTTTTTCAGATTAGATGCATTGCATATTAGCATAAGATTATTTTTAAAATAATATTAAGTAAATATTGGAAATAATTTGATTCGTACCCAAGCAAGGCACCTTACACATACATCTTTTGTTTTTTGTTGGGTGAATATGATTTTGGTGTACCCCAATTCGTGTCTATAGAATATGAAATATTAGAAATTGTTCATAATACTCCCGAACGCTACGTTAGCCTTGGGGTAATTAATCAATGTACAACCAGCCCGTAAAGTTTCCGGATCTCACTTACAGGATCTCAATCTACAAAGGTAGAAAATAAATATTTTTAATCAGAACAACAAGATCATTAGTTTGATAATAACTCAATAATAATAAATTGACAATACGTCAATATATGTCCCAAACCATAATTACTTTTATTTTCAGTAAAAGGCGAAAGATTTATTCACTTTGAAGGGAGACCAGACTTATTGCCCAATAAAGCAAATTTTAATTTCATCACAATAAATATTTTATTTGTAATAATAATGATTTTTAAAAGAGGATATAGGGAGAATTTTTTTTATTTCATTTTAAATTACCTTCGAGACGCCAGAGCGTAAAACCGAAATAAATAAAAATACAACTAGGTTTCTCTATTAATAAGTAATTAATTAATCAAGTTGCATGTAAAAATGAATTGGTTGAAACGGTTTATTGTTGACTCACGCTACTTTTGAATGTTTTTAAAATTATTTTAGCGTTACAGTCTCTATGTCCATGCGTAAAAAAAAAAAAAAAAAAAAAAATCCAAACTTGGATCAATTGCTTCTGAGCTGTGACTCAAGAATGCTTACAAGTTTAATTTTTATCTTCAGAATTCCCGTTTTTGTACTATCGGATTTGAACAAGCGTAATTCGGGTGTTGTGGACCGTTGTAGAAAAACAAAATTAAGACGGACCGCATTTCGGGTACAGTGGTTATACTATTGAATAAATAAGGTACTATTATTAGTGTTTAAAGTTATACGATATAACGTCGGTTTATATCGATTGAATTGTGTATAAATATGTCTTTTGACGAAAAAACGACTACTGTGTTTGTTAAGAGGAGCAGACGAATTTTATTACATGTACTGAGCGAAAGGGAACTTTTTTTTTTTTTCTAAGCTCTGCTGGGGGACCATATAAGGATTTACTGACCAGAAAATTTATATCTCCGTTAAAGCATTATTAAGTTCATAAAAAATATTATGATCGCTGCAGGTCTGTAAGATGTTATTTATTGTGCTTTCCAGAAGGCAGGTCCGAGAATATTCAAGCCAAGACAAAATAAATAAATTCACCGGTCTGCGAGTGGAAAGGAGCCAGAACACAGAAATGAAACGATTTTATTCGACAAAATAAAGCCATTTCTGCGTTGCGAGACAATTTTTTTTTTCCCTTCTGGCTACGGGGGGGGGGGGCGCCCCTATTGTACGCTGGCAACGCACTGCCTTCTAGATTGCCCCAGGATCAGTCTGGAAGGCGCCTAGTTTCAACAAGAGTCAAAGACATGATGATAACAGCAACACTATTCTAGAAAGAAAGAGAAATAACTGTTCTGTGCAACAAGAGATATTACGGAATCCAACGCAAACTACTATCTCTACAGTATAATGCAAATGTGAAAGTCATAATAACTTCAAATAATAAAACTATTTATTGTATGATTTCCATTTCATCCATGCAACTCTCTCTTCATCTCCCTCGTAGAAATTAATAAAGTAGCAGGGCAACAGGGATTTTGCTGTGCAGGGTTTCGAGGAGGTCGGATCTGGATAATTCCAGTCTTCTATATACGGGAAAAATATCAGATTTGCCGAATTGACTCCAGTTTTTTTTTTTTTAAATAAAGGCAATACATACTCTTACATTGAAAGAAAAACGAACGTTTTCTTTTGGAGGGGGATTACTTAAACAAAAAGTTTTTTTATTTATTATAAATTATTATTTGCTAGAGCCTGATGAGGGAAAATAGTGTTGTTTCAAAACAAATAGCAAGTTTTAATGAATAAAAATTGTTATTTATCTATTAAAATACATAAAAAAACTATTATTTTACAATAGAAATAATTATCAATGACAAGGAAATAGATTTGATGAAACTAAGCAAAAATAAATAAAAATATGTAATTATACGTGGTGTACCTTATTACATTAATGTATCTAAATTCACTCCAAAAAGTATTTTTTTGTCCCCCATTGTAATCTATCGTTACACCATTACTGATCGAACGCGCACTCATTGTCACTGGGTTTTTACTTAAACTTTACTCGGTTAATCGTATGTTTGAAAACTTTCAAACTATATTGCCTCAGGAGATCAATTAATTCAGTACATACCTGTCACACTCCAAATTAAAAAAAAAATGTACTTTGTTTTCTAATTACATTATAAAAAAATATTTTTTATTTCTTACCCATATTGTATTTCCGCCATTTCTGACTGAGAAAAATGAGAAATTTCTATGCAAATTATTCTTTTGGCAGTGGATTTTGAAAACATACAGGCTACGTTAAACGGCCTTTCTCTTATTTTATAAAATCACCTTGAACAGCTCCTTCCTTATAGCAATTTCGTATCCGATCATTTTGAACGCAGCATTCATTATCTGCGGATAGCTCACCGAAACTGAACCTCAAAGCGGAAACCTAACGGATTTTCATTATTAGCATTCCTTGTTAGTGGATGAATAATTAAAGACTGCCTGTCCGTTTTTGGAAACTTACTTGCTCGTTAGTCATCAGTAACACGGCGGGAAGTAACGTTTATTGGCAGTAACACGTCAGGCTAACGGAACTGTCAGGCAGAAAGGAAGGCGGCAGTGGCACCCTTTACTTTACTCATCATAATTTGTTGCCGAGCCCGAAGGGAGAGGCTCTACTTTCGTTTAGGTACGGCAATCGTCATTCGTCTGTTTTGCTTGCATGTTCAAAGATATTGGTCACGCGGCTGTTTCATACCGATCTGAAATTCAGAGATCTTTCGAAGTTACGACTGGGTGAGAATAATAAAGGTAATGTAATATCTATTAATGTCTTTTTTTTAGCTTGTCGTTAGGTTTTTTTTATTTATGATCACTTCGATAAGGGCTTTATTCCTAACCAAGATCGATGATGTTAGTTGTTTTTTTTTTAGACTAGATGCATTCCATAATAACGTAGGGTTATTTTTGTGTAAATATTGGAAATAAATTGATTCATACAGGTAATAGTTTCAATACATCTTTTGTTTGTGACGTATGATCTTAGTGAGATCCCGCACGGCTTTTGTGATCGCCATATGCCATGTGACGTCAGGAGTATGAGGCGATCACAGATTCATTGCTCCGGCACTACTTGAGTGCTAGTTACTCGAGCACTCCACAGAAAGTACGCTCTGATCCTTGTTTACCGGTCCTATTGTTTGACCAGCCGGTTCCAGCCACTCTAAACTCCAGCTCAAACAAAAGCGAAACCGATTGAACAACCCGAGTCTTTAAGTGGTTCAAGGTAAGGTTGATACTGTCCCCCGAAAAAAATTCTAAAATTTTCGTTGTAACCTGCCTATCACAACAAGATGACAAAATATTATAAGCGTCCCAAAGTTTTATGCTGCCCTGCTCAACGTCAACCAAACACTATATCATCAAAGGATGATTGTTCGAAAACAAATTGAATAAAGGTTTTGATGTGAACTGTTTCAAGACAATCGGTGAACTGATCTTAATCATTCCATTTATAAAATATTCAATGCCTCCTATTACTTCAGGAACAAAACCCTTCATAACGATCTTAATATAACTTACATTCTTGACCTCATCCCTTCCTTGTTCATGAAATTCCATCGAAACCTACCCAACCATCCCAATCCCCTAGTCAAGTCATTATACTGCGCCACACATCCCTATAATCCTCCTAGGAAACTAAAGCGGCAATGGCCTCGCGACCTACTATAAATACGTGACAGCGGGAGTCCTGGCACTGGCCAGTTTCTCCAATCATGTCATGAGCGTCTGTCGCTCTCGCGCTCTTGGTCAGCCTCCACTGGCTTGTATCCGGTGATGTGGCTGACGGAGGACCGTGGGGACTTCCCAAGACACCGCTTCCTCTTTCGCATGCGAGGGATGGGACAACCATATAGATTTGGGAGGTCTCTGGGCTGTTTGTAAATACTGTATGAATGAGCTAATGAGTTAATGAAAATTGTAAATATGGTATGAATGAGAAAATTATCACAATTACTTATTGCCCATTAAGGCAGCTTGTAATTTTATAACAATAAAGATTTTGTCCTTGTAAAGTATGAATGTATAAAAAATACGTTCTTTTGTTTTTTAATCCATCTCGTTAGCTGAAAATCACCTATTTCAAATTAAAGTATACAAATTATTAATTTTTAAGCTAAAACGTGGACTAAAATAAACCTAAAAGATATTTCTGAAATTTTATTTTACAGCCATCTGTAAATATATATATATATATAATATTGGTAATTTATACGATCCTGTGAGTTATAGTGACTCTTTAAAGTGAATGGCACTTGCTGGAGTCAAGTAACTGCATGTGTATTTTTTCTTAAACAATTTCTGGTTCGGTCTACGGTGCACGAACTTATGTAACAAAACTTATGTGAATATATGTAACATAAGTAAGCTCTCAACGGTACAAAAACCGGTTCCTGGAAATGAGATATGTGTGCCCCGTTAAGTGCTCTAACGATGACTGCAATGTTAGTGGGCATAAATCAATAGTGTAAGCAGCTTTGCATTTCACCTGTTGCGTGAACATAATAAAATATAGCATCATTTATTTACCGATGGAGTCGTGGCGTGTTTCACGCACAGCTTGAATCAACCGGTAACGAAATTTTGGCACATGTAGAGCTGTCATTGATCCAATTTCCCTATCTTGATTCCGATTAATTGGAAACAAAAAAAATGTGGAAAACCGGTTTTGAACGCGTAAAATCCTTTATTAAAAAAAAAAAAAAAAAAAAAAGTAATCGGTATACTTCTATTTTCGAGCTGATTAGTTTCTTTTTTGTTTGAAAATGAGTAGCTGTTTTTGAATTGGATAAACCAGCGGTAGAGTGAATAATTAATTATGCTAATAAAATAATTAATGTATTGCATTTATTCATGTTTCCGAATCTTACGGTTTAAGGTTTAACTCGCATTTTACCTGTTACAGTTACAATAATTTTTTTTAATTTTATTTTTCAGGTAAATGCACCAAGTAATTCAGGAAGCTCGAATAATGGTATGTTTGCATGCTTGTCAATATTTCTTACATCTATATTCTCATTTATATTGACACTTAAAACGATCCTTAATGGATTTGAAATTTCTGAAGGCGTATTTGTAAATGATTCAGTGCCAGAGCTTGCAAACCAGAACGGGGCGATCTGTCTCGGTGTGTGATGTCTGGTCATAATATATCGATCTGAAATTTTGATGGCATATTCCCCATCATCTTAAAATGTGCAGTTTGTCATTTTTTTCAAATTATGTGTTAAGATACAATAACGAGAGATATTTTTTTAAATCCAACGTGAAATAAGTCTTGTTCCCTTAACTTTTAAGCTTTCTCAAGTCAAGTTAAAAACCCATGGACGGTTTAGAGTCAAAGTGACGTTTCCCTATTTTTAGGGGATGATTATTGAAATTTGTATCAATCATTTAATAATTTTCAAATATATTTTACTAGATCTAACATTATATTTTATTCTGACGTAGTCAATATGCCGACTAGTAGTTATGTTTATCAATTAAGAGCCCACGAACTGAACTTTTGAACTTCTCAAAAATTGATGAATAAATTAAAACCTATTTCTGTTTAATGTTACAGTTCACACAGTTACTGAATGCCTCCTATAAACAAAGCTCCGTTTAATAACTGCATGTCTGCGACGCCACTGTTTTATCGTCGGTATTCCCTCGCATGATTATCTTAACTCAGCTCGCATTTGAGATAATTCAGATGATAGTTTTTAGTACCAGCAACAAACGTGTATTTAGGAAAATTATTAGTAAAGATAATTTGAATTACTTGTGGCACCTGTTCCCACTAACTATTATCAAACATTTCATAATTATTGCGAATACCTTCGAATATTTTTGCGTTAGAGCCTTGAATGATTTCTCAACCATGTGTAAGAAATAAAAACTTTTAGCATCTGAGGCGTGACTTCGGAGTCAAACTCTCTTCGGGCCCGGCAATAATATCAGCTTTAGAAATTTGGTTCGCATAACCGAAAACGAGCCTCACAATTGGAAAAATCTAGTGGTTAGCATGTTGAGGAGGGCCGATTCTCGGCTCCGCTAATTTTTCTTTAAGGGGTGCTCTGATTGGGTCCACTCGTGAGGATTAATGAGTAGCAAATCGAGTTTAGAAAGCAGAAATAAAGATTTAAAAACACGCTAGCCCCTCTCTGCACCAGGTGAATGTGCTATGTATTTTGTTTCACTTGTTTACTAAGGTTCATTGTGTACTTTTATGTTCATTGTGTATATAAAAGAGTTGAAGGTCTTATTGGGAGATCGGCTTGGGATGATGAAAAAAGTGTATTCATGACCAACGTTTCGACATCTGCATCAAGTCCTAATTACAAGAAAAGAGTGCAGACGTTAAACATGATTGGATAGATTTAGTGGCAATATTTATACAATGTTTTAGCTTCAATTATTTACTCCTATTCCACCCCATTTTATTAACAACATATTTTTTTTTTTTTATTTGAAAAACCTTCTATCATCACATACCCTAAGGGACTTAAGGAAGCTAAGTAAATTTCCTAGTACTGTCTCATTATTCCTCGTCAGCTTTGGATTTGACTAGAAACGTATAATAACTTTCGACTCATACCAAGCCAGACGAACACGTGTTGAGAACTGGCCGACGCAAAAGATGAAAGGTTTTGCCAAGACGCCAATTAACGGAACGCTGGTACTGCCGCCTCTACCTTATAAAATCCATCAATCGGACTGAAGGCAGGAATTATGTAAATACTGTCAGTAACCGTCGGTGATTTAGTCGCAGAGAAGTGAAAGCTGTTTCCAATCAAGTGAGCCGCTGTATCCTCTGATTGACGCACACGTAGGGATATCAATCAATAATCGATAAGTGCTCGCCCGTTATCGATGTTCCATCCGACTTGGATAGTTTGTTTCTTTTTCATTAGTATTTATTTTTCCCCCCGGTGTATTTTTAACCTGTTGGATAACCGGAGCAACAGCCGCCTTCTTCATCGTCAGTGACATTCTACGCCCGGTTGTTTTATCCGGACAGGCTCGAGGACTGCTGGGTCTGTCAAATGTTTCTTGTTATTGCCTGCTAACTCCTGCTCTTTCGTCAACAGCTTTTGGCCATAATAATACGATCATAAATCATAGCTTAATAAGTAGCGTATGTACAGTTCCAATCATGAAATAAAAAGTAAATCATCTATTCATCAGTTATGGAAACCATTACGTTAACCCTACTTGTGCAATAGAGATCTATTTACAGACGCTGTGAATCACATGACTTGTTTCGACATTTGAGGACATAGTTAAGGCACATGACGCAACCTACCAGCTTTACTATATATACCCTGCAGAATCCCTTTGTCTCACACACTTCCACTCCAACCACCAGTCACGCATGACCCTTTAGACAGTTTGACAACTAGGCTGTAATTGTTATCAATAGTTATTACCTTATAAGTGCATTGTTATTGTTATTTTGTGTGATTAAAATAAACACTTTTTAAAAACTCTACTCGTTTACCCATCGATTTAACTGGCGCCCCGAACGTGGGACCTTGGCAAAGTAAACGTAACTTCGGTAGACTCTCCCGGATATAACGCTCAAGTACAATCCGCTAGGCAGACCCGAGACATCTCTTGACGATTTCATGAGAAGACCGATGAAATATTAACAGGACTTCAGGATCTCAAGGCTTTGGTAATTTTCAAATTACATCTCCAGGGAACCAGGACCACTCATCGTTATTTAGAAGGGAAACATCAGAAGGAGAGAAAAGGACTTTACCACAAGAAAAAAGAAGACAACATTGTACAGGTATTTAATTCATTGTACACATTTTACATGCCATTAACGGACAGACTTAACAGTAATAGAAACTTATCAATACAAGACGAAACCATGTCTCACAGATTAATTTCCACTACTGACTTAAAATTAATCCCAGAATTTGACGGGAATCCTAGTAACTTAATTAAATTCATAAACAAACTTAATTATGTAGCAAACAATGTATGTACAATCGACAACCCACACCATGAAGATAACGCAAAACAATTAATTGGTCACGCGACAAATAAACTCATTGGTAACGCGGAACATTGCAGTCGAAAAAATTACAACTCGCTACAAGAATTAATAACTGAATTAAAATTAAACTTCAGAGACGATAAAACAATCCCGCAATCAATTACGGAAATCTATCAGACTAAACCTATGAGAAATGAACATCCTTTAAGTTTTGTGGATAGACTCATAATACTACGAGACGAATTGGAAGGTAGACTCTATACGGATGACAATAAAACTGACTTACAAAAACATACTGAAATGAATGCCTTTGACGAATTAATAGTAGAACACTGTCAACGGAACTTAGACGTAAATGTCGATAACTTCCTTCAACACCATTTTATAAAAACACTCAGGGATTTGCAAAGACAATTAAAAACAACCGCAGTTCGTGTAGTAGAACGCGCTTACGGTAATAAAATTGATCAAGCGAGATCGAGACAGAACCCAGTTAGTAATTATAAAGGAAGAAATTTTGATCCCAACTACCATGAAAGAAAACGCGACTTACATCCTCCACAACAACACCATAATAATTATAACAATTATAATAATCAACAGAACCAACATAAACCACGATATAATTCTAACTTCAACAAAGACTATCAACGCGACCCCAACGCGAGATATAACCAATCATGGCGACCACATGAACAACGCCAATACTTTAACAAACCACAACCGCAACAAATACCAGAAAAAGAAAATCAAACTGTATCTATGAGAACAGCAACTAACCGTGTACATCATACGGAACTAGACGACAAAGATAGACAAATACAAGAACTAACTTCTAGATTACAACAATTAGAAACACGATACGAACATTTTTTAGACGTAGGTCCGAGTTACGGAGAACCGCCTCCCGACCGGAATACCAATTAAATCACGTGGATAACTTACCGCAAATAAAAGACAAAAACGGCAACACTTGGCTTATTGATACCGGTTCATCAAAAAATTATATTAACCCCAGTTCTTTACCCGAAGGAACTAAAATCATTTCGGAAGACTTTGTGTTGAAAACCCCTACAGGTAGAGCAGAAGGGACGAAAAGTGCCTTTATAGACCTTTACCCTTTGTTAGGAATTTCTGCAGAGATAAAATGTTTAATATACCCCTTTAGCACCAAATATGACGTGTTGCTAGGGTACGAAACCATGAAAGATTTTAAAATAAAAATAAATTGCCAAAATAATGAAATAATAATAAATAAAATAAAATTAAAATTAGAAAACGAAAATTTAGTAGACAATAACAATAGTAATAATAATAATAATAATAAATTAAAAAATAAAAGGGACCAAACATACCCGGAAATAAACAAAAATAAAAGGGACCAAACATACCCGGAAATAAACAAAAATAAAAGGGACCAAACATACCCGGAAATAAACAAAAATAAAAGGGACCAAACATACCCGGAAATAAACAAAAACAAAAGGGACCAAACATACCCGGAAAATAATAAAATTAATCATAACAATAAACTTAATAATAAATCTAACAATAATAATAATAAATCAAAAGAAAAGAACGAACTATACTATATTGATGACAAACAAACAATTAAACAATTAATTCGAACAGACCATATTGACGTTACTCACATTGACGGAAAAACTAATAAAGTAGCTGACGTATTATCCAGACAAAACGAAAACCTCACATTAAATCATATAACAAACTTAGATAATATCGAAGACTTAGACGACTTAATTGACGAACCAATGGACGAAAACAGCCCCGAATATTTAGAACCAAATGAATTGGACAGAATGGAAGCAGCAGAAGCTTCCACATGTAAAGCGACTATTCACTCTCAAAAATCATCTAACGAACAAGTTTGGCTAGTAAATGATGACAAAAACATAAATGTAGAAAAGCACCAAATAATTATTAAAAAAGGAAACAAACATGGACTTTAGTAAACCCTTTAATAAAAGAAGACATATAATAACATTAAACAATGAAGACGAATTAAAAGAATTAATCGAACAACTAATAAGACCTAAAACTACTTACGGAGTATATTGCGAAACAAATATTCCCCTACTTAACGACTTTTATGATCTAACGTTTAAACAACTATCGACACTGATTACGGAATCTTACCCAACAGTGAAATTGAAAAGATATAAACATATCGTAGAAGATATACTAGACAAAACAGACCAAATAGCAATAATATCTGATTATCACGAAGGTAAAACTGCACATCGCGGAACCATCGAAACCTTTGACAAACTTAGAAAACGATACTATTTCCCACTAATGAAGGAGACTATAAATGACTATATTAATAACTGCACTATTTGCAAGAAAACAAAATATGACAGAAAACCCATTAAGACGAAATATATGATAACCCCCACACCAGATAAACCTTTTACAGACTTAATGATCGATACATTACACTACGAACGTAAATATATTGTCACTATAGTTGACACCTTCTCAAAGAGACTATTTGCAAAAATTATACCGGCATTTAACGGAATAAATATATGCGAGACATTAAAGACATATTTAGCATTATACCCTACGCCTAATACAATTAAAATGGATAACGGAAGGGAATACAAAAATAACTTAGTAACAAACTTCTTACAAGTAAATGATATAGAACCTATATACGCTACCCCAGGAAATTCGAATTCCTTAGGACTACTAAATCGTACGCATAGCACTTTAAACGAAATAATTCGAACACTTAATAATGAAGAACTAACAAATAAAACATTACCAAATTTATTAACCTTAGCAACAATTGCATATAATAATACATTAAACTCGACATTAAAAATGACACCTGACGAAATAACCTTTGGTATAACTAAACCAAATAATACTATTTATACGGAAATCAAAGAACATTATGTTCAAAAATATCACGATGAAAAGGAAATATTACAATCAATAATACGTAATAAAATAAGTAACGAAAAAGAAAAACGGACTAATCTTCTAAACAAAAATCGAGAAGAAATACCAGAAATAAATGACGAAACTATTTACTTAAAAACTACACACAAACGAAAATAACGAAACCCTTTTAGGCCTGTATTACAATTTAAATACGGTAACGTAACTGATAAAATTCATGTAAATAGAGTAAAAAGACCCACCAAATCGAAACTAAAGCAAACCCTTGATGTTTCAGATCATGAAACTGAATCTGATCACTCTAATGATTCTATGGAAATCGGTTCACGGTATACTAGTGACTGATATAAGTAATAATCCAGGAATACTCCATATACTATAAACAATGTAAAATTGATTGACAAATACTATCGAACATATCATTTCTATAACATAACTTTTTTACATACTGAACTAAGTACTATCCAAAAGAACCTACCAAATGACGATACGTCAAGTAATACATATAAAATTATACAAGACCCTTTACAAAAATACTTAAAGACATAAACCCAAATGTAACACTAATATCTAAGGATTTAGAAGTACTATGGCTAACCAGCAAAATTCATTGTGCTTCACACGGAAATTCACTCTATATATTTGTTTTATAGATTTACCTACAACTAACCCCAAAATAATACCTTATATGTTGATACCAGCGCCTGTATGGCATAAAACATCTTATGTTACTATAAATATTACTAACACTCTAGTAATTAAGAAAAACAATTTATTTTAAATATTATTGTAAAAACCCTTTTATTTTAAATATTATTGTAAAAACCCTTTTATTTTAAATATTATTGTAAGAATCCTTTTATTTTAAATATTATTGTAAGAATCCTTTTATTTTAAATATTATTGTAAGAATCCTTTTATTTTAAATATTATTGTAAGAACCCTTTTATTTTAAATAATATTGTAAGAAACCTTTTATTTTAAATAATATTGTAAGAAACCTTTTATTTCAAATAATACCTGTATAATAACAATATCAATATAAATGTAATCGCTAATATCAGCAAATTAGAAAATTTTAATGTAACCAATATAGCTCTAGAACCACTAATATTTAATCACTCTAAAATGTATACTTCTTTTTATTTTTTATTGTAGGGACCGCTATTATAATCCTAATCATATATTACTTTAAAAATGTAAACCTAACCATTCCTTACCAAATCCTACACCTCATTTCTTATTATTCTTAGAGGACTAAGAATCTGAAACATCGGAGGAGTTATGGAAACCATTACGTTAACCCTACTTGTGCAATAGAGATCTATTTACAGACGCTGTGAATCACATGACTTGTTTCGACATTTGAGGACATAGTTAAGGCACATGACGCAACCTACCAGCTTTACTATATATACCCTGCAGAATCCCTTTGTCTCACACACTTCCACTCCAACCACCAGTCACGCATGACCCTTTAGACAGTTTGACAACTAGGCTGTAATTGTTATCAATAGTTATTACCTTATAAGTGCATTGTTATTGTTATTTTGTGTGATTAAAATAAACACTTTTTAAAAACTCTACTCGTTTACCCATCGATTTAACTATCGCTTAATTATTTATAATATAACCTTTTATTGTTTATTTTTTTTATTATATTTCGGCGTTGTAGTCGTATTATCTATCATTTTAGATGGATTCCAAGAGAAGGGACATTTATTTGCCATAAAATACATGTTTTAAGACTATTTTATTTATATTAATTGTATCATTGTTTACATTAACTAATCCTTTATTCAATTATGCACCATAAGTGTCTTCTCGTTTCATTTACGTTATTGTATATTGCAAAGAGAATCACCGAAGAGAAGTTGTGATTCGCGGTATTTTAAAACACTGCTGGAAAAAATGATTTTGTGCAAAGGTGGAAGCCAAAATAATTTCTTCAGGCTGCATCGAGATTCGGTGGCACCTCGGTTCAAATGCTTTAATGCAAGGAATACCAGAGCTCAGAGATGTTAAAGAACGCCTGCACCCGTTGCTTGGTGTGCCGTCGGTTGGTGAGTTCATTCGCCGGAGACACATCAAGTTTTTGACTCGTTGGAGCACCTAACAAACCCAGTGTTAAACACTATGACCCTACCACCATTCACGCATCGATGGCAGCAGACTGTCAGGGAAAATTAGGCAAGACTTGGTTATTACATGTAAGTTAGTTTCAAGTCTATGATTCATAAGGTGAGCCCCATCACTTTTAAACATGTATAGCCAATTATTGTATAATTTACATTATAATTTTGTAACAACTACAAATCGCAATGTAAAATTTTTAAAGACTGTATAAAATGTAGCCAAGCTACAGGGCATATAATGAAGATATAATGAGGCTGATGAAGAGCGCGAGAGCCACGTACGCTCAAGACATGATTGGAGAACCTGGCCTTTGCCACCTATTGTACAATGACCTATTGTAAATAGATTCATATTTGTATTCCATACTGATTTCCATAATTTATAATAACATTTAAGACACTCAGAGATTGGCCATTGATCCACTTGAAGACGGTCTATTTCGGTCTTAGAAAGACAGCCCCCTGACTCTGACAATCCGAATTAATTTATGTTTTACCGAAGGTCTGTTGAATAGGCGACTATTCAGCCGGTACTTTATCGATCGGAGGTAATCGAAAAATACAGTGTTAGGCCCCAAGACAGGATAATGTCCTTCGAAACCTGGCAAGATTATTTTCCTCGTTGTTAAATACACAATAGAGATATTAACGCAAGAAG
The DNA here is from genome assembly GCA_930367205.1 of Acanthosoma haemorrhoidale. Taxonomy (NCBI): domain Eukaryota; kingdom Metazoa; phylum Arthropoda; class Insecta; order Hemiptera; family Acanthosomatidae; genus Acanthosoma; species Acanthosoma haemorrhoidale. The sequence goes on along the minus strand of OV884009.1, from coordinate 79,361,743 downwards.
AATTTCAAAGTCAGCCCTCGAAAAAATGAGAGCCAACAGTAGAAACCTTCCCCTCGCCATTTTTGGCGTGTTTTTCATTATATTTTGTATTATCCTTTCTTAATTATTAAGATTTTTTTTTCTTATTCCAACATTACAATCTGCCTTATGGGCAATAAGTAATTGTGATAAATGTTCTCATTCATACCATATTTACAAGTTTCATTCTCTCCCTCATTCATATAGTATTTACAAACAGCCCAGAGACCTCCCAAATCCACATGGTTCTCACATCCCTCGCATGCGAACGAGGAAGTGGAGTCTTGGGAAGTCTCCCCAAGCTCATCCATCATCCGCGTCACCGGATACGAGCCAGTGGAGGCTGACCAAGAGCGTGAGAGCCACGTACGCTCAATACATGATTGGAGAACCTGGCCTTTGCCAGGACTCCTCCTATCACGTATCTATAGCAGGTCACGAGGCCACTGCTACTTTAGTCTCCGAGGAGGATTATAGGGATGTGTGGCGCAGTGTAATGACTTGGCTAGGAGATTAGGGTGGTTGGATAGGTTTCGATGGAATTTCATAAACTTGGAATGGATGAGTCCAAGAATGTTAGGCATATTAAGATCGTTATGAAGGGTTTTGTTGCTGAAAGATAATTGGCATTTACTGTTCTCAGAACGTTTGATTGAAAGGATTGGATATGATTGATGTTTGACTTTTTTGCTATCCCCCATATCTCTATTCCGCATATCCAGATTGGCTTGAGTATAACTTGGTAGATAAGTAGTTGATTTTCTATTGAGAGATGGGATGTCCTCGAAGTAGTCTGTACAGTTGTCCAAAGCTTCTGTTTAGTGCTTGTCTTTTTTGCCTCGTATGTCACATGAAGACGAATGGAATTACAAAAAACTAGTGGACAAGACTTGTGGCAGAGAGTGAAGCTAATGTGGGAACATTTTGCTTCATTAACTTTGATCCGCCATTGATTGCACCAATTCTTGATCTCGTCAAGGTGTTATGAAGGTTATGGGATGCTATACTGAGTGGGATGACAGGACTGTAGTGTCATGTGCAAATGTGGCCAAGAAGTTATTGTGGAGTAAGAAATTAAGGAACATAGCGTTTTCGTTTCACCCCTATATTATTCAACTTTTAACTTCCTTTATATAACATTGAAACATTTTGAAAAAAACAACGAATTCAGGTGGTCAAAATAAAAATAAGGTTTTTTTTTCAAAACTAGCAAACCTTTAGGAAATATTTTTAGCATACTCAGGCATTGGTAATTTGTACTGGATCCACGGAACGTAGGCCCAGAAATGTAGGTTATTAACTACTTCCGATGTTTTCTACTTCCAGGAAACGTCTGTCGTTATTAGGGAGAGTGCCTAGGGATGATAGGCATCATAGCAGGGGGATCCCAAAGGAAAGCTCCAATTCTAAACAATTGCAATCGGCCAAGGGTGGTGATTAGATGTTGATACATTAAGCTTGCACCAGTAGCAATTAAACATGATTGAGTACCGGTAGAAAGCGAATGCTACCCAGCCAGCCAGTAATGATAATTGGGATTGACGTGTACCGAATGAACGGTCCCGCTACGTGCCTGAACTCAGTGTTGCTCGCCTCTATATCGGGGAATTGACAATCTAAGAACAGTAAAGACCTAAAACATAATTAATTAAAGGAACTGACAATAATAGAGTAGTGTACACTAAAGATTTTAAACATGAGAGGTGAGGTGTAAAGAGCCAGGTAGACTGTAGATGAGAGGCTGAGGATTGAGCACCAGATCTTTTTTTTTTTTTCAAAACCCCTTTATTTAAAAATTTACAAATAAATAAAGAATAACATGAACAAATTTACAGGTTTATGGCACCTTTTCCTGCATAGCATAACATGTAGGGAGTAGAAATACAAACATTTTTTGTTTTATAGTTATTAAAATTACAAAGACAATAGACTGGGCTAGGTGATGGTGCTCACCTTCGGGTTACAATAAGGGAAAACTAAAAACTAAACTTACAAACTATAACGTTCCTGCCTCGACTGCTTCCTGCCATCGATGGGGGAACGGGGCGGTAGTAATCGTGTTCAACACGGGGTTTGTCGTGTGTTGTAGGGAGTCAAAGAATTTGATATCTACGGCGAATGAATTCATCCACTCAAAGTTCTCGTGTAATTCACTGTTTCTCCGCTGCTCGAATGTAGTGTGTCTGACCACTTTCATGAGGATTCCGTTCTGAAATTGTTGGAGTCGTCTCGCTGTTGCTTCAGTCAAATGACGAAAAAGCTGTGCACCATACAGCAGAGCAGGCCTGACTACACTCTTATATATCATTAGCTTAAGGCGTAATGATAAATTGGGCGATGCCAATAGATGTGTAAGCCGGTAAGACTTTGTACGTGTTTGCTTTAGTTTCCTGGCAAAATGGTCTCTATAACGGAGGTGAAGGTCCATTTTAACGCCCGGATATACGAGGCTGTTTGCTGGGGAGCAGCCCCAGATCAGTGTTCTACAGAGTTTAAATAGGTTTGTTTGAGTCTACCTGAGTACACAGGGTACAATGTTACTTGTTTTGTTCCTTACTTGGTTCGGCTGCAGGCTCCTACCTAAGCACAGGGGGTCGTAGGTAAATACCTGAGCAAATGCTCGGGTCGGCATTACCACCTGGTTAACTCAGGTAGTGCAGGAGTTGCCGGTGGGAGCTTATTTCCCAATGTTAACTTCTTTGCTTTGTCCTAACAACATTGTTTTCTCATATTTGGTTTTACAGAAATTTTACAAGAAACAGAATTTTTTTTTAAATTTTCATTTATAAATTATTAAATTTTATTATTATTTTTCTGCGCTTCGAAAGAGATTTGTATACGTGGTTTGGAGTTTTTATACAGCTAGTGTGTATCACATGGATCCGAATGAGCATGATAGAGAGAACAAAGCTCCAGACACCCCTGAGGCCGATCATTGGTAAAAAAAAAATATAGAAGTCCTTAAAATCTAAATCATTGTGACTCCATGTAATTTTATCGAGAAAAAAACTTAGGTGTAACGTCAGTAATTTCGGAAAGGTATTGTATGGTAAAAAGCATTTTGCACCACGTTTGACTTCTAGTTTGATGAGACACCACCAAGTTAAAAAGAAAACAGGAGCTGAAACAAAAAAAAAAATAAATAAAAAAATCAAAATAAGGATTCGACCGCCTAAGAATGGTAATGGGACAAGGCAAGCACTCTTTGGTTCAAGGGTTGACAAAGACAAAAGAAAAAAAGATTTTACAAGAAAAAAAAAAAATACAGCCAAGGACTTTTTGTCCTACCCAAGAAGTAGTCGAAGAGTAAAAAGTGGAGTCATGGCTTTTCCATTTGGAGAAACACATTTCTTTTCGTGTACCCGGTCGTCGCCGAATAAGGTGTTCGTCTGAGGGCGACGGTTTGTCTTATTGGTGAAGCATAACATTTTCGAACCCTTCCTGGAATGTCCGCCAATGTTTAATATTTGTAATTGTTAGTTGTAGTCTATAATCTCACTGTTTTTAACCTACTAACAGTGAAAGTGAAAGGGTACAGCAACAAATATTTTCTATTCGACTCATAATTAATGTAATTAAATTTTAACAGCAATGTATCTAAAATATTACGGATAAAGATGCCTAAATATGCGAAACGTTGACAGTTTATATGATGTAGTTGTAAGTAAAAATATTACGAAGAGGCTCAAGCTTTATTTAACCTCAGTGAAAATATGCATATATAAATAATACTCTAAAAAAATAATAAAATATTACATTTCTTCCTGGATTTTGTAAACAAAGAGCAGTGTATAGAACGCATAATGCTTCTATTGATCCTAAATATAAAAATGTGAGGTTAAGAGAATAATTGTTGTGCATAAACTTAACAAAGACTTTTTTTTTTTATAGCTACATTATATACAGGTTTTGTTATTTTATAAAAATTATATAATGAATAAACAAGTATAACGATATACATTATACGTGACTGGACTAAACTGACTAATGAAGGTAATGGGGCTCACCTTTTTGATCAACCTTAAAACTAACTTACATACTAATTCTTAACCTAATTTTTCCCAACAGTCTGTTGCCATCGATGCGGGAGGGGTGGTGGGGTCATAGTGTTAAACACTAGGTTTGTCAGGTGCTGCAACGAATCACACCAATGCAAGCACACCAAGCAACGGGTACAGATCAGCGTTCTTCAGCCTCTCGAAAGAGGTATGTCGGACCACTTTTCGCATGACCCCATTCTGGAAATGTTGGAGACATTTGGCTGTATTGTCAGTCAAGTGGGTAAATAGCGGGGCACCGTACAGCAGAGCTGGCCGGAGGACACATTTATATATCATCAATTTGAGACGAAGCGACAGGTTAGGTTGAAGTTAGCAAGTGCGATAGCCGGTAAGACCTTTAACAAAGACTGTATCGAACCATTTTATTTATAGGAAATATTAGGGTATACAATATGGCGGTATTAATTAATATTCTCTGACAATATACTTGAAAATTTGTACACCTTATAATATAACCCTAACAATCATGGAATAGCTGTGGCTTTTTTTGAGGGGGGGTTTTTGTCACGACCATAATTTGTTTACATCGGTTATAAAAATTTTGGAATGAATTTAAAGATTTCAAATTTAAATAAAAGATTTAACGATTGTGAAATGTATACTTTTTTTTTTTGCTTAATTCATTTCGATCACTGAATATTATATCTTCAAAAAAAAAATAATAATAAAGTAAATGTAATTTAGAAAGTAAAGCTTAATTAATTAAAGCAGTTAAATAGAAAGACATAAGAAACAAAAAGCTCACTTTTAACGATTCTCTGCATACGTTAATTGGAAAACGTTGTTATATATATAATAAATTATAGAATAACATAAAATAAATAAAAGGAAATTATTATGCACTGGTTGATTTTAATTTTAAGGAATTAGCTAACAATTTAAAACCTTAAATTGTTTAAATTAACTATAATTGATTTGATGTTATTATTTACAAATCTACTATGGCAACTTTTTATCTAGGAATTTATCTATTTATCTGTTAAACTAATTAAAATTCTATCATTGAACCTGTTAATATCTTCGGTTTACGTATATTAGATATATAAGGATATTTATTTTATAATAATAAACAATTTGATTTTACAGCATTATTAATTGGAACATTTCCCTTACATACAATCATTTATATTAATACTTCACATTATTATTAATTGTAATCCTGAGGACGACTGTTTGTCAGTTAAAAGCGCTTAGAGCGGAGAGACAAGACTCTTTATTTCATAAAAGCAAATTACTTTATAATGAAGCAATTTCTCTGTTAAGGGGTATTAGGATTTGCCAAAAGATGCGGTATGGTAGAACAATCGCGAACATCCTGATGACATTTAGTGGGGTAGCTGAATTATGAGGTATGGTGGTGGAAGGGGGAGGGGGGAGCTGTAGGCTGCTCATGCCACGGTGGAAAGTAGGCACAATAAATCAAGAGAATGCCTGGAGTTTGTCAGCGCCGTATCACTTATACAGTGCGCCTTCCTTCGATACCATTCTCCTATTTGTCATCCCCCTGCTACCTGTAAATCATCCCATTTCAGTTCTGGACCGATGCCTACGGGACGCTGCAGGGAGAGATCTTCAAGCCCCCCCCCCCTCCCAAAACACAAAAAATATGGAGCGATTAATCTGCTTTACGCTATCTTATGAATGAACAATAAAATTCACAAAGAATTATGACCATATCTTTAATTTGACATCCAACTCGAAATGATGTTAATTAATTATGACGGTCTTGGTCAGCCTCCGCTGGCTCTTATCCAGTGACACGGCTGACGAAGGAGCATGGGGGACTTCCCAAGACTCCACTTCCTCTTTCCCATGCGAGGGAGGTGACAACCATGTGGACTTGGGGGGCCTCTGGGCTGTTTGTATAGTATGAATGAGCGAGTGAATGAATGAAGTTAAAAGTCATGCTAACCACCAGTTACTGGACCAACCGATTTTCACTTAATCGTCAGAAAACAACAGAGTTTAGCTTGCTTATTAGTTCACACGTTCTGTTTTTCATGTACATTCCGTTATTACTTCGTACCAAAAACAAACACGCAGTAAATCAGGGAGTCGCTAAGTACACATCCAATAATTAGTTCGATTATACCATTTTTGTAGTCAATATCGTAGACACAGACCGTAGACTGGCGAAAAACGATGACCCCTTTGAAAATATAGCCTCTTCTTTTCAACTCGTCACAACAATATACGATATTATGAGTAATTGTGTGTTGTAATCCTCGCATCGAGTTTGCAGGATGAATTGGCTATGAATCTGACCAAAACACACGATTTCAACGTAAAACAGCAATAATCTTATAGACATTTTTATAATTTTTTTTTGCAAAGAGGTTCAAAAAACAGAGACATGAGTGAGTAAAAGAGAATTGATGTAAATATTAAATAATTATACTGATACTTAATAACATGTGGACGGAGCTGAATAATAGCAAAAATAATTATAGAATAAGTTGACCATGACATCCTTGTATGAATAATTTCGAATTTGGTCGACATGGTTTCCTTTCATTTTTGAATTTTTTGTACTATTGTATTAAAACTTTATTATTTCAGTATTCACTATTTTAAATACTTTTCGGTAGTTGTTTTTTTAGGTATATTATTAAGTCTGTGCTTTTATAATTTTGTTTTATCTAATTTATCATTCCATGGCCACCGTCCTCCTATCTTAAGCAACCAACGCCTTTCATGGTATCACGTGAGCGTCGAATCATGACAAACATGTGGATTTGGGAGGCCTCTGGGGTGTCTGTAAATATTGTGTGAATGATAAATTGTAAATTAGCATGAATGAGATCATTTATCACAATTACTTATAGCCCAATCAGGCAGATTGTAATTTTATCATAATAAAATTGTTGTTAAAAATTCGTAATAATTAATTATGACACTTTGTAATTTACCATGGGCCTGGTTTTATTCCAAGCAGCATTGGGGCAAACTCACATGTAAAATATCATCTCATTTTGTAAAGCGTAGATCAAAATTTCAAACCCTATTTTAATGATAGTTATATAGCTTTCAGCAATTAATCTGCTAATTTCTTTCCCAATGACTAATAACACATCAATCACAGTCGGTATTAAGTTTGAGGTCCAATAGTATTGAGTACCGGCAGCACATTCACGAATTCAACAGGTTACATATAGTGAGTCACATTGATTTTTATTTGTTGTAAAACCGATTTTATAAAGCACTCAAGGACTCCTTTAAGTAGACATGTGAAACAAATACTTAATTTTATTTGCTAAGCCATCTAGATCACTGAATTAAATTAAATTGCGAAGAATTAAATGAAAAATTTACTAACCAATTGAAATTGGCTCACACGACATTAAATATTTTCTATTGATGGTTCAAATAGCTATTATTTCTTGGAAATTTAGAATTTGCGATAATGTCACTAATGTGCCCTTAAGCTCGGGGGAAAATCATACTTTCAATTTTATTTAGCTTCTGAGTTGTGACTCAAGAAAGACGAGACATTTTTACGGTTAATTGATTTTCCGAACTCCTCATTATCGCGCTTCGACCAACACATCGGCATACTTCAAGTTATTTTTTAATATATCTTTTGCCTAAAAATATCAAAAGAGGTCGGAGGAATTTGCTCTGCATCTTACCCATACTTTCACACCTCACCTTTCTCATCAAAGCCATACTCACAGCACAACTGTGGAAGATTTCCTCACTTCACCTATTCCTCTCTCTCTTCCACCAAAAGCCGTTAACCCCTCTGAGGTTAAATACCTTCTGAAAAACTTACCTTACCGAAAATCCCCTGGATATGATCTCCTTACTCCTCAAATTCTCAAACAACTTCCTCCTAAAGCCATAATCTTCCTAACCTACATATATAATTGCATAATCCGAACGACGCACTTTCCTCTCCTCTGGAAACACTCCATTATTGTCCTATTCGCCAAACCCGGTAAACCACCCAATGACGCCTCATCTTATCGTCCAATTAGCCTACTCCCTATCCTCTCAAAAATATTTGAGAAACTCCTACTAAAACGTCTACTTCCCATTGTTGAATCCAAAAACCTTTTTCCCACACACCAGTTTGGCTTCCGCCAACGACATTCCACTGCTCAACAAGGCCTTCGCGTTGTTGATCACATCTCCTCAGCCCTTGAAACCAAACAGTATTGCACTGCTGCCTTTCTCGATATAGCTCAAGCTTTTGACAGGGTTTGGCACGCAGGTTTGCTCTACAAGCTCAAAAGATATTTACCACAGACCCTTTTCCTAATCCTACAGTCCTACCTTTCAAACCGCTTCTTCCAAGTCCGCTGTGGTTTAGAATACTCTAACTACTATCCCGTAAGTGCAGGAGTTCCACAGGGCAGTGTCCTGGGCCCCATCCTCTATAACCTATACACCGCTGATGTCCCCTCTACTCCCAATACCTTCTTGGCCACATTTGCAGATGACACTGCAGTCTTGTCATCCCATCCAGACCCCGACATAGCATCCCATAACCTTCAAAAACACCTTGACGAGATCGAGTATTGGTGCAATCAATGGCGGATCAAAGTTAATGAAGCAAAATGCTCCCACATTACCTTCACCCTTTGTCGCAAGTCTGGTCCACTAGTTTATTTTAATTCTATTCCTCTCCCTGTATCCGAGACAGTACGGTACTTAGGCTTCCATCTTGACAAACGACTGACCTGGAACCCACATACGAGACTAAAAAGACAAGAACTAAACAGACGCTTTGGACAACTGTACAGACTACTTCAAAGGACATCCCATCTCTCAATAGAAAATAAACTACTAATCTACAAAGTTATACTTAAACCAATCTGGACATACGGAATAGAGCTATGGGGGACAGCAAAAAAGTCTAACATCAAGCGTATCCAATCCTTTCAATCAAAAGTCCTGAGAACAATAGTAAATGCCCCTTATTATGTCAGCAACAAAACCCTTCATAACGACCTTAATATACCCTACATTCTAGAACTCATCCCTTCCAAGTTTACGAAATTCCACAGTAGCCTTTCCAACCACCCTAATCCTGTAGCACAGTCAATGCACTGCGCCACTCATCCCTATAATCCTCCTCGGAGACTGAAACGGCAGTGGCCTCGTGACCTGCTATAAACGCGTGACAGTGGGAGTCCTGGCAATGGCCAGTCTCTCCAATCATGTCCTGGCGTCTGTGGCTCTCGCGCTCTTGGTCAGCATCCACTGGCTAGTATCCGGTGACGCGGCTGACGGAGGAGCGTGGGGGACTTCCCAAGACTCCGCTTTCTCTTTGCGGTGGATTTGGGGGGTCTCTGGGCTGTCTGTAAATATTGTATGAATGAGCGAGTGAATGATGAACTGTAAATATTGTATGAATGAGAGCATATATCTTAATTACTTATTGCCTTATAAAGGCAGATTGTAAATATTGCACAATAAAGGAAGTACTAATATATCTTTTATAGAATGTCAATCCTTCGAAAAATCTGACATGCAAGAGAATAAATTCAGGCATTATTAACGTCTTTGAAATTAAAAGTAGCTTGCAAGAATTGCACCAACCGATATTCTTTGCTCAGTAACGGCACTCAACCAACAAGAACAAAGAGCGCAACGAAACAGCCTTTCATTAGAGCGCAATCTGACCTCACCTGCACGGCCCCAATACCCGTAAAAATACTCATTTGTTAATTACACCTCCTCCTCCTTCTAATTTGAGTAGATTTAATTACGGACAACCGCATACTTCGTTACTGTGGTTGTAATCAAACTATGCCATCGGAACTCTCATTAGCTTAATACAGACCAGGGCCACAACGCCAATACAGTGGTCGGATCCACCGCATGGCCAAGATTCCCACAACGATGGTTGAGCGGTGTGCGGAAACACAACAATTGGTTGTGCAAGTGACTTTGGTTATGCAGTGGGAATACGGGGTCACCAGTGGGAACATCAAGTCCTTATGCCATTTTCCCATGTAAGTAGCCTCGTTATCGTTCTGAGATGGATATCTACGTGAGAACCCCGATAACTGGGAAACGGTACACTAGGTGTTGACGCTGGGAAGCATGTCCACATGTCGACTCTAATACCTCATCTATTCGCACCATCAGGGAACGTAATAATAATTAACAGTCAAAGAAAATATATATAAAACATTTAACCGCGCGTGTAAAGCTTAGTTTTCTTTGGCTGTACTATACAACAGCAATTATGTTTGATGTATTTATAAGAAAGAAAAATTATGATGAAATGAACAGAAAAACATTTTATTAAATTTCTCCGTTTCTAAATCATTTACCAAGGCCTGGTTGGTGGCATTAGTAGTTATCGTCATTAGGCCTGACAGAAACCTTGTTCTAGATGAAGTCGTTCTTCAGTTATTGCTACATTTTTTGGTTTCAGATGTGAACATTTTTATATATACTCAAAAATTATTACTCAGAATTTTTTTTTGGGGGGGGGGTGCTAAAAACGCACATTACATTCATTTGTTGCTTAAAAATGTAGTTTGCTTCTCGTATTATTTCGATATGCGATAACCAGGCTACGGCTAGCTGTCAATATGTTATTTTATTTTAAACAGGCAGGGAATCTAGGAGGCATTGACAAGAACGCTTGGGTTCATGTCAAATCTTTTTCGACCTAAAATTGCTAAAAAAATTCATTAAAATGGGAGACTCTACGACTCCTTGTTAGAAATTTAAGACCAGTTTTATCAGACACAACTCATTCTAGGGCGTTGATTATACTTAAGCAGACTTAATGGCTTTATTACGGCTGGCATATTTCCCATTTATTAGCGTTGCCAGCTCATAAAAGTGGGAATAGTTGAGTCAACGAATTTAACGATTCACACTGCAACCGCATGGAACGATCCTATGTTGGCCTAAGGCGCCATGCTCTATAACGTCATTACTTTCTACTATCGCTGAGCTAAAACCACAATCCCGCCATGTTTATAGTTCCACGTAGTTATGGAACACTGGTCCACTGCAGAGATTTTCATGCAATACAGCACTTAAATAAATCGGCATTAATTTTTAGAAGGTTTCATATTTCAGCGTATAGGTTTGTAAAACGGAATGTGGGATCTTGATCGAATGTAAGAACGATGTTTCTTCGTGTAGGTATTAAGGACACGACCAATCATTCCAGAATGCAAGCTTTGAAGGTGTTATTCACACTGTCAATAATGTAATAACGAATATTTATAGTGACCCATAAATTACTATACAATCCTGAGCCGTAGTCAATGCTTTTAACTGCTTTATTAAACATATTTTTTTTATTTACAACCGTTTGCAGTGGACTGCAATGAATACTACACGCGTGTTATAAATGATATCCAGTACTCATTGATTCGAATAATCGATATCGCACTGTGTCGACACTTGATATGACGTTTAAAAAAGCTAAATATACTATTATCAGAAGTTGTATTTATCCCAGCGTTACCGGCGGTGTATACGATTGTGAAGCGTATTCACGCCTCATTCAAACATCGACCCTTCCCCAAGGTTAAACACTAATACAGGTTTACCTAATTTGTAATTTTCAAGACTGGGACAGTCGTCTTTCTTCTCTCTGTCCGTATGTTTTTTCTACGATAGTAGTCGGATAAATCTTAGATTTATAAAATAGGGGAGGGGTAAGGTTTATAAAATAATTCTAAAAGAATTTTTCTCAAAAAAACATTGGTCTCCTGCTTTAAGATTACTTAAGTCACATCTCATAAACAGTTTAAGATTTAAATTATGTAGTTTCCATTGTTAAGAACAGACTTAAGGCGATATCGTCTATTTAAAAAAAAAAAAAAGTTTTGATGATCAAAAATAGGAATAGATTACTTTTCGCTGTGCAAAGACATTTTTGGACAAGAGGCTTTTTGGTCATTATTTTAGCTATTTACAAATTTTAAAGAGGGCTGTGTATATTTAATGGGCCATAAAATAAAATAATATGTTTTCTTCAAAATTTCCCGGTTACCAATGTTAGGAAGAAAATACTTAAAATAGTTTTCGAGATTATCGAAAATGTATTGTGCAACATTGAGCAAAAAAAGTCTCATCATTTAAGCAAAAACCATGGCAGCGTTACAACAGGACATTAAAAAGCGAGAGGAAGTCTATTGTTTCGTCAAGGCTACTGTGGCAATGCAACAATCAGTCAAATCATTCACATATGACCTGCATGGCAATGTGATGTAGTGTATTTCTCAAATATTATAATAAAATATAATATTACTGCATTTCACCCAAAAGTCACTTTTGATATCACACGCTGGTCGTATTTCCGGTGTCCGTTTCTCAGTCTGTAATTGTTTTACTGTCAAAAATGTTTTTATATTAATAACGAATAGAGCTGAATTTTTCTTTAATTTATAGCAATAAAATCGGCTTGATCACCGGCATTATCTAGTGCCTCTTAAATTTGTAATTATTGAATGAAAATTCAGAACTTTATTGTGAAATAATTACAATCTGCCTTTTATAAGGCAATAATAATACAGATAAATGATCTCATTCATACCATATTTACAGTCATCATTCACTCGCTCATTCATACTAGGACATGATTGGAGAAACTGGCCATTGCCAGGACTCCCACTGTCACGCGATTATAGCAGGTCACGAGGCCACTGCCGTTTCAGTCTCCGAGGAGGATTATAGGGATGAGTGGCGCAGTGCAAAGACTGTGCTACAGGATTAGGGTGGTTGGAAAGGCTACTGTGGAATTTCATAAACTTGGAAGGGATGAGTTCTAGAATGTAGGGTATATTAAGGTCGTTATGAAGGGTTTTGTTGCTGACATAATAAGGGGCATTTACTATTGTTCTCAGGACTTTGGATTGAAAGGATTGGATACGCTTGATGTTCGACTTTTTTGCTGTCCCCCATAGCTCTATTCCGTATGTCCAGATTGGTTTAAGTATAACTTTGTAGATTAGTAGTTTATTTTCTATTGAGAGATGGGATGTCCTTTGAAGTAGTCTGTACAGTTGTCCAAAGCGTCTGTTTAGTTCTTGTCTTTTTAGTCTCGTATGTGGGTTCCAGGTCAGTCGTTTGTCGAGATGGAAGCCTAAGTACCGTACTGTCTCGGTTACTGGGAGAGGAATAGAATTAAAATAAACTAGTGGACCAGACTTGCGACAAAGGGTGAAGGTAATGTGGGAGCATTTTGCTTCATTAACTTTGATCCGCCATTGATTGCACCAATACTCGATCTCGTCAAGGTGTTTTTGAAGGTTATGGGATGCTATGTCGGGGTCTGGGTGGGATGACAAGACTGCAGTGTCATCTGCAAATGTAGCCAAGAAGGTGTTGGAAGTAGAAGGGACATCAGCGGTGTATAGGTTATAGAGGATGGGGCCTAGGACACTGCCCTGTGGAACTCCTGCATTTATGGGATAGTAGTTAGAGTATTCTAAGCCACAGCGGACTTGGAAGAAGCGGTTTGAAAGGTAGGACTGTAGGATTAGGAAAAGGGTCTGTGGTAAATGTCTTTTGAGCTTGTAGAGCAAACCTGCGTGCCAAACCCTGTCAAAAGCTTGAGCTATATCGAGAAAGGCAGCAGTGCAATACTTTTTGGTTTCAAGGGCTGAGGAGATGTGATCAACAACGCGAAGGCCTTGTTGAGCAGTGGAATGTCGTTGGCGGAAACCAAACTGGTGTGTGGGAAAAAGGTTTTTGGATTCAATATTTTTGAGAGGATAGGGAGTAGGCTAATTGGACGGTAAGATGAGGCGACATTGGGTGGTTTACCGGGTTTGGCGAATAGGACAATAATGGAATGTTTCCAGAGGAGAGGAAAGTGTGTCGTTCGGATAATGCAATTATATATGTAGGTTAGGAAGGTTATGGCTTTAGGAGGAAGTTGTTTGAGAATTTGAGGAGTTAGGAGATCATATCCAGGGGATTTTCTGTAAGGTAAGTTTTTCAGAAGGTATTTGACCTCAGAGGGATTAACAGCTTTTGGTGGAAGAGAGAGAGGAATAGGTGAAGTGAGGAAATCTTCCACAGTTTTGCTGTGAGTATGGCTTTGATGAGAAAGGTGAGGTGTGAAAGTATGGGTAAGATGCAGAGCAAATTCCTCCGACCTATCTCCATCCGAGGCCGCCCAGGACCCATCATCACGACGGAGTGGATGTGAAACAGGTTGATACTTTAGGATTTTTTTGGTTACATTCCACAAGGAGTTATCCCTGGTAGACAGAGAGGAGAGGTAGGAATTGAAAGAATCAGAACGGAAGGAGGCCAATCGCCGCTTTACCAATCGGCAGTACTGATTGTAAAATTTGTAAAATTTGTAATTAATTTTTTTTTTTTTGGGTGGGGGCACCAGAATTAACAAATTCTTTACCTTAAGCAAGACACGGATAAATATCATATATTTTCTTTCTATCCATATGTCGGTAGTAGTCTTATAAACACATGCATATATATGAATTTTCAAGTAGATATATATTGATTACCGATAAACACCGATAATTTCTTTTTCAAGTCACATCTTAGAAGTTATATAAGATATAAACTTATATTTTCCCCCTATAGTTGGGGGGGCACTTTAAAGATGGTAATAAATGAAGAAATCCTATCATATACCAGAAATAGAGAGTTGGGTGTAAACAAAATAATTGCTGTCAACTTATTAGTTTTTTTTTTGGAAACAACGAGCATTCGTTTCATCTTATATTCAGTGACCTGACAGGTTGTCCGGCGTGTGAATTGAATGATCAATCAGTTTTTTACAAGAAATTACAATAATTAATTGTTTTTACCGTACGAAACCATAAAACGTAAGCGCTAACTTTCCTGATTCACACCTCGTCGGAACCCGGCATAACGGTTAGCACCATATGGTATGAAATATTTTTAGTGGTGTAACTCCCGCAGTGCCGACTCACTTAGCAGCATGCACCAATGTGCCAACCATCTGTACATGCATGCATGGCCTCAGCGGGTGTCTTAGGCCATTGACATTCACTCAACTGACACTTAACTAATGGTTGATTAGCTACTAGTAGAACCACGGATCGTTAGTCTCAAAATTTAGTTACTTAAATTACTAAAAGACTAATATTAAAAATAAATATTGAAATCGGCTAGAACAATAACTGATTGCTATTGTTGACTGTCTTCATTTTTTGGGGGGAATATCCTTTGGTTATATTTAATGTGAGCTCTCAACCATGGGGAAAAAACCAGAAATTTAAATGTCAACAGCGTTTCAACTGGGACTTGAGACATCTCAAAAAAGCTACGTTAGCTCAGACGTTTTTCCGGTTTCATTTTTTTTTTTGCCGTATTATGTGTCAGTAAAATCAAAACAGCATATTTAGAGGTATCGCTGAATAAACTTGTAAAATTTCATATCGACTGGATGATTTTTACGCTCTTTTTCATAGAGCATACATACAGGTAAACAAAAATGCCCTGTTTGGAAGTACAGCCTCTCCCCTTGAGCTTGAAAATTGAACTAAAAAAATAATTTTATACCTTCTAGAAAGTGTGTTTGGGAGGTGAATTCACACAAGAAGCCGAGGGGTTCGGCATGAACGGTAATTAAACCTCTATCCATCATCGTTATACTGAAGCAACTCCTGTTTCAAAATTTCACGTGTACACTGTATAAAAGACATCGGGTATTATATAACAGTCAAATTGTTTTTCTCTCACTTTTAGTAAATGCGGAATATTGTTATTTATTAATTTAAAAATCGTAGGTTAGTTGTCAAATATAATTGATTAGATGATAGGAAAAAAACCTAGAAAATATTAATTTAATTTTAACGTACAACCTTGAAGTATAGATATTTTTTAAATAATCGTTACATGAAAATTGAATACAAGCTTTATTTCAGCGATTCTATGTCAAAATATATTTGACACGCATCCAAGCGGGTTTTTTTTTTACTCAAAATGAGTACATAAGGATTTTTTTCTCACATTATTGTTTTTTTAAGTGTTTATTCTTCAATTGATGCCTTATCATTGGGAAACCAGCTCTTGGAAAATTAACTTAGGGGTCACATCGTATCCCCGCTGTCTGCTTTTGTGACCGTACACAGAGTCTAAACAATAATTTGATCAATGAGAATTCGTATTCACATATACACAGGTGGTCTGAAAAGTTTCCAACCTCAACATGAAGATGATAATAAAATAAATAAAAGCTAGTGAAATAAAAGCTTTGTTAGGTTGGAAACTTAATTGGTGAGGCTTCGATTCCCAATCTTTGGTTGTTGATCGTTAGTGTTTATTTTTCAAGTATTAGTTAAAATGCATTTAATCAAACCAAGTATAATTTTTTTTTTTAATTCTGAGTCAAAGCTTTAATGTAATAGTGTACTTTAAAATCTGTACGAAAAAAAAAATTAAAAACCCTTATTTTTCAGCACTTCAAATAATTATCTTTCGTGATCCTCCAGAACTCAATGGAAGAAACCTCTGGGTAGGTGTCAAATATTTTGTGACCTCTTATCACCCCGACTAAGTTTCCTTGTGTGTCATTTTTCTACTATTTAACGTATGTCAAAAAGAGGGCTTGGACAATACAAGGTGCCTACTTAAGGAGCAGTATGCCACAAGCAACAGTGGCACCACAAGCGTTCAACGATCTCCCAGCGTTTCTTGTTTATTGTAAATGGAGATAATATGCTAAAATTATGCGAGGTGAGGCTGAGATCTGCAAACATGTGCCATTGTCGTGTGGTTCACCTATGCCCTATGCAACACCGAACCTTTACCTCCGCTCAATAAAGACTTCGGGCAAAGCAGTCGCGATGACCTAACAGAACATGGGTAAAGATAAGTCGTTACGTCTTGTTGTCCAGTGCAGTCTTTCTTGTCAGTGGCAGATATTTTTTTTCTCTTGCTCACTTGCAGGCTCAGTCGATGCTCGAGACTTTCGGAACATAATACTACTCGCCACTGGTCTCTCAGCTATATTTATCTTCTTTTATTCATAATACAATCGTATAATATTACATGTTCGAAGGGAGAGGCTTTACTTTCAAACAGGTACGGGGAACCGTATGTATTTTGTACTACAATTAACGATCTCACAACAACATTAACGACTGAAAACAGCTCACAATAATGGCATAGTTTACAGTAAAAGCTTTATTTTTACTGTCCTCAGCTCAAGGTTCTGTATAGAGTCTAAATAGGGCTGGTTGATTTTACCTGAAGTACAGCGTGAGGGTTAAATCATACGAGGGAGGTTTGTAGATTATTAGTTTCAGAAGCTATTCAGAACGCTGTAGGACTTGATACCTGGCGTGGGGTTAAGGCCTTCAGGTCCCACTAGGTCTTAGGTAGATACCTGAGCAAATGCTCGGGTCGGCATTGCCACATACGGCTACATGAGTTACCGTTGGGGAGCTTAGTGTCCAATGTTTGATTCTTTATTTTATGTCAAACCGACCGTTGTTGGGATAAATAGGTTGGACCCATAACTATACGATGGAAGTCGTGTAAACGATCGAAATTCTGGACGTATATCCCACGGCAGTATTCAATGACTTTTGTAATTAAAGTCCACTCCCGATGGATAGAAATATTATTAATCAGAATGCAATTTGATACACTAATCATTATTATAGGAAAATGTTAGTGTCAGCTGGTTTTGTATAAAAATACGAAACAAGCCATCTATAGTAACTTTAAACGTATCCATAGTAAATTATGTAATGCCTTCTCCATAATGAAACAGGACGAAACTCCATGGAGAACGATACTGGCCTATATCCAAGTTGCGATGAGCCTGGAGAAAGGGTAGGAGATGTTTGGCCTTTGGTCGGAAATGCCATGGAGATGCGTGGAGAAGAGCACGGTTTTTCTTACTTCACGATGCGCCGCTTCTCTCGAGTCAACCGATCCCTGAGTCTGTTTTCCTTCTGTATTTTTCCAGAGTCCGAAAGGAGAGGATGTACTTTCATTTAGTTAGGAGACAATCGTCTTTCATCTGTATGTATATTCTCTCGTAAAAATGATAACAATCTGTCACAAATTTTAAAGATATTTACCACCCACTGAATTATGCTGATTAGTTTTTAATTCCCGTTTCGCCCACGTTTAATATTTCACAAGCCTCAGCTCAAAAGTTATTTAAGATTTGATGTTCCGATTTTCCCTTCCCGTACTCAAGGAGACATTAAATATAGTAATGCAATAAGATTCTAAAGCACTAAAAAAAAATAGAGTTTACAGTACAAAATGGAAATCCTGTTTTTTCACAACCATTTAACAAGTATTTAACAGAATTAATTCTTAAAAATAATAACAAATTCACCAAGGTGTACTATCATCTGCCGACTGACGACTACATGATACTCTATTTAAAACGTAAAAAAAAACACTCAAAAGGTTTCTTGAAAATTGTAAGAGTTACAATAATCTAGTTAGTATCTAGTCTAGTAGGTCTCTGGGCTGTTTGTAAATACTGTACAAATGAGCGAGCGAATGAAAATTGTAAATATGGTATGAATGAGAACATTTATCACAATTACTTATTCGAACAAGGCAGATTGTAACTTTATCACTATAAAGATTTGTACGAAGAAGATACATAAAGATATTACTTTTATCCTTAAGGACTGGAAATTGATTCGTCTTGTTGATCGTTTTGGTTTTCCTACATACAAATAAATAAGTAAAAATTTTAGTTTTAAGTAGTAATTGTATTTTAGTTATAGTTTAAAGTCACCCAGGAATCTTGTTACTATATGAAATAAGCCGATGGACACAAAATAAAAATAAGTATCCAAGACATATTCATGTCAAGTCCAATATCTTTCAAAATGGTTTCATCGCCTCCAATGTAATTTTTTGTTTTAGGTATTAGCAAATATAAAATTTAGTTCATAATCCTATATTTTTATTGTTATAATTCTATATTGTTAGGACCGGTTGTGGAATGATAAAGATTTAAATAACCTTTAATTTAAATACATGTGTCCATTATTCTGAATCAAAATGTTAAGCTAGTGTTGGGATATCTCCGCCGACTCTGTTCTACGACAATCAAAAAATGGCAACTAAAGATCCTTAGAGCTCTCGAAACGATATTGTCGATAGTTCATAATCATGGAATACAGAATAGGTACGTTAAAGGGTGTTCCAGAATTAACGCAAGATTTGATTTAAATAGAAAATACAGTTTTTAGTATTTTTGTTGTTATTTTTTTATTGAATTATAAAGTAAATAGGATAGGGTTATTTATGGAATAACACATCGGGCAAATGGCCTCCGCGACTTTGCTGGCACATACGCACTCTTTTTTCGAAATTTCCCATGACCATTTGGCATAAATGTGGTTGAATATCGTTGATGCATTATTGAATTTCCTCTTTTAATGTACAGGTGGATGTGGGCTTGTTGACATACACCTTTGACTTCAAATAACCCCTTAAAAAGAAATTTTAAGGTGTTAAATCACACGATCTAGGGGGTCAATTCTGATCACCGAAACGAGAGAGTACACGACCTGGAAATGTCTCATGTAGTATTTGAATTGTTTCATGGGATGTATGGCATGTGGCACCATCTAGTTGAAACCACATATTGGCCACATCAATATCATCAAATTTCAGCACAAAGAACTGTGTTTACGACGCCGAATTGATGTCCCTGGATTTTCAACAACATTCTCACGCACTGCTTCGATATTGACATTTGAACGGCTTGTTTTTGGACGACCAGTGCGTATAGTGTCTCCAAATGATCCAGTCTCCCTAAATTTTTCAATTACTCTCTTCACAGTTGATGAAGTAAAAACACTATTCCGACCATATTTTATATGAAATTTTTGAACTGTGGCCGCTAAACTTTCATTATTTTTGAGATAATGTTCAACAATAAAGACACGTTGTTCTATCGTGTAACGCTCGATTTTTACTAACCCTAAACTGTGAGCTGTCATATTGTTGTTTTTTTTTGGATTTGCCAGGCACTTTACTGCACAAATGGCGGCAAATTCAAATCTTGCGTCAATTCTGGGACACCCTTTATTTATGTAATAGATCCGATTCAAATTTGGTACGCCTCATTTTTCATTTGACATTTAAAGGAATCGTATTGAAATTAAACTGCCTTTTAAGAGTGTTTACGAAGGTATGACTTATGAGAGGCCCTTTCGTGATTTTGAAACGTCAATATTATGCGCATAAAGCATAAACTAGGCTATATATTATAACTATAAACAATTTAGGCGATTTCGGAACCGCCTACGTTTCGAAGTCACGATTAGTCTTTAGCAGCGCTAACAAGTCATAAAACGTGTTACAGTCAGTAAAACTCTCGGCTTCGTTTTTTGTTGTTTTTTCTCCCCCACCCCTTTAGCCCAACTGCTTACGTCTTATAAATATTCATAGAATTAATAATAGACTGCGCTATTCAGTCAAGTGAAAGTCCTTTCTTATATACGGCTTGTGATCTCTGAGATAAGGCCGGAGTGGAAGGGGGGGGGCTGCAGTGAGTGTTATTTCAGAGGACTGACGCCAACAAACACCAGACGAAAATATCAATTTGTGTTTTCTTCATGAAAAGAGAAGTAACGCTGACTACGACTCGACGTGCGTTCTCGAAACCTATGGACGATTGAAGAATCTATTCTAACCTAATAGTCAACTAATGGTTTCATAATACTTAATTAAATAAATTAATTAATTAAAGCTTGGATAATGCAATACAATTACAGCGGTGGTCGAATGGTTGTAAAGGTATTTTCCACACTTCTTTTTATTTATTTATGGACGTTTCCCATTTGTTTGAGGATAAAGGCGACAAAATTTAAGATATTGCAAAGAATAACGTTTTGGGATTTTGAAAGGCGACACCATGTTGTTTAAAAAAACAATAATACTGATTCGCGCTTTCACGATCATTTGATGACTTTTTATAGAAACTATGGCTAAGTATTGTAATCATATATCGATACTGTTTCTGTATTTAGAAAAATACATTTATAATTGATGTGATGAAAAATTCAATTGAATAAAGACATCGCCCACCAAGAATATATATATTTGGACTGGGATAGCAGCAAATGTAAAGAGAATATTGAATATTTATTTGAGCAAACAAATGATGATATCAATGGACGTAAATCGCAAGTTAAAGGATCAAAAGATTCTGTTGTGGCTTTGTTTGATGATGGTAAGCTTTTTTGTATATAAACCTATTATTATATTTATCATGAAATAAAATGACATACTTAACAGCTTCATCATACTTAGTCGAGGGTTTATCATACATAGTTTAAGTTTAGTTTGATTTAAAAACAAAAATGAAAACAATATTTTATATATTTTCTGCCCTATTACATGAAATTATAGGTCTCGTAGTAATTACTTAATTATATATTTTAGGTAGACTGTACAATTGCAGGGCTTGAGAGTTCATATTAATCAGGAATTGTATTCAATTAAGTTACTAATGTTTTAAGTAATATTTTATTGATGGTCATAAATGCTAATTAAATTATTACTTTATTGGTGACAGTAAAAATTCACAATATGAATTCATTAAGTTAATACTTGTAAAACTCCTCTCCTTGCTCTTGAACATAGTTGTGCAATGCCTAATGGTAATGGTGTCCAAGTAAAAATTTATTTTATTCTTGGCTAAGCCTTAAGATCAATAATATTCAGGATTTAAGAAATGTATGCTTAACATTTAATATGATGATTTATAAACTTTTTTTCAGGTGAGAATGATTATAATTTGAAGAAATACAAAGAGGCTACTATAGGAATACTATTCCCTGGTTCTTGTTGAGACTTCTTACTAATATTGGGCCTATATAAACATGTGGTAACTTCAATGAGCCAACAGCATAATTAAAAATAAAATCCTGAATGAATAAAATTCGCGAACTATTGTACGTACGAAGATAATTAAAAATATAGGAATTCTTACCTGGGGAAATGAGCGTGAACGGTTTCATGAATACAATTAAATCATGAACTGTTAGATTGGAGGAATATAAGGGAACAGAATCTAAATTTAAAGATCTGGAGAGTTGGTGAGCGAGAAATATTTGAAGGAATTGAGTTGCAAAAGTTTGTGGCGCGTATAAGAAAAGAACGGTCCAACGAAGCAGATTTGTGAGAATGGAAATACAGATCGGGTGGGTAGATCTATTATAACGATATTTGAATTGGAGTTTGTAAATGTAAGGAAGCTTATTAGTCGTAGTGCTGGGGCAGAGTGGGTCAAGGAAGTATTGGTACTACCATTACAACTCCGGAGTGCTTCACAGTCCAACATTTCGGTTCCCGAGTAAAAAACAATTCATCAGAAACTTTACCCGAGCTGGGGACGGTTGTACGGGAATGGTAAGATAAAATATAGGATTCTGCAAGCGGGTGGAAATGGGACACCGTGGAAAGGAACATCTGTTATCTGAACCCTATTTTCTTCATTACCAATGTCTCTCATGACATTTGGTTCCGTTTCACATCGCCGGAGGATTGCAGGTAATTGTACATTGTGTTTGAGGACGTTCTGGGCACAGCCATCTTTTCTTCTCTTCGCTCCCTCGTTAGAGGTTCTACGGCCCGTACGCCTCAGACAACAATGGCGTATGAAAAAGTTGATTTGGTATTGGGCAACGGCTTTCTAGATGATTAGGCCCGTCGTGGCATTTGAGATGTAGGTTTTACCACTTTCCATAAGGAGTAAATTACACGTTTGAAACAGACGCGCGCAACAAGGCCAACGTTTGGCATTAAATTCCTTAAGTAAGAATATGCAAGGCATAGCGGACTCTATTTGTTAATGCGAACACGTTGATATTACATAATTAATAGTAATAGAATTAAATTGAAAAAAAAATCTTTATTTTCGTATCTATTTACCAACATAAAATTAAAATAACATAATAATTCCAGCAATATAGATTTTACAACTTACAACGGTTACTATTGTTCTATTCTTAAATTGTAAACAGAACATTATAATTAAAAAAGAAAGAAGAAAAAATATAACGCATAAGACAATTATAAATAAAAATAAACTTATGATAGTAATTACAAAAGTATTAAATCCTTCAGTATTTTATGCTTGTGCTTTCTACAACACAAACTCTCTTGAGAGTAGTTTACTATTGCACCTAAGTGTTCATTAAGACTTTTATGACTAGACTCTTAAATTTCCAATAAAGAATTCCATGCATGTGTATTATTGGAGTTCTTTTGGAAATCAAATGCGTTTATTTTGTACAATTTATGTTTTGTTTTATAATGAGCACAATGTACTTGACTAGATTGGGCAAGAACAATGTAGAATAGATCTTATGAACAAATAATAAACTAATAGTGATTCGACCTTTCTAATTGAAGGGTTTTTCTTGTAAATTTGTCTATCAGAACTACAAACTAAGTATTTCGAACATTATTTGAACCTTGTGGAAGAATAATTAGCGTATTAAATGTGTGGTGGGTGTAACAATTATTTTACAGCTTTTCTCGTGTCTCGGCTCAAAAGGTTAAGAGTTTTTTCCGCATGCTTTAGGAAGCGGAGGTGATGACTAAAATTGTAAGGCATTCCAAAATATAAAGGTTTGGGAGCCAACGATAAAAAAATTCACATTTAATCTGTTATCTTCTGAATAGGCGATTTTCAGTGACGTGAGATGATTTTCAAACGAATAAAAACTCAGGCAGATGCTATTTCGTTAAAATAATTTTGTTTGTAAACTTTTTTTTATTACTAGCCTACTAAACGCCCGACACTTGAACATATAATTTGTGAGGGCGTCAAGATATTTAATTTGGTACGGTACTCAATATGAAAGGAAAATATTTATTTTTAGTATCAAGTGATGGGTTAATAATTTACTCTTCATTTTTTTCTTCTTTTTAGCTAAGGGCATCGTACTTTACTGTTTGAAGTTGTATGTTTTAATGGCTCGAATTACGTATGGTTCTTGAGAGGTATCCATTCAATACCTTAATTACAATTATAGGATGTTTTTATAATACTAATATTAATTAATGAATCTCACTGGCGTTTTATGGAAATGGATTTATATTTTTTCATTCATAACCAATATGACCTCTACGTGAAATTCCACGTCTCTAATTTGAACAGGGTACTCACAAACACATATGGCTACATTTGTAGAGACATAAGGGTTTCAGAATTGAAAAAAAAAAAAAAATCGACAAAATACTAAAATGGTGGCTTCTGATCCATGGATTTGACTACTTTAAAATTCTAATTTTATAATGAAATCATCTATTCCATTTGTTATCATAATCAGCACAAGCAAATTATATTGACCTGGCAGTGATGTGAACCCTGGAACTCCTGATCTCCGGCATGAAGTTGGATCATCCCCGCAAACCCCTAAAGCTAATCTAACCTGTTCTTGTACAAGTTATGAAAAATCGTATTCTTTAAGAAGGGTTTATGATGGAATATATTTTAAGTAACCTAACTTTGTTGGTATTAAATCGATTTATTTTTTATTTAATAGTTTAAGTACTTCTTACAAAAAAAATATGATGAGTTTGAAAATTCACTGATAAGAAGGCCAGATCATGACAGGCGGGTTAAGAAATACCCGATTAACCTTCCAGCCAGTGAGCGACTACCGTCCACTTCCATAATTCTTCGGAGGAGAAACTGTCGTCACACTGAAAGGTTTCCGACGTTTATAGCGGCGAGTAGTCGTCTGTGCCCATGTAAGGTGGGCAAGATGGGACCCTTGGCTGAGAACCCATGTTCCGCAGCGTAATTCACGTCTTGCAAGCTTCTTCTGCACTACACCCAGCCCGGGGGGGGGGGGGGGGGGTCACAGTTCCTAATAACAGTGATCACCTTTCTGCTATTCATATGTGCCATCTGTGATTCTATGATGCTATTCTTCCTATTAAGTGCCGTATGGATGTTCGCCCGTAAAAACGATTCAATCGATTTTAAAATGTTTGTATACCACACATCTCATACTATGCTCATTAGTTCTTTGTTAATAGAACTGAGAAAACTTAAGAACTACTTTTATTATTTTCCAAGGTATTGTTGATTAAAAAGAGACATTTACATGTGTGTATTTCCACTATGGGTTGTTCATCAAGCTAGATCAAGATAAATCTCTCCAAAATATTCTTTTATTGAGAACATATCATTTAACAGACAACATTTCACCTGTTCAGGCATCATCATGGACTACAATTATGAAACAAGATAAATATAATTAGATTAAAGAAGCACGATACAGAGAAAACATTTAAACGACTTTATACTAAAATTGTTTAAAATGTATTAAATAAAAATATTGGAAAAATAAATACACAATAAAAATGTTATAACAACAAACCTGAGATAGCTATTGTCTATAATGTCATGATACCTTTTTATGTATGTGCCGAACTGGATTGGTACCATTAATGCAAAGAATTTTAAAGGATATGATGGTAAATTTATTTTGAATATAAACAAGTAATAAATAAACAGGAACTAGTTTATGAACTTGATTATGCAAACTTACACATGTAATTTTGAAGAGATATGTAAGTTTTTCGATATTGTGCCAAAGGGGGTTACATGAACAGCTGGGGAAGGAAGATAACCTATAGTTATCTTAAAAAATGAGAAACATCTGGTAATGTTCAGATCTGGCAGTAAACCCCCCCCCCCCAGGGAAGGTGTGTGGTCAGCATCATTCTCCAACCACTATGATTTCTCTTTACGTATATAACATTTTCTGGACCGTTGGCAACTTAAAATAATAATAAATTTTGTATAGTATATGTTTAGTTAATTTCATGAGTCACCCCAACAACGTCCAAGAATATATCTTATCGATTGCCTACCAAGTAATACATTCCTAGAGCCTGTAGCTTGAAGCTTGAAGCTTGTAGAACGATAAAGTTGAGACGGTGCCCGTAGCTATATTGTTGCCCAATCCAGATTACTATCTTAAATATTTTATGTTCCCGGACCTCTTAGACCTGAGGAGCCGGCTTGGTTGTACGCTTGCCCGTTTTATCAACTGGCCGAAATTAATCACTTCCTGTTAACCGACCACTTCGATAGTCCGGTCGTCCTTATTATAATTATCCACTAAATCAGCTTCATCGTCTGGCTAATTTTTAAGGAAAAAAACAAACTTATAACAAATCCTATATTATAACAAATCTTATATTATGACAAATCAAGTTAAAACTACAAACTTTAAAAGCTAAAATTCCAGGAACGTGTGAGCCCCTGTAGGATTAGTAAATAAATTTAATTTTGGAACAATGAAAAAAAAAATTCATAACCTAAAATCTTAAATAGCTTATCAGTTACTATAATTTATCGTACACGTAGTCAACAGACTTGGAGGTTTCTTAGATTTTACCTTTTACATTTCAGATCAATTGATTAATTCTTACGACTGCTATGCTAGAACGTACGCACAAACAGAATACAGGCAAACAAAAGCCGATTACCCATTACTTGTTTGAAAGCAGAGTATTTTTCTGAGTTTGTCAGTAAATTAACAAAATCCTACGGAAAGAATTTACCAATAAATATTCCTTTGAATAATTTCTTATTGTTCAATTAAAAAAATAAGGCTAACCTAGGGTTAACGGGGTGGATAGATGGTTATTAACGAGTTAATTATAGCCTATGATACAATTTCGTTTGGTTGTAGGTTTTTTTTTTTCGTTTCGATTTTCCAAAATATAAATAGGTGGATATATTAGCTTGTTAGTTTTAACTATTAAGTGTATTTTATTTTTAGGTTCGAGGAGCTCTGACGTCTGTTAACTATTCTCTCTCTCTCTCTCTCTCTCTCTCTCTCTCTCTCTCTCTCTCTCTCTCTCTCTCTCTCTCTCTCTCTCTCTCTCTCTCTCTCTCTCTCTCTCTCTCTCGCCCCAATAAAAATTTGTGAAAAATCTACCTCCTGCAAGCTCAGAGACCGGCATTTTTCATATATTTATATGTTTACTGGTAATGTAATAAGTAATGAAAATCTTAATAAAATAAAATAATAATAATAGTAAATAAAATATAAAGGAGATAAGTTAACAAAATTAATTAAGTAGATATAAATTTAATTTGCTTAATATAATTCTAACAATATATGTTTTGTGCGTTTGTTACAATATATCTTTTGAAGGTATGCTTACTGTAATGGCCTATTTCTCTTATATTCATGGGTTTTCGCATATGGAAGTTAAAAAAGGACATGCTCTGTCTGGGTGTGTACAAACTGCTGGATTGTGGGTAATTGTAGATCTGTTAGCATGGTGGTTATCTTGGTATATCGAGGGTAGTTGTAAATTATGGGCATTCTGATGTTTTGTGGGACTTCCAATTGCCTGTAGTTCTAAGTACAAGTGTAACTCCAAACCTGTGGAGCATATGTCACTGCTTATCTAGTATTAATTTGTTTTCAGGCATCAGTTATGAGTTTTTTGGAAGTAGGGTAACATTTTACTGACGAGACTGCTTCTCGTTGTTCCATGTTATTGAATTGGTAAATTTAAGCTTGTGTAAAACCTTAACAACTTTAGTCGTTACTGAAACGGATCAGATAAGTTTCATTTCGCGGGAATCAGGAGTACTTGTACGAGCAGAATAATGTTCCCACAGAATAGTAGCGAAGGATCTCGGTTTTAAAGAGTAATTAAAGACGGGTAAATGTTCGGAGTAAACTGAAACTGCAAACGTTGTCAGAAACGCCTGATGCCAGTTAAAACTATTAAGTGGCCGACTCCATTATTTCGAGAGGGGAAAAAAAAAAAACTGGCAGTAGAATTTGATGTAACGAAGACGGTAGTCTTAAGGTTCCCCGGCAATTACTTTTTACGAGGCCATCATAGTTTTAATGGTTTATACACATCTATATAATGCCGCGTGGGATAGGGTGGCTCCTCTGCGGTCATTGACGGTTACCGTCTAGGGGTGTATTTCAATCAAAGTGTTTTACAGGCCTATAAAATTCATATAGGGGAATATGTTTGCCATTAGATCGTAGGGCATTTAAACAGAAAATTTTCCGAACACTTAATAACTCCTTCGCACTAACGGCACGATAGAATCCGTATGGCCTACTAAATTGATAGGTGTACATGAATTTAAGTATTTTTCCTGAAATAATCGGTATTTTTTTAATTATTCAGGGGTGGGGGGAAGTGGATAAACAGCTTACCTTTCAAAGGAATTATTTCCGGAAAAACTTTGGAGCTTATTATCAGTTATAGTATTAGTTTAACTATCATATTATTTCATTTTATTATTTTGTTTGTTTTAGGTAAGCGATCCGAGGCCTATGTTACGATCAGATCTTTCACATACTGCAAGTATATTGCTTTGGTTTTGAACACTATATAAGCTCCTGGTAATATTATTTTTCAGAGTATTGTATGTAGGTATTGATACATGTTAGAAAAAAAAGCTTGGACTCTCTCAAAGTAAATCATCCTCAGTCGACGTTTCGCTAATTCAGGACTACAATTAATAATATGATGAAGCAATAATAACTTAATACAAGAAATACAATAAAATAAGACTTAATTTAATTAGTAATAAGATTGGAAAACAATAAAAAGAGTATAACAACACACCTGTGAAACATATTATCTTTTCGATTTTCATTAATCCATTATTTCAATATATATATATCAAATCGGCTATCTTATTTTAAAAATAAATTATAATTTTAAGACCGTAAATCAATATTGCATGAAAAATTAACCTTGTTAAAACAAAAACTATTTTATTAATCTGAGGTAAAGAAAAACTTACTTGTATAATTCAAAAACCCAATTAGCGTAGCTTATAAGAAACAACCTTTAATGGTTTAGGTGAGGTTATATAATCTATGAAGAAATATTAACTCCAATCTAAGTTGGAAGACTTTTCATAAAAATCATGATATCAAAAATCAAAATCATCATGGAATTTCTTCAAATTTTCATTAAAAACAGCACATTCACAGATGCATTCAAACTTTACATACCAGATATCAAGTAAAAGCTTTGATTCTGTCCAAATCGTTAAAAATTTCAGCACAGAAAATGCTTAAGTTTTTTTATAACTGTTATAACAAACCTGGTAATATTTAATTAATAAATATATGTGTGTATCTATAAAGATAATTGGCCATATTTTTATTGATTCTATTAAACATCAAATATTTATTAGTAGTCAGCAAGTTTATAAAAGGTTATACACTTTATAGAAAAAGTTTCATGAAAACTTTTATTTTGAAGAGACAGCGAGAGACAGAGATTATAAAAGTTTCAGTAGAATTTCAGAAAAACGATATCTATTATAATAGTTTAAATTACACAGAGATTGAGACAAACTCAATAAAATGTTTTAAACAATTACGGGCGTTACTTGAGACTATTGTTCAAACAAGTATTCATTTTGAAAGTTAAATTACTTTACTGTTATATTAAAACTTATTCTCAGCACATTATGAATGAACGGATAAAAAAACAATTTTATCTATAGCTTTGAAATATAAACGGATTTGATCAAGTTTAATTAATTAATTTTCTTGGAAACAGAAAAATAAAAGTATAAGTTCAAATGAATTTTTCTCAAAACAAAAGTTGAAATTATAAAGCATCATTACAGTTAGAAAATTTTCGTAGATGTTATATTTATGCGATTTAGTAAAATCTCCAGCTGGTTAGGAATGCGTCAAAAATCTTTCGAGCATTACTTATGTTTTCGTGTTGTTGTTTTTTTTTTTTTTTAAAGAATTGTAACTGTTTAACGTTTAGCGCTCCCACGAGCTGATCGGTAATAGCTTCGAAAAAGAATACTAATCCTAATATCGGGCCCATGAATAATTCATGAGGGGGGGGGGGGGGTAGGACATTGGCCCGAACAAAAAATCATAAAAAAAAATTAATGAGCGAAATCCGTCGCGCAACCCTATCGTCAAATGTGCCTTTGGTAAATGATTTGTTTTAGGTTTTCGCTGGGGTTTCTCAAAACCGGAAACCCTTAGGTTTTGGACCCATGAGACCGTCTGACCGTTCTCGTCTGACAACCCTGTCTGTACTAAAAGACATGAAGTTTTCGGTGTGATGATCCAACATTGAAAGTATTGCTATCGCCAAAAGACTTGAGGAAATATTAGGACTGATGGAAGTAATATGTATACAAAAAACTATTCAAATCGTGTTCACACACCTCAGTTACACGAGGCCATTAATTGATTACTAGTAATTAAAATGAATTATGAATATTTGCCTGTCATGAATTCACTGCTACAACCTTATAAAGGATTGTCCTCCAATAGTTTTTAGGCATTACACTTTTTTTTCTTTTTTTTTTCTTGGAAGATGTTTTCTAGTTTGAGGTATACCCTTTATTCCCCCCCCCCTATGGGATGTATTTGTTGCTGTTTTTTGTTAGACGGAGTAAGATTTATTAATTTGCAACTTGTTATTCGCAGGGGTCATCCTCCCAGAATAAAGATTCTTTACTATAATCTATCATACTAAATACAATAACAGATAACTACTTCCAGATTTAGGACTTTGATAGACTATTACAAAAGTCATTGAAGTCACATTTACAGCTGACGATCGCACTTTTTTTCTCCGTCCGCCATGTCAAAGAGAAGCCGTCGGAAAAAAGTCCAGCCGTGCGGTGCATGTGAGCACGACTCTATATAGAAGCTTGTCGACCTAGAACGGAGAATTTTTCTGTTTCCGACAGAGTGGTTAAGGACTTGAAGGGAGGCGCAATTGCTTTGCTAAGAGGCGCACGTGTCCCTTGCTTGGATTGCAAACCTTTCTATGGTTACTGTGACATCGCTATATCTGCGGACGGTGGCATGATAACTTCAATGTCAACGTCTATTGTCTCCTTTCAAGGTTAATTCCGAGTCCGGAGAGAGTTAGTATACGTTTAAACCCACCCGTATTTCTTTCTGTCATATTCCACGATAGCAGTAGTGAAAATAGCACACAGTCGAACATTTCATGAAAAGGTACGGCTGATCGAAGTTACCGTAGTTGGTAGGTGATATGTTACCTCGGTACAACGATTCGACTCTTCTTTAATTAAGTAGCTGCTCATTTATCCTCACGAGGCTAAGCAAGCCCCGATCAGATGCATCCTACAAAGAAAAAATCCTTAGGGTGTGCTAGGATTTAAACCCTGGTCTCTGAAGCTAAAAGTCATGCTAACCACCAGTTACTGGACCAACCGATTTTCACTTAATCGTCAGAAAACAACAGAGTTTAGCTGGCTTATTAGTTCACACGTTCTGTTTTTCATGTACTTTCCGTTATTACTTCGTACCAAAAACAAACACGCAGTAAATCAGGTAGTCGCTAAGTACACATCCAATAATTAGTTCGATTATACCATTTTTGTAGTCAATATCGTAGACACAGACCGTAGACTGGCGAAAGACGATGACCCCTTTGAAAATATAGCCTCTTCTTTTCAACTCGTCACAACAATATACGATATTATGAGTAATTGTGTGTTGTAATCCTCTCATCGAGTTTGCAGGATGAATTGGCTATGAATCTGACCAAAACACACGATTTCAACGTAAAACAGCAATAATCTTATAGACTTTTTATAATTTTTTTTTGCAAAGAGGTTCAATAAACAGAGACATGAGTGAGTAAAACAGAATTGATGTAAATATTAAATAATTATACTGATACTTAATAAAATGTGGACGGAGCTGAATAATAGCAAAAATAATTATAGAATAAGTTGACCATGACATCTTTGTATGAAGAATTTTGAATTTGGTCGACATGGTTTCCTTTCATTTTTTAAGTTTTTGTACTATTGTATTAAAACTTTATTATTTCAGTATTCACTATTTTAAATAATTTTCGGTAGTTGTTTTTTTAGGTATGTTATTAAGTCTGTGCTTTTATAATTTTGTTTTATCTAATTTATCATTCCATGGTCACCGTCCTGCTGTCTTAAGCAACCAACGCCTTTCATGGTATCACGTGAGCGTCGAATCATGACAAACATGTGGATTTGGGAGGCCTCTGGGGTGTCTGTAAATATTGTGTGAATGATGAATTGTAAATATGGTATGAATGAGAGCAATTATCTAAATTACTTATTGCCTAATAAGGCAGATTGTAATTTTATCATAATAAAGAAGTTTGACTGATTCAAAAAAAAATAAAAAATATTATTGCTTTTGCGGTTTGTAGTTAGCGAGAATTATTATACGTTGTTCTATTATATTGTATGATTTGTTTCTTGTGATAGTGAACAGACAAAAGGTGTTTACTCGTACACAAGGTAAATAAATAGGTAAATACTGAATATAATGTACATAACCAATAAATGTAGACAAAACCTTAATTAATATATTATGATGTTATAATATAAAACTATTTATTAAACTCGATTGGTTTCTAGATGTTTGTATTTGGAGCTTAGAGGTTTTTCTAGCATGTGCTGAGT
The DNA here is from genome assembly GCA_930367205.1 of Acanthosoma haemorrhoidale. Lineage (NCBI taxonomy): Eukaryota > Metazoa > Arthropoda > Insecta > Hemiptera > Acanthosomatidae > Acanthosoma > Acanthosoma haemorrhoidale. The sequence continues at coordinate 79,329,262 of OV884009.1, read as the reverse complement.
CTTGATCGATACCCCTCGTTTTTCATTTGTTAAGATTGTAGATGATTTTTCTTTTGTTTCTTGATCTGGAAGAATTGTCTGATTTTGCACATGCTGACTTCTCCGCTTCGCGGACTTCAGCGGTTTGTGGTCTAGGCTCCCAGTTTTTCTCTTATTCTGATTTCTCGAGATTTCCCAGGACTTCTCCCATCTAGTGTTAACACATTTAGATGTTTATTTTCGCAATATTTTATTTATAATTATAAATTAATAATTACATCCATAGATAGGTTGATTTAGAAGACCAAGCGTCCGACTATTGCAGACTGTCACAGGAATACAGACTGCCAAGGCGAATAGGACCTGTATGTCAATAAGGTGCCGTTTGCAAGCCAACTCAGAATATCAATCTACAAACAAGGGATAGGATTCAAGATGAATTTATGGGAAGGGAAGAGACTGAATTTATATGCGCTCGCTGGATTAATCTGGCTCGCAAGTGCCACTCATATATATACGTTGTAAAAATAATAATGATCATTATTATGATCAAAGGAAGTAATGGGTCATCAAGAAACAATTGTCGGCTAGATTGGGTACTAGTTAATAGATTTTAATTCTTAGCTCATCTTCGATATAACACTGAAACATAACTTTGTCATGGGAATCCTTTTAAATTTGGTCTTATTTCATCATTCATTCAAATATTTCCCTATTTATTTACCATCACAAGCACTATAAGAGGAAATAAATAATAATATATAATATACAAAAAACACATGCTTGTTAATTACAAACAGATAAAATAATACAAAAATTAATAGATACACTCTGTACATCATTTATTGGTATGTAAGAACTCAAAATACACTAATATATATATATACATATATATCCACTTCAAAAAGATGATGTTGCTTCCATTTTAATTTTTAAAGTTTCATGTATTTAATTTTCGCTGAATTTGAAAATTTGTAGAAACAATAGGAAATTAAAAAAAAATGAAAATGGATGAAAAAGTGTCTCTCAAATTAATTAATCGATGTACACAATGTCATTTTTACATAATTTATTTTAACAATATCACTTCTAGCAGAGAGTGCACCCTTCCCTTGAAGGCCCCTCCACTTTGGAATTTTCGTTAGCTTTATGGTAAACACGTCCTGGATTCGAATCCCGGCAGTGAATTCATTGTTCACGACTAAGTATGTCCTGTCCTGAATTAAATCCCTTTTCAAAAGGATTGTTTACATCCTATCTGTGCAATAAAAGCCTTGAGGTTATCGATAGCATAAATAAAAAGGTGTACAAGATACTGCTTATTTTGTTTAATAATGAAAAATAAATTGTTTTGAATTGATTTGAGACTAGAACATTCGAAATACAATACAGTCTCGATTATCCGGGCTAATGACCGGGAGAGTATTCCCGGACAATAAAATGACACGGATAATCGAAAAACTTTCGTAAAAAGTGAGGGTATACCTTGATTTAAATAAACAAAAAAACGCCAATTTTCAACCCACATTTATTTATTTTTATAAATAAATTAGGTATGTACAAACATATAGAATAAAATAAATAGATACGCAACTTAATTAAAATATGCTAGGTTCTCTTCGTAACTATTTCGTGATCAGTGAATTGTTTCTACCCTTTATCATTTTTGTCACTTTCCATCCACTGCGCCATATTGTCTTTGTCTAGTTTATTGAAACGAGAAATTGTATCTGCTATCTCAAGACCAGTTTGAATGTTGTTTTGTTCATCATCAGGTTGTGGATTTTGCTCTCCAAATTTCTCATCGACTTTTCCCCATGCAAGTTGCAGTGTTCATGAATCTTTTGCTGCTTCACAAAGCGCTAAAATGGCATAGTTCATCGTCCACATTTTCAAGGAACCCTTCATGGATTTCGGTCAGTTTTTTTCAAGAAACAAACGAAAAAATAGTTTTCTGTGCCTTCTTTTTAAACTGGCTATCACACATTGATTCATTGGGCTGAATTGACGAAGGTGGTAGATAGCAGTCGAAAATTTGTACGCCGTTTGTTTTTAAAATGAATTCAGCTGGGTGATATAGCGTATAGTACAGTAAAAGAACAGCCTTACTTATAAGACTGTTTTCGCTTTAATGTGCGCGAGCATATTTCATAATAAAACTTCAATTCGTCCAAAGAAAAACCCGTTGGTCGAGTACACGGATAATCGAGGTTGTACCATATATACTCCTAATGTTAAAACGTTAGCCTTGATCCCTCCGAATTTATACTAACTCTTTCTGGCAAGCCCTTCAAAGACTTCGTTTCGTAAATTCTCTGCTTTTAACTTGTCTTACTTTAACTTGTTTAGAACCCGATGCCAAAATATCTCTTTTAGAACCGGCCAGACATAGTTTCTTTCTTTTTGTAAACATCAACGGGTTGTCGTTTACATCTCTTTGGGAACTACTTCATTTGGAGGGTCCCAAAACGTACTAAGCAAGTTAAAGATTACACCAGGACTTTCCATGACCTGATATGACAACCCTGCCTCAGGTTGAACTAAACCAGTCCCCCAAAATTATAAAAAAAACAGTCAGTCAACTTCCTCTACCATCTCACTAGGACCTGATGCAGACGTGCATATTATGTCGAAACGTAAGTTTGAGCGTACTATAGTTATCGTTCCAGCCGCTTTATCTCAATAATGGTCGGCAATGCATAAAGCGTTGTTGATCACATATCCTCAGCCCTTGAAACTAAACAATATTGCACTGCTGCCTTTCTGGACATAGCTCAAGCTTTTGACAGGGTCTGGCACGCAGGTTTGCTTCACAAGCTCAAAGGATATTTACCGCAGACCCTATTCCTAATCCTACAGTCCTACCTTTCAAACCGCTTCTTCCAAGTCCGCTGTGGTTTAGAATATTCTAACTACTATCCCATTAAAGCAGGAGTTCCACAGGGCAGCGTCCTGGGTCCCGTCCCATCCTTTATAATCTATACACAGCTAATGTCCCCTCTACCACCAATACCTTTTTGGCAACATTTGCAGATGACACTGCAGTCCTGTCAACCCACCCAGACCCTTATATAGCCTCCCAAAACCTTCAAAAACACCTTGATGAGATCGAGTATTGGTGCAACCAATGGCGTATCAAAGTCAATGAAGGAAAATGTTCCCACTTAACCTTTACCCTCTGCCGCAAGTCCTGTCCGCCAGTCTTTTTAAATTCAATTCCTCTCCCTGTGTCTGCGACAGTACGGTATTTAGGCTTCCATCTCGATAAAAGACTGACATGGAACCCACACACGAGGCTAAAAAGGCAAGAACTAAACAGACGCTTTAGACAACTGTACAGACTACTTCGAAGGACATCCCATCTCTCAATAGAAAATAAACTACTTATTTACAAAGTTATACTTCAGCCAATCTGGACATATGGATTAGAGCTATGGGGGACAGCAAAAAATTCAAACATCAAGCGCATCCAATCCTTTCAATCAAAAGTCCTGAGAACAATAGTAAATGCCCCTTATTACGTCAGCAACAAAACCCTTCACAATGATCTGAATATACCATACATTCCTGAACTCATCCTTTCCAAGTTTCTAAAATTTTATAGTAACCTATCCAACCACCCTGATTCCCTAGCACAGTCATTGCACTGCACCACTCATCCCTATAATCCTCCTCGGAGACTAAAACGGCAGTTACCTCGTGACCTTCTATATAAGTGATAGTGGGAGTCCTGGCAATGGCAAGTTTCTCTAATCAAGTCCTGAGCGTCTGTGGCTCTCGCGTTCTTGGTCAGCCTCCGCTGGCTCTTATCCAGTGACACGGCTGACGTAGGAGCGTGGGGGACTTCCCAAGACTCCGCTTCCTCCTTCGCACGCGAGGTAAGTGACAACCATGTGGACTTGGGGGGCCTCTGGGCTGTTTGTATATATAGTATGAATGAGCGAGTGAATGAAAATTGTAAATTGGTATGAACGAGGTCATATAGCACAATTACTTATAGCCCAATCAGGCATATTGTAATTTTATCATAATAAACTTAAAAAATGAAAAAATAAAAATTTTATGGTTCTATAACATTTGTATCCAGAGATTTGAGAGAGTATGCCGTTGGAAAAGATCGGACATGAGCAGATTAGCGGAGAGAGGTGAGGGATACTTGCCACTACTTACGGACTATAATTGAGGATACGGAGCGGGCAGCAGGAGGCCTCGAATAACAGTTCGTTCATGGTTCACTGACTTCTCAAAAACTATGCCGTATTTGCGGTTGTTACTGGCCCAACTACTCCAATAATCACCAAACAAGAACCACAAATAAAAAAATCTACCACTGTCTAAAATTGTTTAGTTTCAATTTTTCCGTGGATTTAAAATGTTTCACGTTTAAACAAGCCTGAAACATTACCATATCACGGTAATACAAGTCGATGCAACGCACAATTATGGCTTTCATTACGGCTGAAAAACTGAAATAGACTATACCTTTAAACTTTCAGGTCGATCAATCATTCAAGTTTAAAAATAACCTTTAATTATTTCTGAAATGACAATTGTAGGACAGACTGACAAAAGACTATCACCCCGTAGCCTAGGGGTTAGCAAGTTGATCCCCGGTTCCCCCAAGTATTTTCCTCGGGGGTTGGGTCAGGTCGGGGCTAGTTCAGCCTCGTGAGTATAAATGAGGAGCTATATATAAGTGCCCCTTTTATTATTCAATATGAAGTAGTGAATCTGGCCAAGAAAACCGAATTTAAGGTTGAGAAGTACAGCCCAGTTGTAACCACACAAGCACCTCAGCGCTGTCTAGCAGCTACGGTAGCAATTATCTCTGCATCATGTGTTGTGCCATGGATTTTCTTAACCGCAGAAATTACAAACAGACGAAATCTACTAAACTCCCAACTTATGTTACATGCTATTAATCAGGGGTTTGTGATGTTTATTTTGATACCCGACTAAATATAATGGTAACATGTATTTTATGTTACATAAGAAATCAAAAAATATATCGAAATATGCTGATTATATTTCGATTTGTTCTATACTATACCTTTAAACTACCTGATCCCTTAATCAATTAAATTTAAATAGACTTCAATAATTTCAACGACCCCTATTGTAAGATGAAACAGACAGACAAAAGACCTGAATGAGAATAGAGCTCACGGTGACCCCCCCCCCTCCCCCCGTGTTACATACTTTTTCCCTTGAAAATCTTCGGGCTCCGCAACTATTTGGTATGGGTAAAGCGGTTAGTCTGTACGCTGAGCAGGGTGTGCCAGGATTCTAAGAATGCAGACTTAATTGCAACATACTCGGCCGGCATCGGCGCGTGCATCCACGGCTACCGTTCCACCCTGACCGCACCGCCATTCAAGTACTTCCATCCTTGCTCTACATAACCAAATACTAATTCCAATTACATATAATGTGACCGTATTCTAGGACAACTAGTGATGTTGATGAAGTCCCAACAGCAAACAGTGGGTCCATATTTAGCCGTGAATTTAAATTTGAGTGGATAAATGTTTGGAGATATCGGTTTAGGATTATCAATATTCAGCATCCTATCTGCATCAGGTCGATGAAATGTACTGGAGATACGATTTGAGAGGTTTCAGACTCCTTTCTACTCCATCTTTCATGGCTCATAATCTCCTTACAGTCCATTTCATAAAGGAACCAAAGTAGATAGATACACATGTTGCTTCGGAACCTGTCCATAAATAAATTCAATGCCTGAGCCCACAGCATAACGAATACTTCCTGAATATAGTAATACTAATAACGAATCTAAATTCGCCGCGAACAATGAACTGTCAGTTTAAATTCCATTACACTCAATGCAATGTATATTGAACGTATTCAAGTGGCAACTGCTACTAGATACGATGGAGAAGTGGCAACAGGAAGCCTTTATCCACCCTGAATCACTGGAACAGATCGACAGCTTGGATTCGAAAGGTAAGCAGGCGAACGACATTCCGGCGAAGCATTGGCAATCCCGTATGTGGTGGTCAGTTGTAGCCGCGGTCGGGAGCCGCTGGTCTTCCAATGACCCATTCTTTGCTCTGATTGAAAACGGTCCTGTGGTCTCCCGGCTTGGGGGAGTCAGCTATTGTCACCTTCTCGGAACTATCTCTTCCGATACGCCCACCTTGCAACTAGCGCAGTTGTTTCAAGGAGCGATCTAAAAGCACAGGTTTTTCAGAAACGTTTACATCGTAGAAAGCTTCCGTATCAGCAGATCCAACGATATGCGATTATATCAAAATTATTTTTTGTAGGGTAGAGGCTATACTTTAATTTGGTACATGGACATCAACTATCGCATGTTCATCAACATGTCTGTCTATATGCATTTATATTAATATATCATACAATAGCGATAGTCAAAAATATTCAATTGGTTTAAAATTCCAATGATTTATTCCCACAACACCTGGAAATATACTGTACAGTTTTAGGTTAAGCTAAAGTTATGAGAATTATGGAAAAACGATCGAGATGAAAACCTGTTTTTCTAACTTAAAAGATTTTTCAAGTTCCAATTCAAAAACTATTAAATATATCTGTTTTTTCCCTTGAATTTTCTTACTAAGAACAGATTAATAAAGACGATAACGTAAAAATTTCAAAGATAGTCTAAAAAATGAACTTTAGAGAATCAATAATATAAATTGCGTATTTACTAGGTTTCAGGCTGGTTGCAATCCTTGGATCAACTAGCTATGTTAAACCATTTCGATCACAGAAAATTGCTTTTTTAACGGTTAAAAGAAACATGAATGGCTAATATATTACCTGAAATCCACACGAACGATATTAAATACTTGATTTATATTATAGCTCCCAAACCTTTATATTTGGAAATATTGTTGAATTTGGCTATTTTCATCATACTTATTAATAGAATGTGATTTGACATGCATGTATGTCTGCTTTAAGTTTTTATGTAAGATTTTTCGGGGATGTACAGTATCGTGGACGCTACCAGTCTCCAAGGTGAAGTTATAGCATCCACAAAGTTATCATCTCACATAAGGATGTAAACATACATGTTATATCGAAACGTCGTCCATCTATAGATGTGATAAGAAACCTAACATATTTTTTTTCATTAAGGTAAAGCTAATTCCTACAAAACACCCATTCGAATCCTTCAATTTTATTCAATTCGAAAAATAATACGTGATAAGGTGCAGGAGGCACAAGAACTCATTAAGGAGGTTAGAGCACCGTGAAGTGAGTGCGGTTCGAGTTGAGTTGCAGCAGTGGAAAGTAGTTTGGCCTCGGTGCATTGACTGTGCAGGCTGAGCAGATGAGCCCGATGGAGTCTTTGTGGTCAGGAGCCGATTCTCAAAAGCAAGCTCTTCTTTTTTTCCCGACCTATTCAGTCACACAATGACTTCAAGCCCCTTACTTTTTTTTTTTCTCCCTGCCCTCTTTATGACTTTTGACGTGTAAAAAGTGTCATCGCTTTCTGAATCCTTTCGTGACAATCTATTTCCAAGTGTCTCCCCTCTCTTTTATTAGCATCTCCCGTGATCTTCACGCCTCTCCCTACAACAATTATGGGATAATGCTATTCAAACAGAATCTCCTTTTCTTTGTTTTCTTACGCCTTATGCAGATCACTCAAAGTTAGCAATGATAACAAGAATTTTAAAAGGCATTTCTATTACATGTCAATTATTTCCAACTGACTTGAGTTTAATGGTTTATAAAATCCTCAATTTTTTTTCAGCTGTTTTCTGTTCCTCCTGTTTCTATACCTCTAATTTTCCATTGAAAATGAAGGACCGGCTTCAGCCTATGGTCCATGTATAATGCTCTATAAATCGGTGGTGCTCCAGAAGTGTGATTAGTCCAGTTCTTGAGACTTCGTTGGTGTATGCTGTAAACATAACGCCGAAATGGATTGTTTGATGGCAGTGAAATCATCCCTCATTATTATATGAACTAAGGAAATCACGCGCTCGCGGGGGCAGTAAGACAAAGTAGGTTTGTCATTAACTTAATCGTGACGAATACTCATCCCAAAATTTATGTCCGATATTTTTTATCATGCATTAGAACCTATTCCGGTTTCGCCCTCCTCCCCCCCCCCACATTCCTTATAGCAGATTGAGAAATTAGAAGAATGAAAAAAACACTATTCAAAGGAAATGAACAAAATATATAATTCTTTTTTTTGTTAATATGTTGGATATTCAATTTCTTTTTCTTTTTCTTTATTTTTAATGATAGGAATTATGTGCTTTTGACCATTGTTGATTTTTATAATAATTATCAATGTTTAGGATGAAATAGACTCGCTAGCTATACATGCCTTTGGCAGCTTTGCTGATTACACAGCTGTCCTTTCATCCCATAATGACCCCGACAAAACATCCCATAACCAGCAAATTCATCACACCAAAATTGGCATTTGTGCAGCCGATGGATGATAAAAATCAACGAAGGAAAACGTACGAACATTATGTACTTTTACCCTATGATACTATTCCTGCCACCAGTCCTCTTCAACGATATTCTTCTTCCCACATCAGACACAGTGCCACACCTTACATCTTGACAGATGATTAACCTTGAGCACTCATACAAGCCTTAAAAGTTAGGAACTCAACACAAGATTTAGGTAACTACATTGCCTGTTCAACAAGGAATCCCACCTCAGACTAGAAAACAAAATACTCATATAATACATATATTTATATTATAATGTTATACTAAAACCAGTCTGGACTTAAGCACTTGAACTACCCACAGTTCAAATCCAGATCAGCAAAGCTTAAAACATTAAGTGCATCCAATCCTTTCAATCAAAAGTCTTAAAATCATCAGTTAATGCACTTTTTTATGTGACGAATAAAATGCTCCACAATGACCTTAAAATTCCCCCTACTCAAGATCACATTTCCTCAAAATTCTAAAACTTCCATCAGAAGTTATCTGACCATCCAAATCCTCTAGTAAGATTACTTTCGAGTATCACCTATTCGTACAATCCCCTCGGAGATTTAAGAGGAGTGACCCCGTGATCTTTTGTAAATATTTAGTCTCTGGGAGTTCTCTCACTGTTCAGTTTTCTCCCCTTATGTCCTAAATGAATGTAAATTTGTAAGTAAGATATGAATGCGATCTTTCACCACAATAATCTATTGCCTTTCTACGGCAGATTGTAATTTTCTTCAAATAAAGATTTAAAAATATTTATATATACATGCCAATTTGCTTTCTTTAAACATCATGTATATATTGCTTATTCTATAATCTAGTTCATAATTTACATTAAAAAAACCTATTTTTCCCAATGGAAACCATTGCAATTATTTTGATAACTTATATTCTTCTTATCATATTGATAGTTGCATAAGTCATACACCACGATCCATGCTAACCTCTTCTATCTCACGAATTTACAGCTTATGTAAAATGACTAGAACAATATTAGATAAATCAGAGCTAGTTATATAGCATATAATTTTGTTGCCCATTTCGTAATGTGGTCAAACCTGGTGTCGCATTAATATTTGTGGTTTTTGAGAAATCATTTGCAACGGCCGTTTGTACCTTTGCAGTTAACTAAGTTGTCACGTTAACGCTTAGCGAAAAATTTAAACCTTGAATACATGAAAGAGTATATCCTAAAGGTCCAACTGTTTAGTTGCGATTCTGCGAATATTATTCGAGACAAATAATAATAATTGAATTATTATTGCGTTAGTTCACATTTAGTCATGAACTTCTGTGCAGCCTACTATACAAGATGTACTCTTAAGTTGGACTGGTTATCACAATTCGCCTATGAGAGTATTGTTCCTGCCAACGCATACGAATAACTACGAACAGGCCCGGTCGAGCAATGGCGATTTTCTTACTTTGTTAAAATAATCGTAGTGTTAATATTTTAAACATGTAATCTCTACTGTCCCCTGTACTAGTAACAGGATGATCACAGATTTGACAGAAATCCCACCATTTGTAGATCAGTCCTTAAAGTCGACTGAAGGGGAAATTTTCCCTATTTGGGGATCGTGGTCCATCGTACAGTGGGCACAAATGGCGAAAAACTGGACATAATACTAATTTTTTTAATTTCTTCTCTAAACTGAAACTAGCAATACCTACCATTAGCTCCCCACAATTTAATGTCCGCAAAAATCGAGTTTGAAAACACTGTGTGTTGTCTCGAGTGAATTCATTGCCACTGAGTACTGGCCCGGCTTAATAATTGTAAAGTAACATTTAATTATAAATTATTTATTTGTCTATAATCGCTCCCCTAACAGAAAATACTAATAGGGTATTATTACCCCCCTTCGTCGTGAAAAATTCTCAGCCGGTGATGTTTGGAATTCATCACTTGTGCCACCTTCCATCCTTCCACTTGTGATTTCACATTATACGTGGAACATAAAGAATACAAATATATGGTATATGCCTGTGTCATTGTCAGAAGGCACATCGGACATGCGGTGAGGAACAATTGATTCATTGTGCTATTTCCTGTCGTGAATAAAAATAACTTCCCATAAACTGCTACGCTGTGCAGATTAAAACTAGTTTCAAGTGTTAACTTAGTTGTTTGAAAGTGTTTTTGTATTTATATTTTAAAAAGCCAAAATTTGAATTGCGTATTACTAATCAGGAAGTTAAGTTATTTAATTTGACACCCTACTCAATATGATGAAACAATATTTATTATTTTATTAGCAAGTGAGTGAGTAAGTAAGCGGAACAGGCCAACTTTTATTATTTTTATTTTCATTTTTTCATCAGCATATTTCCAGATTTTCCAAACAGACAAGAACAAGTATATCTTCGATTCTGGCTCAGCTTAAATCCATTTTAAAATTGCAGTTGCCCTATGAATTCAATTTTTAAAAAATGCACTTGCAGCCGACGTTACTGACTGAGAAGGGTCAGTGATCCTATACTTACGCAACCAGGACCCAATCTCCTCCACCTGCCGGAGCACCTCTCCACTCACTAATAAACCGAAGAACTTCATGATAATAATGGGACCGATTTTTTATTCACGGGATGCCTTATAACGGTTCACGTCAAACTAACAATGCACACTGGCTCGAGATTATATCATAAAAAATAAAATAGATATTACAAATATTTACGCTGATTGATATATGTATACATATGCTAAGGTCACAGAAAAATCGAAAAATACTCGCGGGGCTCACCTTTAACTTCTTAAAATCTTAATTTGACAGTTTAATATCAAATATTTTAAGCTGTGAATCAAAATAGCTGGTACATTAGAAAACAACCAGACTGGCTTGTTTGGCATTCATTTGTTTTGTCATACATCCCGTTATTGCCACTTAACCTATACGCACTAAGTTTGTGTAATATCACTAACAAATTTCAATTAATCGAATACATTTTACGACTTTTATTGAATTGCATCCGTTCAGACATATATGCGACGATTTCTGTTTGAAAATAAAGCCTCTACGAATATGGGCTCACCAATTTGCTCTTGCAGATAACTATAAGTAACTGTATAAACAAATTACAGTTTCATTTATATAGATACATAAAGAATACCTTTGATACTTATAAAACTTACATCCCAAATGTTTATAATGTCCTTCTTTTTATTGTAACCGCCATAAAATCTGGCACGATTGCACTTTTGTTGACATATCTATTTCAATGTTCCAGGTTACTTAGAGACTGAAATCTGAACATGATGTACTGCCTAATTTATACAATTATCTTCTCCGTAAGCTGGGCAAATGGTTGGATTCAAAACCCAGACCCAAGAATGCACACTACTTACAGTAAGTTTTATGTATATCCATTATATTTATAACCAAAACAGAAATTTACCTGTTCATTGAAATAAGCATTTAATTCCAAGAGAATCGTAATAATTATGTATATATCTTATATATATACATATATCGGACTTTAGATGTAAAGTGGACTCTGAAAGTGTATTGCTTTCAATCAGTCTAAAGAAATGAGTGTATGAGTCAAAGACAAATAATAACCTTTGCATTAATGATGTATTAAATTCTGTACTCTTCTTATATTTGCAGAAGAAGATCAGGTAGAAAGATTTCCAGGAAATGATTCATTTGTTGATTATTTCAAGTTACTTTACAAGGATCGACATTCCTTTCTTGTTGGATCAAGGTATTATATAAATATTGATACTTTATTATTATAGACCATCTCATTCAATGCTCAAATTAAATTAAGGTCTTACAAACAGAATTGTTTCTTTTAAATTGAATATATTTTTAATTTTACTTGTGCTTCCTTTTTTTCCAGGGATGTTGTATATAACATAAGCACAAAGAATTTAGGTGAAAACAAAGCACATGTAGGTACTTTAAATTACAATTAAAAAAATGTGCAAATGATGAGTTGTACAAACTAATTTATTAAATTTGTTTCAGAGAATTTACTGGCCTCCTTCTGGTGCTCATAAAGAATTATGTTACCTCAAAGGCAAATCAGAGGTATGCTTTATAGAATATAACTGTAAAAAGATGAAAAACTAAAAAATAACTACAGGTTCTAACACATTCAAATTTCACGGTTTAAATTTTTTCGCCATCTACTTTTCATGTAGACCCCCCCCCCCCCCCAACTGCATGCATCCTCTGTAATGATTTTCCAATGGTGTTTGGAGAGAGCCATCTCGAGGGCAGACAAAACTGTTAACTCTTAAGTTATCTTCATGATCCATTTTTCACCATATTTTCAAATGTTGCACTGTTACTCACAGTGAACTTACAACTTCTGAGTGCTGGGCCAAAATAGTGCCTTCGACTGAGTCCTCGGCTAATGTGATCACGGTCAATATTGGTAGTGGCAGTGGGTAGGAGTGTGTCCTATCCGCTCACCCAGTAACAGAGCAAGTGACTCCACCCAGCACTCGGCAGGTGTGTTGTCTTCATGATATAAATATTTCCTTGGATCTTTCCTTAACCTTATCATCCTTGTGTAAATCACTCTTTCAGCCTCTACATTTTTAATTTAACGAATCTTGTTTTCTGATGATTGTGTTTCTCTAGGCCAGAAAGCCCTACTATTTGTATTCCTTTGTTTTATTCTTAGTGGTTTATTGTCCCAGAATAGAGTTCATTTTTCATTTTTTTTTTTAAATCCTGACACTGATTATAAAACATTGGCCATGAGAAAAAATATATTTTATTGATTACTTTATTACTTCAGTTATTGACACCATAAGAGTAGAATAAAACAATAATGTATTCATACTTTTAATTTACCCTCTAATAAGAGGGCATTCCCGTTTGTATTATTAGGTTTATAGTCTCACTAATATTAACTAATAATATATAAACGTGACTCAGAAAAGTAAAAGATGTGGAATTTTTGAAATTTATGATTGGTTGTATCATTTTTCGATAACGTCAGTTTCCTTGTAATGTTTCTCTAGTTGTATATTGGTTTTTATTTTTCTATTTGTCCTGAAAACAAAAAATTGTGACTTTTGAGGCAATTTTTCATTGGTAAATTAACGCAATTTTTTTTAAATACATATTAATATTGTATAATTTGTTGCTTTATTGTTCAGGAGGACTGCCATAATTATATCAGAGTTGGTGCAAGAATTGATGAAGACCATATTTTTATATGTGGAACAAATGCACATAAACCTCTATGCAGAACCTTGAAATATGGGGTATGTGTAAACAATTTTTTTAAATACATTATTTGTCCAAATTATAAATAATTCAGTAGTTCTTTAGTATTGACAGTATGCATAAAACGAACCCTCCACAAGTGTGACAACCTCACATCCATGCTGTTAAAATTATATCAAGTGCTTCAAAATACATTAGGATTGCTAAAAAAAAAAGCAACTAATTAATTAAAATAAACTAACTGAAATGAAACATACTTTATTAAAATGCATTAGGAATTTTGAAAACAGTCTCAATTATTTTAAAACAAAAATAATTCTATTTATTTTATCATTAAATAGTATGAATTAGTTAAATAGATTTTTTTTTACATAAGTTTTTTGATGTTGGGGAGGAGATGGGTTGTTAGTTAATTAAAAAATCACATACTGCCACAGCATATTGAAACACTTTTCATGCTGCAAAGTTCATATTTCTAAACACACACAAAAAGTTACTCTTTCAGTTCAAAAATTATTACATAATTTATTTGTGTGATTTTTCTACCTGTACCCACATACAATGCAAGTTACATAACAATTCATTAAGACCTGCTTTTATATTTGAATCTATTATAGTAATTAATGATGTTTATCATTATAACTTGTTTCAATATTATGATTTTAGTTCATCTATATTTAATTTATTTCAGGAGGATAAAGAATACAAAAGTATTAAAGAAACTGAAGGTTTAGGGTGGTGTCCCTATGATCCTAATCATAACAGTACTGCAGTATATACTGGTAATAGTTTAGTAATTAAAAATTATCCTGTTCTTTATGATAATACAACACATTTAGATCAACATATATTGTTGCAATAAATTTTCTTGTTCTGAAATATTTATTCAAATTTCAAAGTTCTGTATGCACGTTTTTTTTGCAAAATTAAATAAAATTGGCAACTAAACATCTAATGAATAAATTAGTATAGTGGATATTGCCACCATAGTTGGTATTCAGTACCATACTGGATATCAGAAGGGTCATCAACACTAAGCTCCTGTTACATCTCAACCTTATTATGGTTTTATAGCCACACTCAAGATTTCAGAAGATTAATAAGAAAAGTTGGGGTTTCCCAAAAATCATGAAACTGGTAAACAAGTAATAGAATTTTTATGGTTATACTTAAATATTCTAATTACAAATAGAGAATTTCGACTCACCATAATGGCGTACTTTTATATTTTAATCCATTCCTGATATAACATTTTTGAGCGACAAGAAATTTGTATAACAGATTTTTTTTTTTTTTTTTAGATGGTCAGTTTTATGTTGCTACAGTAGCTGATTTTGGAGGTGTTGACCCTCTAATTTACAGAGAACCTTTGAGAACAGAAAGATCAGATCTTAAACAGCTGAATGGTAAGAATATATACCCATACATATCCAGAATTTAAATTTAATTATTGTGTGTACATCTGCATGTGGTGTCCATACTCTAAATATAATTAAATATCATTTGTATGGAAATTTATAACATTCATGCAAAAGTTTTGAAGCATTCAAACATTTCTTTTCTGTTTAACTGTTTTTTCCCCTTATCTCTTCAATGTTTGATAAACTTAGGGCAATTTTTTGTTTCTTAATAGCAGCTGGATATAATATATATATATATTTCTTCTATTTTGGTTATATATATTAACTACATACATATGTATCTAAACTAAAATATAGATGCCAAGTGGGAACCTAATCAAATAACTGTAAACTGCCAATTTAAATTGATAAATTAAAACAAAATTGGGGAATAAACAGCTGAATGAACAACAATTCTTCCAATTTAGAATATTTAACCTTCAAAACATTTTTGTTTTATTTGTTTATTTAAAATTTTTAAATGTGCCTATGCACTGATGAAGTATACTGTGCACTAGGGTGCAACTCAAAATGCAATTGGGCAGCATCAATTTTATTTTTATTACTAAGGTGTTGCTCTGTATAATATATGAAATTATATTTTCTGTTTTACAACATGATGATTTCAACTATCATAGTATTGTTCTTATTCAACTATGTTATGTATTTTTTCCTGCCTTTTCTAAAACTTGCATGAACAGCATATTATATTAGCAATGGAATTAAATGTTATATATTTTTTTTATGCTTCATATTTGTATTTTTTATTACAGACCCTAACTTTGTTAGTTCAATGGATTATGGTAGCTATGTGTTATTTTTCTTTCGAGAACCAGCTGTTGAATACATCAATTGTGGAAAGGTTTGTTTAACATTTCAATGCATTTGTTTACAATTTTCATGGATAAAAAACAATTCCCATTGGTAGGGATATAAAACAAAGACTGGTATGACTAGCATGTAATTAGTAACATATTTGACAGTAAAATCAATTTTTAATATGTCTTTTTGTTTGTTTAATGCAGTATGCATGTGACACTGAAGAGGCAGACACATTTAAATCTTCAATAGTTCCCACAATTCAGTTTTAATTTTAAATGACAAACATATGGATTGACCTTATATTTTGGGGTAAAATTTAGTGGTTAATTCGGAATTATTTTTAAATTGGTTTGGATTATAGTTTAGTTTACTTACAAGATAAAAATAGAGATTAATTTTTTGTGCAGCACCGATGGAATGATGTAAGTCAAATACCCCATACTAAAAATGAAGAACAAAAAATAAAAAAAATAATTTTCATTTGGTTATTACAACTCAGTGAATTTTAAAAATAAATAATCCTATCAGTCAAATAGGTGTGTGTATGTTAGTAGGTATTTATATGGTGTGTGTGTTTATATGGTATGTGTGGGTGTATGTATACATACACCCACATATACTTTGGATTACCTTTTTTAAATTAATTGTGAAATCTTGTATTTCAGGTGATTTATTCCAGAGTTGCAAGAGTTTGTAAGCAAGACAAAGGAGGTCCTCATCAATTTGGTGATCGCTGGACTTCATTCATTAAAGCTAGATTAAACTGTTCAATGCCTGGAGATTATCCATTTTACTTCAATGAAATACGTAAGTTGATTTTAATAATTGTTTCAATTTCTCAATCCAAGAGGGGTGGTGATTGGTAATCTACAATTTAATATTTTAATATAGGTGAACTAACAATTAGTCAGCATAATTGATATTATGCATGTATAAGTGAAGTTGGTACAGTATTATGTTACCTCTACCACATTAATAAAACACTCTACCATAAATATATTTTAAACAATTTTATATGGTACTGGATTCATTTATTTAAAATTGTTTCCAAAAAAAACTAGTTAATAATTGTTTTTTATAATTTAAAGGTATTTTTCTGTTCTGCAGAAGTAAACCATTTCAGAATAAAAAGTTATATAATATTCCTGTAATTATGTTTTAAACTCACAAATGCTTATATTAAATTTTAGAGTCGACAAGTGATATTGTTGAAGGTGTTTATGATTCAATGGCTACAAAGGTCATCTACGGAGCCTTTACAACTCCAGCTAACTCAATAGGTGGTTCAGCAATCTGTGCTTTTACTCTTGATGATGTCATGAAGACATTTGATGGTCCATTTAAAGAACAATCAAACATGAACTCCAATTGGTTACCAGTTCCCCCTACAAAGGTATGAATTAATTAATTTTAGGTAATTATTGATTAAGTAATTAATAATGATTGTAATTTATATCTTATGTAATTTTAAATGTTTCAATAATGTTTATTTAATTAAAGGTACCCCAACCAAAGCCAGGTGTTTGTGTAAATGATAGTCGCACACTTCCAGATGTTTCTGTAAACTTTGCAAAAGCACATACTTTAATGGATGAAGCAGTTCCCTCTTTTTCCCAACCCTTGCTCATAAGAGTAAGCCTGAGGTAACTACATAATCTAGCAATTCATAGATTAATTTGAAAAATATTTTTAAGCTTCTTTTACATAAGCATATTGTTATGTGTTCATATGATTCAAATGAACACAAGGTACATGGAGTCTAAATAAAAATACTTTATCAAAAAAATATATAAATATTTTACAATAAAATTATCAATCACTAACAATGCTTTACCAAAAAAATACAAATGTTTTACTATAAAATCCCTTATTACAATACTTCTTCATCTGGTTCCTATCCTTACAAAAGATTGGTGACCACCATATAATACTTATTTTTGTTCTATTAACACCTAATCAGTTTGGTCGTGTTAAGTACAGTTGAACTACTGCTGTAGTCTTCATCCCTGAAAACATCATGTGGCAATTTTTTTGTCATATTTCCATATTACCTTTGATGATAAGTTGCAACAAGCTTGTTAAGTTATTTTGTTATCTTTTTTTTTTTTTAATTTGATTCTTTAGATTTCATTTTCTTTCCTTTTTGTGTCCAAGAGCCTAGTTTGGGATAATTGTTTTTTGGGGATTGCCAATTAGATAAAACTGTTATCTAACCATTGACAATGCATTTCATTCTGAAGGAGAAAAATCAGGAAATTTTGCATTCCATCTATATCCTAAACAACCTTTAGTCTTGAAATCAGCTCCAATATCATGTAGCAGCATAGCAACTGAAAAGGACTTAATATTACTTCTGGAGTACTCCTTCTGTTAATGATCTGTTAGGGATGTCAAATGTGACATTGTATGTGTTTATTATATTTATTGTTGTATTGCCATGCCCTTCCAAATATTTTTGGTTGAGTCCTAAAGTGTTTCATCCAAAAAAGCTTGTAGTTAAAAGCTCGTTGAAGTTGTATATTCCAAAATGAAAATTTAAGTCGTGTGATCTATCACACCATTAAGGGTTTTGTTCCAGTAGTGGAAAAGATTTGATTTAACATTTTTAGTAACTTTTTTTAATAATAATCCACTGAAGCCTCAATATATAATACATATTGTTAATTGGGATGTTGATACTCTATACAACATAATCGGAAAGTATTTATTTTTCAATTACAAAAAATTGACACTTGTGCAAAAAATTGTAAATACTCTTATGAGGACAGTTTTAACAACTTAATTATAGTGCAATTTAGCCCTTATTGCGCATTACATTTTTTTTTTTTTTCTTAACCCCTGCGAGTTATTTTTTAAAAATGATTATAAACAGGAATATAATCTTTTCAGTGGGTTGCTCCTTTTACTGCATAAAATATGCACATATTATTAATCAAGATGTTTACTTTGATACTACTCAAAATAATAGACAAATATTAATTTTATTGCTACTAATTAATTTATTAATGATCCTTGATTATTTTTCAATGGTCGGTTTTTTTTAGCATCATTGGTGTTATTAAATGAAACTGCCATGAAAAATATCATACCTCTAAAAAAACACTGGTTGAGCTAAAATTGTGAACATTCATGTTAATGACTTGGTGGTCAGTTTAAAAATATAAAATGGACCTCCATGTAAAATTTCATGCATCTAACAGAGGTCTCACAGAGACCAATACAAACAGATGGGCACAAGGGTTAAAACATTTTGAAAATCTGGTTATGAGCCTTACAGGATTCCAAAATAGAAAGAAAAAGAAAACCTTTAAAAGATGCATGCATGTATATTAATACTTACTCTTTTGCTGATATGTTCTTGTGATATTTATATGTATTATCTACCAATAAATACTTTTCTCAGGAATCGCTTCACTGCAATTGCTGTTGATCCTCAGGTTAAAACACTAACTGGTCAAGCAATGGATGTACTTTTCATAGGAACAGGTAAAGAAAATTTATATTTATTGTTTAAAACAGGTTTTTAATGTAAATTATTTTTTTATTACTTTCGTTTTTCTTCAATGCCCTATATTTTGGCTTTTGTTGATTAATGTAGAATTAACTAAAATATTTTTGTAGCTGTTGTGACATTGATGGAACTATTTAATTCTTTCCATTTTTTTATTATTTTCATTATAATTAGATTATCCAATTTGTACTAGATGATGGTCGCATTATCAAAGCTGTTAATCGTGGCATGGGAAAACCTGGGGCTGCCTTATTTACTGAAGAAATCCAAATAAGCAACTCTAATTCTGCAATAAAATCCTTAACTGTGGTTAGACATGAAAATGATGTACCTAAATTATTGATCATAACCAATGAAGTTATTCATTCTATTCCTCTCTACCGCTGTTCTACAATCCCAACATGCAGGTGAAAATGTTATTTATTAATAGAACAACTATATAATTTTACAGTGTTTATTTTTATTAGTTCTTATAGCTCCCCAGAGGAGCAAAGGGCTTTAATAAGTTTCCTCTAGTTGTCTTGTTCTTCTTCTACAGCCTTGAACTCTATTCAGGTCTTATTCGCCAATTCAGCATCCTTATAGTCCTTATCCAGGTGGTGAAAGATCTACTTCTTCTCCTTTGTAATTTTTGAAGATTTCTGTCAGATGCCAGCTATTATATATATAATATGTATGTATAATAAATAATATTAAGAAACATTATTTTATGGAAAACGTGGCTACAAGTTACAACCTGAGAACTGATATCTTAATCCCAGAGGCTATATCTTGGTATGACTTCGTCCTGGAGCCTCTTGTACCGAGTCCCATTAAAAGCAACTTTGTAATGGAGGTTTCCAAGCTTTGTGACAAAAATGCCTGGTTAAACATTTGTCGCCTTTATCACTGTAGGAACGAAACATGGCCATATCTCCAGCTGAGAAGACCCAAAAATTTGATGATTTGTTTATTAGTATCCTATCCGCTATTCTGCTTTTTATGTCAGGCTTGACAAGGTCTGTCCTGGATCGGATTATTCTACCTAGAAAAAGAAGATTGCAGAATAAATTTATTGACATTGTGTTAGATGCCGTTACTTATGGCTTCTGACATTTGTAGCATCCTCTTTAGAGTTTGAATGCTACGCTCAGCCTGGTCATTGGTGGAAGGATGGTACACGGTTGTGGTATGATGAAAGTGTACCCCTTGATCCTTTAAGAATTCTAGGAAGTAATATGAAGAAAATTGGGGCCCATTGTCAGAGACAACGACTTAAAATAAACCAAACTAAGCAAATACCGTTTTGAGGATGTCGGAGGTGGCTTGTGTTGTTGAGTTTGTGACAGCAACCATCATCCATCCACTGGAAGTAGGCATCAATGATTATCAGCAAGTTCTTTTCAAGTGCTAAGCAATGGTCCAAATGAATTCTCTTCCAGAAAGCATTTGTGTATTCCCAGTGTTGACAATGCCAACAAGATCACAAAAACTGCACCCTGTAACGACCAGTCAACTTATTTTCATGCAATACTTACCCCTTACCTGAGATCAAGGATTTGTATCATGATAGGGTTGATTCATTAAAATACCAGATGAAAGGTTGGTTCAGATTTATTGTATAATAAACATAGTATAATAAACAAGTGAACAAATTAATCTTTACGAAAATTGTCTATGATCAAAATAATAAAAAAAAAGTCTTTCCACTCTTCCTGAAAACATACCCAAAATGAAACAAATGATGTAGAAAATTTCTACTTATGTCGTAAATGGCAGTTACGTGTAATACAACAAGAATTTTAATCGGTGTATAATAAACATACCATGTCGGTGAAGTACGGCAACCCAATCTCGGTTGGTGAGTCTCTTCGAAATTCCTATAGATCCTATAGAAGAAAATCCTATAGATAAATCTTCTCGAGTGTTGTGTTCATCCCAGCGAGAAGAATCAGATAAAAAAAAAAATATTGAGGTTGTAAAAACACAACAATATTGAGGTTGTATCGTATGCAAGGCCTTTCTTGAGACTAAACCGTAGGTAGACCGGGTCCGATGCCGCTTTGTTGACGGGTACTTTGAACCTTTATTTACGATCCTCAACTCGTAACTTAAAACGTTACCATTCGCATTGTTCATTAACATCATAAATTAATCTGCCAATTGTACTTTATACTAGATTTTGATTAAAATATCAATAGCTCATCAATGGCATACTCGCATAATATGTATGAATGGATAAAAATAAGTCACCTATACACATACAAACAATTCTTTTGAGTGAATAGTTGCTGTAATACATATAAATCTAAACCAAAATCGTATCAATAAAACAAATGTTTATTACAGTATAGTAATAGAACTTAAAAATAACACTAACATAATTAAATTCTTAAACAAACGAAACTAAAAGTAAAAAATAAAGAAAAGGTTACTCTCAATTGAAATCACAAATCAAAACAGGAATATGTGAACTCCTAATCAAACAATTCATATTTATTAACATAGAAACTATCATTAACTAAAAGTAATAAATCACTTCTTAGCATCATCAATGAAGTAAAATATTAATTTTTTAAATGGAAAGGCAGATTCCATAGACTGGTACTAACATTTAATTAAAAATAAAAATAAACTACCGAGCGTAAACACCCAGTCATGATCAATGGATGGCCAATCAATGAGAGATTAACCCAAACCCTTCACTTTAAATGCTCCTATGTGGGCAAGATGGAGTTCTTCCTAGAGTACCTGATGAAACTTTTGGGGAATTGCAACCCCATCTCCAAGCATTAGGCCTCAATCAGAGCTGGAATATTCTGCTTCTCTTCCTTTGTAGCCAAGGGATTTAAGATCTCTACCTTCAAAAATTGCAGACAGTAATACCAAGTATGGATCATGACGAGTTTCTTCCGCGATCTCCTTAGAAGTGAGGGGTAATTGACGGAACTGATGTACAAATTCGTCCGTGGAGTTTTCTGGGTGAACTTGGTTGGCTTGAAAAGAAGGCAGTTCATTGTTGTTGGTTATGACGGCTCTGGAAAGAAAGTCAGTATTGCAGTTTTTACCACTGGGCTTTACTTGATATCGTAGTTGAAGTTTGATAGGTAGTTGGCATAATTATTACAAGAGAGTGTGAACTGAAGTAAATGAGCACTAGGAGCAAATATATGAGAAATGGGTTTGTTATCTGTATAGAGTGAACTTATGAGCATAAGGATATTGAAAAAATCTTTTAGCAATCCAGACAACAGAAAGAGCTTCTCAATCAATTTGTGGATAGAACCGTTCTTTGGCATTAAGAGCTTTTATTGCATATGAAATTGGGTGCTCTGAGCTGTCTAGCATGATGTGAGACAATGCAGCTCCTAGACTCCTAGACAGGTCTAGCATCGGTTGCAAGAAGTAACTGAAATTTAGGGTTATAAGTACTTTGTCAGAGATGAGCGCTTTTTTCAGGTAATCCAGGTTATTTTTGGCTTCTTTTGTCCACTTAAATTTTAAATAAGAAAGCATTTCTCTATGAGTAGCAATAATGCTTGATAACTTTGGAATAAAAGCATGTTAGTAAGTGACTTTGCCTAGAAAAGTACGCATTCCTTCCGAAGTAGAAGGCAGAGGTGATTTTAATACTGCATCAATATGCTTCTTTGACAGTGCAATCCAGCTGTGTCGATTGAGTGTATTTTAAGTGAGTAAGTAAGTGAGTGATTTTGTTCAGAAGGAAGGAACATTTAGATCTCTGAAGCTTCAGACCATTGAAAATTTTGAACTTGCCCATAGAATCCAGATTCTATTTTCTTATTGATATCAGTGGCATAAATGTCTCGTGAAGCAACAGGAATCTGCCTGGCTCAAAAAATCTGTCGGAAATCGTCTTGTAACTTGATGTCCACAGGTGGATCAACTAGAGTACCAGATTTTTTTCTGAATAAGTCGCTGTAATTATGCAAGTTTTATCCAGGTGATATCTTTCAGCATTTGAGGAGATAAAAAAGTTGAAAAACTCTTGAAATGAAATTGAATGATATTAAATATTGAAGTTAATTGAAAATTAATATTTCCTCTAAAAAGTATTCTTTATTTATAAAAAATGCAACTGAAGCATGAATTAACCAACAGTTTCAATGTACTGGTGTAATTATTGAACTTTGTTTGTTTATAGTAACTATTTTATGTGTCTTTCAGAGAGTGTGTTGGAATACAGGATCCATACTGTGCATGGGACCCACAAACAGAAGCTTGTGTTGCACATAATCAGTTCAATGGTAATTCAAAGCAATTCTTGCAAAATATTTTACGAGGTTCTCATTCCTCATGTCAACCTCCTGGTAAGTTGTAAAATAAATAAAAAGTTTCATAATTAAGAAATATGTTATCACAGTTTATTATTTTACCACACAAGCACCAAAAAAATACTTTAAATTGATGCTCCAAAAAACACTTAATGATAATGAATTAGTATATATTATTTATTATTAAGCTAAAAAATATTTTTTTTTTAAATTAGAAAAAAATATTTTTTTGTCAACATTTGCCTTGTGTTTTTATCCAGAAGTTAATTTGAGATTATAATATTTTATTAAATTTTAGGTCAGTTAAAGTCTGCTGTAGCAATTCACCCATTAGAAGGAGAAGAAGAAATGAATGGTAATTTTATGATAGTAGTACTATTTTTTAAAAATACAATAATTTTATTATTAAGTTGCTGAAGTAGTAAGTAGCATTCAGTAGCAAGTTTCAATGAGTAAGAACGACCTATGCTATCTGACCTACACCACCACTACCCTTTGAAAATTGCTCATATCTGTTTTGACAAATTTTCAAATAACGGTGGTTTCTGGATGTTTATGTGAGTTTAGAATGTTTTCAGTTTTTGTTGACTGGCTATGTTTTTTACTGATAATGGAATTGGAAAGATGCTGCTAGACATTAATCTAAAAGGTTTGGCAGATTTTCCTGAAATCTTTGAGGGACGATTTTCATTCAATTCAATTCAAGCTGAGTAAAAATCTGAATAGGGAAACCTGAAGCTTCACCCTGCTGGTCAGTGTCCCAAGCCCTCATCATTGCACTGGGGGGCATACCACCTTAACCTAGTATCAGCAGCAATATATTTATGTAGATATGTATCTATTCATCTCATCATGTGTCATCATGGCATGATGACTCGTAATCAAATCTGCCCAACTGGCCCGGTCCTGCATTCTTCCTGTAGTGAATTCCATCTTGCATCTTACAAAGTGGCCAGCCTGAAGGTTCTGTTTTCCAAGTTTGTAAATTTCAGTATATTTCTACCATGGTAGAGGTCATACTGGTTCTTCCTCTTCCATCTGTCACGTTTACTGATGGAGCCTTATGTCTATCCTTCACAAGGATGCCTGAGTGAAGACTGTGGCTGATAACTACCCATAAGTAAGCACAGGGTACATCAGTGTTTTATACAGGCTGATTTTTATCCTAGTCGAGAAATTACTCTCGAGTAAGTTTTTGAGTAGACCAAAATAACTCCTGTTGGCTGCAGTTATTCTTATTCTGATTTCTAGCATCTATCTATCTGTATTTATTTATTCTTATAAAATATTTTTATTTGTTAATTAGTTCAAAAATCCAATGAAGAGATAAAGTTTATTATAAAGTGAGTTTTTAATGTAATTGCTGCTGCAAGAATATTCAATCTTCATTTCATACATATTTCTTAAATAAATACATATAGGTATTTCAATTTTGTTAAACTACAATAAATTAACTTTCAGATGTGATGGATAAAGATGGAAGCCTGTGCCCTAAATGTACTATATGCAACCCAAATCTCTGTTCAACAAGTAAGTATCAAGCTTGCTTTATGGAAAAATATATATATATATTTGCGGCATTCGTGAAAAACCAGAAAAGTTTAAATCATTGACTTAAGAAATGGACAAATCAAGTCACTGAAAAAAAAATTTACCTTAAACTTCATATTCTTCCTCATGCAACGGAACAAGAATTAACCAATTTTACATGACATAAACCATAACAAAAGAGACCTCTAAGTATGGTTACCTCACTTTTCAGATAACGACTTATCTGGCTTTTCACAACTGCCATAGATATATTAGGATAGTGATTTTGAAATTGCTATGGTGTATATTAACTATATCATTTCAACATTTATAGATGAAGTTGGTGCAGGTACACAAGAAAAGATAGTTATTTATACAGCTGATACACTTGGCTTGGTCGTAACTACTGCAGTTCTTGCCACTCTGGTTGTTGGTTTTATAGCTGGTTATTTGTGTTCCAGACATTTTCGTCCAGATAATGCTTATACCAATATGCCTTTACATCACCAGCACAATAGGTAAACATAATCAAACTCATTTTTATCATTTTAAGAAGGGTAATTTTCTATTAATAAAAAATGTAGAGAACAGTGAATAGTTCAATGATGCTAGATAATTTACTAGAAATGTAATGATAGTTATTTTTTTGTTCCGAAAGAGAGGCGATAAAATTAGTTTTAAAAAAACTGGATTATTTCTCCTTTCTGGGAGTTCTTTATAGCTTGCCATTATTATTATTTTGAATAGGTAAGTTCTTAAGTGTAGCTAAGAATATGATGATTTGAGATTATGAAAATCTTTAAAATCTCAAATTATTGTTTAATCAATATTGGTTTATTTCTGAAATATACTGAAATTTGTGAAACAATCTGGAACAAAGTAAATTTTCTTTTATTGCAATATCATCAGATAAAATGGAAGTCAGGGTCACAAGTGCCCAGCCAGATCACAGGAAGTAACACAGTCCCACCTTTCATGTACAATAGTTCATAGGACATGAGGAAATATCAGAGCCTATGGATGATAACCAGGTGCATACCAAGCATATAAGATATATTAGCACTGTACATTGATGTTTACAGATTTAAATAACATGGAAAATTCTCGTAGCCAACATAGTCTGTGGGATCAGAAGTGGTACCCAAATTCTGTGCAGTGACCCTCGAAATACTGATCCCAATTTAGGGGCCTAAAACTTCTTTGATCAAACTGTTTTCTGGAAAAAAATCACAAAAAAGTTATTATGTATTTATAAAAGTAAATAAGTTATATTTATTTTATCTAATAGTGAAAGTTTTTAGTGCATCTGATAAATATTTCCAAAATAAATATTGATTCAGTTAAGAATTAAATTTTTAATTGTATATATCTACTATTTTCATGGCACATTCAAATTTTTAATTATTAGATATGAAGGGAGAGGCTGTACTTTGAAACAGCTATGAGCGATTATATTTTGTCTCTCTGTCTGTCTGTATGAATTCAATTGCGGTTGGTGGACTAATCCAATCTATTGCACTTATACACCAATTTTAAAGGTATAGTCCACAGAAAATCAGATCATGTTGTATGTGAGTGGGTCAAGATACAATAGTGAGAAGTATGAGGGGGAAAAAAGTGACAATAACTTCCCAAGTATCAATCAGTCTAGAAGCTATTGAAGATTTAGCTTTCTAAATATTTTTTAAAGTTTAAGACAAGTTAAAGATGGCAAAACAACAACACATTAAAACATATTACAAAAAAAATTAAGTGAGGCAAAAACTGAAATAGGTAAATCTGGTTAATTTCAATTGGATTTTTTTTATATATTAAGCTTTTTTGTGGATTCTTTTAAAGAATAAAAAACTATTCTCATCAGCCAAGGGGTAACAAAAAAAGTGAAGGGATTTTGGTTAAAAATACTGGCTAGTCTTATAAGCAACTAGCAGCCTATTTATGCTGGCCTGACTAACAAAAATGGTCTAGTCTTGTTATAATTAGGGTCTCAGCCAGTAAATAAATGTATCATTACTTCATACATTAGGCTGATATGTGGGTGTAGCCAAATATTTATATAATTACAATTTTCTATAAAAATCTTATCATAAAAAGTATTAAATCATGATAAAACTAATAATTATGCCCAAATATTGTTTGCTATAAAATAAAATAATTTTAATGTTTAATTAAAAACCTATTTTGGAGTTAACAGGATAGTTACTTTTGTAGTATATCATCATATACTGTATTCAACGGTCTAAGAGGCTACTCTCTTTTTCCAAAGAAAATATAAAAATACAATTTAAAAAAGTTGACTGCACATTCAATAACTACTCATATGATAATTATTAAGGAATGATGCAACGTGCTTTTTAAAATAAATTTGTTTTATAAGATACTCCTCAGTTTCCCAACTGAACAATTTGTATATTGAGATTGATAGTGCTATATTGTAAGAAAATTAAGTCAATTTTCTTATATGGAGTATCTTAATTTGACAAAAGGAAAAACAAGAAAATAGTACTATCTCAATTTAAAATGAAAATTCATGGTTTCATGTCATAGTTTTGTTACAATTATGTTTAAAAAGAATAATGGTTGAAAATTATAAAGTTACCTAAGCGTACATTTTGTTTCAGTCCTTTAAATGGAGAAGGAGCATCATATCTCTCACCTTGTGCAAACAACAAATCAATCAACTTGCTTGTTAATGTTCCTCCAAAAAATGCCAATGATAAAAATGCAAATACATCAACAGAAAACAACAAAACTTTACAAAAAGTTAAAAAAACCTACATTTAAGAAAAATGTTTGATTCATTTGGAAACCACGTAATTAATTATTTAATATATTATTTCACTGAGTGAAATCATTTCAATGCCAATATTTTAAAATTCATTTCAGTTGGACCTTCCACGTTTGAATCTGATATATTTTTATTTGTTTTATATTGTAAACTTTTATAGTAGAGTTATTTAATATTTTTTAAAAATCAAAATTTACATTAGTAGGTAACTTACAATTTTAAGAAAAATATGTATGGTACTATTATAATCACAAGTTTGGCTGAAAACAAGCCACTAATTCAATAATGCCAAATTTGACTCATATCAGTAACATAATAAAAAATGTTAAGAATTTATAAACTATAATAAAATATACCTTTATATTTTAATTGCTGGCTCATTCATGTAAACAAGGCTCCTCAATAGAATAGTAATGCTAATAGTATTTCAATTGAGTGTTTATAATTTGAGCAGTCAATTTACAAACTTAATTCTGTTGACTTTGAATCACCTATTCAGTAATCACAGTAACATGCGATCTCAGAGATAAATCCTGAACACACTTTGAATTGATTAATTAATTTATAAGTAATTAATGAAACAATTTTTTTAAATGATAATAGGTTAAATAATTATCTATATTGTATAGTTATATTAAACTATAAGGTTAATAATCTGTTTCATCATAATTTTAATCATTAAAAGTTTTTATGATTGACAGATTATTCAAAAATAGTAAATTTGAGAAAAGATATATGTTAGTAATAAAGAATTTCTCCTTGGGGGAATTAAAGAAAAGAACAGAAATTATTAATCCTGATAATGACACAAAGATGAATGATAATTACTTTTGGCATAATTATTATGTTCTATAGTAAATACCTCTTATGTCTGATTAAGATATTATTTTAGCATTTAGATATTTGTTTAAATTATATATTTAAATTATTCACAATGACAGATCATTTTGTAATATAAGATTGCTTGATAAATAAAGAGGTCTTGTTTATACTTCAAAATATATGAATATAGAATTATATCAATATTGTAAATAGGACAGGAAGATATTTTGAAAAGAAGATAAATGTTTAATGTTTATATGTTGTTGAAAATTGTAAAAACTGTTATTGTTGGAGTAACTTAAAATTTTATTCAAGTATTATAATACATTTTAATAATACAAATTATTTATTGTACCTCATTAATTCTATGAAATGGGATTAATTTGAACTATATGTGAAATATTGTTTTTTACTTTAACTTTATATAAACAGCAAAGTGACCAGATGACTTATGTTGAAATTTGGTTGTGTCTGTTTAAAAAGAAACAAAAAATACAGTTTAACACCTTCTCACGACACCATTCTCTTTGTAAGTCTTATATACATTATTACATTTTCCTGAGAAGTTTTCAATGCTGTGCACATTATGCAAATATGAGATAATAACATGCCAGGGCTAACATGAGACATCTGGTCATTTTAGATTGTGATGAAAGAATAGTTTAGATCAGGTTAATAGATCTACAATTATAATTTTATTTTAAAATGCAATCTCACAGATCGTAAATATACCATTGTAAATATATTCAACAGTATATCAAGAGACTTATACTATACCAATTATAGTATAAATCAAGTATCATTAAAAATTAGTGCTTTTGTAATAACTTAGGTTTGTACATATAAATCTTAAGGCCTGTAAATAGATTAAATAGTTGATTGCTAGATATTTTGTTTTAATTGTAAATAAGTTGAAGATGTTCTGATATATTAATTTTTTTTAGTTTTACATTCCTTTTCTCTTATATTATAAACTTTAATTAATTTCTTCAGTAAGATTATTTTGTTGACAAATATCTGTGATTTCTGAATAATATATTTAGATCAATAGCATTTGTAATATATCCAATTGTAAAAAAAATACTGATTATATAAATACCCTGAATTATATTTATAAGTACTAAATTACTTGTTATTTTAAGTATTGAGTGAATGTATGAAAGTATTGTTATTTTCGAGAAAAAAAAAATGTTATAATATATTTATAGAAAATGTTCATTTGTAAATAAGTAAATCTAAATTAGAATGCCATGAACATTACAAAAACAAACGAAAAGAAGTTTGAAATTTGCTAATCTTAATATGCATTGTTAAAAGCAATTAGCCATTCATCTTGTTTTAAACAGGTTTTATAAAATTACTGTTTAAAGGATTCATATTAGTGATTTCCAATAGTTCAATTTAACATTTTAATTTGCTAATTCATGATTCAATTATGAACAAGCGTGGTATGTTTGAGGTAATACTAAAACAAAATTGAAAACAAATGATAAACTTCTTGTTTAATTGACAATACCTCAAATAACACTAATAAAGTAGCAATACGTATAAGTTTCACTGTATTTTCTATGATCATATTCTGTTGAAAAGGACATGATTTGTAATTTTCTTTTGTCCGCTGAATTATCTAAAATTATCTGATACAGGATATTTGTTTATAAAACATATACATATGACTGGCTTTGGAATTGAAACTTGTTAGTTTGCTCAGAAAAGTTATATTGTTTGTGACATTGACTCTTAACCTGGTATTGCAAGTGTAGTTGGAATTCCTAATTTCCAGTTCATTAATTCAAATCCTTTTTTATTGAACTTTAATAAATAAGAATGATTATTGTAAATAGTTCCTTCAAAATTCGTGAACTTTTCACTGCCACAACATTCCGATTTCCACTTTGAAAATCACAGGTTGTATCATAAAATACTGCATTGATTAACTATGGCTTTTCATTAACTTGTATACTTTGTTATCACAGTCAAAATGCAAAGATCACAAACCCTACCTCCCATTTACATAGATACACATTTAGTCACTTATTCAGTTTTTCAGTCATTTATACCCAAGCTTGAGGAGATGGAGAAGGAGAGGAGTTTTATTTCTTAATATTCACACTCCATACTCCACACTGACACCACACCTTCAATTCATGGATATTGTTTATCAATGAAAGAAAATTATATGAAATAAATATCACATGATACTACTGCACTGTAATGTATAATTTTAATCAATTATAACAAAAAGAAATAATTAATTAGAAATTGTTACATTTTAAAAACACATTTGATCCATGTAGGTCATGCCAGACTAATATACATAATACAATTTTTCATATTAACTATTCCTACTTCTTTGTACTTTAATAATGTAAAATTAAGATTAATTTTATAAAAGGTTATGACATGATTTAATATTTAACTTATTTTATAATTCACCTTTTTTTCAATTAAAACCATCTGCTTACTGGTGGTATCAATATTTAATTTGGTTTTTAATTTGAAAAACAAATCAATTGTTTTTTATAAACTTTAAAGTTGCAGAAAGAAAGCTGATTTGAAAAAAAAAAAAAAATGATCTAATACAAACCCAACAAAAGTTTAACACATATTCCAATCTTCATAAGAAATTCTATTTTTTCTATCCTCATTGCTTTCTGTGCCCAATAAATATTGATAAAACTTCTAAAATATCTATATTAATTCACATAAATGTTATGAAATATATTTAATAAAAAATGAATCAAGATGTTCCAATCTAGAAAAATATTTAATATGTAAGAAGTTTAAAACAGAATATATAACTAATTTTTACTATAACCAGGGGAAAAAAGTATATAAGTTAATGAAAAGCCATGGTTAATCAATACAGTAAATTACGATACAAGTCATTTTAATAAAACTCTCAAATCCAGTTTAAATTCAACTATTTACATCAATTATATCTGTGTAACATTAAGGAAATATACAGATTTGACAACATATACTAAAGTTGATAATAATATTTAATGATTTTGTTTATAGAAACGTATCAATACAACAACAGACAAAGTAATGCAATATAACAAATATTTTAATATCTGTATTCATTTACATAAAAAATATTAGGATTAGCAAATAGTTCAAACTAAATAGTATTAAAAAAATAATTGTATAGAAATATAAATAAATGTTTATATAAATTTATATGTTATTGCACTTGTAAATTAAACATATATGTTTTTTATCAATAAAACAAATGAAAATAATTTTTTTTTCTGCACCACTAACTCTACTTCCTCCCTATTTCAATAGAAAAGAGAGTTTAAAAAGACACAAGAGAAGAATAGTGATTATTTCGTTGGCTTTTGAGTGGACTATGAATAATGAAATAAATTGAAATTTCAGCTTAATTTAATCTACTTAAATAATGTGTATTATAACTGTTTAATTAAAAATTGATCGATAACTGTTTGTTGGACCTGTGATGAAAGGACTGAATTGTAATTATAATGTAATTCCACAACCACATAAAGAAAATTTGTAATGGCTAAATCAAATTTATGGACATCAGCCCTCCCTCCCCTTATTAGAATTGTCTGGGAGACAAGTTTTTAAGTTAATATTCATTTTATCATTTCACCGCCAACAAATTTAATAAGTTTCCTGCTAATATATCACAGTTTTATGACCAAGACTTCACAAAATTAAATGAATTTGGCTAATTAAACATTATTATTAAACGTTATTTGACCTTATAATCATTATTTAATGTTTGTTAATCTTCCTCCACTCACCCTTAAGATCATCAGGTGAAATTCCACTAAACTTTTAAAATTACAATCATCTTTTTATTAATGAAACTCAAGAAGGATTGTAGGATAGTATATTGTTACAATTTTCTTCTTTATTAAAGATATGTTTATACTTTCTTATTAATAAAAGTTACAAAGACATTCATAACAATTCATTGACTGTACTAGTTTATTTCATATTTTTAAGTAAAATTATCTCACGATTCAATATGGCCTTGGAGCATAATGTTCTTTCAAATGTTTCATATTAACCTAATTTCCTAGAGAGTTTATATACTTAAAATAATAATTACCTAATACAAATTGATTTAAATAACATGGGGGCATTCTTCAATGATGATAAATGGGAAAACAGCTTTTGTATAGTACAATAATGGAAAGCAGTATTTTGTCTAGAGAAAGCTAGAGGTTACTTGTTACTATTTTACTCCTACTAGACTGGACTATTGTAGAAGATCTGAGAGTAAATCTAAAATAAAAAGGGCATATATACAGTATCTTATTTTTTCATTTCATAAAAGTGATTATATATACAATAACTCTGTTTAAGAAAAGTGGGAGGGTTATTTATCTTAGCACATTTATTCTATTTGGTACAAATTTTCTAGTGATAAGAGTTGAATTAATCTTAAAAATAACCATTAGTTAAAGAAATAAGTTAATGACAGGGCTGGGGTTCGAACCCTAATAATTATTGGAGAGATCAATACCACAAGTCATGATTATAATTTTTGAAAATTAAAACTTTAAAGTAGTATCATATACTGATATTTATTATTTGTGTATCATTTTAGCAAAGATAATATGACTGTGTAGTTTAGAGCAGTCGAATACTTTCTGCATTAAGTAAAGAATTCAGAAGAGAAATAAAATTATTTTTACTCCCTGAGAATTTAATTGCCTAAAAATATCAAAATCCTGATTAAAAAAAATATGAAGTCAATCTTGAGTTCTTTATTGTAACAAAATAATCATCTTAGTAATTATCTTGTTTATTTATTTGATCACTATACATCCTACATCCTAGCTGGGAAAAAATCGATCATTTACATGATACATTATAAATCCTGAAAATGCCATCTTTTTGGTTCCCACATTTTAGGGCAAGAAATTATTTTAAAAATAATAATTCTGTAGTAATATTTCATAATATTTGTTAATTCTACAAAGATAAATTTAATTAAATTAGGGGTAGGGGCTGCATGCATTAAAGGGATGGGAAATAATTTAAAAAGCATCCCGTAGAAAAACCAAGATTATTGGACTATCTTGCTTCCGATAAACAACAATGATAAAAACCGATGATAGATAAAAACTATATTTACATTTTTCTTACATATTCTTTGAGAATTACAAGTTTTATTTATTGAGTTGATATTACTTTCAATGTTATATTTAGTATAACTTTGTCATATAGTTAGTGGTATTCACAAACTTTTTTTAATTGTAGGGAAAATACAAAAATATTACAGTGATGATTAAAAACAAGCTTCGTTCTATACACTTATTGTGAATTAGTTAACGTCGATCACGAACTATTTATTCATAAGCTCACAATGAAATCTGCCGCAGATGAAAAATCATTTTAATTTCATAGAAATTCGTCCTATTTTTAAAGAAAGAGTTTCTGAGTTCCTCTCTTACAAAAAAGGTTCCTTAGCTGGCATTGGTATTTATGTACCCCAATACATAATAGTCCATTAGCCAGGAAAACACCTCAAATCTTGAGCGTATTGCATTAGCATAAAGTTGAACAAAATTATATCTTATTCATATATTCATTCAATTAAATTACAGTTGGTCCCAATTGAATTTAAACCCAAAGTAATTTACCTTAATAAATTAACGTGGTGATCAAAATGGAAGGAATTCAATGGTAAAATAGAATTTACTAGACAAAATGTTTTATTATCCAAAAATATGGTTTGAATGGTACCATTCATCGATGGTATGAACTTTCTCATCATGTCTCAGAGGAAGTTGAAGTCATAGAACAACCTTCGACAGGATGATCCTGTCAGGATCTGAAACAAATCCAATTGTAGTCTAAAAACAAGAAACGATCAAAAGTAACAGAGAACGAAGAACTCCGGCGTACTTAAGAGCCGCGGTAAGTGTCTTCCCTCACTAGAAGAAGTGTGCATTTCATAGATTATAATCTATTTATCAACTATCAGCTGTTCTGTAATAATGTTAGCATTGCTTACACATGTTGTAACTATAGCATAAAGCAAATAATTGTAAAGGTTATCATGCTCGTGTAATTATCTGTCTATTGTGTATGTTTCTATTTAGTATACATTTTGTTCAATAAAGTCTTAATCACGGGTTATTCATTCTTTCATTATGTCGGGTGACTAATGATATATATATGGCTTATTTGTTATTGTGAAGAATGTGGCGATCATAAATATGACTATAACAACGTAGCTTATATATTCTAACATCGCATAAGTATTTAAAGTATTAACATAACATATAATAATAATATAAAAATGTTATTTTTAAAAATAATCGATCTTTCACAAAGTAAGCGTCTAGAAGCGACGCCAAGACTTGGAGAGCGTCCGTCTGTGTAGTTTTCAAATCATTAAAACAACCAGAAGTGATAAGGTAAATAATAATTATATTCACCTTCATTTGTTTATTTACATTTAATAAGATTATCTTTAATGTATACAAACTACGAATTGTTCATATAAATTGATAAACACATTTTTATGATCTTTAGACAAGTTTTGATCCAATTATTTCATCCTATGTTAATAATACCCATGCCCTTCTGCATGCAAGGCAGTTACTCTTAAGTTCTTATAAATTTCATGCTAGTTTGTTGGTTAGGGGACACTACGCAAGATAAATCAAATGGGATATTTAGGTCTTTTAAAAAGTTATATATGTATGTATGTATTACGTTTTTTAAAGAAATGATATTTTATTTAAAAATTTTTCTTACTTGAGGTTTTAAGATTCTGCTAATAAATAAATAATTTTGGCAATAAAGGTGAATTTAATATTACAAATAAAAAACAAAAAAAAACTTAAATTAATTATATATAAATATTTGTCTATAAATTCTCTTCTTTTTCTTCTTTAATTCTCTTCATTCTTTAAACAAAATTAATGCTTCTTCTCTTCGTGCAATTTCTCTTCCATTCTGCTTTAAGTCAATAACCACTAACCAACAGAATTTTAAGTTTTTCTTACTCACAATCTCAAGCTGATAATATGTATTATTAAGGGATGATCCCAAAACTAGAGTGACTAACTTACTGTGTTCTCTCAGAACTACTAACTAGCTATTTTATTTTTCATGCTTCCTCTTTTGTTTTTATCGCCTTCTTGATACAAGGTTGGATTAAATCTTTTTATTTCAATGTCTTTATACACAAATTTTACAATATCTAATATCACAACAATATATTATTATGTTCTTTTATAATTAAATATATTTTATTTATTATTTACTATTAGGTTCTATCAACAAAATAATTCTGGCAAAAAGATGAATTTAATTTTACAAACATAAAAAATATACTTATATTAATTTTATAATTACTTGTCTATTAATTTGATCCTTTTTCTTCTTCAATGGTCTTCTTTTTACATATATCAGGCTGATTCCAAACTAGAGTGAATATAATGCTCTGTATGTTTTCTCAGAACCACAACAACAACAACTCATTATAACTGCTAAAACTAGAGAGTAATTTTATGTGTTCATCTATCATCACAACAACCAGTATCTCTGTGTGTTTTTTATTCTCACAAACAACAACTATATTATTATCACTGGCTAAAAACTAGAGAGTAATAATATGTGTGTTTTTCTCATCACAACTACCAGTAGACTGTCTTTTGTTTTTTCTTCCACTCTCAATTGTTTGTTTGCCTTCTTGATTCTAAGTTGGATTAAATATTTATATACACACTCCAATATCTAATATCACAACATAGGGGTCCGCTCCGATTTAAAAATTTTTTGAGCTTGTCCATAAAAAATTTTTCATTCCACTTTACTTTTGATTTCACTATTCACTTTTTTAGCACTTTAACTATTTGCATTTTCTTATTACTAAATGACAATATCAGATTATGTGTCACCAAAATTTTACATTTTTCATTTCAACCATTTACATCACAAATGTAATTGTACCTTACAGACATCTTAACTTTTAACTATAGTACCATAAATTTATAATTTCCAAGTTTTTACATTGCTGGGTTGACAATATCTTCATAATAAAGTATTAATTACTTTTAAATTTCAAACATTTATATAGCTTTTAACATTTACCAACTTGATTGTACAAATTAAACATACTAACATTTTAGTACATTAGAATAAAATTCAATTTCAAATTTTTTACATGTGTCAGATTGACACTATTTTCATATAAAGTTTTAATGAATTTTAAATTTTCAATTTTTTCTATAGATGTTAACATATTTGATTGTCCAGATAAACATTATTCTATTTTAAAACAATACAATAAACTTCAATTCAAGTTTTTACTTGTGCTTGATTGACATTATTTTCATAATAAGGCTTTAATAGTGTGGCATGGAACATTCCATGAATATTTTCTTAATCATCTGCTATGATGAAAGTGAATTCACCAACTTGATTAACAATTTTGTATGGCCCTTCGAAAATAGGTAAAAGTTTTGCATTTTTAATACCTGCCTTAGGAATGCGTAAAGCTTTAACAAGGACTTTATTTTTTAGTTTAAATTCAATAAATTTCTTATTTTTATTATATTTGTTTTTATTTAAATTTCCTATTTTATTCAATCTTTCATATATGAATTTATTTATTTCTTCAGGATTATTGAATTTTGATTTATTTGGGTTGTCTCCAATGTATACTGACCAAAAACGTAATGGTTCTATTTCGAAAAAAGCTTGAATTGGTGTAATATTGTTGGTAGTATGATATAGACTATTTATTGTGGATTCTATCTTTTTAACTTGACTTAACCATTCTTTATGGTTTTCATTTATGAAAAGTCTAAGATATTTTAACATATCTTGGTTAACCCGTTCTGATATATTTCCTTGTGGATGTCTTAATGAAGTAAGGATTCTAATTATTTTATTTTTTCTTAAAAATTTTTCCCATTTATCTGATGTAAAACAAGTGGCGTTATCACTCAAACATTTCTGTGGTATTCCTATTTCCTGCAAATATTTATTTAACGATGTTATTGCACCTGTTATATTTGCTCTTTTTGTTTGATAGATTTTAACATACTTAGTAAAATTATCTATTGCTACTAGTAAATATTTATAATTTTTATTATTAATAAAAGGACCCAAATAATCTATAGATATTATTTCTAGCTTCATTTTAGGGATTATTGGCTGATACGGTACTATTGATTTAATTGATGATTTATTTATTTGACAGTTATGACAGGTTTTTAATGTTTGACTTATTAACTTTCTTAAATTGACATAATAAAATCTTTTTTTAATTATTTTTAAGCATTTATTCACACCTGCATGACAAAATTTTAAATGCACCATGTTTATTAAATTTGTCATGTCAATTTTTATTAGTTCAATATAGAATTTATTTTTTAATTTTTTATGTATCATTCCGTTGATTATTTTATAATTTTCTTTATCTTTCTCAAATTTTTCTTTTATTTGTAAGTCACTTTGTTGATTTTTGATTATGTTTTTGAAAAACATTTCTTCTTGTAACTCATTTAATTTAAAATCGTTTCCCAATCGCTCTGGGCTTTCTATTGGATTTCTAGTTATGAAATCGGCGATTTTGTTTTGCTTTCCTTGGATGTGGATATACTCAATATCTAAAGGTCCCAAATAATTAATCCATCTAATCAAACGACTGGGTGGATTTTTACAACTATGTAGAAATGTAATTGCGCTATTATCTGTTTTTACTATAATTTTGTACCCTGCTATTAAATTATAAAATTTTTGTATCGCGTGTATTATGCCTAAAAGTTCTTTTTCCGTTGAATAATAATTTAATTCGGAATTTTTAATTCTTTAATTATTTGGTGTTTTTTGAACATTCCTAAAATGTTGAATAATTCAACCACTTTTTCAACTTTTCGGTTTATGCAAAGGTTATAGACCGATTGACCGAAATGTCTTATGAACATTTGACAAGTGGATTCTTCATTTAAAATATCCATTGTTATAATACGTGTAGAAAATTCTGATAAATATTCTTGTGGATTTAAATATGTGAAATTTAAATAACTACCGTTTAATATCGAAATCAAGTATTCTTTATAATCCTTACCACAAAAAACATCCCTGAAATTACTTTCAAAATCCTCCCATTTATTAAACTTCATTTTGTTCATATTGAACCAGCAAAAGGAAATTTCACTTAAATGAGCTGAAATTTTAAATTCTAATTTATTCCAATTCAAACTTTTATTTATTGTATTTTTTAATTTATTTAAAAATTCAATCGGGTCAGATTTTTTAAAATTTTGAAATTCTAATTTATTATTACTACTTATTACTTGTATTATCTCATTGTCAATTACTAAATTAGGTTCACCCGAGTTACTTGACAATTTACTTGTATTTTCCTCCATTTTATTTCTTAAATCTTCCATTTCTTTCTCTATTTTATTACTTTTATCGATACTTTCTTTTTTATAAGCTCCTAATTCTGTAATAGTTTTTTGTTCATGAATTACGAATTTGTTGCTCATCCATGCTACTTGTTCATCAAATTTATTCTCCGTTTCTAACTTATATTCTTTTAAATCGGTTTTTTGATTTCCTATTTCCGTTTCCAAAAGATGCAATTTTTTATCAAATTTTATATTAAAATCTATGAAAGAGTTTTGTAACCCTTGCTCAATGCTCTCGAATCTATTATCAATTTTTACAAATTTTTCATTATTTTCATCTGCCAATTTATCGATTTTATTAGATAATTCTAATAAATTTTGTTTATTATCTTGTTTTAATTCTAATAAATTTGTTTCAAGTTTTAAAAAATTTTCTTCAAGTTTTCAATTATTTTCTTCATTTTCTTGTTTTAATTGTGATAATAAATTTGTTCCAAATTTTAAATTATTTTGTTCAAGTTTTAAATTATTTTGTTCATTTTTTAAATTATTTTCGTTTAATTTTTCGTTAATATTTTCCATTATTAATTTTAACATATTATCCATCTTACTCTCCTCCTTATCTACGTATCTATCAATTATACTTTGCTCATTTGGATCATAATTTAAACTTTGGTTATCTTTTTCCATGACTGAATTAAACAATATGAATCTTAATCACAAATACAATTTTTAACCTAATCTTTATATCAAATTTAAACACAATTTTCGTGACACAATCTAAACAATCCTTTAGCCAGATTACTTCGTTATCGGTCCTTACGTTGGGCACCAAATATTACGTTCTTTTGCTTTAAATATATTTTATTAACTATTTATTATTAGGTTCTATTAACAAAAATAATTCTGGCAAAAAGATGAATTTAATTTTACAAACATAACAAAAAATAAACTTATATTAATTATATAAATACTTGTGTATTAATTCGATTCCTTTTCTTCTTCAATGGTCTTCTTTTTATTCAAATTTATAATTCTTCTCTTCGTGCTATTTCTCTTCCGCTCCGTTTCAAGTCAACAACCACTAACCAACAAAGTTTTTAAGTTTTTCTTACTCGCAATCTCAAGCTAATAACATGTATTACAGGCTGATGCCAAAGCTAGATGAGTATAATTCTCAGTGTGTTTTCATTATCACAACCACAACAATACTAATTATAACTGGCTAAACTAGAGAGTAATTCTGTGTGTGTTTCTATCCTCACAACCACCAGTAGACTGTCTTTTGTTTTTTCTTTTCACTCTCAATTTGTTTTATTTCCTTCTTGATTCAAGGTTGGATTAAATATTATATAAAAACTCCACAATATCTAATATCACAACAATATATAAGTTGTGTTTCACATTTAAATACTTTTTCCGTGCCTGAATATTAACTTTCGGGCACGATTCTCAGCTCCCAGGATGATTTTTTCTTAGAGCAATAAGCCTAATTTGAGTTAAGTTTACACAGCCTGGTATGGCTAAATTAATAGCTATGTAAATAAATAATTACCTGCATGTTCCGAAGTGTGATAGTTAGTTGTCTATATCTGTTAGTGAGTTGTTGGGCCCAAGAATAGTATTTAATCAAATAATAACTATTTAGAAATAACAGTTTTTAATCATTCTAATACAGAATATAGACCCAAGAATATATTTTTAGTAGATCATTCACATTAAACTTCAAATTTTCCCACAAACAGTAATTTTGAATTGTAATGTTACTTTTTTATGTTACAGAAATCACTTTAATTACTTGAATTATGGAAGAGAAAATAGATGAGCTGAAACGGTATTATAGGCGTATCAACAGCATTCCAACAAAACCAAAGGTGTATGTTAAGGGCACCCCTTTGTACAACTCGTACTTAAAGCCTCCTTACAGTTATCTTGTATGGCGTAATGCGCAAAAAGGCTTGCCTCCACCTCCCCGGCCTCCAATTGATGTTTCGTCTAAATTGAGGAACTTGAACTACAACTATTATTTGGAAAGTTTAAAGACAAACAACCTTGACTCACCAAGTGAGGATAGTGGTAGCTACAGTGATCAAGACAAGGAAGCGGCACAAATGAGTTCTCCCGAAAATAATGCTTACGGAAAAACCAGAAAATATCATTGGGAATACTTCGATGAATCTTTCATTAAGCTTTTTGATATATAGAAAAATCTGTATATGTAAAAACAGAATGAGAAAAAGATGCATGATATGTAAGGTATCTCTTTTAAAAAGAGATTAAATTTGCTACTCCTAATTAAAAAATATAATCATGAAGTTATTTATATATTAGTAAATAAATTATAATATGTATTAACAATAAATTATTCTTTATTATTAACTTATGTTAGCTTATTGTGTTTCCTTATTCTTATAATGCATTGATTAACCATGGCTTTTCATTAACTTGTGTAGTTTGTTTTCACAGTCAAAATGCAAAGATCATGAATCCTATCTCCCATTTACTTAGATACACATTTAGTCACTTATTTTCAGTTTTTCAGTCATTTATACCCAAGCTTGAGGAGATGGAGAAGGAGAGGAGTTTTATTTCTTTATATTCACACTCCATACTCCACACCTTCAATTCATGGATATTGTTTATCAATGAAAGAAAATTATATGAAATAAATATCACATGATACTACTGCACTGTAATATATAATTTTAATCAATGAAGAAGTATGAAAAAAAAAATATGACAAAACAATTTGTCTATTTCATGGGCTCACACCCCATTTCCCAAAGGGTTACAAAACAAATGATACTGCAAAAAAATTAAGTTTTGAGAAACTACAATAGATTTAAGTAGGTGTTTTTTTTTTTGTAAATTCTGTGTTCATCTATTAAAATGTATTTTTTGTAGAAAATAGCAAATTGTTCTTTCCAAAATCATTTGATTGGGC
The DNA here is from genome assembly GCA_930367205.1 of Acanthosoma haemorrhoidale. Taxonomy (NCBI): domain Eukaryota; kingdom Metazoa; phylum Arthropoda; class Insecta; order Hemiptera; family Acanthosomatidae; genus Acanthosoma; species Acanthosoma haemorrhoidale. Next base: position 79,287,188 of record OV884009.1, on the reverse strand, counting down.
CAGGTTTGGCGGCAAGACACTGACTTTCACATCTGCCATGGATCTGATACCCACCCATGGTACCCACGTGGTAGATGACTTAATTTGGAAATTAAATTCTTGGTAACATGGCTCATCTGTACGGAGCCAGGCACAAAAACAGACCACGTGCAGAAACAAGACAAATGCAAGGTCTGATAAATTGTGAAGAACTACAAAAAGTATGCGTCTTGTATTTTTTTATTTCATGTTCATATGTTTGATTGTCATGGACCACCTTGAAATTAAAATTAATAAATTATAAGTTAAATTGATATTTCTTTATCATTGTAAATAACATAACTTCAAATTATATTATTCTGTATTACGCTTTTATTAATGTACAAAAGTGAATTATAAAAATTCATAAAGGCTAATAGTTTATTTTTAAGTTTCAAGTAATCTTATCTCAGAGTTCTATATGGCCCTAGATCATAAAGTTACTGATTTAAATGTTTCATATTACACAAATGGTTCGAGAGTTTTATATAGATAAAAATAGCAACAACACGGATATTCGTCGATGGTTGTCTTCAATCTTCTTGGTGGCTATCCTCTGGTTTCAACATGTGGTCTCTCTTCAGCACCTAGTTTCATGGCTAGTGGCCAAGTTAACTCACTGACTCCCCCAACTGCTTGAATGCAAAGAAAATACAAATACTGTCTCCTAACCACTGATATTTATGGCAGCCTCTCCCCACTACATAAAAGTGATTTTTTCCAGGGCCTACCTTTTCCCCCAGTGGACTTTCCCTAAGGTGTGGTAGAACACACTGACTAGTTATCGAGTACCATGGCCCTTTTACAAATTAATTCAACCAAAAGTTACTTCCTCGAAATCAATCTAATTCTAATATATACATTTAATTTATTAATAAATAAGTCAATGATGCAGAACAAAAGTTTTGAAAATTCTTATGGATTTTAAACATTTTTATTTTTAATAAGTTATTATAAAATAAATATAAATACACTAATTTCCTAATATTAAGAAGATATATATATGTAAACAATAGTTACATAATTATCCCCTTTTGGGACAGTACACTCAACATAACTTTAATTAATTAAAAACTTAATTTTAATAGAACTATCACAATTAGATTGGTACATCATCAAAATTGTTATTGATAGTTGCAAAGCTGGTTGAAAAACATGAAATTTTATCCTTATTTAAATAATAACTATGAAATGATAAATTTGGTCGAAATACATATAGGAAAACAATAAAATTATTACAGTTACAGAACATAATTCACTATTATAGTTACATTGATTGTTCTCTATAGAACTTAAATCTACATTAATACTATTTGAATATAATTTCTTAACATACATTACAAAACAAATTTAAATGCTAAGTTACAAATAATTTTTTTTATCAATTACAATATTACACCGGTTCCACAGTAATGGTGATTTATAAAGTAGGGAAGTAACTTTATTTCATAAAATTTATAAAGCAGAGTTACAGCAAGTTAAAGCATACAGTAATAATTACTTAACAAATACTTTATGTCGGACTTTCGTTAAGTTTGGCAGAATAAATCTTTATAAAACAACTTACTGTACTTAAATCTATCTGTTTATTTATACTTTCCTTATATTTAAGCATGAAGTCTGATTACATTTAATTAATTATTAATGAGATCTCTGAGGCTGGTGCTGCAAAACTAAATACTGTAAATCTGGGTCAATTTTTTCAAGGAATTAACGAAAGTCTCCTCTTTTGGAAATACTCGGGGGGTTTCTTCCTTTGGTCATAATATGGTTAGGAGCACTAAAGCCATCCTTTGATATTTTCTGAAAAACAACAGGCACCTGTATTCCGCACTTTGCACCTAGAATTCCAGCTTCCTATTTCTTCAAGTCTTCTGTTTATTTTTCATCCATTTTCTTTGTTTGATACAGTAGGTACCTAGTTACGAGTAATATAGTTTTTAAGTAGAATTACAGTACCTAGTAAAAGTAGACTTTTTATCCTATGCAGCATTAAAATGATTCCATTCCGTTTTTTGCATTGTGCTATTTATGGCATCTAATTTTGAATTATAAATATCTAATTTAAAGTTTGTGTCATTTAACCTTTTGTTAAGAATTCCATTATGTTCATCTAATTTTTTATTTGTAAGATTAAGCAGTTGCATTAATTTATCCATTATAAAAAAGGTTGACTGTTTACATTAAAAATTCTAAGAATATAATTTTTACTTCAAGGGGCAGAGATGCTAAATTACATATTTTTTACCATTTTAATTCAGCTTTAAAATATAGGAACCATTATAGTTAATCAACATGTGTTTTATCCACTCCCTTTAGGTTCCATAAACAACAGCGAAATCAATGCTATTAATTTTCACAATCAATTTGTGATACCAAAATAAAAAATATGCACTGCCAAGGCTATACTCCAATAAACATTATTAATTAATAAGTTCTTACGTTGGGTAACCCCTGTTGCATTTCTCTTCTTTGCTAAAAATATTTTTATAGTTCCTTACTTTCAAAAGGCAAAAAGACATTCATTAAGAATAATAGTTTATTTCAAAGTTTTAAGTAAAATTATCTTAGGGTTCAATATGGTCCTAGTGCATTGTTTATTACAAATATTTCATGTTAACATAATTTCCTAGAGAGTTTATAAACTTAAAACAGTAATTACCTAATACAAATAATGAAGTAAATAATTTGGGAACATTCTTTAATGATAAGGAATAGGTTGGTTTCACCTGATCTTCTACCTCCGGTCTCAAACACATGTGCCCTCTCTTCATGGTTTGAAGGCCAAGTCTGAAATACTACCTCTTAGCAAATTATCTCAACAGAAAACTCCTTACTCAAAATCAATCTGATTCTAATAAATAAATTTAATTTGTGAATAAAAATATCACAATATATTATTTTTAAATGTGTGGTGCTTGGGTAAAAGGGAATAAGTACCTTTTATGCTAGGGTAATCCCCTTTAACCTAGCACCACAAAAGTATATAATGAAAATATTGGTAAATTATGAAAAAAATTACATACTTATTACATTGTAATATCATTTTTAAAGAAGTTACAATATTTATTGCCTTTAACAAAAATTACTTTTTAGCCCTTGGAACATGACCACTCAAACAAAGTTTACATAAATAATTGGATTAATATTATAAAAATTAATTTCTTCCACTATAGAACTTTTTTCCTTTTTTGAACTAGTATGCCAATTTCTAAATTTTATTTCTTATCTAATGAACCTCTTATGCATTGAGATATCAGAAATGTGTGACATGGAAAATCAATCTAATTTTTGTCATCTATTATATAGTATAAATAAACTAGAACATTGAATAGTTCTCACACACAACACAAAAAATAGTCACATTGGCAAGCAGCAAAAAAGCAACTCTATATGATACTGTGAATTCAGTTTTAGCCGTGAGAATATAAATGAGTTGAAGGTCTTGTTGAGAGATCGGCTTGGGTGGTTGAAGCAGTTTGTCTTAAACAGTTCACATTTACCTCCTCCTCACTTGATGCAGACATACAATGCATATTGAAATGTTGTCTATGAATAAACGCGTTGAAAACCAAACAACTAATTTTCAGAAACCTAAGCCGATCTCCCAACAAAACCTTCAATTCAAATCCATATTAGTGAGAGGAACTGGATATACTTTTTTCATGTTTAATTAATATACATTTAGTATATCTGAAATAATTATCATACAAGAAAACTAATGGTTAGTACCACAAAACAACTACCAAATTTCCTCCTTTGTTAAAATATTATTGAGTAATAAAACCGCCTATAATTTGACCATCAAAATTGAAAACCAATAATCTAAAGATCAGTAGGCAAATCAGGTTAATAAATGGGGGATTCTGTTAACCATACTCATGATTTAAACCCATTTTTATTCTCAATATACAACAAAACAAATATTTTTATTAATCTTTGTGAGCAGAGAGAAACTCTAGACAAACTTGAATTTAGGCATCCGAACATCATCTTTCCTGCAAACTGAAATATATATGGAAACTTGATTAGAGGAGTACCTTTATTTCTATGGATTTTATATTGCTTCAGATTTATAAGAAAAATTGAATTTAAGATTGACAAAATATATTTAAGATTGTTTGGTTAATAGAAGAAAATGCCAACTAAGTTTTTTCAATATTAAGTACAGAAATCCTAAAAATTTAAAAACATTCAAAACCATTATAATGCCAAGCAATCATTCGTAAAGTATAGCTTCTTATACATAAGGTTAAACAAGAATTACAATGTTAGGACAATTGTATAATTAATGCATATAAACTAATCAAAAGATATATTTTGATTTAAAAAGAAATAAACTTTTGAATGAAGACCGTAAAACCAATTATGTAGGTTTGACTCATAGATATGCACAGGGATATTATTAGAATCAATCGTGATGAATGAAGATTCAAAGGCAACTAGCTGTTAAAATAAAAAATTATATAAACTAACCATAGCAACTCCTTAATGATTCAAAAATAGTTTATTAGTCTAAAAGTAATAGTTTATTTTAAGTTGTGTATATATTGCATTAGTACTTTAATAAATACATGAACTAAGACCTAAGGGAAGAAACTCTAAAAACTGTGTTAAATAAATAAACTCTAAGTTATATAAACTTATACATTATATAATAATAATCAACTATAAATTGTATACTTAAAAAATAGGCCTTAGGAATATTAATTACAATCAATTAAGATCCAATAGATATAAAAATGAAGTTAACTTTCAGTATTTGTAATATTTGTCCAATTTTAATTTAAGCTTAAGCTCAAAAAATAACAAATCTACTGCTACGAGTTCAATGAATTGTATGTAGAAAATAAGGAGAGATATTTTGATTAAATAGTAATATTTATTTACAAATAGTCAGCACGAATAAATATAACATTGCTAATAATTTAAAACAGGAAATAAATAGAATAATGAAATAATATACTATGACTATAAATACAAATCAAGGTTTACCAAGATGAAACATTCAAATTTAAATGAACTGATATCTACTTTATTCATATTTGCATGTTTTTGGGTAAATCAAGATGACATAATAAATTTAGTGTCAAACTATTTATAATAATGTATCATATAAACGTGCATAGCAATACATCTCTTCAGTTAGTTCTTGACAAGGTGAAAGGAGAAAATATAACTCCTTATTTTAAATACAGTGACATCAATGCCCTTTGCACTGCAAATTAAATACACATACAGTGTTATACCCAAACAAAAGTATATTCTATAAATTAGTGAAAACTATTTTAGATCCGTCATTTAAATTTTAGACAATGTGCAAGATTAATTGAAATATCAAAGCCAACAATTCATTTGGGATGAAATATTTAATAATTAATCATTATTACCGATATTTCAATGATTATTCAAATATATTAATAACTTGAAAATATTTCGTTAATATATATTACATTATATATTATTATAAGTTTGTTCAGGCATTTTAACAGTCACAATAAAAAAATGGGGCATACATCCTTAAGTGACAATTAGTATTTCAATAATTCTATTTCATTTCTAAGTAATATAAATATAAATGTTCATTGTTGTGAAGGTCATGAAAAAAAAAAATATAAAGGAAGATATGAGAGATAGTAATAAAATACAATTAGAAACAATACTATCATTTATTAAAAAAAATTAATTGTCAAGGACAGAAATTGAACCTGGCACCCAGTGTCTGTATAAGCGTTCTTCTATCTCTGCTTGACTAAATATAAGTTAATCCATAATAGAACAAACCTCATTTTGGTTAATCGCACATTAGTGTACAACTAGCAGTTTTTTATTACCTCAAACTGTCCTTTTAATGATGTTACTAGGGGCAGGCAAATTGACGGATTTATGTCAGAAGATTGAATGCCCTCACAATAGAAGCATATAACCCAATTTTTGCAGACTACTACACTTTGGATATCAATACTTGTACTTTAAGAAATGTTATTTATAATACTGATAAAACATATTATTCTGTAAATAATTTCAATATTCCAATAATGATCTAAAATTGATATGCTTATCATATTTTTTTATCAATAAGATAAAACAATTTTTGAAAAAATACTGAATATTGTGTCTTCCTCCATTACAGGTGATAGCTTGAAAAAAGGGAGTAATTGTCATAATTGTGTTATAATTAATACAATTAAATAATAAAGCTATGCTTTTAGGAAATTGATTCCTTATTGGTGGTGGGTTGCTAGTTACTTCAGTGACAAATGTTTTCCACAATACACCTTTCACTAATCAATGACTGAGCATTTGACCAACATTACTTTGGTAAAATAGTACTTCACTTAAGCTCCTAATTATTGGTATGGGAATATCAAGTTATTAAGTAATACAATACATTAACGGTTCTTTATTTTTACAAAACAAATCTCGTAATTCAAGAAACATAACACCATTTAAGATCTAAGGGAGATTACATAAGGGTGTAAAACTGAAATGCTATCTTTCTTCGCTCAATGTTAATTATACCATACCAATATACGAGGTTTTCAAAGATTAAATTATGTCTTGTAAATTATAGAATTTAAAGACATAATTAATATTGTGAAAAAGTAGCTAGAACCCAACTGATATATTTTGTTAAAATGTACGACTCTTATTATTTTCATACTTTTTTAAAGATACAATAGATATTCAAATTATTTTTTATCATATCATCTCATTCTAATTTCAGTGTGAATGGATTATTTTGAGGTGTGGGACAAGCACCAGATGAAGTATCACAGGTAGAAAATGGTGATCAATTTAAATGATTCATCTTCATAAATTATTAATTGGTATAATTAATAAGAAAGAATACTCAGAGTATTTACTATACAAATATACGGTTTTCTACCATTCATTGCCAGTTTATTCACTGCCACCACTCTGAAAAAAAAAAGAAGTGTACACATAAAAATGCGAGAAAACTTTGTACTTTAATGTTTACAGTATGAATAAATAAAATGATTAGTACTAGTATGTTTTTTGACTACATGTGGAAATTATAGTATTGGTGATAAGTTAAGACATCACAAGGTCATATGAGTGGTCAAATCTGTTATTTGCTTGAATGATTGGACAACAATCTCCAACACCTCTTTTCCTATATGCTATCTTTGAATGGGGAGTAGGAGGATACAAAATGATTGTCTTGGATAAATTGGTTGGACCAATTTTGATAATTGAGAACTCATTATTTTAAGGAGAAAAAAACTTGCCGACTGGATAATTCATCGAATCTTCAATTTTTTTTTTCCACACAACATTTTTAAAAAAATGGTAGATTAAGAATACCAGGACGGTGAAATTGTATGGTTTTTTTTCAAACTTCCCATCCAATTGTATTTTAGGTTAGAGCTAAGTTTTTGCCTACATTTTTGAAAATTCCCATATGTTTGCTCTCATGTAATAACAAAATGGTAAATAACAAATTATTTATCAGGTAAACAATCTGAACGTCAGATAAAAAAAAAAAAAAAAATATTTAGAAAAGGGCGTTCAATTTAAATGATTCATCTTAATCTCATTTTCATAAATTATTAATTGGTAAAATTACTAAGAAAGAATACTCGTAATTCACCATACAATTATACAGTTTTCTACCATTCATTTAGTTAGTTCTAAAATTTACAATATTTTTAAATTTGTTGACAGTTTTTATGAAAATTTAATTGTTTCATCTGAACATGAATCTCAGTTGTCAGATATTAGAAATTCACATGTTTTATTCTGCCAGGTTATAATCACTCCTTATTTTGGGGAATAGGCAGCAATTCCTCAAGAAAAAAATATTTATGGACTGGGACCTGCGAGTCTCCCTATCTGAGCGAGAAGTGTGCTAGTCGATGGAACCCTCTACTTGGCAAAGCCTAGTTTGTTATGTAAATATTTCAGGAACAACCATGAGGTTATATCAGTTTAATTCCAGGTGCCCTTAGAAGAAGATATAGATATTCCAACATTGTCACCTACAATTACTGACAAAGAAACAGAAGTAATGTTCACAAGAACATGGATTCATTCCAACTATTAAATTATGCTGTGCATTTAACTAAAATTTAATTTTAAAAATGAGTAAAATTATAACAAGCCAAACCAAAAAATATTTTTAAGAGATAAGACTTTTTATTTCTTAAATTTATAATTCAACAACCAGCACTAACACATAAAAATTGTCTGCCAGGGCTTTTTCTATGATTGAATAACAATATCTTTTTATTTAAAAAAACTTGATTAGTATATTAAAAATACAAAAAGGGGCAATAAGTAATTGCGAACTGTACGATGTCGGTCAAAACATTGACATAGGTCGATAGTGCGCTATCAATGAGTGCAATGCCAATGATTGATAGTGAGCCCCTCCAGAGAGAGATGAGAAATCAGATAGTACTGCAGAAGCCATCTAGCAGGACCAGGGACAATAAAATGTTCATCTCTTACCCAGAAGAGTGATCCTTTCAAAGCCAACATAGTGGCTTTGCGTAGTTAAACAGTAAACTATCAAAGCCGCTGTAGGGCCCAGCACACGTAAGCCACTAAAGTAGCTTTGTGTAGTTCAAGAGTTAAGAGGAAATTTTGTATTCTAAACATTATGACCAACATAAATCAAATCAAAGCAGTATGATTATAAGAGGCACTAGCCTGTCCAAACATTACCATGAGAATACCAATAAATTTTTTTTTAAAACATCCCTACATTTATGGTATTGATCTGTCGTTCATCTACTAGCTGACGCCTGAAACGCAGAGGAAGTTGTTCTTCTGCAATTATGTAAAACTTTTGGCCCTTGACTGATGTTGGAGTCCCTTTCGAAACAGGAGGTTTTGCTGCAAAATGAAAAATAAATCCATTATTTTTAATTATAAATAAAATGTTTTTTTAACATAACTTTTCACATTTTATGACCTCCAGTATCAGGTTATTATTAGATCTAATAGTGGTGAAAGGCACAAATGTTTACTAAAAGAGACAAAAATTAGCAGTACCTATGTATCAAATTACTTCTTGTTCTTAAGAGAAAAAAGAACTTCAAAAATTTAAAGAATTTTATTGTAAAAAAAATGTTTTTATTCCATTTTTAGCTATGTATGTTTTCTCACACAAATTACTTTTTTTTTTTTTTTTTTTTTTAATTCATCATTGTAGTTAAGGAATTTGGTTGCTATTGATGTCAAGACACTATAGATATAAATATGTATGCTCAATATAAAATTATATTAAACAAATAAAAATGCGCGGCAAAATCAGTTTGACTAGTAAGTAACAAGCTATGAAAGTGTGGTCATAAACTGTTCAATAAAGCAGGAGGTTTATTCAGCAGATGGAAAAGAGCAAGCAATTGTCAATCCACTAACTGTAGAAAAGGCTGAATACTAGCCAAGACATTAAGACTTACATTTCAATGAGTTTACAGTTAGTGAAGGTTGGCAAAGTAAATAGATAAACAGACAAGGAGTTGGACGATTACTGTCTGACCACAATTACTAGAGACCCTGTCAATTATCTCGGAGTGCAAATGTTGGATAGTACGTTAAATTAATAATTCTCCTGAGTCGCTGAGCTGATGGTTTGTAGCTTTGGAACACACATTATAGAGGAACTGACTAACTTAGTGAGTTTTTCGAGTAGTCCCACAGTTAAGTTTAATTTAGTTAAGAGTAAGGAGCTGCCTGCCATGAATTTATTATATTTAATACTTAAGTGAATGTTTGGGATGGTGGTCTTGAGTGGAAGGTGAGAAGGGGAAGAGCATCATTTATTCATTAACCACAAATTAGATTACATTTCTATAAATAGTATCTATTTAGCAATTCAAAAATGGGTATCATTTTTACCAAGCAAAGCCTAGCACTCAAAAGCACATATTTGGGTTTTGTCAACATTGATTTTTTATTGAGTCTTTCTAATCTTAAAATATTTATGATCATTACAATCTACATCATAGATGAACAGTAAACTTACAGATATGGGACAATACAAGAAACATTACATGTTTATCCTTTATTTTAATTCAGGCCTATTCACATTAATGTATCCTTCTTCAACAATGAAATATATAAGTGCAGTCCAATGAAATACAAAACCCTAAATAGCGAACTTAATAAAGAGTTGGTGGGTCCCAATAGGTAAGCCCACCTTCTAGCCCTAAAAGAGAGTTAGTATAGGTAAATAATTGATAAAGACCTCAGGCTACTAAAATAAATGTCGATCACACAAATAATATACCTACAAACACTATTATTCTGTTTAACTAAACAAGAGACAGATTACTTTTTATAAAGAGGAACCATTTACAAATTATTAGATTAACATGTAACAAACTTATCCGCTTCAAAAAATTTTTGTACCATCATTTAACACAAACTAAACAATGACAATGATTTAAGTCTTTAAAAATGAGCTTTAATACATACCCGAAGCACTGATGTCATGTTGAACTTTCCTGAATTTTATCAAAGGAACATGAGGTTTTACGGTCTGTATGGCCTATAGGTTTTACAAAAATAATAAAAATATTTATAAAAACAGAACATATATGTGTATTTATGATAAACCTGGTTAACCAGCTATCAGTAAGAATACAATACCTGAACAGCTCTTAATATCAACGAATTCCTCATTACAGTATTTAAAAAATATAATATATAATAACTGATATATCAGAAAACTTTAAAAATAATAATTATAAATAACTCAGTATTCAAAGTGTTCCACCATAGAGCAATATGTTTGTGACAGAGAGGTATGAGCAGGCTGTGTAGTTACGAGTATAGGAATTTATAAAGGAGTACATCTTGAAAAAAAGATTTAAAACACAAATAGGCCATCATATTTAACTCTTATTTTTAATCAAATTTGATCTTTTGTTTCAATTTTAGAGGTTTTTTTTTAGAGAAAACAGTAGTAGAGCGCCAGATAGATAAATAGACGTTTTTCGGTCATTGTGTTCATAAAACATCATTCTCCAATCTTTTTCAACAGCATTTATTAGTACTAATAATCCCTTGACAATTATTATTATGGGAGTTCAATATTCTCGTTGTGCAATACTTGAAACTGTGACCAAACCACTCTGAACTAGTTACTCTTCCAATGCTTCTGTGCTAAAGTGGAAGAGTCAAAAGACAACAGAGGGGTAACATTACACGCATTGTGAAGGGTATAATGAAGAAATTATATCGGATCAACTACGAACAACTCGTGTGCTTCGTCGAAGGATAGGTCTTCCTATCTAAACGCGAAGATTATTTTTTTGGAAGTTAATTCATTTTCCCTTTAAGCAAATTTGTATTATTTCATAAAGTCAACAATTAATTTAATTTCCGTTCCTTTAGGTGGGCACCCCTCTAGCCACGCATGTATAGTTAGGAACCAAACATGCTTCTAGAAGAACCTCAATTATATTTCGCAATTTATTATAGTAACATGTGAAGCTGAATCATTAAATAAATCACTTAAGCATACTCATGCATGCTCTATGCCGCCATATATACAAACTGGATCTAATATAAAATAAATCTACCTTTACTACCGCTTTGTTAAGGTTGTAGATTAGTAATTTATTTTCTATTGAGAGATGGGATGTCCTTTGAAGTAGTCTGTACAGTTGCCCAAAGCGTCTGTTTAGTTCTTGTCTTTTTAGCCTCGTATGTGGGTTCCAGGTCAGTCGTTTGTCGAGATGGAAGCCTAAGTACCGTACTGTCTCGGATACATGGAGAGGAATAGAATTAAAATAAACCAGTGGACAAGACTTGTGACAGAGGGTGAAGGTAATGTGGTAGCATTTTGCTTCATTAACTTTGATCCACCGTTGGTTGCACCAATACTCGATCTCATCAAGATGTTTTTGAAGGTTATGGGATGCTATAACGGGGTCTGGGTAGGATGACAAGACTGCAGGGTCATCTGCAAATGTGGCCAAGAAGATATTGGGGGTAGAAGGGACATCAGCGGTGTATAGGTTATAGAGGATGGGACCCAGGACGCTGCCCTGTGGAACTCCTGCTTTTATGGGATAGTAGTTAGAGTATTCTAAACCACAGCGGACTTGGAAGAAGCGGTTTGAAAGGTAGGACTGTAGGATTGGGAAAAGGGTCTGTGATAAATATCTTTTGAGCTTGTAGAGTAAACCTGCATGCCAAACCCTGTCAAAAGCTTGAGCTATATCAAGAAAGGCAGCAGTGCAATACTGTTTGCTTTCAAGGGCTGAGGAGATGTGATCAACAACGCGAAGGCCTTGTTGAGCAGTGGAATGTCGTTGGCGGAAACCAAACTGGTGAGTAGGATAAAGGTTTTTGGATTCAACAATTGGAAGTAGATGTTTTAATAGAAGTTTCTCAAATATTTTTGAGAGGATAGGGAGTAGGGTGATTAGACGGTAAGATGAGGCGTCATTGGGAGGTTTACCAGGTTTGGCGAATAGGACAATAATGGAATGTTTCCAGAGGAGAGGACAGTGCGTCATTCGGATAATGCAATTATATATGTAGGTTAGGAAGATTATAGCTTTAGGAGGAAGTTGTTTGAGAATTTGAGGGGTAAGGAGATGATATCCAGGGGATTTTCGGTAAGGTAAGTTTTTCAGAAAGTATTTAACCTCAGAGGGGCTAACGGCTTTTGGTGGAAGTGAGAGAGGTATAGATGAAGTGAGGAAATCTTCAACAGTTGTGCTGTGATTATGGTTTTGGTGAGAAAGGTGAGGTGTGAAAGTATGGGTAAGGTGCAGAGCAAATTCCTCCGACCTATCCCCATCCGAAGCCGCCCAGGACCCATAATCACGACAGAGTGGGTGTGAAACAGGATGATACTTTTTTTAGTTACATTCCACAGGGAGTTATCCCTGGTAGACAGATAGGAGAGGTGGGAATTGAAGGAATCGGAACGGAAAGATGCCAATAGCTGCTTTACCAATCTGCAGTACTGGTTGTGAGAGCGGCGATTAGGAGGATGGCGGGATGTTTGGCACACTGTTCCAACAGTAAATAAATTAAATTTTTGAGGAAGGTATAATTTGTACAGCTTTATACTAATGCAATGCGCTCAAGATTTGAGGTATCAAATTTGTCAGTGGTTGAATAGTTGGATGGCATCCCTAGAAATTAATTATTCAACTAGAGCGTAACAGGGTGGTGTTCGTGAAGTAATTCAGGTAAATAGATAAACGGATATATGTATCCTTAGAAAAGATACATCCTTTATAAATTTCCTTAGAGTCTTATATATTCGGATACAGTTATGGTGTATCGGATAGGAAGAGTATCCCTAAATAAAAAAAATAAATATATAAATCAAACAGTTTTATTTAGTCCCCGTCCGCCGAACGTAGAGTTTAAAAGGTGGAACAGGGAAGAAAACTGGAGATAATCAAAGAATAATCTGTAGATATGGAAATACTGCTATTGGATCAAAACTTATTTATTATATATTTTTTTATTGTAAAGATTTTTTTTGGAAAGGTTTTTTTATTTGAAAACTTACTATTAGCTAGTACAGCATTATAAATTGGGATGACAAATTAATTCATAATTATGTACAGTTCACATTCGTACAATATGTACGTATAAAGATCAAAACTTTAGATATGACAAACAAAATTACTTGAAGATTAAATATTGAATAATTAATGTTTTCATTGTATTTTATTTATGTTGGATTAGTATAGAAATGGTAATATCTTAAATCATCATCATAATTTTCATTCTATATATATCACAACTTTTCTTTTTATTGCTTAAATTAATTCAGCATATAAAAGAAAAATTAGTTAAGTGTGCAGCACCACACAATTAAGGGTGTCGTTGAGCTTATTAATTACATCTTCTGGAATCCATATTCTGGATTGATATTGGAAGTGTTATTGAATTTAGCTTTTTTGTTTTAAAGTACCATTAATATGATTTTATGTTTTTTTTTTTAATTTTATTCCTCTAAATCCTCAACATATTATACATATTGGTAATCAGCGCATTGAGATTTTTAATTTGATACCCTATACAATATACTAGACGAAACATATTTTGGTTGTTATACAATGATTAACTTATTAATGATATTTATTATTTTTTAGGTTTACTTTTATTTTAGCATCAACCGGACATCAAATCAAACTAACATGCAAAAGATAATGCTGTTGAGAGGTATGAAAGGGATATAAAAGGTGTTGATACTCCCAACCAATAAAAACAGTCACTGTTCGGGAAAACAAATATATTCCTCATAATAGCCACAAATCAATAAACATTTCATTAAAAATAAATTAAATAAAATGTTTATCTTCAGTTGAGGAAATATCTATGTAATGAATTGCTGATAAAAGTTTCTGGTTTAAAATGGAGATGAGCCCGGTTTCGATTGTAGCTACTACGTCTTTGGTTTGTACTAAAATTGATACGTGGTTACTCATCTGCTTATTAGACCACACAAATAAATACCAGAAAGGTACTTGCATGACACCGACCGAGAAGTCTCCTTTGCCTGCTAGGATATCTTCGGACGGTGAGCAGTTATTATTGGACGGGTGTGCTGACAACCAGTAAAAATGCGAACAACAAAGCGGTTGAATCTGTTCCGCTGTCTGCAGGACTGTTTGTCCGCGCTCGACATCGTGCGCTGATTGGTATCAAAACTGGTCACGTGATCCATGGATCCAGTATCGCTGAACCAAAAAAGGCATCATTGTTGTTTACGGAAAAAAAAATAATCTGCTGTACCAATGCCTTTAAAATAACGCAGTAAATAAAAATTATATATCTTTAATTATTCAACGAGATCTTTAATTTGATACCCTGCAAAAATAAGACGGAAAAATATTAAAGAACCAGTTTATTTTGACTTCAAAGCAATCGGTTGATAAAATATAGTATTTATTTTTTGTGTCATTTGGATTTCAAGTGGAGCTCCTGTGCGAAATTTTCTCCAGAAATTAATCATTACATTGATCCCGTCTTTGTGTCCTACCCTTCCCTGCAGAACCCGCTCCTTCACTCAACGCACCATCACTCTGGAATTTTCTCCACTTAATATCCACCATGCTTCATCCTTAGCGACTTCTATTCCAATACCTAACCACTCAGAAAAACGCTAGCTAGTCTAGGGTCTTCTACTATTTAGCTATTTAGTCGATAACTCCATAGTTGTAAGTTTTTTGTTTTTTTCGTTTCCTACATGTAAATAAGGAAATATAATTTTATTATTATTATTTAAGTGCTTATTTCCGTTTTAGTTGAGAGGTGCTCTGGCGTCTGGCAACTACATTTAATGTAACTTTTAATATATTGTAAATAAAGAGGATCATGTCCAAAAAAAAAAAAATAATAACCTCATAGCTACAACCTTTTAAAAAAGTAACCTCTAATATTTATGTATATAATTTTATAACTATTATTTTTCCCTTTCCTTTCTTTTGTCTTTCCTATGTGATGTATAATATTCTGTTGCGATTGTATATTGCTCTGCCATGGCAACATACCAGATAATCACGATGTATGAACAGAACCCTTATAGGTCCAAAGAAATACTACAAAATGTTTAAATCAAACTTGCATTATTGCACTTGATTTTAATTGGCTATTCTAATTAAAAGAAGCATCGGTGGTTCAGTGGTAGAATGCTCGCCTGCCACGCGGGCGGCCCGGGTTCGATTCCCGGCCGATGCAACTTTCTTTTGTTGTATGTATATTTTAAAATCCTAAGATAAAATTTTTATATTTGTCATTCATATTATAACTTCTTTCCTTTTGTGAGCAATTGGAATCAAATATGTTAATTTTTTATTCACATTTAGATTGGTAGTACGCCATGTAACTGAACACGTTCACCATTATCTCTCCTCCTGTCTGCCAGGTTAACACATATTGATGTAATCTGTGAATCAATAACTGACCGACAAAGCGAAGTAAGTGAAGATTTTTTTTTTTTTAGGAATAAACTAAGTTGATATTCCGTTTTATCGCACCAAAGCAACCATTTATTGTTAACAAATATGGTAACTACTAAACGATTCCTGGGATTCACACTAAACTTTACAGGGATGTAGGGTTTTTTTATCTACACCAACCCGGATTACGGACGATAAACAAATACGAAACGGAATATTATGTAAATCGTTCTAGGTTTTCCGTTAATCCCATCAATATTTTTCTTATTTATAAATACAGCAAACCTAATTGCTATTGACTTACACCGAAATTAAACTTTACAACGGTGGTAAAAACGTAGGATTTGTACAATATTGCGACGAGTTATAAATATTTAAGTGGAATAAAAGTCATCGAAAATATTTTGCTCCCCTGGTGAATCAGGCAAAATAAAATTATTTTTTGACTAACAAAACAATTGTTATTTGAAGGTTTTTGGGGGTACTGAAAACAAATAAGAATGTTTTTTTTTTCTGAAAATCTTCGGTAGACTTTAGTAGACATAATGTCGCGAACACTAGGGCAATTTGTAGGCATCGGTGGTTCAGTGGTAGAATGCTCGCCTGCCACGCGGGCGGCCCGGGTTCGATTCCCGGCCGATGCATAGTTTTGTTTGTGAATAAATGAGATATTTTTTTTATGAATAATTGAGATATTTTTTCAATAATTAACAACCACAATGTATACTAGCAGAAATTACTAGGTTCAAGTACTGCCGGCAAATGTTTTCTTCGGCTATTATTAATATTATTACAATATTAATAATAATTTACATAGGTTATAACTTTATTTTGCTCAGCTATAGAAATAAAAGGTGTAGCTACATAAGATAAATCACCCTATACTCTATTGCATATATATTGTAAGCAAAAGTAAAATAACATGAACTAAATGTATTATAGACAAATGTAAATAATATGAACAAATATAAATCATTGTAAATGTGTTAAGCAATAAAAGGTGGAAGCCAACTAAGTCACATGAGACGGGTCACCAGCTGTCAGTCATAAACATAAACAACCCTTTTGGGGCCTCTCTACCTCCAGGGTACAGGGCTGCCGGGTAATTAGGCGTCGGTCGCGGTTCCTCACCACATGTGTGAAAACCAACCGCCGGCCTAGGCAACCCTTGCCCTCCCGGCAGGCAAGGGGAGAGTGTACTTAAGTCGGGCTCCTGGCCCTGTAAATTAGTCTCTGAGTCTCTCGTGACCTTTACTCGGTGACGCTTGGTTTCCGCTCGACTTCTGAAAACTTGACTAATTCTTTATGAAAAACCTCTGTACCTCTTCTCTTGAACATAGTGCATTGTCGGGGCACATACCTATCAAAAATGGAGTCAGATAATAACGCCATCATGAAACGATTGATTAGGTTATAAACTCGAACAATCCGCACTTGTCACTAGGGCTAGGGTGATCAGGAACCCCCTGGCGACGACCCGACAACTGGTGACCCCGACGTGATCGAGAAGATAGAAGAAACCATTTCTTATGATGGCCGACCCACCAGCCCTGTCCGACGAAGCATACTGTGCAACCGTACACGCCATTTCTCGGACGTGCAAACTGCCAGAGTTTCACGAAGAAGACCCTATACTAGCACACAAAAATAAATTAAAATCAACGCCATGGTTTAAGTATAGAGGCAGGCCCAGTGCATTGAAGAGTAGCAAATAATTTTCCCTGTGAGTTACTGTGCAATTAAATAGCCGACAAGTATTTTTAGAAATCCGAGTAAATATAATCTTAACCACTTCACGAAGCAACACATCCGATGACTCCTCAAGAACAATTCGCCAACGCAGGAAGAGACAATACATCCACTTGGACTTCATGGGACCGTTACCACCGCCTAAGAGGATGCGATATGAACTCACTAAGATCGACCGACCTTTAGATGGCCAGAGCCGTCGAACCTCGGCGACATAGAAGCTACAACCGTAGCTGTCGCATTCTAAAAATGGCTGGTTAACGACCTTAAAACGACTATCATCTCTTCGAAGTGCCTCGAGTTCATCCACTAGCTCGAACCTGCCCGGACGCCTGCTAATCGACTACGACAGGACACACGGAACCCCGGGGGAACTACTCACTGCATAGAGACGACCCGTGACACCCGGGAGATGATACAACAACAAAGATGCGAAAGGCAACTCAAGACAAATCGACACTCCACCACCATACCTCTGCACGAGAAGTTCGGTAGCGCGACGGTAAATATAAAATAAACATGACTGATAAAATATAAATTTTTTTTTTTTAAGTTTGTTTCGAAATATACGCTATAATATTTTTATGTATTATATTATGACCTAAAGTTACCACTTGTTATTGTAAGTCATTTTATATTATATGTTGTTGTTTTTTTTTGTTGTTTTTTTTCTTGCATAAATGTTAGCAGCGATCAATAGACCACAACAATTGTAATATAATGTTAGTCGAACGTGTATGTAAATATGTATATCTAAATAATTTTAACTGTTTGTAGGCGCCTGTTGCGAGTATTGCTGTATCGTCTGTGTGAATTGACGTAATTGTATCAGGCGTTGTGTGTATGTCAGAGATAAAGATAATGTAACGTAATGGAGCGAGTATTCATCCTTGAGGGACCCCTGCTTTGGTAAGCCTTAATGAGAAGGTCACTGAATTTTCACTTACTGTAAAAAACTGGTTATCCAAGTAAGATTTCAGCATCACTAAGTAAGTATGTGGAAATATCGGTCGTAGTTTGAAGAGAAGTTCTGCATGCCCAACTCAGTCAAAAGCCTGTTCTGTGAAGAAATGCTGGTCACGTAGAGCTTCTCGAAAGAAGAAGCTACACAGTCAAAAACTCCGTGCAGTTAGTGGGTGGTTAAGTGAAGTGAGTGGAATACGAATTGATGGTATGGAGGTGAATTTTGTTGTTGGAAAAGATGGAGAATACTTTATATATGAGGTTTTACAACCTTTTAGATAGAGTGGAAAGAAGGCTGATAGTTATCTATGAAGAAGGTAAGTGTGAAGGTTTACTAGGTTTTAATCATTCTGATATGGGAGAATTTAAATTGAATAGGAAAGTGTGAGTGAGGCAGGGTTATAGAGAGAAGTTAAGTCCACAAGGGCTTTTCGTGGCAAATGATGAATCTGTCCATACTCATCAGCATCAGTGGATAGATTGTAGTCCAGAAAATCATAACCAGGTGGTTTCGTTTCCGGCTCCCGTTTTATTTCATGAAGGACTGAAAGCTTTTAGAGGAATCGACAGTGGTAAAGGAGAGTCAAGTACTGTTTATAATTCGCTTTCGTGTTGAGCGTTAGTCAGGTAAGAATAGGGTCCGTAATGCCGTAGGCTGAATATGGCATGGCAATACTCGCATTGGCCATGACACGGTCTAGTGTCGTAGGAGGTTTCGCGTTTCTCTCCATAGACTTCGGGATTAATGGATGAATTACTTTAACTACTCCTAAGTCTAAACCTAGGCCTAACCCCCCCCCCTCAAAGCTATCCATCAAGTCCTATCATGCGCACGCCTAGTGATGGATGTTGCCTATTCAATCTGTCTCAGAAGAGAAAACACGCAAAAAGCTTTGATCTTATTTGTGTGATAATATTACTCCATGTTACATCACTTTTGTTAGTCATTGTCCCGTCTTTGTCACCTTGTCTTCCGAATCCTGACACAGCTAATATTAATAAACTTGGTGATTTAAATTTAAAACAGGCTAGCATTACCGCCGTACAAATAAATCAATACTTTTGGTACCACAGCTCCTTCCAAAACATGGACTACTGATAAAACCTCAGGTTCACTTCGATTGATACAATTTATGGGTTGATTATTTAAAATATTGCTTCCAGGTAGGGATTTGTGATAGTCTCTTGGCCCGCATGAACGGACATGAGCAGTCAGATGATTAAGCTCGCACGAAAAGCGGATGATCAGTAGTATTGCTATACTATTTATTTATTGTCGAGCTGAAATGTTTTACTCTTAAGCAAGTAAATGTTAATCGTCATTGGTTTGCCTGTATGTCTCCACAAGGTTGCGCCCGTGAAAATTCCAAAATCACACAATCCAAGGTTTCGTCCAGGTTGCGAGTATGATTTTATGGAAAGTTTTAATTACAATATTCTGCTAAAGCCCCCAAAAATATAACATATTTACATAATCATGACATAACATAATCAGGACGGCGAGATCTTTAATTGAGTACCTTGCTAAATGTGAAAGTATTTATTTTGCAAACGCTGCTAATTGGTTCATAATTGACCTTAGCTAATTTTTATAACGTCGGTTTGTCTGTGCCTCATCGGGGCATCAAGTGAGACTTCCATGCAAAAACTCAAATTTCTACTTCAAAAAAGGGTTGATAAATGTGCACTTCTTTCTGATCTATCCAGAATATATTTTATACTGATACAAGCGATCCCAAGGCTACACAACCATTATCAAGTATCTTATAATTAAATAATTAGAATAGGAAATTAAAATGAAAACTTAAACAATGACTCCTAGACTTTTTTAAAAATAATTTAAAATAAAGGTGTCTCATTTAAGCGTGTTATATTGTTAGAATATTCGTTAGAATATTGAAATTGAAGGATATTATGCATATTTTTATATTAAAGTATTATTGATTGGTTCCATTATTGATCTGTCCACCAAATCGAATGTTAAATTCGTAAATTATATAATCTAACGGTATTAATTGATGAATAAACCAATTTCAAGCATCTCAGTAATACTAATAATAAAATACTTTTCCCCATGGCGTTAATAAAAATGTAAACCCTTTAGAATGATCTTAATATACCCTACATTCTTGAAGTCATCCCTTCCAAGTTCATAAAATTCCATAGTAACCTATCCAACCACCCTAATCCTAATCCCCTAGCACAGTCATTACACTGTGCCACTCATCCCTATAATCCTCCTCGGAGACTAAAACGGCAGTGGCCTCGTGACCTGGTGACCTGCTATAAATAAGTGACAGTTGAAGTCCTGGCAATGGCCAGTTTTTCCAACCATTTCCTGAGCGTCTGTGGATCTCGCGCTCTTGGACGAGGTGATTCGGGGGGGGGGCTTGTTTTTTCCCTTGGAATGTCGCTTAATGCTTTCGACGTCAAAGGCTTGTGCTTCTTTGGCGGACAGCCTGTTTGAGTTGTTAAAGAACCCTGACATTGGTATTACGTCTCACTATAAATTAACCGATTCTATTCAATAAATATTCAAAATCAGTTGGTGACTTGAAAAAGTATTGAAATCTTCCGGAGGGTTCTCTTTTTACGTCACTCAGCAATGACATTAGCATTGTATGCGCACACAAACAAATGGGACTTAGTTTGCCTGAAGTTTGTTTAAACTGCCTAATTAAAATTTTACACATTTCAGCGTCATATTTACGTATATTATAATTAACGTTTCAGAATTTTATTCAATGATACCATTAACCAACGCCTTCTGTGTTTCAACGTTTTTTTGTTCGAAAATTCACCACTCGAATAAGCTGCTGTGGCACATGCTACATTGGTCACTGTCCAATTCATAAAATTTGTGCATTTGGAACCAAGGAAACAAACGCAAGTGAAAAAGGGACGTCTTGAAGTATGCATTCCGAGCACCTAAGACTCGTTAAGGCACGCGTCGTGTGAACTAGGCCGCTATCTCGCAACAGACAGACAGACAAAAATAATGCGATTCCTGTACCGATTTAAATGTGACCTCTTCGTGTCGACAAATCATCAAAAATTGCAAAAGAAACCTACATTAGCCTAACAATTATGTGAGGCTAATCTTCTTAGTCTCTCCCCCCCTTACTCAAACGAACATCGCATGTTTTTATAAAGAATTTATTAAATATTAGTTACCTCAGTCGAAATGTACATATTGCAATAAAAAAAAAATGAAGAAGAAAAAATGTAAATTATTTCACATCTATCTTCGTGGGCCTCCTTGGAACCACCTACAGACTTCCCTCTCCCACAAAAGGTCCTCGACGTAGACTAGGATTAAAAAACACCGGACACTCCAGTCATACAATCCATGACCCAAAATGTTTATAAAGTAGCTTGAATATGAAACCGTCTCAAGTCTATGTGTACAAGCATACAGCCTCGCAGATTTAACCGCTATTGTCCGTCTATCTCTGGGCTCGACAGCAGTTAGGGGGGGGGCGATAGTCGATACTGTTATCGATATATTGACAGTAGACAGTGCTATATATATAGGGCGTCCCAGAATTAACACAAGATTTGATTTAAATAGAAACACAGTTTTGAGTATTTTAGTTGTTATTTTTTTAATGAATTATAAAGTAGAGGGCAAATGGCCTCCACGACTTTGCTGGCATGTACGCACTCTTTTGTCGAAATTTTCCATGACCATTTAGCATAAATGTGATTGAATTTCCTCTTTTAATGCACGGGTGAATGTGGGCTTGTTGACATACACCTTTGACTTCTAATAACCCCATAAAAATAAATCTAAAGGTGTTAAATCACACGATCTTAGGGGCCAATTCTGATCACGGAAAAGAGAGAGTAAACGACATGGAAATGTCTCATGCTGTATTTGAATTGTTTCATGGGCTGTATGACATGTGGCACCATTTTGTTGAAACCACATATTGGCCACATCAATATCATCCAATTTCGGCACAAAGAACTGTGTTATCATGTCACAATTCTTGTCTACGACGCCGAATTAATGTTCAACAACACTCACGCACTGCTTCGATATTGACATTTGAACGGCTTGTTTTTGGACGACCAGTGTGTTTAGTGTCTCCAACTGATCCAGTCTCCCTAAATTTTTCAATTAATCTCTTCACAGTTGATGAAGTCAAAACACTATTCTGACCATATCTTGTAGGAAATTTTCGAACTGCGGCCGCTAAACTTTCATTATTTTTGAGATAATGTTCAGCAATAAAGACACCTTGTTCTATCATGTAACGCTCCATTTTTACTAACCCTAAACTGTCAGCTGTCAAATTGTTTTTTTTTAGGGTTTCCAGTTTACTGCACAAATGGCGGCAAATTCAAATCATGCGTTAATTCTGGGACACCCTTTATGTACTTTTGTCTATCGATAGCTCTCTTTTCTCGCTGGTTTAATTCCTATGACTGTTGACAGACACCTTTTCACGTACGAAATTCATTATTGTAATTGAACCATAATGACAAGAGAGATTTCAAGTGTTGTAGCTCATAGTGCATTTCGTTCAAACACACTCTTTTATAAAAAGCCATGCCTCCCAAATCCAGAGTAGATTTTTTTTCACGTTTTTTTTACACGATTTAAATGTTATTGTGCGGTAGTAAATTGATAACTAGTACGAACACGTCAAAACTCTAGTGAAGGAAAAATCATTACTTAGTAATGAAGCAATCTAAGCTCAACGAAGACAGAAATGCTTGTTTTATCAGCCATCGTGTAGTTAAAAGAAAAGTGTAGGTAGATAGATCCTTTTTTAATTAAAGTTTAATTATAATTATTACTAGGTATCTACCTGCTCGAAGCTCATTTTTCTTCATTGAACCTGTCAGTTAAACCTTTTAAATAATTAAAATGTTAGAGTTTTTGATATTTTTTTAATTTATTTAGTGATTGATGTCGTCTCTCAATATTGAGTTTTCACTAACGCGTCAAGAACTTTTGGGATCCAATATTAGGAATCGCGAATTTAATGTGGTTCCAGCCGACATAAATATGTTTCGGTAAATATTTTACAACGTGCATTTCGGCTATTTATTTATATATTTATTTATGGACCTGGTTCTAAGTAAATGGGTTTGAATCACTGTCATATTTATATGTATAACCATGACTATGAATAAACATTTATGTTAATATCAATTCCAAGCACCTTTTCAGCTGAATATCAATTAAGTGCGAGACAAATGACAAAGAAAATATATCATTTAAGCTACTACTCGGGCGGAATATTAGTTTCCTCAAACGTCAAAGCTTTCTCGGTGGAACGGAGTCTAAACTCGACATTTTAATGAGATTTAAAATATTATTTTCGCAGGTTAATTTCGATCAGTAAATAAGCAAGTGTCAACACTCATTCTCGTTACGCGTAGATTTCGTAAAATTGTACCATAATTCACAATACAAACTCCTACAGCTAATAAAGCTAATTTGGGTATAGTACTGGAGGTATTTGTGTTTTGACCAACTACTAATCAGCATATTTCTAGTTGTTGTAGAATACATCTTTAAAATTTATTAACTAATAAACCATGATTGGAACAGATGTCTGACAGGGAGTTTTGGTTTCGGGTGAGTTGGAACGGCACAATAAAACTATACGCCACATGTTCCCACCAGTTTAATGATAATTTGGACTCGTGTTGGGCACAGACTAAAAAATTAATTTATAAATTGAAAAAATTAAAATTAAACTTTACTAATAAAATCAAAGATTAACAATCTTAAAGTAAATAATCAATTATTAAAGACAAAATAAAACTTAGTGTCTATTCATTTGACGATACATAATTTGTAATTTTAGTGAAGAGTTACATAAATTAATTTTAACGATATTTATAACCTACCTTTTTACGGCTAGTGGAGAATGCGCATGTCTCTGATTCTTAGTCCTTACTCCAATTCTTGGATTGTTTTGACAATCATGAACTAGTTTTTGAGCGTCTTGGAACAGATGTCTGACAGTTTTAGGTTTGGTTTCGAGCATTTTGGAACGACACAACTGTACTGCGCATGTTCCCGCAAGTTTGATGATAGTTTGGACCCGTGTTGGAACAAACCTATTGTACAATCAGTGTATCCTAATTCAGATACACACCTGGAGTGATGGTATCCGTCACTCTTAAGTGAAGTTTGAGGTTTTGACGAGTTACTCAAAATGATATCATTCTCGATGTCATTAATCTTGAGAGACTTTTCCTTCCAAGGGGACGCAATAAATAACAACGGTCTTGGATTGATTTATTTCTAGTCCATGCTGATTGTGTGTATAGCAGTAACATCGTCGGATAACTGCCTCAAAACTTCTTGGTCGTCAGAAAAAAATAAAGTACGGTGAAATGTTTCAATTTGTACGTGGAGCTCCGTCACTTGGCTATTGTGATTCAGTTTCCCCAAGTTCAGTAATACATTTCGACTAGGC
This sequence comes from Acanthosoma haemorrhoidale, assembly GCA_930367205.1. Classification (NCBI taxonomy): domain Eukaryota; kingdom Metazoa; phylum Arthropoda; class Insecta; order Hemiptera; family Acanthosomatidae; genus Acanthosoma; species Acanthosoma haemorrhoidale. The sequence goes on along the minus strand of OV884009.1, from coordinate 79,262,104 downwards.
GGGTGACTTATTACAACCGTACGCGTACAATATCTCTGTAACTTTGCAGATGACAGCTCCTTGCAATTAAATTGAGGCGATTTTTAATGTGCCTTTGAGGGCCATTGGCATTTAGCTTATATATTTATATAATGAGTACGAGGTGAAGCTACTTATTATTCTGTAATGCCTTACTATTTTTGTATGTTTACTGCGATACCTGCCCGTAGTTTTACCGTGATTACAAAAAGTAATCATAAAGCCACAGTCGTAACGAAATCCTTCATTGGGGGATCTTCTTGGGTTCAAATTGTTGACTCGGGAATCATGAGGTGGAGACAGGCCGGGCATCGGGATCCTCAGACCGAAAACACAACAATGGTTATCCGTCGGCAAGAGACCTCACCTGGGAGGTGGTGGGGGTAAGGTGAGAAGGTGACGTAAGTATGGAAGGAAGGACCTCGAGGGAAAGTGAAGTGGTGGGGGGCGAGGAGTGAGCAGTGTCTTATAAGGAGTTTTGTACTGTTGGCCGCCCGGGTGCCATGTCCCGCAAGCTGGTCAAGTTCCTCATCCTCTTCGACAACAGCAGCCTCCTCTACTTCCCAGGACAGTTCCTCAGTGGCAGGGTCCTCGTAGAGCTCAAAGATGACACCCCAGCTCTCGGTGAGCTCTCTCATATTAACAATTGTCACAATCTATCCATTATACAACGATTGTAATTGTACAAGTGTTCCGCTCCCTTTCGACTGCACAACCGATGTGCTCTGTTCAAATGTGATAAGCCAACTCTATGGTTTAAGTGACGGCCACTGGTTTCGTAATACTCAAGACTAACCTCCTACGTTGTGTTAGCAAATCACAAATCTAACGTATACTTCTTCGAAGGAATAGACCTCATACTCTGGACAATAATTTATAAATTGTAATAATTATATGATATTTATATTGCGTGAAATTAGTTTTGAAAAAAAGCTAGCAGGGAGAGACTTCAACTCATTCACTCATTCTCACGCAGTATAAGTATTAACATTCATTTGTGTCTTTTTGGGCGTTACTCTTAAAAATAATAACTATATTGCTAATAAGAATCGGGCGTATCTCACTAGGCCACTTGGAAAACAATCAAGTATAGATAGCTGTTTTTTGGCATACAAGTGATGTTTTCAATCTGCACAAAAGTCTACAGCTTACTCGCCAATCTAGCGGCGATTATACAAAAAAATTAATTAGAATATTAGCAAACATTTTTGTTGGAATAGTGTTCTGGCCAGAAAAAATATCATGACAGAAGGTGAAGGTTAGTTTATATTTTTTTAATTTGTAAACCCGACAGCTTGTTTGTCAATAAAATCCTTGTAAAAATGTTTAATCTGCTTTTCAACTTGCCATAAAACAGCAAAATAAATAAACATATTTCCAAAATATCGATACAATAATAAAATGTAATGTCTCCTTGAGTTTAAATACTATATTACTTTTCCTGTTGAGCTAATTGTTGTTTTAAACCCGGAAAACATTGTTTCTTGATCTGGGTGTATTAAAATGACTGAGTGTACAAAATATCATTTCATTTGTCATACAGTAGTAGTGGTTTTCCTGATTTCAAAAGTCAACATCTGATGCATTTTCGATTGTCTAATAACATATTTTTTTTATTAGTTGTTTTGACTCAAAATTCTACAAACGTTGAAATTTTCATGCTCCTGAAATATAATCAGGTGATAGGAGTTAAAAATTCTCGATGACGTTTAACCAGACTAATATAAACGTTCAAATGGCTAAAGTGAACTTTTTTTTCTAAGATTTAATTTTAGTCAATTGTAACACTGAAATTTCAATCCCACCAGAAGATATATTCATTCTCAAACAAGTTTTGAAATTAAAAATGCTTATTTTTACTGCTGATGTTTCTGGTGATATTCAGATTTTTAAGCAGCATTGATTGAGTAATATTACTGAAAAGTGAACAAGTGAAGGTGGAGAGGGCTGAGTGACGTCATAATTAGAATCAGCACTGAAGGTGATTTTTTCCCCTAAAGCCTAGGCTTCGATCAAACTGGACCTTAGCTACTTACGAATGAATATAAATTTGTAAATACATTAAAAATGTATTCAATAAAACTAGTATACACTCCCTGTCAAAAGTTTAATACCACTGGATAAATTATAACAGAACAAAAGATTTTTAAGCTAAACATTTTTATTATAATTTCTTTCAGATATAAAACACAATACACAGCAGTTAAGTATTATTCGCGATGATTTTCGTTATTATAATGTAAAGAAAAATTCTAGAATTTTCATTTAAACTTTTTCTCCGTTGACAACTCTTGGCATCTTGTTTAATTTTCCGAATCACATGCTGTACCATCAATTTTGAAGAATCTCCATATGTTTTTGAGAAGTTGTGCCATGTTCACTTGTCTATCGAGTTCTTTCCACAGCGGGAGACAACTTGAAAGTGTGTTTGGGATCGTTGTCTTTCTGTATGATGTAATTTGTCATTTAAAGTCCAGAAGGAATAGCAAGATCCTTTAAAAGCCCCAAATATTGACTGAACTTTATTAACTCTCGAGCAATAAGAGTAAAGTAAATAATTTGAAAAACTAAAGGAGCGTACATATTAGTCAAAGTTGAACTGAATAAACAAAAACAATTTGTTTATACTGTGTTACTAAGAGATTATCAAAAACGGGGTTTTAATCAAGTTTCTCATTCATTTTTGTTGTAGTTCAAGAAAATATGTTTTCAAATATTATACCATCATGACCACACAATAATAATGAGAAAAAGATAAAATCATTACTGAATCAAATTGAAAAATATTATTTAGCAATTAACCTACGAAGGATTATTGTGGACAAAAGGATAAAGGATTAGGGTGGTCTTAAACTTTTGATAGCCAGTGTATATATGCTCGTGCCAAATTAAATATAAAACATTGTGGATGAATGAATGAACCATTTTGAACGAATGCCCGCCATTTGTTTTTTATTATTACCCGTTTGAAAATAAGCTCATTCATGCACTCCTCTTATATGAAAAGTACAGGGTTTCAATATCTGTTTTAAGTTTAATGCTCGAGGTTGTATCTACATATCATTGATTTGTTTACAAAGTAATACATGCCAGTTTGTACATGTCTAACATGTCCTTCCATGTTTCTTAAATCTTAATCAAATTTACGGGGGAAAACTGTTCTGTTTTTTCCGACCGAAAATTTATTAAAGCCATTGAACATTGATTACAGAACAACATATTTCTTTTGTTTACCTCTTAATATCCTTAAATTTACTTTTGGATTGCACTTCTTCAATGTCTTCTTGACCATGAGGAGAGATCAAAAATTTAAATCTTAAATAGCTCCATCGCTGAGACTCGGTACATCTCAAAAGTTTGAGAAACAAGAAAGGATTTTTGTTGTATTTAATGTTGTTTGGCATATACCCTTTTATTATGAACGTAACACTGAGAAAAATACAAGATGGTGTATATACACTTAATTTAAACTCTTCTTCGTATCTTGTTTTGGGTTTTTTTCCGACGTTCGGTAGGTGCTATTTTGTTCTTCCTTTAAACTATAATAACATATACTTATAGATTGGAAGATACGGTGTACTGTAGGTTTTAAATAAGATGTTCGCTTCTCTTCATAAGTTTTTCAATTAAAAAAAAAATTATGTTTTAAATTTTGAGGTTTTTAATGCTTTTCTTTGTTGTATAATTGCAATATCTTGAGGATGACAGACATGGGCTGTTGAAACTGCTTGCTAATAAAAAAAAAATTATAAAGAGAAACGAACATTGGTGTCACCAACAAGGTGGCAATATCGCTGCGGAAAATGAAGACAATAATATCAATATTTTCAACGCCCTTAGTTCCGCCATTAAAAAAACCTTTAACTCTTCCCTTTTATCTCTATTTTCTAAATGTGCCAATTTTATATTTTTACAAACACGGATCAAAATAACAATAATAGTATCTTTATATTTACAATGTGCAGAAAAAAATTAACTCATTAAATACTAATAAAAAAGTATAAATTTTACAACCACTGACGTAGAACTCTCTTCGGGCTAAGCAATTACCTTAACAGAAAACTATAAAAAGCCACTAGCCACTGACTGTTGTCTTTTTGAGATGTTATTTTCCAGTTTTTCCTCTCAAATAATTTCCGTCAAGAGCAATTTTCTTATTCAGAAAATTATGTGCATTTTCGATTTAAAAAAAAATTAAATAAATAAAACCCTGAAGAAGTAGAGTCTTACAGTCGTCAAAATATAGAACCAATAATTTGTCACCAGTAATATTAGTCTCAAATTTCACTCGTATATATATATATTTTTTTTTTTTTTTTGAAATTAGAGGAATCCTCACTAATCGACGTCAAAGTTTAGGTCACACTATTTCGCGTGTTTTTTTTTTGTTTTTTTTAATCACCAAATATTCAATGTTTATAAAGGGAAGAGCAAGAATTTTCGAGTACACATATGTATTTTAGAAAAAAAGATTGACCACTGAAGAGCGCATCACCCTCTACCAGTCCCTGTCATGGCCCACTCTTTTGCATATCTGTGAGCTGCATACTCAATATCGAGCATATTCAGTGTTTAATAATTTAATAGTAAATACATGTATTTCTTATTATATTCAGTAAATCTTATTATTGAACTAGATAACTTGAAGTAGTTTTATCTCTGCCACGATTAAGAATACATTCAAAGATGAACAATAATTTAGGGTGTTTGTCTGTACTTTTTTCTTTGTATTGGTTACTTCGACATCAAAATTTGTTAAAATATAATTCTATAAGCAACAGCTTAGTCCGAAAATAACTAAAATAATAAGCAACTGTCAAGGACAAGTTTATATTAATATATTTTTTCTATGTAGATGTTTTTTTCAGTTTTTTAAACCAGAAATGGTATAAATAAATAATAAATTCAAGACTACCTAACATCATTGTAAGACAGATCTCACTTAGCTGACTTCTAAGATACGTACGTAATAAACCTTCTTATTAAAAAAAAAATTCAAGCCGGGTTCATAATTAAGGGGTCCGTTACGGCTGTTAATACCATTTTAATTACTGGCCTCTTTTATTAATAGGATCATCCGGAGATTAATAGCCCCCAACCAAAATATCCTCCTATTTGAAATTTCAATGAAAAAAAAAAATAAATTGCAATCATAATTTTGATGAAAAGTTTTAATGAATTTTTGTAATTATAGTTTAGACATATAGAACAAAAATTATACATTATTAATTACAACCTCTAGATCATTATTGTTTATGGTGATCACCTAGTCAAAGTAATACAAACATATATTTTGTATTTGTATAATTAATGATGCTTAACATCTTTTATGGAGACATCAGTATTTATTATGTTAAGACATTAAATGACACCCAATGTAAAATTTTACGTCTTTAGGTCGAATAAGGGAGGGGATTCACGAAGATGTGAGCAAGCATTCATTTTAAGTTTGTTAACGCTTTGTAAATAGTCAGGCCCGTAACATTAAAGATTTCTCAAGTGGCAGTCACAGAAGTTATTTGAGATTTAAAGATATGATTTTTTTTCCGCAACGCTAAGGACCCTCAGACGCTAACGACAAAAATAAAGTTTTAAGAGCCAACAATAGCAACCAATCATTTAATACGTTTCAAATAAGTTTAAGTATTTTTATGCAAATATTTCAGCTATTGAGCATATTTTCATTCATTTGTTGAAATGGTGGTTTTAAGTGACCACGATTGTAGTTTTTCCCCGGGGTGTTTCAATAAGTTTAAAAAAAATTGACATTGGAGACTTGGGTATGAATCTTTTAATATTTTAAATTATGAAGGAATATATTTGACAAAACAAAAAAATATGCAGGAAGTAGCGTTTTTTTATTTTTTTATTTGAATATGTATAAGCCTTTTTTTTATACATTATGTATGCATATTCCCGCGATACCTTCACTTGACGATTTTCCATCACTAGTCCCCCTCGGGAAACTCTGTTGCCATTTCTTCTTTGATCTGATAAGGAAACCGAGGCAACCGGTCCTAGGTTCATCTAGTTTATAATGATAGATTACGAATGGTCTTATTCGAGAGCGTTGTCTCAAAAGCCGTGTCCTGGCTTGTAGCGAACGATTTCGCTAGGAGTACGGTGTACTTCGAGGAAAATTTCTCTGTCAACAAATACTCTGGCCCCAGCCACCCGACGTCCAGTTTTAGCCGAATCTCGGTGATGGTACATGGTGCTTGTAAAGGTTCGGTGTGAATCGAGTTGATCCGAACTTAGAAATACACCCGATTTTCGGAGAATCACGATCGTGATAGGAAAAAATCAAATCCAGCTCGGTAAGTATCAGAAATTATACTAACTAACTTACTACCAACATACTACTAGTTGGAGCTTAGTCAGTCGTGCTAATATTAGCTTAATAGTCTTAAATAAGTTTCAAGGAATAATATTTGATAAACTAAGGTCCATTACAGTAGCTAAGTTGTACGACGTATCCGAAGCTGATTATATTACGTATATTTTAAAAGTGATACTACAATATTTATAGACAAATGTAAGGTGAGAATCCAAATATTGCTAGCATGATTTTATTCATAATCAAGAGCAGTGATGTATCTCTTTTTATACTAAGTGCATTGCATATTATGATGAGATAATTTTCATTATGTAAATATTTGAAATAAACTGATTAAAAAAAATAAATTTACACTAACACAATCAACTCCAAATTATATTATAGTCCTTCGCAGAGGTCTCAAAAAATACTAATTTTTACACACCTGATTCGATCGGCTTATACGTGCGAAATCGACATATTCTTTTCTGATTGTTTACGGACAACAAAGGGTTTTATTTCAATTGATATGTTAATAATTGACTAAAAACTAAATACCTGTTAATAATATGACAACATTCCGATTATAGAACACTAGGTAACTTTAATTGTAAAATTTGTAATGTTTTTTAATGTCACAATTTTTTTTTTTTAATGCTATTTTACGCTATCAATACAAATAGTATTATTATAAAGAGTGATTATAACACTGGTTAATATGGACTTTTTACTTTTGAGGGGACAAACCACTTTATGAGCTCACTTATTTAAACAGTAATTGTAGGTCACAATGTCACCACTTTGCACAACAGCTAAAAATCCCCGTTCCGAAACAGCGGGGAATACGAAGTTATACCACAAAAGTTCTGAAAATAAATCTATTCCGCGAAACTGTTGCGATTTAAACGCAATTCCTTACGCTGTCCCTGGCAGTGGATCAGAAACGTGTTGTTGCTCTTGGAGTGTCTCTATGAATCAAGGGCGTAGTTAGGAATTTGGCCCAGGAAGTCAGGCTGCCTAGTGTGTGTATGTGTTTTTTCTTGACTTTTAACTTCAAAAAGATAATGTATTATAATTATGCACTCCTTCGAATGCAGCACGAGGAAAAAAATGTAAATCGAAAAATTATTTATTTTGAATTAAAATTTGGGGAAAAAAAAAAAAAATGTCTGGCTGCTCAAAAACGATGCAACAAGCCATATACTTCTCAGTTCCATGGACATAATAAATGTTAATTTACAAGTATAATACATAAATATATATAAAACACATTAAGATGTATAAAATACCAATAGCACAAACAAGTTAACAATACAATATATAGCATTTAACTAAAATGTGTAAAATAACAATAAGAAAGTATTATTGAAAAGTGACACCATCGTTGAGTAATATACAAAATGAGCAAATCAATTTTTTTTTTTTTTATTATAAAATCCTTTGTTGTGCTAAAATTACAATCTGCCTTACTAGGCAATGAGTAATTGAGATAAATGCTCTCACTCATACCATATTTACAATTCATCATTCACTCGCTCATTCATACAATATTTACAGACAGCCCAGAGGCCTCCAAAGTCCACATGCGAAGGGAAAGCGGAGTCTTGGGAAGTCCCCCACGCTCCTCCGTCAGCCGCGTCACCGGATACTAGCCAGTGGAGACTGACCAAGTGCGCGAAAGCCACAGACGCTCAGGACATGATTGGAGAAACTGGCCATTGCCAGGACTCCCACTGTCACGCGATTACAGCAGGTCACGAGGCCACTGCCGTTTCATTCTCCGAGGAGGATTATAGGGATGAGTGGTGCAGTGCAATGACTGTGCTACAGAATTAGGGTGGTTGGACTTGGAAGGGATGAGTTCTAGAATGTAGGGTACATTAAGCTCGTTACGAAGGGTTTAGTTGCTGACATAATAAGGGGCATTTACTATTGTTCTCAGGACTTTTGATTGAAAAGATTGGATACGCTTGATGTTCGACTTTTTTGCTGTCCTCCATAGCTCTATTCCGTATGTCCAGATTGGTTTAAGTATAACTTTGTAGATTAGTAGTTGCAAATAAAATAAAGTATATTACAATTCGTACTATGTAGAGCGAGTCGACTCTTGTCGAAAAAGTCACTTTTAAACAAATAACGATTCTTGTTTCACGAGGTATTATTTAATCATTTCCAACTAACTCCTCCGAATCTGAGTTCCGGCTCCAAAAAACAGATGTGTTGGCCACATCGCACTTGTAGATAAATGTGCCTCGGCCAAACCCATCCCTGGGTTGCGAGGAATCGAACCCTTGTCTTGATAGTCATTTCAAATAGTCAAGTGAAGCTTCAAAGCTATATAAAGCTGGAGAAGCTTCAGTAAAGTTTCAGTTAGAGTACCTTTAGTATTTACTAATTATTTTGAAAAAATCTGATCTTTTTTTTATTTAAAAATTGTCTATTTTATTTCTCAAACAATGAAAATCCATTTAATTTTCATAAATATAATGAATTATATATAGCTAATACATTGGCCAAAGAAATCTACATCATTAAATATGCGATTTCTATTGTTGGCTCACACATTTTGTTGGCACAACATTTAGTTCCTGTTTCTATTCAGTTATATTATTAGATTCCTGTGGTTAATGAGTTTGTAGCGATGAGGTCGATTGACGAAAGACAATGGCCTTTCTATGTTTTTTAATTATAATGTTGTTGTTTTTTTAATATTAGCTACAATATATTATTATTACAAAAATAAAAAAAAATTAGGAAAGAAAACTTTTTCATACTTAAGTAACAAACCTACAGCCATGAAGTGTCGTCTGGTTTTTTCGCCAATGATGACGAGCACATCCTGAAGATGGGTCACACATATTCGTTCTTCACTCGCGACGCTTGAACGCTTTGTGATCATGGTTTTTTTTTCAGATACGGTTAAGCAGCAACCCGGTTAACCAGTCCCTGGATGATTTGGAGTAAACGTGTATAACATTTTTTATGATTCGTTATTTAGTTGTATCGACGTACAATCAGTCACGTCAGTTTATCGTTAACATATTTCGAAAAAGATTTTTCCACGTGGGGGCTCATTTCAGGTTTTTTCAGGACTCCATTGTCTTATTATGCCAAAGCCAGAATCTTTCACCGCTGTGTTTGTCTGCCTGTCCTGGTTGCTTTTGAAACTGTCTTAGCTGGAAACTGGTTAAACCATCATTAGAACTGTCATTACTCAGGCTTTCCGAGTCACAGAGTTAATAAGAGAGCTGTTTACTTTACTGAGAGTTGAACTGTTGAGTTACCAGATGAAAGCAGACTCGCGCGAAAGCCCATGATGTCATCGAGGGAGGTGGTGTCGTCACATATTTCTCAGAACGTTTCGTTCAATTTGCCTTATTTCTCTTTTCTACAATGAACCCTTCAACATCGGGTAACAACAAGCAACGCTGACAGACATCAACCGTGTCCACGATCTAATTGGCGGAGAAATGCGTGAAGCTATTGCCGACCCCGAAGGGAGAGTCAGCCTGTATTGACGTATCGATGATAACAGTCCGTAATTAGTTAGGTAACCTGATTTCAGAGACTTGTTTAGCTTCTTGAGGGAGTTTTGACCTCAAATTTGACAGGCGGCCAGTTGGACAGAAAATAAACTTTTCCGACCGTGAACCCGAGCTCAGTTTAGTGCCTTATCCACTAGAAATGGGGTCGGCAACCTTTTCAGATTTCGTGCCATATTCGACATCTATTTATTATAATCTAGACACAATAAATTAATAAAATAGCGACACTATTGTTTTTGGCATGATACAAAAAAAGATATATATAAATGATCTTTTGAAAGATACGAAAATTAATTATGTTTAAAAGATGTAGATAAATAATATCCTTCCCGAATTTTCACATTACTCATTAGTTTCTTACTACGTTTCGGAATCCATCCTCAGGCCATATCTCACCATATCCTCACACAACCAGAAAAAAAAGCTTAAATAGAATAATGTTAAGCTACAATTACGTCAGTAATTAAAAACATATGCTTATTACTTACGTGTAACGCAAAATAAATTAAATCATTAATTAAAATAATTTTTTTTTTAATTTTTCCATGTCATCTAGTCTGTACTTTTGTGGGAATGAGTTTTAGTGGAAGGTTATTAAGAGTTATCTATTTAATTACTTAGTCGGATTGGCCTAGTTTTTGTCTAATAACAAATTAACTTTTATTGCTATCATGAAATATATTTTTTTGAAATACATATAAAAGAAATAACATTCATAAAAAGTAAATAAACAATATCATGTCTCCTTGACCAGGGTGAAACGTTCGGAAATTTAAATATTAAATATTAAAATTGTTCACGTCAATTTTTTTCTCTATTATTCCTGTTATAGCATTTTATTTAGATTTCCCACCTTAACCATTTTAAATCAAATAATTTTCACAACCCCAGCATGAATCAAGCATGTGAAAATTTTTCAAAACAGGGCTCTACAGATTTTCAAAATTTTTATTATTGTTTTGCATTGGTCAACGCTTTGTCTATTCAGTACAAGTCTTTTCTCCCCACGATTCGTAAAAGAAACAAAATTATACAAACGGGAGTGTATCAGTTCGGTATTTGATAAAAGAATGATAATGAATACTATGATGGATGCCTGAAAAGGCGAAACTTCGACCAATGTAAAAACTAAAATAAAAATTCGGAAGACTGTAGAGCCTTCTTCTGAAAAATTTGTGTTTTTCATGATCTTTTTAAAAATCAGGTGCCTCTTTTTGGAGTGTTGATTCGATGTAATATTATTCATATACATACTATACTAATCGTTTGTATGTACGTTCTGCGAAGAGGGTTGTGAAAATGACTCAATCGATTTAAAATGGTCACAGTGCGCAATATAAATACGGTTAGTTTTTGGTTAAAATCATATAACAAGAATTATGCTTGAAACTTCGACCAATGTAAAAACTAAAATAAAAAATTCGGAAGACCGTCGACCCTTCTTTTGAAACATTTGTGTTTTTTGACATTGCTATTTAGTAATTTCACTTAAAATGTCTTCAATATTTATTGGCCGTACATAATAAAAATGAAATAATATTGCTTATTAGTGACACATTGAATATGATGATAGATTATATGATGAATATGATGAAAAAGTCGATTTGTTAACCGGACGCAAAACATTTTCAATAAAATAGTGCGTTATACACAGGAAACGTGAGTTTTTCTCTTTTAATAGTTAATTAATATGAAATTTTAAAAGCACACGCCACAACCTTGAAACATGCAGATTAGTTTCTGTTTTAAAAACAATAGTGGGAAGTATGGAATAAAATATTAAACGTGAAAAAAAGACGGACTCGTTTCGCTAACTTTTAAGACCTCAAGAGTCCTTCCTCAGATGATATTTAATTTATGGTATTCTAAATGTTTCTCCTTGCTTGGGGAATAATGCTGTAACGAAAAATAAATTAAAAATAGAAATCTCGTATTCGATCTCATGCGAGCCGATTCAAATAGATTTGTTTTCGGTATTTATATTATAATTAATATAAACTATTAGCTTTAAAAAAAATATCTACTAGATTTTTTTTATTGATACATCTTCTATTTACTTTACATGTAAATTTACATTTCTTGTTCTGAGTTGTAGTCCTGAGGATGCCTGAATAGGCAAAACAAGATATGGAAAATACTACAATTTTTATTTTATTTTTTGAAAATCTAGTTCTAACGTAATGTAAATACCAATATATAAATGTCTCTGTTTGAGTGTTACTCTACAAAACGATAAGTTTTATTTTATTAAAATTTAGCTATATACATTTTTTTTCATTTATTAAAAAAAAAAAAATTCAGTGACGGAGGTGTTTCAGTGACACACAGTAATTTTTCCACAATCATTTAATAAGTATTCAAACAACTTATGCATAGTTCCGCGTCTCTTGATTTACTTCATTTTGTATATATTTTTATTTAGTTGATGTATTTATTTATGTTATTCAGTAAAAAAGTACAAAGTTATTTAGTTGTGAAAATACTAAACATAAAATGTCAATGTATAAACAGGGTATTCGACCAGTCACGCATGCCCGGTTCGGAGCTCAAAGAGCACGTCAAATTACAAAAAAACCTCAGCATCGTTTTTATTTTTTCAAAAATATCCCTACCCAGAAAACCCTCTAATAAACAAAATAGAATTGTACAAAAAAGATTTATTAAGACGATATGTTCACAAATGTATATTCTTGCCTTATGTAAATATTTATTACAAGCAAACTCCACCTGTAGATTCTGCTAGTAAGAGAGAAGATAAAGCATATCAGAATGGTCTTTTACTATTTATTATTATTACGATAGAGGTTTCTTTGCTTTTAGCATGTTTTCGTTTAAATTTAAAGCATTTAATTATATATCTATTGCTAACGGTAATAAGAAGAAAATGAAGGATGCATTCAATCTGTTCTTATCATTGTACACGAGTGTATATAACGAAATTGCAATAATTCTCTCTCTCTCTCTCTCTCTCTCTCTCTCTCTCTCTCCCTCCTCTCTTCTCGGTACCCGTTTTTTTCTCATATCCTACCTTAAGGCCCAGTAGCGAGTAAAACCTATGTTGGAAGGGTAACTTGTGTATTTGATCGCTTAGATGAATTTACTCTCCAGTCATTGTTATAATTCAAAAAGTATAATTAGCACAGGCAAGGCCACGGCCGGCAGATGGAATTTCCAAGTACGTGCCAGTTCCACGCAGCCTTCGTTCCTCCCACCATCTCGACTTTTCGACTACAGCTCAGTCCCAGGCTTCTCATAAAGCATTTGTCACCCGAGCGTCAGTGTTTATAAATAAATAAATGTTAGTAAACACGGCGTCTGTCGCACTCACATTGAGGGTCTCTCAAATGAACACAATCGTGCTCAAAACTTCTCTCATTAGACACCAAGGAGCCTTTGTGCTCGACTGCACTGCAATTTCCTACAGGCGATATTGTCGCCGGGTCTTTGAAGACTTTTCAGTTGCTCCAACAAAGGGTTTGATAGACAGCCGAACATGGGAAATGTCACGGTCTGAAGAAGTGGTCGCCCCTTCATCGGCTAATCAAGACGCTCCAGTCAACCGCTAATCGTTTCGAATACTTTCAAAAGTAGTGTTTAAATAGATTTGATAACGAGGGTCAGCAGTCACACCAATATTTTTCATGATTTGGATTATTTTGTTTCACCGATGTAAATATCTTTACATAACTACAAATTGATCGTTCCTGTGACCTAGTGGACCACTCCTTCTTTACAGGATGGATTTAGTCAGTGTTCACGCAGCCTCGTGTGGAGAAATGAGCAGCTAATTAATAAATGTGTAGCAAACATAGTTTAATGTTCAGAGACAACAAACAACCAACATTGGTGACGCCCTTGGGTCGGCCATTCCTTTTCTATAAAAAAATAATTTTAGTTAAATAGTAATTTTGTAAATGTATCTAAGCAAAAACAGTGAAGAAACGATATTTAGAGACACTTGAGTACCTCAAAAACCTAAAAGCAGACAAACCGACGAAATGTGGTCAGTACTTGGCTTGCCAATTAGATATCAAGTCAAACATTACATAATGTCAAGTCCGATTCCTTGTTCACTGTTTCTTCTCCGCTTTTTTGATGATTATGTAGTACCAATTTTCTTAGACCGAAATTCGTTGGAGTATTTTTCTATCTTGCACGTAACTTTTGCTTACTTTAGTGAGTGACCGATTTTCACGACCACTGGTCTGCTGTACCATTCATAGTCCTAAGGATGGCCGAATGGGCAAAACTCTGACTGGTGATGTAAAATCAAATAAACGATTTTTGGAGAAACTGCAAAGGATTGTATAAATAAACTTAACGCGGAATTTGTATTATTATATTATACAAATATTCTATACAAAGAGGGGAAAGTCACAGTGGTGTGTTTTGTCTCTACTTGTGTTTTTTTATAAGAACCTAGGTACCAAAAGCTGGCAGGTAGCAGCTAATCTTTTAGAACAACGAGCTGCGTTTTCACATGCGAGAAAAAATACAAATTGATCATCGTTGGACGGACGGAGAACTGAAATAAATCATATTTTAGAAATAAGCGTTAAATTAAATGTATTTGTAATGTGTATCTAAGGATTTCAAAACCACTTCGCGTCCAGGCAGAAATACCAAACAGACCACAGTATATTACAAATTTTAATATATTTTATAGATTCAAATATCCGATTGTTTTTCGCTATAGCCTGTGGTACTCTGCAATTAAACAAATCACCACGGCCATGTTGAGTAGGCGCAAGGACAAACGAAAAATATAATAACCACATTGTCACCTTGACAACCAGTGCCCACTCCTAATTCTCAAGCAGAGCTTTGGTCGTATGAATCCATATTGATACGGCAAAGTCAATTTTAGTTGCAGGTTTTTTTTTCCCCCGTTTTCTGTTTCAAGGTCTCAAAAGGTTTCACTTTTGAATAAAATCTCTATATGTGTATAAGTGCATTATTGAAACCAGATTAGGGACCACTTCTGGGTATTTGTTTTACTACATAGCATAACTTGAGCGTATGTGGCTCTCGCGTTCTTCGCCAGCCTCAACTGGCTCGTATTCGGTGACGCGGCTGAGAGGAGCGTGGGGGACTTCCCAAAACTCCACTTCCTCTTTCGCATACGAGGAAGGTGACAAGGGTCTCTGGGCTGTTTGTTAATACTGTATGCAAGTGAATGAAAATTGTAAATATGATATGTAATTTTATCACAATAAAGAAGTTTCAATATATATACATAGTATAAGGGATTATTTAAAATATTAAGATAGTAATGCCTTAAAATTAGATGTAGTATTCATAAGCTTTATCATATAGACTTCAAATGAGGATTTGACGTGGTATGTCACCGGGGCTTGCCCGGTAGTTACTTTTTGAGAGTGTTATATTATAATACATTGTGCGATCTACGAAAATAGTAAAGCTATTTCTAAATAGCTCAAGGCTTCAATGACTAGATCATTAATATTAGTAAAGATCTCTCGAGCCCTACATATGATCTTGAGGATATTTTAGTTTCACATATTAATTCTATTTTAGTTTGAGTTATGTAGTTTTAGTAGTTATTTTATTATTGGATTATAGTTGTATCATTCCTTGTGTATATTCTTTTTGTATCTCTGCATGTCCTTGTTTATTCTTTATAAGTAAGTATCTTCATATCCCTGTGTATGTCTTTATAAATAGTATGAAAGGGCAATACTGTATTATCTCAGTGTTTGTATATTGTTATTGATAAATAAATACGGGGTTTTCAAGAATAACTAATAGCTGCACTGGAATACGCGTACCAAAAACGACGAATACCTCCACATGCCTGCCTCACGGGCCAATAAATTTCACAGCAAGCGTGATGGCAAAGTACGCTCCAGTCTGAGAAATCTGTTCTAACAATATTTTTTTTTTATAACGTAGCTAATACCCCGTGAATTGTTTCAAATTGGCCACAACTTTTACAAAGCTTCAGCGGTTCCAGATCGAGTTCAAATGACTTGATTTTTTTTTTTTTAGCGAACAACAATTACAATAACCGCCTCACCGTCTCGAATTTATAATGACGAAAAAAAAAAAAACCTTTATTTGGAACTGACCTGAACAACTTCGAAAGGTAGTATTCTGTCTTTTCTGTAACGCAAAAGAAATTCTAGGATGTACCAGAAAATAAAGTTTTGAGAGCGGGGGATGGTAACAATATCACAACCTACTGCCTTGTGTAGTACACATAGTTAGTTGAATGTGATGGGTAAGAATTAGTGCAAAAGAATAAATATAAAAAATCTGGTGGATATAATTAGCTAGGATAATTAATGAATTGATATTAATAGTTGGTAAAATATAAAGATAAATAGATTTTAAATGGAACAGAGGCATTTAACAGACGTGTATACAAAAAAAATAATAAGATACAATATCAAAAAGTGATATGTATAGAAAATAAAGAAAGAAATATCTGCCAATGGTGAATCGCTACATACGTGACCATAGATACATCAAATCGTAACAAAAGATTTGTAAATAACAAAACTGTCTTGAGACAAGTCCTTAAAAATGTTTTAAGGAAGGTGGGAGTGAAAGTTTTTTTTTTTAAGATACGTAGATAACATAATTTGACGAAAGTGACATAGTTGTAATAGATGTGAAAACGTGATGAAAGCACACCAAAAAACGTTCAACTCACCAATCTAAAATATTTCATTTTGGTTTGAATCTGTGCATGAAAATTGCATTTTTGACGAATTTAAAAACGTTAAATTCAAAATTAAAAAACCTACACAAATTTTAGTTTATAATAGATAGAAAATATGACTTATTAGAATGTAGTAATAGCTTATTACAGTTTATTACGTACAATACTTCCAGTCATACTACATAAAAATTGTGAATTACTAGAAATTAAAAGCCACTATTACTAAAGTACTAAAATATTTGCATTGACTTCTTAAAAACCAACCGAGTCAAGGAAATCGTAATAGTTTTTTTCGTTGAATTAAATAAAGTCCATGATGCCAAGATAGCACGTTTGCCGGTTGCTCAATGCTGGTGGCGCGTTTCGAATGGTGTGAGCCTTTCACCTTTGACGTTTTCACAACTTAGTGAGCTAGGCACATTGAACTAATTGCTTGGACATTCATAAGAAACTCAGCTTATAACTCTAAAATGGGGTGGTTATTTATGACAATTTTCAAGACTGATCGACAGATGCTTGAGGGCCTAAGTATCTTTTTCAAATGATTGTGAAAAAACTACTTGAAACCTTCGATTAAAAATAGTTCATTTTAGTTGTTAAACCACCTCGGTCGCCGATTATCGTTTTAATTTCAAAAAATGAAAAAAGTGGTAAAGTAATTGACACATCACTATTTAAAATAAAACCTATTTAAACCTGTTTGGAATATATTAAATACGCCATATCTTTAGCTGGCTTTCAAAACTTTAATTTTTGGAATATCTCTGAAAATATGTTTCTTTTCCCACTTTCATGCCTCCTAGATCGTGGAGAAAAATCAGAACTTTAAATAGCTTTTAAGCAAGGACTTAAAAGTTAGCAAAACTTTTTTCAGGCTTAACTTTTTTTTTAGACTTTATATATTGTATTTTAACCTAAAACTAATCGCTATATTTCGATTAGTTTGGGAATATGCCCGTACTAATATGCCGTACAGTCAAGTTATTATCACGTGGTCAACCAAGGTTCAATCCTCACCCCAAGACTTTTCTGGTGGAGATGGGCACATTGAACTAATTCCTTGGACATTCATAAGAGACTCAACTTATAACTCTAAAATGGGGTAGTTATTTATATTTTCTTGACAATTTTCAAGACTGATTATCGACAGATGTGGAAGGGGTTGACTCTGCCTCTTGAGGATAAATGAGTGACTATTTAGAATAAAGAAGTAGCGAACCCGGTTAAGAAAATTTAATATTCTTAATCTTAGTATCTTTAGTATCTATGACTGACCGATGAAAGATACTATTGTCTTAGATGAGTTAGATGTCCCACATAACCAATTGGCGATAACTGAAGATGACAGCTTAAAGCGCCTTTTCAGTAAAGAAGATTATCAGTTGTGAAAAGACAATAAAGCTGTTTTATAATTTTAAGTATTTTTTAGTTTCAACGAAACGAATAAAAACATATTTTTTTTTGTAATATAAATAGATTCTTGACGAGTCTTTTATATTCTCAAAAAACAATTATGGATATAACATTTTAAATATGTAGATATTATAAAATAAATATGGATGCTGCAGTTTTCATTGTGAAACGTTGGCTGAAACAGCTGGTATGAGTCAGGGGGGACAACGCCCACGCTTCGTGAGTCGTTTTCTATTATTATAACAGGAACTGGGAAATAAATTTTATTTCAATTGAACGTTGACACATCCTGCGCTGGGTTGTCTGTTATAAAACCCACTTGTAAATTCTGAATTATCATATGAATTCATAGAAATGTGTAATGTTTTCAGGCCTGGGAGCTGCCTAGTACCATTATCGTCATTATTTTTTTGACGGTTTAAGATTTTATATAAACTATATTAGCTCTTATTATGTTTTGGGTTTTCCAAAATCCAAGTAAATAAATACTAACTAAGATTGCCGTCAGTAATCTTAGCTAATCATGCTTAATTCATATAACAGGTTTAAATCTGTCAGCGGGCTGATTTGAATATTCCAGATGAGAAAGGCCTGGCGATCTCATGGTCGTGATCCAATCAGTTGACGGGAGGTTCTCAGAAGACGCTGGAAGATCGGCGGGGACGCCTTGGCTATTTAGCCCACACATCGGACGACAAAGCCCAGCCGATCAAATCCAGGAGTGGACATGTGACATTTCTTTTGGTCAATAGAATATGGATAAGGAGGTATAGCTCTGTAAACATCGAGAATAGGAGTAAGCAGTCCACGTCTATCCCCGAACGAAGGAGGCTGGCTCCCAGGCCAAGTTGAACGTTTATTTAATTTTCTTAAGTATAAGTTAAAGTCAGGGGGTAATATAAACTGAGTGTGATCATAAAAGAAATATTAAAGCCATATTAAGTAATCAGTCAGGAAACTCAACAAAGGAAAATGATTTGTATGGACAGAATAAAGGAAACATCAAACACCCGCTGCTCAAGGAACTCTCAATAAACAATAATTAAGGTACCTAATACTACTAAAAATATATACTGATCTATATTATTTAAATACTGAATGAAATTCCTTCAGAATTTAGTAGGTAGTAAAGACTAAGGATATCGAGTTCAATCATTTGTATAACAATAGCTTATAAAATTATTTTGTGGACAATAAGTACAGTTTTTTATATAAACAATTAAATTTTCAATAAGTTATGTATAATAAATTTTATAGTGAATTAAATTTTGACTATATTAACCGTTCCCAATTTCTTTTGGTATTAAATAAAGGTTTGTTTTTGAACAACGATCACCGGATTGTTGTATTAAACAGTCAATTATGAAAGTAAAATTAAATTATTTCCACTATAAATATTGTGGTGTGGGCCGCTTCAGTTATTATTACTATTAAAAGTACCTGCCTGGACCATAGTAGTACTTATTGACGCCCTGCACACTCATCAAGAAACGAGGATATATATATATGTGTGTATATGTATTATATACCTAATATATGTCTATATATATAGATAACTAGATAGAGAGATAGATAGATAGAGAGAGAGAGAGAGAGAGAGAGAGAGAGAGAGAGAGAGAGAGAGAGAGAGAGAGAGAATGTGTATAGACAGAAAGATAGATATCCTCAACTCATTGTTTAATCGATCTTCCATGTGAACATGACTGGATGAAAGCACAATTAAATAAAAACACTACAAAAGAAGAAGGGTAAATTATCTATAAACGGTGTCCACGTTTTTTAATTTCATGGATCGGTAGCTCGAACAAGGATGGCTGCTTCCTATTGTGTTATAAATATTCAATGTACTTCATGTTTAATGGTTAAAAAGAAACAATATTTTTTAGAAATGAACTAAACACGGTTTATTTCGTAGTTTTTTGTGAGTAACTTGTTATCTTTGAAATGGGTACTGTATGGGATCAAATCCCGTTCCTGTCACTATCTTTATTCTTTGAATAATAATTGTTACAACAGTGGAACTAGAAACTATAACGTTGGCAGCCTGGGATGGTCTACAATTTTCCGCCCTTTCTAAGTCAGTGAAAATTGTGAGTGCTTATTAACAATTATTGATCATCAATAAATAAAAAATATTACTTTTGTTTAAACCGATCGTGCAATGATAGTTGTTTTTCTATGGAAAGTATCGCTGTATCTCGATTTCACTCCCAGACCATCTTTATGTGGCCATCGTCAATTTACGATGCACGTGTTTTCTTTATTCGTTGATAAACCGTAAAAGTGCCGACGTCGAATTGGGCCGCGGTTTTGTTAAATTTCACATTTATTATAATGGTTGATCCCGTTGTTTACAACATTATAATATATTTTTAAAATTTCGCTTCAAAATATGTGTCACCCCGGGTTGACTGTCCCCTCCGATTACGCTATTGTATTAATATATGCTTTGATAACTTAAGGATTGCATAATTTAATTTTTACAGGAGCTTTATAGTACCATACAATAAACTGCACTCTACAAAAGCAGATTACATATACATTATAGTTCTATAGGAAATCCACTGTTTCAAAGCTAACCACAATGAGCTAATCAATGCGGGAAAAAGCAAAATAAATACGGCACATGAAGGATATGATGCACTACTCCATCATGAAATACACCACCATGAATGAGAGAACGCTTGAGGTTAATTGATAAATATCTTACCAGTAGTGATGCTCCCGTGGGAGACCAAATTGTCCCTTTCTGCGTAATTTTAGTAACAGCTCACGATTCCTTCCCACAAGGAAACAAAAACTGTCTTAATTTAATTGGGGGGAAAAAAAAGCTGCCTTTCCCTACAAAGGGCTGGCATAAGAAGCATGATGAAATAAGTGACAATAGGCTGAGAATGTAAGGGTAAATAAACGCCCCCACACACAAATCACTGGTGGTACGATTAAAAATCAAATTGACCATAGCCAATCTACTTTTTTGGCGTTCGCTCCTAAGGATCAGCCGAGTTCATTTGATCATATCATTTTGAAGTTGCGTATGTCTTTCTTTGAATGTTACCTAGACATACTTTTTGTTATTCTTAGGGGACAAATGTCCCGGAATGAAGGTTTTTTTCCATTCGCTCATTCAATTGGCGAGTTATATGCAGCCAGAAAAATCCCAGCAAAAGTGATTTCCATAGGAAAAAAAATATTGTCTTAACTGAAGAGATTGGAGAAGCTTCAAGAAGATTATCGATCTAAAATGACTAAGAAACTATAAAGGCATCTGTGAATTCCAAAATGGACATAGGCTCACACAAAGATTTATTAAAGAAACAACTAATTAAACTCGATAGGAGACAAACAAATTCTCGTGGAAAGATGGAAGGAGCATTTTTAGAAACCACTTTAAAGAAAACATGTATTTGGTCAACCTTTGAAGAAACCAGTGGGCCTAGATGCTGATGAAGTACCTACAGAGAGAGAGTGAGATTAAATAACCGAAGTTTTTAATAACAACAAAGCATTACTAATATTTAATATTTTTGTAATACATACAGTACTTAAATGTAAAAATAATGAAAAACTGTATAATTAAGTATTTTATTACGTATGTACGTACATTCATATGTTTGTAGTAAATTACATGTACATACATTTCTAATTATGAAGAAGAAAAACTCCGTTTCGAATTATAGGATGCCCTCTCTCCCTTGTGCCAAAAACGGCTTCGCATTATCGAGTGTAAATTTTACTGGTTTTTGTTTCGATTTACCAAAGTTACCAAAGCTGAGGAGTTAAAATTTTTAAGAAATTCGAATTATCAAGAGCCGAGTGTATATCCGTCAAGTCGAGCTCATGACAAGTGAAAGAACATGTGATCAGGTACTCTACCTTATTTGGAATGAATAGGTGAAAGAGAAAAGATGGTGCAGAATTGCAGTTTTGTGCGCTCCACAGGGGATAAGTCTTGCCAAAACTATGAAGACAGTCCCTGCTATTGACAGTGTACAAAGAACTCTCAGTCACGTATCAACTTCCAACACATGTATGTTTATATTTTAATTTTATTTGTATAATATGTTGTTCACGAATTAGATATGAACAAATCACTGCTTGAATAGGTCACGTTCCATGACTATAACACTAAAAGACTAAGGTCATTCATTCCCTACTCAAAACCCACAGCATTCATGGCTCAATATATCACCCCTACTCATAAGAAATTAGGAAGAGAAAGAATAAGAAAACTTGATTTAGGAGTCAACTTGTTACTAGATTTGTAGATAAAATAAAAACCTAATCAAATAAAAACAACATAAAAACCTTATTTAGAAAATAAAATGTTTACAAATTAGAAAAAAAATACTTACAAGTTCAATAAAATTGTTTACAAGTTGTAGAAGGATAATTATAATACAAGTCTTTTAATTTCCCTCTTCCGACAATCGGCCAAAATTTTACCAAAATGAGTGCCTTTACCAAGTGACGCCCAAACTAAATTCGGGGTATTGGCGATTCTTAAATCGCCCAGGGTAATTATTGACATATCGAGCCTTGTCGATCGATGGCATGCAAGATCCTCGCACAATTGATTGATACGAAGAAGACATAAAAAAAATAAATAGAAAGTTGCTAACTGCTCCTAATTTCCTCCAAAAATGAGCATTACGTTATAATTATACTATATACATATTTGAGAAGGGCAGTAAATACGACCTAATCCCAAACACCCTACTTCAGCCATCCCCTTGAGGATTTACCATATATCCATGGCCACTACCATGCTTGGTCCCGATAGTTAGGGATTAGGGGTCAAGCCAAGTCTTAATATTATATTAAATAAATTAAGTATAATAATAGTCTATTGTGTTAGAAAACTGTATCTACTGGAAACCTTTTCATATTACTATAGCAACTCGAAAGGGGCATATGAGGAAGGAAATGTAAGTCTGGCATTCTTTGTTCTGAGTCCAGTTAGTCTCTGTAAGGCCTTGACCTTGAAATTCTACCGCCTCGACTTCACTAACGATTCACTTGGAACATGGCTGAATCTCTCTTCGGTAGAACCAATGCATTCTGGACGGTGATCTAACCCCAAGAACTAGTTACAAAGATTGACGTATGCTTTATACAGAAACTGAAAACAATCGTAAATTAGGGATATCTTTGAATTTCATATTACCGTCTTAAACGTGTCCTTGACCTGAGGTATGGCTTGAGAAATGTTAAAAGTTACAACAGTAAAAAAACGAGACTGACTTTTTTTACTTTTTTTTTTTTTTTTTGCATACTTCACGTTACTTTGCCAGTGTATATTTAAATAATTAAGGAAATTTGTCGAAGATGATAAGGGTAGAGCCACCTCAACCGAACAGATACCTGGTTAGAGTTGTGTATCAAACGTGAATAGTTAAAGAAAATTATCGAATTTTTATTTTCTCTAATTATCAGGATTCAATTCTTCAATTCAATCCTCTAAGCTCATGGAAATTTGTTGCTGAAAGCACCTAGAAAATATAAAATTTCATGTGGGCAGATGAAATGTGTAGTTATTTCATAGCTGGAAATATTCTAACAAGATTATTGAAGCGTTTCAACTTGAAGAATGAGATACGGTTATGGGTTATGGTCATTCAAACTCGAAGTTTGGTCAAGAATAATCCCAAGGTATTGACTACGGGATGATATTGTTTGGGTCTCTCTCTTATTCAGGCAGAGAACTGCAAATTGTGGAAGGTTTTTAAAGAGAAATTTGATTCTATTGCTTTATCTCTGACCAGAGATCAGAATGTTCCGGAATCAATCCCCATGTATTTTATATTCAGTAAATAATTATTAAAACACTAAGATCGTACAACTAATGATCGTTAATACATAAATTTTATTCTATAATAAGGTCTGATCTGAAATTTAAGAAATCATAAAAATTACAAAAACGTGTACCATGTTTAGTGCATGATAGAGAATTCGTCTATACCTGCTTGAAAGTAAAGCCTCTTCCTTCAGTTTCAGCTATAATTTTATTTGATTTTTTTGATAAGCATACACCTGTTTAATTACGATCAGCCAAATGTTATAACAGCACTCAACAATATAAATCCATGACACAAATTTCCTATATGAGCAAGTATCGAGATGACAGAGGCGTTTTGAATTCTCTGACCACAATGGAAAATTCTTAATTGCACATAAAATTACAGACATTGTATAGATACAATCGATTTATTTTAGTTTAGAACCTAGTTGGCAGCTGGTGTCTGTGTGTTAAGCGCTAAGCGTTAGTCTGCTCTGCAGTGTGACCTAGTTGTGTATGAGCCATGTGTTTCAGTCATGGCTGAACGTGTGTCATCTGTGATCAATAAAGATAATTATAATAGTTATATAATTACCACTATAATTTTTTAATATATATATATATATATACACTTCTTTAAATAGTAGGAAAAATAAAATAAAAACCTAATCAAGAAAAAACACGTTATACAGCTAGCACAAAGAACCTACCAAGTGTGTGCTAATCGTAGACACGTTTTGTAGTGATTTATATGGTTTTATATTATGGTGATTATGGTTTTAAGGATGATTATTGTATTAAATAATATATATTTATATTGAAAGATTAGTATTATCCAAGGCGTAGCTCTAGAGGTTAGAAAGGAAACCATTAGGCGACCACAACGGTCACGGCTATGGAAAGAAAAAGTGTTGGCGGGGAAGAAATATGAGAATTCAGAAACCAATATATTTTTTTTTCTCGAAAACTGTCTTTGCCGTTTGAATTCTACTTTCGTATGTATGCATGCACTGCAGTAGGTATTTAATATATACTATACGCTCCAGTCGAACTATAAGAAATGTATATTCAAAATAACATATACACAGGTGGTCTGAAAAGTTTCCGACCTCAACATGAAGATGATAATAAAATAAATAAAAGCTAGTGAAATAAAAGCTTTGTTAGGTTGGAAACTTTTCAGACCACCCTCGTACACGTTTGAGAAAAAATATTTCTCAAATGTGAAACATCTAACAAAGTTTGAAGTAAATATTTTTTTCCCCTTTTATTTGAGGTTTAAAATATATTTATTTTTTTTTTAGTTTTAAAAACATAATTTATTGTGCTAAAATTACAATCTGCCTTGCTAGGCAATAAGTAATTAAGATATACTATCATTCATACCATACTTACATTTCATCATTCACTCGCTCATTCATTCAGGACATGATTGGAGAAACTGGCCATTGCCAAGACTCCCACTGTCACTTGATTATAGTAGGTCACGAGGCCACTGCCGTTTTAGTCTCCGAGGAGGATTATAGGGATGAGTGACGCAGTGCAATGACTGTGCTACAGGATTAGGGTGGTTGGAAAGGCTACTGTGGAATTTCATAAACTTGGAAGGGATGAGTTCTAGAATGTAGGGTATATTAAGGTCGTTATGAAGGGTTTTGTTGCTGACATAATAAGGGGCATTTACTATTGTTCTCAGGAATTTTGATTGAAAGGATTGGATACGCTTGATGTTCGACGTTTTTGCTGTCCCCCATAGCTCTATTCCGTATGTCCAGATTAAAAATATATTAAAGCTCGAAAAATAAAACATAAAGTTTAGAGATTACATCTTCGAAAAGGGCATGTCTCAGCTCTGGTGAGGTCCTAACAGGTTTCTTAATCGTCTCCAGAGCTTATCCCAGATTTGATCTAATGGGTTTTGATCCGGGAACACGAGCTGCCCAGTTTCCGACAAATGACTCCCAACTTCTTCAATATAGACAACACAGGTAGCGATATGTTTTTGTGCATAAGAATAAAATCGTGGTCAATAAATGGTGCGAGTAGGAATTACAAATTACTGTAAAATGTCCGTGGCGTACAGTTCAGCATTCATTGATGATTATAGAACAAGCTGACCTCCTTTTTTTTACCGCCAAAGAGATTCATCACCTGATTACAATCCCCAAAGCTACCTCTAAAGTATAACCTCTTTGACATCTATTTGGCGCGAACGAAAAAACAGAACTCATCTGAACACTTTATGTTTTCACAAACATTTTCAGTCCAGTTGAAGTGTTCTCGTGGAAACTTCAAGCGTACTCACCGGTGATCTGGTGGTTTGGCTGCTGACCTCCGAGGTCGCAAATTCATCTCAGCAAGTCTTCTGAGACCGTTTTAGCGCTTTAGTCTTTGAGTTGTTTAAGAGCGATTCAGCGCATCTGGTGGAGGATTCTGGACTGTAGTGTCTGGGTTTGAAGAATATTAAATGGCTTGGCACTTTCCCCAAACTTTTATTCCATACGATCCTGCAGGTTGTAGTATCGTTGTGTATATCAGTATCTTGTTTTAGAACGATGTTTCATGAGGTGAAAAAGTAGTTAAAATCGTCTGTTAGTTTCTTATCATTTGTACGTGGTGTGAGGGCCCCATGTTGTGGCTTTTAAAAGTATTCATGAAGGCACGTAAAGTTTTAGAAGTGGGTGGAATTATTTCACGGACGCTAATACATAACCAACTTATGTACGATGATAATGAATCAGAATCTTGTTATATTCGGAAAAATAGCCAATGCATTCAACAAAATTGTCACATTGTAATTAACTAACGAGTACACTCTGGATATTTACAGATACACATACTACACATGGGAGAGACATAATATGGGCACCCATGCCCACAACAGTCCCATACCTAGACCAAACCAGCCTTTAAAATGGTATTTCTATATTCACAACAAAGCTTTGATGTAATAAAAAACAAATCTCCAGGCCTCTAATCCCTGGATATACTCGTACTTTAGCAAATTTATTTTTTGTCAAAACAGTTCCGCAATAGATGTTATTGTAACATTACATCATATTTTACTGAGCCTATTTAACTGTGCATGTTACGATCTACGTTTTCCATTCATCCTTCCTTCTTACGTGACCGTGTCATTTCAAGCCTCCTTTGTTCTATAACCTCAAAATATTCATCTGACCTCGTTTACTTTTTTTTCTATCGCAAAGAAAAGTTGTATCATTCATTACAGCCGATAGGTGCCGAAGATTCAGTGTCAGGTTAATAAGGATGTAGTACTTGCCATGAGGGCGATCAGCTTTCCAAAACTTGAAATAATACAAAATTAGTTTCCAAGATTATAAACCAAGTTACACAACATACTACTTTTTTTTTTTTTAAAGCTAACCCTAAAATGATGGATAAATCTAAACCGAATGGAAAATCTTTTTGTAATAGGCATTTGTGATGAACTAGTCAATCCATCAATCAGTAGCCACACCTTTTTTTTATTATTTAAATGATTATTTCTTAAATTGTATCTACTGAAATTGGTTAACGATAGATACTATGTTCTATTTATTTAAAATTAACCAAATTAAGAACGGGAAAAAGCATTATTGAGAGATGCTCGTTGGACTCAGAAGAGTATCTAGAAACTTACCAAATGGTTGTGAAAAATTGACTCGGTATTTTTGACAAAAAAAATACATTTTATTTTATTATTTATATAATAATTATACCGCTGACTAAAAATCGCCTTTTCAACAAATCATATAAAATAATAAATAAAAAACATTAATAGAAGAAAAAAACCTATTGAAATCGGGCGGAACATCATTTAAAATCGAATTCTATCCTTGGGCCCTAAAACTTTTTTTTCTGGAATATTTTTGCATTAATTTTATAATCTTAGTCATAATATTTAATGTGTCCTTAAACGTGGGGGAAGGCTTAAGCGTGGCTTCCGAGCTTGGACTTGAGAAAGCTTAAAAGTTAGCATAGTGGGCTATAGTTTATTTTTGTTTCTACATTTCCTGTTTTAACCAAAAACTAATCAACATATTTTAAAGTGTTGTGGAATGTACTTTCAAAATTTCAGATCAATTGAATCACTTTGACGAGCGCTAACATAGAATGAATGCATTAGTGAAGGTAACTTCATGTATGCATTCACCATGAAGTTACCTTCACTAATCTTTGGATTCAATTAAGGGAAAGGGCATATATTACTAAAGAGTGATATTATTAGTTAGCATTTAATTTTGGTTCTTATAGTTAGGTTTTCTTAATATTTATCTTAATATTCTTCTTAATATCTATATACTATATTACTACTAATTTTACTCTTTAATAATATATGCCCTTTCCCTTAATCAGATCCAAAGATTAGTGAAGGTAACTTCATGTATGCATTCATTCTATGTCAGCGGTCGTCAAAATGGTTCAATTGACCTGATTAATTAAAAATTGAATCAATTAAATTAAAACTAATTTAAACTTCGTCAATATTGTGTAGAAGTAATTTGTCCATAATCCAATGAGGGTAGTCTTTGTTATTCAAAGTGGGATCATTGCACAGCAACTTTACATTAATTGTATGTACTTCGAAAATAAAATAAATATTCCTGGTCCTTAGATTGAGTAGTTTAATAAAGTGAATGACTCGAGTGTTAAAGAAACAGCCACTACAACCTTTCTAATGTAAATTGGAACGTTAAGTAGCGAACCGGTGGTTCTGAGGTGATCCAGTTTTTTTTTTTATATGGTGGCATTATGTATTCAAACTTTATTCTCTCGTTACATCATAAGTTGTAATACTACACACGCATAAATATTTACAGAAATATGTACATACAATTAGCATAAAGTTTCTGTGCAATGCTCTTAGGCTTAATAATAAACACTACCCTCATTGTTTTTATGGAGAATTCTAGGTAATGTTGAAGATTTAATCAGGAAAAAAATATTTTAAGATAACCTGACTATAAAATAACCCAACTTAATAACGGGGAGAGAGAGAGAGAGAGAGAGAGAGAGAGAGAGAGAGAGAGAGAGAGAGAGAGAGAGAGAGAGAGAGAGAGAGAGAGAGAGAGAGAGAGAGAGAGGGGGAGAGAGAGAGGGGGAGAGAGAGAGAGAGAGAGAGAGAGAGAGAGAGAGAGAGAGAGAGAGAGAGAGAGAGAGAGAGAGAGAGAGAGAGAGAGAGAGAGAGAGAGAGAGAGAGAGAGAGAGAGAGAGAGAGAGAGAGACAGAAACAAAGAGAGTGAGAGTGATGAGAGAGGCTTTTGTCAGATTTCTGATAAATAGAACAAGAAACGAAGTAATTCTAACTGATGTTTTTATGGCTTAGCTACATTATTATAAAATAGAATGCGAAGCGCTTTAAAATTAAAATTAGACTTTTATGAAGAAAGTGGCTGCATAAATTTAATGTGTTGCTAACCACAGCATATTTATTAGTCCCGTAGACATTATTGACAATAGTCCCTTTAGAATAACATTTAGAAATAATAGTGATAGCCTAGATAATTAAATTGAAATTATAACATATTAGATTGAAATATGTAAAATGAAAAGTAAAGAACTAAATGACAAAACAGGCCGGTAAAGTCACCTGTTATAAATAAACTATAATAATACCGTTATAATTAATGTGGATATTAATTTCCGATCCCATAGAGAAGGCATTATGTTCTTTTATGTACTGGGGGTCAGCTTTAGTCTGTATGTCCAGGGACGTGCCATGCTATGATACACAAACGCACCTGATACCACATCAGGTGACACCGTAAAGTTACTATTTTGCTAGAACTCCCGGCGGTAGCGGTTGGCAGTGACTTTTGAGCAATGGGAGACCGAATTGAGGACGTAACAACCGCTTAATGCCTGGCAGTTCCAACATAATATGGCCCTTTGATTTCCCTTAAAGCAGAAAGCAACTCCCAGAAATCGCTGCCAACCGCTACTACCAGCAGTTTCAACGAAATAGTACCTTATGGCCAGTACCAAGCAGCAAAATACGATTTGAACTTTTTTTTTTTCTCTTAACCCCGATATTAATGTTGTGAGCATCTAAATTATTATGCAATTGTATAATTGAGCTGTGTGTGGCTCCTTTTACTGCGTATATGCATTTTAAGCAGTAACTGAAACAAATACTAATTATTCTGATTATTTTTAAGAGTTATATAATGAAAAATGGGGCCAAGTGATAAGGCTCACCTTCGGACTAAACACGATTTGAACCATTTATCGAACCAGATATAAACCCAAATGGTCTTCAAGATTATTGCGGGATATGTCTCGAATGCTACGGTATTCTATGAAACCTTTCGATGCTACATATTATTGGTGTCCAAATAACATAACTACTTTGTACCCGAATACTGTTATAGCTCTCAGAACTACAACACTCCTGGTCCTTGTAGCTAGCGGGGAAACCAGTTTTTCCAAATTAAAATTAATAAAACGATAGTTACGAAATTCAATAAGCCAGACAACAAACAGGAATCAGTCATTAATTTTTATTGAATCTACGCTGGCCACCACTCTAGACTACACATCCCTAATTAACGAATTTGCTAAAGTTAAAGTTAGGACAGTAAAACTATTGTAGTTGATAGTTATAATTAGAACATTTGTTGCGTAAACATCTTCACCACGAATAAATAAAAGTTACCCTCTTCTAGGACCAGAAAACACCCACCTATGTTTCCATATGTTAATAATAAATCCTTCGGCGTCAGTTCACGACTCGACTGGAGCGCACTGGGGCACGCCTCTGGCCTGTCTATATAAGGCCGAAATTCTGAGTTTTTTTTTTGGATGTAAACTTAAGGTGAGGCCCATCACCTAGTCCTGTCTACATTGTTATTGTATTTTTAACTGCAAAAAGAAATGTTGTTATTGTACTTCTACCCTCCTTCAAATGCATCTAAGGATGCAGCAAGAGGAGAAATTTCTGTAAATATTGTTCATTGTATTGTTGTTCATATGTTGTAAAAAAAATATAAATAAAAGGGGTTTTGGAAAAAAAAAAATAAAAAAAGTTTTTTTCGTTCAGTCGGAACCCGGCACATGAAGTAAAAACTGCTCTCTCTCTCTCTCTCTCTCTCTCTCTCTCTCTCTCTCTCTCTCTCTCTCTCTCTCTCTCTCTCTCTCTCTCTCTCTCTCTCTCTCTCTCTCTCTCTCTCTCTCTCTCTCTCTCTCTCTCTGCACTGGCGCTGGCTGCTCTACTCAAACCATGGTCTTCTCATTCAACTACCTCTGCATCTCTATTTCCTAACCTTGCTTTGTTTTAGTCCGGCGTTGTCAGACCCCACACCTTCCCAGTGCGATGCTCTACCTTCGTCTCGCTTAAAGTAGCACATCCTTGAAAGGGATATCTTCCATGCAGACGACGGTCTCTGGGCCCATACAAAATGTACCTCGTAGCGTCTCCTCCAGCGTTCGAGTCTCCCTCTCTCGTGGTCATTCCAAGAACACGTAAACTACCTACCCTATACCTCTTCTCCTGAACATAGTGCACTGTCGGAGCATACCTTCTAAGATCTTATGGAGTCAGGTAGGACTGTAGGATTAGGTAAAGGGTCTGTGGTAAATATATTTTGAACTTATGAAGCAAACCTGCGTACCAAACCTTGTCAAAAGCTTGAGCAATGTCCAGAAAGGCACCAGTACAATCCTGTTTGGTTTCAAGGCCTGAGAATACGTGCTCAATAACGTAAAGGTCTTGTTGAGCAGTGGAATTTCGTAGACGAACTGGTGAGTAGGAAAAAAGTAAAACATTTAGGGCCCAGCATTTTGAAGACTGGAATCATACTGATAAAATTTACAACACGGCCCTGTCTATGTATGTATATATACTTACATACGATGTCTACAATAGCTGTAACAGCAGTTCTGCTCTCATAGTACCATAATAGAATGAGGGACAGCAGAGCTGAGTCCTTATTGTGGTCCTGTTGAATAATTTAGTTCAGATAATAAACTTTCGACACTATTACTGACTCTTATATCAATTATAATTAATAACACAAATTCCATTCACATGGCGTAGGGATATCAGTTCACCCTTTTTTTCTCTCTTTGCAATAAACTAAGTGGCATATGCTTAAAAACAGAGTGGGAGAGGGAAGTAGGGGACCTAAAGAGCAGACAAAGACCAGTCTGTGAGTCATATAACTGACAACACTAAATTCCATACTCCAGCTGTCTTGGCACTCAAGCCAGCATCATTTCGTAGCTAAAAACCCCTTCAGATATGATTGTGATATATTATAAAACAAATTATTTAACAAGTATGATGTATTACTAGTTATTGCCGAGCCCAAAAAATGTGACTTCGAAGAGGTACAGAGGACTCATACTTCATTTGTCTGTATGTAATTCTATAGTGGTAGGGAAAATCATGTAATCCATCTATATTAGTAGATATTTTTATATAGTATGTATGGATTGCCCAGTTATAAGAATGTTTGTAACATAATGGAGGAATGTTGCGTCAAATAAAAGTAGATCTTTTTTCAAAGATAAGCATTCTATGTAACTTGGACAAGTTCGCATTTTGAGCAGATCCAGATTCAACAGCAGAGTTAATAAAATGTATACAGTTAATACTAAATTTTTAGCAGTTTCACTTAGTAAATTAACTTTTATTTGCATGTTTTTTTTCTGTTAACGTTTTTTGTTAACTGTCCCAAGCCACGATGTGGGATAGAGTAGTAACACTCTCTATACACTGACAGGTAAAAAATTCCACCCACTTGTAAAAAAATTGTATTTGTATATAATACATGGTAATTGTATATAATACTTATTATTTATTGAATTTATAAAATCTTTTTTACCTTTAATAAGATTTTTAACGTTTATTAAATGAGTCTTTGTTTAAAAATTTAAAATCAAAATGTGAACTGCTAAGAAACATGAAAAAAAAATTGAAAAATAACCATTTTTATCCTAAAAGAAATTAATGACAGGATCATTTAATAGCGCGTATTTCCTCCTTTTGCCTTTATTACTTCTTGAAGACGCCTCGTCATACTTTCCACCAGTCGGGAAATGTCCCTTTGCTGGAGGTTAGCCCATTCTTCCCGAAGAGCCCTTTCAAGGTCCTGCAGTGTATCAGGAAGTGCTGAACGCGCTCTTATTCGTCTTCCGAGGTTATCCCATAAATGCTCGACCGGGTTCAAATCTGGAGAACGTGCTGGCCAGGCTAAGACCTCAATGTTGTGCTGATGAAGAAACGTCTGTACTATGCGAGCGACATGTGGACGTGCATTAGAAATGAATGATCGCTGATTTCGATGAGGATAGGCAACACATGAGGTTCCAAAATCTCATCTACATAGCGAGTGGCCGTCAAAGACCCTCCACGAACAACAACCAATTCTGTGCGGCACTCCATTGAAATCCCAGCCCACACCATTAAGGAACCACGTTGAAAAGGTTGGCTCTGGGTGAAATTACAGGCTGCATACCTTTCATTTCTTCTTCTCCACACCCTTTCACGCCCGTCTGGAGATCGTAGACCAAATCTAGATTCATCTGTAAAAAGTACAGCTCACCATTCGTCCATAGTCCAATGACTGTGTTCTCGAGCAAAAGTCAGCCGTGTAACTCTGTGAGTTCTGGTCAATTCTGGTCCTCTTACAGGGCGAAAAGCCATTAGTCCATACTCATTTAATCTTCTCCGAGCAGTACGTTCAGAAATTTGCACACCTCGAACTTCTTGGAGCTGATGAATCGCTTGAACAACGGTAAGGTGCCGGTTTCGTAAAATTCTTAAAGTAAGAAACCGGTCATTCTGTGGTTCTGTTGCCCTAGGCCGTCAAGAACCGGCCCTTCTATGGTAAGACCCAGTTTCTCGAAAACGGCTGACGGCGTCTCGTAGAGTTTCATAGGGAACTCCGATGGCATTACTTAGCTGCATATATAATGTAACGTCCATCATCAATAAGTGCAACATCCTCAGCACGAAGAGGCATTTTTAAACTTAAAATTGAGAAAATTAAAATATCGAAGCCGAAAACTAAGAAATTTGCTGCACCAGAACGCAAATGACACTGAATAAACATTTTTAATTCCATGGAAAGTAAACATTGGGAACGACAGTCCTTTAATTGAATCAAGGATTACTATCCTCTATATTGACATTTCTAATTGAAAACAAATAAAAAAAATACATATTTATTCATAAAAAAAATTGACCAATCCAAAGCAGAAATATTTTGAAATGAAAACATGAAAAAATCAGGTGGGTGGACTTTTTTGCCTGTCAGTGTATATATATATTATTATGCACTTCATAAACATGTAGTATACACCCTTCATGTATTAATAGTCAACATACTAGCTCGTGTAGGGAGCTATAAATAACGAAAATAAGCAAAGCAAGTTTTGTACAGAAAATCAGGAAATTTCAAACTGCCGTAACTTTTGACTAATATAAATTAGTGAAAAATTATACTTTTAAAGGAAATGAAATTGCTGACCACTTCCATTTGTCATTTTCCCTGTAAAACGAAAGGCTGAAGAATTATAAAGACAAGTTTGACAAAAAACGTCAGGCGAAAAAAATTTTCCGGAAATTATCGATTTTCAATAGCAAATATCTCGAAAAATATAACAGATACGAAAAAATATGTATAAACATTCTTACAGAAAATATTGCCAGCTTTAATTTTTTCGGTGCACCGTTTTCAAGAGTGGAAAAAAAAAAGACCTTTCCACCCCCAAGTGGCAGGGGTAGGGTAGGGGAGGGGGCTTTAAGTATGTTTACCCCCTAAGTACCCCCAATAAATATAAAGTCAAATGCTCCCCCCTCCATGTCCTCTTTACCCCCTTCGCTGACTGGACTATATTCTTTTAATGAAAAACTTAATACTTATCATTTAAATTGTATTCCTCCTGCTGCGCCAAAGCTGCATTTTAAGTAAATAGTGATTTTATTTTATTAAAGTTGGGAAGCACTCACCTAAAAGAGAACGAGTGATAAGGCTCACCCTCGGGCTTAAGATATTGGAGAAAATAAACTTAAGTTCCTCCATCCGCAACTGCCTGCTGCCATGGTTGGAGGAAGAGACTGGGTGTTATACCACTGTTTATTTGGTGGTTTGGTGAATCAAAAGACTTGAAATATGGCTAAACATTATTCTCAGATTTATTTATGTTTCCATCTGTGAATTACAAATTAAGTGAGAAGAGATGATAAAATGTTTTTCACTTGTAATAATGTTAAAAATATCCAATAAGAAATCTTAATAGTTGCTTTGACAACAGTAATTACAAAAGTAACATTTGCTGTATTTTCACAAATATAGGTCTGCATTTCCACGTAGTTGGAGAAGGTGTAGTACGACTGAGAAAACATGGTCATGACAGAGTTTACGATAAAGAAAACTACATTGATTTTCGAATGAGACTTCTTGGTGAACCAGGTAATGCAACAAGCTATTTTTTTTCTTGAGCTAGCAATTTTGAAATTTAATCACTTATTTAATTAAAAAACTGTGTATATATAAAAAATTATATAATAAATCAAGTATAAAACATTAAACAAACCAGTCACTAAAAAGTATAAAGGCTTTTAGTGTTCTTAAAAGTTCCGAAATAATGTTTATTCAGTTATAATTAAGTGCATTATCTATAAGAAATAGTAAACAATATTCAGGATGTTTAATACTAGAGTGTAATGTTTTTATTATTAGTTAAAAAAAAAGCTTGGGGTCTCTCAAAATATTTTTTTTTTTATTAATACAGCACCCTCAGTCGATGGTTTCCCTATTTGGGCACCATCAGAACTACAATTTAGAACAAAATAGATAAATTTACATATGTATATTTTCACTGAGGTTTAATATATAGAGCTTGATCCTCTTCGTAATATTTAATATTTTATATCCAGCATTGGTACCATACCTTACTGTTACCATTTTTAAAATGATGAGATAGTGGATTTGTGATATATAATTAAACAATGATTAAAATAAAAGCTAGTAAATAAATTTGATTTATACAGACTCACTCAGAAAATTTGGAAAAAGTATAAAAATGTTGCAATATAAACAAGCCATTAAGGAAAGGTTTCATAATCAGCTGGGGAAGAAATAATAACCTATATCTATTTTTTAAGAAATCATAAACCTGGTCATTTATTTAAGTATATAATAAATAAAAATAAAATCATAAATTTACTTTTTTCCAAACCTTCCAATTCAGTATATACAACAATAGATTAATAAAAATTGAAAAAATAATATCTTTCACAGGTGTGTTGTTATACTCTTTTTATTGTTTCCCAATCTTATTATTTATTAAATAAAGTTTTATTGTATTTTGCTTTTGTATTATGTTTTTGTGCTTCTAAATGTGTAAATTTATGTATCATGTTCAAAATTTTAGTCGTGATGATGCCTGAATAGGCGAATTGTCAACTGAGGATGGTATATCCAAGAAGATATATTTTGGGAGACTCCAAGCTTTTTTTTCTACCATATATAAATACCACACTCTTTGAGTACTAATACTCCAATGAATAATAGTAATATTTTAAATTATTAACCTATTGGTGCGTTTGTAGCTGTATCTTTTGAGGATATGTTTATTGTGATGGTGTTCTCGAATATGGTTATTTGACTTAAAAAACTTTACTGTTATGGTATGTACTTATTTCTGAATTTGAGTAGTTATAAATTTGTTTTTGAAGTGGAAATTTTAGTGTACCAGGGATAATTATTTATTATATTCATGCTGCAATGTTCATTATTACTTTTAGTTATCTGTAATTTGAAGCACAGATTTTACTCCAAACCATTTAGCTATATGTCAGTGTTGGGTGAATTATTGTTTTAAACAAAATAAATTTGTTGTTTCGTGATAATAAACATTTTTTGTAGCATAGTCTACCTATAAGACATAAACTTCTTCCCCTTGTTACTTTTATTTTGTATGTGCTCTATAAATGTGTGGGAATGATCTGGAGTTACTTCTAAGTGGTTAGTGGACTGGGACCATGAAGTTTGAAATTCCTTTGATGAAAGTTATTGCCTCTGTTTAAAGTGTGTAAACGTTTATTATCTATCTATTTAAATTAACATTGGGTTTTATTAGTAGTGATTGTAATTTATTAACTATTGTGTCTATCCTGTGAGAGCAAGTACATATTGCTGTGGTGTTATGTAAAATGACTGCTCGACTTCAGAGTGTAAAGAGGCTTTGGAGATTTATAGTACTTAAATATTGTTGGTCATTGGCTAGAACCAAAGTAAAATTTAAGAAGGAAACAGTTGCTAAGGATTTTGTGAAATATTTAAGTTCTGGTTGTGGGTGTTTGCCTTCCATAAATGAATGGTTTGCTTGTCAGAAATTTAATTACCAACCTAGAGAGATAAAATTATATTATGATACATAATGCAGTGGCTCTGCCAACAGTTAATGATTTGTCAATACACTTGTACATTCTCGTAAAACTAATTGTTAATATACTGATCATTTATTTACTGGATCAATATATATCACATGGATCATTTACTTAATGCAACCTTTCCTAATAATAGGAAGAGAAATATATGTAATTAATATGAGAAGAATAAATGTATTATGTAATGAAAAAATTAACCACTAATATATTTTATATCAAAAGATGAGTGATAAGTGTATTTCTGTATAGGTCAAGGTCCTGTACTGTTGTCACCTGGGATCCACAGTTTTCCGTTTAAATTGGGCCTTCCATTGGGTTTACCATCAACTTTCTTGGGCAAACATGGATGGGTCCAGTATTTCTGTAAAGCTGCCCTCAGAGAGCCCAATGGTCTAACACACAAGAATCAGCAAGTTTTCATAGTGATGAATCCAATTGATTTAAACCTTGAACAACCTTCTATTGCGGTATGATATGTTTTAATTATAATTTGTGTATTATATAATTGATGAGTATACTGACTAAATCACGGGAGTGCTAGAGACTTAGCCAGTTGTAGGTAGGTGACTGACTGCCTATCTTGCACTATTCAGCACTATCCTGACCCCATCTTAATGAGTGGGCCCCAAATTATCCCCCTTTAAAAATTTCAAAGACAAAATGCCATAGAGTGGACATTAAAACAAAAAAAAACTACAAAATCTGGCACAGTTGCAAGTTTAGCCAAGCCAGAAAATTTCACTTTAAATTTGTTAAGCAATAGTTTGCTGGTATTCTTATCTTACTTGCTTATCATCCACTAGTAATGTTAATTTTTCATATGTGGTGTTTCAAAATTCTGAGCTAAGACTCTGTCTAACCAAAATATTTTTCTGTAACATCCTCCATAATGTGTAGGCTGTGTCTGCCAATAAACGATGATATTGCAGTGCTTCTTCTTTCCCAAATTGGGCGCTGAACTCTCTCAAGAGAATCTTAATTTCATGCTGAGGGCAGCTAATGAATGTTTTCTTAAATGAACCATAAAAAGCACAATTGCCTTCACCACATGTAATTTCCTTAGGGGCATACAAACTGATAGATTGTAATTCATTCATTTTTTGAGGATTTTTTTTTCAAAACTTTTATCGGTTAACTTGCCAGACCAGGAAGAGATTTTGGAGCTTACTAACTAAGGGTGATTCCCCTTTTAATAGGTATGCTGACTATACCCAAAGGCACTAGTGTTAACCTGCAAACAGCAATGTTTATCATCCCCCTGTGCTCTGTTGCCATCACACCATGCTGATAAACTATGTAGTAACTGTTTAAGGGAACTGCCCAATTTGAGAATGTTTATGAAGTAATAATAAACATAGGCTAACATGAACTTAATTTTATCAAAATCAAAAATATTTTTGTTTTCTTTTTATCTTTTTTTTATTTCCAGCAACCATTTCAATGTGAAATAGAGCATAATTTGGGTGCAAATTGTGTAAGCTCAGGTTTAGTCTTGTGCAGTGTTTCATTAGATAGAGGAGGATATGTGCCTGGTGAGACTGTAGCCATTTCTGCACTCATTCAAAACCGTAGTAAAGTAACAATTAAAGAGACAAAAGCATCATTAACTGAAGTAAGTTAAATAATTTTGTTTTCAATTTATTTCTATTCAATTTACAAGGTCTTCTGTATTTATAACTTAATCAACGGCAACTTTCTTTGTAAGGTGAATTTGTGGAGATGTGGGTGTTTTATTTTATAGGAATAATCTTTTTAATCTAGTTCAAACATTAGAATAGGTAGGTAGATCTTATAATTTTGTATATTTTAAACACAAAAATATGAAGTTGGTGGATCTTAATATGATAAGATCCTCCAAGATAGTGTTAGCACACAGAAGTTGTATTTTTTTTTATGTTTTTAAACAACTTTATGGGGAAAATGTAATTTTACTAAGCACCACTTTTATTGAAAGTATTAAAAAGTAGCTAAAGTTTATAATAAATTTAATATCAATTAAAAAAATGTATTTATGCTATGTACTCAAAAAATGTTAAATTTTATTAGACAATACAATATTTGGTAAGAAACCGAGTTGTTCAGTCTGAAACAAGAGAACTTGCTGCATTAACAAGAGGGAAAATCAGACCAGGAGAAAATGATGAATGGAACAATGAACAAATTTATGTCCCTCCTCTACCACCAACGAATTTGCGAGGGTGTCATATAATCAGAGTGCAGTATGATGTATATGTAAGAAAATAATTTATTAATTATAATTAAGTATTTCTTATATTCATTCCTTCATATTAAAATATAATGAATCTATATTGCTGTAATTCCTACAATAAAAAAAAAAAATTTATTTTTATTTATTAAGAAGTAGAGTAAAATGAAGAAAACTTCGAATAACAGTTTACTTTAAGTTAAAATATCTCAGGGTTAAACAACATAAAGTTCTTATTTTAAATGTTTCATATTTACAATGCACTCTTGAGATATAAAACAAAAAAAATACCCAATTCAAAAACAGGATTATTCTGTGCTGTTGGGTAGTCTGTATCTTCCTGTTTCTGGCTCCTTGGTCTTCTAACAGCTTCTCGGATCACAATCTCATGGACACTGGCTAACTATCTGAACTGACTCACAGAACTCAGACGTAAAGGCTAAAAAAGAGAGATAATTCCCCCCCCCCCTTACCTCAATAATTAATATTTTTTAAAATTGAAATTTATAATCAATAAAATTGAGCTGTGATTGGTTCCTTGTACTGCTTGCTTTGCATTGTAAGCAGTTTCTGAAACAATCACTAGTCTGAGTAAGGTTAAAAGTTATACAATGAAAAGGGGACCAGGTGATGGGTCACTATGAGTACGCTATTCACTTTTAAGAAACATACAAGACGACCAAGAAAACTTTGAACCCATGATTTTTACAATAATGCAAACGAAAATGTTATCATTTAAAAGTTTAAATGTTAATGAAAGTTTGAATATGCAACAACTGTACTGCTATTTTTGGGAAGTATTGGCTAGGCTTAGATTTAAATGGTCAAAAAAACATATTTTTGGAAAGGACAGTACCTTCCAACACACCAGCTAGAGTAAAGTTGTTACATTCTGAAAGGAAAACTGGGTTTAAATGGGCTGGAAGTAATAGAATTAAAATTTTAAAAGAAATCAGGTTTCTGAATTAACCATTACAAATAAATAAAAATAGGTGCAGGTTGCCACCCTTTCCTAAATATACATTGTGCTGGATGGTTATTTTATCCTGAAATAAAATACCTTTGCAGAACAGTATTGGAGTTAATGTGGACCATCCCCCAGTTTGTGGTGCTGCTTATCACACTGCCCCCACCTCCTTTTGATACAAATTGAATAGTAAATATGTCCCTGTATATGTTGACCACCCCATCCATATTCAGCTTAAGAAAGGTCTGAAGTCCACAAACAGCCAGATTTACACGTACATTGCAAATTTAAAAAAAATGTTTTTTTTTAATTATTTATTTATAAATATACATGTTTCTTCATAAAAATAATTGTTGTAATGCCGATATGTCTGTATCTCAGGACCATGCTATGAAGATGACATTTAAACTGTTTAAAACAATTTATTTTAAATAAAAATACTAGAATTTATCTATTAT
The DNA here is from genome assembly GCA_930367205.1 of Acanthosoma haemorrhoidale. Taxonomy (NCBI): domain Eukaryota; kingdom Metazoa; phylum Arthropoda; class Insecta; order Hemiptera; family Acanthosomatidae; genus Acanthosoma; species Acanthosoma haemorrhoidale. The sequence continues at coordinate 79,221,315 of OV884009.1, read as the reverse complement.
AATAGATACAGATACTAGATGCTTTTCATTTATTTAAATGAGGATGTTGTAAAGTATTCATCATCAACATGGAAAAATAAATATATATATAACATTGCTAATTTTTTAATGATTTTTTGTAGTTCATAATATATCCAAAGAGTTTTGAAAAAGAAGTTAAACTACAACTACCAATCACATTGGCAACATACCCACTTCGTAGTAATGAAGGAACACTTAGAGGTAAACATGGAACCCATTATCCCTCAACACTGCCAATATTTCGGCCTTGGCTGGAAGAAAAAACTGTTTAAAATAATAATGACTATTATCATTGCTGGTAATTGATTTGAGTGTTATTAGGACTGATAATAATTTTTCATGATTTTCATCATGATTGTATTGTTTATAGAATTTATTTAATTTGCTGAGTATATGTTCAATTATGAGGCAATTGTGGAAAATATGAATTTGATTGATTCTAAGCAACTAAATTTTAATCTAAATTGACAGTAGGACTTTTCTATTGCTAACATCCTATTAAAAATAAAATAATATACCTAAACTCATAAGATATATTCTATAATCAGGTATATACAAACATGACAGATTTAATCATTAGACAATGCATGAATTTAATGATATGAAGTACCAACTTTTTATGTGAGTGATTTATATGAGCTTAATATTAAAATCTATGCTTTATTTTCAATTTAAAAATGTGTCTAAGCTTAAAACACTTAGTGTTACTTAAATTACCTTCCAAAAATTAAAAAAGATGTATTTTAATAAAAATATAATATATTTGAAGAAAGACTTTTAAATTTCATAATGTCAAATGTTATGTTTAGAAGTTTAATTTTAATTATTTAATGAACTAAAAGGCTGATTTATTCTGTAGATTTGTGAAAAAAAGTTTAATTAGTCATGTTAAAAAAAGTAAAACAATTAATGCATTGATAAATAAATAAAAGGACTTCTTTCGTTAGTTTCCCAAAAAACGCTCTCACTGAATATAAGCTCAACATTATCAATTTTATATAATGGTTGAACATATGGTGCATATTTAGGATGCAAACATTTTGAACGACTATAATTGTTTTATTCATCTAATATGAATACATAGTAATTTATTGTATATTTAAAGTATTATATTATAGAACTACTTTGTAAAACACTTCTTTTGGAAAGAGGAGTTAAGGCAACAGGTTCAAATATAATAATAATGTTTAAGTAATGTAAATATTAATTTATTTTAGCAAAACATTATCAATATTGGTTTGCGTATACTTTTTAAATGTAATTTATACCTAAGTCATAGTTTTCATTATGAACTTACATGGATTTCTTATTGTTTAATAAATATTTATTCATTATGACATATTGTGAATATTAGGTTCAATATTCATTTCTGGATTGTATTGCTTATAAGAACCATAACAGTTGTTTCTTTATCGTACCAAATGTAATACTAAAACCAGTATACTCAGTATTATTTTGTCTTTACCCAATACAATTGTATTCATTTTTTATAATTATTTATTTATTATTAATATCATTAATTTAAATTCACAGTTAACAATGTAAATTAGAATAAACTACTTGTCTATTATAACATTAATGTAATAAAAACAGTCAGAATAAATATATAAAACAAAAATTTAAGAATGTTATGAATTGATATAATGCTCAATTCTTTTTAGTGCCATAATATGAAAATTGTTTCTTCATTATTTATACTTACCTGTAATGTAGTATATATATATTTGTTAAATGCAAGACATTATCCGACTTACCACAATTGTCATAAGTGAATTATATTTTTTTCACTAATTTATTCAGTTATAATTTATGTGTATCTATTAATATACATTATATTAATTCATTAATAGCAATCTTGAGGTATAGAATGGATAATATTACTCAAGGAAGCATGCAACACTTTCAATGGACAAAACAGTTCTGTACATGTGTATCTATACAATTTTTATTTGAAACATAATAATTATTAGCATTATGAAAATAATATCCAAAAGAATCTTTTCTCTAGAAGAATCTTAAAAAATTATGCTTTACCATTTTAATAATAATGGAAACCTAATAAACTTACTATTTACATGGAATAATTATTAACATACTATTTAGTATAATTTTATATCCCTATCCAGTTTTTTGTACCAATCCTAGCAGAAAAATAAATAAATAGCTGTGAAAATGTGATATATATTCTTTGAAACTCTCTTTATAAGGTATACATACCACTTGTAAAAAAAAAAAAAAAGAAGTGAAATCTACCACCATTCAATACAGAAAAATGTTAGTTAAACAAAAATTTTAAAGTATTTGCAGTTTCAATAATTAATTTTTAGAAATAGCCAAAATCATCTGTTATAAATCAAAAACAGTCACACAATGACTATAAAAACAGAACTATACTTACGTTACTAACTAACAATTTGGTATATCCTAATTTAGTGATGATTTAGTTAAAAAGTTATAAAAATACAAATTATTCAACAGGTATGAAAATTATACTAAGTATTATATATACACACACCACAGAAAATAAACTGAACCCTAATAATTCAACAGTTTATAACAGGTAATAATAGTCAATTACTACCTGTGGTGAAAGAAAAACGAATGTTTAACCCTTAAAAAGGTTTTTATTAGCACAAAACATCAACAGTAGAATAGAGCGAATTTACAGAAGGTAACAATGTTATGAGTCAGGTTAGACAAGGTAAAACAATACAAAGTAGGGAAAGTTCCCCCCACAGGAGTGGGATTAAATCACCACATTCACCCTGGGTTTTTGAGGAAACATTTGGCAAAATTTAAAGTACATACAAATACAAAAAACAAAAAGGATTTGAAACATCATTCATGGTTTACAACATTTAAGGGTTTTTTAATTTGTTATATAGTCTTTAAGATAAGATGTAGCCTTGGGCACACGTCGAGGTCTTGAGGGACACACAGGTAATCCAACTTCAACAGAGGGAGGGCCGTGAACAGATGGAGTGGCAGATGATTCATCTGGAGGTTCCATGCGAGGGGGCTCCAATATTGCATCGGGTTCATCATCCTTAGGGCAAGGCTGCTCTGACACTTCAGGAGTTCCTCTAGGTGCCAATTTTCTCAGGGACACGGTTGACTCTGATCCATCCTTCCTGCAAATCTGGGCGTACTGTGGATTAGCCTCAAGTAATTCCACTTCTTCGACAGGGTCTTCGTATTTAATGAGTCGCACGTTCCTTTTGGCGAGCACAGGACCAGGGGTTAACCAAGACGGCAAGGTGACTCCATTGGCTGTGCGGCGAGGATGACTGAAAAATCGTTCGTGGGGAGTGGATTTAGTCGCTGTGCAAGGTAGAGAACGAATGGCGTGGAGGGATTCCTGTAGGACCCTCTCCCAGTCCTCCGTCCACAGTCCTTGAGTCTTCAAAGAGAGACAAATGGTTTTCCATAGAGTCCCATTGAGGCGTTCAATTTGTCCGTTTCCTGCTGGATTATACGGGGTTGTTCTGCTGGTGGCTACACCGTTTGAATGGAGGAAGTCCTTGACTTCTCTAGACATGAAGGAAGCTCCCCGGTCAGTATGGACATAGGCTGGCATTCCAAACAAACAGAAGAGGTTTTTGAGACAATCAACCACAGTGGCGGCAGAAACATCATGACAGGCATATGCAAAAGGGAACCTGGAATACTCGTCGATGATGGTGAGGAGGTAGAAGTTCCGTGATTTGGAAGGAAGAGAGCCTTTAAAATCTATGTTGATGCGTTCGAATGAATAGGTGGCCTTTACTAGGGTTCCAGAAGTTTTCAAGTACCTAGGTTTTACTTCAGCACAGATGGTACAGCTTGAAGTCATCTTCTTGACATCCTCGAGCGAATAGGGAATGTTCTTACATTTGAGCCAATGTTACATACGTGTAATACCAGGATGGCACAACGATTGGTGAAGCTGGAGCAAGTCGGTAGAAATGGAAGCATTACAGACACGGGAGAGAGTGTCTGCCTTGGTGTTGTCCTCACCGGGACGGTAAGTTATATCATAAACGAACGGAGCTAGCTCTAGCCGCCATCTTGTGATCTTCTCATTTTTCACCTTACTCCCATGCTTTCGGTCGAAAATGAAAGACAGAGCCTCCTGATCAGTTATAAGGCGAAAATGTTGGCCAAGAAGAAATTCTCTCCAATGTTTCAAGGATTCAACAATTGCCGCAGCCTCTTTTTCAATTGATGGATGACCACTGATTTCGGATTTGCTTAGTGATCGTGAAAAAAACGCAACCGGCCATCCATCTTGACTAAGGGTAGCTGCCAGTGCAAACTTATAGGCATCGGTTTCCACTATAAGCGAGATTCATCAATGGTTGTGACGACCGAGTTGGCAATATCCTTTTTTAGCTTTTCGAAAGCAGAGGCAGCCGATGGATTCAGTGGAAATGTTTTGGCATCAATCAAGGCCCGGATTTTATCTGAAAATTTCGGTAACCACTTCGAGTAATGAGCAAAGAAACCAAGAGCTCTCTTCAGTGATTCGGAGTTATGTGGCAGTGGCATATTCAACAACGGGGCAAGCCGTGCAGGGTCTGGCTTGATAGAATGGAATGAAACGAGATGTCCCAGAAGTTTTACTCTTGCAAGATGAAATTTACTCTTCTCCTTGTTGATTTCGATGACGAGTTTATCGAGTGTCAGCATAAGTTTGTTTAGATTCAGGTCATGGTCAGCCTTATCCATTCCACACACAGTGATGTCATCGAGGTATGAATAAACTCCAGTGAGGTTTTCGGTGGTTATTATTTGGTCTATTGCGCATTGGAAGCAGGCTACTCCATTAGTCACGCCAAAGGGTATGCGTGTGAACTGATAAAGCTTGTCCACTGCTTCAAAACCAGTATATTTCTTCTCATCTTCACTTATTGGGATCTGATGATACGCCCGCCGTAAGTCCACGACACTGTAATGCTTGTAATTAGCAACTTTTCTGACAAGTTGGTCAACATTTGGCAAGGGGTAGGCATCAAGTAGTGTATACCTATTTATCGTTTGAGAATAGTCCACCACAAGTCTCTTCTTTCCATTGTTATTTACAACCAATACCTGAGCTCTCCATGGTGAATTGCAGGGCTCAATCACTCCTTCGGAAAGCAACCGAGTGATTTCTGTCTTGATAAACTGAGTGTCTTCGTCACAGTCTTGGCGGGACCTTGTGGCAATTGGATAACAGTTAGGAGAGAGATGGTCAAAGAGACGTACAGGGCCAATCTTAGCTACAGCATACGAACAGATTGTGAGAGGTGCCTTGTCTCCACCAAATTTTAGCAGAATATTTGAGTGAGCTCTGAGTATATCGTGTCCGATGAGAACATCGGAACAGAGTTCTTTTAAAACAGTCAACTTACATTTAGTGTAAGTGTGTTCAGCAATTTCTAGCTTTACGAGAATAAAACCCTCAACTTTGGTCCATAACGACGTGGATGCCATCGATACTTGTCCTGCACCAGGCATAACTTGAATGTTGTGTTCACGGACAAAGTTAAGGCTGCCGAAGCTACTAGAACTCCCAGTGCCCACGAGACAGTTACAGGGGATTCCATTCACAAGAGCAGGGGTAACAGCATGGCTTAACTGAGGTAAAAACCTGTCATTCAGTGATGCTAAAATAGCTGCAGATACAGGTTTGGTTTTCTGAGCATTTTTCTTAGCTTTCCGACATACACGGGCATAGTGGCCCTTGATTTTGCAATTAGCACACTCTGATTCAAGAGCGGGGCAAGCTGAGCGCGGATGGCGGCTAAATCCACAAAAGAAACAATGGCTGGCCTTCTTCTGACCCGTTCCAGCACAAAGATCGTTCAGATCATCTGATTTGGGTGTCAAAGAGCCGGGGTCAACGGATTGTGCACCAGAGTGGGAGGAGTTCCTCCCAATTGCCGAGCAAGAGGAATCATTAGCGCCATTTGAGTATCCTTCAGCTTGTTTATGGGCCAGCTCGAGAGCTTGCGCGCGTTGGATGACGTCATCAAGGCTCAATGTTTTAGACTCCTCAAGTAATCGTTGACGGATTTGAGAAGAAAGCAGTCCATTAATAAGAGAATCGCGAATATACTGATTTTTATGATCTTCAGCAGAAACAGCCTTGAAGTTACAATCCTTTGCCAACAGTCTCAGAGCTTGAACGTATTGGTCAACACTCTCGCTTTGTTGTTGTTTACGCATAGCCAAAATGTGACGTGCAAATATTTCCCCTTTCTCCTTAACATAGATCTTAGTCAGAGTTTCTATCACTTCAACATATGTAGTAGTTTCTGAGATCAGTTCATAAACATTGAACGAAAGGAAATTTTGGAGTACCTTCAGTTTGTTAGCGTCTTCCAATGCTTCGATAGAGAAGGACATGAAGTTTGCGAAGGTTTTCAGCCAATGTGAGAACTCCTTTCCAGCAGATAGCGAATCTGGACTGGCACTGAATTTATCGGGCTTTAGATACCTGTCCATCGCGGATTACAAATGTTTAATGTAAAAAACAAAATCACAAACCAAACGACGGCACTGTAAATATCGCGGAACCCGAAACTTTAAAACACGAATGAAAGAGAATTTTTTATTGAGCTAATAAAATTGTGGTGAAAGAAAAACGAATGTTTAACCCTTAAAAAGGTTTTTATTAGCTCAAAACATCAACAGTAGAATAGAGTGAATTTACAGAAGGTAACAATGTTATGAGTCAGGTTAGACAAGGTAAAACAATACAAAGTAGGGAAAGTTTCCCCCACAGGAGTGGGATTAAATCACCACACTACCTATTCCATATCCGTTGCTTTAGTATAAGGATATTGTCCACTAAACAAATTCATCTCCAGTACTGTATTTCTCTACCTCTAGGAAATAACTTTCATATTTCAATTGGTGGTGGTGGGATTTTGAAGTCTACCAGCCTCAGTGGGGATCACTTTGGATCCCTAATGGTTGCGACAAACCCCAGAGAATGTGTAATGTTTGAAGTAACTTCCCCTAGTAACTAAGTATTCTTTTATGGTATAAACTGTACTTATCCAATAACTGACAGCGTACATTGTGTATTTCCAAACAGTAAAGTTCGTTTTCTCTTTCAAGAGAAACAATTTGAGCTTAAAGCCATTATGTACTCCAACAGAGGGCAGAACACTTTGTTAGCAATGGTCAAAAGTAAATTAAGCCAGAACCTAGTGATTGCCTAGTAATAAGGGCTCTAAATTCGACTTAGCAAACTTCACCAAATGAAAAGTTCTTCAATTTTTTGTTCCGCTTTCCTTGTTTTCCCCAAAATTCAAATAAAAAATACAAGGTGACCATTTGAGAGAGGAGAATGGAAGAGATTTTTTTTTCGCAATTTTGTATCTGTATTCATGACATTAAATAGTGCATGGGTTTTGTTCATGACGTTAAAAGCTAATGCATCTTGATGTTATTAGGACTTTAGATGGGAATTGCTTGGTGTTTAAGGGCTTTGCTGATTCCTTTAGTTCAAGTCCTTAAGTCCATACTGGTTTTAGTATGACTTTATCAACGAGTATTTTGTTTTCTAGTGTGAGGTGGGATCTCTTGTTGAACAGTCTATAAAGCACCTATAAAGCACACAAGGGGGGTAAATGGGTAGGGTAATGGAAAGACTAGAGAGGGAGACAGGTGCGGGGGTCTCCTTTACTCTTAGCGGAGGAATCAAGCAATAGTGCCCTACTCACTGCTTGTGAACTCCCAGTCTGACCTATCCCTACCAACGCCTACTGTCACCTCCAAGTGGTACCCCCTGGGGAGTCCGATGGACTCGCGGACGACAGAGGCGGGATCTCCCCATGGAATCCATGTGGAGATCTCCTAAACACCCAAGCCAAGTGTAGAGGAGCTCGAGCTGTGGCCGAATGGCAGGGGGTGTATAAAAATGCACTGTCTCTAATCGACCCCCTTGGGGCACCAGGCGCACCCCATTGTATTAAATGCCCTCTGCAGGGAGAGGGGGCAGTACCTGCAGAGTAACTTCCCTCGCATTCGTGGGAACAAAATGAATACTAACACAAATAACAATGAAGATATGGAGGAGCTGGTCAGCTTGATCAGCGGAGAGGACTCAGCCCAGGGGCCTTCAATGGACCTTGGCGCTGAGGTAGTGGACGACGAAGCCTCTATGAGCTCGCTTGCGACGCTTGTAGAGGAGGTAAGCGAATTGGTAATGGAGCAAGAGAGCTTGGCGCCTGGTAGGGACGCTGCATCCAAGGATGTAGGCGAGACCTCCAAGCAAAAGTTCTCTGGAGCCCAGAGGAAGAAGTGGAGGAGGGCAATGTTGGCTGGAGGGCCACCTGAGGATCCGGCCGGACTTCCAGGACCTTCGGGGTCCAGGAATACGGCAGGGTCTGGGTGCGCTCCGGAGAAAAGGATTAGGTCCTCACCCGGTACCTCTGCGCCTATGGCAAAGAGGCATAGGGGTGGGGATGCTAGCATTGCATCCTACGCGATTGCTGCCGGAGGAAGCAGGGTGGCGATTATCCCTAGTGGATATCCGTCCACTCAGCTGACGAAGGAGAATTGTGAGGAAATGAAGGGCCAGCTGATGAAATTTGTCGATCAGCTGGAAGAAGAGAAAGGGACACAGGCTGAATTCAGCGGAATTTGCCCACATGTGGGAGCCTGTGTCATAATCTGCGACAACCAGGAGACCAAGGACTGGTTGTCGATTATAGTACCCAATTTTAACATGAGTGGGGATCTGGAGCTCCGCGTAGGAAAGGTGGAGGAGCTTCATAAAACCGTGAAGGTAGGAACCTTCATTACAGGAGAAATGCCTCTGGAAGGACATTTCATGAAGAGGATCAGGACCCAAAACTCTAGGGTACCTGATATCGGATTATGGAGACTCCTGGGCACCAAGGTGGAGAAGCATGGCTTCTTTGCGATCCTGTCTGCCCCAGAGAATAGCATGGAATACCTTGAGAAGCGGAAGCTTAAGCTGAACTATGGGTTCACTAAGGTCGCTCTCAGGGTATTGGATAAGAAGAAGCCGCTAAAAGTAGTACAGGAGAGGAAGGCGGCTGATAAGGTGGAGGAGGCAAGGAGCGATCCTGAGGTGGAGGAGTTGAAGGGGATCGCTACGACGAATTTGCCAACTCCAAAGGATGGCCCCAAGGCGATGAATATGGCGGCTGCGGGGGGTGGCCCCGTGGCGGGGGCTCGGGGGCGCGCTGGGTCTGGGCCCTCTGTGATGGGGAGGCCTGGGTTTGGCGCTGTCTCCCGGCGTCCGCCTCGGGGTGGCCCTCCGGGGGCCGGCGGGGACTGATCATGGTGGTGAGGCTGCTGCAAATTAATCTGCACCACTGTATTGCAGCATGTGGTGTTCTGCAGCAGTATGTGAGAGGTAAGGATATTGATATTATTCTAATACAAGAACCTTACCTGTATAAGGGCAGGATGGGGGGGCTGGCGATGCGTGGGTATGAGATTATTTCTGTACCCGCGCGTGCCAGAGCCTGTATCCTGCATAAGAGCAGTCTTAAAATGCTGCCTCTATGGCAATATTGTTCTAGAGATTTAGCAGCAGCTCAAATGGCCCTCAACGAGGGAAATCAAGGTGGGAGGTTGACGATTGCATCGGTCTACCTCCCATATGAAGAAGGAGTCCCGACCGAGGCAATTAGTAAGCTAACGGAAGGGACTGGCTTAAGGGGCGAGCTTATAGCATCGCTTGACGCGAACGCTCACCATCAGCTCTGGGGGAGCAAGAACAACAACCAGAGAGGTGAGTGTTTAGTAGAGTACATAACTAGTAATGACCTAGACATTCTAAACAGAGGCAATATTGCCACTTTTAACAATAGAATCAGATCTGAGGTCATTGACATAACCCTTAGCACACGCACTATAAGCCTAAGGGTTAAAGGCTGGCATGTCTCTGAAGAAGAGTCATGCTTAGATCATAGATACATTAGATTTGATCTAAGTGGTAACATCACGTCCGAAGCCGTGTATAGGAATCCCAAACTTACAAACTGGGAAACCTACTATACACAGCTTGAGGAGGAGGTCAAATGCTGTCCTAGAGTGGTGAGTAGCAACTGGCATTTGGAACATTTAAACTCAACATTGACTGAGGCAATAATTAAGTCATACACTGGTAATAACACTGTATGTAATGTTAGATCCAACAGGAACTGTCCCTGGTGGAACAATGAACTTGGCAAGTTAAGAGCTCTTACACGTAAACTCTTTAACGCGGCCAAAAGATCAGGCAGATGGGACACTTATAAACGTGCACTCACTGATTATAACAAAGAAGTCAGAAAGGCTAAAAGAAGGGCGTGGAAGAAATTTTGTAGCGAAATAAACGATACAACTTCCATGTTTAGAGTAAATAGGATCTTATCCAAGCAGTCTGACAGGGGAGTATTGGGCTCCGTCAGGGTGGGAGGGGGCTATACGGATTCTGAGGAGGGAACCCTCGGTGCCCTGGCGCGCGCGCATTTTCCTGGCTGCGGACTGATGGATACGAATAATAATGACCCTACCAACTGTGAACACACTAGTTGCAAGGGTAACTGGGCAGAAGCAAATAAAATTATCAATTCTGCAAGAGTGGAGTGGGCAATTAATTCTTTTGCTCCCTTCAAATCACCTGGTATTGATGGGATATTCCCAGCCTTGCTACAAAAAGGCCTACCAGTAATTAGGCCCCTTATACTTACCTTGTTAAGGGGAAGCTTGGCACTGAGCTATATTCCAGTAAGCTGGAGGATGGCAAAAGTGTGTTACATACCAAAACCTGGGAAAGAGTCCTATGACGAACCCAAGTCTTACAGACCAATATGTCTGACTTCATTTTTAATGAAGACCTTGGAAAAGGTCATAGACAGACATATTAGGGATGGAATACTGGTAGAACGACCGCTCCATAGCGCTCAATTCGCATACCAGGCAGGAAAATCCTGTGAAATTGCTCTCCACCACCTGGTTTCCAGGATTGAGAGATCCCTAGATCATAAAGAAATAATGGTAGGCATCTTTGTTGATATAGAAGGTGCCTTTGATCCCACACCCTATAACACTATGGCATCGGCCTTAGAAAGAAAGGGGATTAGTTCCTTAGCCTCTAGCTGGATAAACACCATGCTAGAGAATAGGATTTTACAATCACAATTGGGACAAACCAAACTTTGGATGAAGCCAGTGGGAGGATGTCCACAGGGAGGGGTGTTATCACCATTACTGTGGTGTTTGGTCGTTGACTCATTGTTAACAAACCTAAACTCTGCAGGGTTCTACGCACAGGGATATGCTGATGACATTGCTGTGCTCATAGGGGGCAAGTTCTCAGAAACCATTTCTGAGTTGCTTTCCGCATCGATGGATCTTTTGAGGGATTGGTGTGAAAAGAATGGTTTAGGAATCAATCCCCAGAAGATAAATCTCTGTATCTTCACTAACAAAAGAAATGCTATAGTCAGACCACCCTATATAGGGGGGACACAGGTAAGCATTTGTAGTGAGGTAAAGCATCTAGGGGTTACTCTGGATAGTAAATTGGACTGGTCTAAACACATCAGGAATACTACTATGAAGGCACTTCGATGCCTCTATGCATGCAAAAGGGCTGTGGGTAGGACCTGGGGACTACAACCCAGAATGTTATTCTGGCTATATACCGCAGCAGTGAGACCAATGGTGCTCTATGCCTCTATGGTGTGGTGGCACAGAGGTAGCATTAGTAAAAATAGAACTTTGCTTGGCAAATTACAGAGGCTTTCATGTCTCATGATTACTGGTGGCATGAGTACAACTCCTACTGCTGCAATGGAAGTCTTATTGAACTTGAATCCACTGCACATAGAAGTAGAAGCGCAAGCCTTGAACGTGGCTTACAGACTTGCGAAATCAGGAACAAGATCCAAAGTCATGACTCACATGGGGCATGGGAACTTGTTCAGAAGAATTGATGAGGACGAGGTGCTGTCAAAGCACTCTGACCTACAAGTTAAGAAACACACAGACGTCCTATACTGTGCGGTAAACACAAAGGCCAAACCACATAAACTGTGTAATGGGATTAATTGTTATACAGACGGCTCACTAACAGAAAACGGATCAGGGGCCGGCATATGGAGGAAAGATAAACCAGAATCTGGGATTTCTATTCCTTTAGGTAGACACACCTCGGTCTTTCAGGCCGAAGTGATGGCGATCAATGTCTGTACCCAAACCTTAATTGGGGAGGGTGTAAGAAACAGACTGATCACAATTTTCACAGATAGCCAGGCAGCCATTAGCGCCCTGAGAAGCTATACGACCAGATCTTATTTGGTTGAGGAGTGTAAAAACAACCTAAACACACTCTCGCTAGCCAATAAGGTTAGAATCGACTGGGTGCCAGGACACACAGGCATCACAGGCAATGAAAAGGCAGATGGCCTTGCAAGGGTGGGCTCAGAACAGACGCCTCTTGCACCTGAGCCCATATGTGGTATCAGCCTCAGCTACGCTAAAAGGCGTATAAAATTAGCTTTAGAGGACAGGGCAAGACTCTCTTGGAGAGAAACTAAGAAACAGGAACACTCGAAACTGTTTCTTGATGGACCCTGTAAGAAAAGAAGCTCAGTACTTCTATCAATGGACAGGTGGACACTCAAAAGTGTGACAGGACTCTATACAGGTCACTGTAGGTTAAACAAACACCTCTTTAATTTGGGGATAGTGGGATCACCAATCTGCAGATTCTGCAAGAAAGAGGGAGAAACGGCACGTCATATAATATGTGTCTGTGATAACCTAGCTAGAAGGCGATACCTTCACTTTGGTAGTGATCGCATTGTAGACCCCAAACTATGTGAACTGATCGATCCACTCAGTATCCTCAGATTTGCAAAGGCCGTGGGCCTGTCACATATATAGGACAGGGATATGGACGGCGCACAATAGGTCTCACTGAGGCCGCGGTGCACAAATGCCGGAACAAATAATAAAAAAAAAAAAAAAAAGCACCCCGAACTTTCCATCAAGTTCCTGCCTTTCAAGTCTCGTAAGAGGATTCAATGTTAATTTTTTGTCAAGGTGGAATCCAAGGTATTTAACTGTGTCTGATATAAGAAGGGGACTGGTTCACAGGATTCGCGTCGTAGTGTTTACCATCCTTTTGTAGACAAATTCTGCTCTCCAAAATAATCACTGGTGCAGCCTATAGAGGATAGTATTAATGTTATTTTTTCTTATTACTTATTTGTTTGTCTTGTGCGAATTAAATACAAGGGTGAAATAATATTTCATAATCACTGCTAGAAATACTATCCGAGGTTTAAAATTTTATGTGTAATGCAAAAGACAGCGAGCCATTTGGTAATTCTCGTAATTAATGCTACACAGGAGGTAGAGTCACTAAAACAAAACTCTCTTCTGTAAAACCTACCCTCAGCATCAACGAGACCATACATGAGAATTCCAATAAATAATAAATTCTGGGAAAATAATAATTACAAGTGATGGGCAAGGGGGAAGGAAAAGAAAATAAACCAAAAATACCATGTAATTGTTATTTATGGGATAGACAAAATAACATGCTGATAGTAGAATTAAACAATTTTCAAAAAAGTTATTTGTAAGCTATCTTGAGTGTTTAGACGAAAGGTTATCTTTGGTTATAACTTAATTAATTAAATTAAATTTTCAGTTTCTTCACGAAACATAACTAGATAATCCTATTTTAACTTAATTGTACTTTTAAATATTTATAAACAAAATATGGTAACGTAGAAAGTAAAGGCACAATATCGACCGAGACTCGTGTTTATAAAAAACTGTAATTGTGGAAAAAGTTCTTGGTATATTTCACCAAAAATGCTTGATTTGATTTGTTGAACCATCTCGGACACTAAGTATCACCTTTTAAACATTTTTTTTTAATAACTAAAATTTTTAATATTGCAAAACCTATTCAAATCTGTTTGGAACATATTCAATATACGATTTCTGTTGTTGGCTCTCGCCCCAGGCCCTCCAATATTTTTCACATCCAGTCACTGCAATTCAGCTCCAATCATTACAAGATAGCAAAAGCTCACTTTTATATATTAAAAACCATACTTTTCACGGTGATCTTAATCCAGTTATATAATGCTCATTAGTAAGATATAATTTTTAGTAGAAACGTGTACCTTAGTTGAGACTTATGGTCCCCTTGTTTTTTTGTAAGTAACCATTTTCCTCCCCTAAAATCCAACCCTTTGTTACCTGCTTAGGAGCAAGACAACCTCACTTGTGCCTAAGCCTTCACTAAAGTATGTTCTAACGCTGTAACTGATTAATATTTTTATATATACCAGTGTTTTGATTGTTATTCATAATAAAGTTTTTTAAAAGACTCTCCTCTACAAGATTATTTAACTATTCTATCCAATCAAGAGCTAGCCAACTCAGACTACTAGAACTTCTATTCACTCCTTCTTGGACATCTTAATCCGTATGCTAATGCTCTATACAACCATCTCATCCCTGGCAACCCAGAGGGACGCCCAAGACAGAGGCGTTTGACCAACTAGCATTTTGTTTGAGCTCTGTGTGATAAAGTGACAATTTTCCACAATGGGTGTGGTAAATAAAAAAAAGAACTAGACCCACAAATCACGCAAAAACAGCTAAAGATCGAGCCTAACTTCCACGGTCTATTGAAAACAAGAGAGTGATCTATGAAACTATACTTTAGTCTGCATGGTCTTACGGAATAGAAGTCAGGAGGGGGGGAGCCAACCCTCCGAAATCCATCGCTTCGAGTCCCTGCAATCCGGGATCCTCTGCCAGTGTCGGGTCGTCACGAGGGGGGTGCCTAGTTACCCTAGCCCTGGTGACGAAGTGAGGGTTGATTAAGGTTATAACCTGAACAATCGTTTCATGATGGTTTTACTATCTGACTCAATTTTTGATAGGTATGTACCCCGACAATGCACTATGTAGAGTACTATGTGGAGAAGAGGTACAGGGTAGGTAGTGTAGGTAGTTTGTGTGGTCTTGGAATGACCACGAATTCACACTCGGTATCTGAGGGTAGGTGAAATCCGTCCGGATCCCAAAGGCGAGTGTGAACCGGAGAGAGGTGAACTGAATCACCGTGGGGAATACTGCTTGGTAAGTTTGCAGGGCCACGACAACCGTTGTCCACTAGGGAGAGGTCTCTCCCAAGGGGGTGCTAGATTTAGCGAGACGAAGGCAGAGATTCCCACTAGGAAGGTGTGGGGTCTGAAAACCCCGAACTAAAACGTAGCGAGGTGAGGAGATAAAGAGATGCAGAGGTTTTTCATAAGGAAGAAGACCAAATTCTTGAATACCGCCGCAGCTGCAAGTCATAAGTAGCTTCACCAGGATGAGAATGAAATACAGCCCGAGATCTGCCCCTATTTATAGTTAGTGGTGGCTCGTTAGGCCTAATCATTTCCCTCGTTATTGTATCCAATAAGATCCCAGTATGCGGTAGGGCTTTGTGTAGGCAGCCGAAGGGCTGACCCGGCAGGGTCGTTTTCTACCTGATGTGGGGTAGCGGTTTGCCAGCTCATAATTTGCACCTGTGACTTCTTTATTATTTACACATTTACAATGACTTATTTATGTTATTTACATTTGTTTAAATTAATTTACAATATATATGTAAGTTTGAACGTTACCGCGAAACTTCGGGGCATATGCTAGATGTCCCTACAGAGCTCGCTAGTATCGCTCCAAGCTGTGTAACCTGCGATATAAGAGCTGTACAATGTTAAGACAATGATCAAGGCTTATTATCGGCAATTGTATTGATTCAGGTTAGTTTTAAGTTTTATTTGTTTATTGTAATATTTGTAGCGCGGGCTAATGTGTACATATGTTTAATATTACAGTTGTAAACTACATCTGCAAGTGTCCGATTTATAACCTGACAACCTTCACCTCCTTTAAGTTTCTGAATTCGAAACTCACATATATACAATAGAGTATAGGGTTATTTATCTGATGTAGTTAGCGGTCGCTACAGCCAGATAGCCAGTGCTCCTTTTTGGTCAAAGCCCATACCCTAAACTCCTACCTCAACATCCCTTTTGTCCAAAATGTGGCCACATGTCAATAGTAGAACTTTTATTCCTGCCTTAATGCGAATGTTCTATCCGATCCAGAGCGACGCTTATGGCGTTAGTGGCTTCTTTCAAATCAAATAACAACCTCTTTAAAAGTGAGAGATAAAAGTACCAATAAGCCAAAGGTTTTGGCTAATAATCCCAAAATAATAATAATAGCAATACAGTTTCTTCTCAAATGAGGAAGGAAAGGAATCAACAATGTGATGGCATTGATGGATAAATAGTGGGTGGAGTGAAAAAAACCAAACTGATGGGAGTATGAGGGTATGGTTTCGGCAAACGAGCATCTCTCCCCCTCCCCAAAAAAATAACAAGTCCTAAGCACTGCTTATAATAATATTGGTGTTGATTGCATTGTGCATATATTTCAATAAATAAATATCTTACTATTATTTTATAGAAATTCGTGAGTGAGTTAAAAGTGTCAGTCACTATAGTACTAAAACCCAGTCAGTTAAGTTTAGCCACGCCTCCCAACACTGTTTTCAACTTCTCACGTGCTTATGTGAAACGACTCGGTAGTGCAAGCTCAGGTGCCTTTAGATATAGACGGATATTTTGGGGTAGTTTATGAACTGCCAGCTTACGTTTGGAAATAGCTTTTTTTCACACTCATACCAAGTAATTGAAATTAATATTATTTTGTATTATCTTTTTTCATTATTGTCTGAATAAATTAATCAAATTGTTAATTTTTGGACCTTGGCAGTTCCTTGCTCTTTCGCGGCGTCGTAAGTAGTATGACTAGCGTTTTATTTTTGCTTTAGTAGCTGGGAGATTTCCCATAAGTCTGCTGTCTCATTTCAGCTGTTCCCTAATATAAAGTGCCGTGCGAAACACGTTAAACTTCTTAAGTGTAAACATGATATCTGACAAAAGTATGCCAATGCATCATGTTTCTCCAGCTTTCGTGAAACAAATTGTGTTTTACGCAGCAAGAGATGGAATGGGGAAAATGCTGTGTAATACATTAATTGATACACCAAATTCCGAAATGACGGAATTGCTAGAACAGGTAGGTCTTTCCTAATTTTTTTCCTTAAAAGATTGTTATTTAATTTTACTGGTCATGGTTGTAAAGTGCTTGTTTAACTCTGTGTTGTTTTTTTTTTGGCATTGTATTAAATAAATTTTGTTGGTTCCGTTAAAAATTTTTCGTTATTGAAAAATATTGTTGGCAAACTGTTCTTTTTTGTTATGATTGTCTAAGGCATGTTTATTGATGTCAATAAATGTTCCAAACCCTTAATATTCTAGGGACCATATATAAGGTCTGTTATCCACGATAATATTATATTATTAATGTTTAGATTTTATTTCTGTCTGCGTGTTATTTTACATTTGTAACTATTTTGGAAAATAAGTTCATGTGGTTTGAAGGAAATCTATTTTTGATTGTTCCCAGTAAATCAATCTTGAATTCTCCATTCTATGAAATACCTATTAATGAGCTGATGACCTTGTTTGATATAGTTGTTATGAAAAGTGAATATTTGTAGCTGATGAAATATTACTTAATCACTATTAATCGACTTACTAATGCCATATTGTATTTGGTAGTTTTTGATGCATTAAAATGGGGGAACAAGTTTAAAAATATATCATCTTTTCAATTTAAGTTACTTTTACAATTTGGTATAACTTCTCGGTTAGAGTTCCCTTATCTTATAAGTTTAACAGACAATGAATAGACTGAATGAAATTTCTGTATCTGTGTATTTTATTCTTTTGAATGAGTTTGTTTATCATATTTTCTTTTATAGAAATTATAAATATATTTTTATTAATCAGTATCAAAAAAGATCTTGTGATTTGCCAAGTACTATGCTATTGTCCGTGAAAGATAAATATTTTCAAATCTACAAAATCTATTCCAGTGAGTCTGGCCTTTTACCCAGTACATTTGGTTTTTACTAAACTTGTGCATTAAATTTGAATGAGTTGATTCACATCAAACTAACTTTTACTATAGAAGTTTACAATGTTAGCCATCAAGAAATATTGTGTAAACTTATTTAAAGGAATAAAATAATATTGGACTTCAGAAACTGTTACTCACATTTTGCTCTAGCCTATGGTGTAGTTGGTTAATTGTAGTCTTACGTGATCAGTATAAAGCATAATTCGGTATTTATCACGTTTTAGTTTTCATTTGTATTAATTTATTATCATACTGTACAGACTTCTGCATATTGATTTTTTTTTTTTTTTTTTTTTTTTCCATTCAAAAGAGTATAGTAACAGTTAACACAATAGCAATGTTTTTTATTAACTTTATTTTGTTTGATTTATTGTATGATTTTTCCCTCTTGTGATTACACATCATCTTATCAGCTAATGTTAATAACTTCTAATTAATCAAGATGTTCCTTAAATTTTCTGCTTTGTTGACCTACAAACATTTACATCATGCACATGTAATTGAAGATCTGACATTTATTATGTGTGTGGTCCATAGTCTTCCTAACTTAGCAAGATCACCCTCCCTATTTTACTGAACCTTGATGTGAAATGAATTACTTAACATATGTGGAGTGGCTATTTTCTGGAATATTCAATGATGGTATGATATTCCTTAGCCCACTGTTTCTCAATATATAGTTCCTAAATTGATAGCTGCAACCTTGTACTTTTTCTAAGAAAGGAATTGGATTATTGTCAGTTTTAGAAGACCATTATTTGGATCAATTTAAAGTTCTATGATAGTCCAGTTATGAGCAATATCTAATCTAAAGCAGCGAACGCTAACTATTCGAAGTTCACAGACCACTAAATTAAAAATATTGAATTCGGTTAACCACTAACATAATTTTTTTAAAGAAGTTACTAACATCTGTAAAATAATGATCTTAACAGTTTAGTTTTATTAATATAAAATTAACTTGTTTAACTGTGATATTTGTTGCTGTAAGTTTAAAATATGCTTATGGATTCTTTGCTCCAATGACCTCACTGCAGCCTAGAGATTTAATTCTGACAACCATATTTGTTTTTGATTACCGTACCATATAATAATGTCAATTAAGACTTGAAATAATCAAACAATCATATAGATTTATTGGACTATTCCAGATGCTATTGCACGATTTTGGATCAGCAAAACAGCCCGACCTACTCACTGTCAGTTTTTTGGTTTACCGGACGTCTTTGATATTGCATGGTCAGTACAGGCACCAAAACAGATGAAAAAAAATTGATAAGTTAGCAATAATTTCTATCCTAGGAGAATAAAAAATTAATTAAATTCAATCAATGTGATCCAAATAAACTTTGGTGACTTCTGTGTTAATGTGCTAAGGACCTTCAAGAACATGCTTACATTACGTCAGGGTGTTTAGAACCAAAAAAACAACAACTAGAATATTGTTTGTGAACTTTTCAATTGAATTAGATTTAATTTTTACCCAATTTAACAATAAAATTCCTTCATTAATATATTTAATATTGTGTTTTAATTAACTTAATGTACTTTTAATTATTGTAATTTTAATATATTAAAAGTATCATCTCATTGCTCCGAAAAAGCTATTGGCTTACTCTTGCCACGCAAGGTTGCAGCATTCTTTCAAAAGATACAGTATCACTTAATAATGTGTTTCCATTTTAAAACAAAGGACTTATAGAACTTATTTTGCTTACTAATACTACTATGCCTCCCTAACAAAATTTGAAATAATAGTAGCTTTATCACAAACAAATACTGAAAACTACAATTAACAGAATCATAACACGGTTTTGCTATAACAATTCAAATATGGATATTTAACGCATCAAAATTTAATGCGAGGGTTATTGTTGTTGTTGTTTATTAGCACAAAGTTTATCAAATCTTCTGATGCATGCAGCTTATTTACCTCAGAACCCAAATGAATACTATAATGGAAGAGAAAATCGTGAGCCGTATCCCTTAGCTAATAGGTGTTGTCTTTCTTCATAACCATTTGCAGAGTAGTCTTTTCTCTAAAATTGCTACTGACTATATCCAAACTTTGTTTTAAAGCTGAGTGTAGAAATTAAAACTATTTGTGGAAATCTTAAAATATTAAACATGCAAAAAAAATCAGATAGCTATAGATGAGAAGAAAATTTATTTTCAGATTTTAATTTTTTATTTATTTTTAAAAGTTTTTTATATATATGGTTTTGAGTGAATGTGTTTTTAAATAATTGTAACACTCAAGATAGGTTGCTTGCATCATTAATCAATTAATAATGATTTTAATGACCTTGTAATGGCTTATTTAAATGGACTTCAATTTATTTGGTGAGCCATAGCCTCCCTCAATATAATTTGTCATTTCTAGCCGGTACAGTTGCCAAATTTTTCACCCATGTTAATTATTATCACTTTTTTTTATTTTGAGTCAGTTAGTTTTTTATTGATTGTTTTTAACAGTATTTTTTATTCGTAACAAATTAGTAGCCAATTCGAAACAACCATTTCTAGATTAATGTCCTTTTTTTATTACCTAATTATTTCAAGGTTAGTGAAGTGTTTTCGAATATTACACATTTTTTTTTTGTAAATGTGAAATTTATTGATGCTTATTATTTGTATTATTGTTAAATTTTTGTTCAGAAGAGGCATGATGAATAGGCAAAACCTCAATTTTTGGAATATGTACATTAGAGAGATAGCCTTTTTTTTTAAATATTCTTTCACACTAACTTTTCATCATCATAACATAGTTATTGGTTTAACTTGTATGTATTAATAATGATTAATTTGATGCCAAATAATCAAATATATATGTCAGTACAGTGGGCAACGTTCTATCTAAAAATGAGTACTTTTATACAGGCGCCATGACTGTTAATAGATTAAGATATAAAAAAATGGGCAGCGATAATACGGTCCATGGCCGGAACTACCGGAAACGGATGAAAGTCTATTTAATATGGGAACTTCCTGAATAATGGGTTTTGGTGGAATTAGCCATAATAGTGTAGAGCAATTTCTTGTAAACCTACCTTATCAGTTTTTATAAACTTGTTGTTAGTTTTTCATGTTATATAAAGTCCGGTAATACTATTCTAACTGTGGGCGAGCTTTCAGCGCTAATGAGTCGAAAAAATTGGATTTTCAATATTGTAATGTGAATCACAAATATAATTTTGCGGATACAAAAGTTGAATCCACACTTAATGGGGAAGTGATAAATAGCACAATAAATGTGAAATAAAAACTGTCTGAATAGGTAAAAGTTGTTAATAGCTCTTCCAGATATATTTAAGGTTTTATGCTTTTATATAAACAATATATATATATGAATATGCATAGAACCTTGGATATATCTATTTAAGTTATATTATTAACTAGGTGGAGGTAACTGCCATGACAGGACAGTGTACTTGGCAAATGAGCCACACTTCTTGAGAAGGCAAAAAAAAAATGATTTGATTGTATCGCAATTTTTAGTTACTTATTAAATCGAATGCTAAAATATTTTTATGTTTACTAATATTTTTTTGCATGCTCATTAAAATCTAAACAGTTTGTTTTTGCTGTGTAGATTGGATAATGTTAAAAAATTAACGTTTAACACAAATATACCAAAAGGACTTACAATGGACAATGGTTACTACAAGGAATACATCATTTATAACAAATACAGCCGAATATCAAGTAAGAATTGTTTGGCTTCATAATGGCTTTAAATTGGTTATGGTATTGATCTATTCGTGAAAGTTAGCAATTTAGTAGTTTCAATCATGTTCCAAGAATATTTATATCCTAATATACCATACCATCTAACTGTATGTATGTATAGATGTATACATAAACCATTAGTGACCATTGTTTTTGAAAGTTAATATTTCAAGATTATATATGTCACTCTCAGTTTGTTTTAATTGATTGGTTTTGTTTTGTTTCTTTGAACAAATCCTGCCTAGTGTAATCCAATTATGCTTTTTATGTTTTAAAAATATGTGATAATGCATACTGTATTTGCTTAGCATCATTTAAATCATATTAGCTCTTAGTTTCTTGTTCTTATTACTTTCATCATTACTTAATATTTGAAGAAAAAACCTGTGAATAACACAAATTTTTTAAATAATTTAAAACCATCTATTTTTCAAAAATTAAATATCTTCAGAGAAGTTTGTTGGCACATACAATAGTTGAACAATTAATAAAAATAAAATGAAGTCTGGTCCTGTTTTATATTTCTTCGGCTGTTAAGTTTGATTTCAATATAAAAATTTTGTGCATCGGTGATAAAAAAATATCAGTATGTTAAATGATGTTCTGATAAACTCTTATAGGCATAAAAAGTACATTTTTTTTTCTATTTAAATTTTTTTGAACATTGTGAAACTCTAAAGGCATAAAATTTATCCTCCAGGCTACAGTTATACTTCCAATATTATAATTAACTAATGATAAATGGTTAAAAATGTCATTTTTATCATTAGAACAATTAAACTCCTCGTCAATAGTATTGCAACACTAAGATATTGTAATAAATAGTTATTTATAATTGAAATACTTGGCATTCCTGTTTGAATTATGCAATTGTATCCAATGTCAAAAGGCATTACATTTCATCCCAAGACAGCTCGGAAGGCATCATTTTACAGTACCTAGAGCATTGAAAACATTTTAAGTAACTAGGAGGTACTCAAGAAGGCCAACCCCCTAAACCATGTATGGGTGCCGAATACCAGAGATAATGAGTTTCAATGCCTTTCAGCTCTTATAATGATGCAGTTAGCAATTTTATCCCTCCAATACTTAATTGCTAAAGTATGGATCATCCATATTTCATCATGAACAGAGTGGGCTAACATCAAGAAGACCCCTTCTCTCTTAGAAACACCACACAACCAGACTGAAGTTTGCATGATATTATCAGACTTGGAGCATCAAAGACTAGTGAAGAGTTCTGTTCCTTAGTTAGAAGTTATTTAATATGCTTTTCTGTATGTTTGGCTGGTTGTTAATGATGAAATATGAGTGCTTGGAAAATTCAGTGATCAAAAAGTAGACGCATGAAAGCTGTTGACCGTCTCCTTTGAGGGGAGGGGATTGTTTAAATACTCAGAAACCTATTGTCTCCAACTTGAAATTTCATGTTAGTGCTGGTTAAGCATCATATCAAATCAGCTTGCATTGGCAATCGACCCACAAATTTTAGTGTAACCATTAAAAACATGAATAAGACAAATCATCGATACAGATAAGGTAGGTTTCACTAATGCAAGGACACATGGAATTTCGATATGGGGGCCTTTAAAAATTGACAATAAATTTAAAAGGGTCCATGAATAAAACATGTTGACATTCTTCCACTGTCCAATTGATGTGTACCTGTGAGTACTGTTGTCTAGTGATCTGTGTTTTTCTGAGAAAGAGACCAGGAGTCAGCCTTCTGGTAGCCGAATATTCCTCAGCCGACCTTTCTCTGTTCTGTTTGTTTCTTCACAGCCTTTGTATTCCCAGCAACATTGAGCTGAAAAATTCTGTCATCTCTTCTTGTACATCTTAAATGGCTCATAACTCGTAGGAGTAGCTATCATCCTCCATAAAAGGATTTAAAACCATGGTAGAGCTAGTGAGTGAGAAGTGTAAAGCCTATCAAATTATATTTAGTTTGTTATTAATAATATTTACTTATTTATTTTGTTTCGTCTTAGCAGTGCAGTTGGTGATAGTTAGATTGACAAGTAGATTCAACACTCTTCTTATTGTACCTCTCTTCTTCTTCTTAGTGGCCTTCTCTTTTGCATGGTGCAATGTCAGATTCCCCTCTGTCATTGTTGATCTATACTTATAACACTGTCCTGCCACATTACCCTTCTGCGGCCTCTGGGTTGTCACCCCTCAATCCTTACCTCAAGTGCTTGTCCTTGGTATTACTCCTGGCCCATTCTTGGCACATGACCAAATAAAATAAACTAGAAGTGTTTAATTTTCATCAGAAAAAGCGTACTGTCCAATGTTATTCTGATCGTCTGATTAGGTGGGTACCCTCTCGTGTGTTATTTTGCCAGCTCTCTTGAGAGTTTGCATCTCTCATAGTTTGCAGACTCAGCAGTCTGCTCACCTGATACTCAGCTAGGACACTTCTGCAAGGTAGATTAGGAGTATACACCTGCTTAAATATGACCATTTGTAGGAATCTCTTTCTTTACAAATTCGTAATTTGTCCTATGAAAACGTTTTCTGGCCTTATAAGTCCATCTTTCCATTTAGCATTTATCTCACCTCTTATTCTATCATTACTTCTTAAGATCATTCCTAAGTACTCTCAGTACATAATCATGTTTTCTCCTTGAGATGACCTTATATTTTTTTGTCTAACCTTCATTTATTACTACCATTTTTTTTCTTGCCAATTCTCTTTGTAAAAAAAATAAATTGTGCTGAAGCTTCCCATTGCAGTCAGCTGGCCATGCAATGTTACTTGCATAGGCAAGACACCTACAGAGTGCATTATCCAGTGGCTAGTATGGTCTTTTCTCATTCTTTGGCATGATTTCAGCACTTCAGGCATAATAATAAAAACAAAAAAAAGGGCTAAGTATATCTCCCTGGCATTCTCTACAGTTAGTTAGAAACTCATTGGATTCTCCGTGTTTGCTGTTCTTACATAGTTCCTTCTTCTCCTATCTGGAGATGCTTCTGATTCTTGTAGTTCTGGAGGGCAAATGTTCTACTCGAGAGTTCTCCATATATCTTTTATGGGACATGGTCAAATGCCTTTTCCAAATCCATAAAACAAATGTGGGTGCTAGCTTTATGATATACAATTGTTTTGTTTGATATTTGCCTCTTGAACTCCTTAGTTAAAAATCTCATTTTGCCTCAATTCTTCTGCTGATCTTCAAACAATCGACTCAAACTGCTTGACTGTCTATTATCTTCCCGGGAGAGCTTATGATTATTACAGGCCCTGCTGTTGCTTTTCTTGAAGATAGGGACAATCACTGCAATCTCCCAGTCATTCATCTTCTCGTATTACTTAAAAAAGGTTTTCAGGAGTGATGCCATCATGCCCTGCTGCTTTTCCTGTTTCATTTTCTTTAACTCTGTGATAATTTATTCTTTAATGAGTGCTTGCCTGTGAAGGGGATCCAGCTATCATTTCTTTTCCTGTTCTCCTTCACTGTTTTATGCACCAGAATTGAATAACTCACAACATTAATAATTTAATAACGTGATAAGAATTTTCAAAAGTTCATTGCCAGAATATATATAAAAGTTAATGGAAAGATATCTTTTATTTGTTAAATATTGGCTAAGTTAAGTAAATATTGCCAGTGTTGTCCTGATAATCCGACAAGCAATACATATCAGGGACAGGCAAGGCATTCAAAGAATTTTGTAAAACATTAGATATACCTACCAGCAAAGCTAAGGATTTTTGGAAACTGATCTAAGATGGGGAGGTTACACGTGGTGTCATCGATTTCAATGGAACTTTTTTTGGTGATACGAGAAATATTTCATACATGGCTCAGACATTCTGTCTGCATTCTTGTCACCTAGTTCTGAAAAAAAATTATGTTTAAAAACTACATTTTTTTTAACTTTGCTTCTTATCATATATCTTCTAATTTTATTTTTGGCTACATAAGAAAAAAATATGCCAGATCTTATCTAATGAGCTTAGGTCATTTAAATTTACAATAACCTGAAGAAGTTTCAAGTAAAGTAAGTCAAACAAAATTTTTAGGGGGGGGGAACAAGTTCATATTTGTTATTTTTTAATATTTACTTGAATTTGACTAGCATAAATAAAAAATTTATTATTTCTAAAATTGAAAATCATAACTTTTTGTAACAAGAGTTTGATAGAAAATAGTAAAATACCATATTTTCTCTAATATTTTTATTACTTTGCAGGAAGTTTATGACTACCAAGGGCAGTGTCTTACTCCCCTTATTGCAGCTGCAAGAAATGGACACAATAATGTAGTCAAAATTTTGCTGTCCAAATTTCAAGCTAATATTGAGCATGAAGGATGTGTCAGAGTAGAACATTACTTCATTGAAGGTGCTACTCCACTGTGGTGTGCAGCAGGTGATTATTTTGTTCTTTTATACAGTGTTTGTTACCAAGCAAAACACAAATTAATTTTTGTTTTTTTTAAATTGAGTATATATCACATTTTTTTTTCATTAAATAAATGTTATTATATTTATACAATGGAAAATAACATCTGTTATTAGCAGCAGTGATAATGATTGTAATTAACCTTAGGGCTTTACCTTCACAATACCTGATGGATACTGTTATTTCTGGAATAGGTCAAATTTGATCTTGTTTCACACATCATCTTCACGTTCAATGTTTACATCTCCATTAAATCACAAATAAAAAAAAATAAGTAATTATAAAAAATAAATATTATATGTTAAATATTTTATTGATTAAATGATGGCATTATTATACTATGCTTAAAAAAGAGAGAAACAAATCAGAGTGTGTACATACTATCAGAGATATTACCGCAACCTTTTTGTGTGAGAATGTATTTTAGATGTGCATACAATGCTCAATATATGTTTGTTTTTAACAATTTAAAGTTTTTAAGAAGTACCAATAAAATTTTAAAGACTTTTTATTGTAAAGCTTGGGAGGTTCTAAGTGTACATATAAGAGCTGCACATCTATCATGTTCCATTAACAAGCTATGATTCTTTGTTTGGCCGGAGCGTGAATCACTACCGCACTTTGCCTCCTCATTTGGGGAATACGTAAGCACGTTGGCATGTAGAGAGAAGTGGCCAGTGGTCTAGCCATACGATTCAGAAGACATAGTGTAGTTATGATTTTATGGGTAAAATTATTTTTTAGTTTAAAATGAATATTTGTTAGATTGAATGAGTATAGTTGAGGCCTTAGAGACCTGGAAAAGGTATGGATTCTTAGTAAAAAACCAGGTAAACTCTAGGTAGACCCTCCCCAAGGAAAGGTCTGACCCGGGAAATTAATTACGTCCCTTGGTAACAAAAACAGGTATACACGTGTATTTTTTTCTTACACATCAGAAAAACTCATATATGTAATGGGGGAGGCTGGCTGTAAATACTAGGTTTACATAAGAACCAGCTCTCTTTATTTTTATCTCTTACATCTTCTTTCGACATTGGTTATATAGAATTCTGAGTCGGTAGGTTCCAGTTCAGTGAGAGTTAGTTAGTGAGTCAGTAGCTATGAAACTTAGTATTGAAGAAAGGAAGCTAGGAGGAAGATCATACACCACTCAACAGTGCAAAATTTTTGGTTTTGTATTAGGTATTAATTATTTTTATAACTCAATGGTGAATTTTAAATAGGAACATTATGGAGGCACTAGAACCCCAAAGTACCCTGAGATATTTTAACTTAATATAAACTGTTATTTGTTATGATGGATGAATGATAAAGTTTTCTTCCTTTTACTTACCCCTTAGTAAATAAAAAATAAAATATTAAAAATATTTTTTTAAATTGTAGCAATCACTTCAATAGGTTATAACAAAAACTAAGGCAACATAATTTTGTCACATCTCCTATTTTGGTAGGACCAGTACTGGAACCATTTTGAATGTTTTCACTTCCCTATTTACATATAGTTATATTCTTTTAGGTTCTGGACATTTGAGTGTGGTCAAAACATTAGTTAAAGCTGGGGCTGATGTGAATCACACTACTAATAACAACTCGACACCTATACGTGCTGCATGTTATGACGGAAGACTAGATATTGTGAAGTATCTTGCTATTCACGGCGCTGACATGAATAGACCTAATAAATATAATAACACATGTTTAATGATTGCAGCGTACAAAGGTAGGCTATTATTGAATTATTATTTAACACTGTATTTTGCTAATTTCTTTTTACTTATAACAGTAAGCAATCTAAGCCTGACTAATAAATATCAGGTCGAGCCATAAGTAACTTCCGATGCAGCTAAGTAGAATCTATTGTTCGTATCTACCCGCTATGAGTTACCATGACAACAAGTTTTTGTTTTCACTATATAGATGAGGCTTTAGTCAACTTTTTGTCAACTGTTTTGTGTGATAAACGTTATGTTAAACAGTTTTTTTTCTAACCTCTGAAATGGAGAGAGAGTCAAAAAGTACATATTCGTCATGTAATGCTTTGGGAATATAAACAAGGCAATAGTGCTAGGGCGACAGCTGTAAAAATATGCAGTGTATATAGTGAAGGACTAATAACTGATCGGGCAGTTAGAAATTGGTTTATAAAATTCCGTTCTGAAGATACGGCCTTAAATGAGGAACCAAGGGCAGGACGTCCTTCCGACTTTGACGACAACCTTTTAAAGGCAATATTGGAGCACAATCCACGTCAATCAACAAGAGGTATAGCAAAAAGGTTGAATACATCACAATCAACTGTTAACCACCACCTGGAGAAATTAAGGAAAGTCAGCAAGTTAGGAGTGTGGGTACCTCACAATCTAAGTGAAGGGAAGAAAGAAAATCACCACAAGTCTGCTCTCACGGGAAAAAATTGAGCCTTTTTTAAACAGAATTGTAACAGGCGATGAAAAATGCGTTACCTATGACAATATTGTCCGCAAAAAACAGTGGTTTGATAAGGATCAACCACCCCTACCAGATCCGAAAGCAAACATCCATGGCAAAAAGATTTTATTGTGTGTATGGTGGGATTGTCAAGGAATAATTCACCACGAGTTGTTGAAGTCAAATTTAACGATTACTGCAGATAGATACGTTCAGCAGTTGCGAAGAGTGCAAGAGAAACTCCATGAAAAGCGTCCTGCACTCGTCAATCGCAAAAACATTATTCTTTTACACGACTATGCGCGACCACATACAGGGCTTCAAGGGTGACTCAAGAAAAAATTCTTGAACTTGAATGGTCTGTTTTACCACATCCACCTTACTCCCCGGATCTTGCCCCGACAGACTACCACCTTTTCTGTTCCTTACAAAACTTTTGAATGGAAAAACCTTCAATTCTGAAGAGCAAGTCAGGCAGGCTGTCGAAAACTTCTTCCAGTCCAAACCAACCACATTTTACAAGGAAGGAATTGCTAAACTGCCAGGAAGATGGGAGAAGGTTAGAGATAATAGTGGTGAATAAGTAATAAATTAATATAATTTTGTTATTTAATGAGAGCAAAATAAATGTCTGATAAAAAAACGGATATTACTTATGACTTGATCTAATACTAAGACCCGGTGTTGTACTGGGACCTGACTGGGGAATTAAACAATATCAAGCCCCTGTTACAAATTAATATAATGTATAACAAAAAATATAGTTATTATATTGTTAGATAACTTATGTTAAACACCTCACTTCTGTGAGACAAAATACAAGATGAACTTATTCTACTCTAACATAATTTTTTATTATTTAAATAAGCATTTTAATGACCACAAATTAGCACCAATAGTTATCGTATGTTTAGAGTGATTTTATTATTTGTGCGCCACAGATTAACCTAGTTTGTATAACTATTGTACTGAATAATTTTTGGATTTAGCTTTTAATAAAAGTGAATAGATAACAGCAACTTTTATAACTCCTCAGCCCCATCTACAAACTCTAGTGACCTTATATCTTTGTGAAGTATTGTTATACCTTTTTATTTTGTATTAATTAATTGTGGTTTTTTTTTTTATCCACTAAATTTTTAGTAAAATCAATATATTTCAAATATGGGCCTGAATAGAATGGGAGGTACTTCTTGAACGAACTTCTTGAGAACTATCATCATAGGAGGGGTTGGCCTTAGGAGAAGAAAAATCATGAAATTATATATCTAACAATTTTATCTTATTTCAGGTCACGTTGATGTCATAAGATACTTGCTTGAAAGACAAGTTGACCCTAACACACAAGCTCATTGTGGAGCAACTGCATTATTTTTTGCAGCAGAGTGTGGTCATATTGAGGTAGTAAAAGAACTTTTGAAATATGGTGCTAGGTTGATTCCTACCAACAATGGTTAGTTTGAATTATTAAATGTTAATTGTATACACATAGCAATTTTTGTGATAAATGGGCTGGGGGCAAGCATCTGAGGACTGACAGACTGAGGATTTATTTTACTTACTTGGGAAAACTGTAATTCATGCTGACTTTGAGCCCACATCCTACTTATCTTCCTCTCACTTTCCTAATCACCTGACTGGTGATCACCTAACTCTTTAATCATTGGTTTTGTGATAAAGCTTTTCCTAATTGTTATTTGTACAGGACAACTCATTTTTCATTCTTCCAGCTTGGTATGTATGTTCAGACACCTAGTGTTAGTTACATACATTTTCTCAAAGGATTTATGATATATTTGAATATTTATACAAATGTTTTTGTTATTATAGACATTTGAAACATGACGTTATAATCACTTGTTATTTAAATGTAATGACTTGGCAAAACATTGTTTGTAAAATGTAAATTACAATGAGAAAAGCAAACATTCTTATTATACTGTTAACTTCAATCAAAGGTTTGTTAAGAAAAAAATGTTTATCTTGGCCTAGTTAAACATTTTTTATGAATTATATTAACCATAAATATTATAAGAGTCTCTAACTGAGGGGGTTCTGAACCGATAGGAGGATCTGAGGGGAAGAATCAGGACCAGCAAAGTGTGTCTGTATTTTTATCTTCATAAACTTTGTTAAATTTAATATTAAAAATCATTCTCGAAATATGCTACATTATTATTATTATTATTTGTTCCGGCATTTGTGCACCGCGGCCTCACTGAGACCTATTGTGCGCCGTCCATGTCCCTGTCCTATATATGTGACAGGCCCACGGCCTTTGCATATCTGAGGATACTGAATGGATCGATCAGTTCACATAGTTTGGGGTCTACAATGCGATCACTACCAAAGTGAAGGTATCGCCTTCTAGCTAAGTTATCACAGTCACATATTATATGACGTGCCGTTTCTCCCTCTTTCTTGCAGAATCTGCAGATTGGTGATCCCACTATCCCCAAATTAAAGAGGTGTTTATTTAACCGACAGTGACCTGTATAGAGTCCTGTCACACTTTTGAGTGTCCACCTGTCCATTGATAGAAGTGCTGAGCTTCTTCTCTTACAGGGTCCATTAAGAAACAGTTTCGAGTGTTCCTGTTTCTTAGTTTCTCTCCAAGAAAGTCTTGCCTTGTCCTCTAAAGCTAATTTTATACGCCTTTTAGCGTAGCTGAGGCTGATACCACATATGGGTTCAGGTGCAAGAGGTGTCTGTTCTGAGCCCACCCTTGCAAGGCCATCTGCCTTCTCATTGCCTGTGATGCCTGTGTGTCCTGGCACCCAGTCGATTCTAACCTTATTGGCTAGCGAGAGTGTGTTTAAGTTGTTTTTACACTCCTCAACCAAATAAGATCTGGTCGTATAGCTTCTCAGGGCGCCAATGGCTGCCTGGCTATCCGTGAAAATTGTGATCAGTCTGTTTCTTACACCCTCCCCAATTAAGGTTTGGGTACAGACATTGATCGCCATCACTTCGGCCTGAAAGACCGAGGTGTGTCTACCTAAAGGAATAGAAATCCCAGATTCTGGTTTATCTTTCCTCCATATGCCGGCCCCTGATCCGTTTTCTGTTAGTGAGCCGTCTGTGTAGCAATTAATCCCATTACACAGTTTATGTGGTTTGGTCTTTGTGTTTTCCGCACAGTACAAAACGTCTGTGTGTTTCTTAACTTGTAGGTCAGAGTGCATTGACAGCACCTCGTCCTCATCAATTCTTCTGAACAAGTTCCCATGCCCCATGCGAGTCATGACTTTGGATCTTGTTCCTGATTTCGCAAGTCTGTAAGCCACGTTCAAGGCTTGCGCTTCTACTTCTATGTGCAGTGGATTCAAGTTCAATAAGACTTCCATTGCAGCAGTAGGAGTTGTACTCATGGCACCAGTGATCATGAGACATGAAAGCCTCTGTAATTTGCCAAGCAAAGTTTTATTTTTACTAATACTACCTCTGTGCCACCACACCATAGAGGCATAGAGCACCATTGGTCTAACTGCTGCGGTATATAGCCAGAATAACATTCTGGGTTGTAGTCCCCAGGTCCTACCCACAGCCCTCTTACATGCATAGAGGCATCGAAGTGCCTTCATAGTAGTATTCCTGATGTGTTTAGACCAGTCCAATTTTCTATCCAGAGTAACCCCTAGATGCTTTACCTCACTACAAATGCTTACCTGTGTCCCCCCTATATAGGGTGGTCTAACTATAGCATTTCTTTTGTTAGTGAAGATACAGAGATTTATCTTCTGGGGATTGATTCCTAAACCATTCTTTTCACACCAATCCCTCAAAAGATCCATCGATGCGGAAAGCAACTCAGAAATGGTTTCTGAGAACTTGCCCCCTATGAGCACAGCAATGTCATCAGCATATCCCTGTGCGTAGAACCCTGCAGAGTTTAGGTTTGTTAACAATGAGTCAACGACCAAACACCACAGTAATGGAGATAACACCCCTCCCTGTGGACATCCTCCCACTGGCTTCATCCACAGTTTGGTTTGTCCCAATTGTGATTGTAAAATCCTATTCTCTAGCATGGTGTTTATCCAGCTAGAGGCTAAGGAACTAATCCCCTTTCTTTCTAAGGCTGATGCCATAGTGTTATAGGGTGTGCGATCAAAGGCACCTTCTATATCAACAAAGATGCCTGCCATTATTTCTTTATGAACTAGGGATCTCTCTATCCTGGAAACCAGGTGGTGGAGAGCAATTTCACAGGATTTTCCTGCCTGGTATGCGAATTGAGCGCTATGGAGCGGTCGTTCTACCAGTATTCCATCCCTAATATGTCTGTCTATGACCTTTTCCAAGGTCTTCATTAAAAATGAAGTCAGACATATTGGTCTGTAAGACTTGGGTTCGTCATAGGACTTTTTCCCGGGTTTTGGTATGTAACACACTTTTGCCATCCTCCAGCTTACTGGAATATAGCTCAGTGCCAAGCTTCCCCTTAACAAGGTAAAGTATAAGGGGCCTAATTACTGGTAGGCCTTTTTGTAGCAAGGCTGGGAATATCCCATCAGTACCAGGTGATTTGAAAGGAGCAAAATAATTAATTGCCCACTCCACTCTTGCAGAATTGACAATTTTATTTGCTTCTGCCCAGTTACCCTTGCAACTAGTGTGTTCACAGTTGGTAGGGTCATTGTTAATCGTATCCATCAGTCCGCAGCCAGGAAAATGTGCGCGCGCCAGGGCACCGAGGGTTCCCTCCTCAGAATCTGTATAGCCCCCTCCCACCCTGATGGAGCCCAATACTCCCCTGTCAGACTGCTTGGATAAGATCCTATTTACTCTAAACATGGAAGTTGTATCGTTTATTTCGCTACAAAATTTCTTCCACGCCCTTCTTTTAGCCTTTCTGACTTCTTTGTGATAATCAGTGAGTGCACGTTTATAAGTGTCCCATCTGCCTGATCTTTTGGCCGCGTTAAAGAGTTTACGTGTAAGAGCTCTTAACTTGCCAAGTTCATTGTTCCACCAGGGACAGTTCCTGTTGGATCTAACATTACATACAGTGTTATTATCAGTGTATGACTTAATCATTGCCTCAGTCAATGTTGAGTTTAAATGTTCCAAATGCCAGTTGCTACTCACCACTCTAGGACAGCATTTGACCTCCTCCTCAAGCTGTGTATAGTAGGTTTCCCAGTTTGTAAGTTTGGGATTCCTATACACAGCTTCGGACGTGATGTTACCACTTAGATCAAATCTAATGTATCTATGATCTGAGCATGACTCTTCTTCAGAGACGTGCCAGCCTTTAACCCTTAGGCTTATAGCACGTGTGCTAAGGGTTATGTCAATGACCTCAGATCTGATTCTGTTGTTAAAAGTGGCAATATTGCCTCTGTTTAGAATGTCTAGGTCATTACTAGTTATGTACTCTACTAAACACTCACCTCTCTGGTTGTTGTTCTTGCTCCCCCAGAGCTGATGGTGAGCGTTCGCATCAAGCGATGCTATAAGCTCGCCCCTTAAGCCAGTCCCTTCCGTTAGCTTACTAAGTGCCTCGGTCGGGACTCTTTCTTCATATGGGAGGTAGACCGATGCAATCGTCAACCTCCCACCTTGATTTCCCTCGTTGAGGGCCATTTGAGCTGCTGCTAAATCTCTAGAACAATATTGCCATAGAGGCAGCATTTTAAGACTACTCTTATGCAGGATACAGGCATTATCATTTTCAAAATTGAACTATTATATATAGATCATTGAAGTATCAAAGAAATTCTGTTATAATTTAAACAATCAAATTTGTTATTTTGTGGGAATCAATAATGGTCATTTGTGAAACATCAACGCACTTTAAGGGCCAACACTTATAGGTAGCAATGAAAGTGCTCTCACAGACTTGGTAAGTAAAGCATGCTATAATCAACTGATAATTTCATGAAGCCATCAAATTTTGAGCAGGATTTGCTGAATGTTTATCCTCAGTATTAGGACAAAATATCTGTAGAGTTGTTCTCTTCAGAACCCAAAACTGTTAGAAAATGAGCATAAAAAAATGCAAAATGAATTTCACAGGGTGTAAAGAAAAAGTATGTTTGGATGTCATAATTACAAAAGGATAGGTTACAAAAACAACTATTATTTTACATAATAATAATTTAGAGTGATTATCATAAATTTAATAAAAAATAATTTAGCATTGCAGATATATATTAATTTTTTATCAGTTTACATTGCTTTTCATGTGCTTGTATTTTACAACTTGTTCAGCTCAATTTTTATTGTAAATTTTTACTGTACTTATTCATTATTGGCAGGTATTACTCCAGTGCTCGCAGCTGCAGAACGAACAAGAGCCGATGTTGTAGAATACTTCATTATTAAATGTAAGTTGTCTGTTGAAGATCAGATCAATGCATATGAATTACTTGGGGCTTCATTTGCAAATGACAAGGACCATTACTGTCCAAATAAAGCATATTTGTTTTTGATGAAGGGAATGAAATTAAGGTAATATTATAACTTAATTTTTTTTAATTAAATATTTTATTTTGTTTATTTCTTCTAATATAACTGTATATTATGGCTGTGATAATTACTTTTTAGTTTTGGTTGGATGGTTATTATATATAGTTGGTTAATCATTAAATATTTCAGTTTATTGACAGTGTTTTACTACTATTTTGTGATAGGTTTTCTATTCCTGAATCTCCCATTAAAAAACCTAGAGTTACACCGATTCTAGCATATGAAAATTGGGTGGAAACTCAAAATGCCCAAGAGCTCCAAGCAATCAGGAACAACTATAATGCGATCCACATGGAATCGCTTACTATTAGGTAAAGTATAAATGATATTTGTGCTAACTTTTTTGTCAAACATTTATATTTTTTTTCATTATGTATTTGACTTATTTGTATTTCGATTGGGTTGTTACCTTCTTATTTTTCAAATTCATATTCACTGAACATGTTCATAGATTACATATGGGATAAGATTGTTATGGGGAAAGATCAACTTATAAAATGAACAAAAACATTATCAACTGCTATTGTGAGGGCCAATACATTATATACTTTATTCCAACAAATTTATATTTTTCTTCATGGTCAAATTTTTTTTATGTATTACATTAAAAAATAGAAGCTATGTTAGGGGAAATTTACTATTTACTTAGTATGTTTTTTCTAACAGTATAAAGTATTTATTAATATGACTTGATGTTGAAACAACAAAATGATAACATGGAATGGCCACTGTATTATTGTACAAATATGTTAAAATAATTTATCCATCTAATCTATCAATTTAGTAAATAAAACGATTATGCAAATTTATTGAATTAATGTTTAATATGTATACAAAAATTGGTTGCTACTAATACTTGGATCTATTACTTAGGATTCACTTATCTCTTTTGGCTCCTTCATGTGGATTTAGTTTCTTTAGTAACTTTCTTGCAAATCTACATGCAAAGCACGACTTATTTCACCGCCAATTTTAAATTAAACATAAGAATGAATTAATATTTAGAATTAAAATTAATTCTATTTTAATAATTTATTATCCTATAAAAATTTTGCATTTCATGGTGCTGATTTATTTTTAGAGAACGGATCTTAGGAAAGGACAATCCAGAAGTTCCTCATCCCATTATTTATAGAGGAGCTGTATTTGCTGACAATGGAAGATTTGACAGATGTATTGAGTTATGGATACATGCTTTGAAATTAACTCAGTCCAAGGAATCCCTTGTTAAAGATTTACGTAGATTTTCACAGGTGTGTATTATATATTTACGGTGCAGGATCACAACATTCTAAAATCCTAACAACCAGCAGGAAGAAAAAAAAAAGTGTTTTTATTTGTATCTTCATGCATTCAATTCCTTATCAAAAGTACCTAAACACCTCAATATTTTTTTAAATGGGGCCAACAAGTTAAATGAGAGTAAAGATTTGTTAAAATTTATTTTTTAATTTTCATAATTTTATTTATTGAAATATGTACAATGTGTATTATCATATATTATATTATCAAAGCTGTGCTTTTAGGACTTGTTATTTTTATTTGGGGGGGGATACTCATTAGCCTAAAACATACCTCTTACACCCCCACCAGTTTGGTTCTTACATTTCACCCACTATATATCCATTAATGCCATCACATTGTTGATTCCATTCCTTCCTCATTTGAGAAGAAAGTTTATTGCTCTGTTGTATTTCTCAACATAACTCATTTTATCGACATTGATTGAGTATGGGATCAGGGATACTTCGTAAACTCTGAAAACGTTCTTTCCACATATGTTCTCAACATCCTATCAACCCTATCTGAAAGATATTTTAGTTATCCTATACTTCTACCACATCCGCCTGAGTATACTGGTTTAAACAGCAGTTGTAAGCTTTTTTATGTCTTCCTTAGTTCTGAAGGGGAATGGCAGTCAATAGAATATTTTAGGGTTTATTAATTTTTTGTTAGATATTGATGTTTAAAAATTGTATTTTGTTTTTTTAGATATTTTCTCAGATGGTACATGATGGGATTAGGCTCAGTTTCTTTGTTGTTGCATATATTTTGAGCGTGACAGTAAAAGAGCTTCGAAGAAATCAAGTACAAGCTGAACAAGCTGTATTGAAAGATGATATTTATCTAGTCAAGGTACATTTACTAATAAATTAATTATTGTATATAATATGTTATATCTTTGTTACTATATTATGTATTTTGTTCAACAGGAAGACATCGAGAGCAATACAATCACAGCTTTATACTTGGTGGTTATCATTTCAAAATTTCTCAAAAACCAATCAGTGGATGATGTCTTTAGAATCCATCAGCTGATATTTTGTTTGAATAATCTGAAGGTAATACTTTTGAAAATGATTTAAGTATTTATTTACTAATATCATCATTAAGAGTTTACTAATTTGAAATATATATATATATATATATGTAAGACAATTATTGAAGGTGGGGTGATTAAACTGAAATCAGTTTCTCTGTAAACAAAGTTAGCAATTTTATTCACTATATTTTATATTATAACAATTATTAATATTGATTTACACAATCTTACCTGTAAACAAAGAAACGACAATTACAGTTTCTAACTATCAATTCTCTATTTACACTATTTTATTTTACACACTATTTACATGTTCTGTTATCTCACATAACCTTCTCTATCTGATAACTGCTGCTCCATCTGGTGGGGGCCAGTGGAAGCAGCACGGCAAATTCAAATGAAAGAGAGATCACTTTCATTACATATATATATATATATCTTTTCAAAGCTAAGAACTCAAAATAAACTAAAATACACTAGTTTAAAAATAATTGGCAACTCCCTAGTCTTAGCCCCTCTGCACTTACCATTTTCTTGATGTAAATTTCCTGGTAATAATAATAAGTAGTATTCTACTACTATAACGATAAAAACAGGTAATGGATTATACTACTGTAGTTCCTTATTTATAAAATTGCTTCTATTTAATTTTGATTAAACTATCAAATATTATTTTTATGGTTTTCTTTCAGTTGTCTGCTAGGAATGGACAGTCACTCCTTCATTTGTGTGTGAATGCGGACACACCAGTTGATAATTTTCACACAACAAATATATGCAGGTAAAACAACAACTTATTAATTTTTTGCTTACTGGATAAATAAAGTTTGCAAATACTTCTTCCTTTAATAAGATTTATTTTTATTATCATTCAAACCTTTTAAAAAATTGGTAGTTACATTTTCAAAGAATACCCTCAAATCTTCAGGTTTGATGGGACCAGCACTGGAGCAATTTTAAAGATTGTTTCATTTAAAAAATCCAATAGCATTTATTTACAATAATTAATGATAATTTAAAACTTTTTAATGAAGTTTAGGGTAGGATGAACCATTTTAATAAAGATAAATAATTTTGTCTTATCCGATGCTATCAATTAAGTACAGTCTTGTATTTTTTGTTTAATGTTTTTTATGCTTAACTTGTTTAAAAAAGGGGTTAGAGTGAATTGAAAGACCCGAATATAAACGACCGTTAATATGATAAGCACTCACCTGAATTACCTGTCACATTAATGAGAATTTTTTTATTATATTTGTTTTTATGCTTAACATTAGTTTTCATACTTAATTGGTGTTAATACTCAGACTTTTAATTTTATTATACTTTTTGACCATGCAATTTTAATGAAAATATTTAAATTTTAGATATGTGTTATTTTTAACACAGAACTATGTCTTTATTTATTTTCTTCAAACATTTTCAGGTTTCCCTGTGCTGAAACTGCAAAGCTAATAATTAAGTGTGGGGCCGATGTGAATGCATTAGATGATGATAGAAATTCTCCTTTGCATACTATTGTATCATATCAGAAACCCTTGAGGTAGGTTAAAAGCTTGCTTGCTCTACAATTATTAACTATAATAGTATTCCTACAATTTGATTTACATTAATCTTCAAATAGAATATAATATAATATAGAATATGAATATAATTATTTAATACTTTATTACTCATATTCTGTAGAACCTCCATTATCTGGAGCTTGACGGGGAGAGGCTCCACGTCAAATCGAAAACCCTGGCTAATTGAATTTTTTTAATTGCATTAATTATAAGGTTGATTATGAAGAAACATGTAGAAAATATTACATTTATTACTAACAAAAATCTTCTTTTTCTTCAGCTTCTATATTTTCTCCTATAAAAGTTGTTGGCACTAAATTTGCCCAAGCTTCATACACCGAAAAACAGCATATTTTTACATTCCATTTCTCTAAGATACCTTTAATTAATACAGTGTTACTGTTTTCTTTGAGTGAAAATTGTAGGAATACTTTTTTATACCTTCGTTTCAAACTCAAAATAATCCCTTGATCCATTGACTGGATTAGTGCCGATACATTCGCCGGAAGGTAATGAACAAAAATTTGTCCATCTTCAGTTGTTCAGTTGATTCTGCAGGATGGTAGGGAGGGAGCATTATAGAGCAAAATAACAGCTCTAAAAGAGAGTAATTTCTTTTTCAAATGTTCACACACTGAAGGTAGAAACTTATAACTTATCTTTAAACCATGACGTAAATATAGTTTGATTAATCCATAGTTTTGGGTGGTTATAATAATCGCAAGGACATCTTCTAATTTCTGTTCCTTTAAAATACCGCAGATTTTTGGCCTTCCCAACAAAAACTATTTTCAACTTGGTGGTCATGATGCATTGGAACAAGTAATAATAGTTAGTCTTTCTTTGCTGGATTTGTAAACTGGAGCAGACTTTCCTGACTGGGCCACTAAGGTTTTGAAGACAGCATTTTCCAAAGTAACCCAGATTCATCTGCATTGTAAATTTGATCAGTTGTTAAATTTTTTTTTTTTACAATATCACGAATACTTGTTCACCATTACCGAATTTTTGGGACAATTTTTTTATCATTATCCACAACACATTTCCAATTTTTGTTCCATCATGAGACATCTCAAAATGGTCTTGACAAAGAGCAAAACAGAACTATGGGAAACATTTTTAAATTAGTGAAAACAGTCCGAAGGAGGGTTCATATTAACAAATACCTGATTTACCCTGACTGTGTTAACTTAACACCTTTTTTTCAAGAGAGTGACTCATAAAAAAATTCTAAGAACATAATGCCTTGCGGTAAACCGGGTAAACTTTCTTTTCTATCTTTCCAAATCATGTGAAATATGTTTATACATAGCTCTAATCATATGAAAACTGCTTGCGTTTCTTCTCATTATCATTAGAAATAGGCATATGATAAATAGCCACTGTATTCTAGGCTTGAATCATTCGGAATTTCCCTGAATATTATTGTTAAGTTTTACAGACCGGATTTCCGTCAGTTATATGTAAGAAACGAACAATAAATTATTTTCAGATCTAAACTCGGATCACTCATTTGGCTTTTAGAGATAATTTAAATTTTGATCATTTTGTTGTTGCTACCTGGTGGCGATATTTCAAACAAAAGATGGGAGATTTAGCCTTGAGTTTAATCAATATCCATACAAGTGCCTACTGACGCAAGACAATGTTTAAAATTAAAAGAACAGTTTTGCCAATTATTTCACAGGGGAAGATGTACCAAGGCACTATAATGTTTAAGGAATTATCCATATTAATTTATGTTGTTCCAATTATCTGAATTTATCAATAGTGGTAATCTGGATATTTAAGACAAACCCATTTTTTCTCCCTTGCTAAGTGAAATGTAAAAACCTATGAAATGTTTTTTATTTAATCAATTATGTTTAGCTTGGTATGGTACAATGGACCAAACATGTAAACTAATACAATATTTATTAGCAATTGTTTGGTGTATCTTAAGACAAATTATTGCATTTAATTATGCACACTACCAACAGTGTATTTTAGAAACATGTCTTTTGTACTGTATTTTTTTTTGTTCTTACTATGTCCTCAACATGTTAAATAATTGTTTATTCTGAATATTTATTTGGTTCAAATGTTTTTCTAGTGATTTTCGTACCTTACATTCAATAATCAAAGGTTTGATAGATGCCGGAGCACATATTGACATTGTTAATAACAGAGGAGAAACTCCTTTAGAATGTGCAGCAACAGGTAATTCATCAATTTTCTTTATTTAATTGTATCCAAGATATAAAGTATTATGCCTAAAAGCTTCATCAATCTGTTATTGATAACAATTATTTTATTAAAATTAAATATAAAGCTAACTAGTATATGGTTATACAGGGTGTCCCAACAGAAACTATGTGTATGTTACATACATAAGTAATGACTGCATTTTATTATCTGTTGACATTTCAATAAAGTTTATTTGTACTTTTTTTTAGGTGTTGCTGAAATAATCCTGAGATCCCATAATAAAGTGAGCTTAAAGTGCCTGGCAGCAAGAGCAATAAATCGACATGGTCTTGATTATGAAGAACAGGTGCCTACTACCCTTCTTGAGTTCATTGAATTACACGGTCCTTGTAAAATGGTAAGTAATACATTTATAGTTATTTTGTCTTCTTTTTTTTTATATCATTCTAAATATAATTTATGACAGAGCTGTAAGAGATATTGGAACAACATTATATTTGTGTTATGAAGGGAGAGAGAGATTATGTATGCCTTTATATTTTGAGCATGTTGACATCCTCAACTCAACTACTAAAAAAAAACCATGGCATAACACGTCATAAAGAAGTAGGGGCCAACCAAAGGTTTATGCCAGAGTTGGTGGCACTTAGATGTTAGTGTGATCAGGCGTTGGGGTCTCTCAGTCTTAAATCCGGATTTCTTAATCGGATTCATTACTTTTTTATTCAAGTAAATACTATAATTTATCCTCACAACGCTTGTTAACCCTGACCTGACTCATCCCCTAAAGAAAAAAAGACAAGAAGGTGATCGAACCCCGAGTATCCGCAGTTAAGTAGTCTGCTTGTTAACTACTTGACTACAGGGACTTACTCAAATCTACTACTATAACTGAAAATTTTAACAGACTGTCTGAATATGATCATGATTATGTGATCTATATGATCAATCTCCTTGAAAAAATATGTTAACTTTTTTTGTGGTGCTTGAGATGGCTTGTCTTTTTTCAAAGTTTTGTGGCAAAATCGATTTGTTGTCATATATCGCCTATCTTTTAAACCAGGCTATACCAATATCAGTAGAAAGGGTGGACATTCTCGAAAATCAAGTCAAAACTGAAAATTCATCTGCTCTAACATTGTATTCCAAATTGTTTCTGATGTCCTTGGGGAAATCAATAACAGTTCAAAATGATGAAGAAAGGGTAAAATTTATAATGTTGCGAGTATTTTATTATTATTAAATTTTATTTGCAGAACCCATTATAGTAATAAATTTAAGTAAATATCTGTGCTATTAGTAAGGCATTTCTATTAGATAGGTTAAAGCTCACTGTTCTCTGGAAATAAGCTACCGGAAATTGAAGCTAAAGCTGCAACTACCTTACTCATAGTACCGTATAATAAAGTACCTGTCTTGAGGATAATTCACAAGCTGTTGGAAAAGACTGCCAAAAGATGGGAACTTGGGCGGAATTTCAGAATGGACGAGACATTTGTATGAATAAATACAGTCAGTTGAACAGAGACAAGATAACAAATTCAAATTACAAAG
The DNA here is from genome assembly GCA_930367205.1 of Acanthosoma haemorrhoidale. NCBI lineage: Eukaryota > Metazoa > Arthropoda > Insecta > Hemiptera > Acanthosomatidae > Acanthosoma > Acanthosoma haemorrhoidale. Next base: position 79,178,609 of record OV884009.1, on the reverse strand, counting down.
CATTAACTGTACTTGTTAGTAGATGAAGGATTTGTGCGTGTTTAAACTGACAGGTAACAAGAAGGGCCTCTGTGACAGACCAGACATACAACCACCTACTATTTTAGTGTAGACTTAGATAAAAACTCTGTGCCTCCGTTGAAAAGCAGAGTTATCATTACCTTGAAGAGTTAAACAAATTTGTTTACCTCATTGACTACAGTGAACTAAATTGCAACTTATGATACAGTTATGTCTTTATGTTTTTGTTTTTTTTATTTTGTTAATTATTCATTATTTAAGTACACAAGTACCTCGTTTATCCAGACGAACAGGGACCAAAGGTAATCCTGACAATAAAAAATCCGGGTAATATAAGTAATATGAAAAACAAAATCCTTAAATAAGCAGACTTACTGTTAAAAATTATTAAAATAAAAAAACTGTGTTTTGTAACAAAGTTACATAGTAAATATGTATTGTTTACAACACATTTAAAAATAACTGTTCACATCGTTTCTTAGTAAAGAATTGGTTCACTCTCTTCTGTTTTTAACACGTTTGGTGTTTCAATGAAGCACGGTCATGCAATCGCTTTAAAATTTATAGTTCAGCTGGAGTGGTGTCGGGCTGAGACTCTAAGTACACCATAGTGTTTGTCAGCTGGTGTGCAGCATCTGCATGTGTTGTCCGATATTGTGGTGTGATTGCTCCCTCCTCATCCACGTCATCTTCCTCACTGTCTGATGTAAATGTACTTGCTGCTACAATTTATTCTTCCACCATAGTGCGTGCCGTAGCCACCATCATTGTTGTCTTTCAGCCACTCACTGACCTCTTCCATATCAACCCATTTATTGTTCCTAACATTTACAGAAGTTCATATGCAGCCACTTAGACCAAATCGTCACTTACCATTTTTTTTATAGCACAAAAGCTGGCCACAGTTTTACCATGACTTGATTGATTTCAACAAATTAATCGCACTTCTTTCCCCTTCCTCTTTAATTATTTTACCAAGCAATGTTGAAGTTCTTTTTGCTAAACTCTTTTGATGTTTTTATCCAGTATTATCCCCAGGTCCATAAACTGCAGCTGTGGGGTTGGCTATGTTTGGTGGAAGAAATTTCACTTTAATTCCTCCACTCATGAGTTCTTTTTCTCCTTGATGAGACGGAACATTGTTGATTAGTAAAATTCTGGTAAACTACTTGTAGGAATTTTTTAACTTCAGGACCAGAGTTAACAAAAAACTGTCCATCCATGCATTTTTTTGTGGTCGGTAAACCATTGGAAACAAATTGTGGTTCACATTTTTTAGCACTCGGGGAGTCTTGGATATACCTACAATGACTGGAGGAAGCTTATGTTTCCCTGATTCATTACTACAAGTCATATCAGTTAGCCTATCTAATAGCCCTTAGCTAAACTTACACATTCTCACTAAGCACTGTACCACATGAATATTGCAACACCTAATTTTTCATTTTTTTGCAATTCCTCTGCCTTCCAACTGACTTTACATACCATTTTACAAAGAAAGTGTTCAATTTCTTTTCTTTGCTTCTTCCAGTCAGACACTGTTCCAACTCCCAATTCGATTAATAGTGTCAACAATCAACAAAAAAACAAAACAATAAGGGTACATAAAATTTAATATGTTACCAAAAATTAAAATTATAAATTGTAGCAATAAAGGTAAACAAAAACAATCTGGTTGAACCACACACAATAAACAAATGGGAAGCCAAGAGACTACTGATACATTGGAAAGACTTTTTTTTGGCTTGCCTGCTCCGTGGGGGTTGTCTTATTTTAAGTTCATAAGTAAATCATAAAACTTTATGAATTTATGATATAGAAATGGTTAGCCCATACTGTTCTATGCAAGATATAATGCAGACTTGAGAATAATTTTCCTTGCAAAATTATGATGATTTGGTTTTGTTTTCTTCGTATTGTTTTTGTTCACATTTATTTTACATATTCTTGAAGAATATGTAACTTTTAGTTTTAGGTATACTACATTTTTTATTTCATCTTTTCTTGTTTCATTTTATTATCTGCACATTTTTAATATTGGTGGGGACTGATATTTTCAAAGATCCCACTTTATGTTAAATAAACATTTGTTCTTAAGGGACATAGTCCCAGGGTGATAAAAAAAGGTATTAATCATTCTTAAATACATATTAACTTAACTTTCCAGAAATTTAAGTTAACTGCTATGTTCTCCTGAGTGTAGCAGGTCCCTGGTGTTGCATTTTTTGACCTGTCTAGACTGTATAATTTGTCATGTATGTGTTGTTTTCCATTACAAAAAACCACTAACTTATAGTTATAAAACATTCTTACAACACAAACAAACACCTGTAAGATCTCAACTTGACACTTCCAAGACAGTCCTGGGAATGGAATATTATAATAATAAATATTACTATAATCTCAGAGTAGCAGATCAAACTGGGGAATGGGCCTTATTTTAATAAAATTAGAAAGAAAAAAGCTGTGGAAAATACTAATGGAAATAGTATATTCCCTACTTAATACACTGAAGTTGACTAGGGAGTCAACTTGAGGCATCTGCATATACTCTAGATAGGTTATATTTGTCTAGGAAGCCTGTTTATTTCAGCAAAAAAGAACCATGTGAGGTAGGCAACGGAACATCTCATATGAGGTGGGTTAACACATATATGCTATAAATTAGCAGTTAAAGGGTTAGCAAGGGGGAAGTAACAAGAAATAAAAACAGAACTTTTTTCTGCAATTTCATAAATGTTAAAATTTATTAAAACCTATAATTTTCATTGTTTTAAATACATTTTGCAGACTACTGCTGAGCACTTGTGTATGCTTTTTGCTGATATTTAATCAACTAAATTTGAGGGATATGCAGAGTGTGCCTCATATGAACGGGCACATTCGTCTCGTTAGAAGGGTTCCTGGTTTTACCTTTAGAATCCTTATAACCAATAGGTAATTAAATACTAATTTAGAAATGGTATGGTGAAAATTACTAATAATTCATAATATCATAAACACCACAAAAATAGTATAGTATAGTTGTTATGATATAAAAAAAATAACTATTTCATTATACGAGGGTGGTCTGAAAAGTTTCCGACCTAACAAAGATACAGGCCGTTTTTTCAGAAATTTTTTTTTTATTTTTCAACATAGTCTCCTTGTAACTCTACACACTTTCCCCAGCGATGCTCCCATCTCTGTAACCCGTCCAAATAGTACTAGGCGTTTCTCTGCAAAATAATCGTTCACGAAGGTGATTGCCTCTTCATTTGACAAAAATCTCTGTCCTCCGAGCGCAATTTTTAGATGAGGGAACAAAAAGAAGTCGCTTGGGGCTAGATCTGTGATCTGTTGAGTAAGGCGGATGGTCAAGCAGTTCAAACCGTAATTCATAGATTTTCGCCATGGCAACCACTGAGGTGTGAGACAGTTCGTTGTATTGGTGAAACAGGATTTTCTATTTCTGCAAATGTGGCCGTTTTTCCGCAAGTTCTACCTTCAGCTTGTCAAGTAATGATGCGTAGTATGCTCCTGTAAGGGTTTTTCCTTTTTGAAGATAATCGATTAAAATAACTCCATGACGATCCCAAAAAACAGTCGCCATCACTTTCCCAGCGGAAAAAACGTTTTTGCTTTTTTTGGAGCCGGTTCCCCCTTTGCAGTCCACTGTTTGGACTGTATTTTTGTTTTGGGCGTATAATGGTGTATCCAAGTTTCATCCACAGTAATTAAAACTCGGATTTATTGCGCCAACAGAGCGTTGGAAATGTTCATTCGAACACGTTTTTGGTCTAATGTGAGCAAACGCGGCACCCAACGCGCGGACAGCTTTCTCAACTCTAAATGTTGATTTAATATGTGACAAACACATATTAAAGTTCTTTTGACATGTTCATAACCTCTGCTATCTCTCTCACTTTAATTCTGCGGTCGTCTAGCACCATTTGGTGAACTTTGGCGATGTTTTCGTCGGTAGTTGCAGTTTTTGGACGTCCCAAACGTTCATCGTCTCCCAAGCTCTTACGACCACGTTTAAATGATGGCGCAGAGTCCCCATACACAGAATCCAACTCATCTTTGACTTGCGTAGGCGTATTGCCTTTCAAAAACAAATATTTAATGACAGCTCGATACTCGATTTTGTCCATTTTCATAAAAACACTCACATCGACTCACTCAAACGACTGTTACACAACAACTGCGTCCACAATGGCTGAAACTTTGGTGAGTAACTGTCAACAGATGAACAACAAAATTCACTAGCTTTTATTTACGACTGCTCCTATCTTCATGTTGAGGTCGCAAACTTTTTAGACCATCCTCATATATGTATATATTGTTTGCCCCATTATTTTATACTTAAATATATGTTTGTTGTTGTAGGCCACTGATTAAACTTCACTTTATAGAGCCTTAGGAGAGGAAGTTGGTAAGTATTTTGGACTTATTAGTTTAAGTTAAGTGTTAATTTACACTAGTAACCTTTTCTTTTAATACTCATAACCATTAATATTTAAAAAAAATATAAATTCAAAAAATAAAATGAAAAAGATATTAACATGATCAATAGGTTTTTATAATTAAATAAAGTTTCACAAACATTGTAAACTCCTGTGCTAGGAAATTTCTAACAGTTTTTCATTCTATATGTAAATTGAATCCAAAATTAAATAGTAGGCAAAACAAATCATGAAGAGATAAGGCCAACTGAGGTCACCTTAGTTGATAAGTCCCACTAAGGACCCACCTTTCAAACTTAATTTGGTTTTCTAAATCGGATATGCTACTTTTTTTTTTGTAGTACAGTAAAACTCCCCAACTTAGTGACATTTTTTGAGGTTTCTAAATGTAACTTCAATAATGTTTCATATTGTCGCAGAAGGCTGTAGATTTTACTCAATATAGCCACACATCTTATCTTTCGAATCCCATCTTTTAAAAAAATTCTATCACTTATAGGAGGGGAGGGGAATTTTTTTTTGTGTAATAATGTTGGGGTATAAGTTGCCCAACAATGTGACACTCCCTTTTTTACATAGAAAACTCACTCAAAGTGGTTCTGTCACATTGTTGTTGTGCCTTTTTTAGATGGTAGTTACTCATTTTGCTTTGGTCCCATTCTTTATGTAAAGCTACCATAAGACAAGAAAGAATTAAGGTACAAGATTTATTAGGCATAATGAAGGACATATAATTTTGAGCTAATTAAGAAAGTATAGAATTTTTTAAGGATTCATAATTTCTCTTGCGCGTACTCAAAAATAATGCATCGTGTAATATATGTTATATGGAAAGATGCGAAAGCAAATATTGCAGTGCCTAGTGTGAATGAATTTATGTCAAACAACATAGTGATGTAATAGTAATTATTTAGTTATGGTACACTTAAGTTGATTCTCATGTATAAAATTATTGCACATAACAATAATTTTAAATGTGTATAATTATTAATCAAAATAATTATTTTAATTCATTTTTGGTTATTTGCTTTCAATATTCTTTTTTCTGTTTTCAGGATGAATAAATTGAAGTTGTAAATTGTTGATGGAATATCTCCTTCACACTTTCATTGTATTGCTCATTTTATCAGTATTGTAGTTTAGTTTTAATTATTATTTCCTACATATGAATGGGTCCGTGGAAGAAGTTCTGCTGTCCAATTTTTTTTTTTTATATATTTTTTGTTTAGAAGGAGTAATACACCTATTCACGTTATGATCAGTCTATAATAAGCCTTCGAAAATAATTCATTCATATTTTTAGTTATAATCATTTAGACCTAGTTATAGGACCCAAAAGTTTTTTTTATTGGAATACACCTATTCACATTATGATCATAGTCTATAATAAGCCTTCAGAAATAATTCGTTTATATTTTCAGTTATAATCATTTAGACCTAGTTATAGGACCCAAAAGTTTTTTTTTATTGGAATACACCCTTCTTCTATGAACCCATTCATATATTTTGTTAAATACTTATTTTTAAATGACTGATTTTTATATGACATCTGTGATCTAATTTTATATTATACTTTGTTAAATATAATTAGATTAAAAAAATACCTACATGTGAATTACGAGCATGCTCTAGATTTTATAAGGACTATATGAATAAGTTTAATTTGAAATGGTTTGTGTGTATGAATGCGTGAGTTCGTTTTTGTGTGTCTGCGTGCAAATGAGAACAGAGAACATTTATTTTATGTGACATTTTCAGATAGTGTTAAAACCTCCTACATTTTATTTGATACTGATGGCTGTTTTTTTTATAGAATAAGATTTTTAAATGATGTCTTGTAGATACAGATGTCCTGATGAAACTTTGTGGTCACAAAGTTGCAATTGAGTTACCCGTACTTAGACGTTTATACATAAATTTTACCATAACATTGTTTATATTTTTGTCTGAAATAAATTGATATTTTTCATTAAAAAAATAAATTTTATTTACCTTCTTAATTCTGAAAATCTTAGTGTTTCTAAATGTTCCTTGTGTAATTTTGTATTTTTGCCGTTGGATTAAGGTTATTTTTTATTTCTAGGTAAATTATTATAAACAGCATTTTTGTATCCTTACTAATTTTATATTTTTTACATATGTGAGTAACATTAGTCGACACATCTCACCGATGAGAGATTTGGCCTACTCTAACTTGAACTTTCTGTTAGTTTTGGCAACTTCTGCTGCTCTCATTTTGGGAAACAAACTTGACATATATATATACAGATAACACTGGGGAAAAAAAAATTATTTTTTGTCACAGGAAGAAAAACATGTGATTCTGGTAGTATTTTTCTCCTGAATTCAAATATGATATCAGTTTCCCATCATGCAAGGTTTCCGAGAGACAGGCATTAATAATTTCAATCATTTTAATACTTTCTGCATTCTTATCCTCACATTATCCAAACATTTGACTCATCTAGGAAGTAATGAATGACAATTTTCTGTCATAATGTGCCTGAACATTCCTCATTACAGCCCAAATTTTTATAAGATCATTGGCAATATTACTGTAATTTAATGCCTTTCAATTTCCCAAAAAAATCTGAGTAACATTTTTGAATGCTTGCCAGGCTGCTTTTTCCTGTGGACCCAATAGTTCCTCAAACTTTTCATCATGCTCTAGTGATTGATCGTATTTGTGGACCACAAATATTCCTTCTTTAATTTTTGCATCACCAATTTTAGAAAACTTCTGTTTAAAGTACACGAATGAAACCAGGAGTATTTTCCATGCCCTTGAGGAAATTCTTCATTAATCCTAGTTTGATATGTAACTGAGGTAGATACACATTTTTAGGATTACACAATGGGTCATGTTTCTTATTTTTCTGTTCAGAAATAAGTGAATCACGTTTAGGCCATTCTTTTGTAGCAAACTGTTTTTTCTATCCCTACTACCCCATTCACATAAAAAAAATAGTACTTAGTGTAACTAAGCTGCAGAACAAGAATAAATGCAGTTACCTTCAAATCAGCACAAATATTCCATTCATACACTACATACTGCAGCTTTTTTAATATAAATTTAAAGTTGTGAGCCACAGGTAATGATAGGAATTCATTGCCATTATACTGAAACACAGCTTTTTAACTAACTTCAGAGGAATCATTAAACAAGCACCATTCTATTGGGCTATATTCATTACAAAGTGTCTCCATAAGAGAAAAAATGTCATTACAAAACACTAAGCCCATTTTCTTCACAAAAATAGTCTTTATAATAGTCAGAATGATGAATGTGATAAGTACATATCTTTGTACTCTTTTGAAGAAGATTCCATCCTTTAAAGCCGGGAAGCAAGCATTTCAGACTGGTTTTTTTTTGGATAACTTTAAATCACGTATGAGATCGTTAAGATTTTATTGAGTCAGAAAATGAAGCTCAGATAAACTGCTTTGTTCAAAAGTTGTATCACCAGAATCTGTTTCTTTTTCTTCCTTACTTCCATAAAACTCTGAGCTCTCTTCATCTAATGTCACATGTTCTGAAGCCTTTCGTATGTAATCCCTTTAATGTTTGTTAAGCAGAAATAACAGTCAGAACAGTGATCATTGTGTTCCCTCCAAATTATTGGGATAGCAATTGACATTTGCCATTGTTCCATGCAGTGAGAAGCCTAGAACACGATTAACAACAGATATGTGGCGCCCAGGCCCTTGTTTGGTCCCCGACTTTACACCCAAAATAAAGTTCAAAACACTTTTTTTTCTAATGGAGTAAGGTTTCGCATTAAAGACTTGAGTATCACTTCACCACATACATAACAAAAATTGTTAGGGTGATTTAAACAAACTAGGCATTTTGTAACTAACGACTAATTAAAAGGCATAAAGTTGTAAATATGTCAGACTGCAAAATATATGAGACAAAAGTCATGTTGACCAGTGTATTAAAACCAATTTGGACTTATGGACTGCAAACATCAATTGGATCCAAGCCTTTTAAGTCACAAGTCCTTAAAACCATAGTCAACACTATTACATCTCAAATCATCCTTCAGCAATAATCTTGATGACGGCCCACGACCTTATACTCCCAAGATTTTAGTAATTCCTTGGAAACTAAATCTTTGGATTTAAAATTTGGAAAAGATTCTTTGGATGCTCATCCAAATCCTTATCTGGAAAACTCACCCTTTAAGTCATAAGGAGGCAGTGGCCTCACAAACTATTGTACATAGATAATTCATGGATTTCTGGCATTTTCCCCCTCATGTTCTGAGTTTTTATAGTACTCTTGCTATCCCACTAGTCTTTGCTACATGGTGAAACATTCTGAGCCTTACATGCAGTTCTTGGTTCTATATGCCTGCTGAAAGTATCCCATTGGGTTAACTGTGTTTCTGAACTGATTATGTTCATAAGGAATTTCGTTCATTTCAGTGGTTTGTTCATTCAATGTAAGAATTTGTTCTTTACCAATGTGGGGTCATAGACCTCTTTCGGGTCAACCAAAAACAATGTACCCCTGTACATAAATTGAAAGATCTGTTCCTTTGGCTAACAAAAACCAGCGCCCCTAACAGAGACAGCTTACTTCACAAGTACCTCTGCCGTCAAGCTGCTTTCAATTGAAGGAGGTAAACAAAGTAGTTTCCTATCAGCCAGCCAAATAAAACTAGAACATTTTTTCCTCCCATGAACAAATCAGTCCCTCTACAAACTCAACTGAAGTATCATTATGTATGTATCACATCCATTTGACGGATCCCTTGCTGCGTCAGGTGGAAAAAACTCTTTAGAATTCACACAGCACCTCTTCTGTACTTGTATACCTCATTTTAACTTGCAGAATCCCTCCCATGCAACTAACTAATGCTTATTAAGAATTCTACACTTCTCAGATTCCTCTTAAGGCAGTCTTATCTGCCTGAGGTTTAATATATTTTAAGGAACCTACCTCTCCGGAAATCCTGAGTATGATGAGCCAAATCTTCGAACATAAGAAGTCCTCATAACTTTATTCAATGATCTTTACAGTCTTTGACTTTATATTCTCATGATTTTCCAAATTCCATGAATACCTATCACTCCTCCAAATCCTATTTTTCTGTGCAATTGAGAAATGAATGGTTGAATGAAGCAACCAATCTGATTCATAAATTCACGTTCATGATAATATTTGTTTTGTACATAATTATTATACCATTAACATTTATTTATGTATGTATATAAAGAATATTATTATCAAGATCAGGTTGTTTTCTATGGGTGAATTCTACAATGTAAAAGAAATTATTATTAAATAAAAGTATCAGAAGCATTATATAGGTGCAATATCAATTCAGATATCATCCGGTAAATTAATGTAACCATCAACTTGTATACTGGGTACATGTATATTTTGTGTACATCTATGATAAATTATGGTTGTTTCAACTCCACTGAATGATTTAGTATATAACAATTTGTATTATTGTTTAGTTATTTATAGGTGTAAAAACTTTTGGTCATCAATGCCTGATGTTTGCCTTAGGTTAATTAATATATAGGAAATAACAAAATTAAAACTAATAATAACTGTATAATAAAAATGGATCCGAGAGAGCACCACCTGTCTGGTAGGTTAGTATATGTGTTCTAATAGTAAGAACAGTTGGACTGATCACAGGATTGTGGATAAAAGCCATGTTTCCTACCAATACTATCAAACACCTCAGCACAGTCTATTGATGATAACACAGTTAGTTTCAAATATATTTAGAAGTATCTAAAACTATACTTACCACAGATTTCTGTTATAATTCATTAAAATTTACTATTATAATTTTAGATGCTACTAATCGCGAGTCCTGGCACTTATCAGTAAGAATAGCAGTTCGCCTCTTCTTGCCTTTATTAGGCTTTTTTCTTGGACCTTCTTTTCAAATGGTCACACAGCTTTAGGCGTTGAGAAAAACTTAGTACTGAATGTGCCAGTGGCAGATAGCCCAGATGGAGAAAGATATGATATCCGCGTATAAGTGGATTGGACAGCTTGCCCAGAAGGAAATTGAAATATTGCGGAAGTTGATGGATCTGGTTCGGAAGGAAGCATTGTTGGTGAATTAGAAATCTCAGAGGTTGGATTTAAAGTTGAAGGAGCCGGCCTATCGGTTACATAGGATGGTAAGAATTCTTCGTCTTGAAATATGTTACTGTTAAGAGGGAATAGCCCTAAAACTCTGAAGCCTGCCTTGTTATTTACAGGAGTGCATGTCAAGGGAACAATCATAAATTGTCATTTGACACTTATTCATCTATTAGTCATTCATGAATCACAAGTAGTGTTGACAAACTTCTGCAAAAGGCTAACACTCCTGTCTATGGAGCTGCAATGGGGAGGAAAGGGTAGAATTGTTATGCCATTACTTTTGAAGAAGGCTCAACTGAGAAGTGTCAGGATTTTTTATCAAAGAGGTATAGGCAAGGTCTCTCGAGAGAACATTGTGTATGATGAACTAAGTGTTTGACATATTTCAAAACTCTAGGAAACACAATAAATGGAGGTATGCTGTTACTAGCAGCATTTACACCTATTGCTAATTTGACAAGAGTCCCTTGTTCACCAGATGTCATTCTACTGATCTGGCGAAATCTTCTTCGTCCAAATACATGTTTAGGTTTATGAACAGTAGTCAGGCCAGTTTCATCTACATTCCAAATGACTGATGGGCCAATCTTAAGGCAGTTGATGGCTAGCGTCAAATTTTTAAAGAAAGCCTTTCGTCCTATTGAAACTTTGGATATTGTTAACAAATAGTATAAAAAAGTTCGGGGCATGTTTACACAAGTCAAAGATAGTGTAAATATGCCCTGAGTGCCTTGTGATAACATGCCCCTTTGGGATGTTTCCAACAAAACGTAACCTGTAAGGTTTGTTCATGAGGTATAGATTCAACTGAATATCTTAAAATAACCGCAAAAGAACAGTATACTCGGATAAACTATAATGAATTGTTCAAATTAAATGGTATAGTTAATATTAATGCCGATATAATGGTGTACAAATTTACTCACCTAAACAAAAATCATAAAAACTGCTCTCTCTCTTGGTTGTTAATCGTTACACTGACTGCAGACTGGCGCTGATGCTAATGGAGGTCTCAGAGACTCGTTTGATGTGACAAGTCCCTGCACTTTGACCAATGGTTTGTAAACTGAGCACTGTAAAAACTTGCCCCTGTACCAAACACCCCAGGCTACCCTATCATTATCTATGATTATATTTGGCTAACCCCATAATTCACAGGGGACATAAAGATCTATCGCCCTCAGTTCTGGTTCATGCTCAGTCCAACTGTCATTTAATCCTGTGTGTAAAAAGAAAAAAAATTGAAACGTAGAGGGAGAAAACTGACAGGATGAGTGAACCTATTTGTCCTGTTTCCGTTTCAGTTCTTGAAATCGTGTGTGTAAACATGTTCCTTTTTGAACTATTCTGTCATATTATCAGTAATTTGTTCTGTTGTGCTCAGTGTGATTCTAATCAGTTGTATCCGAATACGTAAAATATAAGGAAGTAGATATGGGATGTATCTGTTCTATGGATACATATATCCTTTTATAGATTTACCTGACTAAACGTTCAACAAAGACCTTAGCTGAGTTCCAATCACTTCACTTTGTTTCCGTTCATCCCAGAAGTGAACCCTGTGAGTCTTTATAAATAAACTGGATTATTAATATAAATTACTGAAATTGGAAAAAAGTAGAGGGAATAGGATGAACAGCAATAATAAGTCAAACGTAAAGTTGAATGGATTTTGTTTTTAATCAAACATATTATTTTGAAACAAATTTGCTATATAAACAGGTTTTGATTAGTAATGTTAGTATTATCATAACAACATTTCATACATGAAAAGAACATGATCATGCTTCTAGCCATTGTTGAATGTATTAAGTGCATAAAATAACTGAATAAAACAAAACCACTATTATTGAAACATAAACATAAGTGAAAGTTTAGTGCCTATTAATTATCAGAAAAAATAAGAAAATAAAAATTTATAGAATATGCAAAAATATAATAATTATATTTGAGATACATTCATTAATCTATAATAATACAAAATATAGATAATACATTAATTATATTTTATAAAATATATTTGTTAAAATTAATTATATTTATTGACAGTACCCTGTGAATGCAATAAAAGTAGTCAACAGTAACTTTTTGTGATTTACACATTTTTATAATCACTGAATTTTATATCATAAAACATATATATATATATATATATATATATATATATATGGGTGACTTCAAGAAAATAGGAAATTTTAAATCATTACAAATGAATTTTTTGTGTGGTTTTCAATCTTAAACTTATTAACTATACCAATTCACAGACAAATTACTGTTTAGTTAGTAGTTCCAATATTCAGTTATAAATTTGTTCTGAATTTCACCACTAATGATAAGACATTCGTTTATTACCAAAATATGAGATCAATGCTAATCAGTATTAATAATTTTTATAGTCAAGTTTTTAACCACAAGTGACCAGAGGCTCAGTAAGTGAAAAAAACTTTAACCAGGAGCAAAACAGGAGATGGCAGCTTGATAAGCAATGGGGTGGCATTGGAAAGTTAAATTCTCCATTTTTTCTGAAATTACCCATAGCAACATTTGTAAATTGTAATATGTTATAGACAAACATCAAAAATAGATAAAATTTAGTAGATACAACCTCATTGTAAATTTTTATAGACATCATCACATCTAATAAATAAATATATATGAAAGAAACTCTAAAGAACATTTAACAAGAAATTTATGTACAGTATAAATGACATGTTATTAGGGAGTTTTAAATTACATCTATGTGGTTACTATTTATTACATCGCATTTGTTGGCCACAAAAAAATTAAACAAATTTGTTTTAACATGTTAGTTTTTGTTATCAACCAACATTTAGCCTAATCTGAGAAAATCCTGTGTTATTATAGCATTTTTTTTTTTTACCTGAAGTCACTAGAGGACAGTGAAGTTTAAAAACCTAAACTGTTGATATGACTAGGTACAAGGAGGGAAATACGCCATTTACTATTTTATTAGTTGTAATTATTATTAAAACCTAGGCATAAAAAATTACTCATATCCTCAGTTGATTATATACATAAAACAAAGAATATAGAAGCGGCAAACCAAGGGGGAAGGTTGGCCCTAGTGCCTTCAACTCATCCCCACTCCAACACACCCTTCCTTCGACTCCCATTGACATTACCAGTTCTCAGTTGCCTTGTAGTTGTTATACTTCGACATCATTTTTGTGTGTTAGACTTGTTTTATTGTATTCATCTACCATGCCTTGCTGTCTCGCATTTGGCTGTAGCATCCAAAAAAATGACAAGGCAGTTTCTCCTCTCATTACACTTCACCAGTAAGTTAGTATATATATTTATCCAGATGTTAATTACATGTTTCGTTAAATTTTTTTAGTATCACCAGCTTTCAACCATGGATAATTTCAAACCATAAGTTCCATAACATCCAAAAAAATGATTTGTTTTTACTTGGAAAAAACACGAAAGTCTGTTTGAGATCACTTGTGAATAATAGTTGAACTGGTAAACAAAAGAAATGAAGAAGTAACATATAAAATTAACCTTCTTTTTTATAAAAAATTATGACCATAAAATAAGGCTACTCCCCTTTAAAAGATTTTAATGAGAATACAATAACTTATTGGTCGATAAGTCTTTTTTTTTAATATCATTTTAGAAAAAAAAATATTGATCATCGATCTAAACATAATTTATTTTAATTTTCTCAAATGCTTGAAAGAGGTTTAGTATTGTTTCCTTTCCTAGTCCCGTCATGCGAATTAAAGACCGAGGAGAGTTAATTTTAACTGATGAGGTCTCAGTAACAATTTCAGAAATACGTGAAAAAATGTTCAGACATAAAAAAAATTCTGATATTAGAGCCACAGAATTTCGTAACACGTTTAATTAAACAATGTATAGGAAACAATTTTTTTAATAGTGCTAACCATTCTTTGGAAGGAGAAAATCATTATGTTTCACTTATAAGATCAATCGGATAACTTTATTTTAAATAAAATTAGACTGAATCATAACTTATGAAAAGATAACGATAATTTAAACAAAGAAAAAATCCGGTCTAAAAATAGAAAAAATTGTTTTATTTAAATTTCAGTAGTAATAAAACTATTTTTTTAAATGTGTAAACTGAAAATAAATATATAAACTATGTTAAGTTGCAATGTTTCTTCTTATTTTTTCCTAATCACAAGCGGAACAACGGACTCTTTAGTAAAAGCTGGAGTCAAGAACTGGGGTGTGTTTAAGTGGGGGAAGTGCATTGCTGACTGAGCCACTCAACTGTATAGGAACCCTACCGATGCCTCTACTCTATTCTATGTTTATATATTTAACATAAAAAAGTAAATTGAATGAAAATATAAATTTTATTCTGGGACAAATCTTGTAAGAGTTCCAAATATTGGCCACAGTTTGACTAGGTTGGTGATAAAATTAACCTGTGATTTCAGATAAATGCGTATAGAATAAGAAATTTTAAAAAAGAATACGAACACTCAACTTAATAGAAAACTAATTCTAAATGTTTTGCCCATAAAAACGATAGAATAAACAGGAAAATTTATTTGCAAATAAAAAGTAAATTTAATATTCTCGGTGAATACGTTGCTGATTATTGGATAGTGCTCAAACTAGCGAGGCAATCCGGAAGGAAAGAATGAAATGGAAATAAATAAATAAACATATTTGAAAACTGGGAGAGAGAAAGAAAAACAAGTTGTTGGAGTATGCATTTCCAAAGTTACATGCATGGACGAGCAAGTAACGTTGGATCTGCGACAAGCCGGGGCAATAGGTCCGATAGGCGAGGTCAAGAGTTAGGGGATTGGATAGGAGATTTAAATTTAAGGGAATGATAAACATATAGAAGGGTTGTGGTGGATAGAATTCGGTTAAGTTACGTCCCAGGAAAGTATTACAATCTGTTGGAGTGAATGGTCATGTGGAATAAATAGCCGTCCTGACTTGAAATAGTCACATAGCATAGTCAATACGTGACCCTCTCAGGACCCCGAATATAAATTGGAGGGAACAACTTTACAAGGCGTTTTATTCTTTATCAAGAACCCGAGAGATACAACATACACAACTCAGCAGAAACGAGATGGGGAAAGATAAAGAAGGCAAAAAGGAGTTTTCGGGTTGGATGTAGATGATGGCGGGGCTTGTACTGTTTTAGGGTGGTTTATAAATATCGGTTCTCTTGGGACTTTAAATTCTCTATTTCCGTAAAATTAATCACATTAACCATGACATTTAACACATATAAATCCACATACATTAATATACATGTTATATAAACACCAACAAATGCATAAAATATTGAAGATGGAATATCTTGGTTCCTTTTTATAGATATTGGCACATCGAATAAACAACTATATCGGAAAATGGGTTTCTAAAGAACAATTAAAAATATATTTATAAAGGGTAAAAATGACATTATTTTAGGGAGTTTTAAATTGCATCTACTAAACAACATATTAGTTAACCATAGCAACATCAAGCGAATTGGTGATATCATCAACCGATGAATCTAAACGAAACATGTATCATCATTATAGCGAAATTGTTAACCTGTAGTCGACAGAGGGCGAAAACCAGAGCTGGGAACATTAGAAGAGATATACTGAGAAATAATCTATTGACTAACTTTTTAATGAAGTTTATTATTATAACGTAGCTATGAAAACTACCCAATCTCTTAATTTTAGTATATATCTTTTTTAAATTATTGGTGTAATCAGGTTAGAAAAGTATTCAGTGGCCTGGAGACGTTAAATTCTCCATTTCCGTAAAATTACTAAATTTAAAATACAATTCAACATCAAAAAGCAATAAAATGTTTAAATATATAACGTTATATACATATATGAGACACGTTGATAATATATAAAATATTATGGATACAACCTGACGGTAAAGTTTTATTGACACCATCACATCCAATAAATAAATATATAGAAAAATGAACTTCTGAATAACATTTATCACGTAATTTATTATCAGCATAAATGGCATGTTCTGGTATTTTAAATTACATCTACAAAACAAGATACACTAACCACCGTAACATCGAGCAAATTTCTGACACACTTCATATTTGCACACATACAGCTATATCAAGGGAATTTGAGTTAATAATATTAATAATCCATGGAGCACAGCAGCAGTTGTTTCCTTTGTAATGAGCAATATTTTTTTGGAACAATTCCAAAAATGTCAAATAGATTTCCGAGAACTCTTAAAATCTCATAAATTGTAGCTTAAGTAGTCTACGTCAACTTCTTACATATAAACACGTTGATAATCACTCTGAAACTTCTTATTATAAAATATATATAAAAATTTATAAACGATAAAAAGTTTAAACATGTAAATTCGTTTAATTTAATTTGTATGCTATGGACTAATATCAGCAATGGATAAAATACAGTCGATATAACCTTATGGTAAATGTTTGTCAACATCATTACATCCAATAAATAAATACATATTAAAATGAGTATATAAAGAATAATTACCGAGTAATTGTGGAGATTATAAATAACATGGTATCAGGGAATTTTAAATTACATCATAGAACATTGACATCTTGAACCGTTGAGAACGTTAGTATTAGTATAGCGTCTGAATTTTGAGGAATTTATTTGTTTGGGATTGACAACCTTAAGTAAAACATCGTGTAGCAGGGGATGGTTATGAGAAGTGGATTCATGTTGGTGTGACTAATTTTTTTTTTTTTTTAGTTACGGTAGGAAGCTACAGAATGACATTTCCAGAGAATCATCTTAAGTCAATCCTGAAACAAACCAAATTATAAATTACATACATTTATAAAAGATTACACTATTTATGCATTAAATTATGTACGTGCCCAGGGGTGCAAGAGACTATGAGCACAAAGTGTGAGTTAACAAGAATAGTGAAAATGAGAAAAGTGAAAAGAAAGGTGGTTGCTTCCTTACGGCGCAAAATCAGTTCTGGGCCAGATCCATGCCTGTTGTTAAAAATCAAATAGTAGAGACCTTACGTAAAGTTCGTTAATTTATTTGCCCGAATTGGTGCAAATATCCCAATCGATTCATTAAACTGTTACAGGACTTTTATACCATGTATATTTTTGGAAATTATATATTTGATTGTGAAAGCAATACTCACTATTTTTGACCAGAAAAACTTAAAAAAATATTTCTGCAAACACGTTGACAAGAAAAGAAACAAAAAATAGGCCTAATATAAAACTACTTTGACAAGTGAAGTGACGACCTTCCCTAATATGAATTTTCTTTGGCCAAACTCTTAAAAAAACTGTACGCAATTTATCTTTGGCTGGTAATTATTAATATTTCCTCTAACTTTCCGTTCTCAATATATTGGTTACCAATGAAAGACATTATTTTTTTCCAGAAAAGACAAAGTTTCTGAAGGGAAGTTCGCAGCAGCAGCAATCGCATACTGTTTCTGGCTAACAAGAAGAATGACAATGCCATTTCGCCCAGACAAGTCAAAAGAGAAAGGATTAAATCAAGATTTTGAAATAATATCCAAGAGGATTTTGAGAAACAGAAGCAAGTTGACTCGTTAACAGAATACCGTTGAAAGATACAAATACAATACAAAAACATCACTCATAAAGTCTAAAGTTTTAAAGTTAAAGTATTTCAAGCACACCCTCAGCTCTAAAGAAATCATGAGAACATGTGAGATGGGAGGTATGGAGAATATTGAGGTTCCTGCTGATACAGAGGAAATTTGGAAGAGCATAAAGATCTTAAGAAATTACCAAATTTTAGGAGTGAATGCAATTCAGGCGGAACTAATAAATAATGCTAACAGTGTGTTTGTTGTGGGACCTTTAGACACTGGGAAATACCGGTATAATGGTCTAAGGTACAATAGTCAAATAAGGCTTATTTGATTATTATTATTATTATTAACAAGGTATTTTAGTACTGACCGCCCCCGTAGTCTAGTGGTTAGAATACTAACTTCTAAATGCGGAAACCCGGCTCCTCTAAGGGATGGGTCTGGTTTGGGTGCAATAAACCTCATTAGGAGAAATGAGTAGCTACTTGGAAATTGGTGTAGCGAATACAGCTACGTTAAAAGAAATCAATGTTTACAGGTGACAGCCTAGCACTTCAGCGCTAATACTTTTTCATGAGCTGTTGCATCACTGATGTATTTATTTTAATCGAGTTTTAAAATGTAATATTTAATTTTCGTTGTACCAAATCGCTTGTAAGTATCAGAAATTCACTTAACACGAAGGTTTAATTTTTATGTCAAGAACATAGATTCGTAGAAGTGGGCTGGTTAGGGACATCCCCTAGGAAGCATAAGCCAGGATACAGGTCGAATATTTTTAGGGTAGATAAAAATCTTCTAGTTATTAGTGATAAATGCTCAATCGATATCAGGGATTGATCTAGGAACAGGCTGAGGTTTTTGATTTTTGACCAAAGGTGTATTGGATGGGCAGTTGTCTTGGCCTGGACCGGATATAAAAATTGAAATTAGGCAACCCCTACTAGCCTATGACAAAGGATTTGGCCTTTTCAAGGTTTAAAATCAGTTTATTGACCTTGAAGCAACGACTAATTCCTCAAATTAAAGGTAACCAGCTTGGAGATAAGAGGAATGGAAGGGGAGGTTTATTTGTATCATCGCCATAGGAATGGAAAGAGCAGTCGTGTTATTGAGGCCGACGACGTGTAGGCAGAATAAAGTTGGGGAAATGGAAGATCCATGCCCAACTCATTTGGATTTGGAGAGTGGGAAGAAATGGGCATATTGGGAACAAGGACGGCGTGGGATTGGCCAGAAAGATTGTGAACTAAACTTAGAAGGGCATACTTTTTAGTTTATATAAAAGGATGGACTAATGTAAAAATCAAGGATAATGAGGGTAGTGTTTTGTGGTGGTCTATGATGGATTGTAGTTCAATGACAATTTTAGTTAAGGCAGATTGAACCGAATAGCCATTAATTACTGACACAATGTGAAAATTATCACAGGAAAGTGATCCTCTAGTAAAAATTGCAAAATAAATATTTTCTTAAAAAAACATATCAGATTGTTACAAGTAAATTAATTTAAAATATTAAATTAATTTACTTTGGCAGAGTGAGCCCATCCCTACTGAATATGTATAAGGTTCTCATTTAAAATCAAAGCATTATGTAAACAGTATCAGACGAATCTATTTACTTATAAAGAATATAAATCACTACTTGCATTATGTTCAATTTGTTATTCATAACAAGTAAATAAATAACATGACATTTTGTTTTCATGGAAGTTCTCAAGCTTTAAGGATAACGGGAGATTAAAGCACCAGAAGCCACCCACATCTATTTTGATAAATAAAATTAGCTGCCCGTATGAAATTGTCATATCATGAGACGGCCATGATAAACATGCCCAGGGTAAACTTTTATCAGTGTGTATTGCCAAGAGTAGTCCATTCACAAATAAAAACCAACTTAAATTCATTGAACTAACTGTAATGTATCGTTGATGATAGAATTTTGAATGAAATAGTAAACACAAATTTTTATAGTGTTGGAAATATTTCAAATCCGCTCAAACAACTTCAAAATCACTCCAAACAACTTTTTAAGATATAAAGTCGTTGAAATACAGAACTATCTAAGCTAATATAAGCACTAATAATGTTTTACATATTTACTTTTATTATTAATTATAATACATGTTCATAATTATTCTTAAATTGTATTGAAAATTCATCAGCGAAGCTATTTTATGTAGTAGTTATTCAATCTGAACGAAACTCCTCCAGGAGTCATTGAATTTAATTATCGTTTGTAATTGCAGCGATACTCTATAAGTTTTAAGTTAATATTCTTCAATAAAAATTACTAATGTAAATGTTACGTACCGTTTAAATGTGATTGTAATGCATGTACGAGTTCATGTTCACAGCAGAGAAAAGCTAAAATGAAACTAACAGGAGCAAACGAGATGAGGAGAAACATGTTACCTGACCCGGCACTCCCTGGTAGCTTGCTGGGAGGTAACCCCCAGGTTTATAGCATTTTCCCTGGAACCAAATTTCAAATTGAATACTTGACAGCTGGCTTCGAAATTTGAATATGAAAATAAAACATTTCAGTTTAGTTCAAATCTAACAGCAATGTGATATTTGTTGAAATGTAATCCGTAGATTATACAAATTGAAAATAGCTTCAGGAGTCTCCACGATTATTATTAATAATTTTATGACTCCAATAAGCTATTTTCCCTTTTAGGGTATTTTTGGGGGAAAGTGAATTACATTGTCGAAATTGCTCGATTGATTCTGAAGACTGATGCCAAGTGAATGAGGAATAGATTGAAAAATACCACCAAATAAGTAAAACCACCATGAATGGCCAGTTGTATACTATACCACATTATTAAAGTCAGCGTAACGATTTACTTAAAAAAATATACCTACTTTATAGTCCAGAAGCGTGGTTCCCAATCTTAATTTGGTATTTATAGTAAAACCAGGTGACTGGCGAGCGAAACCAAACCACTCTACTCCTATCAATGATTTAGCAACATAATTTATACTTTTCCACTCCAAACTTCGTTTAATAAAACTCTAAAATACTTAAATATTTTTTTTTAATGATAAAAACATATGTTATATACAATTTTGGAGGTATACAGAAGTGATGGAGTAAGTAAGAGACAAGACAGCAGAATTATAAATTAAAAAATTTTGGTCAATAGTGTTGACTATTTTTATTAGGTGACTAATTTAAACAGATTAAAAATATCTTTTAATGTAGACTTTATATTAATTAGTTTCTTCAATTGTTGTCATTTATTTATTTATTAAAAGTGACGACAGACTGACTGACGACCTACCTACTACTACCGTCGTCCTGTCTGTCCATGTCTAAACGCGACTATGAGGTATTAAAATGATATGAGCCCCTAGGAGCTAACTGCTTAAGGCTACCCACAGTGCGGATCAATAATTCAATGGCATGGCTCCTGCTTCTCTGTTCAATCCTGATCATTGGGAACAGAGATGACCTGTTGGAATATATATAATTAATTAATTTATCAGACCACACATTACTTAATCAAGAAGTAGAGATCTTAAATTCATAAGCGACTCAATATGATAGAAAAATATTTATTTTATTATCACTACCTAACTAATTTTTATTAATGCCCCCCCCCGCCTTTAGTTTTCATGGGACTGGTTTTATTTTAGCATATTGATTGGTGTGGGGTATCTTGAATCGCACCTCAGAAGATATTTATGATTTATGATTATGTTCTGATTTTTCCATATGGTTAATAAAAAAAAAAAATAGGTAACGCCGAAACAATTTCAAAAAAAAGATTTTTGAGAGCCAACAATCGATATCGGGAGTTATAAATCTGAGACGGTTTAATGGGATTTTATATGTCAATTCTTCGGATAATTTTTTTTTTATTTGTTTAAAAGGCGGTTTGCAGTCATTAATACGGTTTAACAAATAATATTAATTTTTTTTTGGTCAAAAGTATCCAGTAACATTCTTTTAAATGTAACTATGTGAACAGTACATATTTAAGAATTTGTACATCTCCCAAATATGGTTCATCAATTCTCTACTTCCTTTAGACGTTTAAGAAAATACAATTGATGCAATGTAAAACAATGGTGAAACAACAAACCCTTGGACGAGTGAGTGGATTTAAATGTTCTGTTCTCTAATATCGAAAGAAGTATATTTTTTCGAAAGGATGATTTCAATTCATAACTGAACAATTTAATTTTTTTTTTTGCAATAATTTCCTTTATTTTTTTTTATGTTATAATAACTGTTTTTATGTAGTTGCATGATACCATAGTGCTTCTGAACTATAATTAACAATTAACACGTAAAATTAAAATGTTGATTAATTAATATTGTAGAAAAAGAACAGAAGCAATAAAACCTACTACTCAGTAAATAATTAACGCTCATTAATCCATTAGCTCCTATTCATTCATGTTGACCTGAGAAAATATGACTTACCCGAATCTACGAGCTACTTGAAAATTGATACAATTGTTTGTCTTAATTCATTAATTGCACTTGTTAATTAAGGTGGGAAATTCAAGTACTTATAAGTGCCGGTATAGATATATGCATATTAAATCCTAGATAATTCTTTTTTGTCAGCTATGAGACATTCAATTTTGTTACAATTTAGTTTAAAGATAATGTGAAAAAAATCTTCGATTTAATGGGCCAGGCAACTGATCTCTGGTGATACGATACGAGTAGAAAGTTTACTACCATGACTTTCTTATCTAAACTGCTTAAATCTGTGGCAGCGACTATTCTTTAAGTAAGCGTTAAATTATTTTAACAATTTAAATTTTAAAACGGCATGGTTCCCGCCGTACAATATTCCCGTTCACACAGCCATGGTCCGTACATTAATGAATCTAGAAGCCTGCAATGCACAGTGGGTGTGTGAATCGACTTAACGTGTACGTTTCTCCCAACCTGTTTCGCGACAAAGTACAAACGAACTGTTTGTTTTTTTCCCAAGTCCAATTTACACCCCCCCCCCACTCTATTTTCGATAGTGGATAGTGTGGCTCAAATGTACAAACATTTTAAAATTAATACTTATTCTGAGTATAATTACTGGTATTATAATTGTTAACCAAACACAATTTTTAAAAAAAGTGTTGTATTCTAATGTCTTTCTATGCCATTTTTTTTTAATCAATAGGTGTCTCAGATTTTGATTTTTATTTCCCAAAAATTATTTAATTTGTATATAAGAATTAATTGCATAAAAATGAATTCAACAGAAATCTTTTTAATTTAGGTTTCAGAAGCTTCTGATTGTTGTCTACCAGAAATCCGCAGTTCAGTTGTGTAATTTTCCTGATTAAAATTCCTGTTAAACCCAACGAAGCAATTCACACTGCAACATTAATCGGCAAAACAAATATTCTCGGTTGGAAAAAATCGATTATTGGATTCATTATTCATTTATCTACAGGTGTACACCGACTGCAACATATAACTACTGTGTTTCTGTGATTGTAAAAACAATGAAACTGAATTAAACTGAAGTTTAAGTGTTTTGTATGTTCTCTACTTCTCTGATGTGGATTAGCCTCTACTAAAGCTTTTAATTCATCGTCCTCAAGCTCTGTTTTTGCCATCCCACGAGATTCATTCTCCAGACTTGAACTGGCGGATTGAAACCTAGAAAACCACAGATATACAGTTATTTCATTCACTGTACCATCACCAAAAGCCATATTTATGTTTTGAAAGGCTTTGGAAGTATTTTTTCCAAGTTTAAATTCGTATAAGAATATAACTCGTAATTGCTCAGATTTCGTTGATAGTAAAAAATTACACAAACACTAGAACAGTTCACAATAAACTAAAAGATATAACACGAAAATGAAAGAGAAATATCTACAGATTAATTTAATACCCATTGTGTCAGTGTTTCATTTCATCCCTTCTAATACTTTCTTTTTGGCATAATTAATAAATTTATTAGACTATGTTTTCCCATTCTAAACGTTTTATATTTAAGTACGTTGCCAGTCGAAATACGAGTGTCCGCCATGAAACGTTTTCAACACTCAAATGGACCATATAGATAGATCAGTACATTTAGTAGTATTAATAAATGATTCTATATGTTACCTCAGTAAATTATATACAATGATCAAAAAATAATAGGCAGGTAGCCATTAGAACAGCGATGTTTCTACATGCCACTCACATGCATTATGGAACCCTTATGCACATGCGTCACAGGCGTGCATTGTACTGCTAGATCAAAGCATGTGTGAACAGCTGCCCTTGTAGCTCCTTCGCAATCATGAGCTACTGATACAATATCACGTTTCAGCAGCCGATCCAGGTTTTTGAAAATCCGCGCTTGCGTGTTCTGTTCCGCTCATTTGTAGAGGGAAATTCAAGTATTATGTGTTTAAGTTATCTCTCGTAATAGCAGGTAATTAATTTTACGGATGTTCGTTTTACGGAATTTATTGGCGAAATGTGCTTGTATGATTACTTCGTTATGATGATGCATAGCCCCACTAAAATAATAGTTTACTGTCATGTTCCATTGTAACCTAGACAACGCGATCTTGTAATAACGAATGCAATTTAAATAATTTACCCAATTTATTGATTATATAAATGACGACAATAATTTAAATTTGAACTGGGTAATAACGTTCCCTCCGTATGAAGGGATCATTATTACTTACTTGTGCGCCCATTTTCAGTCATGGACTTCTAATGACGTTTGTGTCTCAGCAAGGTTTGGAAAACTGTACCTTTTCCTTCTTCACAGTTTTCCTTGTAGGTTACAGTAAATTAATTAATTTAATATAACAATATAAGTAACTAGTTGTTCCACAGATTATTTGGCCTAGTCATATTTTAGGGGTCCACCCTAATAACTTAAGGTTCCAGCCAGAGACATGGAATTTTATTCAAAAGTCCCACTTGATATTTGGAAAAATATAACCATATTTGTAAAACATAAATAATTTACTTTTAGTTTTCTTTTTTTTTTTTTTTTTTTTTTAATATACGACGGAAATTTATTAAAACTGTCATTAACGTCATGTCCTTAATATAAGGGAGTCGGAGTCAAACGTTATGATTTCAAAAGAAAAGAAAAATACAACGACGATTTTTTATGATCAACAATAACAATAAAAACGGAAGCATTTCAATCTATTTTCAAAATATCAGAGGGCTTTTCAATAAACTTGACGAGTTTGAAGTATTTATTCAAGATAAAAACCTGGATGTTATTTGTTTGTGTGAGCATTTTCTGAAACTAGAAAATGTTGAGCTGTGTTTTCTGAACAACTTTACAATTGCAAACTATTTCTGCAGAACAAAAAACCTATGCGGAGGAACTATAATCTATGTCAAACAGTCGTTACAAACAAAGCAACTAACCTTCATTGACGAGCTGTCAGATGAGCTAAATTTTGAGGTAACAGCCATTGAAGTTGTAGATTTACAGTTATACATATTGTGTGGATATAGGTCTCCGAACGGTGACATTAAATCCTTTTTTTCAATTTTCGAGCGCATTCTACAAACACTGAACTCTAAACGAAAATCATGTCTAATATTTGCCGATTTTAATATTGATCAACTATGTGACAACAATTTGAAAACAGAATTTAACATTCTAACTCTTTCCTTTGGTTTTAAATTATTAGTTAAAGCTCCAACGAGAGTGACATCAACCTCTCGAACTTGCATTGATAATTGTTTAAGCAATATCTCGTCTAAAAATTCATCTATTACGGTTATAAACAATTACTTAACAGATCATTGTGGAATCGTAAACAAAACTACGTTACTAGGGACGTTATCTTCAAATCAAACTATTGTACATAAATATCGGCCGATAACACAAACAGGAATTGCTAATTGTAAATATTTACTAGATAACCATACTTGGCTAGAATTGGAAAATTTCACTGACGTCGATCAAATGTTTGATTATTTTCTAACGGTTTTGTTGGGTGCAGTCGATGAATTTATTAAAACTAAAACTAAAACTATACATGTAAAGAATTTAAATAAAAAGTGGTTAAATAGAGAACTGTTCAATGCAAGA
Source organism: Acanthosoma haemorrhoidale (assembly GCA_930367205.1). Taxonomy (NCBI): domain Eukaryota; kingdom Metazoa; phylum Arthropoda; class Insecta; order Hemiptera; family Acanthosomatidae; genus Acanthosoma; species Acanthosoma haemorrhoidale. The sequence continues at coordinate 79,152,403 of OV884009.1, read as the reverse complement.
GTGGAAATAATTAATTTGCATGAAAGGTTAGAATTTTTATCCCATGAAGAACATGAGTACCTCGGGAAAATAAAATCGGATTACAAAAAAAATATTAATGAGCAAAAACGAAATTTCGTAACAAAGACAGTATTGGAATCTGATAACAATCCGAAAGGCCCTTTGGAAAATTATTGACTTTGAGAGATCACCAAATCTAAGAAACTCTAACCCGGAAAATATGGATCCCGATAAATGCAATGAATTTTTCATAAACATTCCTAATGAATTATTAAATCGTATACCAACTAATTCACGCGATTCAAAACTCTTTTTGCCACCTAACATAAGCAGTTCACTTTTCCTATTTCCCTCAAACGCTGAAGAAATTTGTAAATATGTAGAAAAATTATCTAACAGCTCGGCAACTGATATTTTTGGGCTAAGTAATAACATCATTAGACAAATAAGTCAGCAAATAGCTAAGCCATTATCTCTTATTATTAATAAATGTTTCGAGAATGGCCATTTTCCTGCTAAATTAAAAATATTCATTAATAACACCAATTCATAAAAGTGGAGACAAAACTGATTTCAATAATTCCGTCTTATCCAAGCCAATTGAATCTGCAATTAATGTTCGAATAGTATCATTTTTTGAACAATATCAAATTTTATCAAAAAAATCAATTCGGCTTTAGAAAAAATTAAAAGAAATTTATCGGGCCTTCGAAAGAAAAGAAATCTTCTCGGCTTATTTTTGTGATCTTTCAAAGGCGTTTAATTGCGTCAATCACGACCTTTTATTGGAAAAGATATATAGATATGGTATTAAAGGAAATGCTCACGACTTGATTAAAAATTATTGCACCAATAGATGGCAATGTGTCAATTTCAGTGGTAACCGATCTTCTTTTCTTGAGGTTCTTCATGGAGTTCCCCAGGGTTCTATAATCTTTGTTACCATAACCATATAATCATCTTCAAATGGGTATTAGTGTTGTAAAAAAAAAAAAATTATTTAAAAAGTATTTATTTAATAATTGTTAAAATTTTTTTGGAAGATCATTGCTACAGTGATAGGGTGTTCAGTGAACAATAAGGGTTACAGTATTGACAGGAATAATACATGTAGCAATTACATAAAGTAATAATAACATAAATAAAACCTTTTTACAATGTTTGAATAAATGTTTCATGAGGAAAATCGAAACTAGTTTAGAAAATTTAACAAAACCAGAGAATGGAAGGAAAAATGCTTGAACAAGAGAAAGAAAACATAACTAAAATCAACTAAAACATTTAAATATTAGGAAAAAATTACCCTGCCAATTTAAATTAGACAAATACGCTTCAAGCATTATAAATACACTCAAAAAAAATATTAAAATGAAGAGAATAAACAAGGCTTGTGTCTAGAAACAATAAAACTTAAAGAAAACGAAATATTAAAAAAAAAAAAACCTGAGAATTCATTATTTTTTACTAACAAACAGAACAATTTTGAAATATTTTGTCTTACATCCTCATACTTAAAGGATATCATGAATTAATATGGATTATTTATATATTTCATGATTTTTTTTCATTATATATATTTACATATTATAAATAGCTTAAAATGCAATAAATATAAATTGATTAATTATTAATAATAATTGGTAGTTATTTTATAATCAAAATAAAAAAAAAATACTGTAGTATAAACACTAATAGGAAGAAACAAACCAAAGGCCTTAATCATTAAAAAAAAAATCAAGAAATTATCTAGTGTCAAGCATTAGAATTTTAAAATAAAAAAAAATTGCATATTTTTAATAAATTACTAACATTATATAATAGTAAGTAATTTTTGTAATATTAAATATTCTCTAACGTTTATTTTATATAACACAAAATAACAGCTAAATTATTTGAAGTTCTGATGTGAATCTCATTCCAGGAGATGATGAAGGATTATGGTTGTATTCCCTGTATTGTTGTTCCATTTCAGTTTCGGCTACTTTTTCAATGCTGCCTGATGTCTTCCATCTTCACAAAATATCAAAAGAAGAAAAAAATTAATAAAAAATTACAATAAAAAACAAACTTAAAACAGGTTTTGTGATTTACTATTATAAAAAAAATTATATTATTGTGTGCATCCTATATAATCATGTGATCCTATGGCAGTATCATGATGCGATTCTGCTAATAGAATCCATCATTATTTCTAAAAATAAAATACAAATCCTATGGTGGTATATTCACGTTCAATTCAATTATGTGTGAAATAGAACAATCATTAAATAGCGCACTGTAATAAAAGGAAGAAATTTTTTTTTTTTTACAAATAATCCAATAGTATCATATTTATATTCACCAATAAGAAATTATTTGAAGTTCTGATGTGAATCTCATTCCAGGATATAGATGAACGATTATACTTTTTCAATGCTGCCTGTTGTCTTCCATCTTCACAAAATATCAAAAGAAGAAAAAAATTAATAAAAAATTACAATAAAAAACAAACTTAAAACAGGTTTTGTGATTTACTATTATAAAAAAAATTATATTATTGTGTGCATCCTATATAATCATGTGATCCTATGGCAGTATCATGATGCGATTCTGCTAATAGAATCCATCATTATTTCTAAAAATAAAATACAAATCCTATGGTGGTATATTCACGTTCAATTCAATTATGTGTGAAATAGAACAATCATTAAATAGCACACTCTGTAATAAAACGAAGAAAATTTTTTTTTTTTTACAAATATTCCAATAGTATCATATTTATATTCACCAATAAGAAATTATTTGAAGTTCTGATGTGAATCTCATTCCAGGATATAGATGAAGGATTATGGTTTTATTCCCTGTATAGTTGTTCCATTTCAGTTTCGTCTACTTTTTCAATGCTGCCTGTTGTCTTCCATCCTCACAAAACATCAAAAGAAGAAAAAAAATTAATAAAAAATGACAATAAATAAAGAAACTTAAAACTTAATTTTGATACAGAAAAAAATTATTTTGAAAAATGTTTATTGGTCCAATCTTTATTTTTTTTTTTCTGCATGAAATCCTAATTTTTTTACAACTTATTTTTAAAAAAATACTAGTAGCCATACATAACAAGACGTAATTTTTACTAATACTCAAAAGTAAAAATGGTTTATAATAGCTGTCTTGAATTACATCATAATTTTCTCATTTAAGTCATGATAAAAAGTGTGAAACGCAGTAAAGGATAATACACAGAACAAATCATTTCACCAAGGCTGCTTCCTTAACGGCTGCACAGCACAGATAAATTTCCTGAGAACGATGTACACTCTAGTAATGCCCTTAAGGTTCTTCACAACATACAAGCTTGCTCAACGTGATAATGTAGAAAATGAGCTAGGACATGTCTTTAACTATCATCATAAATATTAGACCGTACTGGATGCATACTGTTGTGATATTTAAATGTGAATTTGTAATGTTGTCTTTGATTTAAATTTGAAATTAGCGGGAATAAAAGGGCGTTAAACGACCCGTGGACCAAGAAGGCGATAACAAAAGAGGTGCTTGAAAAAGAAGATGGTGAGAGCGTTGTTCTTCTGGTGATCACGTGAGACTTAGTGAGTTCAGGATATTTTGAAATTCTTTTATTTACATGGTGATCGGGCATAGGAGAACAGATAACGGAAGAGGATTTTCCTCAAAGCAAGAAGATTAAGGCGATAGCAGTGGATTTTACTGACCCTGAATTTGAAAATTGAAGATTACTGTAGTTTATCTAAATGTTGGAATGTTTATTGGTGCAATCAAATTAGTAAACATGTTTAAATCTATATAAAAACTTGAAAATTAAAATTTATTGAAAACCTTATTATAAAATAATGTCAATCATGCAATGTAAAAACTTAAAAATTAAAGATAATTGTAGTAAATTTGAGTGTTAAAATGTCTGTATTGTACAGCTACATTTGTAAACATGTTAAAATCTATATAAAAACTTAAAAACTAAAATTTATTGAAAGCCTTATTATAAAAAAATGTCAATCATGCAATGTAAAAATTAAAAATAATTGTAATATAGTTGAATGTTAAAATGTCTGTGTTGTACATTTACATTTGTAAACATGTTAAAATATATATAAAAACTTAAAACTAAAATTTATTGAAAGCCTTATTATAAAATAATGTCAATCATGCAATGTAAAAAACTTAAACGTTAAAGATTATTGTAATATAATTGAATGTAAAATGTCTGTATTGGATAATTATATCTGTAAACATGTTAAAATCTATATAACTTAAAAATTAAAATTTATGAGTTAAAGGAACGTGTCAACGAGGAAATCTGGCTAAAGGATTGTTTAAATAAATGTGTCAAAGAAATTGTTGTTAATTTTGACATAAAGGTTAGAGTTTAAAGTTAAAAATTGTATTTATTGTAAAAATATATATTATTAAAATTCATTCATGGAAAACGATAAGCGGAGTGTAATTAATATATACATAAATAATAAGGAGAATGACGTCAGCAAAGGTCAATCATCTGTTACTTAGTCTCAGCTTATGAAATGATAGAATTTTGGTTTAAATGAATCAAGTCAAAAGGACAAGTGGTTTTATTTTTTATTATTATGAAAATAATGTCAATCGGCACATGAAAAACTTGAAAATTGAAGTTTATTGTAATATAGTTGAATGTTAAAATGTCTGTGTTGTACATTTACATTTGTAAACATGTTAAAATATATATAAAAACTTAAAAACTAAAATTTATTGAAAGCCTTATTATAAAAAAATGTTAATCATGCAATGTAAAAAACTTAAACGTTAAAGATTATTGTAATATAATTGAATGTAAAATGTCTGTATTGGATAATTATATCTGTAAACATGTTAAAATCTATATAACTTAAAAATTAAAATTTATGAGTTAAAGGAACGTGTCAACGAGGAAATCTGGCTAAAGGATTGTTTAAATAAATGTGTCAAAGAAATTGTTGTTAATTTTGACATAAAGGTTAGAGTTTAAAGTTAAAAATTGTATTTATTGTAAAAATATATATTATTAAAATTCATTCATGGAAAACGATAAGCGGAGTGTAATTAATATATACATAAATAATAAGGAGAATGACGTCAGCAAAGGTCAATCATCTGTTACTTAGTCTCAGCTTATGAAATGATAGAATTTTGGTTTAAATGAATCAAGTCAAAAGGACAAGTGGTTTTATTTTTTATTATTATGAAAATAATGTCAATCGGCACATGAAAAACTTGAAAATTGAAGTTTATTGTAATATAGTTGAATGTTAAAATGTCTGTGTTGTACATTTACATTTGTAAACATGTTAAAATATATATAAAAACTTAAAAACTAAAATTTATTGAAAGCCTTATTATAAAAAAATGTTAATCATGCAATGTAAAAAACTTAAACGTTAAAGATTATTGTAATATAATTGAATGTAAAATGTCTGTATTGGATAATTATATCTGTAAACATGTTAAAATCTATATAACTTAAAAATTAAAATTTATGAGTTAAAGGAACGTGTCAACGAGGAAATCTGGCTAAAGGATTGTTTAAATAAATGTGTCAAAGAAATTGTTGTTAATTTTGACATAAAGGTTAGAGTTTAAAGTTAAAAATTGTATTTATTGTAAAAATATATATTATTAAAATTCATTCATGGAAAACGATAAGCGGAGTGTAATTAATATATACATAAATAATAAGGAGAATGACGTCAGCAAAGGTCAATCATCTGTTACTTAGTCTCAGCTTATGAAATGATAGAATTTTGGTTTAAATGAATCAAGTCAAAAGGACAAGTGGTTTTATTTTTTATTATTATGAAAATAATGTCAATCGGCACATGAAAAACTTGAAAATTGAAGTTTATTGTAATATAGTTGAATGTTAAAATGTCTGTGTTGTACATTTACATTTGTAAACATGTTAAAATATATATAAAAACTTAAAAACTAAAATTTATTGAAAGCCTTATTATAAAAAAATGTTAATCATGCAATGTAAAAAACTTAAACGTTAAAGATTATTGTAATATAATTGAATGTAAAATGTCTGTATTGGATAATTATATCTGTAAACATGTTAAAATCTATATAACTTAAAAATTAAAATTTATGAGTTAAAGGAACGTGTCAACGAGGAAATCTGGCTAAAGGATTGTTTAAATAAATGTGTCAAAGAAATTGTTGTTAATTTTGACATAAAGGTTAGAGTTTAAAGTTAAAAATTGTATTTATTGTAAAAATATATATTATTAAAATTCATTCATGGAAAACGATAAGCGGAGTGTAATTAATATATACATAAATAATAAGGAGAATGACGTCAGCAAAGGTCAATCACCTGTTACTTAGTCTCAGCTTATGAAATGATAGAATTTTGGTTTAAATGAATCAAGTCAAAAGGACAAGTGGTTTTATTTTTTATTATTATGAAAATAATGTCAATCGGCACATGAAAAACTTGAAAATTGAAGTTTATTGTAATATAGTTGAATGTTAAAATGTCTGTGTTGTACATTTACATTTGTAAACATGTTAAAATATATATAAAAACTTAAAAACTAAAATTTATTGAAAGCCTTATTATAAAAAAATGTTAATCATGCAATGTAAAAAACTTAAACGTTAAAGATTATTGTAATATAATTGAATGTAAAATGTCTGTATTGGATAATTATATCTGTAAACATGTTAAAATCTATATAACTTAAAAATTAAAATTTATGAGTTAAAGGAACGTGTCAACGAGGAAATCTGGCTAAAGGATTGTTTAAATAAATGTGTCAAAGAAATTGTTGTTAATTTTGACATAAAGGTTAGAGTTTAAAGTTAAAAATTGTATTTATTGTAAAAATATATATTATTAAAATTCATTCATGGAAAACGATAAGCGGAGTGTAATTAATATATACATAAATAATAAGGAGAATGACGTCAGCAAAGGTCAATCACCTGTTACTTAGTCTCAGCTTATGAAATGATAGAATTTTGGTTTAAATGAATCAAGTCAAAAGGACAAGTGGTTTTATTTTTTATTATTATGAAAATAATGTCAATCGGCACATGAAAAACTTGAAAATTGAAGTTTATTGTAATATAGTTGAATGTTAAAATGTCTGTGTTGTACATTTACATTTGTAAACATGTTAAAATATATATAAAAACTTAAAAACTAAAATTTATTGAAAGCCTTATTATAAAAAAATGTTAATCATGCAATGTAAAAAACTTAAACGTTAAAGATTATTGTAATATAATTGAATGTAAAATGTCTGTATTGGATAATTATATCTGTAAACATGTTAAAATCTATATAACTTAAAAATTAAAATTTATGAGTTAAAGGAACGTGTCAACGAGGAAATCTGGCTAAAGGATTGTTTAAATAAATGTGTCAAAGAAATTGTTGTTAATTTTGACATAAAGGTTAGAGTTTAAAGTTAAAAATTGTATTTATTGTAAAAATATATATTATTAAAATTCATTCATGGAAAACGATAAGCGGAGTGTAATTAATATATACATAAATAATAAGGAGAATGACGTCAGCAAAGGTCAATCACCTGTTACTTAGTCTCAGCTTATGAAATGATAGAATTTTGGTTTAAATGAATCAAGTCAAAAGGACAAGTGGTTTTATTTTTTATTATTATGAAAATAATGTCAATCGGCACATAAAAAACTTGAAAATTGAAGTTTATTGTAATATAGTTGAATGTTAAAATGTCTGTGTTGTACATTTACATTTGTAAACATGTTAAAATATATATAAAAACTTAAAACTAAAATTTATTGAAAGCCTTATTATAAAATAATGTCAATCATGCAATGTAAAAAACTTAAACGTTAAAGATTATTGTAATATAATTGAATGTAAAATGTCTGTATTGGATAATTATATCTGTAAACATGTTAAAATCTATATAACTTAAAAATTAAAATTTATAAGTTAAAGGAACGTGTCAACGAGGAAATCTGGCTAAAGGATTGTTTAAATAAATGTGTCAAAGAAATTGTTGTTAATTTTGACATAAAGGTTAGAGTTTAAAGTTAAAAATTGTATTTATTGTAAAAATATATATTATTAAAATTCATTCATGGAAAACGATAAGCGGAGTGTAATTAATATATACATAAATAATAAGGAGAATGACGTCAGCAAAGGTCAATCATCTGTTACTTAGTCTCAGCTTATGTAATGATAGAATTTTGGTTTAAATGAATCAAGTCAAAAGGACAAGTGGTTTTATTTTTTATTATTATGAAAATAATGTCAATCGGCACATGAAAAACTTGAAAATTGAAGTTTATTGTAATATAGTTGAATGTTAAAATGTCTGTGTTGTACATTTACATTTGTAAACATGTTAAAATATATATAAAAACTTAAAAACTAAAATTTATTGAAAGCCTATAATTAATAGATATATAAATAATAAGGAGAATGACGTCAGCAAAGGTCAATCACCTGTTAGTTAGTCTCAGCTTATCAAATGATAGTCAGAATTTTGGTTTAAATGAATCAAGTCAGAAGGACAAGTTGTTTTATTTTTTATTATTATGAAAATAATGTCAATAAGACACATGTAAAAACTTGAAAATTAAAGTTTATTGCAGTGTATTTACATGTTGGAATGTTTATTTGTGCAATCAAATTTGTAAACATGTTAAAATCCAGATAAAAACTTAAAAATTAAAATTTATTGAAAACCTTATTATAAAATAATGTCAATCATGCAATGTAAAAAACTTAATAATTAAAGATTATTGTAATATAGTTGTATGTTAAAATGTCTATATTGTACAATTACATTTGTAACCATGTAAAATTTTGGTGACACATAATTTGATATTGTAATCTAGTTGTAAGAAAATGCAAATTGGTAAAGTGCTGAAAAAGTGAAAGTAAAATCAAAAGTGAAGTGGAGCAAAAAAATTTTTTATCGACAAGCTTAAAAATTTTTTAAATTTAAGTGGACCCGAGTGTTGTGAATTTGTGATGTTGCCTTTGATTTAAATTTGAAATTAGCAGGAATAAAAGGGCGGTCAACGACCTGTGGACCAAGATGGCGATAACAAAAGAAGTGCTTGAAAAAGAAGATGGTGTTCTTCTGGTGATCCTGTGAGACGGAAGTTGAATAAAGATAGTGAGTTCAGGATATTTTGAAATTATTTTATTTATATGGTGATCAGGCATAGGAGAACAGATAATGGAAGAGGAGTTTCCTTAAAGCAAGAAGATTGAGGCGATAGCAGTGGATTTTACTGACCGCGTGGCAGACCAAGGAAATGAAGAAGAAAAGGATGTAAAAGTTAATAAATCTGGTCAGTCGCGAATGGTAGTAAGGTCAAATGAAAATTTTGTTAATAAACCATGGTAATTTTGTCACAGACGTGCTTGTAAAGAATTAAAGAAAGTTATGTAATTGAAAAATTTTCTTTTTGCCAGAGTTTTTTTACATTGACAGAACCTTGAACCACCAGATAAAAATAAATAAGCAAAAAAGATAAAAAACAAAATTTGGCGCCCGTGAAAGGAAGGTGTTAATGAGGAAATCTGGCTAAAGGATTTTTAGGAACTAAAACGAAACCCTCTAGGGATAACCACCCTAGTTGTACTTCAACGGGGTAACCCGACCCAAAACTAATTTTTAACAATATCATGAAAGGAGCTTCACACGGAAAACACTACCCTGAAGACAAAGTCGGGTGATCGGATTCCAGGGTGCCCGACAGTGATAAGCGAGAAGTGGTGAATCGAAGCACTACAAGAACCAACGACAGAAATTCAAATCAAAACAAAAATATTACATAGGAACGTACAACATAAATTCGCTTATACAAGTGGGAAAACTCAGACAACTTACAACGGAACTACACAGACTGAAAGTATCCATAATGGCATTACAAGAGACCAGGTTCACAGACACAGAAATAACAGACTTCGACAGATATAGAATACTCATAGGAAAACCAGGAAAGAAAATCATGAAAAAAATTCCGCACCTAGGGACATCCTTCATAATAGACAAGAGATTTCTAAACACAGTCAGACACAAAAACACAGACTTCAAGAGCACCAACTCCAGACTATCACTCCTCACAATAAAAGCGACTAACAAAAAATACATGGTAATAAATGCTCACGCACCCATAAACGAAGATAACAGGAAGAATCTGGAGAGGGTGGAAGACTTCTGGAGAGGTCTAGAGGACGAGATAAATAAAATACCTCGAAACAATGTAAAAGTACTACTGGGAGATTTTAACGCACAAGTGAGACAAGAACAAAAATACAGGAAAATAGTGGGAGAATACCCGGCACATAAAAGGACAAACAGGAACGGAGAAAGGCTGTGCCAAGACGCAGGGTTAAAAATGATGTTCACACACTTCAAAGCAAAACCCAGCAAAAATAAAACATGGATATCACCAAACACCCTCCTGGGAGAGTTCCAACTAGACCATGTGGCGATCTCCGGAAAATACCACAAGGAAATACAGAATGTTAGAGTAAAAAGGCCACTTCCCCTCGCAAGTCAAGATAAAACTGGTACCAATGAAAAAGACAAAACACAAAGAACAATCCGCCAAAACAAAGAAAATAGATAGAAAAACCCTGGTGAGAGACAAAGACCAGGAATACAGAGAAAAGTTAAAAACCCCACAAAGTTGGGAAGAAGCGACGATGAGCATGACGGAACTTGCAGAAGAACTGGCACCACAGGGAATACATAAGAGAAAGAAATGGTGGGACATGGAATGTGAAGAAGCTGTAAAGAAAAGACTGGGAGTGTGGAAAAACTGGAACCAAAACAACCGAAAACTACCAAAAGTATATAAGTATATAAGAGGAAAATAACACACCAAATACTAAGAAGAAAAAAAAGAGAATTTCTCTACAGGCAGCAGGAGAAAATGGAGGAGAATTTCAGGAGAAACGACACTAGACTATTCTACAAAGCTTTCAAACAAAAAGTCAAGGTTACACCTCCTCGGGACTAGTACTAAAAAGAAAGGACGGAACACTGGCACAAATAAACGAGGAAAACTGCAACATATTGGCGGACTATTTCGAAAAACTGCTCAACTGTGAGGAACCCAAAGAAAGAATAACTACACATGACAACACCCCTCTGGAAGTAGAATCGGACCCACCCGCCGATGAAGAAATAATCCCGGGGCTAAAAAACAACAAAGCATCAGGAGAGGACGGAGCACTGGCAGAAATGTGGAAATTAACAGGTGACGAATTCAGGAGGAAAATCACGGAACTAATTATGGACATCTGGATAGAAGAAAAAATTCCCAGAGAATGAAAAACCACCCTGATACATCCCCTGCATAAGAAAGGAACAAAAACAGAAGCCAAGAACTACAGAGGAATCTCCCTGCAGCAAGCGAGTTAAAATAGGTATTTCAGTCTTTTTGTATAAGTGATTTGTCTGTGATACATAAGGGATCTTTAACTAAATGATTGTTTATAACTTATCTTTTTTCAATAGCATTATCAGTTGATCAGCAAATGTGTAAAATGATTCCTGGCAGGGTTCCCATCTGTAAGAATGATATGCAACTCCCTCACATGACGATCAGAAGGTTGTAAGTTGAATATGAATAGTCCATTAGCAGCAATTCATTTTATCCCTGCTGTGACCTATAAAATATTACAAGTCTTAGAAATAAATTATTGGATTCATTAACTAAAATAGAACTTCATAATGAACTAAAGTAAACTATACGTATTGAGACTTTTTGGGGTAAGTATTAGAAATGTTTTCATCAATGTTTTGATTTGCATTATAAGAGGCTTGATAAACAATGACACTAGACCAAAATAAGAATGTTTCCAAAAGGTCTTTCCACAAAAAATATAATAATATAGCATTAGAAACTGAAACATAAGAACAAAAGATTTTTTTTGGGCTAGGAGCTAATAATTTCAGAATACAAGTACAAAAAGAGCTTAACAGTGTGTTAAGATGAAATCAACAGTCCAGGTTTTAAGAAAACCCAGGGCGGGGTAATCTTTAGAATTAATTAACAAATATAAACACTTGTCCAGGCATGAAATTTAACAGTAGAGTTGTAAAATAATGAAGGCTTGTTTTAAATCTATATAGGAACAAACAGCCTCTTATTGGCCTTACTATTTCAATGTACAAATGACTCCAAGCTAAGGGCATGGAACTGGTTAACAAAACTACTCTATCACAACTTCTCACATTTCAACCTGCTACTTGTTATTGTTTGCAATTAACTATAATGCATAATAACTATAAGGAATAATCCAGTGAGGAAGAGTTTTCATAGTTACATGTATAGAATGAAAATTGCAACTCTCCAAGGTCACATCTAAATTTCACTTAAAGATTATATTACATAATAAAGAAGAAAAAATCTTCTTAACCTTTAAATATTCTCTCAAGCAATGTGTTTGTCACTGGATAAGGAATCGGAAGAGTTCATCTCCTTTAATTTGTTTCTTCATTCACAATAGACGATTCTAACTGAATTTAAATTAGGGATTTTTTTTTCATAGCACAAATCAAACCAAAACATATTTAATAAAATATATATTTAAAATCGTTTGATAACGTTTAAGATGTAAATCTATCCTCCTTATCGTGGCAGTAGAGTTACACACAGGTAAGAACAGTTACTTTTTGATTCCAGAATCAGTGACGCTTATTGCGCAGTAAGGTCTCATTTTATAGCACTAAGAATTCATCATTCCAGCGACCTCTGTTAGAATTTGTAACATACTAACAAACCACAATTCACATTTGACAATATCCAACTGACATATCGGTTCACTTTCCATTTCTGGACAAGGTCGGATCTAGGCACCACAAAACCCCCCGGTGGGGGGGGGGGAGCTTCCAAAAGGAACCCTGAAAACCTGAAAGGGGCCCCGCAATGATTTTGAATACCACGCCCATTTCGAGAATGCGCCAATGTTCTATATAATACTTTCTATCCGTTTTATTCAATCTTTACAACAGAAGTATTGAAGTAGAAGGAAGTTTAGTTAAAGTGATCTTGAGTAATATTTTAGTCTAATGTGATATAATGTAACAAAGAAAAACACTGTTTTTATTAAGAAAACTTTCCAACACTTTCCTATAGATTTTAAGTGCTAGAATAGTTTAAAAAGGTTTCCCTCAGAACCCCCAGTAGTTCTACAGGCCTTTTGTGAAACTTTGCAAGGGGGCCCGAAATTTGAAGATCTGGCCCTGTTTCTGGACATAAGGCTCCTGATATGCCATACAAGGAAAGATCTAAAAAAGGGTCTGATCAATAAAAGAGATAAATATAATTCAAGCCTTCCTAAGCCTCTATCAAAACGTTTCATGAATGATCAGGCAAAATGAAAATGTATTTAAAACATACTGGTTTGAATGGCCAAAGAATGTACATGATTTTTCGTAAATATTTATTTGAAGAAAATTACAATCTGTCCTAAAAGGGCAATAGATAATTGTAATAAAAGATCTCATTCATACGGTATTTACAGTATATTCATACATATGTACATGTATATAGGCATATGTCCATACATACCCAAGGGTTCCCCCATCCGCCCGCAGGATTGTCACCTTCACAGCTACAGGGAGGAGGCAAGCATTTGGGAGATACCCCTGCAGCCACATCACCACTAAAGTGAATTTTAAAACAAAATAATTGTATTTATGGTCATTTTGGTTCCGATTTAATTTTCACTTTTAACGTTCACCATAAAAATAGACTAGAGAAAGGATACAGCCTGTGTCCTTTCTTATTTATAATCATTACAGATGGAATAATTAGAAAAGCCAAGCTGAGGGAACGTTAAAAGTGAAAATTAAATCGGAACCAAAATGACCATAAATACAATTATTTTGTTTTAAAATTCACTTTAGTGGTGATGTGGCTGCAGGGGTATCTCCCAAATGCTTGCCTCCTCCCTGTAGCTGTGAAGGTGACAATCCTGCGGGTGGATGGGGGAACCCTTGGGTATGTATGGACATATGCCTATATACATGTACATATGTATGAATATACTGTAAATACCGTATGAATGAGATATTTTATTACAATTATCTAATGCCCTTTTAGGACAGATTGTAATTTTCTTCAAATAATTATTTACAAAAAATCATGTACATTCTTTGGCCATTCGGTGCCATTCAAACCAGAATGTTAACTGGTGCACATCATATGGTGGTCACAATCGAATTGTGATCGAAGTGGCAACACAAAAATAAACACATATACAATAGTTCAGAAATGAAAGTTTTAGAGTCCAGCAACATAGAAATCATGTAGATAATGTCTTTGCAGAAGATTCAATACTGTAAATAACTACTGCATTACTTCAGAATTTTTTTTCGCAAAGTTGTTCATTAAAAAATAATAGCATCTGGTTTAAGGTGATAATAGGTATATGTGATAAGTGATCCCATTAATAACATTTTTACTATTTCTAATTGTTTCCAATGGGTAAACAAACTAAAGGCACACCTTTAGTTATAAAAAAATAAATCATCAAATCATAACTATGTTTTGGACAGTTGCTTGAACAATCTTAAATGTCAGAGAGAAGATGATTAGTTAATAGACACCTGTACGTGATCGTGACTGAATATATTAACTTACTTAGAATATCTTCGATTCTTCTCTCAAATATAGTGAGTTTACAAACCATAGTAGTTTAGCTTCCTAACAAAAGGGTTTATATACAGTAAGTGAGCCATTCAACTTAGCGCTTGAATAGAGACTTGTACGCTACGTCAATTTCGATTCTCCAACGGGGATACGTAAGCTGCAAGTATTCTACAATATATAGCGTAGCCAGGCCGTTGTTAAATAAATATGCCTTTTACATTTTAGATTGATTTAATCACGTTAGCGCCCAAAATCGTAGAATATACAAGCATTCCAAATGGAAACAAAATATCGCCCTTCTTCCGATCGAAAGTCTAGACTCGCCTTAGAGGGTCAGCAATTAAATGGGAAGAATTTTACTAATTAGGATTAATATTAATGTTTATAATTGATTGTTTACTCTTTCTGCTCAAAATATTGGTCTGAGTATCGATAACGGGGAGTTATTATATAGGGTGCTCAAAAAAAATTCTCAAATTTGTGATAGTTCTTACTTAGGTAACTTTTTATATTTACATCAACGGGTTTTTTTTTACGGACAATTTACTTTAGGGACGAAAATTACGGGAAAATGATTATGTTTAAGAAGGGTAGGAACAGGAAATAAAAATAATAGGTTTTTGGTTGTTAGTGAGTTTCCTCCACAAAAGTGTAGTCTTTTAGGCACTTGAGTTTACTGTTGTGAATATAAGATTATCTTTTTTTTTTTTTTTTAAAGAAATCAATTTTCTTGGTGCAAACCAATTTGAGGAAAGAGTAGAAATTCACTAAACACAATAATAACGCTACTGAGTAAAATGTTTTAATATTTATTTGCCAATAGACTTCACACTCTAAGAGTGTCAATCAAAATCACAAATTGAATAATAAATCTGCCTTCACTCAAGGACAATGATACAGCAGTGTTTATTCAGATTTACTACTACTTTGAGGAGGAAGATACATTGATTCAGTGGCTCCTATGCATTCATAGTCGCCTAATAGAAGATGACAAGTCCCAGCCTACTTACTGCTTTGATTGAATAAAATAAATACGGTTTTTTTGGTATTGGTATGTATGTATGTATATGTTTGTAAGGTTTGTCTTCTTAACTATTAATTAATTTAATTATTAACTACCTATGATAATATTACTAATTATGGTTGGTAGAAGTAGTATAGGTTATTTAAACAGGGGTTTATTATTATTATTTGGTTATATCACTATAAATTGTTATCAACCTTCTCCCGAAACTTAAAATTCTCCACACCTAAACAAATTCCTGGTTATTACGTTGTATCAGCACTAACTACGAAGACATGTAGTAAGTATGATGAAGAGAATTCACACATGCAAATCCGAATTTTCTGCCGAAACCGAAACTCATTTGACAGAATTCAAAGACAGCGTTGATAAATATTTGACTTATTTTTTCTTTGTAGAAATTAACATAAATATTTATGTGAGATGTTTGTTATAAGTTGAGTATAATATATCCATACCCTTTTGTTGCATTGATTGAAGTGGAAAAGGATTGTTATAGTAATAATTCAACAGGTGATAATGAAAATATGGTTTATACAAAGGAGAAACAGAACTTCATATTGTGTTCACAATTTTTTTTATTATGTTGTTAAGGTTGGTCGTGGTCTATTCAAATTAATAAATGTACCCCTCACGCAAGTGCTCGCTTAGTATATCTAACTGAGTAATAACACGACATTATTAAACTTTTCATTTTCGTTTCCTATTCTAATTATTTAGTTATATGATATTTGAGAATGGTGATGTAGTCGCCGAAAGCCACCATTCTGTTGGTGGCTAAGAACAAACCAGAAAGAGTACTTGCGTGGAAGTAAGAAAGAGTACTTGATGCCCCGATGAGGTAGGTCATCAGAACAAAAACACTTTCACACTATGAAAAATAATTTATAAATTAATTAGTTCTATAAAAGTTATAAAAAAAATGTGTTTCTATAATATTGAGAATGGTTATAACATCTCGAGTATAGATTAATAATAATATAACAATGATTGAATATAATATTAATTAATTATAATTTAATAATATGTGTCGTGGCAGACATACAGGCAAACGAATGACGATTAACACTTATTTGTTAATTAAAACCTCTCTCTCTATTTCAGCTCGACAATAAATAAATAAAATACCAATACCACTTATCCCTTCATTCGATAGCTCCTGTCCATTCATACGGACCTGGTATAAGATGACGAATCCCAACCTACACGCAATCTTAAGTAATTCGTGAACAAATTGTAAACAGTTCCATTCGAAGTGAACGCTGTATCAGTAGTTTAAGGTTCGGCAGGAGCTACGGAATCACTGTATTGATTGATTTGTACACAGCGGGAATGCCAGCCCGTTTTGAGTTTACATTTTCAAAGTTATTGGAGCTTTGTGGCTTCCTTGGAAGCTTGAAGTCTTTATTTGTTGAATAATAATTTATGTTAGATCAACAGTCAAGGTTTCACATATCCTCAGTACTAAAATTCAAACAAACCTCATTCAAAACATCTATTATTACTTAATACTTATATATTATTATTATTAATACCTATATTATTAACCTATAGCATTTGCTATGCTGATATAAATATGAACCTGAGACAAACTGAAGTTTAATAGGACCGACTTCACCTTGGTGTTATGAATTTACAGCATTTTTAAATATCTTCTCAATCAAGACCACCTTTGATATTTTGATCGTATTAGTTTGATAATTTAAAGTTGTTATTTGTTCTATCTGTTTAGTGCTGGTTGTGGAGTTTTCAGTATTTAGCTGGGCAACAAATAATGAATAATATAGCAATAATACCACTGATATTACTATTTCAGTGCGAGCGCATTCATCCAATAGCTCCTGCCCGTTCGTGCGGGCCTGGTAGAAAATGACAAATCCAAGGCTCTCAAGCAACATTTGAAATAATCTATATATAAATTGTAGCGGCAACGGTAAATTGAGGCTGTCAAAATGAACCTGAAGCTATATCAGTAGTTCATATTTTGGAAGGAGCTATGGTACCAAAAGTATTGATTAATTTGCACGGCGGGAATGCCACACCCCGTTTTAAATTTAAATTTTCAAAGTTATAGCTGGTTTATTTAAACTACGTTCGTTGTGTTGAAGTAGGGTAGATGAGGAAACAAAGACATGACAGTCAACTAACAAAAGTAAGGTAACATGAAATAATTAATATCTTACAAATAAGATGTAAAGCTTTGTGCGTGTATTCTCTTCTTAGACAGGTTGAATAATAGGTGCCAACATCCAACATTAACGTATGATGGATAGCTTTGCGGTTGCTTAGAAGCTTGAAGTATCTCCAAAAATATCTCTTATTATTGTTATTACATCACACGTTGTACAGTCACATAAGCAATCAAAGTTTCGGCTAGCATCAGTACTCTAAAATTAAAACAAAACTCTTGGCAGCTCATTCATCCGATAGCTCCTGCCCGTTCGTGTGAGCCTGGTAGAAAATGACGAATCCAAGGCTCTCATGCAACATTTCAAATAATCTATACATAAATTGTAGTGGCAACGATGAGTTGTGGCTGTCAAAGTGAACCTGAAGCTATATCAGTAGTTCATATTTTGGAAGGAGCTATGGTACCAAAAGTATTGATTAATTTGCACGGCGGGAATGCCACACCCCTTTTAAATTTAAATTTTCAAAGTTATAGCTGGTTTATTTAAACTACGTTCGTTGTGTCAAAGTAGGGTAGACGAGGTGACAAAAGCATGACAGTCAGCTAACAAAAGTGAGGTAATATAAAGTAATTAATATCTTACAAATAAGATCTTAAAGCTTTGTTCGTTTATTCTGAACTTAGATAGGTTGATTGAATAGGTGCCAACATCCAACATTAATTAACTCATGATAGAAATGGATGGGTAGCTTTGGGGTTGTTTGGGACCTTGAAGTCTCCCCCAAAATATTATCGATATAACCCCCAGTATGTAAAATTCAAACAAAACTGTGTGGTGAGCTAGCTTATAATCCCGCTAGCTCCTGACCATTCTTGCGGGCCTGGTACGAGAGGACAAATCCCAGCTCACAGGCAGCATTTGAAAAAAATGTATACATAAATTGTAGCAGCTGCGATCATTGCATATATATTGTTGCATTCGATGTGAAGCTCTGGCAATATCAGTAGTTCAGGCTTCGCTAGGAGGTATGGTACCAAAAGTATTGATTTAATTGTACGGCGGGAATGCTACCACGTCTTAAATTTAAATAACCAAGTTTATTTACGATCGTAACTGTACGGCATAACTGTCAACTAACGCAAGTGAGGTAATATGATGTAATTAATATCTTACAAATAAGATTTCAAGCTTTGTACATTATCTTCATTCACTGATTGAAGGGTGCCAGCATACAACAACGTTTAGGAACGTTTTGTCTCTTCACAATGTTATTATATTTTTCAAAGCTCTTTCGACTCACATTGCTTTAATAGTAAATTTAAATAAACTAATAAAAAAAAAAATAAGCTTTAAACAATTTGAATAAGATATAGTTTAATATTTATTCCCAAGTTACTTAACCTCCCAAAACACAGCAATGGTTGATTAGCTTATAAAATATGCAAATTTATATTTTGAAGTATCTAAATAAGTTTATACATATAAGATTTATGTAATGGTATTTGTTTTAACAAAGTTACTTTTTCATGCAAGATTGATAGTAAGATAGTAATTAAACATTTTAATTTATTTCACAGAAAGGTTAACAATTAAGTATACACAAGAATAAATTAATACAAATTGAAATAGCTAATATCTTTCACAGGCTTGTTGTAATACTCTATTGTTTTCCAATTGTATTGTCTTATGGTATTGTATTTCTTGTATTAAGTTATTGTTTCTTCTGAGTATGTAGATATATTTATCTTGTTCTAAATTTTAGTCCTGATGCCTGAATAGGCGAAACGTTGACTGAGAGGATATTTAGATAAAAAGATTTATTTTGAGAGGGTTCAAGCTTATTTTCTAGCATATGAAAATACCTATATGTCAATTATAAGTGTCTCTGTTTGAGTACTAATACTCCAAAAGTTAAAAAAATTACATTTTTGTAACATTCTATCTTTTATCCTTTTTTTTTTTTATTTCTGCCGGTGGTTTACCAATGTACCACTCCAATTTGGCCAGTAAAGCATCAAGTGTTTAAAAATTACGATGCAATAAACCATGCCTTTATACTCTTTAATGAACAAAGTTATTTAAAATTAATTATTTATAAATAGCTGGGAGTAGTCAACAACATAAATCGTACAAATAGCTGTGTATAATAAGCGTTTAAATTTCGTTCGCTATAGACAATAAATACACTGTCTAGGCTAGGCATTGTGCAATTGGAACAATAGACAATGGGCTTGAGTGTCCAGCAAGCATAGATCATTATGTAGTTTGAGAGAACAATAAGGACAATCTGAATGTTAAACTTCAAATATTTTTTTAGCACACGTATATATTTTTTTTAATACTTTTCTGTTCAATTTTAAGAGTATGTTTTTTTTTTTGTTTTGCGTTTCTTCTTTCCTGAGAACGAAATACATTGTATGTAATAATAAATTAGTAAAACCTCACTTTTCAATCCCAAAACAACGCAAATTATGTCATAAATTTCACGAGTTCCTCTCAAATGTTTCATTGATTTTTATGATAAGATGTTTTTTTTTTATATTTCCAGTGATTTACCATATATATGAGAAACACATAAAATCGTTTGAGTAAATAAGGCTACGATTAGAAAAGTGAAATGCTACAATTTAGTTGTATAGAAATGTCTACCCTTGTTAATAAGACTTTATTTATAAAACCAGATTGATGCCTAAAATTAAATGCTTAAAACAAACGAAAGTTAAACTTCTAAGTTACGCAACAGTGTAGCCCTATTTTAAGATATACAATTAAATTTACCAGTTGACTCTAGGATGGAGGCCACTACATTTTTTTTATTATATTTTTTTTTTCTTCATAGCCCCGTTAAATTTACAGATAATTACATACAATTATAGATCCTCAGGTGAATCTATTCACAAATTATTTTGTATTTCCTGTAGCATCACTACATTATATACAGGTTTTGTTATTTATTTTTTTTTTTATCTTTACTAAAGATTTTTTATTATATCAAAATGTTTTATCTTTATGTATGAAATAATAATACTAAAAATAATCGAGTGTAGGCTGGGGAGTCCACGAAAATCAATTAATATTTATTAATGCGAAAAAATATTCCCTTTTACATGTCATGCCATTTCGGTCATTGATCCTTTCCAAAATACAAATGAAAATAATATGATGTGTCCTTGACCAATGGGAAACTATAAATGTGGCTTAGCTCCTATAATATGTCTCGAGAAATAAATATACGCCACAGAGAGCTCACAAACGAGTCTTTCTATTCTCATGTCCTGAGCATCTGCGGCTCTCCCGCTTGATCAAGACAACGAAGGCCAAAATATGACGATTAGAAAAAAATGAATAAAAAGAAAAATTAATTAATGAGAAAAAAATGAAAAAAATAATATTGAGCAAAGCAAAAGATTTTTAATAAATACGCCAATATTAAAGTGTAACATGTTGTATACATATAACATAGAAGCATACATCAGTAATAAATGAGCATGAAATAATTATCTTGTTTGTAGACCTGAAAACGAAGGAATGTAAAAAAAAATTATATGTAGTTATGATTATTGGAACAGCTTTGAGGGTAGTGTCCTGTACAACGTTCTAAAACTCCCCGAGAATTTTAATTGTGAAAATTCCTGTTTTTTAACCCTCGCTATCTCTTTAAACCATCGGATGGACTCAACGGAAAAAATGTTACAAATACATTTTTATAAGAAATTTTGTGTGCTTTAATTTTGTATACAAAGTAGTTTTTACTAAATTCACTAGGTTGCGAGATATTTGATAAAAACCGAAAACAAATTTAGAGACTTTTAGTGTGTTGTACAAGACCCCCCCCCCCCAACAACTATACCAAAAATCAGAACTACTCATTGTTTTGTTTTTTTCGATTTTTCGTTCATTCCCTGAACGTTCTCTCCCACTATTGGATCTAACTCTGTTGGGAGTGACTACCAGCAGCAGCGTTGGGTACTTTCCCGATCCCGGGTTCCATCCCCCAAAGAGGTAAGATTTAGGGGATTATTTGGCAAAGTATTACATTGATATTATATATGCATGAGAGATATAATAATATAATGCACCATTATACAAATTATAACTTCATTAATGTAAATAATAATTCTATAGCATTATATTGTACGATTATTATTATATTAGGATCGGCGAATCGATTATTTAGCCAACGATTGGACCTCTTAGGACCGGAAAGGAACTAGTTCAGTGTGTTGGGTTCGTTTTGTTTTTTTGTTCGTGTTGTGTTTTATTCAGCGAGGAAACGCAGTGCACCTGTTGAATATGACCGGCCTTCCTGGACAACTCGTACGCTCACTTCTCACTTTGCTAAGCACTCGGTTTTACTTTATAAGAATATAGATCGTAAAAATAATATATTTGAAATGTTCTAGTTTGGATAAACTTTACTTCCAAAGAAGTAATTCTATCATAATAAAGCTAGACCACAGCAATTTTTCATATAGCTAATTAACTAATTGGAACTAAATCGAATTTAACTGCACTGTTGATATCAACTGAAATTAAGTTATTTTGTAGAACCACATCTCATAGATAAGACCGACGCAAGTATCTACTCATTTTACCTTATGAGGCTGAGTGGGAAAAAATCACAGGGGAGCCAGGAATTGAACATTGATGTCAGAAGTATCTAAAAGTTTTCAACAGCCCTTGCCAAGAACTGTGGGGATATTTTATGAGCAACAACGAGTTTGATTGGCTAAGAATACCAAAATATTGTGCACACTACACTAAAAACCATGTGCACAGGAGTCCTATCTATAAAATAGTACGCACATGAGCAGATCTATTCTATTGGAAGTGGAACTTTTTCTTCTGAAAAAGAAAAGTAAAATTTGCTCAAAATAAAAGTCAACGACCATTATGCACCCATGCACAAAGCTAATTCATGTATTTTCCTTATCATGGTTAGGACATGATACTTACCACATAGCCCCCCCCCCCCAGACTAACAGTTATTCAAGGAACAGTCTGTTCTTAACCGCTACTTACGTTTTTTAATTTAAAAGTCTCCGTAGCACAATGGTTAGCAGGCGGGTTCTAACTGCGGAGATTCGGGTTCGGTTCTTTATGCGATGGATCTGGTCCAGCCTCGTAAGGATAAATGAGGAGATACTTGAAAAAAATAAGTAGAAATCCGGTTATAAAAACCAAAATTAAGGACGAGTAGTAACAGCCTAGCTTCTCTTCTCCTTCGTGCCCACAAGCGTCAATTCTACTTCATGAGATTTATGCATTATGCGTCGTAATTTTAATTTATTTGTTAACGAATTCATTGTATAAAAATATTATACAGTTTATCAAAGGACTAGTAGCATCACAATTATTTTTTATTATTAATTTTTTTTTTGATCCTTAACGATTGAATTTAAGTTTAAGCCAGCTTGCAACCCGGTCGGCCTCGTGGGTTCCTAGGGGATTTGTTCTGGTAATCGTGCTCACTCGGACTCATAACATGTATAATTGATGTATATAATAGTATGAACGCCGTAAAACATGTTAACAAAACTCTTTCCGAGCACTGTAAAAATATAATAGCAATTAAAATAATTAAAATATCGCTGTAGTCAAACCAAAATTAACAAAATGATCGTATATAAGCGGGCATCAATGACCCTTGGGCTTAACGTGCTCTAAAACAAATAAGAATGACTACATTGTTTTCACATCGACTTAGTTCATAGTCAGAACATAGCATTTTTTCAAAATATTTATAAACGAAATAAAGTGATGTGCAGTTTTAAGGAATACTCGTTGAACCTGGCGTGATATTTAAATTATGGAATGACATTTCCAAAAAAAAAAATTATTTAATTGTGAAATAGTTTCTATGCTGGGACTTGAGAAATCTTAAAATTTAGCAAAATGGGCAAGATTAATTTCAATTTTAATGTGTGTTCGTACTTCGTACTTACTTAAATATCTCATTTATTCATTGTCTCGATTTTTACATTCTCTATAGGTGAATCTGTTAACTCGTCTTTACATTTCACGACCAGTATAATATGTATACCATATTATGACAGCAGCTAGTATTCTCAGAGTATCTGAGCCGAGAACCTGCTTAAACAAATGAGAAGCTAGAGATAAGATGCACGATACGGCCGCAGTAGCTGATACGAGCGAAGCAAGAAGTGCCGCCCAGCTTCCCCGCAACACAACTATCGCATTCAAATATCCCAGAAACGTTGAAGATTCTATCGCTAATCAACAATTTCCGAAACCACAGAACTTTCCTATGATTCGAATAGATCTGATTGTTGAATACCTATTTTCTTAAATAGGCTAATAATAATCCTTTATTTGTATTTTTCATATAATCACATTCAACAAGTAAACAATTATTCAACGGAATTTTATATGCTATCTCCATGTATACTTTTGCATTTATAAGTTATAAGTTCATGTTGGGGGGGGAGATAATAATTAAGCCTAGAATATTCAAAAGTGAAAGTAAAAAGTGGTAATCTTAGGTAGATAACGTAAATGGGTCCCAGCTGTGGCTATGCATAATAAAAATATGTTTTAATCATAGAAATGATACCTTCAAAATTGTATGTTTTCAGTTATTATTAAATATTTCAGACATCGACAAACATAATAATTACTATATTCCCACTGGTAACTAATATTTTTCTGGCCAAAATGAGCGAATCGCTTACCGAAAATTCAAATTCAAACATTACAGTAAGTTGTTCAAAATTAGAATTTTTCGTATGCATTACTGCCAGTAATAACTAAAAAAAAATGAACTCTGCATCTTAAATAGCTTCTAAGCTTTGATAAATTTTAACACAAGCTCCTAAGTGATTTGATAAAGTTGACTGACTTTTTCCAAGTTTAATTTTTTGTTTAACATTTTCCGCAATCGTATCTTAACCAAAATAAATTCAGGATAATTTTCCATTATTAGTTTCTGGAAGTTTGAATTATAGCACGTTGGCAGAGCTTACGTTTTTTGCTCCTCGGTTCCGTGAACATTTTTAAATCTGGAATCAAGGCCACGATTAACACAAAGCATTAGACCGTGGAAGTTGGTGGAGACAAATTTGCACAAATTTTGATCGGCGTGGGATTTGGTGCGCCCCCTCCCACTCCTTTTGCGCCTCACTCGCACACATTTCTCAAGAGTTTCTTTTCTTGTCTCTTGACTTTTTTCAACAACTGACATTGTAAAAAGCTTAAATAATTAATTACATAAAAAAATTATTAAAACCGGTATAGGATATGTTAATTACGTGATTTCAATTGTTGGTTTCCAAAACTTTATTTGAAATTAACTTTGCGTTTCCGTCACCAACTAAATTACGGACATCGAGATGTGTCCCTAAGATGGGTATGAATAGAATCTTAAACGTTAAGTACCGTTTGAGTTGTAACTAGTTGTGAGTTGTCTTGACTATTTCATCGATTTATTTATGTCCACAGTTCCGCTTTCGTATTTAACAACCCGTAATCCGTAACAAAGCCGGGCTAATAGCCTGTTTCTATAATTCTGAATGATAGCTCCCGGTGAGCAGTGGTCGAGTTTACTGATCGTTGGTTCCACGGAATGAGCCTGTTGGGTCGGCACCTTAACCTCAAATCTGTGGACCGCGGAAGCTGGCGATGAGAAAACAAATGCCCGCAAAAGTTTATCGGTGTAGGATTGAGTCCTCCCCCTCCTCCTCCTTTGCACTCCTTTCTCCGGAGTTCTTGCGTCCATCCCCTCCCTTGGTCCGGCAGTCAGTGCCTGCGCCAACCCCGGCTTTCGAGGTGAGTCTTCTCTTTCTCCTCCCTGGCACGTACTCTATGCATCGACTCAGCTACACAACTACCATCCTTTATAATTAATACTCTTTCGTGCATTGGAAGATCTTCAGTGATAGCACAGCCCATCAACCGGTGCGCACGAGTTCTGAGGGACAGAGCTTTAAGTAAGTGTTAATTAATCATCTTATGTTATTATTTATGTCTCATTGCTATGGAGAACTCCCATTTGGTTAGCCTATTCTATGTTGTAAAAAATAACAGTTATTTTTTTCATATTAACTTAAAAAAGTCTCTATGAATCCCCTGTTAGAACAAGGGATATGGCATTTTATATTGAGGCGGCATTGGTGCCATTGATGGCATAAACAAATACTTCCATATCCATAAAACATGATTAAGACAACAATATGTTAAAGTCATTAAAACTGTCATCAACATTGTGTTTGGTACTTCAAGTCAAATCGAGTAATTATTTGCTCGATATTTTGGACAACAGTACTATTTAGTGTTCCAAAGATACTAAAATCAAAAGCAACGCTATAAAAACTAATGGAAAGACATCAGTCAATTAAGATACTAATTAAAAGTTGGTGTTTCTATCATACTGTGTTCGGTACCAACGTCTTGGGTTGGGTTAATGACATGTGTCATGTGTACGGGCTATAGTTACAAAACAAAACGTCTTTGAAGCAGCGATCAAAATTGCCTTTTTTTTCATTCAATCGTCCAATACTTCAATATTTTTACAGGCTCAATGAATGGATAATATGAATGAATTATATTTTTGTATAAAGGAAGTTAATGGCATATAACACGAAGTTACAATATCACAAGGTACTTACGGGACTCCTCGTAATTGCCATAAATACATATTTGTTAAACCAACTTGGTAACTAAGTTAAGTAAACAAGCCTTATCTAAAATTTTGACTAGTAAATACCTATTAAAACCGGCCTGCAGGGTATTAAATACACGATTTGCATTTTTGAATCTCAATACTTTATTTTTCTTGATTTGTTTTTGCGTTCTACAAAATGTCCTCAACCATGGGCAAAATCAGAACTTTCAATCTTAAATGCTTTCTGAGCTAAAACTTGAGAAATATTTAAAGTTGACGAAACAGGCCTGACATTATTCTCATTCAGTTTTTTTCCTTACTTACCGTTATTGAACCAGGAACTAATCAGCATATTTTGAAGTGATTCGGTATATGCTGAAATTTCAGATCGCATTAGTCATATTTATGATCGCTATCGTATGACCGACCTGGAAGAATGTAGAGCCTCTCCCCTCGAGAATGGCAATAACAGTGATAATTTTTAAATATGTTGAAAATTTTTCACGCAACGACTATCAATTAACCTGTTAAGATGGGGATATTATGAACTTTAGTAGGGAGAAGATTGGATGAGCATAATAAGATCTAGGCGTTTTGTCCATGCCTGGAGTACGTATTCTGATAATATTCATTTGTCTAACCAAGTCTTTAAACACTTTCATTATATTTATTCATCTCGAGAATCACAATTTTCCCCATTGTCTTGGTGGGACATAAGACTGTGACACTCATGAAGTTTCAAGTAGCGTATTTACTAACGATCTAATAATAATTTAACATAAGAATTCGATGTTTTTTTCTATTTCAAAAGTGAACTTTGCTTTAAGTCACGATTTGAATCATAGATGCAAATTGGAGGTTAAAAAAGAAATAACCTTGATTTATAGGTACTATAAATTGTTTTATTGACATCAAAGAGGAATGAAGTAATTCAGATCAAGTTTTTCATAAAATTTATCAGAATAAATCAACCCTATATATTTTTAAATATTCCAGGGTAGTGAAATTACAAAAATATGTATATAGATTTATGCGATATCAAATTTATATCGTGTTGTTAAAAAATTAGCATTATTCTGTGTATCATAATCACCTATATATTGTGATTGAATATTCTAATAGCTATACCATTAATTTATATGGTGCTTCGTATACATTTTATTGCCGATAATATCTCTGGGTCGGATACCTGATCACTATTAATACTATGATTAATATTTTGTTATTTACAGTTGACAGTATATTAAAACCCACGACAAAAAAGATTTTATAATTATAATACTAATAATTATTCATTTTCGCATGGCGTATTTATTCTATATTTTGGAATGATTAGTAGCCTGCTATAGTATTTCATCAAAAATTATACTGGCATAAAATATAATGATGTCACTACGCTTGGTTACACTCTTGGTCGAACTTCCCTTAGTGCATCCGTTACGTAACATTACTTTAATAAAATAAGAGGCAAGAGTTACACGGAGTTTTAAGACAACTTTGCAGGCTGCTTAATAGAAACTCTAACCCAACACTTGAAAACAAACTGCGCATATACGAACTGTTATTAAAACCGATTTGGACTAGAACTGTGTGCTAAGTACCTTCCTTGATACCTTCGGGTATCAAACGTATTCAAACATTCCAATCCCAAACCTTCAGAACCAAAACGCTCCCTTCTACATCACAAACCCTTCACAATGATCTCTTTGTTCCAACAGGACTTGAACTTATCTCAAAACTTGCTAAATCCTACGAAAACTTTCCGCACATCCAAATCCGTTGGTCAACTCCTCAGTAAAATGTTGTTAGTAGAAAAGTACAATAGGGTCCTGTCCCTGGAAACCATTCCCACCGATTTCCTGAGCGTATGTGGCTCTCTTGCCCTCTCTTTGGTATTGACGGTTTCAGTGCAGGGTTGGGGGAGGGGGTGTCCCCGTTGTACGTGACGTTGGGGACTCCTGGGCAGAATATACGTATTGGATGAGTGTGAACTGTACGTATTGACCGAACCGAAACACTTGTGTAAAAGGTACGAATGAGATCTTAAATAACAAATATTAATGGTGTATTTGCAAATTATAATTTGATAAGTTAATAACTCAAAACAAAGATTCACGAATGGAAACAATAAACTTTATCAGTCTTGTTGTGGCTGTGCAGTATCTCAAGTTCTTCTGAAATGTTGGCTGTTTTTTTAAGCAGCGCTTAGATTAGCATTGATTAAATAGCTTTATTCTGCTGCTACAGGCGAGAAAATAATTATACTTAATTGCAGTCTCGCCTCTATCGACTTCTCTAGACTCGATATTAATGTAAACACACGCGCATTATACTAGCTCCACCTCTCTCCTCAGTTCTTCTAACACGTTTCTCGCCTGGTTGATGTGATTTAAGAGCTTGGGAATACTGTCACGACTGAGCTATCTAGTCTGTGTTTACATTGAATTGTTCACCTCGTGTTGGGAGAGTATTCTTATCTTATATCTTACTCAGCCATAGGTGTTAAAATAATTATTAAACTGTGAGCTCCCAGTTGGCTATGAAATTAAACAAGACTTGTTTTATCTGCTGGGAATCGACTTGGGCCGATCATGTAGCGATGAACGAGATGCGAACACTTGCACATATATGGTTGACGCAGCGGCAAACAAGACTGGTCGCTTCCATCATACGAGCTGATGCAGACACACGGCAATGTCGATACGTCGTTTGAATTTTTTTTTCTCAATAAACGTAACGTATTTTTCCCCCATCGACCTAAACCTATTCCAAACAAATAAATCAACCCTTAAAGTTATTGTGAGTGCACGATTCAAGTTAATGAGTGGTCACGGGTGAGCTGTATTTTACTGTATCTGTTGAACATCATTTACAAGTTCCGTCTGGAAGTTCTCGCGTGTTTACGCCCGCGTGCTTTCTCATCAGCTCATTGCTCGGCGACACGCTCAATAATAGTAAAATTCTGAACTTCTATCCGTTAATTAAATTAGAGGATTCATCTGAGGGGTTGAGGGCTTTATGGATTGTCTCATTCGTGTTAAACCATCATAGGCTCAAGAAGTATAAGACCACGTGTATTAGTTATGGTTGGAGTGGGTATATTAGTTTTTCAAAAAAAGCTTGAAGTCACTCCCTAAACATTATAGTATATCAACATCCAGGCATCCTTACGACTACAATTAGGACAAAAACATACTTCAAATAATTTAAATTTACATACACACAAAACGATTACAACGGGAACGTACAAAACCGTTAAAATAAGGAATAATAAATTTTGCAACAATTCAATGAATAAAACAACACACCTGTGAGTCATAGTTTCTTTATAATTAAATCCATCCATTGTTATGTATCGAATTGGTGGGTTACCTTTCTGCAAACCTTAAAAGTAACTCTGTCATTACAAAACCTTCACAAACGGATTGTGTATGAAAAACTTAATTAAATGATTTAGAAGGAGAACATATTTTTCTATATTCTTCATAAGAAAAAGAAACCTTATTGTGTTGGAGGAGGTTGTATTTAATATAAACTCAGGAAGTAATATTAACCCTTAGCCCTGACAATTAATTAGACGACAAACTCCATTTATCAGAAATCATGAAATTTTTTTACCCTAAAACTTGTTTATAACAACCTAATTATTAAATTGCTGATATAAAAAAAAATCTTTAGTTTGCCCAAATTTATTACAATTTCGGTATGTAAAACTCTTAAGAATAATAATAAACATGTTTATATAACGGTATAAAGTGTTTAATGCTGACAGTAAAATATATTAATGGATTGTAAATTAATGGTAAATGACTAAAATACTCACCAAAAATAAACCTTTTAGGCTCAAAAGACGTTAAATTCACAATTTCTATTGTTGGTTCCCAAAACACTCCTTTTCGGAATTTCTTTAGAATTATCTTATTTTATTATTATTATAGAGTTACTTTAGAGTTTAAGGTGGCTGTAACCATGAAATGTGAAAAGCTTTTTAGCGTAATTCGAGAAGACACATGAGTTTGTTTTTTTACACTCCCCATATTCCGCAAGTTTCAAGGTGTTTTCGAATATAATTGTACAATTTCACTTATATTGAAAAATTTTGACGGTCACTATCGCAAAAAACGTGCACTCAGACAAAGTGAAAATAAAAAATAATCCAATGCCAGGTGTTCAAAATTCACTTTCGAAAACTTTCTAAAATAAAATCTTTATTGCGATCAACGTTCTTCGCCAAGAGCCGTTAGGCGTAATTAAGTTTCGGGTACTAATATATAATACTGCAAAAACTTAAAAGTATTTTACTACATTCTAATTACACTATGAAGGGTACTGTTATGCATCTGCTTAGGGTATTTTTTGTTTGTTTCTAGCCGTGTAGATGTGCATTAGTGTGTATGTACGCATATTTGTGTGAATATTTTGTTTTTATTTTTCAAACAAGTTCTTTTTTTACATTTATTTCATGTTATATTTTTAATTCTTGAAGTATATATATATTTATGTTTCCCTGCTCATTGTGAATTTTAGCGGGGGCTTATACTGTCAAAGAGCTCACTTTATAGTAAATGTTTAAGGGACACAATCCCAGAATAATAAAGATATTATTTCGTTTTGCACACGAATGCGCTTATTGCCGTAACCCAGTCATCCCCCCGCTCTCACATCCGGCACACGGGGGGGGGGGGGTGAAGTGGCCCCCGTCTTTTATGGGGTATTTATTTATCGGGGGCATCTGTAGCAGCGGAACTATTTTTATCTCCGTGCACCCTTGACGGAGGGGCGCCAGTGAAGCATAAGGTTCTGCGCTGTATTTCTTGGGTAATTGGTCTAAGACGTCACAAAACAGTCAACTCTGAATCAATCCAGCCAAACACCTGCTTCTCGTTTTAAGATGTGAATTTGTTCACTCATTCAAAATTCCTTTCATGTTAAATTGCATTCCAATTCATTCTCATTATAGGAATTTTGAGTACATTGATCCTAGAAAGGATTTATGTCACTAAATAGTTACTAGCTTTAGTTAGGTCTTCTGAACATTGAATATCACACTTAATTTTTATGCAGACATGTATATGGCGTGGTATGATATCAGCTAACTAACGTTTTATGTTACATTGGTTTAACATTATTATAATTGTACTTTTATGGTTGATAGTTGTTTTTGTCTATTATAGTACACTCTATACAGGTAATTCTATACTGTTATTCATGAAGCTATTAGGAAAGGAAAATATTGTACACATAAGATCTTGATTTATTTTGGATTCTCTTGTCTCTTGATTTTTTTTTGGCTGTAGAAGATAAGGCTGCTGAAGCTGGAATGCTCTATTATTTGGTAACCTTTCTTACTATTACCTAAACTCAATTTTGGAGAAACCAAAATTTCTGGTGAAAATGTCGCTACTGGTGACAGGACATCTAGGCTGCTTTTGATTCGTCACAAATATTTTGTTGTTCCGGCTACTAGAGATTTGGTGCCAGGTCCAGATCTGAGGGATATATCTGTCGGTCGAAGTTGCTGGCCTCCTTGCCCACTGGCTCAGTTATCTGAAACAGGTTGCCATAGGCACTAGTCCCACCATTTGAGCTCGCTCCTGTCGCCGAGCCACCTGGAGCAACCAGGAGCCATTTGTCCTGAAGGCAATCTCCTTTCAATGCTCCCCACAAAAAAAAATGCTCATTTCAGCTAGTAATCAGGGGCGGTTTCGT
The DNA here is from genome assembly GCA_930367205.1 of Acanthosoma haemorrhoidale. Taxonomy (NCBI): domain Eukaryota; kingdom Metazoa; phylum Arthropoda; class Insecta; order Hemiptera; family Acanthosomatidae; genus Acanthosoma; species Acanthosoma haemorrhoidale. Next base: position 79,120,269 of record OV884009.1, on the reverse strand, counting down.
AACTAGGGAAGAGGGCATGTGGGTGCTTATATTTAAGGGGGGGGGGAGAATTTTTTTTGGCATTTTTGTCTAAATTATACAAAAACAAACAATGTACTAATAAAGAATAAACGATTGTAATAAGTAAGAAATTGGACAAAAATGCGTGCTGGCCCATCGGCTCGACTCGACTTTACATTTTTAAGCTTTATCGGTGAATCAAGAAAACGTGTAAATTGGATGATGTCCACATCAAGATACGTCGCCTTGCGGGAAAATCGAGATCTAGCGACACTTTCCACAGAAAACAACTAATTTTGACAATGTCATTCAAGACTTTTCTAATAAAATACAACAAAAGTAAAAATATAAAAACGCTTACGTGGCATTATGCGTACAAACGGGTTTTTTTCTTCTTTATTTCTTAATGTCCAGTAATTATTAATTACACTGATTGATTTAAAAAGGGTGGCAAATTGGGGACCTCAAGGGGTGCAAGCTCTATGTACGCCACTGCTCAGGGGTTAAAGATGCTAACTGGCCTGATAATTCCACACCTTGACTGCCTGATATGAAAGCTTGATGCTATTAAATGTCGGATAGATATTATCAGGTCGAGTCATAAGTAACTTCCGATGCAGCTAAGTAGAATCAATTGTTCGTATCTACCCGTTATGAATTACCATGACAACAAGTTTTTGTTTTTACTATATAGACGAGGCTTTAGTTAGTCTTTTGTCAACTGTTTTGTGTGATATACGTTACGTTAAACTGTTTTAACCTCTGAAATGGAGAGTCAAAAAGTACATATTCGTCATGTAATGCTTTGGGAATTTAAACAAGGCAATAGTGCTAGGGCGACAGCTGAAAAATATGCAGTTAATATGGTGAAGGACTTATAACTGATCGGGCAGTTAGAAATTGGTTTACAAAATTCCGTTCTGGAGATACGACCTTAAAAGACGAACCGAAGGCGGGACGTCCTTCTAAATTTGACGACAACCTTTTAAAGGCAATATAGGAGCAAAATCCACGTCAACCAACAAGAGGTATAGCAGAAAGGTTGAATACATCACAATCAATTGTTAACCGCCACCTGGAGAAATTAGGGAAAGTCAGCAAGTTAGCAGTGTGGGTACCTCACAATCTCAGTGAACGGAATAAAGAAGATCGCATGTCAATCGCCACAAGTCTGATCTCACGGGTAAAAATTGAGCCTTTTTTAAACAGGTTTGAAACAGGCTATGAAAAATGGGTCACCTATGACAATATAGTCCGTAAAAGACAGTGGTTTGATAAGGATCATCCACCCCTACCAGATCCGAAACGAAACATCCATGGCAAAAAGATTTTATTGTGTGTATGGTAAGATTGTCAAGGAATAATTCACCACGAGTTGTTAAAGTCAAATTTAACGATTACTGCGGATAGATACGTCAGCAGTTGCAAAGAGTGCAAGAGAAACTCCATGGAAAGTGTCCTGCACTCGTCAATTAATAAAATTTTGTTATTTAATGAGAGCAAAATAAATTATAAAAAAACGGAAGTTACTTATGACCTAGGTCTCCGGTACTACTTATCTGTAAATAGCATAGGTCTCCTATACTACCTATCTGTAAATAGTATAGGTCTCCTATACTACCTACCTGTGAATAGTATAGGTCTCCTATACTACCTATCTGTAAATAGTATAGGTCTCCTATACTACCTACCTGTGAATAGTATAGGTCTCCTATACTACTTATCTGTAAATAGCATAGGTCTCCTATACTACCTATCTGTAAATAGTATAGGTCTCCTATACTACCTACCTGTGAATAGTATAGGTCTCCTATACTACCTATCTGTGAATAGTATAGGTCTCCTATACTACCTATCTGTGAATAGTATAGGTCTCCTATACTACCTATCTGTAAATAGTATAGGTCTCCTATACTACCTACCTGTGAATAGTATAGGTCTCCTATACTACCTATCTGTGAATAGTATAGGTCTCCTATACTACCTACCTGTGAATAGTATAGGTCTCCTATACTACCTATCTGTGAATAGTATAGGTCTCCTATACTACCTATCTGTGAATAGTATAGGTCTCCTATACTACCTATCTGTGAATAGTATAGGTCTCCTATACTACCTATCTGTGAATAGTATAGGTCTCCTATACTACCTACCTGTGAATAGTATAGGTCTCCTATACTACCTATCTGTAAATAGTATAGGTCTCCTATACTACCTATCTGTAAATAGTATAGGTCTCCTATACTACCTATCTGTAAATAGTATAGGTCTCCTATACTACCTATCTGTAAATAGTATAGGTCTCCTATACTACCTACCTGTGAATAGTATAGGTCTCCTATACTACCTATCTGTGAATAGTATAGGTCTCCTATACTACCTACCTGTGAATAGTATAGGTCTCCTATACTACCTATCTGTGAATAGTATAGGTCTCCTATACTACCTATCTGTGAATAGTATAGGTCTCCTATACTACCTACCTGTGAATAGTATAGGTCTCCTATACTACCTATCTGTGAATAGTATAGGTCTCCTATACTACCTATCTGTGAATAGTATAGGTCTCCTATACTACCTACCTGTGAATAGTATAGGTCTCCTATACTACCTATCTGTAAATAGTATAGGTCTCCTATACTACCTATCTGTAAATAGTATAGGTCTCCTATACTACCTATCTGTAAATAGTATAGGTCTCCTATACTACCTACCTGTGAATAGTATAGGTCTCCTATACTACCTATCTGTGAATAGTATAGGTCTCCTATACTACCTACCTGTGAATAGTATAGGTCTCCTATACTACCTATCTGTGAATAGTATAGGTCTCCTATACTACCTATCTGTGAATAGTATAGGTCTCCTATACTACCTACCTGTGAATAGTATAGGTCTCCTATACTACCTATCTGTGAATAGTATAGGTCTCCTATACTACCTATCTGTGAATAGTATAGGTCTCCTATACTACCTATCTGTAAATAGTATAGGTCTCCTATACTACCTACCTGTGAATAGTATAGGTCTCCTATACTACTTATCTGTAAATAGTATAGGTCTCCTATACTACCTACCTGTGAATAGTATAGGTCTCCTATACTACTTATCTGTAAATAGCATAGGTCTCCTATACTACCTATCTGTAAATAGTATAGGTCTCCTATACTACCTACCTGTGAATAGTATAGGTCTCCTATACTACCTATCTGTGAATAGTATAGGTCTCCTATACTACCTATCTGTGAATAGTATAGGTCTCCTATACTACCTATCTGTAAATAGTATAGGTCTCCTATACTACCTACCTGTGAATAGTATAGGTCTCCTATACTACCTATCTGTGAATAGTATAGGTCTCCTATACTACCTACCTGTGAATAGTATAGGTCTCCTATACTACCTATCTGTGAATAGTATAGGTCTCCTATACTACCTATCTGTGAATAGTATAGGTCTCCTATACTACCTATCTGTGAATAGTATAGGTCTCCTATACTACCTATCTGTGAATAGTATAGGTCTCCTATACTACCTACCTGTGAATAGTATAGGTCTCCTATACTACCTATCTGTGAATAGTATAGGTCTCCTATACTACCTACCTGTGAATAGTATAGGTCTCCTATACTACTTATCTGTAAATAGCATAGGTCTCCTATACTACCTATCTGTAAATAGTATAGGTCTCCTATACTACCTACCTGTGAATAGTATAGGTCTCCTATACTACCTATCTGTGAATAGTATAGGTCTCCTATACTACCTATCTGTGAATAGTATAGGTCTCCTATACTACCTATCTGTAAATAGTATAGGTCTCCTATACTACCTATCTGTGAATAGTATAGCTCTCCTATACTATACCTAGTGGCATCCCACTATAAATAATTTCATTGGATAGAGTAAAAACATTACCCGCCTTTCCTCGTGAAATTAATAAGGGTATTAAACTCATTAATTAAAAATGAAGTAGTTGACCCATAGCCATTGATTAATTTTTTTAAATATTATTTCATTCATTTAAAATTGCCTTTACATAAAATTTAAATAAATATCTATACTAAACCATTACCAAAAAAAAAAACTGTTGGATTTGGATTTCGCGTTACCATCGCTAATATGTCCTTAAGGGGGGGGGGAGATTATACATTAAATCATTCACGACAAAAATGACTTTTTTATACACTTCCCTTTTATTTATTATAAACTAAAAAATAATATATGCATATTAAGAGGTGTGGAATAATCCTTTTTTAAATTTCGACCGCCGCCGTAAAACATATAGGCATATGGAAGCACAAACATACTTGACAATAATAATTATTTATTGATCCGGAGTTTGTTGCCCCTACGAGATACGGGGGTCAGGCGAGACATTTCGAAGAACAGATAACTTTCAATTTTTATGATTTATGATGAAAAACCTTATCAGCCGCTCGCAATTGATTTTGGCTCCTAATACGTTATCTACTCAGTTTATTGATCTTCAGAAAGTTCTATCACTGCGTGTCAAGCTGTTGATCTACAAGAGCATACTCAGGCCTACTCTGCTGTATGGTGCACCGCTTTTTCGTTATCTGACGTATACGACAGCTAAGAAACTCCAACAATTCCAAAACGGTATACTGATGAAAGTTGTCAGAGAGAGGTACTTCATTCGAGCAGCGGAGCAACAGTGAGCTTCATGAGATATTTGAGCTGCCCCCGACCCGGTGTTTAACACTATAACCCCCGCTCCGTTCCCCCATCGATGGCAGGACGCTGTCGCGGCTGGAACGCTTTAGTCTTAGGTTCTAGGTATAGGTTTTAGTTTTTTAGTTTCCCGGTTGTAAGCTGAAGGTGAGCCTCATCACCTAGTGTTGACTTTTTAACTTCAATCTGAAATTGTATTATAATTATGCCCTCCTTCGAATGCATCAACGCATCGCAGAAAGAGGAGAAAATTGTAAATCAATTTTTTTTTGTTCATTGTAATCTATATAGTTATAGTGCACCCGTGCTAACATTCTAAGAACTATGAATCACCCCTTTGCTGACTCTTATTTAAACCCCGTGAGAATCAGAGAAGGAGGTCAGTCTATTGTATCTCATTAGCCCGTCACTATGCTAGATTAGATCTGTATATTACCATGTCATTTATGTTTGTTATTCAAAATAAATCTTTTTAAAAAGTCTTGTGTGCTTTGAAGATATTTAACTGGCGCCCGAACGTGGGACTTGGGAGGAATTTTGAAGGTATTTAAAGTAACTTTGCGGAGCTTAGAATCGTGTGTAATACCGAAATCAAGCAGCATAACTACTTCTCTCCGTCTTGAGGAAGATTGCCACTGCGTATACAAGTATAGCAAGCATTCTCCACGACTACAGAGGTATCTTTCAACTTTCTGAAGATTTTCAAATCTTATCACCCGAGTTTCAAAACTATTTGTTGAGACTTCGCAGCACCAAGGAAGAAGATTTTTCCACTGAAGACAACATACTTGATGGTAATTATAAGTAATTATAAGTTTATTGTATGTCAAATTTACAGGATAGATTAAACCAATTAAGACAAGTATATACAACTTTTAATCTAGATAATATTGATCAATTACTATTAGAAAATACAAATTCAGAGATGGCTATGGAAATAAAAGATCATGATTTTAAATTAATTCCGGAATATGATGGTGATCCTTTACAATTAGTAGATTTTATTAGAAATACAAAATTTGTGTATGACTTATATTGTAAAGATAATAACCAATATAAAGATATAAACCATTCAAAATTAGTATTAACTTTATTAACTAAGCTAAAAGGAAAAGCAAAAATTGCAACCTATGATAAGGAATTCACTAGTGTGACAGAAATTTTAACATTCCTTAAACGTAAATATCAAGATACGCGAACGAGAGAGCAATTAATATCAGAAATACTCAATACTAAATCGTACCATAACGAAAACCCACATGATTACTTAGAAAGATTAGGTAAGAAAAGATGCGATTTATATGCTCGCGTGTATGCCGACTCGGAAATAGTGAATAAACAGTCGGAAATGGAAAGATACGACAAACAGATATCACATCACACCGTTCATAATTTACATCCCTCGCTTACTGATTTTATTTATCATATTAAATTCGAGACAATCGAAGATATTGACGAAATCTTAAGAAATAACGCTGCGCACATTGTGCATCGGGTGTACGGTCCGGGTAGTCGAAAAGACAAACACCACCAACCACACCAATCGAATTATAAAGGCAAAAATTTCGATCCAAAGTACAAACATAAATATGAAAAACAATTTCAAAAACAACCTCATGAACAAAAACAAGATTATCAACATCAACAAAACCAAAATTATAAAAGTTATCAAAATGCACAACCAAATTATCACAATTACCCAAATAATCAACAAAATTATCAAAAACCTATTCATAATCAATCATGGGATCCAAAATCTCAACATAGATTCTTTAATAAACCTCCATCCGGAAATTGGAGAAATAATCAACAAAAAGTAGATCCACCACAACAAAATGATTCAAATACGGTTTCGATGAGAACTGTTTCTAATCGCGTACATTACGCCGAGGATGAGAGAGATGAACAAATTAGAATATTAACTGAAAGAGTAAAACAACTTGAAACTAATAAAGATAATTTTTTAGACCAAGGTCCGAACAAAGGAGAACCACCGGATCGAATGTAATTAAAATAAGTGACGAAGTTAATTTTTTAAATAATTTACCACAGCTCTTGGATAAAGAAAATAATAAATGGTTAATTGACACAGGAGCAACAAAAAATTATATTTGTCCCCAAGCAATTCCGAAAGATGCTAAAATAAACATAGAAAACTTCGCGATAAAAACCCCTACAGGACGAGCAGAAGGAACACAAAGTGTAAACCTCAACCTGCAAAATCTGATAGGAATTAATCAAGAAGTAAAGTTCTTAGTTTATCCTATTAGTTCACGGTTTGATATTTTACTTGGGTACGAAACAATGAAAATGTTAAAAACTAATATAAATTTAGAAGACATGGAAATAAAAATAATGGGAATAAAATACAAACTTGAAAGAGACGAAATGTTTCATATCGAAGATACTAATGAAATTAAAAATGTTATAAGACACGAACACATAAATTCGGAGATAACGGAAAAACTCACAAAAATATTAAGTGAAAACGGTGAAATATTAAAAACAGAAAATGAAAAATTAAAACCGACTAAATTATTAAAACATAGAATAATAACTACGAATGAAAATCCGATTTATACACGAAATTATAGATATCCGGAACAATTTAAAGAACAAATTAACGAAGAAGTTGGAAAATTATTAAAAAACGGAATAATTAGACCAAGTAAGTCGCCGTATAATTCCCCTTTGTGGATTGTTCCAAAAAAAATGGACGCATCGGGTATAAAAAAAGTTCGCATGGTAATCGATTATAGAAAATTAAATCAGGCTACCATAAAAGATAAATTCCCGTTACCCAATATCGAAGATTTGCTGAATCGATTAAGAGGTGCAAAAATATTTTCGACTATTGATTTAACATCGGGATTTCATCAAATAGAAATGGATGAAGAATCTATTCCAAAAACAGCATTCTCTACTGAAAATGGTCATTACGAATTTGTTCGAATGCCATTCGGAATAAGTAATGGACCGCCGACTTTTCAGAGAGCAATGACAATGATGATATCAAATATTCCTAATGCAATGGTTTACGTTGACGATATTATTATTTATTCAAAAAATGAAAACGAACATTTAAGAGATTTGGAAAAAGTTTTCAAAGCATTAAAAGAACATCAGTTATCAATTCAATTAGATAAAACTGAATTTTTCAAAAAAGAATTAAAATTTCTCGGCTATATTGTAACTGAAGAAGGTTTAAAAACAGATCCGAAAAAGATAGAAACTATAGTAAACTTTCCAGTACCTCATGACGAAAAGTCGACAAGACAGTTCTTAGGTATGACAGGATACTATAGGAAATTCATTAAAGGATATGCAAAAATAACTAAACCTATTTCAGATTCGATTAAAACAAAAATTTATAAAACCGAAGAGATAAAAAGGGCTTGTAAGACATTAATAGATTTAATGGCAAATGCACCAATTTTAAAATACCCCGATTGGAATAAATCATTCATATTAACTACAGATGCTAGTAATAAAGCAATTGGAGCAGTATTGTCCCAAAAAGACGATGATGATATTGAACATCCTGTAGCATTCGCTTCACGAGTACTACAAAATGCGGAAAATAATTATAGCACTATCGAAAAAGAATTATTAGCAGTTGTATGGGCGACTCAACACTTTAAGCCTTACTTATACGGAACTAAATTTTTACTTCAAACCGATCATAAACCACTAACTTGGATATTTTCTATGAAGAACGGTAACACCCGAATCATGAAATGGATTTGGAAGTTGCAGGAGTTCGAATTTGACATAAAACATGTTAATGGTAAAACAAATTATGTAGCAGATGCTTTATCAAGAAATATAAATGAAGTAAACCACACGGAACCAGAGGATATGGATATTGATGATGTAGATATTGATATTGATGTATTTATTGATGACATATTACAAAATCAAGAAGAAGCTGCTGAAAAAACAACAGAATATGAAGCAATTATGGAGGAATTAATAAATATTCCATCTACAGCGGAAAATGCAGAAAATCAATCAGATCTAGAAACTATTCATTCACAAGAATCCAGCAATGAACAAACTTGGATATGTGAACCAGATAAATGTATAAATGTAGAAAAAAATCAAATTATTATCATTAGAGGAAACAAAGAAGACATGAAGTTCTCTAAGCCATTTGGAAACAAGAGAAGATACGAACTCATCATTAACAGGAAAGATGACTTGCAAACTCTACTCTACCAGATCGTAGAACCGGACAAGACTTACGGAATTTTCTGTTCACCGAACATAAAAACTTTAGAAAAAACTTACGATGAATACTTTAAAGAGATTCAAAATATAATAGAAAACGAATTCCCTTCTGTAAGAATAAAACGTTATTTTAACTTTATCAATGACGTAGAAAATGTAAATGAACAACGCGAAACTATTGAAAACTATCATTTAGGAAAAACTAAACATCGTGGAATATTAGAAACTTTTGAAAAATTAAAAAAACAAGTTTATTTCCCCAATATGAAAGACAAAATTACAGAATACATTAATAAATGTGAAATTTGTAAAAAATCAAAGTATGATAGAAAACCTATCAAAACTAAATTTCAACAAACCCCAACACCAGAAAAACCTTTTCGAGAATTAATGATTGACATTTTGAAGTATGAAAGGAAAATAATATTTACTGCTGTTGATACTTTCTCAAAAAGATTGTTCGCACAAGTTATTCCAACACACAATGCAATCAATATTTGTGATTGTTTACAAAATTATTTATCTCATTATCCTACGCCAGTACAGATCTCATTAGATCAAGGCACAGAAATGAAAAACAATTTAGTTAAACAATTTTGTGACCACAATGATATTTTATTACATTATACATCCACTAATCACTCAAATTCTTTGGGATTATTAAATAGAGTTCATTTAACACTAAGCGAATTACTAAGACTTATCTCGCATGAGAGAAAATCTTATTCATTTGAACAAAAATTAAAACTTGCAATTATTGCGTACAATAATACCTTAAATAACAATCTAAAATTAACACCCAATGAAATCACTTTCGGATTTATAAAAGAAAATAACAACAACAAAAATATTAGTATAACAGAACTATACGTACAAAAGTATCATAAAGATTTACAACTTTTGCATGAATTAGCTCACACAAAAATTAATGAAGAAAAGATAAAGCGTACAGAAACATTAAATAAAAATCGGGAAGATCCACCTGAATTAATAAATCAAGAATTTATCAAAGATACTCAATCGAAGATTAAAAGTAGAGACAAATTCAGAAAAGTAAATGTGTTAATCCAAGGCGCTAGGCAATTAACAACACATGTTGATAACGTTAGGAGACCCAACAAACGTAAAAAGAGGAAACATTTTGTTTCAGATGAAGATTCACTACATGTCAATAATTCTGATACTTCATCTTCAGAAGATTCTGACGATAAAAGTAGTAGATCTCACTAACTCTCCAGGAATTCTCCATTATTCTGTAAATAATATTAGAGTAGTTAATCAATATTATGAAACTTATCATTTTTATAATTTAAGTTTATTAGAAGTAGAAATAATAAATATTGAAGATCATGTTACTAACTTTAGATCACATAAAATGTATCATTTGCTAAAAGATTTAACAAACGAAGTTTTTGAACAATTTCAATTAATGCAACAAAGAGATATTAAAAATCGTCACAGACGAGGCTTGATAAATGGTCTAGGTAATGTTATTAGTTGGATAACAGGTAATATGAATAATGACGACAAGGAATACTACGATAAAATAATTTCAAATGTAGAACAAAATAATTATAAGATTGAACATAACATCGAAAATTCTGTCAATATTAATAAACGTCTGATTGAGGATTACCAGAATGAAATCAAAACAATTAATAAAAATTTCATAATTAATAGACAAAATTTCGAATCGCTAGGACAAAATGAAAAAGCTTATGACTTATATATTCACATCATGCATTTATTAAATAAAATTAAAGATTTAACTTTATCTTTAGAATTTTGTAAGCTTGGCATTGTTCACACCAATTTAATGATTGATGTAATAAAAAATCTACCAAGTAACATAAAACTAATCTCAGATAATACTGAAATTCTATGGACAAATAGTAAAATCTTTTGTTCAACTCATCACAATATAATCCATACTTTTATCAAATTACCAATTCATGATGAATCCTATAAAGGATATTTTGTGATATCAGTACCAAGAATTATAAACCAGACAATTTACGAAATTGATTTAAAAACTGATCTTTACTTACAAAAAGGAGCCACTCTCTATCAAGGAAGTTGTATTTTTATTGACAATTATTACTGTATAAATCTTAATAAAACAGAATCAAAATGTGTTTCATCTATTGTACATAACGGAAATTTAAAAGAATGTAAACTAGTATTAAGTAATCAAAATAATATAAGATATTTAGATCATATTAAGCAATATATCACTGTAAATATTAAAAAAATAACAGATTGTCATAATAACACTGTATTTTTACCAAATGTAGGATTAATTAATATTAGTAAGGAGGATTGCTTTCCAGAATTTAATAAAATTTATACTCATGATTTTAACACTATTTTACAACCATTTTATGAAAATGTAATATTAAATACAACTATGTTAGAAACAAATAATTATACTATACCAGAATTAGAAATATTGTCCTTTGTAGACAACGCTAATATTTATCATTATTCTTTTGTATTATGTATTATTCTAATCATTGTACTAATTAACATTTTTATTTATAAAAGAAATTGTAAAAAGATCCAAAATTCAAATTTACCTTTAAATAATGTAAAGGTTTCAACAACACCTATTACTATTGATGATCATAAAGTAATTTTAAGTAAATTGTATAAATCAAGTTTTTAAAATGTAAAAATTAAATGTTTGTTTTGACCAGAGTTCAAAACTTAAGGCTGCGGGGAGTTATAGTGCACCCGTGCTAACATTCTAAGAACTATGAATCACCCCTTTGCTGACTCTTATTTAAACCCCGTGAGAATCAGAGAAGGAGGTCAGTCTATTGTATCTCATTAGCCCGTCACTATGCTAGATTAGATCTGTATATTACCATGTCATTTATGTTTGTTATTCAAAATAAATCTTTTCAAAAAGTCTTGTGTGCTTTGAAGATATTTAACTATATCAATAAAGAGGTTTTGAAATTAAAACAAAAATAAAATTTAAAAAAATCTTCAGAAATTATGGGTTTCTACTATCTTCTAGGAAACAAATCCAACCATATTTACTAAGATTGTCACGGAATGAAAAAAACGAGTTCGCGCGATGATAGACAATTGACGATATCTGGGATTCTGCAATAGATTCATTCCATTAAATCACAGGCGATAATTGTTGCCAGAAATAATTGGATATTTGTACGAGAACGGAACACCGATTTCTTTTGTTCGTTATCAGTAAATTTTCTTTAGCTATTGATTTGAAATAATAGCCAGATTTGATTTTAATTTATTTATGTTTTGATAAATACAGTTTTGTCTCCTATTAGAATTCATTTTACAGAAAGTTTCTATATTTTAAGTCTGGGAATACCCGGACGTTCAATGAATAATGAATAAACATGAAAGGAGCGTTATATTGTGTATTTTTATGTACTCATTAAAATTAATGTTCCTCCTTTATAATTAACCTTTTTTGAAGCTGAATCAATCCTCTTTGTATCAAGAAACAGTTAATTTACCTCGAGTCCACCTAAATTTAAAAATTATGAAATGATGAGAGAGGTATATTATTTCTTAGAGTTTCATTGGTTTTTCTAAAAGCCAGAACCTATATTTTCACACGTATATCTGTCAGCGTGTTCTAATCTGTTCAGGAGTTCCCTGTTCAAGCTATGGACATGACAATTTTCGGTTTGATATTGGGCTCGAATAACATTGCTATCGGCACAGATCATGACCGAGTGTTATCAATTACTTTATATTTAAAAAAATAAATTTACACTATGTTAATTTTTCAAAAATAACTCCACTATGATATCGTGTTGAGCTCAGATCAGCAGATGAGATAATAATAGTCGACTTATCGCCTATTAAAGTACATCTTCAGGACTAATATTAAATATTTTAGATGTTAATTCTTTCAATATTTAGATTGTTTTATTCTTTCGATTTGAATATTTAATTGTTTTATAAGTAATTTGTTTTAGTTTTAGTTCCGAGGATGCCTGAATTGGTGAATCGCCAACCTCGTAATATCACAAATAAAAGATAATTAGAGTAACGGAAAGCTTTTTTGAAAAAATGAAATGAAAAAATCTCGTATTGGAGTGTCTTGTGAATATTTAAAAAAAAAATATATATTTTTATATCGTATTGAGCTTGGTATCAAATTAAAGATCTTTGCGTCCTGATTTGTAATGTGTAATATTTGTTGTGTTTTTTTAAATATATAATCAAAAAAGTTATTAATATCGTCGTCACGACCTGTTTTTAGAGACATGGATGTATCACGTATTGCCACATTCATAAACTGATAAATTGTTATAAAATTCATATTTTAATATTAAAATAGTTTATCATTATACACCTACAATCTGCCTTATTGGGCAATACGTAATTGTAATAAATGTTCTCATTCATACCATCAAATTCATATTATGTATTTAAAATATTCTTCGTGAGTTTCATTGCATTTTACTTTATTTTTTTTTTATTATCAGCACGAAATTAACCATTGTAGAGAACAGCTGTCTCGAGAATATGGCTGGTCGTATTGAAAACGCAGAGATGCAGAACATGAAATGTTGAAATTGTGGCTATCTGACAACTCCCAATACGAGGCTGAAGCCTTGCCTTAGGATCGGGCTGGAGAGTTGCTCGATCAGCGATTCAACACTTATTATTCTTATCAAGCGATTCTTATGTCAACATATAGTTCAGTGCCTGTTGTATTATTAGGCTATAGTATACCATTGTTTGAAAATGAAAGAGTAGTCTTTCCCATGACGAGCACATTCATTACCAATGTTCATTTGTGACGATTTCGAAGGAAGAGGCTATACTTTCATTGAGAGAGGGAGAGAGAGAGAAATTTTAATAAAGATCAAACTTTCTTCATAAGATAAATTTAATCATTTACTAATCTGTAATTCCTCCAATATTAATGTACGAGTGTCCAGTGGAGGTTCACAAAAATTTAATTCAAATAATTCAAAATAAATGTCTCCGAATCACAAATAATTACTCTTACCATATCAGAATTACAAAAATGCTTGATGAATTATAAATATTCCATTCATTGAACAATTACACCTGAAACTATTTTTTTTTAAATAACAATTGCCTTAACTTCACAAATCTACTAATTAAAGAAATATGAAATTGTACTAAATTCTCATCCAAACGTTACAACGGCAAGAGTTATTAATGTATTTTATTCCAATATTACAACAGGGCGAACGAAAATATGTACAATCTTACTTAGTTTAATATATTATTTTTACCCTTATAATTCATTATTTTGTTACTTAGTTGAGTTTTTGTATGGTTTTACCAACATGGAACATGTTGGTGAACTGCTGATTAAATATAATAGTGAATAGTGTATTAGTAGTAATTATTGGTATATACAATATATTGCAGTAATGTATTTAATAAATTATTACTTAAATATTTGATCCGCGAATCAACTAGTCACTGAGACGTTGATCTAATGCGTAATTACCCTATTATAATTATCCATGCCATAAGGATGAAATATAGCTTTGCAATTACTTAACCATTTTATCTTGCCTTTAATTAGAAAGTGCTTCCGCTGGCTCAGGTATTCATTGTTGAGAAACCTCTTGCTGGGTGTTTTCCGTTTTCTGCTCTATATCATCCAGGACAACCTAAACATTAATGTTTCAAAAAAAATTTTTTTTCTATTATAGCCCCTTCAAACTCACAGATAACCATGTATAATTATAGACCCTCAGGCGAATCTATTTACAAATTATTTTTGTATTTCCTGTAGCATCGCTACATTATATACAGGTTTTGTTATTTTATAAAAATGATATAATGAATAAACAAGTATTATGGTATACATTATACGTGACTGGACTAAACTGACTAATAAAGGTGATGAGGCTCACCTTTTTGATCAACCTTAAAACTAACTTGCATACTAATTCTTAACCCAATTTTTGACAGTCTGTTGCCATCGATGCGGGAGGGGTGGTGGGGTCATAGTGTAATGTTTCAATACGAGATATCACAGAATAAATTGAAACTTATGATTACTCACCGAGTGGGAATCTGTCAAAGAAATCAGATACAGGTACTTTGGGTTATATAGTCCCACTGACCATTTTTATTCACACGATTAGTTTAATCACTGTAGTTATGATTTGGCGAAAATACTTTTCTCTAGCGTTTACCGATCTGAAACAAAAAAACAATTTAACAACTAGTTGATCTACGGCTCAGCATTCTCCCCATTTTTTTTTATTATATTTCGAATATAATTTATTTTGCATCATTAAATAAAAAAAAAATATATATAAGCGAATTGAAGAACCATGAAAGTCGGGAAACTGTATGGAGCGATACTTACGGCACTCGATATAAGTTTCTTAAATACATAAAAAGCAGCCATAACATTCGCTAAAAAGCGCCTTTTGAACTATTAAAAAATTTTTTTTGAGAAAATTAAAAACGAATTTTCTCAAAAAAAATTCAAAAGAAAATTCGTTTGTAGAAAAACGGGCTTGAAACTTCTTTCAGTTTTAATTTGTTTTTCCCGTTATTTTAACCATGATGTAATCAGCATATTTGGAGTTGATGCAGTACTTACATACTTTTAATATGTCGGAGCATTATTACTGCTGCTATAATGAATTAGTATTAAGTAGTATGAAAAAAAATTAGTATTATTTTTTTGTTATTATTATCTTACTATCTACCCTCTCTGTGTCTTTATCTAAACTAATGTGTGTGTAAAACGTTAATTTACACCTGACTATAACTCGATAATATTTGAATTTGATGCGTAACTTACTCATAAAGTTGCACAAATTTGTAAATAACTCTATTCAAAAATTTCAAACCAATTATCACCAATTTTACGACTATTTTAATAGAGAAATCCGTTTGAAGACCTAAAATATCTCAATTAGTTTTCCCCTGAGGAGAAATTTAAAAATTACCCGATAATGCTACTATCAGTTGATAAAGAGCCCCTCTAAAGCCCTCAGGGATTTACTGTTCTGTTGAAAACCCCATAGCTGCAACCTTTTAAAAGATAACTAACATTTAATATTACCACAATTTTTTTTTTTCTATTTCATTGTGTGTTGTACATTTTCCCTTATTTCGTATTTAAAAATCGTACAAATTTTTGGATGATTTTTAATTTGAGGGGTACCTATTAGTTTTTTGTTATTATTTTATTTTCTCCCCCCCCCCATGTTATTGTTACTTTTGTGTTGGCCAGAACTGTGCTTGTGGATAGCTGTTAGTCTTAAGGGACATGGTCCCAGAATATAGATTTTTTATATGTTCTATTCTGTATCATACAAATACAAACAGAAAGATAGACGAACTGACAGTTGAAATACGATCTCATACCAGTCTGAAACATTTACACGACTTGTGATTACAGGTGCCTTCCTGCGTAACAGAAGTTACTACACACCGCCAGTGTTCAAAAATTGATCCAAACTTGGATCATTAAACAAAAAGTGATTTCCAAAATGAACCAATCTTCTTTGCTCTCTAGCATGAACAGTTCATCGTATCTCAGACAGAGCCTTCTTGAAGGAGACCATCTGTTATTCTTTCCCGTCAACAGTTTACGATCATCGTTTGATGTTGAAGGGGTGCTCAAGTGAGTCTCCTGCACTTGTTGTTAGCATTAGACTATACTACAGCACTCAACTAGTTTTCCAAGAATACTTGATGCTGACCATCTGTCAAACAAGTTTGTGCTTTTTTAAAATTAGCTGCTTTGCACAAGTTCGGTCAATTGGTGAAATTCGACCCAATTCAGACCATGTTGCTATAAGAACGGGGTTATGGCACTAATACTTGTTTACAGTAAGCATGTAGGAAAAAAACAACATTAGTCGAGTCACGGATCTGTGTCCTCGCCACTATTATTAAGATTTTTTTTTATTAATAATTACTGCTAATGGTTTATGGTAAGTAATATTACCTTTGAAATTCTTATTTCAATGATAGTAGGGGCAGAGTCGGGATTCGAACCGTAGACTGTAGAGGACTGTAGAGTCAGGTGCTCTTCCATAAGAGCTATCCCAAATTGAACACAAGCCGTGACGATATCTCTGTGTTTTGTACAACTTCAAAACAAATTCGCCTAATAGAATTAAATTAAAATCTTTATTTATATTTTTATTAACTAAACAGCGATAAAGATAAAGCATTTTTTCCCCTATGGTAGTTACAAATACACAGTTCGTGCAAATTTATATGAATTAAAATGAAAATATTGTGTGATTTGTTGAATGTAAGTAAATGCAGTTAATAAAACAAATGCTAAGAAAGGAAATTAGTGGAAACTGTGGTAGATCGGTATAGATAATGGAAATTGAATCAAGTGAGCCTTGGATGGGGCGTATATGATAGATTGTCTACAATATTAATCAAATGGCGTTTCGATATTTAGTTTTGCAGCAAAATTTTGTTTTAACAAATCATTAGGGTTTAGTGAAGACTTTTTAATATTTATTAGGCATCGGTCTTTGATTTTTTTTTAAGTTCAAGGTAAGCTGAACAGTTACGGTAGTGTAGCTCATAAGTTAGAGTAAGAGAAAATAGGAAATGGTTCAGTCAGTTAAGTAAATGTGTGCCAAGCGAGTTATTCGAGCGGAGGCTACAGCCCTTATTTTTTCGAGAGGGTTTGTATGAACTATTTAGATATTCGACATATACCGATTTTGAATTAATATTCACTGATTGTGGCTGATAACTGTTAACCATAGAAAAATCGAGCCGGATTTCAAAATATATCACAGAATCCTCTGAACTATTTCGCTATGGTATTTATCCGAATATGGGCGTGAGTGCAGCTAAATGGATTTGGTACTGGCGTAGCTCGGCTGGTTGAGCACCTGATGGAGTTGTTTGAGCACCGATCATAAATTTAAGGATTTAAAGCTTCATTTATACTTAATAAATTGTGAGAAAAAAAACCTGCTTGCTAAATTTGACAAAAATATTTGGTTTCATTTGTTTAAACACCTCGGTACTAAAAATAACTTAAAACAGAAATAGCTAAAATCTACTCCTCCCCCCCCAAAACAAAATCGGTTTGTCAAGCCGATTTTTATCGTTTCTGTCTTCTTAACTGTATTTTTTGCGTTACCGTCTTTAATGCGAATAAATGAAGTAAAGCACTTTAATCAATTAAAATATAGCCTCCCTGCTATATCAACAACGCGACCTCCCGTCACTAGAACTTGCCTCGTAATCCTGACCCTTATGCTGATAACCTTTACTCCCATCTCTTCCCCGGCAACTAAGAGTGACGTCTAAGCCGGAGGTTGCCTCGTGACCTGCAAACCAACTATTTTGTTTAAAGCTTAAAGTAGTGATAACTAAAGTGAGGTCTTTTGGACTTTTGAGCCTTCCCCCTCCCCCCCCCCAAAGAGTAACCAATATTGACAGAAGAATAATGTGTATTGATCGCACATAAACATTTCAAAAAATGTAATAAGAAAGAGTAGAGGAACGCTGCAAATAATCAGTTAAAAGTTTAATTGATGTCATCTCACTTCACCGGTCGTCGTTGGAACAGACCTGCAGGGCCACAATTCGAAAATGCACTCTGAGCCTGTGACTAACAGCTCCGGTAATTATTGGCCATAAACATCTCCGGAGCATGCGCTTAATTGCTTTATTTTATTTTTTTTTGTACATTCGCTGTCTGCCTGTCTGTTCATTGTTACAGGGCAGGATGATAAAGTCTGTATATAATGTACGTACAGTAAAATCTCGATATTCCAACCGTTTGCAATTCCGGCCCTTTTCTGACAAAAAAGTAAGTTAGGGCTAACAAAGTCCCAACTGATATTATTAATTAAGACTTCAAGTAATTTAATTATTTTTTATAGAGCTGAGTTTTACCATCATTGGGGCACCAAATTTATTTACTTATTTAACTATACCTTAAAGAGTTCTAGCACAAATTACATATTGTTAGTCACGACTTTTAAGATCATAAATTTGATATCCTCCTTCGAATCATATTGATGTTCTTTAAGCCAAGCTCTTTTTTACCAATTGGAGATATGTAGTAAACGAATTCATCCAGTTGTACTTCCATCTCCCGACTACAACTTTAGTTATAACGCCAAAGTCAAAGGTTTCTTGAAAATTGTAAGAGTAGCAACAATAATTTAGTAAAAAGAGTTATGCACAATGTTTCAGCTATGAAGAAGACACATAAAGACATTAATTTTATCCTTTAATGGTATGAATAAGAACATTTATCTCAATTACTTATTGCCTAATAAGGCAGATTGTAATTTTATCTTAATAAAAATTGTTGTTAATAAAAAAAAATTAGCTGTAGATTTTTCTGTTTCGGTTTTCCTACTTATAAACAAGAGGTGTTCTGGCGTCTGACAACTATATGCCCCCCCCCCCTGTCTCTCTCTCTCTTTCTAAATTGATAATGTTTGTTAATAATATTTGTAATTTTAATACAGATGAAGTCATTTTTTGAGCTGTGACATAAGTATTTGTCGTTCTTCCTCATTTAAATCAATTTGCTTCGAAATGTCACCTTCGAATATCCCAATTTAGGATCACGTGGGTGCCGTTGGTTTTCTTGTTTTATACAAGAGCTTAGCGGATGAAAAATCTTTCAGGTATTTACAGGCAGCTTTCTTTTTTTTTTTTTTTTATCTTTGAAGCATTCTGCTTGAAGATTTCCACTTGGGATGTATGAGATTACAGTGTTGAATTTAATTTACTTTTACCTGCTGTCTTGAAAATCACAGAAATGATTACCTGTGAGTGGGTTTATTTGTTGGTTATGTTTAGGATTTGAAAGAATGATGTTAGATTTTCATCAAATTTATCCGCGGCGTTCCATTGCAGTCACCTGCGTTGAGAAGTGTTTCCTACTTCCAACCGTCCCATACAAAGACATGGTGCATTCATAGTTCGTCAAAAAGTCGCCCATTAGTAAATTTGATGAAACAAATCTTTCTTTCGTAAACTTGAGTGGATAACCCAATAAATCCAAGATATAGTTTTTTTGTATTGGACGAGTATTTGGGTAAAAGATTTCGTGTGAACAACCTGTGGTTTAATCACCTGAGCACGCTACCGCGGATATAAACGGGCCCCCGAGGCAAAAACCTGAAGGAAAGAACAAATAGCGTAACGGATCTTCGTTCCAGTCTTTGAACATTTCCCTCTATTGGCCTTTTTCAATATTTTCTTATGCCACTATTTGGAATCTCTCTCGATTCTTTGGTCGGAATTATTTTGTCATCGCTCTTCTTATGGACCATAACGACATCAAAATATTCAATCCCCTCAACCCTTTTAGCTGCAATAGTTTTTTTTACGCTAGATTGATTCTTTCTGAATTTACATAATAAAATATCAAGTATTATTCTGTTTGAGTAGTCAGGGGTCTAGTAGCAATGGTTAGAAGTCATGGAATTTCCCAAGGGTTGTGCATTAAGCCTATTTATCATTAATACCTGCTCGGGTAGAGTTTTAAATCTTTAAGACTATTTCTCACTTATTTAGTAGTCTAGTTAATATTTAGTAGTTTAGTTATTTAGTATTTAGTACAGTATCAACTAACAATCAAATTTGGGCATGTAGTTGAACCGTTTATTTGAGTCTATTTTTCTTGTCAAGTGGTGATTCACGTGGTCCACCCACTACTACGACTAAACAACCGAACAAATCCGGACACAATCGTTTACCATACTTCATTAATAGCTGTCGTCAATATCTTAGCTGTCATAAATATGGGATGAATGAGATCATTCATCGCAATCATTTATTGCACAAAATGCTTCATCGTAACCTTCGTAAATTTTTCTAGCGATTATTATATTACATATAGATGTTAAGTCAAATTTGCCTACACTTACACTAGGATGGGACATTACACTAGTAACCTCACTAATTAATGCTTATAATTTTTTATTTATTTGACAGAGTAACCTTTATTAAAGCAATTATAAAATAAATTGTATCTATAAAAATATATACGAGACGCAAAATGGAGCACTGTCGAAATTTTTAATATCTAATCAAATCTGTGCGAACACATTTTATGATGTGTGTTTTGTTGGCACATGACTACTAAACAACTCTACTAACTACAAAACCAATGTGACCGAGCCTTAAGGGCCAAACCTTTTTTTTTTTTTCTATTATTGCAAGTATGTGATGTATCTCATTTATCACAATCACTTATTATCCAATAGGCTAGATTGTATTTTTATTTCAATAAAAATATTTTCTAACTTATTATTGTATTAAAAGTATGTATATATAAACAAAATGAAGATATAAGGTGAACCAATATGTCCCTGAAAATGTAGCTTCAACTGTCACCCACCAATAGCTGTGGATCGTGTGATGTTGATTCAACAGAAAAAATATCTTCAAATACCTTGAAGGTTTGATTTAGTTCAATAATAATTATTCTTTTGTTTTTTTCCAGATATCTGATCCCCTACACTTCTCAGCCCGTTCTTTGAGCAGGTAAATCAAATGCTTATACCTCTTAAATGAGTAATGTTCATATTTATTTATTTTACGTAATTATGTCTTTACCCCACTGACGTGGGTGACAAATAATTTTTAGGGGTCCCAAAGAAGGTCATTTTATCGGATTCGTAGCCTCGTCATTTTAGACTCGCATCAAGAGATGGCTTTTCTTTGTTTTTTCCACCACCTGAAATTTCCTTACGTCCTTTATGAGCTAAGTTCTACATTTGAAAGATTCATGAAAAAATATAAAACTAAAAAAAAAAAAATGAAGGTCCCAGGAATTGAAGATTCTAGACGTGGTCCGGCTTAGTTTCCTTTCTACTAATTTTTTTTTTTTCACCAATGCAAATATAATTGTTGAATTCTAGAATATAGATCAAGGAAAAAAAAATCTATTGAAATCGTATCTAACATCAAACTGTATTTTGTGTGATATCATTGATTGTTTTGTGTAACTGTCTTAATTGTTTTATATCATTAATATGTTCTTAATTGTGAGGAAACGATCATAACTTTAGTCTTAAATAGCTTCCGAGCTGGGACTCGAATAATCTCAAAAGTTTGCGAAACTGGCCTTAATTTTTTCTGATTCATTTTTTATTCCCGATTTAATTTCATTCAGCCATAAGCTAATATGTATTTTCCGAAGTATTGAGAAATTTACCCTTAGAATTCCAGATCAATTCGATCATTTTCGATACCATCATCGTACTAAAAACGAGCAGACAGTCAAAATACGAGATGCCCAAGAGATTTGAAGGACGAATGCGGCTGATAAAATGCGGGAAGATGGATAATCGTGCATTAAAGTGATTCAAATAAAATTATTAGTACTGACATTATAAAAATAATATAATATTGTACTATTAGGCAATGTATCTAGTTTAAGAACAAAAGACTAACTAACTTAAATAATCATCGATCCCTGATTCATTGAGGTACTTAATTAGTGTAGAAATGTGAATTTAAGGGATAAAATATAAATAAAATACTATTTTATTATTATTTTATTGGTTATACGACATAACCTCTCTTTTTTAAGCTCATTTACACTATGTTAAAAATAAATGTGAGAAAATATCTTGCATTTACAATAAACAAAAGCCAACCCGTCGACAGTGAGTTTGAACTCTACATCACAGATTTTTTTTCAGTCTTGATAGCGAGTTTCGATTGCAAAAATGCTTCTCATATGAAAATATTATCAAATTTGGTTTCGCCGAGTACGCTCTGACAGGCTTCAAGCCGAAGTGAATGCGTTATGTT
Organism: Acanthosoma haemorrhoidale; assembly: GCA_930367205.1. Classification (NCBI taxonomy): domain Eukaryota; kingdom Metazoa; phylum Arthropoda; class Insecta; order Hemiptera; family Acanthosomatidae; genus Acanthosoma; species Acanthosoma haemorrhoidale. Next base: position 79,097,571 of record OV884009.1, on the reverse strand, counting down.
ACGAAATGAAATACTTAGATACAATCTACAGCTAGTTTCATAATATGTTGATGACTATCTCGAGTGTTGTACAAGCTCGTAGCGGAACGAAAATAAAATTAATGTCTGATGTAAAAGTTTGGTTTCCTACGATATCTGAATTCGCTCAACGACATATCCCGTCACGCTGTCGAACCCACGAATTAAAAATGATTTTCCTGTCTACTATAAATCATTTAGCACTATTGAAGTATGTGTAGTATAAACATTAAAATATTTATAGCGAGTGCCATTTTGGTAAAACTTGAATTGATTAACACGAGAAGCAAGGTACTCAATTTGATTACTTTGCTGAAAATCGTCCAGAGTTTAATTCTATTCGGTACAATACTTGCGTCGTATTACCCACTAAGGATCAATCCTCTGTTAACTGGGTAACAGACCTTTCACTAAGCTGCGAGAAACTCTTGCTTGGAACTTGGTACTGACAGCAAAATCACCCTATACTCGTATACTAGTTAATCCATGGTTCACTAGCCTCGCCAATTAAGAGTTATTTGTTATTTTTGCAGAATAATTTTTTTTATGTTTACGAATGAAGTGAAGTAATAACGTCCATGGATATTCAGGGAACTCTTTAAAACTTAAACTTTATCTGTTAACAATCATCCAACAACACTTTTGCAGCATATAAAAAAAATTTATAAAAAATAAAAGACAATAAATACCCGAATTCCATTTTTATCTCATAAATATCACTTTATCATTATCATAGTGACATCGATGACGCCTAATAATCTAATCAGAACTTCCTTATCTAATAGCTACTGGGCTATGACGTGACAAATCTTCTGTCTTTCTTAATAAAACCTTAAAACAAACCAAAAAAACTGTTTGTCCATTTTTTAGTCAGCAGTATATTTTGGTTTTGCAGTCTGTGAAATCTAATTGAAGGAGTAGTTCAAATCGGGCAAGTGAAGGTCAGTAGTGGAAGTAAATAATTCTGAACAGTTTTGTTTCAGAGTGTGTGCCTGTTTAAAATTAGGAACTGCTTTAATCGTGCATAGGCCGATTGTAATTTGTAGTCAAAGTACAATCTGTAGGTTAGTCGTCTAGCGAACATAAGGCAGAGGTATGCCTCTGTCATGAGGGTTCCATGGAATATGGGGTTTATCTTATGGATCGTCGTTATCGAGTGAATAATTTAGATTCTCCTTAGTTAGTATTTAGTCGTGGTTTCCATCTACGAAACCATGAAGTGAGTATCATACATCAGTGTAGGCAAGGATAGATATACAAGAGAAGTTCAGTCACGGTCGACCTACCATAAGAGGAATACTGGAAATAATTGTAGGCAGACCTTCCCAACGCATCTGAAAGTACCAACAAAAAATACAAAACGACGATTTGCGGTTCGAACCGTTTCAGATCGTTTCCTCCCGATCCGAGTCGAGAGAACCTTGTGATGACTAAGCGGTCGTTTTTACCACGCATGCTCACTTCGCCTTTTGCAGGCACCACCACCCCCTCAGAACTATATCCATTACATAAATTTAATGAAAATCTACCATCACAAATTACAGGCAAAACCCCCATTACCTGTACCACCTTGTACAGTGGAAATAATTCGCGGGAATAACAGGGATGGTGTGGAGACCGAAGGCCCATTATCGTGTTCCGAACGTGGCTACTTTTTGCTCGGCACGCCCAACCTTTCCCTATGCTAATGGCGGTCTTCTCCGCTCCGGCATTAAGCCAATTTAGAATTATTATTGATCATTTTTAATTGGCCTTCATTATGGAATAAAGATTATTTTTAAAAGGGGTTCATTAAACTGTTCTCCTTTGCTCACCGGATGGTTTTTCTGAAGTAACTAGAAAATAATGTATTATTATTATCAAACCTGGAGGGAGAGGCTCTACTTTCAGAAATGTACAGAGAATTTGTCTCTCGTCCACCTGAGTGAAATGAAAAGAAAAACACATTTTATTCTGGGAAATTGTCCCCTAAAATAATCAAAAATGACAAATAACCATGTCTAAAAAAGAAAGCATATATAACATGATGTGGTTGGCTAGTAAATTATAAAGGGTCTATATAAATTATGATGACTACTATGGACCATCAGCATTAGATTGAAACAAAAAAACATAAATGAGTAGATTTGGAAGGACTTTCGCTGAGTCACAGCTCAGAAAATGATGAAAAATAGGATTTATTTAAAAGGGTGCGAAAGGTAGCTAGGATATATTAAAATAGGTAATGAATAAAATTAATAAAAAATAATAATAATTGTGAACAATGAAGATTTGAGGGAGATAAAGGAATGGTCTAGATTTAAAGATTGGGAGAATTAATGAACAACAAAGATTTTGCCATGAATATGAAAAGAAAGGCCTAAGGGATGGGAAATAGAGTTCGGAAGGGCGGGATCTAGTATTGGAGGATATAATCGAGGATTTGAATTGGAGGAGGCTGGAAAGGTAAGGAGGGTTTTTTTATTAGTCATTTTAGTACTGAAAAGGAGGGTCGAAGGGGAAGTATTGGTGACGGGCAGAAGAGCATAGCCATCCCAACTCGAAGCAGTGCTGCGAAATGCGCCAGTCTCTGGGATCTTGGGCATAAATCTTATGGAACAATTCATTGTGTGCTCTACGATGTTAGATGTAAAACTATGCAGTCCATCAGAATTTTATAGGTTCATTAAACAACACCCGGCCATACGCTTTATGCAGCTAACTGTTAGAAGCAATTAAGGGAAGTATATTGCTAGCTATAACTCTCTGACATGTAAGTTATTTCAAGTCACTGCTCAAGAGTTTTGAAAATGTTTCTCCAAATATTGAGCAAACATTAAGTAACTAAAACGGATTTTAGGCAGTAAAGTAGTTTTTGAGAAAAAAAAAATATCAACTGAAAAATAGCGAGGCTGCTAATTTCTAGATCAACTATTAATAATAGAAAAGAGTTCATTCTTGTCATTACAAAAAAAATGTGAAATCGCTGGTGAGAATTGTACTTAGGCCATTTTGGCCCGAGTAAACTCTGGAACCAGCCTATTTAATGCCACTTGACGAATTCTAAGGTATGAGTAACTGGCCAGCTATCACTGTTGTTCGCAGAAAATGAAGTCATAATTATCTCCTTCGTGGTGCATTGAGTCTGGCTAGTTAGTGAATCATAGCCTGCTCTGTAGTGAAGGGTGAGGCTATAGTTATTGTCTGTCTATCTGCTGTGTATTGGTGCTGTGCAACATCCTGATTACGGCTTCATTAATAGATAAAAATGTGAAGTACGAGACATGAACCATAAATTCGAAGTCTCAGCTCAGAAGCTATTCGGGATTAATAACTTTTTTCAAGTTTAATAACAAGTTAAAGGCGGTAATTTAAAGAGAAAAAAGGTTTAAATAATAATTATAATATAAAAATAAATTAGAAGTAAACATTTGATTGCTCACAATATTCATAACTAGGTTGACTCAGTCAATAGAAGAAACTACAGTCGGCTTTAATAGGGCAATTTGTAATTGTTCTTAATGATATAATTTATACTATATAATATAGACATATGTACAAAGCCCAGAATCCCTTAAAATTTCCCGTAACCTCCCAAGCAAATGAGAAGGAAACAGGGATCCAGGAGATTCCCATGTTGCTCCTTCATCCACATTACTGCTAGATAGTAATAGTACAGCCGCAGACGCTCCGGGCAAGAGTGGAGAATACTGGGCGTTTCCAGGACTCCCAATGGCGGGTTAACTACAGGAGACCTCCAGCCCATTATCACTTCAATCTTTGAGGAGGATTGTAGGGATATGTGGAGCTGGATAGCGTTCTTCCAGTTTGATTAGGACCACATTTAGCTAATTAGCTTTTATTCCCAGGCTCGAAGGGAGAGACTACACATTGAATATACCTTTAGAGTTTCAAATCGATTAAATAATTTTCATTATTGTATATCCTATAATATACATACAGACCGACAAAATAAGATTGCCCAGTAACTTAAACAAAACGGAGCCTCTCCCTTCGTGCTCGGCTGTGTAGAGCTTTTCAGGGACAGTAGAGCAATGCCACAGTCACCCCGGTGCTTATTAAAGCAGAGAACAACTTTCCTAACAGTTGGATTTCTGTGCCAAACCGATCGAAGATAATGGCACAGCATGCCGCGGCGTGATGGCGACTACCTTGCGGTACCCTAGAAGGGACATCCACAGCTCGACTGTACGCTGAGGTAATGGGAGAGCGCTCAATGAGTCGAGAGTGTACGCCTGTTATTGGTCCAGATTGAGGCCAGTTTTTAGAAGGTGTTTATCGTTTTATTGGCTTATAAGGTTACCTAGGCCCTTACTTTCAAACGGGCGTGGAGAAATGACTTATGCTCAACAGTATCGGTCTTTGCAATGATCCAATCTCAAATTTATAACGCATATGCCAAAACATCCAATATTTCGCAGATTAATTGCTTTTAATGAAATAAATGATTTATATGAAAATCGGTGGGGAATTTCTTTTTGTAATTTTTACTGACTTTACTTCACCAAGAAAATTGCCTTTTAACAAACAAATACAATAGCATCAAACAAGAACACCTATTGTAGCTGTTATACATATGTGCAATTTTTAAACAAGAATATAAATGATGCTGGTACACCGTAAGAAAAATACAAAAAAACAATAGTTGTAATTGTGTCATATGTTACAATAAAATTGTCCTATTTAAATACATATTATATTAATGCATACTATATAAATACAATATAATTGTCATATTTGTCCATTTTATTGTAGCCTGTGAGGACTGCATAGAATAACTAAAGTATGTTTCCAAATATAATCGTTTTTGTTAACTTTTGTCTTGGTTCGTCTAGAAGTCAGTTTTATCACCCTTGTTGTTATCCCTCAAAACAATTTTTATTAAACATCTTTTCAATTTATTTTTCCGTCTTTGATATGTTCTTAACAATGGAAAGCGTAACTTTTATGTAAAATCTAAAAATGAATTCTGTGCAGTGACTTGAGAACCTATCTTGAGCAAAAAATATACTGCGTGATTCGGGGCGTTTTTGATTATGCTAAAATTTTATAGCTTCAGATCGATTGGTCGATTCCCAATGCATGTTTGAAAGTAGAACCTCTCCCATTGGTTTTGACAACTAGATATGCGAACAAATTTGTTTTATAAAGTAAAACGACAATATCTCATGAAAATTCAACGAAAGCGCGTTACACATATCAGTGAGCGATGATGTCATCGATGCCTGTCGAATCGGCATCTGTATAAGAAAAGGCTAAGGCTAAGCGTTACAAATTTAAAAGCATCCTTGAAATTCAGCGTTGCGTGGGTTTGTTTTTAGGTAAAAGATACATTTCCCTTCTATAAATATAACGTGGATCAATAATGTAACTGTACAACCAATGACCATTCTGGTTCTAACAGTGTTTTACTTCATTTTCATCATAGTAAAGATTATGGTAATAATAATATATATCTATATTTTGACTACCAAAATTTTTTTATTATGAACCAAAATTCACCACCAAAAGAATCAAAGAATAAAAATAATAGAAAAAGCTTGGTTTTTTTTTTTAGGGTAAAATATCATTTTAAACAAATTTTATTCATTTTTACTAATTGCTTTATTTTAACAAATCTTACGTATTAACAAATTTAAATGAAAAAGATAGACTGTTCCAAAAGGTCTACAGGACATTAAGTTCGCTTTGTGACCTCACATACCTACTGTTAACGAACCTCACACATCTGTGTGGCATGCCCAGGATCAACTTGCTGGCCCGCTGCTCTCTATCCTAGTATCTTGCTATATACAAGTTCGTATTATCGTGCATCAGTTGAAGTGAGTAAACCCCCCCCAAAAAAAAAAAAAACCGTTAGTAGTCGTAGTAGATTGGTATCTCGAACTAGAGTTTCAGTCATTTCTACTAGTTATATAATGCTAAGAATATTGTAATGCTAATATTATATATAATGCTAAAAGTAGAAGGGGGTTAAGCAGAAATGTATACCTGCCTCGTGACTTCCATGAATATGTCTCAGCTTTAGCACAGTCCCCACTTGTTCGCCGACACTCGTCCCTAAACCCTCCACCCAGTATGTAGTAACACAACTCGTAATATTTGTATATACCAGTGTTTTGCTTGTACTTCATAATGAAGCTTTTCTTTCTTTTCTCTTAAAATGCTCTCCTCTACAAAGATTATTTAACTTACTGATGGATCAATTTCAAAGTCACTTTCATAGAACATACATACAGACGAAGGATGATACTTTTACATAGGTTTACGTTCAGGCAATGGATTTGACAATCATGCTCAACTGATTGTCTCTATTTTTAAGATATCGAAACGTCATTTGAATGATTGATTCCAAATTTTGAAACGGATCGAGAGGAATTAAAAGTTCTAAAATGCAATTGGTTCAAGTTAACCGTTTTACCGAAAAAAAAGCTCTATGATAAATCATTATTAGTGTTGAAAGTGAGGTAGTTTCATCCTGATGTATAGTTGAAAGGGAAAATAAACTTTTTAAAGGATAGTTTCATTAAAAGGTATTAATTTGAGGAACATACTAGATCGGAATACGCATTTTCGTTATCTTACACGTCTATTGGAAAGATTGATCTTATCTTTGTACATATCTATGTACATGCATCTAACTTTCACTACACAGAACTATATTTAATGTAATATCTATAAAGGATCAAAAATTAATAAATTATTTCATAATATTTGGCTTGTGTCATGATAAATTATTCACTTCAACATCTGTGGTTATGCTCTAAGTACGTAGTATCCCTGTTGTTTTTTTTTTAATCCTAGATTATTTAGCCTACCAAAGTAAATACTAGGATGATGAACGACTAACAACAGACGCAATCGAGGACAGCTGGTCGGACGGTCTCCCGCCTGGATATGCAAGTCTGACACCCACCTCCTATCGACAAGCTATTTATCTCTTCCTGCGCCAGAATCCAATCACTACCTCACCCCGCCTATATTTAGAGAATGGGAGGTCAAAGACCCAAAACAAATACAGAGCACCGCTTGTTTTGAAAGTGCTGTCTCTTGTTTTGAAAATAATATTCCTAAATAAACAGAAATAGGAATTTCACTTAGAATAATGACATTTTTATGGTTCTGTTTTAGTTTACTGTGGCTCCCGAGCTTGTTCCATTTTTATGTCACAAAGAATACCCTCCATTTCGACTTATGGCAACTAAGTCGAAACGATGATCCTACAAACCCCAACATCCCAGATCCCCTAGCAAGCACACACACTATACCACACTACAATCCTCAGAGAGCAATGTGGAAGTTACCTCGAGATCTGTTGTCATTGTTGTCCTTTTCTTCCAAGAAGAAACGGGAGAGGCTTTCGAAACTCCTGCGCCTAGAATGTTTACTTTAGAAAAATGGTAGAATCATGAATTTATGAAATATCGCCTGGTTGAATTTGTTGCATGACGTTTGTGATTGTAAAGATAATTTCGAAACATGTACCTAAAAATGACGTCATTATATTCTTCATTTTGTTACAATGCGAGAATGTTCTGGAGACAGGTTTTTTATTTAACAAAGAGGCATCCGGAATAATGCATTGTATGAATAATTCTTCACATAATTATCATTCCACAAAATGTTCATCATTTCACAGTAGGAGCTGTTTTGGAATACTTCCTCTTTGAGGTTTTAGAATATTACCACTTAGAGGTGACAAAATTTTGTTTTTAAATTTAAATTCCACAGAATTTTGCTCTATAAAGCGACTACTTGGTCTTTGATTAGGCTCGGAAGAAAAGCTTTTGGGGAGGATTATTTTAGGCTTCAGAAGAAATATTCGTATATGAGATTTCAATGCAAATAAAGAATATGTGACAAATACTTCAATCATGGAACGAATTGAAATATAAATTAATACATTCCGCTTAGTCGAGTTACTAAAGTTAATGCGGTCGTGAAAAAATCTGATGTATTTTCACTAGAAAGTTCTACTATGAAATTAAAAAAAATAAATATCGTCTTAGAAAGAGGTGAATAGAACACGTGGCATCTACTTGTCACCTGCCTCCATGAGTAGATAAACGGGTCAGTGGAATCCATTGGCTTAAGCGAAAGAATTATTGTAAGTGAATAATGCTAGAGATTTGTGACACTGCTTAACATTTAAGAAATAACCAATTAAGGGGTGTAGACATTCGTAATGGTTTATGGCCGAATGGTACGGCAGTGTAATCCAACAAGGTAGCAATCAAGTGTAATCCCCCATAGGAGTAAGCAATGGTCCAAGCTTTAAATCGCCTCTAAAGCTTAAGCTAAAGTGTTTAATTATTTACTTCCAAAGCTAAGTGTTTGAAATCAAACTGATAGCAGTTAAATTGCCCATGTAAATTGGCCCGGTTTGATGACACTTGCGCAGTGCGATAATACGCCTTAATATCGTCGCCAGCCGTTTTTATGTCAATGCCGAATTAAAGCCAGATAGTTGAGCCAAGGTGAACGCAATTTGAATACTTTTCTCGTAGTTTTAAACTCGAAAAAAAAAACAATGAAGTTTAAACGCCATAGGGCCAACGATGACATATCACAAACATAAATATAATGTGAGATGACAAGATAGAAAAAATAAGTAAGGAAAATAGTCAAGAATAGAAGATGAATGATGTTTGCGTCACGCTGACAGAAAAAGAAAACGAGGTTTGTAACACAATAGATGCCTGTAACATGAGAGTACAAATTTCCTGCCAGCATACAGTGATGACCATACTAGATCATATATCAACGTGTAGTTAGAGTGAGTGTAAGTCAATTTTTAATAAAATTGTATATTGAATTTGGTATGCTTTGTTGAATTCGAAAATAGTTGAGAGAAATATTATTGGTTGTGATAGATTAACTTGAACCAAACTTGAGTAACTTGATACAAGTTTCAACTTTGGTTGCTTATCGACTACCTTAAAAGTACTCCAATACTGCTAGTCATCAAAATAATAAAATCACGCAAACCTATTTTAAAATATATTGTAAATGTAGATATGGTGATAAGCATTGCATAAACTTAAAGTGGAAAGAAAAAGAAGAACATAATTCTCTTCGAATGATTATTGTAGAGTAACCTAGCCATTTTAGTTTCATTATTTAAAAATGTTTTAATTACATCATTAATGAACTGTATTGTATTTTCTAAGATTATATAAACGAAATAAAGAATGTGAAAAGTGAAGAAACGTTGTGGTGTTATGTGGTCTCCGCGTATGTTTCTAATATACTTATCATTTTTTTTTTAAACAACTCTTTATTTGAAAAAATAAATATCTGATCTTATAATGCCACAATGGGTTTTTGGGATAAATGATCTTATCCATTCCATATATACAATATTGCAGTCACTCTTCCATTCATACTGTATTTTTATTACAGTATACAATATAGAAAAATGTAATCAGGTGAAACCTACTTCGTATCTTTTTTTTTTTTTTTCAAAAATACTCCATTTTATTGTTTAAACCATCTTGGTTACTGGAAATCACCTTTTCAACAAATACACCACGATTTCTATAGTTGGGTACCAATTCTTTATTTTTCGGAAATTATTGTGTTTTTTTTAGCTTGTGCTGTTCGATAGTAGTCTCTTCGTTTGGGCTCTCCAATTATCCTATGTACAAAAAATTTAACTTTTGAGATATTGCCGTACTGTACAATGTTGTTCAGAGCATGGGGTGAAATTTTGTTGTCGTGACGTAAGTTCAAACTGACTCTTGGTGGTGGCGTGCCGGCAATAGCCCGTAAACTAGCGAAAGAAGACAGCTCCCCGCAGAGAAAGTACCAATGAATAAATAACGGAAAATTGGGCCGAAACCGTCTGGAAAAGGACGGAATTTAAATGGTGAAGTCATGAAACGTGGGGTTGCTGCCTGGGTTAGAGAAGGGCTCCTCGCCTCGCCAGATGTCGGGGGCTAACAAAAAAAAAATCGTTGGGGAGTGGCATGAAACAAATGGTGTTTGGGTTATTTACGTTAAGTATATGCAGCTACGGACACAATTCAAATAACAACATTATTTCTTTAATTAGTCTTAAAGTCTTAAGAAGTGGAGAAAATAATAGTTATTCCACAAATTACAATAAACAATCATTATTTTGTAAAAAAATTATAAGGTCATTTTGACTTTTACGGTAGCCTGTGCCGAATTTGGGTCCCTTAAGGTTCATTAATGTCAATTGGCCGCAAGAGCTCGGTCCCCAAGAAGTCCTGCCGCAGTTGCTAGTAAGCTGGACACCGACGGAGAATATGTTCCAAATCCTCCAGTTCTCCGAGTTCGCAATGGAGACAGTCTGCCTTTCAAACAGGGAGCAGGTTATTGCTTGCTTGGGCTGAGTGCATGTAAGTGCTTAGAAGTCCAGATACTCACCCCTTCACTATTAACCCTACCGCTTGCAATTAATTACTTTGGGTGCTCATCCGATATAGCGACTGGTTGTTGTCGGTTTTAAAAGTGGTCAGATCTGTACTTAACCACTCTTTGCTGTTACATTCAATGTTAGTGGACAGTGTGTGCAACCCTCGTGTAGTCCTTTGGGTACTTAGTCTCTAAATTAGACGTGTAGTCGGGCATTCGGAGGTTCTTGGCCCACCAATTAATCGTCCACATTACTAGCTGAACTTCAATTTCGTAACTTCTGTTTTTATTCTAAATTGATGAGTTGTTAATTTAGACACTTCGTATAACCACTTATTGAATTTCAAGTAATATAATCGCCAATCCTAATTCCTATCTTAACTAGATGTACACGAAGGTTCAAAATTATTGATAAATAGAAGGTCAAAAAAATAGAAATTGAATATTAAGTTATATAAAAATTATCATATCACCTATTAGGGAGAAATATTTTCATAATGATAGAAGAAACTCATTTTGGCATTACGAGCTCAGATTTCATGACTTATACAAACAAAAATTAGATTTCGATCCAAAATTAGTACTAGAGCAGCGCAGAGAAACCCTGTCATAGCAACCAGTAGAGACATAAGCTGTGACGTAATGAGATTGTTGTCTGACGCTTCCCTTGACAAATTATCTGGTCACTTGAACTGGCTTGTACGCGAAGTGCCCACACAGGAAATGGCAGATAACATTCCATGACGCCTTAAGAAGAACTGGAATAGAGATCTGTCCCCCGTGAATACAAGTATGGGAGGTTTCTCCGGATGCGATTGCTGCCAAGTCATAAGAGAGAGGCTCTACTTTGAACAATCAACTTTTGCCTGTCCGTATGTTCTACGAGGGTGGTTATTAAAGTGATTTAATCGATCTGAAATTTTAAAGGTACGACACACAACGCTTCCGATACGCTGATAGAAACTCTACAGGAACAGTATTAGACAACTTACAAGATTTTTCAAATCACAGCTCATTAGGTATTTAGCGACAGAAACGCGAAAACGACCGAAGTTGTCATTCAGTTGTCGTTCAAGGCGATCTCCGTACATTTATTAGCTACTCACAATTTTTTTTTTTGTTGTAAAACCGACTTTAACTGACCTGTTACTTCATAAAACTAATTACTTTTTTGTCAAAAATAGCGAGTAGATTTTAAGGAACTTACGGGGAGTTCTGTGGATATCTCCAGGTATTATTTCTTCATTAAGTATTTTATATATATTAAAAAATAATAATTGATACGAACAAAGTTTATGCCATAACAATAAAAAAATTGAAAAAACTGTTTGAAATAATGAAAAAAAATTGATCCTAAGACCAACTAGTTAAGTCAATAGAACAATTTTAAATTACTAATATTTGATTAATGAAATTAGTCTTGAAACATTGGAAGTCCATGAAGGTGGATTTTCAGACGACAATGAAAACTAGTTACGCATGTTTAAACTAGAGTACACTCTTCAACTTCCAGAAAACAACACCTGGTAAATTAAGTTCCTTTCAGAGCTGGGTTTTTTTTTTTAAAAAAGAATTTAGGCCTATTTTTCGGTACCAATAACCTTGCATTATTATGGAACATCGCCCCAGACACATAGGTTAGTTAAGACATTTTTCCGTAAGCAGCCAACAAGTGACAGAAAATGTCAGGAACCAATTAGTTTTCAAGGATGGCAGTCCTTGTAAGAACACTTTGCAATGACTTGGCTCTGCCTCGATCGCACCTCGACGTAATCACGAGACAGTCACTTGGCGTGGACCGAATCGTCGCGATTACAGCGTGGTAGTTCTCCCTTTTGGGGGGAACATGGGGGGAGGGAAACCTATCCTAACCGTGCCGAACACCTACACAAATCATCGTCCTGAATACAAAACGATTCAGGAAATCCAGTGGGCGACTGTTTCATCTTCAAGCTCAGACAAGTTCAGTTTGCCGAGCCCGAAGGGAGGAGGGCTCTACTTTTAAACAGGTATGGGTTTTCTCTATCATTTTTCATCACCGGACTTCTGATTCTGTCCCTTCTCATACGTCAGTTATGGTTTCTGGATCTGAATTGATCTAAAAAAACAACAACACTGTTTTAATTGAGCATGATGTTAAGCGAGTTTGAAAAAACAAACAAAGCAAAACTGTATATAGCTAATCAAGACGCCTAGAATTTTAATTAACATAAACATTTTGTTAATACCAACTAATTAAATAAGGCACTCACGTTTTATGGATGTAGCTATATTATGCAATATCTAATGAGGCCCTCCCCCTTCTTTATATTGAACAGGGAGGAGACTCGCGAAGACCACAGGACAGGCAGACTCGGACGAGAATATATGTAATGAAACCATCAAATCCATAGAAAGAGGTGATGCGAAAAACCAATTCATTCTTACGCTTGTTCTTGACCGACCCAATAATTTAATAAAGCTATGCATTTTTTTAATATAACGCTTTAACTGACTTCAGACATTTGGGCCTTGCTAGATAGTGTTGTAAAACTGACACCATTTAGGTGAACATTTTTTTTCTACCTGGGGTCGTTATCTCAAAACGGGGATCTCCCATAGCCCGTGATGGAGGCACATATGGTTTATCATTGCATGTGGTTCTTATACCGTATTTATTGTTCAATAAATGTTGAAACTTACTAACATTGTTTATAAACAACAATTTACAATAATAATACGATAGGGAACTCATAATTGTATATTTATTTTTTTACTTATTTCAAGGTAGAATATTGCCAGCATATACAAGGGGGGGGCACCCCCCTAGTACCCCTTGCAACCCCTAAAGGATAGACTAGATTAACATTATCTGCAAATAATCAAGCCGCGTGACATTTCCAACTTTATCAAGCAGATTATACTTATGGAAAACAAAGGCTACTGATTTCATGTCTTATTGAAAATCAATGACCTTTACCATTCTGGCCTACACGGAGAAGGGACGCATACGAAATCAGAAAATCACAATATCTGTCCTGAACCGTTCAAGGTCCCGTCAAAGGGAACGCATTTAGCTCTTACAATTGACGACTCTTACTATGATTATTTATGGTTATTAGATTTTTATTTTCAGCCATTACATTCTTCTCAGTGTACTTTGTTAAGATTGACCATTTATGCCCCTCAACATTTAGAACTGCAGATTGAACACTAATTGCTTCTGATAAAAAAACAAATGATTCTGAAGTGAGTGAACTGTTTTATAGACATTTCTTGGAAAAACAGTCTTCATTTTTATTCTCGTAGAGGGATATAGGCTTATGACTCTTTACGAAAAAATCACTAAATAAGTTTATATGATTGAGGGATATTAAACTGAACAATAATAGTTTTGAAAATTAATCCGCAATACGGTATGCTAACACATAGTTATCAGCAAGTAATGGTTGCCTTGTAAAATTAAGAAAGCTGGGCTACCAAGCAACTAGGCTGATGATAATAGCTAATAAAATTTATTATAAATAATAAAAACTAATGTTTTTTTATTTATTTTTTAAAAAAGTTTCTTAAAAATTTTAAAAGTTTTTATCATAATATTATCGAAAACATAAAATAATTAAATATTTATTGTAGATATAATCCCCTCCACCCAGTGAACATAATGTCAGAATTAATGTTCAAAATGTCAATAATTGTATTTTGAAAGGGTAGAATTCTTAAAATCACATTCAATAAAGGTTAGATTGCGTAATTGTGTGTAAATAAAGACATATTAGTTAGAGGGTAATTTGTAATCGATGAACCGCATTTGATTGAAACGATGCTGGTTCAATTGTGTTAATTATTATAAATAACCCAAGTTTACCTTTTTCAGTGACTGCTCATAATTTTTGCTCCTTAACAAATTTGTTTGGTTATACTTGTGTGTTACATTTAGTTTACTGGTTTAATATATGAAGTTATCTTCTGATGATGCCTTAAGTCTAAATTAAATTCAAATTGTATCACATTAACGAACAAATAACTTGTAGACCGAATAGCCTTTATTTTGAAGTTTTACCCTCATGTTAAATATTATTAAAATTAGCCCTCATCTAACTAAAGATTTGCCAGTCAACCAGTGAAGTAAATATCAATTTATGTATAATTATTACACATTTTTAACTAATAGTTTAATACTTCTAATATTTGTTATTTTTGAACAATAAATATAAAATAAATAAATAAATATATATATATAGTGATAGCTAAAACAGTAAAAAGATCGAGAAGGAGGTAATAGAAATGAATAGGGCAAACGATAGTATAAGACTGCTTTATTCATAGCTCTTAATCCCATACACATACACTCGGAATGTTTACATCCCGATGTTTTGGTATTAAGACTGTGTACCAACAGTGCCCAGGCCTTAACTTATACATATAAGTATATTGTAATTGTCAGATCTACATGAAAGTCTTGAATCGTTTAACATTATTATACGAATTTTAAAATATAAAAACTTATCAATAATTAACAGCAAACGAAAAAATAACTGGTGTGATCGGGAATCGAACCCGGGATTTCCCCAATATTAAGTCGGGGTCTCAACCAATTAAGCTCCCCTGCCATAGTATTTTTACCTGTTAATTATAAACAATTATGAATATTAGTACGACAATTTCTCAATTATTAAGTTATACTTTATATTCATAGATGTGGTCGAGCACTTGATTTTGTTACTTGAAACTTTAGAAGAACAGACGTCAACGGTTGTACTTCATAACGTCATGTTCGTTACATAATTATGATTTAATATTTTTGAGGGCAAAACCATCTTCCCCCGCCCTGGCCGACTTGACAAATTACCAAGTGACCTCAACCTTTCCCGTCACTCAGCTTGTCACTTGTTCACAGCCTTGACAAGATAAGTAGATTATAACTGCTTTGAGATTTTCATCTTGCATAATTTGTACTCCTTTAAATAATTCACTTATTGTACTTTCTAATAAAATGACATCAAAACTAACCTGTAATAACTCTATTTTTTTAAATTTGGTTGATAATTTTAATCACGGTAAGATCAATAAGGCCCAATTCCAAAAAACGTGTTATGCGCTTAAATGTTTTGAGAGAAAAGAAACATTGTGGCTTTTGACTAAAAATTATAAAAAAGTCATTATCTGGTTCAAAATCCAAAAAAAATATCCTGCATGATCTTTGAAATGATCTCATTTCGTGAAAACCGTAATAACTAATGTCACAGGTAGCCATAGCTAATCTGTCACAATAGAACACCTGAGATCTGTGCCCTCATTGTATTAAAAGCCGGACCACCCTAGACGGACAACCAATCGATTAGTTTTATTATCGATAGTTTTGTTGTTATCGATTATTATAACTGCTGAAGTTATTTCCCCTGCCCCCCTTTCAATTTTAGGCATATCAAAATTTCATTAATTCCTCTCATTAAGCTTACTCTCAAGTTACTGCTCAGGAGCAATTTAAGATTTTCTGCCCTGATATATGTTTTCATGTTTTGGCAGACATTAAAGATGTTAATACAAGCTGAAGTTTAAAGTCCCAAAAAAATAAAGTTTTGAAAGCAAACAATATGGGGTATTCATTGAAGCACTGACAGAGTTCAATGGGGGTTTTATATTTCTAAGATTTTTAGCGATCAGGAGGGTTTAACGAACAGTTGGCCTGTATTTTGGCCGATCAGATCCGTGTTATGGTCCCAATGATCTTGCGTTATGTTGATATTGAACTTCTCCTCAGACGAATAAACTTTTTTACATTCAAGTACCCTAGAGAACAGCCTCACGGTCCTTTCAATCATCCAACGGCTCGTCCGGGTAGCGTGGCGTACCTTGGCCAAAGGTACCAACACTTTTCGCAAAGTCCTTCCCTTCAAGCATGGCATAAAATGTAACGGGCTTTTACCCCAAAGTACTTATGTCCCTTTTCCAGAAGTTCCATTATCCATGGTTTTCTTGTTTCGATTAATGTTTGTGATATCTAGCTTTGGCGAAAAATCATGGAGACTCTAGCCGAGGTACGATTTCGTGTCTGATTCGCCATGATCACGTAGCCGTAGAATGCAGTGGTTCTTGAGTGCAGTGTCAACGACCGACAACGGAACTCTGCAGCGGGCGCCGCCTAGACAGACCGAAATCGGACCCGCGCCCACCTCATTGACTTAGATTGACCTCTTTCCGTAATTTGCATCTGATCCATGTAGCCAACGGAACGGCTTCCTGCCAACACATGCCTCCCATCTCTGGCCTAAATGTCATGATCATTTCCGCTTTATGGTACGTTTTTATTGTTACTTTTTCCGAATATTTAACCGGGACGCTTAGTGACCGCCTTGACCGAGTGACTTTTATTTTGACAATACAATAATAAGTTAACGTCTTTATTGTGCTAAAATTACAACCTGCCTTGCTAGGCAATAAGTAATTAAGATATACTATCATTCATACAATATTTACAGACAGCCCAGAGGCCTCCCCAGTCCACATGCGAAGAGAAAGCGGAGTCTTGGGAAGTCCCCACGCTCCTCCGTCAGCCGCGTCACCGGATACTAGCCAGTGGAGACTGGCCAAGAGCGCGAGAGCCACAGACGCTCAGGACATGATTGGATAAACTGGCCATTGCCAGGACTCCCACTGTCACGCGATTATAGCAGGTCACGAGGCCACTGCCGTTTCAGTCTCCGAGGAGGATTATAGGGATGAGTGGCGCAGTGCAATGACTGTGCTACAGGATTAGGGTGGTTGGAAAGGCTACTGTGGAATTTCATAAACTATAATAACAAGTATTATAATATCCCAATGGAATAGAGCTATGGGGGACAGCAAAAATGTCGAACATCAAGCATATCCAATCCATTCAATCAAAAGTCCTGAGAACAATAGTTATTAACTATATGTCAGCAACAAAACCCTTTGTAACGATCTTAATATACATTCTTGAACCCGTCCCTCCCAAGTCCATGAACACAGTCATTACACTGCGCTACCCATCCCTATAATCATCCTCGGAGACTAAAGCGGCAGTGGCTTTGTGACCTTGAATAAATACGTGACATGGGGAGGAGTCCTGGCAATGGCCAGTTTCTCTAATCATATCCTGAGCGTCTGTGGCTCTCGTGCTCTTGGCTAGCCTCCATTGGCTCGTTGTTGGTGGAGAAGCATCGGGGACTTCCCAAGACTCCGCTTCCTCTTCCGCATGTGAGGGAGGTGGCAACCTTGTGGATTTGGGAGGTCTTTGTAAATACTGTGTGAACGAGTGAGTGAATGAAGAATCGTAAATATGATATGAATGAGAACATTCATCACGATTACTTATTCCCCATAAATAAGGGGGATTGTAATTTTATCACAATAAAGAAGTTTCAATATATAATAGCCCAGTGAAAAGAATATTAAGTCACAGAACATATCCGTGGTGTAGTTAGCGTGAATGACCGTGAGGGCACATATTAGACTCCAGGCTTCGTAATGAATTGATGATACTCGCCATTGTTAGAAAAGGGTTGAGATTATATGCATCGAATCCGGTGTAGAAAATTCAATATTCAAATTACCTTGCATTGGCCTTTTTGTTGTAAGCGGTCCAACTATTATTAATAATTACTATATATATATATATATATATATATATATATATACTCTTTATTGGGGTATAATTACAATCTGCTTTTTATAAGGCAATCAGTAATTGCGATAAACGCTCTCATTCATACAATATTTACAGACAGCCCAGAGACCTCCCAAATCCACTGCGAAGAGAGAGCGGAGCCTTGGGAAGTCCCCCATGCCCCTCCGTCAGCCGCGTCACCGGATACTAGCCAGTCGAGGCTGACCAAGAGCACGAGAGCCACAGACGCTCAGGACATGATTGGAGTAACTGGCCATTGCCAGGACCCCCGCTGTCACGCGTTTATAGCAGGTCACGAGGCCACTGCCGTTTTAGTCTCCGAGGAGGATTATAGGGATGAGTGGCGCAGTGCAATGACTGTGCTACAGGATTAGGGTGGTTGGAAAGGCTACTGTGGAATTTCATAAACTATAATAACAAGTATTATAATATCCCAATGGAATAGAGCTATGGGGGACAGCAAAAATGTCGAACATCAAGCATATCCAATCCATTCAATCAAAAGTCCTGAGAACAATAGTTATTAACTATATGTCAGCAACAAAACCCTTTGTAACGATCTTAATATATATTCTTGAACCCGTCCCTCCCAAGTCCATGAACACAGTCATTACACTGCGCTACCCATCCCTATAATCATCCTCGGAGACTAAAGCGGCAGTGGCTTTGTGACCTTGAATAAATACGTGACATGGGGAGGAGTCCTGGCAATGGCCAGTTTCTCTAATCATATCCTGAGCGTCTGTGGCTCTCGTGCTCTTGGCTAGCCTCCATTGGCTCGTTGTTGGTGGAGAAGCATCGGGGACTTCCCAAGACTCCGCTTCCTCTTCCGCATGTGAGGGAGGTGGCAACCTTGTGGATTTGGGAGGTCTTTGTAAATACTGTGTGAACGAGTGAGTGAATGAAGAATCGTAAATATGATATGAATGAGAACATTCATCACGATTACTTATTCCCCATAAATAAGGGGGATTGTAATTTTATCACAATAAAGAAGTTTCAATATATAATAGCCCAGTGAAAAGAATATTAAGTCACAGAACATATCCGTGGTGTAGTTAGCGTGAATGACCGTGAGGGCACATATTAGACTCCAGGCTTCGTAATGAATTGATGATACTCGCCATTGTTAGAAAAGGGTTGAGATTATATGCATCGAATCCGGTGTAGAAAATTCAATATTCAAATTACCTTGCATTGGCCTTTTTGTTGTAAGTGGTCCAACTATTATTAATAATTACTATATATATATATATATATATACTCTTTATTGGGGTATAATTACAATCTGCTTTTTATAAGGCAATCAGTAATTGCGATAAACGCTCTCATTCATACAATATTTACAGACAGCCCAGAGACCTCCCAAATCCACTGCGAAGAGAGAGCGGAGCCTTGGGAAGTCCCCCATGCCCCTCCGTCAGCCGCGTCACCGGATACTAGCCAGTCGAGGCTGACCAAGAGCACGAGAGCCACAGACGCTCAGGACATGATTGGAGTAACTGGCCATTGCCAGGACCCCCGCTGTCACGCGTTTATAGCAGGTCACGAGGCCACTGCCGTTTTAGTCTCCGAGGAGGATTATAGGGATGAGTGGCGCAGTGCAATGACTGTGCTACAGGATTTGGGTGGTTGGAAAGGCTACTGTGGAATTTTATAAACTTAGAAGGGATGAGTTCTAGAATGTAGGGTATATTAATGTCGTTATGAAGGGTTTTGTTGCTGACATAATAAGGGGCATTTACTATTGTTCTCAGGACTTTAGATTGAAAGGATTGGATACGCTTGATGTTCGACTTTTTTGCTGTCCCCCATAGCTCTATTCCGTATGTCCAGATTGGCTTAAGTATAACTATGTAGATTAGTAGTTTATTTTCTATTGAGAGATGGGATGTCCTTTGAAGTAGTCTGTACAGTTGTCAAAAGCGCCTGTTTAGTTCTTGTCTTTTTAGTCTCGTTAATAATTACTAGCGTGAGAAAAATACTAGCAACTCCTAGTCCGTGTCTACTTTAATTAAGAAGTGACAGCATCATTAGTGAATTTGTATCAAGTAAAACCTTTGTCATAATTTCTCCAGTAAAAATCACCGATACAGACATACTGGAAAAACTAAACCCTAAAATATTGTATGCCCGAGAGAGTAAATAACAACCCACCGCAGGAATATGATTCTATGTTTAACATAACTTACTGTTTTTATTATTTTCTATACCTAAGCAGAACCATTTGAAATATTCATTTCCATTTATCAATCAATCAAAATTTTAAAAGCAAAACAAAATAGATTAACGTAAATACAGTGAGAATCAATTACATGAAAATGTTGCTAATACATGGGCTTTGGGCATTATAAGTGAAAATGATTTTCTATTACTATTTAGTTTTTTTGGTTAGGTTTTTTCGATTTATATCTTTTTCTAAATTTAAATTTACGTGTCGTTCCATGAAGATTTTATTCATAAGAGCGATGGTGTTAGGTTTTTTTCTTTTCTTTTTTAGACAAGAGGCATTGGATATTAGCAGAACATTAATTTTACTACGTAAATATTGAAATAAATTTAAAAAATGTAAATGTAGAACCGAAATAATTACATTTTGTACAATTCTTCGGAGTAGGATCTAAGTACGATAGGACAGCGTTATGGGACACAGTGCACCGTTTGCCTGCATCTGCTAGCAGTTAGCAAGACCTGATTACGTTATTTGGTCCAATTCGTTCGCAATCAAGAGGAGATAAATAGCGAACAAGCCCTCATTCACTGTTGCACCCTGTGCAGTATAATTAGCAATCCCCGCCAAATGTTTGTTTACTGTAACTATCAGTCAAGAAGCTATCGAGATGTCTGCAGTCAGGCCCAAATCACTTCAAAGTCAACTTCATCAATCAATTTCAATCATTAGGACATCTCCATTTCTGGTCAAGCCTACGCGTATTATATCTGATGTAGTGAAAGAAGGTGTGATGTAATACCAATATCTATATTTATATCAACAAATAACAGACACTTATCGAATATTCCTTATAGTTGACACCGAAAGAAGAGACATGGATAGACAACAGTACTGATAAAACACCTTTATTTACAGGCATGGGCTCGGTGAGGTTTGAGAATAAACCCCAAATAAGTGTTCTACAGAGTTTAAATAGGCCTGATTGATTTTACCTACTGAGTAAGGAAGTACGGATACGGTTCAATGTGACTTGTTTGTTCTTTACTTCGGTCAGTTGTAGACTGCATCTAGTCACAGGGGGTCGTAGGTAAATACCTGAGCAAATGCTCGGGTCGGCATTGCCACCTACGGTCAACTCAAGTGGTACAGGAGTAGGGTGGAGGGGGAAGGAGCTTATGTACAATTACTTCTTCACTCAATGCCATGTCGACCGTTGTTGGCATAAAGCGCTTAGTTCGATAACTCTACGATAGTGGCTTTAAAAATGATTTAATCGATTTAAAATTTTAAAGGTATATTCTACTTTACATCTCGAAATTCGCCAATTAGTTTTTGTTTAAAATTCAGATACGCAAAGTAAGGAAAAATAATTTAATTAAAACAATGTTGGGCCCATTTGGTAAACTTCCAAATTTCAAAAGGCCTTTCAAGTCCAGCTCGAAAGCTTCCGAAAATTCAAAGTACGACTTTTGTCCGCCGTTAAGGGCACAAGTCAATTGTGATCCTACAATTTTTTTAATAACTTTTTACAATTAATGTTTTCGGAAAAAAATATATTGATAATCAGGACCTCAATATCTTCAATTTGACACCAAATTTAAATTTATTAAAAATAACTAATTAATGAAACATTCGTAGACATGACTAGATTTTTCAGGCAATATTAAATCAGACCGTCGTGTTAAATTTCATGTCCTTTAGCTTGAACAAGGGACTCGCGAAGATCAGGACAGATGGACAGACCATTGATAACATAAGGTAAAAAAACAGGAAAACCTGAAAACGTCAATGCTAAATAAATTTCAACGATATTATAATAAATAAAGTTATAGGGCCAACCTAAGACATTGTCACTTTAATAAACAAGTTCAGGCCGATTATAGTAGGTTTTTTTTATGCTAGTGTTTTTGTTATTTACATTTTTTTGTTATTAGCTCAATGAGCGTATTAATTTAACAAACACGGTGAAGTAATCTTGGTGAAAATTGCGAGTATTTTTTCACATTTATTTAATAACCAAATTGGACATACGGGCTAGATACTATGGGGGAAAGTCAAATTTTGGAACATTAAACAAATCCAAACATTACATTGCAAAAACCTCAGATCTGCAGATCTACAGTACCTTCTACATTACAAAAGTAGTCCCTTTACAGTGATCTCCATGTGCCAACTTTCCTTGACCTTATACCTTCAAGAATTTCCAAATTCCTCAAAAACCTATCCACTCATCCAAATCCTCTTGTCAACTCCTTATCCACCAACACCCATACTCACTACTGTCTTAGGAACCTTGTGATTCTGTCTAGAAACTATCTGTTTATTTTTTGGTTTCTCCGGCTTGAAATTTCACCTGTTTTTGAAATGTTTTGTTCGTTCATGAAACCTACGTACCGATGACCTAAGCGGCTTTTGTGTAAGGCAGCATGTACAAGAACTATTATATTAATTAAATGAATAAATAATTCAGATGGTGAGATCACCTACGCTCACTGCATCCATTCTTCAGTTTTCATAAATTATCTAATTATATTGATACGGTCGACTGTTCAATTGATGATATCTGCAATTTATAAAATTGATTTTATTAATAATTAAAACGTGTAATGTTCGTTTTAAGAAGTCTCAGTTAGACAAAACCCACAAGTATGTTTTTATATCATCACTCTGGCAATCCCAGTAACATTGTCTAGTAAAACAATTAACTAATGACACTTAATAATTTTGTAATGTGTCTTTCCAATATGAAATTGGACCTAAATGTTAAATTTATTCACGGTGATCTCCATGTGCCACGTTTCCTTGAGCTTATACGTTCAAGATTTTCCAAATTCCACAAAGTCTTCATGTCAACTCCTTATCCAGTAACACTCTCCCTTACTAGTCATGCGAGGACGACACACAACAATGAATGCTGGTATAAATGTAATACATAAGTATGAATGGATTCTCTCATGATAATGCTGTACAACCAAATTGTAAGTTATTAAGAAGCTAATGCTGGGACTCGGAGGAGAACTCTCATATATATAATATATGTATGTATAAAATATATATGTGTAAAATATGTATGTATAAAATAGGGAGTAAGTAGAAAGTGAAAGACAATATGATAATTCTCCGAGTCCCATTAGCTTCTTAATAGCTTATATATATATTTAATAAATACATTTTTATAAATAAAATTATCGTTATAATTGATGTAAACAAGTTTTTATAGCTATAAATATATATACATATACATATCCAACTGCGTGGATTGTACGCAGTTATTTTATGCGGCGTGTTTTACAGTTTGTGGTAAACATTGTGTTCGGTACAGGTGCTCGGCGCATGCGGGCTTCCTACCCAGGACCTGTCAATGTTCTCCATTTCATCTTCCTTTTTTCATGTAAAAAGGTAAAAAAAAAAATTGTTGCCGGTGGCCAGCGTCTTGCTTTTTTTTTTTTTTGTGTGTGTGTGTTATTTCTTTTTCATTCTCTGGGGATCCACCATTTCTTATTGTCCTATATTCGTTCCAACTGCACCGTGCCAAGGTTTTATAAGATGTGAGAACTGGACTTGGCCGAAGCCTCCGGTATCAAAACCTTTTAGGTATCTTAGTCAGGCGTACCAGTATCACCAAACACCAAATCATCTAAAAAAACGTTTGGCAGACCAATAGTCAAGTCGCACGACGTATCCAAAACTGGTATAGATCTTTCAAAGGCCAAAACCACAAAATTACAGATATCACAGCGAGAATCCATTACATCAAAATATTGCGTACATAGATAAATTGCCCAACATGAGGGCCTTCCAGGTCGTATCGTGTTTTTGTTTTCAGTGTTAATTTTCCGAGCTGGTAGGGTGAGGCTATAATTTTAAACAGGTAAGGTACAACCGTGTTCCTTACTGTTTTTTAAAAATAGTGGTAATACACATCGGGTATTTAACGCCTTTCCATCGTTTTAAGGTTTACCCCGATTTTTTTTTTTCAAAATCAGAAACTCTTTTATTAAGAATACATGTTGATTAGCAACCTTGTGATTCTGTCTATTTATTTTTAGTTTCTCCGGCTTGACATCATTTCATCTGTTTTTGGAATGGTTTGTCCATGAAACCTACGTACCGATGACCTAAGCAGCATTTGCATAAGGCAGCATGTACAAGAACTATTATATTAATTAAATGAATAAATAATTAATTCATTGAATTGAGATGATGAAGGGATCGCCTACGCTTACTTCGTTTATTCTTTAGCTTTCATAAATTATCTAATTATACGGTTGACTGTTCGATTTATGGTATCTGATATTCATAAAATTGTTTTTTAATAAAAAAATATATATATATTTAATATATACTTTTTTAGGAATACAATTTTCAGTATAATTGTTCGAAATTTGAGTTCCAATGGCTTTATGCGGCGTGTCTTACTGTTTGTGGTAAACATTTTGAAAGAATCTACTAATACTAGAACAGATAGACACACAGGTGAAAACATGAGTTTTTGGATAAAAGAGTTGATAGTACGGACCATTGTTAAATTCTGCTGTTTAAAAACTTAAGATTCTGAACGGAGTTTTAAAAACTACTTTTAACATTAGAAGTATCACGTGTGGAATGCTCCGTCGTTGCAATGCTGAACTTAACAGTATCGTCCGACCGGAAATGTTACTTCATTCCAGAGAGGTCAGTGCTGGAATGCGTGAGGAAGCGTCCGTAACTATTATGCATTCTTCATTCTATAACCTCTTCGTAACTGTGAAGAATCTACTAGATAGCTTGAAGACCGGGCAAAACCTATCGGTTTATTAAGATCGGTTTGTACGTCATTTCACACTATGTCAAAAATCCGCGGTCTAGTGGTAAGCGCGTCTGATAGTACGCTGACCAGGGTTCGATTCCCGGCATTCCCTTAAAGATTTACGCTGAGTCCTTCTCTAGGCTATGCCGCCTTTGTGTAGTGAAAACTGGCTGTTCACTGGGATTGGAGAAAAACGTGATGGTTGGAACGTGAAATTAACCACTTCTCACCTACCTATTACAACCAACCGTATGTAAGGATACAGCAAATCTATTTGTCTATGTTTCTGTGTGTTCTGCAATAGTTCAACCCCAATTCAATTCAATCCCAGCAATGCTCTGCTTGGTATAAAGCAAATGACTAAACATCAGACAATAACCTACCTATATACTAGATATCTGCTCCGTGAGGTTAACTTGAACTTGTTCGTGGTGAAGTTGGCCTTTAATAGAAACTCCTGCTAAGCTCAATGAGATAACGCTGTTCCTTTAAGCAATATAAAGGTTCTATCTACATGTATCTATTTACAAAAATATTTACAGCAGGAAAATATTAAATATATTTTAAACTATTGACACAACTTAAATACTAAAAAGGATGAAGCTATACAGTTATACATGCCTAAAACTATACACAGGTGGTCTGAAAAGTTTCCGATCTCAACATGAAGATGATAATAAAATAAATAAAAGCTAGTAAAATAAAAGCTTTGTTAGGTCGGAAACTTTTCAGACCACCCTCGTATACAGGCCTAAAATCACGCCTGAGCTCTTGTGTATGTAGAAAGGTTAGCGGCTTTACGTAAAAACACGTGATTTCATGCGTAAGTGAAGATTTCATGTGTACTGTAAAACAAAGTTTACTAGCTGTTGAAACATTTTCATTACAATTGCTCTTAAACTAAACTTGAAAGCAATCGATGGAAATGTCACTTTTAGCCGTAGGCAGTACAGAATACTCAACAAAGCGGCAGATCTGAATATAATGTGTATTCACTGACGCGTGTACGTATGTGTTTCTACGTGTGTACGTATGCCTTATTCATGAGGCTTAAAGCGAAGGAGTAAGTGGACTCCTCTGCCACTTGAATTAAGCATTGAGGGATTTAAAAGGCTTTACCAGCTTGTCTACATATCAGGTCTTAGAACAAGAATTTAACGCTTAGAACAAGGAACAGAAGAAACGATATGAATCTTACCCTTTGAACTTCATTGTGTTGAACTACTTAAACTTTGTAAAACACTGATCTGGACCTTATTCCTCAACCCTTCCAGCCATATATACTGTATAGTCTTGTGGCCATAGTAGTGGTGGTAAAAATTATCCAATCGATCTGCAATCAATATTTTATTTGCCAATTGATTCTATTTGTTAAAAACGTGATTTATAGTGAATTAATTGTTAGTGAATTGAAATAATTGTGATCAGAAATATCCATTAGTTTTTTTCACTATTGTTTAATTAATTAGGAAATTCACTCCGAGCCCTGCAAGTTTCTCTCGATAATGTATCATTTCGTTTATTTATTTATTTGAAATCATACCGTTTACTTCATAATCCACGTAAAATATGTAATTATTCGCTAATAATAAAAATAAAAGCGAGACTACTGATCCATTGATGAACTAGTAGTACCTTGATGATAAGAGATTTCAATAGCGGAATTGACGTTGGGGAACAATGGGCGGCCTACCGAACAGCCGCACTGTGACTGGAGGGTTAATGTGCGTGGGTCGAGGGGGTTTCACTAAGGTTAGCAGCGGACTGGATAATATTGCTAATTTAGGAAAGTGAGATACAGCTTGCGTGGGTTCTATGGTGGGGCGAGGCGCCTAGGCGCTCCTGCATGCCCTGCCCTCGCTAAGCATCTGCCGTCTCGTATAGAGGTTCTTTGGATCGGTTCTTTCAAAGCTTGCAGCCTCTTCCGTTCCTCCCATTATAGAACTACCTGACCTTAAATTTTTTTTTTTTTAATGTTTTTGGATCAATTATGAACTAAATTGTATTTATGACAGACAAGGATAAAAATCAAGAATCGCTATCGATAGGTCGTCCGGATTAAATCCTTATTATGGAAAAACTACTTTTTATTTGTGAACCATATCGATTGGTGACAATCCCCTCCAAATAAGCCTCGAACAGTATGTGATAGCCGCTTAATTTCTATTTCGATGAATGTTTCATTCTTTTTACATAAGCATTGTTTTAACAATGAAGTGAAATTCAGGACTTTAAATCTATAATAGCCTCTGGGCTTATGTGAGCTGAAAAATCATAAAAGGAAGAAAAACGTCAGACTTTCTTCAGATTTATTTTTCTTTTACATGCCTCTCGTTAGTAAATTAACTAAAATATGTGCAGGATATCTAAGGGGGTTGTTTCAGGATCTCAGATTAATAAATCCTTTTTTACGGTCATTTCCGTTACAAACTTAAGGTTAACAGACAGAAAAACGAACAAAGTCTATTTTAAAGCAGAGAACGATATAACCTAAGGTAAGGTCAACAAATAGTTTTTCTTAAGCATATTCTGGTTGTGGAGCACCTAGCTATATTTACCCTTAATTAGGAATAATAATGGTAAAATAAATAAATGAAAGCATAAATACATTAGCTGGATTAAAGAAAGGTATTTATCGGGCACGCCCGCCGGAGGTTTCTTTGATCTAGCCACTCCCCGGTGAGCATCAGAAGGAGATAAACCTGTGGTCTTTGCCTGACCTTTGCTGGCGGCCGGCTTAATTCGTGTATGTTTATTAAGATAAGATCTTAGGAGCTGTGCACTGTGTTCAGGAGAAGGGGTTAGGTATTGAATGTAGTTTACGAGGTCTTAGTATGATCACGAGTATCTAAGGGTAGGCGAAAACCACACTGGTCCCGTGCGAGTGTTACGCGGAAGGAGGCAGACTAGGCCGCTTAGGGAAACGCTACTAGATTTTGTAGGCCCCAGAAGCCGTCATCTGCACGGAACGGATCCCTTTGAATGCTAGGTTAGCGGTCAGAACCCAGGTATCTCCACTAAGAAGGCTGTAGAGGCTGTCATCGCCGAGACTAAATTTAGCGGGTAAGGAAATAGAGAGGTGTGGTAATTAATTAAGCAAGCTATGGTTTGAGTAAAGCAGCCAGCCACAGTGCAGAGAGAAAAAGTTTAGGGTTTACTTCAGGTGTGTGGTTCCGATTGAATAAGATTTTTTTTTTTTTCCCCTTAACCCCTTTAAAATTATACAATGTGAAAATATGACAAAATAATTTCTCCTCTTTCTGCTATGCGCAGATGCATTTGAAGGAGGTTGGGTTACTTAACGCTGTTCCTTTAATAAAAATAAAAATAAGTCCTATGTACAGGCATCTATTTACAAAAATATTTACAGTAGTTAAAATATTATTATTAAAATATTATTTATTATAAAAAATATTATATTATATATTCAATATATGTATATATATACGCAACTTAACTACTAAAGGATGAAAATAAGAACAAAGCAATATAGTTATACAAACCTAAAACTACGCGACGCCTAAAATCACAGCAGAGTTCTTGTGTACGCAGAAACGTTAGCGCCTTTGCGTAAAAAAACTTTGTGATTTCATACGTAAGTGAAGATTTCATGCTTACTGTAAAATGAAGGAATATTTTACTAGCTGTTGAAATACTTTTCTCAACATTTATATTACAATTGCCCTTAGACGAATTAATTGAAAGCAATCGATGTGAACGTGACTTTTATCCATAGGCATTACAGAATATTAAATAAAGCGACAACAGATAAGGCTACTAATCCAAACATAATGTGTATACATTGACGTAGGTGTGTGTATCTGTTTCTACTGTGTACGTATGCCTCATGCCTTATTCATGAGGCTTAAAGAATCTTATCCTGGAGGATGAAAGGTTTCTGTATCTTAGACTAGACAACTAGATCAAACTAATTAATGACGTATTCATTTCAAAATATTTTCTATTCAGTTAGTGCCAGTGCCTCGTTAAATAGAAAAAATCTTCGTTCCGTTATATTTAAAGGGGGAATTCCGACCGATTGACTCAGAAAATCTATCTTTATCCTCCGAAAGCGCGCACCATATTAATTAACGCGATCAGATTATCTTTAAAAGTACTACCTGTCGAAGTTCTCTCTATAAAACCCGTTTCTCCGATACTAAAGGGAGAGGCTTTACTTTGATTAAAATACAGGTTAAGAAACTGCTTTCGTCTGTCTGTCTCTTCTTAGAGAGTGGTCGTAAAAATAATATAAATCCTTTAGAACTTTCTAAGCTACATTCTGCAACTGCTTGAAATACACTGATTGGTTTTTTGTTTAAATACAATAGAATTACTGAGAAACAAATCAAACGTGAAAAAAGAAATGTTTTGAGATTTCTCAAGTCTCAGCTCCGAAGTTATTTAAGCTCTGATTTTTTCCTCAGAAACGCACAAAACACAGTTACGCAAAAATATTGCAAAAAATGAAAGTTATAACAGCTACGGTACTATCGCATATTTAATACTCCTACAGTTGTTTAATTTGTCATAAAGTCGATAATTAGCGACCGAGATGGCTAAATAAATAAAATTAAGTATTTTCGATTAAAGTAAAGCAGTTTTTTTTTTCACAATCATTTAATAAGTTTTGACGCGGACTCTTAGGAAGATCTTATGCTGGCAGAACCAATATAAAATTATTTATCAGATCAACTAATACAAAAAACAAGCCAGCTCTGCTAACATATATAAGAGGAAGTTCATTAGGATGCCCCCCACATAAAGTGAATTTGTTGCACCGACTGACAATCAATTATTCAATAGAATTAGATTCCCTTACTTCGGAAAATTCATAGAAAAAGGGAAATTGTGAACACAAGAATGCAAATAAACCCAATCCACCCTCTTAAATAAAGCCACTCGAAATGGGAACTACCCTTTTATAACTCTTAGATTATTTGCCATAGAATTGATAATTTCATTTTATTTTATCACACATAAACTTGAGGATGCATTGTTCACTCAATAAATTTGATGAGCAGTTGGGCACTTTGTTATTTATTGTTTTCTCTTTCACAAATTAATTTTGTTTGTATCCAAATGCACTCTCAACTTTTTTTTATCATTATTCTTCCGGAAAGGGCCAATGACAGTTCTGAAATTTTGCATTAATTAGTAAACTAAACTGATCCTATGCGTATTAAAAAGTAAATATGCTACAACCACCGCTGAGCGCCGTGCGTATTCGTAAATTGCGATGAAGGCCCATCCCGCGGGAAATGAACTTCTCTCAACGCAGTAATTTCAGGAACTAATGAAGTGAAATATGGGCCCCATAAGAGCCCGTATCCCTCCCGGCCCATGATCAATATTGTCGGAAATCCTGCAGAATGAAATGAGACAAATATTTCCCCATTCGATGTTATTATGGTTTACCTGTTCTGTGCTAGATGTGACGATTTCCACCAAAATGTGTAGCTTGAATCTCTGCACTGAAATTTCTAGCATGATTTTCGGAAAAATAACTGTAGAATAAAATGTATTCTTGTGCGAACTTTTCGAAATTTGAATGGTCACAGGTTGAGTATGTTACCTTCATGGAAAATATAAGAGATTTATAGAGAGATGAGGGAATGAGACAAGTACGATTTTTTTATATACTGGACAAGTACAAAATCTTTATTGTGATAAAATTACAATCTTATTGTGCAATAAGTAATTGTTAAGTGTTTTCATTCACGCCATATTTAAAATTCTTCATTCGCTCATTCATTCATTTAGTGTTTACAAACAGGCCAGAGACCTCCCAAATCCAGGGTCTTACCTTGGATGCAGCGACAAATATGACCGTATTTTGTCCTCGTTCATCAAGTCTCCGCTATAATGCAAATTACTATCTATTGAGGGAACGAGACAAACCTCTGGGGCACGCTTTACGCTGCTAACGTTTTACCATATCTTTAAAACTGAAGAATTTTGGAATATTCTAAACCATTTTCTTTTTTAATTTTTGCAAAAAACAGGTTATGATCGAGTGAGGGAATGAAAAATTTAATGTTCTCAAATCATTATAATGGCGTCATTTTTTGTTAACAGTTATTCTACTAATGACAACTTTATTCCATTGCCAGGAAAGCCATGAAGGTGAGGGGACAAGGATTCCCCCTTTCTAGGAGAATAACCCATGTTAATTTTTATTTTTATTTTATTAACCGAGGATGACAGCTTAGAGCTGTCAATAAAGTTCTAAACAATAAACAATATTATGGTGAGAGAGACGAGTGTTTGTTCAAATATAGCAATGATACTCATTGCTGGATCCACTGGCTGTATATAAATTAAATTTTGTTTCGATCACTCTAAAAAGTTTTATCACCCAACCAATATCGTAAGTACAAGGGCGGTGTAAAAATGAAGTCCACCTGACAGCTGCACTTCGAAGGGGCTGGTACCCACTTAGCAGGATTAATGTTTCCGTTCATATACTCTCTCCAGGAACTTATATTATTGCTCTCGTGAAAGACACCTGCTCTGTTCTTTCTTTGTGTTTCCTTTTAGATGATAAGCCTTTACATAATTATCCTATTAATATTTATTACATTTTATTAATAAATGTTCATTTTTTAACACTCTAAAGCCTGCAATAATGTTGGGCCCTATACTAGTTTGCTACAAAAGTGCCTGTGAACTATTGTTGACTTTAAAATAACATTTCAGATCTTTGTCGATCTTTTTTACATAATTTATATCTTTGTTCATATTGAATAATCATTCTACTACGTCATCACGTTTCATTTATTCAATGTATATTGAAACAAGAATGTCCGAAGAAAAAATTGTAATTCGCAGTCTTTTAAGACACTATGCTGGGTATAACGTTTTCAAACCGCGCCTCGGTCAGGTGCCCAATCTGTTTTCGTTGGTGATGAATTACTCGCCATTTGAGTGTGACCACACTAGGATTAGCGGGTAAAATAGGAGCTTGATTGATACCACAAATGTATCAATTATTTAAATAATACAGTTCTATGCACTAGAACTTTTCTAACAACATATTAGAAGCAGCGAATGATATGTAAATTCGTGATATTTGAACATAATTCAGTTATTCATATACAAGCGCATAAAAAAAGAATTTCATTTACAAACTGTTTGAAAATTATTGTAAATATTCTTTCCAACGACATTATTGATAAGTATATTGCTTGTTAATACATTTAAATAAGCTAACATGGTGATTTTCCACGATTTAACCTTTTTTAATTTGTATAATTTGTTAATCAATGGTAGTACTTGCATATATATGAACGATATAAGTGTTAGATAATTCAAATGAACCTATTCAAAACAAGCTGAGGAAATTGTTCGTTTTTTTCCAGAGTTATGAGATGTTATTTATTTGTGAAGTGTGACAAGACATCCCACACTATCGGTAATAAGTTTTTTTTTTATCATATGAATTTCCTTCTTAATGAGCAAGGACAGTGGCCACCTGTTGAGTTGATGACTATGCACATATAATGTATGTGTATGCATTATACATAAACAAAGATACTTCTGGATATATTTATACTTAAGCGCCTATGAAATAATTCTGTCCTCTTTTAATTTTCAATAACAAGTAATAGATTCTGTAAATACGAACTATTTTTAATGAACGAACAACATAATTAAAAATCTAAGTATTAATTGCTATGCTTAGTATTCTATGAATTGCTGTAATTGAGAATATAGCCCGATTCCATCCATATAGTAAAATAAAACAATTGAAAAATATAAAGGAATTTAGTGAAAATTATTGACTAAAACTAGCTCATTTAACGGATCGTGTATCAATTAATGAATTATATTGATTGTGTTTGTACAAAATTACTCCAAAATAGGATTACTAGGCCTTAATGATGGCAAAGATAGCTGTAGTTTACGAACTAAAAAAAAAATTCGAAAAGTGAAAAGATGAAAGAAGAGAACAAAAAAAAAGGTAGACTACACCTGATCGAACCACAGCCAGGTGGAAAGTGAGGCGGTGAAGAGACTTCCAGTGACATGTGTTCCCATATATTATGTCTCTTTGTTTCTTCTGACATCGCTATTTTGACTGGACTCGTTAGCGATTATTAATAATATGTGATATCGCCATTATATATACACATAAACACGCAGATCCAAGTATTAGTGCCCTGGAATTTTTTTTTTATAAATCGGCTACTTGCGAAACACACCACAAGTCGAACAACTTGGTTTTGAGAAAACGCAGATCGAAGATTTTTTCTTGTTACTACATTGTAACTAACATTAAATTAAACCTAAAAAAATAAAATAAACTAAGGTATGACTGTGTCAAATAATATCCATTTTGTTGTCAAGAAAAGGCGAAAATCGATAATTTTGACTTAGTGGGTTTCACCAATAAACCCGTGATGTATGAAATTCTTATTATCCTACTGCCTTACTAACTAAAATATTGTAATACCTATTAATAAATGGATTGCACTTTCGAATATTATTGCATATATAGATAAACGAAATTCAGCCCGTGGAAAGAAAAGGAAGTGATTGTGGAAAAGCTTTTGGTATTTCATAAGTATTTAAATAGTATTAATATTCCTGGTAACTGAAAATCATTAATAAAGAAAAAGAAATGAAAATAGCTAAAATACCGGCATTATAAAACTTATCATAACCGGCTGGTAACGTATTGAATACGCCGCTTAAAAACTGTATACATAAATAACATAGTTACCTGGGAAATCTCATAATTGCCCGACTGTTTTAAAGTTTAATTTTGTTTTCGTTACTCCCGTTATTTTATTTTAACCAATGCCTCAACAGAATATTTTGGAGTGTTGTAGAATACTCCTTAAAAATTTCAGTGGGATTAAATCCTTCGACCTCTATCCCATAACACAAGCAGGCTGGGAGACGAATGATTGCCTGTTATGATTAGGACCATACATATTTACAGCGCTTAAAGACATTATTTTTACCTGTATAAGAACAAATAACATTACTATAACTGTTTGACTATTTATTCTATGACTTATGGCTACTATTTATTTTATGATTTATGGCTCTCTGAGAAACCTACAAATGGAAGAATCTTTCCTCATAGTTGGGTGACTCCACAGCTTCTGAATCGAGAGGACAGAATGTAGGCTACTGGATACTGAATTCATTCAAAAAGTGTTGTAGTCTGCGAAGAACTTCTATTTACATTATCTAATATAAGAAAAAAATCATTTTGTTTTACCCTAATCAGAATGGCAATGGCCAAGTTGTATTAACGTTTTGTTCCGACTCGGTAACAATGACCTCATTGTCTTGTTTCCTTGCTGCAAAAAAAAAACTTAATTGTCGCCTCAAACAACGCTTGTTCTTCCACGACATGGCATTTCTAATTAATGGGTTTCTTCACAATGATTCATGAAATAGACCGGAATCGTCTTTATATACGTTCAGTGGACGTTTTGCAGCTCTTAGCAAAATCATAAGAGAACCAGTCCAAAATTGCTAGGCAAGCTCGGAATAGGAAGATAGTTGATGCAGTTCTTTCACTTTGTTTATTTCGGCGCTTTTCTGGGTAAGATGGAACCCACCAAATTATAGGAAACATATCATGTTATATTATCGTATCGTACTTTATTACACTTTTTTTCTTAAATTTATACTGACTCAATTTTTTTTTATATCAACTATGAACTGAATCCTTTTCCTAAATTTA
This sequence comes from Acanthosoma haemorrhoidale, assembly GCA_930367205.1. NCBI lineage: Eukaryota > Metazoa > Arthropoda > Insecta > Hemiptera > Acanthosomatidae > Acanthosoma > Acanthosoma haemorrhoidale. The sequence continues at coordinate 79,062,878 of OV884009.1, read as the reverse complement.
TAGAAATCAAAACCATGGTCTTTCAAGAATAACACAAAAATCAATGAAAATAACCTAAAACTTGAAGAACTTATCCAGTGACGCGGCTGACGTAGGAGCGTGGGGGACTCCCCAAGACTCCGCTTCCTCCTTCGCATGCGAGGGAGGTGACAACCTTGTGGACTTGGGGGGCCTCTGGGCTGTTTGTAAATATTGTATGAATGAGCGAGTGAATGATGAATTGTAAATATGGTATGAATAACATTTATCTCAATTACTCATTGCCTAATAAAAGGCAGATTGTAATTTTATCTTAATCAAATTGATTGAAACCGGAAAAACTCGAAGAAAACAAAACATTCAATGTTGCTAAACTAGCCTAAACGATTTTGATTCAATAAGTATGTAAGTTCGTTTTTTATATTTAAAACATCATTGGTGTCTGAACTAAACCGTTCAAAAAATTTTAAAAAAATGTGAATAGTGACCAAAACAATTCTATTGAAATTTGCTCAAACATAAAATGCATGAACATTGACCACCAAAACTTTCAGGAAGATTTCACATCCGTTTTTAATATGCCCTAAGACAAGAGAGAGAAAACTCAAAACTAATCACCATATTTTAAAACGCTTCCCCTAAACCCGTATCAAGAACATGTTGCCACACAAACGAAAGACATTGTCCGAAACTCCTCTCCCCCATGGCAATCATCGTTCTACCTGTACTTCCAAATCTTAAGATGAATACCTTTTTTGTCGTAAGGCTAACCTGAAATTATTGTCAGGGATATTCCTTAGGTCGTTAAGTGGAGACAGGAGGTCTGTAACCTGTGGGAGAGGTCTGTTAAGGTTCTTTGAAAATGGTCCATTCAAATTGATGCTGCGTGACAGGCACAACAGGAGTTAGGCCCCTCATATTAATGATGCTTGTTTCACTCTCCAGACCTCTGCTTACAAAACAAACCTTACAAAGTTCTGTAATCATGCAGTACTGATTGAATAATATATGCCTGCGCTATTTGATGACTTCGTTAATATTTTTTTTTTATATTCTTATGAAAAAAAATACCCCTTAACTACTTGATCCCAGTTCTTATGAACGTATTGATTGATTTTGAAAACTCTACTTAGTAGTTTTGATAAAAAAAAAAACGGAATAAAAAAAGTGCTTACAGTAAAAATAAAATTATGATACCTAATGAAATTATTGATCCTATTAACCAATTAAAATCTGCTGGAACCTATTAGGCACGCCATTTATCTTTTTGGCTCCCAAAACTTCGTTTTTTGATAATCTTTGATTTTTTTTCATTATCTTCTCTAATATTTTTTAAACTATGGATAGAAAAAGCAGATTAGAAGCTTTCCTGGGCCGCGTTTTGAGAAATTTTAGAAGTTGGAGAAACGGAACGGGCTTTTTTCCCCGTTTAATTTTTTTGTTCGTACTTTTGTATTGTAATCTTTTTTCTCAATTCATCCCCTAACAAGGCTCGGTTGCCAAAAGGGATGTGTGGGATCTTTCATGCATACACAAGTTATACACGAGGTCTACGGAAACCCTCAACAATCCGACATCCAGTACAACCTCCGCTGGTATTTCGGGGAGTCTGCGCTCCTATATTCGTTAAAATCAGGCAGTCCCCGTTGAATTACTCACTCAATAGTCATAGAGGATATTGTCCGGTGATTTTCCACGATGTCTACCAACGCAGCCAAGTCAGAAATGCTCTACTGTGCCAAGCAAGAAGTACAAGACTCTTGCCTGTTCCAAAGCATTGTATTTGGAGATGTCAATATAAAGTACTTTTGGAGTGGCTATTTCAGAACCTCGAAAGTTGAGCCTTTGCCGTCCGTACTTTGAATATTTTCCTCTATATTTTTTGTATTTATTCTACAGAAGTAATCCCCTAAATTACCCTATCGTATCCATTAATTTAAAGCGGGTAAAAGTAAGGTGAGAAATGGAATGGAAAGCTCCGTTGCTAATAATTCTTACTAAACAGAAAATGTTTAAAGTAGCCATTCGTAATCTGAACATTTTCCGCTTTCCACCAGTTCCCATTACGTCTTTAAGCCAATTCCACGCGATAATTTGCAAACAGACATCCTTTATCTCAATGGCTTTACTTTCTTTATTTTAATTCGAACTCGTTCTGAACTTTTCCTGCAATCTCGTTATTGTAAAAGTTATTCCCACGCTAATAACATTTTTTTTGATTATTTCTTAAAATTATTATTTATTAGAATTATTTTGTCCGATTATTGCTGCCTGTTGATACACATAACGTTTATCACCATTGCGGAGGGGAGAGTACGAGTTTAAATTTTATTAGACGTCTTGAGATTCTGGTGCCTGCCAATACTGAATTATTATATATGACACTTTTCAGCAATATGACCCGATTATGATACTTTTCGGTTTTAGGTATTTGCTTGAATTTTAAATGTCTGTCATAGCCGATATATGAGTAAGAGTTATATTTGTTTAGGCACCAGTGCAAACCGAGATTGAGGGAAAGAATGATTCAGTTCAAACAACTCTCAATTGATAGACTTACAGACAAATACAAAATACTGGTACTCAATATAAGACTACAAATTCTGAGAAATCAAATAGACCACGAACCTTATCATTTAGGAACAAACATAGCGAAGACATTTTACTTACTTGATTAATAATATAACATCGGTTTTCTCCCATTTAAATAAGTGGGTATTTTACTTTTATTATTAATTCTTGTAGCTCAAAATCGCTCTGGCTATATATTGACTATATGTAACGAGGCCAAATGCTGGGGTCTCCCCAGCCTTACCCATAAAATTACATAAAATGAAATAAAGAAAGTCTCTCTATAAAAACAACAACTGTTCCATACTAACTTACAGACTGTTATTAATTATTAGTTATTACTTCTTCTCAGTTCGAGGGAGTTACTGGCAATCTGACAAACCTAATGTGTAAGAACTGCTTGAATCATTGCCAAATATCGCTTTTGTTGTAGATGGCCTTATTAATAATAAAAAAAATCATTACTAATTAAACGTAACACATATATATTTCTGTATATGTCATCTGTTTATGTCTTATTTTATGTATTAATAATCTGAAAAATAATATCATAGCCACTATACACAAAAATATTTATTAAAATATTATTATTTTCTATCGATAATTTTTTTAAAAACGATTCCAGAGTCCACTAATTCTTAGATGTAATGGTTTAACGTTACGCCTTGAAAGCCTTAAAAGCTCAATCATATTACATACACCATTACTGTCGTTTATATCGTAATGGTTTATTACCGGGTATAAACTTGTTGTCGGTCACCGGCGACCAAGTTCGGCGGGTAACTTTTCCAAGACGGCAGTTTCGCAATCATTACAGAAGAAAGTGTTCGAAGGAATCATAATTGACTTCTCATCATGATTTAGAGAGTGTTCCACTGGGTCAGCCCGGGGCGGTCGGGTTGTGGCGTGTCATTTACGCTTGGTTATTTAATACACTTTCCCTAGGGTGTGTTCGACCTGCGGCGACCTGGGGTTTCATCGGATCCGATTCTCCAGTAACCATCTCAACTGGTGTCGAACCATTCAAAAACGCTACGAGACAGAATCCGTCACTTTTATTGCGGTTTGATCAGGGCATCGATCCCCACAGAACATAGTGTCTGTTTTATCCCCGGGTTGATCTCTACCCTCCACTTGCTTTCCCGTCTAGTGTTAACTTTAGGCCCAAAAAACAATAACCAACTTTTTAAAAATAATAAGCATTTATTCATTTTTATTATTTTGTATTGTTTCATTTATTATACGTAAAAATACAAAGAAATATTCTTCTTATAACACCCTAAAGTGATTTATAAAACACATAATAATTTAAAAACACACCATTTCCAATAATTTTCCAATAACAGCCTCCAGCGTTAATTAATAACATGAACATCTCTAAGAACCTCCATAAAGGGCTACCAATTAAATATAAGCATATAATGTCCATTTTTTCGGTAGTATCCTTACATTTTTAAATTAAACTCAACTGCATATTTATCAATGTATACTTTCATGAAAATATCATTAATCTGTACATATATTCTACCAAACATGGACACAACGCCCATGCTTTAGCAACGTGAAGGTAATTTTTTTCACAACCCCTTTATTTTGATATATTCGTTAGGGTTTACAACGGTTCGAATCAAGTTGCACTTAGTGCTGCTTATATTTACTGTAGCATTGCATGATGGTAAACAATTAACTAACTCTTATGTACTTATACAATACAAGGCTATGTAATTTGGTTATAGGGTAAGACCTCAATGTGAATTTGGAGGTTTATAGAGTGGTTGTATCACGTGATATGGCAGCCTAATGTAAACAGTGTTGAAAGGCTTGGGGGTATAAAGTAGTTATCTGTCACTTTACAATCAGGTGTTGGATTTGAAGAGGTAGTATGATTTAGGTTGTAAATAATCCTTTCTCTTTATAAGGTTTTATTTAATTGGCAAGCGCCTCCAATAGCCCATGTCTGTAATCTTCAGGAGCAGATTAGTTTTAAGTTGGTAACACGTTTATTAAAGCAGGTAGAGCATTTGTAGCAGTTTGAGTAGTAACAGTTCAACCCAAGTACCCAGAAACCAAAAAAAAATGTATGGGCTTAATTTACTCTGCACATCTGCAGGGTTGGCCTGAGAGCTTAAAACTTTAGTTGGTGGGTTGGAGCTCTGGGTAATAGCCGTTACCGTTATTTCGGTAGTTAAAACCCGTAAACGAGACCCAGTACGTAATAAGTGCTATTTCTTTATTAAAGTTGACACACATTCAGGATGCAAACTCCGCCGACTTGCCCCTCGAAAAGAATGCTCAGTGGAACCAGAAAAATTAAATATGTATATACGGCAGCTTATGTATGTGAACAATCCCTGTATTGTTAATTATTTACTTCCTGTCGTGAGGAATGTTTCTGAAAATCATACTGCTATAATGAAGCCTCGATTTCTGGTCCAACTTATGAACGATCTTAATTATGTATTTATTATGAGGTTTTAGCAGACGAAAAATATTTTGTTCATTATTCGGATATTCTTAAATAACTAGCGAGTACGCTGATATTATTTACTAACTTCAAACATTGAATTATGACTGTCGGCTATTGGATCTTCTCATGTGAGGTTGAAGATGAAAATTCTGAAAAACTAAATGATCGATTTCACGGAACCATGAGCTAGCTACTAGTCCCGCTGTTGTTGACCAGGCATTTCAAAGGATGATTATTTCAGTTTTGTTGGCTCTTCGAAAACAGATGAGTCCGCGGATAATCCCACCGAGACATCATCTCTGGCAACGTGCCAAAAGAAGGCTAGACGAAAAACGATGACTCGTTGCCGTTTATGCCTCTTTAGAAATATAAATATAATTTTTGAATTCACTACATGGTGTAAATATACTATAATTTTTGTAACTGTAATGGTACCTTTCAATACATAAATCAGTTGTTTTTTTTTTTGTAATTATTTAAGCTTTCGTGTGCCACCAAACTCTTAACTAAACAATAAAAAAAATATATCAGACTGTCCCGCGAGCCCAGATTATTTTTTTACAAAAAACATTTAGAAAGTGAAATATTTACATATTCCCCTTACATAAACACAATAAATATGCCAAAATAATAAACAGTAATAATATCTAATTATTAAAAAAACAAAACATTTAAATTATCCATGGAGGTTTTAAACGACAATTTTGATGATCTGAATAAAGTTAAAAATTAAATTCTGCGATCAAAATAATATACATTTGCAAGCATAGTACATAAAAATAAAACAAGAATTTGCATTTAGAATCTCAAGTCACTTTAATTAAGCATTTTTTTAAAAATGTTTATAACCTGTCGTCTTAACAGTTGTTAAGACAGTGTCAAGACTTATATTTTTAACAGTTGGACGAACAGTAGTTATGTAATGCTAAGAATATTGTAATCATAATATTATATATAATGCTAAAAGTAGAAGCCGGCCCCTTCTAGTGTATACCTGCCTCGTGACTTCATGGAAGTCACTGGTGTTTCTTGTTATTTTTTAAGTAAGCGACCACATCTCCCCCAATTCCTCGGAACTACCCTTCTCTTATACACATATGTCTTAGCTTTAGTCCCAGTCCCCACTTGTTTCCCAGAAACTCGTTCCCCAGAAACTCGTTCCCCAGAAACTCGTTCCCTAAATCCAACCCAGTATGTAGTAACATAACTCTTAATATTTATATATACCAGTGTTTTGCTCGTAGTTCATAATAAAGCTTTTCTTTCATTTCTTTTAAAATATTCTCCTCTACAAACATTATTTAACGAATGATGCAATGGAAAGTATCTTCGAAGTCGAAAAGTATAAGTCGAAAAGTTTATCAATCCCTTACTTAGGGCACTGTTGGGGAGTCGATCAGTCAATTTGTTGTTACTTGCCAGTCAATATAGATGTATTTATTAACTGTTTTAGTCGAATTCGTTTGTGTTTTTTTTTTTTGTTTTTTTTAAATAATAAATACACTTCCAAAAATTAGATGTCGTGGTTGCCCAACAGGTTATGAGCTCTTACCAGAACCCAGAAGACCATTCTGTTCACTTAATAGATAGTAGTTAGAAAATAAAAGAGTATTTTCCACTTGGTGTGTCATTCTGTATCTGCTGTTTGCTTTGTCGTCAACAAATCCGTGAAAAACTACTTACTAAGACTAAGGCAAGTTGTTTCCTTGCAAACAAATTGTTGTTTCCTATTGGAATTATGGAAATGTTTGTTAATTTGTTTTTTGGGCGTAAAACCCTCAGGTCATTAACGACGTTTTGTCTTATATTCAAACTTATTTAGGGAGCTCACCGATGCGAGACTGAGATAGTCCAAGGACGAGATCATAGCACAGGTTCCATGAAACCACCTAACTTGTTGTTTAGAGTTAATGGTTTAGACATGGACGTGCAGCAAAATGAATTCGAATGGAACAATCATGGTTGTATAAGGCTCGAGGGTGGAGAGTTTCTTGAAACAAAAATATAAATACAAATGACACTAAAGAAAAAAAAAGAAGAATTTATGAAAACATTAACGATTACTAAAAGATCCATTTATAATTGATCTGTAGAACGTCCTCTACATGAGCAGTAGAAGTTCCATTTTCCAAAAACCAAAAAAAAAGTTTTAAATTATAAAAAGGTAGTGCACACTAAATGACGAATATTCAGGCAAAAATTTCCAGTGGCTGGAAAATCTGTGCCAAAAAGCAGGCAATACAACACTGAGAGAACTTTCTACATATTTCAGCTGCATTGCTGGATGACCAGTGCTATTAAAGATAAGGACAATGGTCTATTACTTTCCTACTTTACGACCCTTCATCCCGTAGGATGTATCCCCTTGTTCCAGAACCATTAAACTGGCAGCTTGTCATTTGAACACGATGATGGAACCTCATTCTTTTATACCGAGTCATACGAATCAGCAACCATCTCAATATGAGAATCGAAAGTTTATTTCGTACAATTACAACGACTATGTACCTAATAAATGTTACTAGTTGATGCCTCACTCATCGTTGATTTTTATCAATACCAGAAACACTTATGTTTTCACAAATGTGCCTGTTCTTGTCTACGTGAGTCCCCTCTTCAAGCTAGAGGCGTGATATTTTACACAAATTCTACATTTGATATTTTGGAAGACATGGAAAATACAGCCATCTCCATAATGAAATATTACGGATCATTCCATCGCTTCCAAGCAACAAGAAACTAACAAACGATCGCCTTGTGACGTTCAATCGAATAAGGGGCATTTACTATTGTTATACTTTTGATTCAAAGGATTTGATGCGCTTGATGACTTTTTTGCTGTCCCCCATAGCTCTATTCCGTATGTCCAGATTGGCTTAAGTATAACTTTGTAGATTAGTAGTTTATTTTCTATTGAGATGGGATGTCCTTTGAAGTAGTCTGTACAGTTGCCTAAAGCGTCTTTTTAGCCTCGTATGTGGGTTCTAGGTCAGCCGTTTGTCAAAATGGAAGCCTAAGTACCGTACTAACTCGGATACAGGCAGATAAATGGAAAAAATTAGTGGACAAGACTTGCGGCAGAGAGTGAAGGTAATGTCGCAATTGCTTATTGCCCATGAGGCATTTTGTAATTTTAGCACAATAAAGAAGTTTTGGTCGATAGTAAACTCCTATATTTAAAAATCTTATTTACTCATCACACTGAATAAAGTAACCAATTATAAGTCTTGACGTCCTACTTAATGATATGTAAAGGTGTTGAGAAAATCCTGATACATCACACTTGATTTTAATTTTTCAAGGTATGAACTAAGTTTTTTTTTTTTTTTTAAATAAACCCACTAAAAGTAATGGGAACAAAAAGTTAGTAAACGATACGAAAGTTCCTTACGGGATCCCGCATTTTTTTTATTTAAATTTCTTGGTCACTGAATATACCCTTTTCAAATTGTAAATAACTTAAATATTAATATTCTAAACAGCAAATATTTGGAAAATGAGACGCCTAATTTTTAATATTTACATTTTGTTAAAATTTTCAAAAAGCTTATCAGTGAATCCAAAAATCTTTTATTTGTTATATCACCAGTTGGTGTTTCTCTTATTCAGGCATCCTCAGGACTTTAAATTTATTTTTCCATTCTTCAGCTATTAAATACCGAATTGCTACCTTCTCTTTATTTTTAATCTTTTTTTTTTTCTAACTAGAAAAAGTGACGAGACTTAAAATGTTTGTTGAAACATTTTATTTTCACTCAGTGAAAACTTTAAATATTAGCATAAAAGTACCAATGAAACCGCCTTGGCTCGTTGTACACACATAATGTCTATGTTTGTATAGCTTCTTCTTAATTCTTTTTGAGTTAGTTTTCAATATAACCTTAACCATAAGAAAAAAATAGATCTTTGTATTTAAATATCTTCAGAGCCGGGATATGATTAATGTGAAACAATTACAACGCTCTTGTAATGTGGTAACCGAGGTTCTTTTTCTCGGTCGAGGAGACACGGACCTGATGAAAAAGGAGCGTGGAACCAAACGTGCCCATGTCGTAATTGACAATATATATTCCTAATATGCGCATGGCTTAGGAAATTAAATCCGAGTTGATTTATACTTATTGCTATTTCATCCGCATCAGCTCCTTAGCAAGGTCCATTTGTGGAAACGTCCGATAATGCTGAGGCACTTATCACAACTTGCAGTTTCTTAATTAATACCTGAGTGGCGTCATCTCTTAGGAGATAGTCTTCAGAACACGTGTATACCTAAATGGAACTACGGATTTCTGACCTGCTGAGGACCTGAGCTGATAAGAATTCATTAAACGACTAGGCCACTCTTATCGCCGAGCCCGAACGGGTATGCTTTCATTCAGGTATCGTCTGTCCATCAGTACGATCTACGATAGCGTTTGAAAAAAATTATTCAATTGATAAGAAATTTTAAAGGTTTACATATCGTATTACACCGATTATTGTTTATAAAAATAAAATAACTGGAAGCAAAGAAAAGCTAGATCGTTTCGCTAATTTCAATAATTAAAGTTATGACTTTTTCCATATTAAAAGCGGTCGTGGAAAAAATATCATTTCCCATTTTTTTTATTAAACTCTTACCAAAACCTGTCAATGTTTCTCACTATTATTTTTGGAACTGTTAGTTAAGTTTATATTTATTAACAACAATCTTGGCCCACAAATCAGTATATTACTATACTCACTGTTGCATTCAACATCTCGTGCTGCCATTCTCAAGTCCTTTAAAAACAACAAAAATCACCAGAAACTATTAACATATAAAAATATAAAGTGATTAAAAAGATTATCATAGTTTTCAATAATAACCAAATCAAAGCTAATAGAAACATACTGCGCTAACCAATAATAAGTCTTACTATATGCCTCTTTCTATATTATGTATTTATACATACACGACAAACAATATAAAAAAACTCAAAATATATACAAAGCTTAAAGTAAAAATTGTCAAAGTTTAAAACAAGTTAGTAGATTAAAATATATGATTAAATATTAAAACGAAAAATATAAATAAATAATACATAAAAAGTTGACCTGTATTTAATTAAAAATGAATAATATTAAGTACGTCAAAAACTGTAATTCAAAAATCAAATCAATGATATTAAAGATTTGAGAGCCAAGAAACATCATGTATTTAATGTGAGACTCAAATCGTACGTTCCAAGCCGGGTTTTTATGTCAATATTATAGCTATTTACATTATTTTTATGTTGGAAAGTCGATTTTTAATGACCGAGATTGTTGAAATGAAGTAGTTTTATCCGGAATACTTATTATTTTTTTTTACAATCATTTCATAAGTTTCTTTAGGCATGTTGACTACTGGGCTATCTCTGGATACGGTTTCTTCACTTCCCTAATTTTTCTTAAATACATTAAAAAAAACAATTTAAATAAAAAAAAGGTATAAACCTTGAAACTATTACTTCAATATATTCATTCAAGGTGGACTTTAACAATAAATATTTCTTGTTACTTCTTATCCTGTAGTGTTTGGCAATCGTTTTGCTAAAAATTTTCTTCAAATAGCAAACTTGAGCAAATAAGTGAAATGATTAAATTCGTGGAAAGTCGATCGATACGACAGAGTGCGTGGTTCCGTTTCAATTCATACTCACGTTTGGGAAAATTCTTTATAATTTTCCTCAGTGATACTATGAAAATAAATTTATAAAACGTATACAGTCATCGATTCGCCGAACATGAATCAAATGCGAATTTTTGCTGCCTACGCTTTGTCCCATAAACGGTTCTCGCTGCATCATTTCGAGTAAAACCTTTCCTGATGAACACTAAAAAGGAATATTGACATTTATCTTTCTCGGAACACAGCCCACTTGGTTTTCAGTACATCACTGCCAAGGTTCAGTCTTACGTTTATTACATTATATTGTCTGGGATTCCCCAATTTAGGGGGGGGGGGGAATTTTCGGTAGAAGATATGCTGCGAGGTCTGGTATCAGGAAGCGCATTTTTTAGCATCTCTGGGGCATCGATTAAACCTTTCATGCAGCATATCTTCCCTCCACTAAACCATCAACACATATTGCTTGGTATTAATTAAAGGTTGAATTCAATTTTAGCATTGAATAGGACTACCATGAAATATTTCATGCCTCTAAAAAAAACACTGCTAATTAAGAATCGCATGTTAATAGCAGTGTTATTAACTTGAGTGAAAGCAACTATATAAAAAAAAGAGCACAAATTACATGTTGATTGGCGTGATCTTTTAATTTTATACCCTACTAAAAATTTTAAAAATATTTATTTTTTTGTAAAAGCAATCAATTAATTAAGTTTCGGGGAGATTGCTGTAATTCCCAAGCCTTCCTCGTGTGCAATGAGACCTCCATGCCTCTATCTTGAACAGGGGAAACACTAATACCAGATCAGGCAATGTGAAAATATAAAGGTTTCTCATTTTGAAAAAAAAAAAAAAAAAAAAAATCGATAGTTAAATAATCTTTGAAGAGGAGAGTATTTTAAAAGAAAAGAAAGAAAAGCTTTATTATGAAGTACAAGTAAAACACTGGTTTATACAAATATTACTTCCATGAAGTCACGATGCAGGTACACAGTTCTGCTCAGGCCCCTTCTACTTTTAGCATTATAAAACTGATGAAACCTAAAAATCGCTGAATCACAATTAAAATATGTGCCTTAATCATATCACCGATTGGACCGCCATTTGACGATTGACTCAAGGAAAGTTAATACGGTGAAAGCTCTCTTCCTTTCTTTCATGACGAGAATAAAGTCGCTTGATGAATTTCTACAGGCCCCAACTACTTTGGCCGTTTCAAATAGTATTTATACTCAATCCTACACTTTCCCCCCTTTCTTTTTCCCCCCAAAGATATTGTCCTACTTATAAAAATATGCCATCACAGCCAATAGGGTCAGACCCTCAAATGTTTTTGCAACGGTTGCTATTAATAATTCAACTGTGATGATTCACATAATCGTTAGGGTTTGTGAAAAATATTTCATTTACAGTTTGTAATTCACAATAGCAGTTAATGTTTATTGAATTACAAGCTAAGAAAGGTTGGTAATAAGAACACGTATAACGTTATAACAAGACTGCTTTATTTAGTCCAAGATACCTCTATCTATAGGTATTACCTGTAAACATATACAGATAACATATGTTTGAGTCCAGGCACTAGCGGCGCCTGGACTCAACTTAGCCCCAACATATATTACTAATTTGGACCTCGAGATCTTTAAATTTTTTATCACAATTAATTTATTGATAAGTTTTATTCGTATTCGTTATTATTCATAAGCCTAATTTTATTTTTAGCATATCTGGGCCGTCGTTTAAAACTTTCATGCAGCACATCATGTAACTGGAGTCACCAAAAAAAAAAAATGCGAATACACTTATGATGAAAGTTTTAATGAATTTACAATAATATATATAGTATTGTATATTACAATATAGTCCGCTAAAGCCTCAACATTCTGTGATCGAACATGATGACGTACCATTTTAAGAACGTGTTTGGTCCGAGAAGTTATGTGTCTGGGTTGCCTCCTCAGGCTTACATCGCTGGCTGTTCAAATGCACTCAATAAAGGCGTTGATGGTTATTTTACGACGAAATAAACACACAACTGCACGATTTCAGTTAGTTGAGTCAACTACAAAAAAAGTCATTTTCCCCTAAAAACCAGAAACTTTTATGAGCAGAAGAGTTTGTTGTTGGCTTAGGCCTTAGGTTGATAAAAGAGAGCTGTTAGAATTCATCAAGTTTATTAATATAGAACGTTTCGACAACATAGTGTGTATGCATCAGGTTCTTGTATGAGAAAGAAGATGGTGTCTTCTGAACGGTCTATTGCGTCAATTAAGCACTACATTTTAAATCTACTCCTTAGAATAACAAGGATGAAAAATAATTTGTTCCTGACATTTCAATGGTTTGCTATGTTGAACTAAAAGCACTTTATTGAGTGAAATGTTGCATCGTGCATTGGCTTAACATCCTATTTTCACAATGTACGAAGATCCGATAACTTGAACTCATCGCAATGCACTTGAGATGAAGGCAGTGTCGGTTAATACCTAACAGAAGAGCAGAAGAAAATTAGAGAGGTGAGCGGGTGTTTCATATCTAGAGGCTACGTTATCGATTGTTGTTCGCTGAATAGCGGTCCGCAATCAGTGACTTGATCCATTTATGCGCACTGTTGACAAATAGGCAACGCGTCACCAATTATACAGCCGTTGGGCAGGTAATCACTTGGAACTATCGCCTTACCTAACCACTAATAACAATTTTCTCCGGCCGAAGTCACGTTGCAGATATTGTACATCTATAAACCCTGAAATATTTGTCATGTTTTTCTCTCCGCAGTAATCGTTGTTTCGCAGACGCGATTTTCGAAATTTCTGTTGCACAACATCAGACTGTAGTCTGTACCACAGAATCCCCAAAACCTGAATTTTAATCAAATTTCTACTCAGTAATACAACATATTTATATTACGAACATTATATGTTTCAATTATATATGTATTAACATTCCACTAAAGCCGTAATATCGCATATTGTTAATAAGAAATTTGAGATAATTTATTTGATACACTACTTAATATGATGGGATAACGATTATTTGTTTATTGATTAATGATTGACCCTTAATTTTTTTTCACATGATTGATATTACGACGATTTAAAGTAAAACTTTTATGCGAAATTTCCTCCCTATACATGAAAAAAAAACAGCGAATAGAGTTTTGATAGCAGCATTAATGACTTTAGATAATTATAGTCCACTTAGGCCCCAAGTAGCGTAATATAGCGTAATATAGAACTTAAAGGCAAAGTAACATGCCTTGATAAAACACTAGTTAAATTAAAGTTGTAAGCATGATGTTAATGACAGTTGTAATGAATTTTTGTAAATATAGTTTGAAATAGTACAACACATAATTCATGTCAGGACATAAATACTAGAACTGACACACGGGTGAACAGACAATAAAGGTTTTTTTATTTTGATTAAACGAGCGAAACCAGTAAAAAAAAAAAAGTAATAACAAGATAACTTATATTTGGATTCACTGCTTAGTGGACAATTTCATAGAAACCTCTTTAGAATCATTGAGGAAATAAAATTACTTAAAATTCATCATAGAATTTGAATAGGTATGAAGCATGTACCGATGAGTGTTGTCATGATCACAGTATGTCATAATGTGTGACATAAGTTCTAACATGGGAAGCATTATGACTAGCACAGACTGTTCCAGTGAACAGTTCGGGGATAAATGTCATTATTATCTGCGAGATAACAGCAATGCAGCAAGTTTCTGTTCTGTTGATTGCTGGCGGCGCAGCACACCGTTATATTACTTACTGTTGTGTAATTTTAGAGTAAACTCAATGCCAAGTTTCGATTTTTTGTTGGGAAATTTTGCACCCTCCAGTTACCTCAGGCTGATAATGAAAAACTCGTGGCGCTGTTGCGCTCTCCCAAATTTGCTCAATTAATTTCCAATATCGAAGAGAGAGGCTCTACTTTCATTCAGGTATGTTGCTACCACCTCTTATCTGTTTGCCTGTTATTTATGAGTCATATTATGGAATTTAAAACATGTAAGACGAAAGCATTTCCATAACTTTTTAAACTCCTTAACTTTTAAAATCCCTGCTCAGAAACTATAAGTTATGACTGCTTGGTGAAGGTCGAGGTAGAGCACCCGACTAGAAATTGGGGATCCAGTAATTTTCCTTAGGCTGTAAATGATTAAGCATTTATTTTTTGTATCGTATGCGATCGTACCAAAATGTAAGTAGAACCTCAATTCGAACGAGGTGTCTAATATTCCTGGATGTGGACCCGCAGCCTCATTGTCTCAAGGGGGGATGAAAGGGGGCATTGTTCTTCGCTAATGTGGCCAATGTAGCAGTGCAAACAACGCGTACGGTTGTCGGAATCATGACTGTACTGGAAAATTCCTAACGTCTCCTAATCATGATGAAAGATAGTCAATTGTGATACTGTATCTAACAATTAAGGGTTTGTTGTGATCGTGAACAGTATTTTAACGATATGTTGATAGCCAAAGCCCTGCCACATAATACATATTATTAATGACTTCATGATCTGTAATAATATGATAAAAAACATTTACTTTATTATTCCCGAGTTATAATATAAGTTATAATACCTTCAAGCCGGTAAGAATTAATCACCTTCTCACTAATCACAAAAATTAAAGTGTGTTGTATCAAGCAATTAAGGGTTTTCATTACGGTTGCGAAAACGATTTGTACGTGCGCTAGTTTGAGGACTGATTGATTTTTAAACTGTAATATGATAGTGTTATTTTTATAAAAACTGCTTAAAATCCAGCATTGGAGTAAAAGGAGCCCTCTTTATCTCAATATGTAATAATTGTATATATTTAGTTTATATGAAATAAAAAATATGGGTTAGGGGAAAAACTAAATAACCAATAATAATAACGAATAAATAAACTAAATAATTTTGTAATATGAAATTATCGCGAAACGAGTTGGGCAATATAAAATTAATCGCTTACCTCAATATTAGGAGATCTAGAGTATTCTCCTACCTGTGGCAATTATAGACAAAATGATATTTACAAGAAGGAAGAGATTGTTAAAGGATGGAAGACGGACAGTTCTGATATCTGAAACGACTTTAAACTAACACGCTCTAACACTAACGTCTAACTCGCTACCAACAGTAATGTTACGTTCCTCGACGTAGGGTCCCCCAACGCGTTATTCGCATTGTTAATCAAGACGAGAGAGCTTCACTTTGACACCCTAATAAGTATGATAGAAAAACACTCATTTTTTCATTTTAGAGTAATTTATTAATATCATTTTTTTTTATAGCGGTTGGCTGCTATTTTTAACATCAAAGGGACATCAAACGGAATATCATTTCTGTACGTGAAGCGCAAGTTACATATCATTTATCAGGACATAATAATTTAATAATTCAATACTTATTAATTATAATTATATCCTTCATGATTTAAGGGCCGATTTTATTTTTTCATGAACTCGAACTACCATTCTAGTGGAAAAAACTAAAAACTCGGTCGAGTTAAACTTTCGAACACGATGCTGTTTTAATGACGATCATTGACAATCATGGGCAAAGATCTCTGATTTGATAGCCTACTTGGTATGACTGAAAAATAATTAATTTTTAATTACATAGTAAAAAGACACGGGGATGAGAAGAGTTCCTAGTTTTTTTCATACCCAATTAAAAAAATAATTGTGGTACAATCATTTAATGTAAATTAAAATGCGATAGCTGTTCTTCTGTTGAGAATGCTATATCAATATCTGAGAATGGCTCTCTACCATCATCTCATTAGTGAGAACAGTTATCAATTGAATTAACAACCATATTAAAAACAAAATTTAATTTCACGAGTAATTAATTTTTTTTGCATACAAGGGAGAAATCTAATTGTAGAAGCTTCACATTCCTCACGCATCTGCAAAGAAACGTACTGAGAATGTCTATTTGTGAGTTACAGAGCTATCTTCGTAACTAATCTTATCATCACAATGATGATGCTGAGAAACATACAAGAATGATCAGATAGAAATTTTCAAATTTGCCTTCATTTCAAGTATCGTTAGCTAACTATTATAAACTGTAAGTAAACATGTTAATTAAAATAGGTATAACGTGACGGGATTTACAACTGGGACACGTCCAGGATTTTATTTCGATCGACTATTTGTTTCTAAATTCAATTATGAACTTGTGTTTCATATGTAAACTTAAATTTTAATGGCATATTCCACAACAACTGAAAATACGCTTGTTAAATTGGTTGAAATAAAATAAGGGTTAATATGAACAAAAAAAAAAAAATTGATAAAAGGTGGTTCCATTACATGTCAGTATCAACATTACCCTTAAATATTTGTAGAAAGGCGATATTTTTTTTTTTTTAAACAAAATAGTTTGTTTTATGTAAAATAGGGCGGTTCATTGTGCCACTAAAAGATTTCTGAAGTTATTTTTTGGCCATCTCTAAGGCTGTAATGAAAAAAATATCCCAAAAAATAACGTCGGTGGCCAAAAAGTAAAATTCGTCAATATCTTGGATATTTACAGTTTTTTAAATATTTTGTAAAAGCGATTTTCACTCAGATGTCTTAGACAATAAACTTCAAAAAAGTAATTTTTTCATAATAATTTTATAATAAGTATTTATGAAATGTATTTTTATATTGTTTTTATCCCTTTCACGTGTATTTTAATTGGTGCTATTTAATTCACGGTGGACGGAGAAAATTTTAGGCAGTGAAAATTAAAATATTTTTTTTTTTAAGTAATGAAAACAAAATATGCTAAACAAAATATTTAACAGTCAACGTTTCACCTGAGCAGGAGTCATCATCAAGGAATACAGTTTTGAAAAAATTTTGCGCGTTATAAAAAAAAAACATAATAAAAAGTAAAAATTTAGAATATTGCGAGCAAATAATTTATTAAATAAAAAAGTGGGAAAAATATTTATTCATTACAAACATTTGCATATATCTTGTTTCTTCAATATAACTCTTATTTGTTTCAAAATTGTAGTCCTCCTAAACGTTGACTGTTAAATGATACGTATTCAATAAAATAATATTTTTGAGTGTCTAAAACTTGATGAACAGCCCATAGTGCAAATATTTGTTGATGTCTCTTTTTTGGCCATCAATACCTCAAATAATAATAATATACTTATATATATTATATAATCGTATAAATGTATAGACATTGTATAATGGATAGCAATCGAGATGGGATTCTGGGGTACGTAGATGATTTGCTTCAGTGGGAAGAAAGCAATCACCTTCGACAGATTGACAGATTACCTCATCGAGTTGTGTTTGTTCTAGATGTTAGAGACTCATTTATTTTTCCGAGCCACCGTTCGTTTTACATTAACGCCACGTTCGCCGACATGAGGAACATTGGAGGGGGATTCACTTACAAATTGGCACGAGGTATTGGTATTTGTCTGCAGCGTGCTACAATAGATTCTGAGACCAATGCCTCAGTTTAGTCCGACTTCGGGGGGGGGGGGGGGTGACAAAGCTCTGGAAGAATGGAAAGGAAATTCGTTAATTGACAGTCACAATTATTTATTATACCACTTATTTAACTGCATATTATTTATTACAGGAAATATGTATCTGTTATCGAGTCAACGAATATCGATGAAAATTGACTTCTTTGACTAAAACCATGATTAAAACATTTACCACATTAACAGATTGTTAATCACTACTTCGTCCAGGCTTTGAAATAGGATCTAGTGCGGGTTTGTACCATCCCAACATTTTTTTTTTAAGTACTTTTTTGATTGTTCCCATATTTATTTATACGAGTCAATGATTAATACAGTACAAAAAAAGTTACTAATAATATATGATGAAAGAAGAAGTGGCTGAGACATATATTATTACAATCCATCCATCTAGAATTATAATAATAGAAACTCAATTATTTTTTTTCGGATCGATAGTTAATTATAACTAAGTACTTAATAAAAAAACTAAGCACGCAAAGTCACATGAACTGTAATTAAGGGCTGGAGGGAGACAGTTTCATTAACTGCAGCGAAACATAAAATGGAAATTGTGGTCAACCATTCCGAATTGTTATCATATAAACATGCACTATAAATTACCAGGGGTTTGTTTTAATTTTACTTGTAAATTTGTATGTTTTAAAATAAAAAATAACGTCAGGAAAGCTCGGAATTAGTTGAACTCATTTGTCTGATGCTAAGAAGTAATAGAATCGGCTCCAGACATTTCAGTCAGTAATAGTTAGATGCTATTCTATAATTTAATAATGTGGTTTTGTTTTATTTATAATTCAGTACTGTGTACAAGATAATTATGAACAGAAATCATTAGTTTATTTATTATTCATGCCATAATGTTTACATAATATAGTTTCTATGCTATGTTTGCATAATAAGGATTGTATATCTTATCTAATTTCTATTGGTAAGTGGATATGTAATAAACATTGTAGTCAACAGAGTATTAGTCTCGTTGTTTATATGTGTATTTAAACACAATCTGGTGGACGGTTTATATCACAGTAATTAGTATTCTTCAGTCTATTTTTCTGCAGCGTCTTTAATGACAGTTTAATCAGTTCTGAACCATGATCAGTTAAACGTTATGTTGCATATTGTCGAGAAAAAAAACTAGTTATAGCAACTATGCCGTAGCATGGAAACGTTTCCATTTCTCTTTGATTGGGATTAATATATACAGAATTGAGTCAGTATTACGCTCTAATCGGCTACACCCTTCCTAGCCCATTGAAGACTGGCCACTTCATAGAATAATATTTGAGTTATTTTCAACTACTAAACTCTAGCTCAAGCACGGATGATTCGATTCGTTTGACTGCATCATGGACACTATATTATAAAAAATATTTTTACGATTTTCAAGAATTCTCAGAATTATTAAACTGATCAACATTAGAAAATTGGAATATTGTTGATTTAATAAAAAATCAACTACATTTTTTTAACTAGTTAGTCCCGAGGTGAGTATTTCTTTTGCTATTTAAAAGATATTGAATCAATTATATTGTACTTTTTTTTGAAAAAAAGAGTCTTTACGAGAGTTTGGAAAAATATATTTCATTGGGGAGGTCTGTCAACCGAGGTAGGGTAGCTCCGTTGGTAAAGCACCCGATATTGAGGAGGTCCCAGTTTGGATCCCTATCTCGCTGGTAATTTTTTCTCTGGCTGTTAATAATTAATAATTATAAATAATAGAGGGATCAATACTACAAAATAAATTTCTCATTGTAATGAGATTAAAATTAAAATTAAAGATTAAAAAAATTAATCTTGTATTCGTGTCATATGGTAAACTACAAATAAGGGAACGTATGCCAACAATAATTTATGCTAATGTTTCTACTATGACATTGTTAGTTTTAAAGTTTGTTTTACAGAAGATATTTTGTAATGTGTGGGCTTTTGTCAGTCAGCATTTCCGTCGAAGTTGTTTGGAAGTCGTAGAGTTAGTATTGGCCAACAGACTATGAGTAAATGTTTAACAATTAGAGTTGTGTTACTGTATTCGGAGGCTCTTGTTTAGTAAAGAGGTGTGTATATCTTAACACAACAGGAACATCGGTCATACACGCCCCATTCGTGGT
This sequence comes from Acanthosoma haemorrhoidale, assembly GCA_930367205.1. Lineage (NCBI taxonomy): Eukaryota > Metazoa > Arthropoda > Insecta > Hemiptera > Acanthosomatidae > Acanthosoma > Acanthosoma haemorrhoidale. The sequence continues at coordinate 79,042,614 of OV884009.1, read as the reverse complement.
CTAGTTATTACAATTTCTTTAGGTTGGTTATTCCTCAATCGTGAGTTTTCTGGCTGTACTATCTATTTGATTTCTTGGAGTTTGTTGCTGTATGTTCAGTACCTGTCACTTTGTAAATTCCTTTCCATATTTTTTTATTGAGGATTTAGAGGAGTGAATGTGGCTGATATTTGTTCTTCATTAGATTAGTGATACTACAGCCAATCTGTACATACGGAATAGAGCTATGGGGGGACAGCGAAAAAGTCGAACATCAAGGGTATCCAATCCTTCCAATCAAAAAGTCCTGAGAGCAATAGTTAATGCCCCTTGCTACGTCAGCTACAAAACCCTCCATAACAATCTTAATATACCCTACATTCTTGAACTCATCCCTACCAAGTTCATGAAATAGTAATCTATCCAACCACCCTAATCCCCTAGCCTACCTAGTCATTACACTGTGCCACTCTATCGTCCTTGGAGATTAAAACGGCAGTTGCCTCGTGACCTGCTATAAATGCGTGACAGTGGGAGTCCTGGCAATGACCAGTTTCTCCAATCATGTCCTGAGCGTCTGTGGCTTGGCCAGCCTCCATTGGCTCGTATCCCGTGACGCGGCTGGCGGAGGAGGGACTTCCCAATAATCCGCTTCCTCTTTCACGAGGGAGGTGACAACCTTGTGGATTTGGAAGGTCTTTGGGCTGTTTTTAAATACTCTATGAACGAGGGAGTGAATGAAGAATTGTAAATATGGTATGAATGAGAACATTGATCACAATTACTTATTGCCCATAAATAAGGGGGATTCTAATTTTATCACAATAGAGATTTTGAAAAAAAAAGAAAAGATTTTTCCTTAGTCTTCGTGGCACTCCCATGTCACTCACCCACCCGCATGCCGAGTTGTGGCGGAGTTTCTCCTCCTTCCGTGCACTGTATTTCATCGGTTCCATAGACCAGCAATCTCCTCACCTTCCTTATATACACGATATTGTGCAGTTCGAATCCTCTGTCTATTCCCAGAACACAAGATCTCCACTATCTGTCTTTTGTTTCTGTTGTCTGTTGTCTGACCTGAAAAATACGATACGCGTCAAACTGCAGCATACGATCGTTCCTTCCTCGCTCCCGCCTAACATCAACCATCCTTCATCCTTAAGAACCTTCAAACCTCTCTTATTCCAACCTCATCGCCATCCAGGCAAACCCTTGCTAGTTTGGGAACGATTTATTCCTTAAATTATATTTCCATACTTTTATTCTTTGCATATCTATTTTTATTTTATTGTTTACTATATTTAACCAAATGTTCTGACACCTAGCATGTTACGTTGTATGTGTAAATTTAAAGGCTTTCATTTAATGTCGTATTGTTTTGTGTAGACTTCAAATTGTTGTTTTTGTTTCTTAAACGTGGATCCATCTATGACTTCATTTTAAACAACCTTTTATTGTCATTATTATTGTTTTCTTTGTTTGACAGAAATAAATTCTTTAAATGTACGTCATTGTCATTCATACTTCGAAATTTTTTTTTTTCTATTCTATTATATTCTAAATGAAGGAACCAAAGAAATAGAGCCATTGCAGGGAACAAAGATGGGCTAAAACATTGTTTTCTGAAAGGAAATATTCTGAAGAAGAAAATGGAGCCGTTTTTGTCCGCCCGTGCTCCAGCCAGCAAGGGAGATAGGTAGCGTGAAAAATTGTGACGCCATGAATAATGACGGCCTCGAGGGTCCCAATCCTGGGACCAGACAGTCCAACGTAACAACACAAGACCCTCAGATTACATTACGTACTGCCTCATAAGACAGATGTTCAAAAACAATACTTGAGACAATCGCCTCATATCACTGCAATTAGGAAAGCTATTACGGTAATTGTATTGTTTGGTGAGCTTTAGTGATGCGCTTCATGTTTACACGCAATTAAGAAGTTATAATTGAGATATTTATAATCCGTATTACAGAGCTTTTGACGTGCGGTGTACTCCGCCATCAGACGAATGATGCTTCAAATTCACAGTAACTATTGCTTTATGTCACTAAAACCACTAATTAGTTATTTAATAACAATGCTTTGAATCAAGTGTGACGCACCGCATATATTGTACCAACCGGGACAGACAAAAGTAACATTTCAGGTGATAATGGCTCACGCCGGTACACTTATTTCAAATTATAGCAGAAAGCACTTTTCCAAAAATGTATTTTCTCTAGCTCACGTAATTCTAATTAAGTTCGTTCACCAGCACGTCAAATGATATGTCGTTGGCGCCCCTGAAGGGGATTCATTCAAGCGATTTTTTTTTTATTATATTTATTATATTTTATTATGTCTGTCTGTCTATATCTCTTCGATAGCGACCGTAAAATGTTTTAATCGACTTGAAATTTTGAAGGTATATTCTACACCTCGAAAAACACTGGTTAGTTTTTGATAAAAATACAACAGCTGAAAACATCAAACAAAAAAATTAAATGTAAAATAATTCGGGCCCATTTCGCCAATTGTAAGATTTCTCAAGTACTTAAGAAGCAATTTAAGATTAATGGCGGTGGCGGAAAAATACATATTCTAAAAATACTATACTTACAAAAATAAAGTATTGATTGACATCAAGATAAATTGAACACTTATTACGTTGAGCTGATTTCAATAGCTTTTAATATTGTCTTAGTCATTTACAATGTATTTGTTGGTAATGAGGTTTTGATTGACTGAGGTGGTTTAGTGACCAGTGATTTTCACAATCATTTTATACATTTTTTAAGAAACTGTTGTAAGACTACCGTCAGTATCTCTCAATATCATTTCTTTGATTTGTATCGTGCTTGCACATATTTTTTAAACTATCCAATCCAGGTGGTTGGTTTTGGGTTCAGTTTCTATTCATCAACAGCAATGTCTGCCAAAAAAGCAGTATTTTGTTATACTCACTAGCGCTTTTGCTGCCATTCTCAAAACAACAAAAATCATATAAGGATAAAACTTTGTGGGTGATCAAAATATCTTTGAAATTACACAATACTACTATCACACTAAAACTAATTAAACGATACTGCACTAAACAATAATAAGCCTGTAACCCCTGGCTCCTTCCTAGACTCGTGAAGGAACGCTGAAAAGGATGGTTGGCTAGCTAAAGGAACTTCACACGGATTTAGGAAAATAATAACAGGGAATATGGAGAACACCTCTAAATATTCAATTGGAATATATTGAAAAAATATGACATGTAAATCAATACTTAAATCTAGAATTAACAACAGGTCGCAAAATTATAAAACATTATTTGAAACCTCAAATAATACAAGTTAATACAAAAACAACTAAGGCAAACGAACGCTGTATGACTTTCCCTCCTACGGACTAAAATGAAGATTAATCAGAATGTCGCGAAATTATGAAAATGTTACTTGAAACTTTCAATAACCCAAACTAATACCCAACCATTAAGGCAATGAACGCCGTCTGATTTTTCCCTCCCCTACTGTTGCTGTCCAAGCCCGCGAATGCCTCCCCTACTGACCAGTAACGGCAAAAGGTCCTTAGATAACATGATTCCTAAACCCCAAAGACGGTAAACCGTTTACTTCTAAAATTTTTAAAACCCAATTAAAATTTACTTACAATTGAGACTTCCTCAACCGGAGGAAATTGATTCTATCCACTCCCCAAAGCTCAAACCGATTCTCTCTCCCTGAGTTGGGTCAGATTGTAAGCAATGTAAACATTCCTCCTTCCCTCGCCGAGGGAACCCTACAACGTTCGTTTGCTTATAATCTCAACTTAATATACTATTAAAATTATTGATTATTACATTATACTGTACTAACTGTACAACAAACCGTTTGTTCCATTTCAGAACGGTTACAATACCCCCTTCTTTACAAAAGAGGCGACTATCGTCGGCTCTTTTCCTAAGTATCCTCGGGGGTACGTTGCACTGAACTATTCACTGTCACCACATTCACTCACTCCTCCCCGTTATTTGTAGACGGGACAGGCTCTTGTTCCTTCGGGTAACGAATAATCACCTGGGCCGCTGTAGGGGTTGACTCCTCTCGGGGTTGACGTCGGGCACGCCAGCGGTATACCAGCCAGGCGAGGCCGATTACTTGCGGTAATCCTATCAATGTTCCTATCCCGCTCCACCACCACCGTCTCCTGGATAGTCGCTTCTCCTTCAGTTCCTGGGCTTGTAGTAGCAACGCCTTTAGGCGAGAGTCTTGAACTTCCCAGTCGACCTTCCCGGCCTCGTCGATCGTCTTCAATTCCTCACCTCACCGTGGAGGTTTGGGCCGGCCGTATGAGATCTACCTCCGCTAACATCGAACGTACGGTGGCAATCTCCTTCCTGACACTGGTTCGTGTCAACCCTACTGAAGCCGGTAAGATGCGGTAGTCAGCCCTTCGTATTAGGCACCCTTCTTCTACTTGAAGCTCTCCACTCCTTTGCATGGATTTATCTTCAATTTCCCCTCCTCTGCACTGAACGACTATCTTCTCCGCGTGAGGCAGGTTATATAGCCATATGTCCCGGTCCTCGTCCCAAATCCACGTGGGCTGTCTTAGCTTCCTTACTACCATCCACTCGCAGAGCAGCCGACTTTCGTCAGTATCTCCAAAGAACAGGGAGCTGGTGCACGTCGGGCGTTGTCGTCGGTAGATGGGGAACCGAGACGGGCAAATCCATACGGAGGCACGTACGCAAGATTCCAGATCTTCTTTGTTGAGGAGCGTGTGATACTCTTGGTCCCGTCCAATCACTAGGTAGTCCCCTTCCTTTTGTAGAACCTCTGGCTTTCAGTGGGATGTCCATTACAATGTGCAGAACCTCGTCTATGACTGTGCCATGAAACTTAGCCGCCATGAAATAATGGTAGGCGTCCTCCGGTCGAGTACCTGCAATCAGACTCAATTCAGGGGGAAGAGAATCAGCTACTGTTTGGAGAATTGAGCTTAGTTCCCCTGGGGACAGGATGGTATGACTAAAATGCCCCCGGGCTATGGTTTCTAGGGACCTATATAACTCGCGTAATGCAATTTTCGCGTCTAACGCAGTGATCTCCAAATGTCTTAAGCCTGAGGTAAGGGCCAGGGAAAGGTTAAGGAAGGAGGAGAAGGTATTTACTTTGTTTTCCACTTGAGCCATTCGTACATACGTCGTCACTAAGGTGTTCCTTACGACGTCCGCGAGCTGCCGTAGTCCCCGCGAATCGTCCGACACTCGTTTTCCCAATTCTCGAGTCAATGTTAAGTGCTCTTGCAGGATGTGTACCATTGGCCCTAAGCGTTCTTCAGCTAACTGCAGCCCCTGTTGAATCTCTCTGAGATCGTCGGCGTCCGGGGTCCCAAAAGCAATTTTCAAGAGCTTCCCTCCGAAGTCTATAAGTCCTCTCTTCATACGATGCGTGGGTAGGAGGTCTCTCACCGCGTGCGCGATGTCCATGATCTCTCTCGTACCTTCCTTCACCCGAACCACTTCTAGTCTAAATCGCCTAAAATCCGGTGTGCGTACGACCGTCTCCCAGAAGGTCCGCTCTATTTCCTTTACGGATTCGGGGAGTCGTACCGCATCCGAATATAGTCTGGTAACGTTCATCTCTATTACTACTCTCCACTTTTAGTTCGTTAGTATTAATTCCTTTCTGTCCAAGAACCTCAAACTCCCTTCTCTGCTGGTGGGGGACGGAGAGCTGGCTACGCCTAGCGCTACCACCAACATCAGTCCTCCTGAAACACCATCCGTCATTACTTCCTTGGATTCCGTAGGTTGCACGAACTTTGGTGTGCGGGAAGGGCTTGTAGAGGTTCAGGTTCCCAAGTCGGGTCCAGGGGGTCGTCAGGAGGGTACTCTCTTCAGTCTCCTCCGGTATGCTGGCTTCAGGAAGGGGTCTCTCTCGCTTGAGGTTGGTGGGACCGGTTCTAGATCTCTTGGTATGACACTGGGTCTTCCCGCCGTTTCTACTACTTGCCACGGCATTGGGCCCTTTCCTTCTGGGGAGCTAGTGGCCAATGTATTTGGTGGGGTCATGTTGTCGAGCTCGCTTTCCGCCTGCTCAGGGAAGAGTTCCAGTCGTCCCGGTTTCCCTTGACTCGTCACGGGCACTCCTCCATGTATCCCTCCGTGAGCCGGCTTCAGCCTGTTTATATGGACCACCTGAGTGTTTCCTGATTCACTCCTTATTTCGTAGGTGACCTTCCCTAACCTCTTGGTCACCTCATGGGGACCAGTCCATGGGCAGTGAAACTTTGGGAAATGGCCTGGCTTTACCGCGGGTACATGGAGGTATACGAAGTTCCCCACACTAAACTCTCTTTCCTACCTCGTCTTGTTTATCCGCTCTGTGCGTCGTGTCCAGTCTCGGTCAATTCTTTGTCTTGCCTCATCTTGGGCTTTCTGTATCCGGTCCCCTAATTGTTGCACCACCTCGGCGGCCTCGTCCGTGTCCCCTTCGCCCTTGGTGACCTTCTCGCCGCTAGCACTCTGCTTCCAATGTGCTTTGAGAGTATGTCTCGCTCTTCTACCCCATCTATATCTGCAATCAGCCGTGCTCCAATTGCTCTGACACTGTCGGCGAAAACCCTGGCTGGCTCGGTTGTTCCCTGTCTCGCTTCACTCAGCTCTCCCTCTAGTTTTTCTCTTTCTCTGGGATCCTCGAATCTCTTCACCACTTCTTTCTTTAAGATATCGTAAGGCGCTCCTTCTCTTACTAGCTCCGGCTTAGACTCGAGGAACCTCTCAGCCACTCCACCCAGTTTCTGTTCGGCAATCATTATTTTGTCCTGTTCCGTCTAATTCCCTACGGCACTTAAGTAGTACATAATCGTGGGGGGAGTAAGAGCACGAAGGAGATGACCTTGAGGTGTGTTGTAGGGAGTTATCTCGTGACCTTGAGGTCATTGACCATCCTTGGCAGGGCAGGGGGGTGTATTTTTCGGGGAAGGGGTGTGTCCTTGAGAGGTGATAGGAGTTGATGAGTGTGTCAAGAGCCGCTAGATGGTAGACGTGGCAACCCCGCAATGTAGATTTGACAACATCTCATGGGAAGGGTGTTCTTGTGACGTACAGTGTCCTTGTGACGTACAGGGGGGTGTGTCCATGTAACGTGATATAAGTTGTGACCCATTCATAGTTCCGCCCAAGCCGCGGGTTTTTCTTGGGGTCAGCTGTAGTATGGTAGTAATGTGGGTGGGGGAAAATGTGTCTTCAATCTCAGGGCGTCTGTTCTTTCAATTAGTTCAAGATGTGTAAGCGAACAGGTTGGAGCCTGAGGTATGAGAATGATAGTCTGTCTACATTTGTTGGATGGTCTTCACCGGTGAGAGCCGTTAAGCTTGCATCAGCCAGATTTTATTATTTGAAAAAATCAGACCGAGCAAGGTGTCCTTTTTGTGGAGTAATATTACACGAATGGTTGGTACATGATGACCCTTTTGTAGATCACGAGAAATGGGCTAAATATTGTCCGTTTATCGAGTACTCGGAACAACTAGAGAAGCTACCATTTACTAAAGTTGATAATAAAAAAGAACAGTAAAACTGCTAACATGCGTAAGAGGTTTACACGATTTATTCAAGAACTTTCACATTTAAAAAACCAAATAGTTTTATATGAAATATAAAAAAACGAGATAAATCAACTAGTAAAAAAAATAGAAAAACTTCATCTATCCCCACCTCACTGTTAAATCTTTTAGTCTCGTTGAAGCCCAGCAAGATGGAGGGTCCACGACGATTGGAACTAGTGACTGATTACCCCATCACTTCTAGTAAACTAGTCCGAGTCGGTCTTTGTGATTTTGTGCCCACTGTCGCTGTCATCGACAAGAAAACTACAGTGTATATGGATACAGAAGAATGGAAATTCATCGTCGACCAAGTTCCAAGGATGTTGTCTCTTTTGCAAAGCAGGCCCAAGAAAGTGGAGGTCGAAGACCGAGAGGGAGGAACAGGATTATGAAAATTGAACAGGTAATTCCTTGTTTCGCAATGTTTAACCAGAGTCCATCAACCCTTCAGCTGAATACACCTTCGGCATGTTTCAACAAAATGATGTGGCAAAGCTTTATATAGAAGTTAAAAAAATCAACGACTCACTGGACTTGATAACCAAGATGGCTGAACTCTATAAGAAACATGAAGAAGGTGAAGAACCTGTGGAATCTACATCAATGGACTTAAATATTAATACTAATACCCTTTTTAATAATTTAAATGAACTCGAGAAAATGTGTAATAATGCCCACATAAATTGTAATTTGAACTATATTCAATAAATAATTGTTATTATATGGTAAATAAAATTTTTTTTTTTAAATTTGTATGGTTTATATGAAATAAAACATGAATAAATTATAGATATAATATTACAATTAATAATTAATATATTCATTGAGGCATGAGAGTCTTCGTTTCTGGATAAATTCCTCGTCCTCTCGCCATTCCTCAGGTAAGTTGTCCCAGATGTAGTCTAATGTGTAGTCGAAAAGGTACAAAAGTAATGATCGAGGTAAAACTCTCAATTCTTCAGTAGTTAAAGTTTCGATACCTTCCTCTCCCAAACGACGTATCGCCGACTCCATTCTATCAATCATACTAATGCTTCGTTTACTAGGAGGTATTTATAAATTCTCCTCCTCCTCAAACCACAAACACTGAGGACTATTTTTTTTATGGTACCTGAGAGGGTTGATTAATGATTTTCTGTCAAATAACAGTTCACAGTATACACACTTAACTCTATCCTTGACTCCTCGAATAAATCCAGCATATGAAAGCAGATGATGAGGTGAGCCAATGTTTTTAAATGTTTGCCTTCTTATCTCTTCTTTTTTTCAAATCTACAGCTTCAGAATTTTTTCCAACCCATGCAGCCAGACGATGAGCTTGATTTAATGAACAAACAAAGGAAGTGTTTAAATGAAAATGACAAGTCATCTGGTCATTATCTAATTGTTTCAAGTTTGGGCAGCCGAAATCATGAAGATCATAGACTGATTTATCAATGAGTTCTTCTATAAACTTGCACTTTTCCATTCCTTTTGCCCATAATATATCATAGTCTTCTGTAGCGTATATTAAGAAATACTTCATATCTTCATATTGTACATCGCCATAGTCCCATTCCAATCCATGAATATGTTTTTTTACCCAAAGATTTGTTTTCGACTGACTCACTTCTTCAACATCTTGAGGTGGTTTAAAAAACCAATGCCATGATGAACCATGGCTGATTGAGATGATAGATAGTTCTTTAACAATTAATGAGTTAGAAGCCTTGCGATAGCCCTGAAATCGGAGTATTCCACTTCTGATAACGACGTCTGTTGTAAGATCCGTACCAGGACCACAATACTGATACCCCGGAAGATGTAATTCAATAGGCAACTTGCTTATAAAACTGTTCACTAGACCTGTTCCTTTGTGAGCTTTACGAATCATACTGTACTAAGAAAATGAAGAACAGACTTATATATATATACTGAAGCATAATGCCGTCGTTTGCATTCAGAATGAAATTAGTCTAGTAAATGTTTATCTTTTCGGGAAAACATTACATCAGCCTTTAGCCCCGCTGACTGCACTATCTAATCAAGGGTGCACTAAGTAATCTAACCTCACATGGGCTCTCAGAAGACTTTAATCACAGGACAGCACTCTGGTTTTTGCAGCCTAGTCAAAATCCCCCGTTGCACACAGCTTAGTCATCACTAGCATCAGCTATCTACTCCAGTCTTATATATATGGTTCGTTTCATCACACGAACTCTCATTCACTCGTTTGCTGACGTATTACTTATTACCATATAAGTGTATTGTTCGTAGCTGCTTCAGTTCTCCTTGCAGCTATTGTAAGTAAGTTAGTCTTTGAAATGTTATATCATTATTCTCTTGCACCACTAAATACCTAAGCAAATAATATGATTTTTAAATGTCTCTCCTTAAAAAATTGAATGAAATTAATCCTGTATATAAAAACATTGGTGAATTGACTATTGGACGGACATACAAGGTAATAAAACTGACCAAAAAGGAGACAGAATATGGCCCATCTATTGAGGCCATAATAGAAGATGATGAAGAAGGAAAAGTGTGAACCTTCCTACCAAAACGATATATATATATATATATATATATATATATATGCGTTCACTGAGGAGGAATTAGCAAGCTATAGAGGTACAGTATATTTAAATATATAATAAATATAGTATTTTTTTAATTAGCTAAGTGATTATTCTCGTTTTTAGGAGAGCTGAAATTTCAATATCTCGGAAAAAAGAAAAATGCTTATGACATTAAATTCGAATAGTTGATTAATTTAGGAAGGCTATTTTTTTATTATTTTGGTTTTGGCTTTGTATATTTTTTTTTTTTAGTGTTAAGGAGTAAAATGAATAGTAAAAGCAACGCAAATAATTATTTATGTGATCGATGTGGATTATTAGTAGCAAATAGAATACACAGATGTAAATGGTTGTTTTTCTATTGTGAAGGCTGTGGCCAAGAAAATAATAGAAAGTTTAATTTTGAACGTCATAATTTAACTTGTAAAGCTGCTAGTGGGGCTAGTAGGAATGATACACCTAAGGCGAGTACAATGGAGATTCCCAATAAAAAAAGAATATATAGTATATTTTCTTTTTTTATTGGGAATCTCCATTGTACTCGCCTTAGGTGTATCATTCCTACTAGCCCGACTAGCAGCTTTACAAGTTAATTTATGACGTTAAAATTAAACTTTCTATTAATTTCTTGGCCACAGCCTTCACAATAGAAAAACAACCATTTACATCTGTGTCTTCTATTTGCTACTAATTATCCACATTGATCACATAAATAATTATTTGCGTTGCTTTTACTATTCATTTTTACTCCTTAACACTAAAATATACAAAGCCAAAACCAAAATAATAAAAATATAAAAAAATAGCAAAAACCTCCTACATAAAATTCATCAACTATTCGAATTTAATGTCATATGCATTTTTCTTTTTTCCGAGGTATTGAAATTTCAGCTCTCCTAAAAACGAGAATAATCACTTAGCTAATTAAAAAAAATACTATATTTATTATATATTTAAATATACTGTACCTCTATAGCTTGCTAATTCCTCCTCAGTGAACGCATATATATATATATATATATATCGTTTTGGTAGGAAGGTTCACACTTTTCCTTCTTCATCATCTTCTATTATGGCCTCAATAGATGGGCCATATTCTGTCTCCTTTTTGGTCAGTTTTATTACCTTGTATGTCCGTCCAATAGTCAATTCACCAATGTTTTTATATACAGGATTAATTTCATTCAATTTTTTAAGGAGAGACATCTAAAAATCATATTATTTACTTAGGTATTTAGTGGTGCAAGAAAATAATGATATAACATTTCAAAGACTAACTTACTTACAATGGCTGCAAGGAGAACTGAAGCAGCTACGAACAATACACTTGTATGGTAATAAGTAATACGTCAGCAAACGAGAGAATGAGAGCTCGTGTGATGAAACGAACCATATATATAAGACTGGAGTAGATAGCTGATGCTTGTGATGACTAAGCTGTGTGCAACGGGGGATTTTGACTAGGCTGCAAGAACCAGAGTGCTGTCCTGTTATTAAAGTCTTCTGAGAGCCCATGTGATGAATGGTTAGATTAGATAGCGCAATGTTGACCTTACTGCTGCGTAAGTCGAGTGCTGGTTTCAAACGGGTGAATGATAGCCCATGTGAGGTTAGATTACTTAGTGCACCCTTGATTAGATAGTGCAGTCAGCGGGGCTAAAGGCTGATGTAATGTTTTCCCGAAAAGATAAACATTTACTAGACTAATTTCATTCTGAATGCAAACGACGGCATTATGCTTCAGTATATATAAGTCTGTTCTTCATTTTCTTAGTACAGTATGATTCGTAAAGCTCACAAAGGAACAGGTCTAGTGAACAGTTTTATAAGCAAGTTGCCTATTGAATTACATCTTCCGGGGTATCAGTATTGTGGTCCTGGTACGGATCTTACAACAGACGTCGTTATCAGAAGTGGAATACTCCGATTTCAGGGCTATCGCAAGGCTTCTAACTCATTGATTGTTAAAGAACTATCTATCATCTCAATCAGCCATGGTTCATCATGGCATTGGTTTTTTAAACCACCTCAAGATGTTGAAGAAGTGAGTCAGTCAAAAACAAATCTTTGGGTAAAAAAACATATTCATGGATTGGAATGGGACTATGGCGATGTACAATATGAAGATATGAAGTATTTCTTAATATACGCTACAGAAGACTATGATATATTATGGGCAAAAGGAATGGAAAAGTGCAAGTTTATAGAAGAACTCATTGATAAATCAGTCTATGATCTTCATGATTTCGGCTGTCCAAACTTGAAACAATTAGATAATGACCAGAGGACTTGTCATTTTCATTTAAACACTTCCTTTGTTTGTTCATTAAATCAAGCTCATCGTCTGGCTGCATGGGTTGGAAAAAATTCTGAAGCTGTAGATTTGAAAAAAAGAAGAGATAAGAAGGCAAACATTTAAAAACATTGGCTCACCTCATCATCTGCTTTCATATGCTGGATTTATTCGAGGAGTCAAGGATAGAGTTAAGTGTGTATACTGTGAACTGTTATTTGACAGAAAATCATTAGTCAACCCTCTCAGGTACCATAAAAAAAATAGTCCTCAGTGTTTGTGGTTTGAGGAGGAGGAGAATTTATAAATACCTCCTAGTAAACGAAGCATTAGTATGATGGATAGAATGGAGTCGGCGATACGTCGTTTGGGAGAGGAAGGTATCGAAACTTTAACTACTGAAGAATTGAGAGTTTTACCTCGATCATTACTTTTGTACCTTTTCGACTACACATTAGACTACATCTTGGACAACTTACCTGAGGAATGGCGAGAGGACGAGGAATTTATCCAGAAACGAAGACTCTCATGCCTCAATGAATATATTAATTATTAATTGTAATATTATATCTATAATTTATTCATGTTTTATTTCAAATAAACCATACAAATTTAAAAAAAAAAATTTTATTTACCATATAATAACAATTATTTATTGAATATAGTTCAAATTACAATTTATGTGGGTATTATTACACATTTTCTCGAGTTCATTTAAATTATTAAAAAGGGTATTAGTATTAATATTAAAGTCCATTGATGTAGATTCCACAGGTTCTTCACCTTCTTCATGTTTCTTATAGAGTTCAGCCATCTTGGTTATCAAGTCCCCGGTGAGTCGTTGATTTTTTTAACTTCTCTATAAAGCTTTGCCACATCATTTTTGTTGAAACATGCCGAAGGTGTATTCAGCTGAAGGGTTGATGGACTCTGGTTAAACATTGCGAAACAAGGAATTACCTGTTCAGTTTTCATAATCCTGTTCCTCCCTCTCGGTCTTCGACCTCCACTTTCTTGGGCCTGCTTTGCAAAAGAGACAACATCCTTGGAACTTGGTCGACGATGAATTTCCATTCTTCTGTATCCATATACACTGTAGTTTTCTTGTCGATGACAGCGACAGTGGGCACCAAATCACAAAGACCGACTCGGACTAATTTACTACAAGTGATGGGGTCCAAGGCTTGACCAGGTTCTGCAACCCTAGGTCCCGTTTTCCCCGGCTCCCCGGTTCTCCCCGGCTCGTTGGGCTAAGGACTCTTTCTCGTACTTCAGGGTTTCATTCTCCTCGGCGAACTTCTGGTTTGCCGCTCGTAGCTGTTTCACCAATTTCTCCAGTTCCGCTTCCTTTGCTTCCGCCATTTTCGAGCGTGGTCACGGCTTCCGTGCTATAAGGATATTCTTGCATCGCTACCCCACACCTGACACCAATTTGTAACCCCTGGCTCCTTCCTAGACTCGTCGAGGAACGCTGAAAAGGATGGTTGGCAAGCTAAAGGAACTTCACACGGATTTAGGAAAATAATAACAGGGAATATGGAGAACACCTCTAAATATTCAATTGGAATATATTGAAAAAATATGAATACTTAAATCTAGAATTAACAGCAGGTCGCAAAATCATAAAACATTATTTTAAACCTCAAATAATACAAGTTATTACAAAAACAACTAAGGCAAACGAACGCTGTATGACTTTCCCTCCTACGGACTAAAATGAAGATTAATCAGAATGTCGCGAAATTATGAAAATGTTACTTGAAAATTTGAATAACCCAAACTAATAGAAGGCAATGAACGCCGTCTGATTTGTCCCTCCCCTGCTGTTACTGTCCAAGCCCACAAATGCCTCCCCTACTGACCAGTAACGACAAAAGGCCCTTAGATAACATGATTCCTAAACCCCAAAGACGGTAAACTGTTTACTTCTAAAATTTTAAAACCCAATTAAAATTTACTAACAATTGAGACTTCCTCAACCAGAGGAAATTAATTGTATCCACTCCCCAAAGCTCAAACCGATTCTCTCTCCCTGAGTTGGGTCAGATTGTAAGCAATGTAAACATTCCTACCTTGGACGCTAGTCATGGCTTCTCCCTCTGGCTCTTGGCACTAACTCACTAGGATCACCCTCAGTAACGCCTCTCAACATCTGCTCTCGACCCCGGTTTATCAGGGGCTTATATATCAAAAACTTGAAACGTAAGCAGTTCTTGTTTTAGTACGGCCTCCTGCCATTAGGGGATTTCTCCGAGGTCGTTAACTGCTGAACTCTACAGGGGACATTTGTAACTATTAGGACTCACCCCCTAATGAATAAATCCAAATTAACCAATCTGGGCATCGGAATGTTCACTTTTGGGCGTAGCCGAGACCCTATCGCCCGCACCTGTTACGATAAGACCCTCTTATCGGTCTCCTTCCCTCGCCAAGGGAACCCTACAACGTTCGTTAGGTTATAATCTCAACTTAATATACTATTCAAATTATTGATTATTACATTATACAATTATTTCCTAAACTAACTGTACAACAAACCGTTTGTTCCATTTCAGAACGGTTACTACTATACTAAAAAAGATTAAAATAAAATAAAATAACTGAAAAACAAGTTAGCAGATTAAAATTTATGGTTAAGTTACGAAAACGATAAATATAAATAAATACATAATAAATAATCACTGTGTAAAAATTGTAAAAGCACGTCTATGAAGAATGTATTGTCTTCACGCTAGGCGTCTAATGATGCCAACCATAGCGGCGTCTGGATCTCATGCAGTGGCTCTTGAACCACTCAGTTTGTCAGCGCTTGTGGCAGATTACCCAATAATAGAGTCCACTTAAAATCTTGTTAGACGTTGAGCCAATTTGTGCACGTGTGCATAATAAAATTCTGGTAGGCAGACATTGTTGTTGATAAAAATAAATACAACGTATAATTATTTATAATTAACAGCCAGAGAAAAAATTACCGTCAAGACAACGACTCGAATCGAGGGCTCTACCAACTAAGCCATCCTGCTTCAAGTGAAAACCTTCCGAATATGAATTCTCTTTGACCAAACTCCTACAAAGGTTGTACACATGGGTGCAGAGGCATACAACGTAGACACATAGCGATTCTTAAGCTCAGACATTAATTATATACGACATAACTATAGTAATATAGAAATATTACAAAAATTCTAATATATACAGACTCCGTGAGAGTTTGGCCAAAGAGTATCCATATAGAAGGTCGAACTCGAGGCAGGATAGCTCTTTGGCAGAGCAACTCACTAGGTATTGGAGAGACACCGGGTTCGATCTTTAGAATATTTTTTGTCTTTGACTGTTAATTAATAATTACAATCAATAGTGAGACTTATCCCGAAAAAAATCTCATTGATATACAATTTTTCAAATAATAAAACAAATTACGAGGATACCATTGTATAAATATTCCTGGCGACTGGGGTTGCGAGCGATGAAAGTATTCCAGTCCAGGCGAGCCGATATCAGCCCCGGCTAAATTGCAACTCACGTCCGACATGTTTATGGCATCACGTGGTAAAAATAATTAGAAATTCCTTTTAAATGATCACCTTCCTACGTGGCACTTGATGTTATAATATATTTCGCAACGGCTGACGGCCTGTGTCGTTCTAATCTGCGCCTACGCCTAACCTCAAATACTCTTATTATTATTTATAAATTCTGTCTGGCCCGGTCGGGATTGCTGTTAGAGCGTGCCGTGACTGCAGATTTCATTTATCAATTTTAATTAAGTTATATCCCGGGTACAACATCTCCGGAAGATGCAAAGCGTGCTTTTGTTCCCAGCGATGTTAGGTGGCGCTGAGGTAATTTTTTTTTTTATGTTGATGTACTTAAACGATAAACACTTAATCACAGCCCCAAACTATTTTACAATTTCCTTACCGGATGAAACTGCTAATTAAAGAAAATTTGAAGTCATACCACTTACTGAAACCCTGGATCCCAACCTGATTTTTTTCTCCTAAAATATCCGGAAAATATGTCACATTAGAGAAAAATCAGGAAAGTGTTTCCAGAGACGATCACTATTCCTAGGAAAAAATATTTTTGACGTGTCCAAGAGTGAAAATTTGGACAGTACTGTACTTCCTTACAAACAAAATAAGCAAAAGAACAGCTTGAAGGAATTGAAGCTCTCAACTTTGAAAAATCAAGGAATGAGGGAAAAATAAAATGGAAATTATTTGGGATAAGTGGACCCTTTTACTATGAGCGACGTATTCGAAGGTTGGGTGCTTAAAGGATGAACATCGACATTTTATGCTGTAAACAATCCTTAGGTTACGTCTTTTACCGGAAAACCGAAAGTGAGAAAGGGTTATATATGAAAGTAATTTGAAATGCTAGTTGTGTTTGTATCGGTTTTAAGAGGGATCTGGACGTGGAACACACGGACGGACTGATGGAAATCATTTTATCGGAATTTTTAACTCTAAGATTGAAATGATCTGTAACGTTTTAGTGTAAATTTAACTTCAGCCTCGTATTCAGCATCATCTGAAATATGACGTGTTTTGAAATCGGTGTAACCCCCCCCCCCCCCCGGTTTGTTGCCGGTCGGCTACGTTGGTTAGCAAATCCAGGGCACTGTTTCCGCGGTGGCTCTCTTGCGAGGATCCGCTGTCACCAGCCTGCAATGTCCGTCTTATCTTCGCCTCGACTGGCAGGTCCCAGGTCTGTTCCACTCAGATACAAGACCCACACAATTTCTGTGTTTCTTCGAATCATAAAGATCAATCATTCATTTTCCAATATTATTTTTACACAACTGCTTTATATCATACCTACTTCAAGCCTTAAATACGCCACCGCACCTTTAAAACCCGGATATGTGACCGGCTTTAAAAGTTTTCCTCGGGGTATATCACATTGGTTGATTCAAAACATGTGTACATAGACTTGGGTTTAAGGGAATTGCCATTGGGTGAACAAATTCTAATAATAAGTAGCTTTTTTTTAATACATTTGTCTTCGACATTTTTCATGTAAGTGTTCAAGTGTAAGCAATTAACGCATAAACCAGTCATACCGGCAGTGGAGAACAAGAAATAAATTATTCCATGACAGTAGTTATGTAACTCACGGAAGATCCCTAATGATAAGTGCTACAATAGTTAATAAGATGAAGTTTTTTATACTTTACTAACATATTACTTGCTCCTCAAACATAAGATAAGATTTAAAATCTATTCACTGTCTAATATTCATATTTCTGAATGTCGAGAATTTTTTTTTTTAACGTACCAAGTTCCTTGGCTTGTTGGCAATAGACGTGGTGAAGCTCATCAGCAGACGCCTTTTTTCCTATGGTGAACCACGTACACTGTAACATTTTTGGTTTTTTTTATGTAATTAGGGGCTCCAGCTGGTTATTTAGTATTTAATTAACAAGAATTATTATTATTATTATTATTTTATCAGAGCATTTCTAATAATTTGAATTAATATTTTTTCACATTTGTTTTTTAAATTTATTTCCTACATAATTTAGAATTTTGTCTAGGCGCACAATGAAACATTACATGGATTGGTCACTGAGGCCGTATATTAGGTTGGTGCGAATGAAATGTCAGATTCTTTAAGTGAATATATTAAACTGCATAGCTTTTTCCAAAAGCTGTTTATTTAATCAAAATATGCTCCATTTACTTTAATACACTTTCCCAACGAGATTTTAATGCATAGATGCCTGTCTTGAAGAAATTCTGATCTTTAGGATCAATGAACACTGATATGGCATTTTTTAGACTGTTACTAACGTAGTTATCGCTGTTACTCCATTATTCTAAATCTTATGAATTGGCCTTGTTGGGATTTTGCTTCCAAAGCGGGCCGTCTGGCCTAAGACTGTATCATTTGTGTGGTCACGAATAAATTTTATGCTTTCACTCAAGTCCGACTCCATAAGCGCTGTAGTTCATTGCCATCATCCGATAAAATATTCCGAGACAAGTTGTCCCTATGAATAACAAATTACAGATGGCAAATTTACTTCTTGTAAAACTAAAAGAACTATTAGAAATCGATGGTTAATCAAGAATTACCTATTTCATTCAAAGTCCAATATGTATTTTTTACTGAATACATTCAGTTCATTATTATCATATAAAGTGACGTTTTTTTAAAAGCTACCGATCGATGGTTAATTAAGAAGCACCGTGAAATAAAACAAGGAATCACTCGACAATTCACTTTTTGTATTCCTTTGACAGACATTGGACTATTATTCGTCTGAATTTTACGACCTCTAAAACAGTTTATATATCGCAATTATCATAATAAGTGCTTATAACGAACATTGACATTATTTTTCGTATGTATCTGAAAATAGTTACCAGCTGATTGCCTCCAGGACGTTAGATATGTTAATCCTTTTTGTCAGCCTTTTATTATGGATTACAACGATTAACAGTATTGAATGAATATTACCCACGTTGAGTAACTTTATTATGAACGTAATACTTATAATCAATATAAAAAAAGACATAGTAAAATTGACATTCTGTATAGCAGAAAAAAAATAATAAAAAACGAAATAAAAGATTGTTTAACATGCGTTATACGAATCTAATTGGTATTGAAATTAAATTAAACAATGTCCGAATAGTATAACAGTTGTTTTCTGGACTTTGAATGAAATAGTTAATCATTGAATGCACACAATTATAAAGCATGACATCCAATGATTTGGCAACTTTGTATCAATTCATTTATGAACCTATTAGGAAAAGGCATTTTTGTATAAAGGGAGGTTACCTAGGCTAGAACTAAAATTCATTTATGACCACTTAATAATTAATTCTATTATTTATTTTTTTATTATTTATTAGTTATTTTGTTCATTATATTTCTGTAAGGTTGTCAATTCGGGGATGATTGGCTATTAGCCTATTTTTGAAAATTATTTTAGCCCTGTTGCCTACTGGTCAGCGTGTTGACTTCTAAATGCGGACGGTTTTTTTTATATAGGTATCGGGTCCGGGGTTAACTCAGCCTCGTTAGGATAAATGAATAGCTACTTGAATAAAACAGTAGCGAATTCGATTAGAGAAAAGTCTTAAAGATTTAAGGTGTAAAGAGATAACGCCTAGAGCACTAGGCCGTTAATAGCAATCAAGACTAGTAAATGAGTCCCACCTACCAACTAACGTGACATCCTCATCATGAGTTGTCACGTCATCGATTGGTCTGATTTTTTTTCTTGGGTTAATTTCGAGGATTTGATACCTTTTATCCATGTAGAGATTATCGTTTTCCTTTGGAAGTTTATACACTTTTAGTCAAAGGTTTATAAGCACAAGACCTTTTAATTCTTATATTAAGCAATAAGAAAATTACTGCAGCTTGGATGATTTAATCATGGAGATATTACTGAGGGGAAATAATGAAGCTGTGGGCGACCCAATCATCCTCCGAGGCGTGCATTAACCGTTACCTATTTCCATTTAATTATAAATAATAATCCCTGCACATAAATTCAGTTAATAAGAACTCTTGCCCTATCTTAATTGTAGTGCGCAAATAGTTTCCTCACCACAGCGGAGTTAATTGCCGTAAATCTTTCAGATATCCCAGGAATTTATTCTGAGTGTTACAGTCAAAGGATTTGCCTGAATCAACTTTGGTAGTAAGATTTGAAACGTCTTTTACCACCTTTATAAAGGTAGATTTGATATAAATATGCCATAGATCGTAAATTGAAAGCCTTGGCAATGAAACGCATGGTTAATTTCAATATAATTGGCTCCAATATATAACTTATTTATTCTGCTAAAATTACGATCTGCCTTGTTAGGCAATATGTAATTGAGATAAATGTTCTCATTCACACAATATTTACAATCAGCATATTGTTAAAATATTTATATTTTTTATGGCTGAAAATATGTATTTTTTACTAAATACATTCAGCTCATTGTTATCATATAAAGTGAAGTTTTTTTAAAAGATACCAATCGATGGTTAATTAAGAAGCACCGTGAAATAAAACAAGGAATCACTCGACAATTCACTTTTTGTATTCCTTTGACAGACATTGGACTATTATTCGTCTGAATTTTACGACCTCTAAAACAGTTTATATATCGCAATTATCATAATAAGAGCTTATAACGAGCATTGACATTATTTTTCGTATGTATCTGAAAATAGTTACCAGCTGATTCGAAACTGTTTCTTAATGGACCCTGTAAGAGAGAAGCTCAGCACTTCTATCAATGGACAGGTGGACACTCAAAAGTGTGACAGGACTCTATACAGGTCACTGTCGGTTATATAAACACCTCTTTAATTTGGGGATAGTGGGATCACCAATCTGCAGATTCTGCAAGAAAGAGGGAGAAACGGCACGTCATATAATATGTGACTGTGACAACTTAGCTAGAAGGCGATACTTTCATTTTGGCAGTGATCGCATTGTAGACCCCAAACTATGTGAACGGATCGATCCATTCAGTATCCTCAGATTTGCAAAGGCCGTGGGCCTGTCACATATTTAGGACAGAGACATGGACGGCGCACAATAGGTCTCAGTGAGGCCGCGGTGCACAAATGCCGGAACAAATAATAATAATAATACCAGCTGATTGCCTCCAGGACGTTAGATATGTTAATGCATTTTGTCTGCCTTTTATTATGGATTACAATGATTAACAGTATTGAATGAATAATACCCACGTTGAGTAACTTTATTAAGAACGTAATACTTATAATCAATATATTACTAAACCCATTACGATTATCAAATCTTCATATAAAGGAGAAAAAAATTGAATACAATAAAACAGTGATGACAAAAAAATATCAACACAATTTGAACGTGACAACAGTACAATCATTCATTTAGTGACAAATTGGATTTGCAATAAATGATGTATTTGATCGTTTTTTGTTTTTTTTTAAGGGAGAATCATTTTTATTTTCGTTTGCAGCCGGACATAAACCAACACATTGTTGGCCTTGTAACGATTCGGGCGAAAGTTTCGTGCTGATCGAACGCATTTTTTTATTATATATGGCGCTATGATGATTGGTAGTTCTTAGAATCTCAGGGCACTGGTTCATCGCCCGATCATTCCTCGCTTCTCCAACTATCAGTAGACTTCATGCAACCGATACTTGCATATGAAGAATTTTTCGCTGATATTTCACTGCGTGACTTTTCCTGAAACTGAAATGTATCCCGCCTTTTGATATTTCTTCATGAATTAGCGAGCGGACCATTAATCAGAAATATGAGCAGACGATATGAAACGAGTGACTTAGCAAACTCGTTTTTAAAGTTGTTTTAAAACCAGTTCTTTGGCTATTATTTATCTGAAGCGAACGAGCGGAGGTGGTGGAAGAGGTCAGTCAAATCCGAACGGGATTTAATGTCTTTCTCTCCATTCACACCAAAAAGAAATGCAAGTAATAATTGGCCCGTCTCCTCGTGTGGGGTAAATGTTTTCATTCAGGTTCCAGTGTTACGCACTTTGATGGCACCGTTTTTTAATGAATGATATTGCGTTACTATTTGCTATACTGACATTACTTCCCCTCATATGTTTTCTAACAGTTACTGTCAGTACTGATGTCATTAAAGAAATCATTTGTGTTTCAAAAATCAATTTGATTTAATTAGTAATGATTGGTTGATTGGGTTGGGATGAAATTTGTTTGAAAAGTACTGTTTAAAAAAAAAAAAAAAGTTGTAATCTACCGATTGTGCCTTCTGCAACTTGTTTTTTTTTTTTTTTCTACTATTCTCACCCTCTGTATTATGATATCCACTAGTGTATCATTTCCCAGTATCCTCAAAAACTCTTTGGATCGCCTCAGGAATCTTACTTCAGTGGTTTGACTGAAGAAAGTTAGTACAAGCTATTAGGACGAGTCTGAATGTTGGAAGAGGCAGGGAAATGTTTGATAAATTTGCACTATTTCGCCGATAATAGTTAGTGCAGTTACCATTTACTTGTGATTTCCGTAAGTGGATATTTTGGATTCTAGTACGTCGCTTTTACTTTGTGCACTTCTTGTAGGGTTCATAAAAACAATGTAACGGAATATCAAAATCCAAATGGGCTAAAAGAAAAAAAAAATCCATGACATAAGACCTCTAATGATCTAAGGTTGTCGTCGCCATAGTTAGTAGGCGCTAAGGTACTTGAGTGATTAGCGTTAGGCACTCGTTACTTCTCCAAATTGGGTTTTTATAATCCGATATGGTGCTATTTTATTCAATTAGCTAATCATTTATCCTCACGAGGCTAAGTTAAACTTGACCAGACCCTCAAAGTCACTATGTACTTTAAACTTGAAGCTCTTTCACGTAGCAATCCATTTGGTTTGGCCCGTAAAGATTACAAATAATATTTGACGTAGACTGTCCCCTTCTTTACTCCCTACTTTGAATTTTAACTGTTTTTATTATTTCGGCATGATTATCTTGATCATACCATATCAATTTATTACCATGGTAGCTAAAAGCTATCACTATACTGCTCAATGATCGCTTAGTGTAATCACTATTTATGTAATTACTGATAATATATAATGTGTTCTGAAATACTGCATTTGTGTGGTATAGGAAGTTTTCCAAATCAATCACAGTAGAATCCCGATAATTCGTATTGCCAAGGGACTGACAATTTAGCACGATTTATCGGGAATACCAATTATCGGGAGTACAAAATTAAAAAACGTATTAATGCGAACATGTATATATTAAGAAGTAAGTATAATGTAGTAAGGATAAACACTATGCAATAAACGCTGCTTAATACTAATCTAAACAATAAATGTAAGAAATAATATGAACATACTTATGTTCTAGATTAAATATACACCAATCATTTGTACGAAAAAAATTCGTAATTTTTTTTTGATGCAATCCTTGCAAACGGGTATTGCACTCTTGCTTTGTCAAGAGTGTTCAGACCAACATTTGATTTTGCTAAAAAATGGAAGTTGTTTTGCTAAAAGTTGTTCACGTATTGTTTAGCAACTTTAGCAGTGATTGTTGGTACATCATCTTCATCGCCCTCTCCATCTTCACCATCAACGTCCTCAGATAGATCTAAAATTTCTTTGTCGGTTAACATCCCCACTACTGCTAGGCCGTTGTCAAAATGGTAACGTGTCACAAGGATAAAGAAAACGTGACTGAACTGTAGATACGAAAGCTTAGTACAATTCCTAAAACTTCCCTCTCTAATTATTTCCTTTCAGTAAAAATAGTACGTATTTCATATGGGATTTCATAGAAAACTTTGTCTCTCTCACTCGCTCTCCCTTTTGCTTCTGTAGAAGGGATTACTTGATTTCCTAGAAATTATTTAACTCGCACTCATTCTGTTCTCCCACTATCCTCTTTCCCTTTCTTGAAACAGTACGAATTAACAAGGTTTTTAGGCTAGAAATACGTATTATAAGGCGTTTTAAGTGACCTCGAGCATAAAAATAACACGAATTACCGAGGGGACTGAAATGCATTGTTTTTATACCACTTACCGGGATTTTCTCTGGGGATCGGCAAATTTGTACGAAATATCGGGATTCCACTGTATTAATATTTCTATCTTTGACATGATTTTACTCGATAGTCTTGAATTATTCCACGCAATAGTTAAATGTCTTGTATGCTATTGAATGTATGAATGACGCAATATTCCTATTAAAAAATAATCTTATTTGTCTTGTTTTTTCAGAAGCTACACTCACAACACTGTCGATTGTTTGTCATAGGTAAGCTTCTTTGAATTTTTTTATAAATTATATGAATATTACCGTTATGTCCAATGAAATAACGTTGGGTACAATGCTCCCGCATTCACGCAAAATACTATAACGGCCTGTGAGAAGACACGGATGTGAGTATGGTTTGTATGGTAATGTATGTGAGGTCAATGAATGAGCTAGTCCCTGCTACCGGATCACGTAGCTCGTTAGTCTTTAAATATTTATCAAATGGTTTTTTTTTTTGTGTTGACACCTGTGTCATTTCCATATTTACTCGTACACTAGGCAATGAGCTATTCCATGTTTTATGCATGTATTATTAATATAAATGTGAGCTTGTCACTCAATTGAGTAGATTATTAAGTACTTATGAATATAATAATCAGTTTATTTTTGTTGTTGTTACCGGGGTGTGTCCCTCTCTTTCTTCGGAAATAATTATTAATATAATTCATCCTAAGTTGTGCGAATGCCGATTTGTGGATCTTAAAGAAACGCCAAATCCAAACATTTATCTACTTACGCTTTATAATTACTTTTATTTTTACCATCATCGGGAAATCCATGGAAGTAACACAAAACACCTTGACATCAAACATCTCAACTCGTGTTTCCAGCACGTTTTTAATGTTTTGTATTACAATAGTCTAAACAGACAGTAGATATTATTGATGATATTAAGTGAAATGTTCATGTTCAATTTTTTTGAAACACACATTTGCTTACATTAGTCAATAAATATACACTTGATCCACTGACTCGCTAACTTAAATATCACTGTCCCATTATTATTATATCTGTGGTCCTAGAATGGGCCTTTAAATAAAGGTTTACCATATATTCCCACTAGGAAGGTGTGGGGTCTGACAATGCCGGAATAAAACATAGCGAGGCTACGAAAGAGAGAGAGATGCAGAGGTAGTTGAATGAGAAGGCCATGGTTTGAGTAGAGCAGCAAGCGCAAGTGCAGAGAGAGAGAGATAGAGAGAGTGTTCCAAGTGTCGGTCCAAGTGTCTGCTAACCGCCTCAAGACGGCCGGATTATATAGACAGGCCAGCCGTGGTGGGGACGGTTCCCCCACTAGCTTCTCCCCCCTTTCTGACTGACGTCATAAGCTTTATTATTAAAATATGGAAACATAGATAGATATTTTCAGGGCCGAGAAGAGGGGAACTCCTAATTATTCGTAATTAAAAGGTTGCCACAACACATGTCAAATGATAATCAAACATATCTATGTTACAGTGTAAAATTGTATAAAATGTAGCCATGCTACAGGACATATAACATTGACCTGTTGTAAATAGATTCATTTATATAGGATATATATATTTAATTCCATAACTTTTAATAACAAGGGGATATGAAAAAAATAAATAATAGAATGGACCGTTTCGATCATTAAAAATTATCTCTTCAAAAGAAAAAAAAATCCTTTTTATTTTCTTCTTGATGAGGAATTATAACAATAAATTTTAAAGAGCAGCGTTTTTTTTTTTTTCAATTAGCTATTTGATGATCCATGTTCTGTTAATAATTATTTGTTGCTCAGTATCTGACTGCAAGTAGTGTCATTATTTCTGGTATGCGTGTGCTGCTTTTTCTTGATTTTTGAGTTCTTTACCAGTCGTTATTGGAGGTGGTAAAAGTGTCAGTTTTTAAGCTTAAGACTTAATGAACTTGGAAGTGTTTTCCCTCCATTTTCCTGTTTGTCTGTATGTATTATTCTTTGTAGGCCCACTGTTTCATGGTCAATCCATTCATGGAGGTCCCGTTGGGGATGAAAAGATAAATCTAACAATCTTCCTAAAACACGTGTAAATGACATTAACTCAATAATTAGCATTTAAAAAAAAACTGTTATTTCGAATTGTCTTGCTAAATAATACGTCAAGTGTTACTATAAATAGTCATTAAAACTGACATAAAAATTTATTCACAATCGTTACCCCCTGGTTCAGAAAGAGGGACGAATGAGGGGTGAAATCAATTACTTTTTAATTTAATTGTAATCGAAAAGTAAATATTGCCCTAATTTTCAATTTTGTACACAAAATCGGGTTGAAGGTTTTGCTGGGAGATCACCTTGGGGCGATGAAAAAGTGTTGTTTTGTTTTCATCAAGTTTATTCATGGACAACGTTTCTACATACTATCTCCCCCTGCATCTGGTCTGGGCGTGAGAAGGATGTGGATGTGCACTGTTTAATGCATTTGCCGAACTTCAGTTTAACCAATTTACATATTCACAGCTAACAAATCTATCCAATTTCAAAATCACGCTTGATTCGATTCTTTATGTTTAAGAGCGCCATTGTTCGGTAAGAGATAAGCCCGGGGTCGTAAAGTTCCCTTAGCCATAGTACGCCCGGGCGGTGTACAGCCAGCAGCGATAAGAGTGTCGGCACATCAGGCCCGCAAGAAATTACCGGAGCTTTCTGAAATTAGAGAACGGACAATGACCAGAGCCTGGTTGTTGCCCCCTCAAGCTCACTCACGCCTCTAGCTTCCTCATGCACTGAGTCATAACCGACCTTTCATTTTTACCTTATTACCTTGTCTCTATATGTTCGCCAGCCTATATCATCGTACCTCTTCGGACTCATATATCAGAAACCGCAAACGATATAGCAATGATAGCATTTTAATACTTGCACTGTGTGAAAATCAAATTTTATAGCTAATTAACGTATACCAACTAGGTGGACTAACCGTTAAATCTTCGCTTCATCAGAAAGGATTTATTTCACCTCGCAGAGCTACAATAACAATTTTGCAGATTAATATGAGTATGTAAATTAGAAACACGGCACTATTTACTATAAACAACGACTACCTTTTTCAAACATTAACCATTTTCTAGCAATAGTTAATACATATTTACTGTAAACTTAACTATTAATTATCACTTGCCTTAAACAAGCTACAAATCCCTCTTAGATCTCAAAACTAGTGCCATGTTTTGTTAATAATTTATCAATTTCCTAAGTAAAATGTTATAGGAATTCTCAATCGTTCATTCAAAATATTCATAAATTTTGCTCCATCATAACTTAATTCCTTGTACAAATTAGCTAACTAGCCTTGCGAACTCGCTCACTGATTTGAGTATTGATGTTTTAG
Organism: Acanthosoma haemorrhoidale; assembly: GCA_930367205.1. NCBI lineage: Eukaryota > Metazoa > Arthropoda > Insecta > Hemiptera > Acanthosomatidae > Acanthosoma > Acanthosoma haemorrhoidale. The sequence continues at coordinate 79,015,318 of OV884009.1, read as the reverse complement.
AACTGAAGTGTACTCTTATGTACAAATTCAATATAATTTTATCTTGGAAACTTATATCACAAAACTCAGGCCGCTGCCTACGTCAATTTGGAAAAGAAACTTTCCATTCGATTAGTAAAAAGTTCCAAAAGTGTTTCCCAGCTCAGTAATTGAACAGGCGATGGAATAACAAGTGCTTTAAGTTATTTCGGAACACCATTACTTGACGAATTTTATTGTTGCCTTCACTTTTGCTTTGTTAGTTACTTTCACTAGAGTTTTATAGGTTTTTTTTTTTTCTTGCAGTGTTTTATATATTACATATTATATTAAAATTTAATTATTATTTCTTTTCTTTCATTTTATGTACAAGGACTCGTTTCATGTAGTTTCCAAAGCACCTCTAAACTAAAACAAAATCCTTATAAATAAAATCTCCACTTATTTGTTTGTTTGTGAAACAAACCTACATCTAACATATGGATAGTTATATGCCCAGAGGGTTCGGACTGATGAGATGTTAGTTGGTTCTCATCTAGTTTCTGACTGTTACTACACAAGGATATATAATTTTTTTAATTGTTTCTTATTTGAATTCCCTTACTGGATTTGATGATTTAATTTGTGTGATAATGCGATCTGTGAACCTATTGACGCTCACGTCTTGTGTTTATTTAATTATCATTTTATAGTTGTAAGATCAATTCATTAAATCTAACTGCGTTCTCGTTCTGATAACAATAAACAAACTATATTTCATATTTAGTTTTTATACTCATCAATAAACAATACAACCTACGGTTCAGTAAGTACAACAATAACATATTATAATCAATATTCAGATTGTTTATATTATACACAGAAATATTAATCCACTTAATTAAGATGAATGTGAAATTCACTTGTATAATTTACAAATTAAGTCATTTTATTTCTACGCGAAAATTATTTTGGATGAAAAAACTGAATGGCTCAAAATTCGTGCATATTAATCCATGTTACACAACACCTATACCTCGGCATTTGTTCGTACTACATTTAATTCAGTGGAACACTAAAACCTTACATATTAAATTAGTGAATAGAACGTTCGTTATAGCTTCAGATCTGGGGTCGACAAAGGTGTGTACAATGTACACATTGAAGCTTTAAAACAGCGCGGGTCTACGCCTGAGAATAGTGAATTTCTTAAATGGCGGTTTTCGAATGAGGATTTCTCGTGAGGTGACGATTAATGGAAGATGATTTGTCATCATACTTTGTAACTTTCAAGATTAGAAAGATTACATACAACATATCTGCCAAAACAACGAACAGCCAAGCAAATAGAACTGTATTTTTCGAAGAAACGGTTATAGTCTGTTATAAGAGAATATTACCTATGACATAAAACTTGTTTTTTCTGGAGATGTTTCTGGTAATTGATGTCGGCGCACCACAAAGTTTCTTCAGTACAGATAATTCGTAGAACATTTTTTTCGTAAGTTCATTCACGCCGTTATTTTATTAATTTAAAGCTAGAACGTGGGACATCCTAGCAGGAGCCGCTCCTTACGTTTCAGGTCTCAATCTTGAGGATTTAATTACAGACCCTTTTGAGATTTATCGGTATTTGGAAGGTCTCAGGCAGGAATCCTGCCTTTGAAAGATTTGAATGAATCGGCTGAGGAGTTTTGTTTGTATATAAAGTCGTCTTCAAGTAATCACCACTTAACAAGTTTAAGTGCATATTTGAACAATTGACGTGCCTCTTTAAATTAATTTAATTAATTAATATTTTAGGACCCTGAGGGGTTACCATTTTTAAAATGACGGAGCAGCATAGCTGCAATATGAAAATTGAAGTATTCACCAAAAAAAAACAAGGTTTTTACGGTTGTTTCTCAAATATGAATACATACGAATTACCGTAACCAATGTCTTCCTTCGGGTTCGACCATTGTAATAAACTCAATATAAAATAGCGTGAGACATAGTATAAAGTCGTGTACTTCACTCTGTATACATCAAGAGTCACAACAATGATAATCTACCCTACCCTGTTCAACAAATGATTCCCAAATTTTGTAACATTATTGAAATTTTGTTCACATTAAAGTTGGTAGAAGATCAGGCAATAACATTATCATCTCGTCGAATAAATAAGTAAAATGGTATTCGGAAAAAAATAATATTATGGCGTTTAATGGCATTATTATTTTTTATTATTAGCTAGATACTTCTGTGATAAAATTACAATCTGCCTTATTGGGGATATATATTTCGATTCTATTTGTATATCTCGAAGGAGAATCTTGGTCACTTCTATTTAGAGGTGGGTTTTTTTTTTAGAGGAAGCTGTTGAGCTACAAGAATGCATAGCTGAAATACACTGACAAAACGCCGAAAGTATTAGTAAGGAAAAATATTTTCCATACAGTGGAGAGACTCCTGTGGTATGGTAAAATCGCGAGGGTGGATGAAGAAAGCCGAGGAAAGTGAACTTATACACCCCCGTTGGCGGGAAAAAAAAAGTAAGCATGGAATTCCAAGAAAAGGAGCAAAAGAAGAAATAGCAAGAGTTTCTCTAAGGGGGACTAGTGATGAAAAATCGTCAAGTGAAGGTATCGCGGGAATATGCATACATAATGTATATTATGCAGGCTTATACATATTCAAATAAAAAAAATAAAAAACGCAACTTCCTGCATACTTTTTTGTTTTGTCAAATATATTCCTTCATAATTTAAAATATCCCGTTTATATTTTCCCTTTATCTAGTGTTTCGTATACTTCATCACTTGACACACTAAAAAATGTATTTGAACACGACATCCTTATTCATGTTTTTAGTAATTGTTATTAATAAATATACTGGGGGTTACTCGATCCCGGTTCTTCCCCAATATCCGGTCGGGGGCTTTACCAACTAAGCTCACTGGCTTATACCAATATCTGAGTCCCGACCCAGTCGGTAGATTTTTTTCTAATAATTATTAAACAAAGTGGGATCAATAACACAACTAAAAATAATGACTAATTTATATTGTTTCCAAGTTGTTAACAACAAAAAACAAGGAATAACACATCCTGCTCGTTATGCAACTGAAGGATCATTGAACTTGCCTAGCAATAGAAATAAATACATCTCACTTTTTATTTAGTTTATTTTTGGTTAGAATGGGCTCAAATAAATATTCTAATTAAATTATTCAATATCGTTTGGAGCATTTCATTGTAATTGCTTGAGAGTGGTGATTACTTTTTCAGATCGATTGTGGACAAGAATCACACATTCTGAGAATCATCTATGTAGAATCAATATGGGGGAAAATAAACCTAAGCTAAAGTTGAGCTTAAGTATCTGGTTTGAAAAGATGACATTTTACCATAGCAGTAATAAATAGTAATATTTTTTGTAACTGAAACTTTTGTGTGGAAAACACCAGAGCATTGCAGATAAGGAAGCATACAAACCCATTCTGCACATATGAAGAACAGGGTATTTGTACTGTTTGTTTCGCTAGACGTTGGTATAGTCCGTATGTGGGCAACAGCCGGCCCGCGGGCCGGATCCGGCCCGCTGTAAGATTTGATCCGGCCCGCGAGACATTTTGAAAAACCCAATTTAAAAAAAAAAAATACACTACTTACTCATACTCATGGAATCAAGTGAGCGAGCAAGCCGAGTGGCGGTGATCATCAAAGAGTGAGGCGGCAAACATCAAAGTTCAAAGCCATTGATGTTTGCCGCCACACTGGCGGCGCAACAAAGGATTATTGCTTCGCAATTGTATTGTTCTACACTAGACGATTCTAGATCATTCCTTCATTTTGCCTATATAAGCGGGTGGATGGCCGGAACTTAGTTCAGTCCTATTCGAGCTACCGTGGTGATAAGTTTGCTTTGTGACTTTGTGTGCATCTTGAGTGCTTACTAATTATACCTATTTTCTTATTAAGTTTATCGAACGATAGGTAAATGAAAATGATGTCTGGTGGAAGGAAACGAAAAGTAGATGCAGAGGGTCGCCAGTTTCAAGAAAAATGGACTGAAGAATTCTTCTTTATCTTGCACAATGGTAAGCCTATTTGTTTGATGTGTAATGAATCCATTTCGGTGATGAAAGAATTCAATATAAAGAGGCATTACTCAACTAAGCATCCTACGCTGCTCTCACTGACAGGACAAATAAGAAAAGACAAAATCCAGAAACTTACCGCAAATTTGGAAAAACAGCAGCAAATATTTCATAGACAAAGAACACAACTTGATAATGTTGTGAAAGCTAGTTTTATAGTTAGTTCAAAATTGGCAAAGTCATTGAAACCATTTGCCGAAGGAGAATTTATCAAGGAGTGTATGTCAGAAGTTTGCAGTGTTTTGTGTCCTGAAAAGAAAAATGAATTTGAAAAAATTAGTTTGTCAAGACGAACCGTTGTACGACGTATAGAAATGATGGCTAATGATATAAAAACAACATTGACTGGCCGTATGACTGGTATTGAATCATTTTCCATAGCATTAGACGAGAGCACCGATTTGTCTGACATAGCTCAACTGGCTATATTTATTCGAGGTGTTGATAAAGAATTCACTATTACTGAGGAATTGCTTGCTTTACAGCCGCTAAAAGGAACCACTACAGGAGAGGACATTTTTAATGAAGTTCAAAAGGTATTCACAAGTTTTGGCTTGCCATGGTCGAAATTAGTTGGAGTATGCACAGATGGTGCACCTTCTATGGTCGGCTTACGTAAAGGTTTCATCGGAATTTTGAATGAAAAAGCAACTGAATTAAATGTGCAAAAAGATGGTTTGATAGTCCTTCATTGCATTATCCACCAACAGAACTTGTGTTCTAAGTCCATTCGACTCCAGAATGTTATGAATGTGGTAGTAAAAACCATCAATTTTATTCGATCCCGAGGGCTTAACCATCGTCAGTTCAAGGCGTTTTTGGATGAAATATCAGCCGAGTATGACGACGTAACATATTATTGTGAAGTCAGATGGCTAAGCAAAGGGAAAATGCTGAAACGGTTTTACGAGCTTAGAAATGAGATAGCAGAATTTATGCAAATAAAAGATAAACCACTATCTGAATTGAGTGACGCAAAATGGATATGTGACTTAGCATTTCTTGTCGACCTTACAGGCCATTTGAATGATTTAAATTTGAAACTTCAAAAACAAGGACAGTTAGTAAATGATTTGTACAGCCATTTGAAAGCGTTTCAGAACAAAATCCGCTTGTGGGAGGCACATATGCTGTCTGGTAACAGTTACCATTTCACCACGCTCTCTGCGTATGAAAATATTGCTTACGCTCAATATGCTGAAGAACTCAAGTTACTGTCGGAGCAATTTTCGATCAGATTTAGCGATTTCAAACACATGGAAGACTGTTTCAATTTATTTGCTACTCCAACAAAAAGTAATGTACAAAATGCTCCAATACATTTGCAAATGGAGTTGATCGAGATTCAAGAAAACTCACTCCTAAAATCTAAATTTGAAGACGTGGAGTTGTGCGATTTCTACAAAAAATACCTCGAAGAAGACCATTTTCCGCAGCTTAGAAAATTTGCAAGAAGATTGATTTGTGCGTTTGGCAGTACTTATAAATGCGAACAGTTCTTTTCATTGATGAAAGTTAATAAATCAAAACATCGTACAAGGCTGACTGACGATAATTTGGAAAATTCTTTACGTCTTTGTACCAGTGGAATTAATCCAAACATCGATGAATTAGTTTCCCAAATTCAAGCTCAAGTGTCTCATTGATTTCGGTGTCGCTATTTAACTTTCGTAGTTTGTAACAATTCTAAATTTAACGATTTAATTTAATGCTGTAGGTACCTATTTTTTCATTTCATTTTGTTATTTTAATAAATTGTGTTGTAATAACATTGTCGTATTATTTCATGGCTGACTGATATCTATCGCTAAAAATTATGAACACTACTTTAAAATGCACTACTTTTAAACGCGGCCCGCGAACGTATTTGCACACTAAAGTTTGGCCCATAACATGTCAAAGGTTGCCCATACCTGGTATAGTCCAACACGTAAATTATTCAAATTTTGCATGCATGTATCATCGTCAGGTACTTTCAGAAATTTAAGCAAGACACTTGGCTGTAATGGAACCCGTCGTTACCAAGACAATGGGCAGCTAACATACGCAGGTTGCGTACCCCCCCCCCCCCCCCCGGTTAGTGTGATTTACGCTGTCCGGTCGAACTATGTATTAACTTGGCGAGGAACCAGACACAGCTCCTTCAGCCACCACTTATCTCACATTCCACAACACTCCAACACCACTTGAGTTCACCTCCAAGTACTTCTTGACCTAGCGGGCTCTGCTCAAGAGCTGTTTTGAATTTTAAATCGCGGCATAATTCTTACGTGAGGTTAGGGCAACATCAGTTTGCCAAGGGATAATTTAGCGAGGCACATTGTATGAGCTATAATTACCGAAGGCTCCCATGGGCGATTACTAAAACTGGTTACCTTTGTAAGGTACCAACAAGATTGGGAGTTAACACTCAAGTGTGCGCAGCATGTTATGGGAATAAGTGCCCCCTGCTTCACAATTACTGTCCACATGTTTGAGTAACCTCCTCGGCACACGTCTATTCTAATAGACACGATAGATCGATTATTCACTAAAATAAACTTAATGATTTCACTTTGTAACATTTATTCGAATTAAGCAAGCCATTCAGTATTAACATGTATAATAAGGAGATTATGATTGGAAATCTCTATTGGTTCTACATCCATCTTCACAAATTTACTAAACCGAATAGCCTTATTAGTTATTATTAGTTGTGGCATGTAATTGTACCAGTGTAAAAGATACAAACATATTATTTGCTAAGAAAAGACTCTCTAGCAAAGATGAACACTAATATTAAATTTTGACTTAACAAATGAGTACGGTGCACATAATTAGCACTAAGGTAGTTGGGGGCTCCCTATAGTCAACTGTAATGAACCTTGTCAGAAGATGTTCTGTATGCGAACACTTCACGAAAAAAGATCTCGACGTCTTAGAAGAATTAGTTTGTTCTCTTAAGTATTGTGCCTTTGGCGCTAAGCCATATCTTTGTTCCAGGGTAGGCCAACCTTTTTCTGTCATGGGCCACAACCGTGGTGCCCCAGACTCAGTGAGACCAACGATCCCCTTCCCACCACCAATTATGCACAACTTATTTTCATCAATTATACGTATGCATATTATATGCGATAGGTATAGATTCATGTGTAATTAAAGAACCACAAACCTAAGAAACGTGATGAAAACAACTTAATATTCAAGGAATTTATCATGAGGTAAAACGGGAGTAGCAAAAACGTGAACGAACCCAAAGTTTTTTAAATCAAATCACACCTAGCTAAAGCTCAATTGTTTTGTTGAATAACTGCTCAATGTTGAGAGACTCAGCTGACGAAGCTAATTTAATTAAATTTTTCAAATGACATTCAGTTAATGAGACCCTGTTGTGAACTTTTATTAAGTTCATTGCTCGCATCGATATGTTAAACCAAAACGATACGCATATCGGCGGCGAGCTAAATTGACAAAGGGAACTCTTCGTTTTTTTAAGAACTTCCAAAACACCAGATAATCCAGTGGTTTGTTTTTAGCTATAATCTCAGCATACTTGACGTATGGACAACGTTATTTTGTAGCTCAATTAATTAACTTTGATTTCAAGTTGAGCACATGTCTTATATTGTAAAGGGGCTGATACAAATATCACAGTCATTATTCTTTCAAGTCAGCAAATCTGGTTTTGGTGGACTGAACCAGAGATGAAACTTTTGATTTTATATATTCTTAGTCAGGTCCACTTCAGTTCTAAGGGAACACATTCTGACATGCAAGGGAAATGAGACGGTCGGTTTCTGTCACGATGACATGAGATACAACGATGCAATATGACCCATTGGTAAATGATTAGATTTACATTGCAATCGAGTGTTCAACAAGTAATGTGCAGTCATGTCATTGAGAAAAGCGAGTCTTCGAATCCATTCATCGTCTTCAAGGAGGGGAGAGATGTATGGAAGTTCTTCATTTTCTTTTAGGTAAATAGAGACATCATTGCGTAATTTCCAGAACCTTTCCAAAGACTTTCTTCTTGAGATTCAACAAACATCGCATAGAGAACTGGGTCTCCTTTTTGGAATTTTTCCTTGTACACCAAATTGTAAACATCTGTGTCATGTAGTGGTGTATTTCTACTGTAAGTGTTATGGCTATCAGGCTCTGGCGAGGCATGATTTTTTATTCACATCCTCCACCCAGCCTCGGTGGCCTAAGATAAGAAATCTCTACCTTGCATGTGGACCTGATAACCGGGATCCCGGGCGACTTCTGGGGGCTATTGCGTTTACCAAAATACAAGGCGTTCATGACGATTCGGTTTTACGCTTATTAACAAACAAACAAGGAACCATATTCCTCAATGACTTTTCCCAGAATTTCCCACGATTGAGAGCACGAGCCTGCTCGCTGAAACAGTCAACAACTGGTTTTTGGAATGAATACAATTGCAATTACTTGGCACAAAGGGCTTCTAGTGAATAATGTGGTGATATTTTAGAAGATATATTTTCCAATATAGTTGAGTTTGTTGACAATGATGCCTGCCGCATTTAGCGATCCACCGGGTTTAACGGTGGAAACTGCACTTAAAGTTTGGTTTCTTATGCTACCCTGTGTTGATCAGACAGGAAATAACGGTTCCGCTTATTACGATGTTCCTTATGTACCGTGAATAAAATTTAAGACAACAGTAACTTTTCGTCCGTTTATAGCGATGTTTCAACGGGAACTGTCAGAGTATAATTTTCAAAACTTGGGATCACAATTTTCCTAGAATCTCTAGTGTCCCATTTAGAGCAGTCCGTTCTATGAATTTTCTAATGATGTGACAGCTTCCCCGGACTGTTCCGGATGTTGAATACTTGAAAATACCCACTCTTGATTTTTTATGGAATTAGTCGTTAAAACGAAACAGTTCAGTTTTGGTAGGTGCATCCCATGACTTTTTCAGTCGCTGAGAAATTGGCAATTATTGAGCGGTTGGAAGGTGGGGTTTCAAATTATGTAGTATCCCGCGAATTGAATATAGTATCCCTGTATGAGTATCCCGCCAATCGACAGTGTCTACCAATGGATATCTCGTTCTCAAACAAAGGAAACCCGATGAGACTACCATAAAAAAAAATTAAGACGAGTCGACATTCCCATCAGCGGACTAATATTGTAAGAGAAAGCAAACGATTTTGATAAACGTTTTAACCAACCAAACTTAGTTAGGTTGTATCACACACTTTCAAAAACGACACAATATTGTTTTTTGAAAGATCTGCGGTGAAGCTGCGAGGTTCAAACTTTGTCAAATTTTGGGGACGAAAACATGTACAACACAGGCAGAGCAATTTTTTTCGTTTAACACCAGATAAAACCCTTACACTTCAGTGTTTGTAACCAGTAACATGACCGGATATGATAAACTGAAATTTCTTGCGATAAAAAAGTCTTAAACGCCACGGTGCTTTAAGAATGTCAAAACTTTACCCATTGATTACAAAACCAATAAGGAAGCATGGATGACGAGGGACATTTTTACGAATGGTTGAGACAATGTGATAAGAAACTCAAAGAAAATCTGACTAATTGTTGACAACTGTCCATTGCATCCATTGCTGTACCGAATCTAAAACATGTCCAGTTACAATTTCTTCCCCCAAATGTGACCAGTGTAGTACAACTTTTAAGTAATAATCAGAACTCTCAAAGCTTAATTTCGGAAAAATGTCGTGATGAAAATTAATACTGGAACAAAATGATAAAACAAAAATATCAGTCCATGATGCAAATTTGAGGATGGAGGATACCTGATACCTGGAGCGTCGTGCCGGAAAAATCTAATGAAAAATATATTGAAACCTACCTCATATTTTACCATTTTATTTTTCTAATTTAATAGATCAATTGACCTTAACTAATTTGGTAGGTCCGTCATGAGATCTTTAATTCAACTTGTTTTTATGTCTTCGACATAGGAAATTATCCCGATTGAATCGCCCGATCTCAAGGCTAATGTTATAGTTATTAATAAATTGAGAAACTGGGAATTGTGAAATATATACAAGTAAAATGGTTATAACAAATAATTATAATTATAAATAGTGCTGACATTAATTATATAAAAAAATATTCAATTCCTTTTGAACAAGGATAGTTACTACTAATTAGTTATATAAAAAAAATGAAAATTGAGCTCAATCTCTTTTTAATGGATCCATAATAAAAAAAACAATATCTATATCACCCAATCGATGATATCCGTGTAACCTTCTTCTTCTTCTTCTTATTCTCCTCTGCTTGTGTTGATGACCGTCAACGGAACGGGAGCTTGCTCTGCTTTGCTCTCTGGCTCTTGGCTAAGACTGACTAAAACTCGCCCTTCGTCTCATCCCCACTCCTAAGAGCATAAGGGCAGATGCTGGACAAAGTGGGAGGGTGGCTGGTCATGATATTCTCAAATATCATGAATGTTACAATTGCCTTCCCTTATAAATAAAAAAAAAATTTATGAAAATTTTTTTTTTTTTAAGTGGATCCACAATATTATGTTGCTGCGTTCGGTTTGTTGAATTGGTTGTTTATAACGGGTGTTGAAATTTTACAAAGTTTATAGTAATAATAGTTCAAATTTTGCAAGGTTTTAAATTGCTTGAAAAGCGTACAAGTTGTTTTAATTTTTTTACTTAACTAAATTATTATGCTAATTAGTATGGATTAGTTCGAAGGTACATTGTTTTATGGATCATAACGCGATTTGGAAAACATTTGTTGAAAAGACGGTTGAGTGTGATTAGTAATACATATTGGTTTTTAATTAAAATACTAGACAATTCTACTGGTAATTAGTAACAATAGAGAAAAATTGTTGAGTGTGTGTGTGTGATTTGAATATTTTACCTGAGTGAAAAGATAGTGTTTATAAAAAAATTATAAATGTTACGAAAAGATAGGGAGGTCGTTGTCGTGTATAAAATTGTATGAGCTCATTTTATTTCCTTGCTATAAAATTAATTATAATGGACTTAAGCATTCAAAGAATATTTATGATCTGTTCTATAGATTAAGTGATAGTGAAGTCAGAAGCTTCACTTGCCGATAATTCCATAGACTTTACTAGGGTCAGCATTTCTAATAATAGTTCTGTTTTTGTTTGTGTAAACTTTCTAAAGTTTATGTGTCATCCGATCAGTATTATTTTCATTTAATAATGAAAATAATAAAAGAAAACTATAATTTTCTTTCTTTTTTTGAAGTCATATTGTATAGCAGAAAAAACGTCCTTTGTCATTACAATAATGTCGTCCACATATATTTGTACGTAAGGTCGGAATTCGTCTAAGATCTGTCCGTCTGTACATAATCTTAAGGAACCGTATTTTTTATAAACGCAAACTAGAGGTGAAATATATTGACTCCTGGTTGGTTCAATTATATTCCCTTCGATCAATCGTTTGATCTCTTCTTCTACTGCCTTTGTCCCATGGAAGGGGATGGGATAGTTTTTGTAGAAAAAAGAAAGATCGTTTTCGATTTCTAGTTGGTATTGAAATCCTTTTATAGTTCCAGGGACGTCACTGAACATTTCCTTAGATTCAGTGATAATTGATTCGAAGTTGTTTGAGATTTTAGGGTGTTTTTCCTTTATCCGTTGGAATTCTTGGTAGTATCGCTTGTTAATGTCGTCGTTTGATTCAGTTTGTATTTCGTTGACCTTGGGTAGTGTTAAAAGTTCGCTGTCACATTGCGTCGTTGAAACAAAGCTTACTCGGAATTTATTATCGTTCGACAAAATGTCCATTTGTCCTTTCCGGATATCGATTCTGGCGTTTAATTCGCTCAGTGAGTTCATCCCTATGATTAACTGTTGTTTTAGATCTTGCACAACATATAATGAGATGTTATATTCGTAATCCGCGGATAACTTTACCGGAATTATGATTTGTCGATTAATCTTTTTTGATTTCTTGCTAATCGCTGTGATAATTCTCATGCCTTGTACGGGCAATTCACTGATTTTTTTAGGGTTAAGGTCTTTTTTTATGTTCAAATATAACTCCTCGTTTATGCAACTTATTTCTGAGCCGGTATCAATTAGTGCTTTGATCTGTTGCTGATTAATTTGTATGATAATCTCGGGGCATTGTAGATTGTCCATTGTCGTTTTTGGAGTTAAAAAATTGTCATGTGTGGGAAGCTCAGTAAATTCTTTGGTTAATGATGCTATTGTGTAAGTCTCGTCATATTGTTCTCCTTTGTTCTCTGTGGTTGTAATTGTTTTTATTGGTTTTCTGTCGATTTTTATTGTTGTTGCTGCGGGTTCGACGTCCCGCAAACTTCGCCGTTTTTTTTTATTCAAATTCATTCGTTTCTTCCTCTTCACTTTCCGGGGGGTCCGTGGCGAATGTCTCGTCCAATCGGTCTTGGAATACCTGCATGGTTTCAACAAAATGTTCCCTCTTTTTATTGCCCATTCTGGGGGGATTTTGCGGATCTTGTTGTCGAGATGGTTCCCGGTTTTGATTCCCGTACATCTGTTTCGGATAGTTGAAATAATTTCCTTGGTTGTAATTTTTATTGTATCTTGGGTTTTGGCCGTAATTTATTCGGTTGTACCCTGAATTATTATTATCCCTATTGTAACTGTTCGGAGGAGGATAATATGTTGTTGGTCTATACTTTGATTCACTGGTATTTCGTCGTTGGTATTTTGGAGGCATTCGTTTATTTTCTGGTCTATACGAATTGAAATTTTTACTCTTGTTACTCTCTCGCCTAATCTCGGATCGAATGAAGTCCTCTCCTAAATTCATTAATAGTGATAAAAATGATGAAATCGTGGCGATTCCTTGAATTTTGACGCTTAGTTCGACCGTTGGCCCAAAGTGATAACAGAGGCGGTCGCATAAATAACTTTCATCGTAAGGTCGGATGCATTCTTGGGCACGAGCGACTAGTTTTGCAAAATACGTAGTTGAATTCATGTGTTGAAAATCCGCGTATCTTTTCGAGTCTAACTCCCTAGCTACGAGGGTGTCATAGCTGTTGCCGTGGAATTGTTTATTAAATGTTTCTATAAAATTCTGAAAATTATCTATACAAAGTTTTTGTGTAGTGAACCAATCGAGGGCAAAACCTTTCAAGTGTTGCGAGATAAAAGTATGAAGATCTCGGTATTTGCCGTACAGATAATACGCTTGAGTTAAATTTTTTATAAAACTTTGTGGTAAGTCGTTATTAAAATTTTCGAAATAAAATTTGTCATCAAAGTCCCTTTTTATATCTTGGGTAACTGACTGATCTTGAGAGCGTTCCACGTATTCCGACATGGGCGGATGTCTTTGCTGAGTTCCTTCGAAACGGGGTGGGGCATGCTTATCCGGTCCTCTCGGTTGAATTTGCTTCCCAACTGTTTTTATGCCATCTTCGATTTTCCTGGGAATCAATGAAATTTCCTGTTGCATTGACATTATTTTTCTATCGAAATCGGTACGAAAATAATTATATTGGCTATTGATCCTCTCGACTTCTCGGTCTAATTTATCGTTGAGGTTCGAATTTGATGTTTGGACTTCAAGAATTTCCTGGTCCCTTTTATTGATTTCTTCATTTAATTTTGAATTTAAATTATCATTTCCTTGGAGTATTCTCTCCTCACAAATTTGTAACTGTCTATCTAATTTCTCGTTTACATCCGTGTAACATTGTTCGAATTTAGCCGATATTTCCGATTTTAGTTCTTCCCTTAATTGATCAAACTTCCCGCTCAACTCTTTTTGTTCTTTATTATTTTCTTTAAGTGTGTTTGATTGACTGTTTAATTTTTCGTTTATTTCTTTGTTATTTTCTTTAAGTGCGTTAAATTGACTGTTTAATTGGGCAAGGATTAGTTGTAACATCTTGGAATGATTTATCGTGGGTTCGGGGTCGGGGGCTGAGGGGTCTCCTTTAGAGGCTGGGTTTGACCCAACCCCAGTACCTGAGTCTGACCCACACATGTTTGTGTTCGTCATTTGTGTCTGTGTTTGTGTAACAAATGTTAAATTAGAAGAAAAATATAATATGTTAGTAAATAGTTCTAGTTATTATTCTAACATGCAATACCTCACAATTCCTTTGGTTTCTTTAGAATTTTTGAAGTTAATCCCGGAGCGGCCCCCATTGAAACCTACCTCATATTTTACCATTTTATTTTTCTAATTTAATAGATCAATTGACCTTAACTAATTTGGTAGGTCCGTCATGAGATCTTTAATTCAACTTGTTTTTATGTCTTCGACATAGGAAATTATCCCGATTGAATCGCCCGATCTCAAGGCTAATGTTATAGTTATTAATAAATTGAGAAACTGGGAATTGTGAAATATATACAAGTAAAATGGTTATAACAAATAATTATAATTATAAATAGTGCTGACATTAATTATATAAAAAAAATATTCAATTCCTTTTGAACAAGGATAGTTACTACTAATTAGTTATATAAAAAAAATGAAAATTGAGCTCAATCTCTTTTTAATGGATCCATAATAAAAAAAACAATATCTATATCACCCAATCGATGATATCCGTGTAACCTTCTTCTTCTTCTTCTTATTCTCCTCTGCTTGTGTTGATGACCGTCAACGGAACGGGAGCTTGCTCTGCTTTGCTCTCTGGCTCTTGGCTAAGACTGACTAAAACTCGCCCTTCGTCTCATCCCCACTCCTAAGAGCATAAGGGCAGATGCTGGACAAAGTGGGAGGGTGGCTGGTCATGATATTCTCAAATATCATGAATGTTACAATATATGGTACGCTGGTTTCAATAAAATTAAATTCAGAAACAGTTGAGATTCCTTATCAGATTGACGTACTTAAGGTTTGTAGGAATTGGGGGCTATTTCTACGCTTCCTTAGATTTCGCAGATGTCTAATGTTCTATCTGATGGTGCCGAAGCCATAGTGACGCATTATGAATTTTGATTTTCCCTTATTCCGGGTATAGTAGTGCCCTATTATAACGATCTATAGTAACCTTTAGTCCATTGAACATCGTATAAGCCGAATCTACGTAATTTTCCAATGGTGTAATACAGCCCTTGTTTTTACCGACCATGATAGGAGACCCATCAGAGCAAACGCTTTCTAATTTTTACCAGTCCAACTTTTTCCTTCTACAGGAAGTTGACGGAAGTCAAGGAGTTCTGCAGATACTCTCATTGACCATACGTTTTAGGCGCTAAAACTTATCCACCACAGATCAAAAACAGTGGTTTATCAAAAACCACTGTGTTTGATCTGTTGACAGAAACCGCTCTCCCCAAACGCTGTTGAACACTCTCGATTCAATGTCCAAATTTCCGCTTACTCCTTTCACAAGTAAAAGGCCCTCAAACGGGGTGAAGAGTTCATAAAGTTACATATGGAATCTCTTTCACGCACAAAAATTCTATTCTTATTAGGCGTTATAGTTCTACTCAAAAACTATATTACTCGTACTGTAAAAGAGAAAAATGGAAACAGCTTTATTCCATATCTACAATGAGTATCCGGGTGAATCTTCACAAAGTTGTTATGGATTGACCTTTTCTTGGTATTAGTCCTGTAAGTTATTTCTGAATATATAGTTATCAGCCTATATGTTTCAAATCTGACTGTAAGGGTGTAATATTAAGACTTTTTGTATTTTCCATTGAATGCTTTTATTTCTACAAATCTAGTTGAAGTAAACGGGGGGGGGGGTGCATGGTTATTATCGAGCTTGATAGAGTTGGTCCATTGAAATTCGAAGGGACCCTTCCTGTTCCTAATCCGTTACACCTTTAAAAAGAACAATGCAGATTCTCTGACATCTGGACAATTCTTCAATGGCTTTGTTTTGTAGAGACATCCTAGTATTTCTGGCACCTAGACTAGGACAACCCATTTCTATTCCATACGCCTCTGAATTAATTTCTACAATAAACACAACTTTGGTATACATATATAATAGAAAATGATTGATTTTTTCGTTGAACAGTGAATCAAATGAACGTTATATAATTAAATAAGTTCTGGTGATGTTTACTAAGGTTTATGAGCGCATAGCTAAAGATATTTGATATTGGCTAGACTCGTTTTCGAGTCCCACCCTATTGTTACTATTAATAATTAAAATTCACTTTGGTCACATATGAAATCTCAAAAGTTTCCTAGGCTTTCAATTGTCGCCACTCGTACACTTTTATTGTGTGGAGAACACACGTCTGATTTTCAACCAAAACGTAATGTTCGCGTCCATTAACTAGCACGTTTTAATGTTCTGTGCCATTTTTCTTATTCTTTATACTGATTTATTTTAATTACTCTACACTCTTTCTTTTTAAATAGACCATTAACGAAAAACATAAAAGCTGTTATAATAAAGGCCGTTGGAAGTTGCCCATAATAGCAGACCTGGTCTGAAGAACCGTGCACGTGACAACCAGGCCCAAGGAGTAACTTTAGTAACGGATGAGTCACAGCTCGTTCCCGTGCCAAATCGTCCTCCAGTCAAAGGTTAAGGCTCAAAATATTATGTTTTTTGAATAACAGGTCAATAAAATATTTGTGCATCAAAGGATTAGGTGGCTCACCACTTACTTTTCCCATTACGCAGATATTATTTTAAACTATCGTTTAAATGGTAGTGTACGATCCAATTGTTAGTTTCTACTTTTTTTTTAATTTATCTTACACCAAAACTCTTGAATTTTAATTCAATTCTTATTTTTTTAATGTTTAAAGTTTTGTTATAAAAACTATGAACTTGATTCAAATTAACTAACCTTGAAGGTAGGTTGATTTTTTTTATTTAAAAAATACAATTTAGTATATAATCGTTGATAAAAATAAATTCAGTCGGTTACAAAATTAATTTTTTACAAATTAATCTTTAGTTATATAATGCTAAGAATATTGTAATCCTAATTGTTTACGCTGAACTACCCGTGGAGTATTATATACTTCCAAGTGATAATTCAAACACAGGTTGGTTCATTAGCATGAACTAGTGGACTGTAAATTAATGAAAATAAGAGTTGATGCCAATTCACAATACATTTATTCTAAAATTAAACAGAATATTATAAAAAAAAATTCATAAAAAAAAATGAGGAGCAAAATAAAATACCCAGGCCTGGTTAATAATAATAAAATTTGCCAATGTAAGACAGACTGGTTTCAAAATAAAAAATGTCTTTTATCCTTAATAATTAAAGGAATTAACCAAATTCTCGTCACTTTTAGTGTATATATGAAATAAGTGTATATTCACGCAGCGGCAAGTTGCAGTTCAAGCGCTCTCGCGGGTGCAGGCTGCAAACAAAACGTAGAGCTGTCGTGGTCAGGTTGAGGCTCAAAAAAAAATCCAACCGCAGGGCGGCGATTCCAAGCTCCAAGGGGAACGATGAATTTCATATAGGTATGATTTTGGCCAAATGGCCAATTAAGTCTGAGATCGGTACATCTTAACCCTTCAGACGTTACCTCAACACTGACGTAAATGGGCTTGGGCCCACAAGTTCCCCTACCAAAAGTCCAAAGTGCCACGGTCCTAGGTATGGAATTCTCCTTTAGGTATTTAACTTAGATTACAATTTAATCTTCCGAAATATAATGAATAGAAATTACACAATCATATTTTACATGAACAATAAAAAACGATTCTTATTAACAGTTTTTGACGTCAGTAACAAAAATAATAAATAATTAAATCTAACAAACAAATTAATTTTTTACTTCACTTTTCCAACAAAACAAAAACTTTATCTGGCCTTAACACTAATATTATATATAATGCTAAAAGTAGAAGCCAGCCCCTTCTAGTGTATACCTGCCTCATGACTTTATGGGAGTCACTGGCGTTTCTTGTTATTTTTTAATTAAGCGACCGTATCCATCCCTATTCCCGGAACTACCCTTCTCTTATACACATATGTCTCAGCTTTAGCCCCAGTCCCCACTTGTTCACACTTGTTTCCCAGACCACACTCGTCCCTAAACATCCGACCCAGCATGTAGTAACATAACTCTTAATATTTGTATATACCAGTGTTTTGCTTGTACTTCATAATAAAGCTTTTTAAAATACTCTCCTCTACAAAGATTATTTAACTTTTGATGGGATGAAATAAACTGCGTTACTGATACGATCTGATTGTATTTTTTAACATCTCGAATATCATAGAAGGAATCCGAATTATTCTAATAGTAAATAAGCATTTAATAGCTTTAATATCTTAAATGGAGATTAGCTATCGTAGAGTACATAAATTAGAGAAAGCAGTTCAACTGTTTTCATGTTTGTGTAATACTTCGTGTTATTGCATCTCAACTAGAAATAACACAGATTGGATCTAAACCAAAAATTAATCAATGTAAATTAGGTCTGCACCAACAACCAATCAGTGTAAATTAGATCTCACCCAACAGTTAATCAATTTTAGTTGTATCTCGGTCTATAGTTAATCTGCGCATATTGGTTTTCAGCTAAAATTTCATCAATGTAAATTGTATATCAACGAACAGTCAGGTGTCCTCCCAGGGTGTTTTAGAAGTTTTAATATAAATTTCTTATTGATTGTGTCATTTTTACGACCACTATTGTACTAAAAAAAAGACCTTCATACTTCATACAGGTGTAACACGATTTCCCTCATGTCTTCCAAGGGAAGACATTCCGTTGTCGACGGAATGATGAGAGACCCTTTGGGTTAGCCTAGCTTTATCAATCTTAACGTTTACACTAATGATAGGTTTTTACTTTTTTATTTTGTCTCACAACAACAAACACCTAAAACAGCTCATCAATTAAAATAAGTAATAATGGCATAATTTATAGCAAATATAGAACGATATAGACAGGTATGGATTGGGCTGTAGGTGAGCCCCATATCAGTATTCTACAGAGTTTGAGAAGGCTTGACTTGACCTGCGCACAGAGGAAAGGGTGAAAGAGGTTTGTTTGTTCCTTAAGAGGTACTTGGTCGACTGCAGGTTCGACCTGATGGAGATACGTTCCCAAGTGATTGTAGTGGCGCGGCGGTCATCAAATAACTCGTACTTTTTAATCGGCCAATCTGGACATAGAGCTATGGGGGACAGCAAAAAAGTCATCAAGCGCATCCATTTCATTCAAAAGTCCTGAGAACAATAGTAAATGCCCCTTATTACGTCAGCAACAGAACCCTTCATAATGATCTGAATATACCCTACATTCTTGAACTCATCCCTTCCAAGTTCATAAAATCCCATAGTAACGTATCCAACCACCCTAATTCCCTAGCACAGTCATTGCACTGCACCACTCATCCCTTTAATCCTCCTCGGAGTCTAAAACGGCAGTGGCCTCGTGACCTGCTATAAATAAGTGACAGTGGGAGTTCTGGCAATGGCCAGTTTCTCTAATCATGTCCTGAGCGTCTGTGGCTCTCGCGCTCTTGGTCAGCCTCCGCTGGCTTTTATCCAGTGTCGCGGCTGACATGGGAACGTAGGGGACTTCCCAAGACACCGCTTCCTCCTTCGCACGCGAGGGAGGTGACAACCATGTGGACTTGGGGGGCCTCTGGGCTGTTTGTATATATAGTATGAATGAGCGAGTGAATGAAAATTGTAAATTGGTATGAACGAGATCATATAGCACAATTACTTATAGCCCAATCAGGCAGATTGTAATTTTATCATAATAAAGTTGTTATAACCCCCCCACCGTTGTTTAATCGAGCCTCCAGGAAAGGTTCTAATCCGGTTTCCATGTAACAACATGTGAAACCTTCCGCCTCACTATATTTTACGGTGAAGTCAATTTTCAGTATACCCATGGTCTCTGGAACGCCTTTAACTGGAAGTCTCTGGAAAGTCAAGTTTAATTCCAGCTTGTCAGATGGTTATAGTTACTAGCTCAAGTATTACCTTATCAAATTTCCCATGCATGGATATTACTTATCAACATGCTATTGAAAGGCATATCACCTCTCATGTTATTGTTTACTAAGTCCGCAAGTAAAATTAAATAATTATTGTTTCTGTAGTTATTTACTTCATGAATTCAAGTAGACGCCTAACTAGATCTGTTTATAATCATTGTCTGGAGAATAATATATTTAATTTTCTTACTAATTAAAGTTTATTATAAAACGTCTCATTTATCAGCCACCGTTCTGTTGAGGCGCCAATTGCCCATCTTTACAATCTACGTTAAAATCCTATTTGTATCAATGCTATTTTGTACGCTTTATGCCTAAGCGACCTTTATTGGGATAAAGCGCTTGGTCTTACGCTTCGCCTTAAGTTGTGATTCTCCAGAATCCAGCTATGCGACATAAAATTTCCTGTCAGGATTCCGCAGGAGAGTGAACGCGAGAGACAATATATTAACGGTTGCGACACAGGAAGATTTATGAGTAGGTGTAGCTGATTCGAAAGTAAAGAGGGAACCAGCGAGCCATCTACAGCGTGAGAGCGTCTAATCAGACGTAATCGTCGCAGCGTTCTCACGGCCGCGGCGTACCTGTGCAGTGCTATTACAACAGCGACAGTCACTTCGCCCATGTCAAAGGCTCACATATACCACCCAATTGATATTCATTCGAGTAACCTATGCTGGTTATTTTTTATAAAAAGAGAAGTCAGTGCTTGGTATTCCTGGTAAATTTTTATATGCAAGACTGGATTCGGCATATATTTATTCATTCTGTCAGTACCTGAAATACAGCTGTAAGCTTAATATAAGCTCTGCTGCAGTAGTACAATGAGCATTTGAATGTACACGTACTGTTTCTGTTTCAATAAATATTTTTTGGGGTTTAGAAAAAAAAAAGGCCACAGTCAAAAAACTTAAGTGGCACGTCAAAAGTTATATTATATATTGAATGGGAAAACTTGAAGTTTACATATGACAGGAGATTATTGCGAATTTAGAAATCAGTTTCCGGCATTTTTGTGTGTAGTAGATCCAAGGATAAGCAGAATTATTAACTGTTGGGATGTATATTAACCAAATAAAAAAGCATAAAAAAAAAAATTAAATAATCTCGAGAGATATCTATGGCTAGAAACATTAGTAGCGTTCCTGGTGAGGTGGGGGGCAAATAATAATAATACATTTTTTTATATATGTGAACGCGAATAAATTAGCTGTGAGATCACCAATATTCAATTTTAGGTCAGAATTAGAACGAACGAGTTTTCAAGTTATTTCTCTCATAGAGAACCAACAGTGGACTGTAATATCAAATAACGACGACAAATACTGAAATCGAGTAAAACATAACAACAAATTATATTAATAATAAATAATTTTAGATTCAATCAATTCCAAACTTACCACGAATAGCAGAATTCCGTCGCCGCTGACCCGTCTCTCTGTAAGGGAAAAGGGGTGGTTTTCGGGATCGGATAGATCGAAATTGAAAAGGAAAATTTTAGGAATCAATCCCCTTTTACCTGTCCGGCGATCGTTCCAGCCTCGGTAGTAGCTTCTGGCCTAATGGATGGCCTTTTACTGCTTTCCTCGATTTCAGGCGAAAGATACAAAAAACTACCGACCATGTATCTGTTATGACTACCATCAGATTCAAACCGATAACTTGGGATTCGACAAATCAATCTCACAAGTTAATCTCGGCACTCGACCAATTCTGATGTTACTACAACTAAGCTACGATCCAAAGTGACCTGTCTCGGCAAAACCCCAACGGTGTCCAATCCGCGAGGTCGTCCCTGCTGTATCTCCTAGGTAGCAGTAGCAGCGATAGCCAGAAATAATTTTCTTCTTTTTTTTTTAACATTTGAGTGTTTTTCAATAGAGCCTTGTATTCTATATTGTTCAACCAAATTTTGTTATTAAATTTTAGATTGGCTCAAAGAATATAAATTTATGTATTTGTTGATATTATATTATAACTAATGAGAATATTTATAGGTTTTGTGGAGTATACCTTTGAAATTTAAGATGGATTGAATAGTTTTTACGACCGCTATCTAAAACAACATTCAGACAGACCAATGAAGATCGTCCCGTACGTGAATAAATGTAGAACCTGTTTCTCCGGATAACATTCAAATATTCCAAATCATGGTTTTCACTTAATCTCTGAACCCTAAATATATACTTTTTTTGAGAGAGAATTTCTTTATTTCATTTTATGTACATGGACTCATTACATATTGTTGCCAGACGCCAGAGATCCTGTAAACTGAAACTAAAATACTATTAGCACGTAAAAACTTATTTATATGTAGGAAAGTGTAAACGAAAAACCTACACCAACTAATTTCTAGTGGTCATTAAAGATAAAATAATTGTCTTCATGTATCTTCATACTAGTACAAAATACATAAGTATAGTGAATACTAAACTGGTGTTTTATTAGTGCTCATAAAGTAAGTACCTATAATTATTTATTACTTTGAGCTACTGACTTCCATAGCCATTAGTCAATAAATATGATCAGCTCGTTAGAGATCCCCCGGCAGGCCCTCATCCGAACTTGGACTATTTCTGACATTAAGTCAGTTTATTTATAACAGTTTTTATTGAGCTGAATAGGATTTTATGGCTGAGGCCGGAGTTCATTATTTCTCCATCAGCTTTATTGCCATTAGACTCCGAAGATTGCCATAAGACAAGAACGCTCTTTCCTCCCACAATTTATGTAACAGTAGGCAATAATTTACAACGGACCGTTATGTCGATAAAACTTTTATAGGTTTAAATCAAAACGCGGACACTCACGACACCTACGACAAAGCCGGCTTGCTATCGAGCCAAGTGACACAACTGTAAATGTACGTAATCATCATGTCTATTACGTACTCGTCATCTTAAAGCCTTAATCAACTACAAACGCCTTGGTTTTATATTTTACGAAATAACATCCATCTATACTTGGGAAATGAAACTTTAGGAGCACAGTTTCAGGTGGTAAGGAGATCTCTTAACAATGCTGGAGGATTACGAAATACAATTGACGAAATCCAGGGTGTTGTGAGAAGTACGTTTAAAATTTAAGACTAATCAGACATATTCACGACTGCTGCCGTACCAAATATAGACCGCCAATGCCTTATAACTGTTTGAAAGTTAAGCCTCCCTTTCTGAGCTTGGTAAAAATCACACTCATTCGCCATTTCAAATCTATCATTAACACAGCCGTCTCTGGTTATTTGTGAAAAATCGTACGGTTCCCACCGACGGAAGTTACGAGACTGATAATTCCAAGGTGTCCAAGTCATTTTGTTCTTCCTTTCCTGTTACGACTGGCGGAGATAAAAGATTCCAAATTGCAGCTTTAGCCCGTTGACGACCTCACGCCGTTGCACCGTTACTAGAAGATAATAAAGGAAGCACTTCAACTGCCGATGTCAAGGTAATCACTTTGACGGTGCTCAGCGGTTTTACCTCTTATCTGAATCCAATGGAGGTTCTACGGGGTATATTCGTCATTACCACCAGAGTCAAAAGTTCAATCAAATTACCCGTTATATAAAAGGTTGTTTTAAAACGGGTTTTCATTTTTGTAATAACTACAATAATAACGTTGGACTTTAATCTATAAGGTCTATACGTACATAATATACCATTAATACTGAATAGCCGTATGAACGCAAAATTAAAACCCCGTCAAAAATCCGAAATACCAAATCTCAATTTTTCCTAGAAGAAGAAAGGGTTCTTCGATTTCAGTATTTGTCATATTTCTGTTTTTTTCCCCTAAGCTCTCAAATTTTTAAGATTATGGATAAGGGAAAAATAAAGGAAAATTTATTTGGGGTGAGTGGATCCTTTTACTAGGAGTACCTGTTTGAAGGTGGAGTAAGGGAATTAAGGAGTGTGAGAAGCCTCGGTAGAGGTGGAAATGTTGCGGTACAGTCTATTTTTCTGCATCTTTCCTCTACAACCTTTTAACATTTCTGAAACGGTTAGTCCTATAGCAAATGGATATTTGCTATATCACTAGGATTAGTGATCTCATCAATGACCCAAAGCCATTTACAACTGGTCATAAAAAAATAAAAAAAGGCCACCACTTATTTTTTTAATAATTTGATGGTTTTACGGAAGATGTCTCGTAGAGTTGTACCACTCCTATTTGGCAAATTGTTTGTTGATGTTGAATAATAGGCCAGTAGAGGATCTATTTCAATTGTTTGTTATCTAAATTGAAAATCTAATTCGTTGTAGAGCGTTTAGTTTATGATTTACATACCCTCAGTCGGGATCATTAAAATAAGGCTAAGTACTACTTACACGGGATTACCAATTCTAAGTGGCTGATGCACGCAGAACAAGCGTGCATACATACATACATTTGTCAGACAGGGAACTTGTACATAAGTGACTTACTCGAGTATCATGTAGGATGCATGAATGGTGAGGCGTTAAGAGTGCTGTAATGGGTGCGTACGTTGTGCACAGTTCGGCCAGTCAGGCAAGCTGAGCGGGGGCACCCGCTTCCTAGTCGTGGGTGTCCTGTGGGACGCAAGGTTCTTCCACACATATTTAAATAAAGCACCTCTAATAACCGAGCTAATTAATTTGTTATCTCCCTCCCTAGGCGGTAGCCTCATTTGAATAATATGTATAATACACGTTATTAATCGCTTCGATATTTCCTCGTACAACCCCCTTGTCAAGAGGTGTCAATCATGCTGGCTGCCTATGGTTTCGGAGGCGGACAAGTGGTTATTTTTGAAAATGGCTCTTTGTTCGTGTGGGAGCTCAAGGAAGATTCAAAAATACAATCCAAACGCCAAAAATAGCCATGATCAAATTCACCATATTCATATAAATCAGGATGTATGTAGTAAGCAAGGAGTAGAAAATTTAGTTTCAGCAGCTTACAAATTTGGTAAGGAATGCACAGTACTTCCGCCTAAATTTCAGATGCAAAGATTTTTATTATGTAAGGACCGTACCCGTATTGTAGTTGTTAGTATGCTCAATTTTAATTGCGGAGACCCCGCCACGCCCAACGATTTTTTGTTGGGAGGGGGAGGTGGGTCTGGTTGAGTTCAACTCAGCTTCGTGAGGATAAATGAGTAGCTATTTAAATAGAAAAGTAGCGAATCCTGTTGTGAAAACTAAATTTAAGGTTGAGAAGTAACGCATAGTGCTAACCACACTAGGACCTCAACGTCACATGCCAACTATAGTAATAACATTCTACTTCTTACATTGTTCTTCCACGACATTCTTCTTTATGAGGCGTTTCCTATGGATTTATTTATTTACTTTAGATCTTTATTTCCATTCCGAACATCAAAATGAGCAGTCTTCGGTCACAAACACTACACTGATTATAAATCGATTACAAATGATCATTATTATTTTTCACTCTATCAACCAAACAACTCAATACGAAAAACCGCAAAATTAGATTTGAGAAGTGCCTATTTGGGAATGAGCCTAACTCATAATATGTTTCAACTCATGAACACAATGAGGTTTCATTAATTACTGCCGACTGGCGAGTACTCGTACCAGAGTATGGAGTCTCAATTAACTCCGGGGGGAATTTAACACAAGTAAAGCTAACCTATGTGTGATGCCACTTTTGGAAATGTTTACGCAAGGTGTCGATAATACTAATTAGACTGGACGATTTGTCATTTACCGAATGCACGTGGTCCTTCCAAGAGAGGAGCTTGTCCATATTATTGTGTGAACCTGGGCTGTATATATTAGCGACATTTTTGAGTATATTAATAAGCGGTTTAAAGATGATGAATAATGGAACGATTAAATATTTTGCTGGCAGGGAAATGACAAACAATAATGAAATCTGACCCACGTTTCCATAGCAACCGGTCAGGCGCTCTAAACACCAGCCCACGGAGATGGTTCAATAATGAACCTAAAGTATTACCTTGTTGCATACGTTAAATTAGTATGCAGCTATTTTTAAAAGTAAATCTAGGAACAAAAAACTAAATTGTAATCTCATTGTACATTTTATGCTAACACATTGTTTATTATTAGCCCAGCCATTTTTTAAAAATTATTTAAAAGATTTTTTTTTTCAACGATTATGTACTAAATTGTAAATTTTGAACAACTATACAAACAAAATAAAAGTCGTAGAAATTAAAGAAATGATATCGAGAGATTCTTAAAAAACTTTGAATTAATTTATTAAATGATAGGGAAAAAAAGTACTTGATTTCGTTTATCAAAACTACGACAATATATTTTTTAGTTCACCACTGTAAGTTTCCTTTTCGAAAAACACAAAAATTGTAGATAAGTTATGATGACAATGTTTTGATAAAATAAATATGCTATCACTATTGCTCGCTATCAAAAATTTATTTTCTGTTCCTCAACCGATGGCAAAAAAACACAAACAGTTCGAGAGCTGGGACTTTAGCGGCTTGAATGTTAGAGTACGACTAATTTCAATCATATATTTTTTTTTGTTGTCCTCGTTATTGTAGTTTTATCTACAACAAATTAAACATAAATTAATCCGTACAATGAATATAATTATATAAGTGCGCTATACCTTCAGGAATGAGTACACAAAAACCGAATTCGGGGTTGACATAGAATACATTACATTACAACAACAACTTTATTATGATAAAATTACAATCTACCTCATTGGGCAATAAGTAATTGTGATAAATGATCTCAATTGACATAGATTACGAATTTCACACTGACTCCTTTAAAAAAACTTTATTCTTGCCCGAGTCAGGCCAAAAAGTTTATGTTAAACACAATTTTACATTTTTGATATATTAGCTTAGATTTTAAATGTAACTAGTTGACCCAACGATTTGTAGCCTTGCATTTCCCCCCATTAATTAGGTAAATTGCAGTGTTTGAAATATACAAATTAAATAATGTAGGAAGTGAGTTGTAATTATTTAATTTTACTACTTGGTATTTTTGTTATTTAGATTTTTTGTTTTAGTCAAAAATACTTTATTTTATTTGTTACGCCATCACCTTCACTGTAAGAGCAGCCAGACGCCCGATGCCCTAGGCAATTGATGCCTCTTGATGTTCTGCTCACGGCCTGTGACGAAACCTCGGCCCTGAAGACTTGTTTTGACCAATCCGCTGACCCATCACCTCAACCTTTGCCGGCCTTAAAATGCAATCAGCCTGATCGTGAGGTGGAGTATTTGGTGGATTATGATAGAATTATCATCAGTTTGCTCTTCCACGTGTATGATAGCCATTGTTGTGATGGGGGGGGGGTCCCCAATCCTTGCGTTCTTCTTCACAGGATAAGTGACAATTATGTAGGTGTATTTGGAGGATCCATGGGCTATGTTTATACGTCTACATTCTACCATATTGTAAATATGGTATGAATGAGAGAGTGAATGCAAATTTATAAATGTTCTATGAATGAGATAATTTATCGCAATTATCTATTGCCCTTTTCGGGACATAGTAATGTTATCGTTACTGCGGTGGGAAAATTTATACACCAAGTTGATTCAGAAATCAACAGTATTGCCGTTCATTCATTATCTAAAAAATGATTTAGTTTTTATGGTCTAAATTTTGTTACACAGAGTTACCAGTGATGCACTATTGTATTTTCTATGCATCCATAAGCGACATAAAGGACGTAAGCTGTGAAAAAACGATGAGAAAGGGTTCTTATGTGAATTCACTTGAGTTTCATAGTTATCCTTATTTTTAATCGAAATTAATTCCGGAAGAAATGCCTATTGAATTCGGATCGCATGACATTAAATACACAATTTCTTCCGACTATACGACTTATTTGTGTTGGTGTATAATTTTTTTTTGAGTTTCTGCCTTAAAATTGTCCTACTACCGTGAAGAAAAATTAAGTATTGTATTTGTTTACAAAGCAATAGTTCGATTCTCCTGAAATTTGAATATTTTCTAAAAATGTAAATAAATCTACATGGATTGGCAATTTATTACATGTCCTATGAATTACTTTGCTTTTATTTGTGATTAATATTCATGATAAAGCTATCGTATACTCGATTTATATTTCTTTGAATAATTCATCATGCATTGGATATGAATAAAATAGTAACTTTCAGCGATGTGAATACCGGAATAATGGAGATTAATTTTCTACGTGTGGGAGCTGTAAACTACATAATTTGACAAATATTTCTACATCACCCAAGTATGTGACATTTTGACGGTTGTACCCTATAAAACTGAGAAAGTCATTATATTCACTGTCCTATATTCATCAGATTCTGGAATGTAACATATTAGTTGTTCGCACTATAGAAGAAATCACGTGACTATAGATATACTTGGTACAATGTGTAATGATCATTGGAATCAGTTGCTTTATTTTCATTGTTTGAAACAAGAGTGCAACAAGGTGAAATACAATGGAGATGTGCCGATTGCGGGCGGAGTGCCCGCCCGGCCTTCACCTCTGGCCTGTTCCCTGCGCCGATCCTAATCCTCAACTCCTCGCCCCTCCCGCCTGCCAATACAGCCAAGCAACAATCCCATTTTCTTACATGCATAGTATAGCAAAGTTACCAATATTGATAATGACAAGAGAAAGTCATAGATAGGAGTGGCTATGGATGATAATTTGGAGAAGGTAGGAAATGAAGAAAAGAACCAGAAAAACCAGGATTCGGCTGAACGCAACTGGTATGGATATTGAAAAGCCTTGCGATGTTCCCCACCATACTTCCTTACAATGAATTGATCCTTAGGGAATCTTTCCGAAGTGCTGTCGAAGAAAATGCTAGACAAAAAAGTTCATCAAGCAACACTTCTGGGAACAGTTAGGAAATTAAAAAATACTAAATAAACCAAGCCTAACCCTTGAGAAATTTAGTTCGACTAGGTTAATATTCCCGGAGGACTCCGGTGAAGCGTGAAATGTTAAATAGTGATAATCGCAATAACGCTAGTTCATACAAGGATCAGGGACATCAACATTTGGTTTCCTTATTGTCTCATCATGTAAAAGTTTCTTTTTTTACCACCTCAAATTCGTTTATTTTAATTAATAACTATTTTTTATAACAATGATGAAATGGTTATAGTTGAATAACTATTTGCCTCCCTGGTGATATCTGACAGACCCCTAAGAGCTAAGCACTTTTTAGTCTCCCCATTACAAAACTGGAGTGTCATATTTTGTTTTTATTTATCCACTGGTTAATAAGAGAAGTATTGTATTATAGTAAGAACACAAACCATAAACTAGAGGCAGTCATGGATCATTAAAGTATGCCGCATTAAAGATTTCCTTGAATGCAGCGCACTTTAATGTTCTATGACTATCTCTAACTCTACGAATAATTAATCTTCATTCCTCAAACCTTTCTCAAAAGTGAACTCATTAAGGTAATGGGATGTGTAATTGAATCGGAATTCATCGTGAAAGTGGAGTAACTTACTGCAATTAGTAAAGAAACAGAAGATATAAAGAAACTCCATTTGGGAACTTTCGTATAAAGCACCTGGAAGAGTAGCAATTTCTGAAGAAAGGTGTGGAGATCACTCTCTGGGTTTTATTTTTTGGGTTCAAAAAAGGCATGATTGTCTTCAGTAACTATTTCTCAAAACAGTTTGTTTCAAATTATCATCCTGAAATTATTAACTTACAACAATAGAATAAAACAGAATGTACTGATGGAAAAAGATAATGGCCAATTAGTCTCCAAAATAATCTCATATTTTATAATATAGTGCGGGCCAACGTTTCGCCATCATATCTGCCATTTTCAAGGTCTAAATAATATTTATTTTTTTCTTCCTTTATATATTCCTTAAATTATGTAATTTATTATTAGTTCTTAATAACACTGTTTCACATACCATACATCAACTCTAAATCAAGATTAAATAAGTAATTTATATTGAGCTGCTGGCAATATTATTATAACAAATTAGTAATGTGAGCGGAACTGAATTTTTTTTTTTAGTAAGTTATATTTTGAAGATGAAAATCCATCATAAGTTACTATTGGGTAAGAAATCTTTTCTGAATAATATTAACAAGAATTTGGAGTCCCATCAGTTCTTGTGGGAAAGTAACAGTAACCCTTAACCAATGCTAAGAATTATATATTATTATTAAAAATATAAATAAATGAGGACCCCTTTCTCTTTTTCGTTTGTTTCAGTTCCGATCTCTTAAGTCTCCCTTGCATTTTGGCAGACGCAGAAAATAAATCCGAGAGGGGGGTTAGGGAGAAGTTTATGTTACGGTCATGTTAAAACTAAGAAGAAATGTAGAAGCAGGGGTTGATTAGGAATAGTAAGTAAATACTTAGGAAATGATCGAAACCAGCAAATAAAGCAATGGGAAAAGGATAATGCCTTAAACTTGGAAAGAAGTACTGAGCGGTCTGTGGTATCAAACGCTTTAGAGAAATGTAGGAGCGTTAATGTCACTCCAATGATATTAGCTTGTGCAGATTGGGTGGAAAAAACGGGACGGAAACCAGATTGGAAAGGATCGAGAAGTTGAGACTGCTCATGGAAATCTGAGATTTGGGATTGGACTAGTCTTTCATGAGGTTTGGGGAGGTCAGAAAGAATAATTTTGGCCAATAGTCGTTTGGTGATGTAGGGTTAGGATTTTGTTTTAAGGTGTGGACTGTTTTCCAGAAAGTTGGAATAGCTGAATTTTGAAGGGGAAAAGGGAGAAGAACAGACAGGATGACAGGAAGGCACAGTATAATTAACTTAACGGGAATTATGTCAGGATCAGTAGTGCTAGTGCGTGCTCTCATTACTGCGTGCTCTCCCACTAATGTCTTTCCCAGACATGGTTCAAATAGAAGCCATTGGGCACAGGCTTATTTATAACATTATGTTTAACAGCATTACTCAGAGCATTGACACATGCATACATATTAAATGAGGGCTCGCAAGAACTACAGAATGAAGGAGATGGTGAAATGTTTCAGGAGGCAGTTACAATGAGTTTAATTCATAAGGCTGTGAATACCTCTGAGGAGGATACAGCTTGAGATGTTCATAAAGTATTGTTCTAAGTCGACAATAATATTGTTCGTCTGATATAAGTAATATACATATATAGTGCATGTTATGAGTATAATGCATTCGGAGATTAATTCATCAAACCAAACATATATACGTATAATTTAAAATTTCTTTGTTGCGGATTAATGTTCAAGCTTTTTATACATTTTTTGCTTATGACAGGATTTATTTTTTCGTTTTGTCCCTGTCCATTGTGAAAAAGGTGTATATTTACATCGTTAGATTTGTCTTTAGGAGACCATGCCGCTCCCGTCTCTCCTACCTGTCCGAGTGGCTCTTCCCCTCCTTTCCCTGAATATTTCCTCAGTTCATTCCTTTCCCACCTCATCGCCCTCCTTATTTATACAATATTTTACATTTAAAACCCTCAGCCTACTCCTGGAACACAAGATCCCGTCTCTTTGACCTTTATATTCCCTCTGACAAAACTCTTATCATACGATCATTCCTTTCTCGCTCGCTCCACTACTCTCTGGAATTCTCTCCTATTCCAACACTTCTTCACCATCCAGGGAGACACTTGCTAGTTTGAGATCGAGTTATATACTATATTCTCATACTTTTTTGTGTTTATATTTTGTTCTTTACTATAACGATGTTTGGCTGGCACCTTCATTACTTCTGTGAATTTAGTTTGGATGCATTAATTTGAAGTTTTTCATGTATTTTATTGACTTCATATAGTTGTTTTTTTATATGACGGCCCATCTATAACTTTATAAACAATCTTTTCTTGAGTTTTAGTTTTTATAATGGTTTACACATCATTTTGCTTTGTCATTTTCCTTTATTCATAGGAGACTTGGTCATTATTTTTTCCTATTCTATATAGATACAGACATACGAAATATGATCGTGCCTGCTCGAAAGTAGAGCCTCTCCCTTTGGGCTCGGTTAGTGGTCTATCCCGTCGGAAAATCTCTAAAACATTGCTGTATTCGGAAGACACAATACGACACTCTAATGACTAGATGGTGAATAGAGGCTCTCGAACGCCTTAGCCAAGCCACGAACCACAGGACCTGAGCAATGCAAGTCTTTGACGGCCGCAAAGGTCACACCTGCCTTCTAATGCTCACCGGTTCAGCTTCTCCTCTATGTGTCAGTGTCTTTAGAACACTCCACTTCCGGTTCGTTATTCCCCTAATTAAGTCGACAGATTTATAGCTTTATAGGTATCGATTGGTTTACGCATGTATGTTCTACGGAATTTTTAAGGGTACTATACTCCATTCCACGAAAATATAATGACGGGGGGAAACCTAACTTCTAATATTTCACAAGGTCCAGCTATGTAAGATTTAAAATTTCATTTGTTCTCAACTTGTAAGGAGATATTAAGGCAGTAAAAAAAATTTAAAAGCTAATCCAAAAAATCTCTTTTCTGATGTTGCTAGGTAATAATCTAACCCAAAAGATCTATATTATTAATTTATTAACACCAGAAAAATTGTTAAATTGAGACTACAGAGAGTAATTAAAGTAAATATAATAGTAGGCACATGTTTATGCATATTTCAATCAGGCCAAGTAATATTCCACTTCGAATTATACGGTTTTGATATTTTAAACGCAATCTATATAGAAAAATGAGCTCTATAATTCATAAAACTTTGTTCATTTAAAAAAAAATGTACCGTAGCTGGTAGGCCGAATTTCTGAAAATATTTTCACACAACCTTCATTTTATTTTTTTTTAAATTGTGTCACTTCTTCTTTATTCAAGTATATATTCATTTTCCCTCACCAGGCTGAGTGAAGGCCCTTCTAGACCCATCCCTGAAAGACATCCTTAGGGCACCTTTTCGATTGGCTGTTACTCTGAAGTGTTAGATAATAATGTAAATCGAACAGAAAATTATCGCGTTCAGTCCCTAACGTATATTTAGTTGAATTAAAATTCGTTTAAGATCCTACGCAAATGAGGTAAATTTATTAAAAACCCACCTGAATGAATGAAACCCTATTATGAATGAAATAATCCAGTTTACTTTAATTATACACCTCGAGATAAAATAAGCGCTCTTCCTCCATCTATTTCATTGAAAGGCGTCGTTTATAAACGATATACATAATAGAAAACTTGGATAAAATGAATGATTTACTGAATTAGATTGTAGTCGATAAAGCGAATTGTATTTGGATTGACTTGTTCGTTGGATGGTAATTTTTAATGACGATTATTTTAACTTAAATTAGTGGGAATTCGGCTGGATACACTATAGGTTAGTAAAGGAAACCAACTATTAATAAAATTGACGGAAATAGACCATCGTTTTAATTATAATAAAACAAACATGTACTGTAAACATAAAAATATTATTGTTAATGACATTGAGATCGTTAATTTGATACCCTGCTTAATATGTTAAGGTAATATTTATATGTTTAATGACAAGTAATTGTTTTATGATTGACTCTTGATGATGGACATCAAGTAAACGTTTCATGCAACATACAATCCCTCTGAATGAAATAGGGATAACAAAGAAATTACTAATACACTTTTGATTACAATTTTAATAACTTTAGATAATTATAGTTTACTTCAGCCCGAAAACATATTACATATTAATAATTGAGAGGTCAGGGTTTTTAATTCTACACAATACACTCATTACGATAGAAAAATTTATTTTTTAAAACTAATTGATTTAAAGATGACCATTTTTAATTTTTAGCATCATTGGGAAGTTAATTAAATGTATGCCTCTTATCTTACAGTTTGAGATAAATTAGCGAGCAGGGTGTTAATGACCATTTTAATGACTTGGTGTAATGGTAATTAGTTTGTAAAAAATATCATATTGATAATCAAGACGTTGAACTCTAATATGATTCCCTGAAGATAATTACAGAAAACATTTTTTTAGTTTCATTCCAACTAATTAATTAATGACAGTTGGTCGTGTTTTTTGGAGATATATTTATCAATTCTTGACAATGTCAAATCATCAGGACAGAGAAACAGTTACACACGGGCGAGAATAAAAGTTTTTATGCTTTAGAAAAGAAAACCAAGGGAACACTAAAAAAAAATGTAAATAAATAAAATATTAACCAAAAGAAGATTTTTTTTTTTTTATACAACTTTATTATGATAAAATTACAATCTGCCTGATTGGGCTATAAGTAATTGTGATAAATGATCTCATTCATACCAACAATTTTTATTCACTCGCTCATTCATACTATATATACAAACAGCACAGAGGCGCCACATGGTTGTCACCTCCCTCGCCTGTTGTTCTTCCACCGGAGGAGGAAGCGGAGTCTAAGAAAATATTTAAATCAGCTGGAACGACAAACCAGAGACCACTGTTTGAAAGTATTGTCTTTGCCACCTATGGGGTTAGCAATGAGATAAAAGTACGTGCTACGATCAGATAGCCTTTGTGAAGGCTAAAAAGGAACGTATAAGTTATTTTAGATTGTGATTAATTTGTTTTTTATGATGTAGTTCTTTTTATTTGCCAGATGTGAATTTGTCATCTTAGCATTAATATGAGGACTTTGACCCGGAATACTTTTTTTATCTATTCTATAAGTAAGTAAAAAATTGCGATTCATTTTACGATTAATAACTTTTAATTGAAATATTGAAGAGTTACATAACTTAAATTAATTGGTGTGCTTTTGAAAGTTTGTTTGTAAATTTATAACCTTTCTTATTATGGTGAGTGGAACAAGATAAGAGAATGACTGCGCATGTCCCTGATTCTCAGTCCTTACCCCAATCCTTGGATCGTTTTGACAATCACGAACCGTTTTCAAACTAGGTTTTGAACGTGTTGGAACAGATGTATCACAGTTCTGGTTTCTGCGAGTTGGAACGGCACTCACTAATTGTATCATTTACAATATTATATATTTATTTAGCATCTTCATTGATACAAAACCATGATACAGCCCCTAAGGGTAGGAGGGGAATTTATGCTTTTCCATTATCCCAACCAAGGTGTGGAATAGCTGATTTTGAAGACTCGCCCGAATAATATGTTAACTTCCAAAACTTCTCAATTATTTGTCTAAAAATAATACAGAATGGAATTTCATTAGGTTTCCCAACTATTAGTGGGGTTTCCCAACCTCACCAAAAGTGGGGTGCCTAGCCATTTTCCTGGGGTGGTTCTCAGTTTGATACCTTTTCTAAATCAATCAAAACGTGACGTCGAGTCAGACCACCGGGGTCAGCATGGATTTTTGTTAAATTCCATGCTTATTGTAATCATTAATTCTGTTGAATATTATTGTATTATTTATTTTTATATAATTTAGACAAAAATATTTAAAAATAGTACCCAAATATGTGCCACCCAGGGCGAACCGCACCCCATTCCCGCTAGGTAGGTCAATTAACATCGTTTAGAAGGGAATGTAATCAATAATACGTAACCAATAATTGCTCATGCAGCCTCACCTGCACCGTCCTAGAAAGCCTACTAATTATGATGCGATTTCGTTCATTAGGTAAATAATACAACTAATTTATTTTTTATTTTCTGTTTTTTTTTCATGTTTCCCCCCCCCCCCCCCGTTGTTTTAACGTCAATAAAAACACGAAGCAATATATGATGAGGAACCAATTTCGAATTCGTAAATCGAGTCAGACAAAGCCGAATGTAAACTAAACTGTTGAGAAACCATTGCTTAATAATTTTAAACATAAAATTGAGAATTTTTTGAAGTTATCATATTATTCCGCCGAGTTTTCAAAATCAGTTATTCCAGGCCTTGGTTGGGATAAGGGAAAAGCATACTTTTCCCCCATAGGGGCTCATCATCAATCATGTAACATTCCAAGCGATTAATTTAAAACAAATGCAATTATAACCTATCAAGAAGGCATCTTCTTCATGGGCCCTTGCTGCATTCCTGCACTGTTGCGTCACGCTGTATCCGCCAACCTCTGCGCTTTCAATTAATTCATTTCACTACTTTCGCAGTTACTATGTCCCCGAGGCCTTTAACTGCTTGAAAAGGTCCGTGCAGATAATACAGTTCCCAATCGTTGCTACAACTCGCCTTGTTAACAAGCGTCAACTCAAACGAAATAGTTCTCATGCAGGTAAAACCTTTATCTTGCTAAAAAAACAATATTAAGTTTACAGTGATAGATAGTCTTAGATTTTAAGTAGACATAAGCTACTTTGTTTGCATAATGAATGGAGTCGAGGCTACTGTCTCTTAAATGATACGTATAGGTGAACCAGCTGGAAAATGACTAGTTGATGAGGGACTACCTATGTATCGACAACCAAAAATACTGACACCGGCAACCTTCATAGTGTATTGTTTTATTACCGAGCCAATTATTTTGAAGGTGTCTTAAGTCCATTTTCAAAACAAAAATCACGCTTGGCGTCCTAATATTTACATTTCTACGCTATCTTTTCATTTAAAAAAAATGTATTTTTAATATTCAATAATTCTATTTATTTTATTTAAAAGTTACATAAAATGTAGTCGCTAGACTCTAAACCAAAATAACTCATAATATCTCCTTATTTACATGTAGGAAAAGAACAAAACAAAAAACCTACAAATGGGTTTCTAAAAAATTGGACTGATATCTAAAAGCAGAGGACACAAACTTCCATTATGAACTGTTACTTTGTTCCAAGGATCATTAATGTTTAATGGTTTCATTATTTTTTTTTAAAAACTATAAACCCTTATGATTTCATTGATAATCAGTTGCGTTTAATAATCCCTCTTTTTATATCATCAAACAAATTACAACTAATAGCATACATGTTAATATCGATATATGTTCAATATTTGATACATACATTGGCGTAATTAACTCACGCGAATTTTAAAACCAAAGGAGTACATTGCAGTCTCCAATATCACCAACTAATAGTAACTAAAATCACTTAAGCAGCGAGGCCTAATTACAACCTAGTTATAATTTGTTTATAAAAGAAAATTATAACTTAAAAATGTAAATATTAAAACAGTTAGCTTGATTTTTTTGGTAAAAGGACTTAGACCATTTTCATAATAAATGGCTTTGTAATTGTAAGTATAATTACAATAATATATATGATTGTACAATAAAGGTATAATTGTAAAGTGCACTATGAATTTTTTTGTTATTCATTTATGATCAGTGATTATTGAAAACCACCCTTTATTTACTAATAAAAAACGGCAAAAGCTCTAGGTACACCGCTGGGGTAAGCCAAGTTATGTATAATTATTTACAAATACTATTGGGTACGTTTTGACGTGGGCATGTACGTAGTTGAATAACAATGTGATACCGACCGAAGTATCTTCCGACACGTTGGAGAGAACGTCCGGGGTGAAAGATGACAGAAGAAACCGGTTGTGAAACGTGCGCGGTTGGTAGCACGAAGCAGTGCGGATCAAAGCCGCCGGACACTGGGATCAAGTACAAAGTCCCTCACACTTTGAGAGTGCAAGACTGAAAAGAAGTAGCCGAGCTCGTAATCCCTAGGTCGTGATTCTGCTTTAGGTCGCCTTTTTCAGGACCATTCCACTGCCTACTGTCCGCGGATAATGTCCCTCGTTATTGCTTTGGATGAATGATCAGAATCCACACAAACTCCCAGTATGAACCGACTCGTTGATCCAAAGATCATTAATAAATGCTTAATGGTTCATTATTTTGTTTTTCAAAACCATGAGCCCTTATGTTTTCATAGTTGCGTTTAATAATCCCTCTGTTTTTATCTTCAAACAAATCACAACTAATATCGTACAATTTCTATGTATGTTTAATATTTGGTACATGCATTGTTTTAAAAGGAACATTATCTCACGCAAATTTTAAAACGAAAGGAGTACATTGTAGTCACCAGAAATAGTACTCTGTGACAATGCCTCTTTGAGGTTCAGTAGAACGTATCTCAAGAGATTTTATATTGCATTAGCCAGTGCTCGATAGGGGTAGCTCAGTTGGAAAGGTACACGGTCGAAAAACAAGAGGTCCCGGGGTCGAACATCGGCCCTGTCACGTCCTTTTCTCTTTGGTGTCCTCTTGGGTGTTTTTACTATTACTGTTTTATGCATGCCCTGTTCGCTCTGAAAACAAGAGATTTTACACGGGGGATTCATTTGATGGCCTGAGACATGAGAAAGTTTAATTTAAATTATAAGGTTTTGTGGAATATACCTTTAATATTTCAGATCCATTGAACCCTTCTTGCAACCGTTATAGTGGAACATATCCACCGACAGCGGGACGTAAGTTGATCGCATCGATTCTGGATGAAACTAGTCCTTCGGGCTCGACAATAATCATACGTGTTGATCTGGCAAGCTCGGATTTGTCGAATGCTAAGTGCCATTGTCTTTGTGGTCTCCCTCCGTCCTAACTGGAGAGAAGATCTGCTCTTTGTTGGGGCGCCATGAAAAAGCAGGTGGCTTGGACCAACTGCCTTGGGACAGCAGCCACCTGTTTTGGAAAAACTTGGTTCCTTTTTTTGTCTTTTTGTTGCATGTTCCTATAGAATGGAGTATACCCCCCCTCCCCCTCATAATAACATAAACAGCTGTAATTAGCTAGTTGATCCAAGAATTAGTTGTCATGCCATTTTAACCACACCAAACTAAATATATTTTGTTACAGTAACAAAAATTTGTTAACATGAATAATACACTAAATTATATTTTGTGATATATATATAAAGAATAGCAAGGACTTATACATTTGAGGAACCCGAGTCTTTCGAATAAAACAACGCCTTATATTTTACCAAGAACGCTTCATTTTATTTTGCTGTGATTCAATTTTTCAACATAACAAATTCAAATAGCTATCATACTACATCATAAAAAAAACCTGTTTAAATTGACTTGTACGATACTAAATTCGTGATTCTATTGTTTGCTCACGAAATCTGATAATTTTATTTTTTGAAATATCTATTTCTTTTTGAACTGGAAATTTATAGTTAGCCATTTCAGTTTAAGTGAATGTATTTGTTGGGACATTGGCTTAGTTTAGTGCAAGAAAAAGGTTAGATTTTCATCAACTTATTCACCTACAAGGTTTCGTTTGAATCAGGTCCTAGTATAAGAAAGTAAATACTCAATTATTATTGACAAAAGAAAAATTAACGTCTATTCATTTTACGATTAATAATTTTTAGTTGAAGTAGTGAAGAGTTACATAATTTAAATTAATTCTAAGGATATTTCTGTTTTTTGTTGTTAAGTGTGCTCTTGAAAGTTTGTTTGTTAATTTATAACCTTCCTTATTACGGCGAGAGAAAAAACAGTGGAGAATGACTGCGTATCTCTCTGATTCTTAGTCCTTATTCCAATCCTCGGATCGTTTTGACAATCAAAAACCGTTTTCAAACTTGGTTTTGAGCGCGTTGGAACAGATAGCTGACAGTTTGAGTTTTGGTTTCGGCTGAGTGGAATAATGGCCAGTTTGATAATGTACCTATTCTTGTTGGAACAAAACTAATATATTATGTAGCTGTTCATTGACAATTGCCTACTAATTGTGCCATTTGCAATATTATATATTTATTTAGTATATCTTAATTTAAATAAAACCATAATACTGCCCCTATGGGGGGAAAATATGCTTCTCCTTTATCTCGCCCGAGATAAAGAATTTGTTTAACGATAATTATTAAAGCTGCTGCGGTTGCTTGGTCGGCTGCTTCTTTTTTGAGCGAGAAGCTCATTTTGTCGACCTTCACATCTTTCAGCCACCTCTGACGGGATCTTCCTCGTTTTTTTACGCTCTTCTTGCTGTTACTCCATATTCCGTGAATAATTCTGGTTATTTCTTCTCCCCTCGATCAGTGACCACAGAACGGATATCTGTCTTGTAGACTATCACTTTGGTTTTGGACGTCAACCACCCCATGCAGGGATCCGTTTCTGACAGAAATGCGTTCATTGATTGTATAAAAGCTATTCTCATCTTTCATTGCGAAGATTGCTCTAAAGTGTATACTGAAATAATTGTCTCACAATATTTAGTCGATACTTTGAACTTGAATTATTTTAATTTAAAAATATAAGCATAAGCATTATATAGTAATGATATTAGTTTTTTACTTTGGCTCTAAATGACAAAACCATTTTCAATTTACAGGATTAAAACATGCTGCCTTTAACCTTACTAGTAGTAGTATATGTATGAGTGAATAGGAGGTGTTTATTTGTATTATCGAATTTTTGATTTTTAAAATTTTTATTTGTAGCTTAAAGGGTGAGACTCTACTTTTAACATATATACTTTAACTAATGATATGTCTGGCAAAAGCAGGTGTACAAGAAGGGAAGGGTCTAAAGAGACGTATCTATGTTTGCAGGTGGGACTTTTGGCCACTGCTCGAGATGTACCTAAGGTATTTATAACATCCGGTTGATTCCAGCAACACTCTCGACCAGATCCAGCTATTTCGGGATTCGCCAGATGCCCAGACGCCAGGGGTACGCCGAAACTTGACCCGCCTCGCCTGCCTCGTTGTCTTCCGCCTTGCCGAGATAGCCACTAGTGCAGGAGACTAGGCCCAGTACAGGTTAGTTGTCAGTTCACAGAGGGTAATTTATTTTACTATCGATTATTTGATTACTTAGGGTTATCGGTATAAATTACCCTGCGACGAGGTAAAATAATGGCAAGATAATAAGCAACAATTATCCTCTTTATATTATATTATGTATATATTTAATTGTCACAGTATACCACTAATAATTGTATTAGCTTAAATTCACGATATTTTATCCAAGGCCTGATGTTGTCCGATTTAGTGGCAAAATTACGCTAGTAATTTAATACTAGTAAAAGTAACGCTAGTAATTTAATACTAGTAAAAGTAACGCTAGTAATTTAATACTAGTAAAAGTAAACTTTGCTTAAAGTATAATTTTTATGTTACAGAACATTACACCATTGCATACAAGCGTTTGAAATTCCAAGAAT
Source organism: Acanthosoma haemorrhoidale (assembly GCA_930367205.1). NCBI lineage: Eukaryota > Metazoa > Arthropoda > Insecta > Hemiptera > Acanthosomatidae > Acanthosoma > Acanthosoma haemorrhoidale. Next base: position 78,974,338 of record OV884009.1, on the reverse strand, counting down.
ATTGAACATATATTACGAAGTATTTGTTATGGATTTAAGGAATTTTAAATTAAAAAAGGTGCCAAAGACTGCCATAAACTTAGGGCCTCCAGTTATTCTGCAGAACTTGTTTTTCCTTGGAACAAAGTCTAATTTTGCATTCAGTCCTGCTTGATGTATAAAAATAACAACCAAAAAACCAAAAAATAACAACCAAAAAAATGTGAATCATAATAAGTAGGGATTCATTATACTAAGGTCACTAGCATATTAAGGAAATGGTCGATTTCCTTAGCGACGAGTTGTGTTGGCCATTTATTGTGAAAACTGGAACCTAAGAATTAATCAATCAGTTTTAAAAGCTAACAGAGGAAATCGCATTTTTAAAACTATACGAGTAGGTTTTAATAGTTTTATATAGAGGCACAACCCAAAAGAACTAATGCCAAAATCGAAGCACTGACCCAGACCTGACATTAAGTCAGAGTCTACCTTAGTAAGTCTTAAGAGACTAACTTTTGTTCCTGTTGTTCCGACCCGTCTGTCTTAACTTTGTTTTCTTACCAGTATATATAAATATATTTATAATGTTGGATTCGGTTCTCATTTTAGAATATTAGATCGTTAATTCCTCATCGGCTGTAATGAGAAGGGTTGCTCCAATGTATACATATTTCAATAAATACAATTCCGTTTATAATTGATGTAAAAAAAATTTGGGTAGGTAGAATTTTACCATGAGTTAAAAAAGCTGAGGCAACTGATCCCCAGATCAGCTAGTCATATATGATCTATGTAACAAGTTACTCTATTTGATTGGTGTTTAAGACTATCCAGGCTAGAAATGTTTGTTGGTTTTTTCTGGGATCCTAAACTGGGATGTACTCCTTGGGAACATGTGAAGTACTCCTTATTAAGTGTATTATCAAGTCAATTAATCAATAATCAAAGCACTTATCAAGTGTTATCGATCCTGATTGCCGACTACGCACACCCAAACGCAATTCCTTACACCACCGAAGACATTTTCCGGTCATGTGTCTGTCTGAAACGGTCTCAAATAAGGCTAAGTGGCTACTGTGATTAAGAGACAGGGAAAGAACTTGTTTAATAACCCTGACAAAGACTGTATGATGTACACATAGGTGTTTAATAACCCTGACAAAGACTGTATGATGTACACATAGGGGTTTAATAACCCTGACAAAGACTGTATGATGTACACATAGGTGTTTAATAACCCTGACAAAGACTGTATGATGTACACATAGGGGTTTAATAACCCTGACAAAGACTGTATGATGTACACATATGTGTTTAATAACCCTGACAAAGACTGTATGATGTACACATAGGTGTTTAATAACCCTGACAAAGACTGTATGATGTACACATAGGGGTTTAATAACCCTGACAAAGACTGTATGATGTACACATATGTGTTTAATAACCCTGACAAAGACTGTATGATGTACACATAGGTGTTTAATAACCCTGACAAAGACTGTATGATGTACACATAGGAGTTTAATAACCCTGACAAAGACTGTATGATGTACACATAGGGGTTTAATAACCCTGACAAAGACTGTATGATGTACACATAGGTGTTTAATAACCCTGACAAAGACTGTATGATGTACACATAGGGGTTTAATAACCCTGACAAAGACTGTATGATGTACACATAGGGGTTTAATAACCCTGACTAAGACTGTATGATGTACACATAGGGGTTTAATAACCCTGACAAAGACTGTATGATGTACACATAGGGGTTTAATAACCCTGACAAAGACTGTATGATGTACACATAGGTGTTTACTAACCCTGACAAAGACTGTATGATGTACACATAGGTGTTTAATAACCCTGACAAAGACTGTATGATGTACATATAGGTGACATTCCTGCCTACAGTTCACCGCGGCTATCACTTCCGTCGGACATATTTTTCATTCCCTTGTCGTGCAACAGATTTTTATTTTATTAATTTGCCTTATTTCATGTCCACCCCTGAAGGTTACACTTTTTGGCACACTTTTGTTTTTTTCTGTTAACGTCAGTACTCCGTATTTGACAAGGGTTAGATCTATTTAACGTGACCGATTGTTATCTAATCAGCTGGATAGTTTTCTGACACAGCTTTGGTTAGTTCCTTGAAGCTATTTATGATTTCATTTTAGGAATCCAATGAATTTAATTTGTATCCTGGATTGCTAAACCACAAATCCTTTGGGTTAAAATTCACACCGAGCTGCACCCTTGTAAAGTACACCTTTCGAATCCCACCGGTTATGTAGATAGATATAAATTATAAATGTAAATACGTCTGATCTAATGTTACATTACCCTAAGCTAAATATGTTGTTTTTCCTTCTTCACGGCTGTAGATAATTCTTTGCTTTTGCAATCAGCACTCTATACAATGTTGAAAAATGCTCTGCCTTCGCAAGGAATCAATATTTCACTTAAGTACAAGTAGTCATATTTAAATTAGTTAGTATTGCATTGTTAAGACGCGGAAAGTTTAAATCAAAAGTTATATAATGCTAAGAATATTATAATGCTAATATTGTATATAATGCTAAAAGTATGGCTTCATGGAAGTCACTGATGGTTCCTGTTACTTTTTAAGCAAGCGACCGCATCCCTCCAAGACCTTCCTCCCTACTTCCCAAAACTGCCCTTTTCTTATACATATATGTCTCAGCTTTAGCCCCAGGCCCCACTTGTTCCCACACATTTCACCCAGTATGTAGTAACGTAACTCTTAATATTTGTATATACCAGTGTTTTGCTTGTACTTCATAATAAAGCTTTTCTTTCATTTCTTTTAAAAGACTTTCCTCTACAAAGATTATTTAACTAAAGATGCGTTTTTAAAGCGCGTCACTCAAAAAGTGTTATTAATAGTGATCAATATAACTAATACTAATAACAACTAACACAAGGCTACCGAGGTCAACTAGTGAAATGCAATACAAGCTTTACGATATGGCAGTGCTACTGCCTCATAATTGCTTATTAGGCTCTAGGACTCGAAGAACATTAATTTTAATGACCGTGCCGCTATAAACAGACTTCATAAAGCTAACCTTTATGCCGGACGTCCTTTAAAAGCCCCTGTTAATAAAAGGAGATCGCTCAATCAAATTTCAATGGACGCAAGAAAATGAAAGACGTTTTGAATGGTCATATATTTATTCATATAGTAGTCTTATATATTGATGAAAAGAGCTTTGATACGAAAAACAATAGTGTGAAGATAAATTAGAAATACAGATAGTCTTACTGTGGCCCAGAATGGGTGCAGTTACCAAAGAGTAATGTGAACAAGGGGGGAATTAGGCTTCGAGTTAGGAGTTACCCGATTTTTTTTGGAGCGCTATTTAAACGCAGTTTACTTTCAGGACATGGCTCTTCTTCTAATTGCCCTTTATTGCATAGAATTGGGCCCGATTCTCAACTCCTAATAATCTTAAACGGCTCCCGTGGTAGGGATGAAAAAAAAAAAGGATAGGAAAACTTATAATAACTCACGCAGTACCTGGGTTTAGTCAGTCATACCAATATCAGCAAACTTGAAATAATCCAAAATAAGTTTCTGAGGGAAATATTCAATGAAAACTTCCCGTTCAGTATGAATCAGTTCTTGAGCTGTTTCAGTGGATTTACATATTACTATTTTTTTGCCAGTAATATCTTGTGAATGACAACTATTTGGTAAGAAACCATAATATGTCATTCTAGGCAGAAATAACTGAACTAAGGCATTGTTGAGGTTGTCGATTGTTTGTCAACATGCTTTGATAGGGTTTTACTATAGAGCATTAAATTATTGCTAAACATTAAATAGGACTAACGTATTTACAGTTCTTGGATTTTGTGCATTTGAAAAAACGGTTATTGTTGTATTCACAAACTGCAATACTGTAATGCGATGGTTAACAGCTTCTTTTACGTATTCAGAATTAGAGGTTGCCTTCAAAACCGAACAGACATTTATATAGTGACTGGAAAAGTCTACAGGAAGAAATGCAAACTTTTTGGAATAAGATTTAATAATATACAAAACAAAATACTCGACGATTTCTTTAAAAAAAAAAAAAAAAAAAATTGAAAAGTATTCAAAACTCAAAATAAGGGAAGTAAACTTATATTACTCTCCCTTATTAGTTTTACGTTTAGTTTGTTATTTATTTTCCTTATAAACGTTGTGATTTTTTTTTCATAATATTTTTTTTATTGTTGATCGTATTTCCTTAACTTTTTTTTCTTTTTACATTTTGTTTTGCCAATTTTTTTAAGGTGTTAATTTATATTCAGCATAAATCATAATTAAAATACAATTAGCTACCTCAAATCACATTGGTATGATGAAATTTTAACTTATATTAGTATTAAATTATATATTTATGCCGTATTATTTTAACTCAAGCATAGACTAATGTGAAGAGGACTGGTTCGTTTCGGATTTTCATGTTTGTTGGCGAACCTACGCCACGTCCCACCCACTTCCTGTTTACGCCGTAATTAATTAACGTTATTTATTCATTTTTTTTTTAAATCGATAGGTGGTGTGGAGTTGTGACCAATCAACACATGACAATGGAGTTTCAAGGACGTGAAGAATATTTTATCGCTGACTATTGCAGGCGATTTTAGAACGGATATAACGAGTTTTGATGCGAATCGTCAAGCCTATAATTAGAAGACCCTTTGAACTTTAAAATTCGCGAAAAAAAGTAAAAAATCGATTTTGTTTGATTTAGCGGGTTTTGATTCTAAATGCCTCAAATTTTGCGATGTTTTCATGCCTTTCCTATAGGATAATATTAATGTTTGAAGTAATTAATTAATTTGTACATCACATTTCAATAAGTTCGAACATTTAGTTTTTGCAGTTTTTTTTATATAACACTAGTTTAACCTAGAAACAAGATGAAAATTTACCAGGAGATCATGCCTAATAAACAAACAAAGACCAGACATATTAAAAAGAAAAATAATTACCTGATAAAAAATTTGCAAATCTGAAACTGGAAAATTCCCTTCGCCTTACTAACAATATTTAATGTTAACATAAAGTAAGTTTTGTGGCAGGGGTTAAATGAAAAGACCACGGGCACGGATAGACGGGAGCGACAGACGCGCAATATAAAAATTAATTTATAAGGCCCCTCAACACATTGGGCCAATGTGTAGTTGGCTTGCATCGGCCAACCTTGGCCGGTGTTGATGAGATTTAACTTTAAGGGCGGTTTCTCTCCCCACATCAAAGAGCCTGTCTGCACAAGCAAGGGTGTCTCCTGTTGTGTCCACTTGTTGCCCCATCATTCAGAGTTTTACTGTTCATTTCAATGTAGGTAATTTGCCACCTTCTATTTTTTACTTTTTCCATTGTGTTCAATTATAATTATTTAAATTACTTGTTAGTTGTATCTTTAAGAATTTAATTCATGATACATTATGACAACTTGGAGCAACGAAGTAACATTCCAATTTATCGAGGCATGGCAAAAAGAGAGATGTTGATGGGATCCCAGAGACACTTACCGCAAAAATAAAAACAAACTAAGATACAGTATTATTACTTAAGCATCGATTAACTCATTTTAAAAGAAAAAAGTTTTTTAATTTGATAACTTAAAATAGTTTTGAGTAATATATATATTTATATATATAGTTATTTATTATTATTATATAGTTATTTATTATTATTATATAGTTATTTATCTTGACTAAACCTTTCAATGCTTTTTTGAATGTCATACAGACACCAGGAATCATTTTAGATATAATCTGACTTCATGTTGGCCACTATTGATAGTGGCAAACTATAGGGGGCCGTTATGGATGTTAGCTATACATGCTCTGACCATTGTTTGATGGATTGAGTCTAAATTCAGCTCAGTTAGTAATTAGCACAAATAGAAACTAACGCCAGTTAAGTAGATGAAACTGGTGGCAAAGTATTTTTTTTATATATATATATATATATATATATATATATAAAATACTAACTGCTAATTACTTACTGAGCTGAATTTAGACTTAATCCATCAAACAATGGTCAGAGCATGTATAGCTAACATCCATAACCCTATAGTTTGCCACTATCAATAGTGGCCAACATGAAGATCAAAAGTGGCACATCCACAAATTGGCCCAATCTGGGGACAGGAGTTTGCACTATTTTTTTAAAATTTAAAGTCAGATTATTTATATATTGTGATATTTTAGAAGTTGTAAATTTTATTTATCAAGACTTTAAATGCGAAATTAGCGGGCATATAAGGGAGGCAAACAACCCCTGGATAACAAAAGAGAAGGTTTTTTAAAAAAGGAAGATGGAGTTAGTTGTTGTTCTGCTTAAAAGATGATAGGTTAGCGTTCTTCTATTCTATAGCTCATGAGGCAAGGACTGTGAAAATTGTAGAAGAATGAACATTTTTTATTTAATGGTGATTTGTAATGTGGGAGAACAGTAGTAGGAAGAATAGTTTATCAAGAGAAGAAGGATTCAAGAGATAAATTGGATATTACTGATCGGGTGGCATACCAAGTTAAGTGAAGAAACAGGAAGAAAAGTATATAAAAACTAGTAAATCTGGCCATTCGCGAGCGAATAATATTAAGGTAAAACTGAAATTTGTTAATAAATTGTATTTTTTCACAGACGTGCTTATATAATAAATTAATGAAAAGTTTTTTAAAATCTAATTTTCCTTTTGCCAGAGTTTCTTTTTTATATTAACAAGGACCTATAAACCTCAGATTAAATTTAAATTAAACAAAAACATAACATTATATATGTATATATATAATATTTCTATTGGCTTATTAACAGATTTTAAAAATACTTCTTGGTGCTTTGATTATTTAACTGTCGTAAAAATTATTTTAGAAATCAAATTTGTTTTTTAAGAGGGAAAAAATTTATAAAAATTCCATGATTTTACTTTTCTTGTTTAATTTTATTAGATAATGAAATATAATAGATTAGATAATAAACAAATAATATCATAATTTTGAACTCTCTCGCTCAAAATTCACACTAAAAAGTACCATGAATTTTCCAACCTGGTTAGCAAAACATTCAAAATTTAGATTTAAAAAATGTTTTAACATTTCAAAAACATTCCATAGAACAAATTATTTAAAACACATATTCTAACACTTAAAATTTATTCTAAATAAAATTGAAATAGATGAGATTTTTTTTTCATTATTTAATTACAATCAATTTTCTATTTTTCAAAATAATTCACAACAAAAACCTAAGGAATCATTTTAATGTATTCCAAACAAGTAAACAATATAAAAAACATAATAATCCCAAGGATTACAAACACATTAATTTTATTTTCTGGTAAATGAGACATGACTATACACAACTCGTATAGTGTATGGTATGAGAGAATTTTATCTTTTTTTTATACATAACTTCTTTATTGTACTAAAATTACAATCTGCCTTGTTAGGCAATAAGTAATTGAGATAAAGGTTCTCATTCATACCATATTTACAATTCATCATCTTTTGGGAATGGAGTTATATTTTAAGTTAAGGATGTTAGGATCCCCCATAGTAAAAGCTTATCATTCAATATTTGTGCAATAATGAAATAAATATGCCTTGTACAGCAATACACGTTTAAAAGTGAACGTAAATGTATTTTACATTGTCATACAATTTGACACAGGTGATGCATAGAACTAATAAGACATGGTTATAGACCACTTAAGTGTCGTTAAAAAGTTATGTTTTAAGGGAATTTGTTCCTTAGTTTTGAGAATTACTGCTTTGATTGGGTGCATGTGTGAGAGCATTTTACTAAAGATTTTGACCTGAGAAGGCCCCAAACAGGTAGAGAGCTATAGAGAGGTACGTCCTTGCCTATCTAGGATATAAGCATTATGTAAAAATAACAATGTATATGCTTATCTATCTAATCTTTAACTTATTTAAGGGTTTGCTATGTTATCTCTTATCTCAGCATCTGTAAATAATGACCATAGTTTTGAGCTAACTATCCATAAGTTTCAATAGTCTTTGAATATGGATATCAACCAACATATTCATGGGGTCTTTCTCTGATTTTTTCTATCTATTATTTGTTTATTTAAAAATAAACCTTGCTTTTCTTTTAATTTTTCAACTGTGCATTTGGTTTGTGCATTTTATTCAATTACCTTAAATTTAAAATGTACTACTACTTGCTTTCTCACATTTTATTTACAATAATTTCTTTAACCCCATTATATTATAGGTGTATTTTATTTTTATGACCCAATGTCTAACGAATGACACCCAGAATTATGCTTATATTATATACTCCACAATCATAGCTGAATGAATAGGATCAATAAAATTCTGAATATATAATTCATTTTTAGCTTAATTAAAGAATTAGTTAAAATTAATTTCATAAATTTATGATTTGAAATTTGCAGATGATGAGGTTGTTCAAAAGAAGAAGTTCTGATCCCAATCCACAATTAGTGAGCCTAGCTCCACTTTCTCCTGACAGCGATGAAGAAGGAACTAAGTGGCATCCCAGATCGGGTCAGGCCTCTCCTGTTGCCATAGGGTCATCTACACCAATTTCAGGTTCACCAAAAATCTCAAGAAAAGGCAATAACCCTAAATTATTATCAATTTAAATACACAGTTTCTATGAAAATTATTCAGAATAATAAACTGGATGAATGGAAAATTATTTATCTTTCAATTATGTTCATTTTACCAACAATCTTTCCAACTGCCTTAGTAGGCCTAGTGTCCTACCTAAATTTATAAAAATAGAATAAAGTTGTAAGATATACAGTTCAGAATAATATTTCCTTTTTATTGATGATTGTAAAGTTTAAAACACTTAGTTAGGTACTGCACTGCTTATAATGTAATCATGGAGTATTAAAATAATATAAAGCTTATTAATACTCATAGACTGTAAATTCATGTACATAGCATGTACAAAACAAATAATCACTTATTTCCCATAAAAATCAATAAACAAGTGTGTATTTTTTTTTTAGGACTTGCAACATGGGGTAAAAAAGTTGGAAGAAAATGGGAGCAGCTAAAAAGAAGTGATTCTACAGAAATTTTAGAAAGTTCTCGAAATAATAAACCAATTAGCCAACAAGCAAAACCTCTAACTCCAGTAGCTCCAAACCCCAAAAGTAGGAAAGTTTCTAGAGTTGAATCTCTTCGCCATATGTTTGCACGTGGAAATAATCAGTCTCAGCCATCTATAAATAAAAATCCATCCATCGCATTAGAAACAAACCCTACAAAAAATAGTGCAGAGTGGGTAAAAAAGGAGTGTCAGAAAGGAATTGCTGACTTGTATCAACTTAACAGTCTTCTCTTAAAAGGTAAAGAAAAAAAGAGTGACAGAAAGTCGAAAATATCTAACCAACCACTCAAGTTTAAAAAAAATATCATTGAAACTGTACTTGAAAATCCTTTAGAAGAAAATGGTACTGAACAAGGAACCATGAAAAATATGGATTCCTCTACATTGGAACAGGTAACTGAATCTGGGAGAAAGTCTTTAAGTCATGATGATTTATTATCAAAAGTTAAAGAGAATTCAGAGAACAAATCGTTTTGGTCAAAATCATCAAGTTTATCATTTGACCAGCTTGGAAATTTAAATAAAAATGTTGTAACTACAAATAAAAATGATAGAAATGGTATGGTTAAGTATAACAAGGAATCAGGAGTCATCCATCCTTCTGTTGCAAATGACTATGTGAACTCTAACACTTCTATAAATAATTACCAAACTAATTGGTGTCAGCCAAAAGTTTCTCAGGACAATACTAAAGACATTGAACCAAATTTGCCTTTAAATCTGAGGACACAGCCTCACTTGAAAGAAATTTACAATTTCCTGAGCAATATTATGCTTGTGAAGTCTGAAGAAAGTGGTTATGAAAGTGATTCATTTAAAACAAGTGATAGAAAACATTTTGAATCTAACAGTATTCAAAATGAAAAGGATCACTTTAAAACATCTGCTACATCTTTAGATACTAAAGAATGTCCGCCATTAGGTATTTCACCATTAAAATATAAACTTAATTCAAAAGGGGATAATATATTGTACCCACACAATAGTAAAATTAAACCATCAACACCATTTGAAAAGATTACTACTATGCACAGAAATAAAAAAGGGATATATAATAAGCCCTCTGAAATAATACAAGGCAATGTTGACAAACAAAGAAATCAAACTGAAATAGACTCTACCGCATGTGGCAACTCCACTTCAGTTTCAAATATATCAGACTTTTCCCGAAATATATCTTTGGAAAAAGAGTTCAAGCGTATATGTATTGTGAAAAAAAAATCTGATGAATTAGGCCTTTATGTTGAAAAAATTGAAAGTGGTCCTGGTCGAGGAAGTTACATTATTTCAAATATTGAACCAGGCGGCCTTACGGATAGGTACAGTATATTTCATTTTTCTTTTTTCTGTTTTTTTGTTTGTTACTCAAAACCAAAATGGAAACAGCACCAATCAAGTCAATTGTTATCAATTTGTAGCTGCTCTTTTTTTTTTATTTTATAAATAATGAAAACTCGTTAAGTCAAAAAACAGAGACTCAGTCTCTTTAGACAGAAAGTCAACTACATTTCCCTGTTGCATTTATGGGTAAAACTTAATTAACTTCTTTCCTAGAACTTGAGGTTTAATAACTTGAAATGAAAATCCCAACTTGAGGAGGTTTTAGACTCTATTTAAATTGAATTTTCTAAGACAGAAAACTTTATAACTTGTAGTTTATGGAAAAAGTGCCATCAATGAGAAGGGAAATCTTAAAGATTCTGACCAGGAAGGAAGGAATGCTCAGTCTGTTCTTCAGTCTAATAGCTTAGTTGTTGAGCAGGCCCAAAGAGTAGAGCTTTATGTTATGTATGTGATTCAATCACATAATCTGGTCAGTTGTGTAAAAATATGCGTATCATTATTTTAAAGATTTTATACTGTTTATTATTATTTTCTTTTTTATTAAGAAATAGACATTCTTTCATGGCAGGAGATAGATGTCAAAAGAAATAGTTAAGTAAAATAATAAGTGAAGAGGCAAACTGTCTAAATTATTCAACCAAACTAGTGATCAACTCTTCACTCTTAAGCTAATTAAAATAAAGTCCTAAATAAACAAAGACTTCCATACATAGTTTTACTTATTATTAAATCATGTAATTCCCTCTAGCAAAAAGGGCCACCACAAATTAGTAGTACCACGAAGTAGCTCTTCTTACTGATCACCAGCCAGTGCCTTCCCCTCCTACCACTGTCTTCTTCCATGTTATCCTGGGCCGTCCCTTATATGGCAAACATCATGTGTATTTTAGTCTAGAGCAGACTTTTCCATGGAACCATCTTATATTCAGAGTGTATTTCCTATCCATTTCCACTTCCTGTCTGATTCGTCCATCTATAGGCTTCTGAACTGTTTTACCCCAGAGCTGATTATTCAGCTATCGGATTCCCATAATTTGTCCCCTGTAATAATCTCCATAATTGTCTGAGGAACAATTTAAAAAATCTCCTTTTCCCTCTACTATCAGTGTTGTATATATCAGAAACATAAAACCTTTTTTCACTTTCTAACATTCTTCATAAACTTCCGTCCATGCATCCCACTCCTTCTCTAGGCTGGTGATAAGTGCAGTGCTAGAGGCCTTGAGACCACATTTGCCAGCTGCTTAGGTATTTAGAAAAGCGTTAGATTACTGGAGCTATCAACAACTGGCTGACTTATCGAGGTTATACTTTAACTTAAACTGTAAGAAATACATAGCTGTTGATGGTCTAAGCAGTTTAAAATAAGACAAAATTATATATTATGACTCATAATATATATATTAATATATTTTGTAAATTGAGTTGTAAAATTTGTTTTTGTTTTTTAAGGGATGGAAGAATAAAAGATGGTGATGAAATTATAAAAGTCAACGGAATAAGACTAAAAGGTTTACCAATTCAAGAAGTCAGAAAAGTAATGAAGAACTCAACAAATGATATAGAAATTGTTGTTTCTCGACCTAATGATTCTTTATGCATGAAAAATACAGAACCACTTAGCAACACAATTTCTAATAGTTATAATTTGTCAGATAAATTGAAAGACAACAATCCTTTGAACCTACCACATCATAATTCAACTATGAACTTTGTGAATCCATTAAATAAATCAATGGCTGAAACTGGGAGTCACCCTAAGTCTTGTCCGATTGTAACTAAACCTAAGTTAGGAAAGCCTCCAATACCAGATGACAAAAGAGAAACTGATGTTTTAAAAACAGGAATGCGTAAATTTTCTTCTCATGGTGATAGCTATTTGCGTCACAGAAATGAATTACCAGACCGTACAATTCTCTCAAATCGACCAAAGTCTTTGACTTTATCAATTTTCACTGTTACATTTCATAAAGGTCCTGGCTTCAAATCTTTGGGTTTCAGTATTGTAGGTGGTTACGACTCCCCTAAAGGAAACCTAGGAATATTTATCAAAACTATATTTAAGACAGGACAAGCAGCAGAAAATGGTTGCTTAAGAGAAGGTAAATTAATTATTGTAGCTTTATGAAATTTGAATATAAGTAGTTTGCATAGTCAAGAAAGATTTTATTTTTCTCATATCTATTATTAAATTTAAATTATTCATACCTATAAAATATATAATTTGTTTTTAAATAAATTAATCAAAACATAGTACATTTACAGATTTGAAATAAATCTTAATTCTATAAATGTGCTCTAAAAGACAATGAGTAATTGTGATAAATAATCTTGTTCATGATATATTTACATTATCACATCCATTTTGGCAAGACAGGCAACTGTCAATCACTCTCAAACTACTTAATTGTTCCAGCCATCTCTTCCCATAATACATTCTCTGGTCTTCCCCCATTTTGACTATGGTTGGGTGGTGTATGGCAGCCTCTCTAAAGATTTTAAATCTTGTTATACCAGATCCCACTCATCCGACCTGTGTTTCCCATTCCTTAGATCTTCGCCTTTGATCAGTCTTTTCTAATCTGTGCTACAAACCTGTGGAATTCCATTTTCATGAATATTCTTTGTTCCCCATCGCTCCAATCTTTAAATCAATCAGCACCTTACTTCTCTTAAATTTAATAATTCATAATCTTATTTAACACCATCCAGTATACACCAAATCTTCCTTTCTGTAATTTTATCTTTCCTCTAATTCAATCTAGCCCTTCATTTCAATTTTCATCTTGTAATTATTCCTACTTTTCAACTTGCTGCTTCACCACAATTGTTATAGAAAGTTATCAAGCATTATTCTTCTATTTATTCTGTTTATTTTCAATAGTACTGTTGGTTTTATCTTTACCTACCATATATGCATAACATAATACTATTATACAATAATTAAAAGAGGCAAATTACCATGTATTATAAATTGATGGCTACTAGAAATTTGTTTGTTAGTCTTAGGGGAAAAAGTGGTACCAATTTAAAGATTTTATTTTTTCATTTCACTTTCTTTTGAAATATATTGTTTTGAAATAGTTGAAATATATATAAATAAATGAAAAGATGATATTTATTTAAATAAATAATATTTATGTAATCATCCTCTATTGTTAAAGAATAAGAATACTACCTTATACACAAGTCTTCACAGTGAGTTGGCTCTTTTTACATAACATGAATACAAAACATACATAAATGTAAACAATCTTTTATGATAAATAATATAAATTGCACAAAAACTAATTTATAAAAAAAATGTTTGTGACCAACCCTTGTTAATTTTTGGTTGTGGCTTGTGGTTTAACACGTTTTAAACAGGAATTATGTATAGGAGGCCTGGTAGTGGTTTTCAGAACACCACCATGCCATGAGACCTAAGGATACCATCATCATCCAAACAAGATTATAAATACCCCTTTCTAAGTGTTTGATAAATTTGAGTGACCAATTTCATTAAAAACCAATTGTAACCATAGGAAGTGAGACTAACACCATTTCATGCTTTCAGTCGCCCAGTAGCTACAGTACTTGAATAAATGATAAAATAGCTGTTTACATAAGTTAAGGAAGAAGTGTTACAAAAACTACATTTGTAATGCAGTGATAAAATCAGCAGTTACAAAAACACTGTTAATAAGTAAATATTCAAAATTTAATGAATATCTGTTGTCCTACAGGTGATGAAATTATAGCAGTAAACGGAGCAGTTCTTCAAGGACATACACATTCAGAAGCAATATCTGTATTTAAGGACATCAAAAGTGGTCCGGTTATGTTACATGTTGGGCGCAGGGATAGTCTACCCTCAAGGTATTGTTTTAGGTTTTCATTGATTTTAAATAGTATTTTTTAACTGAATCTTGATCAGGTCACAATCGTTAAAAATGTGTATTTGCATAAGGGCCCATTCCTAACCCATCTCAGCATCATTCTTAAACTAAACTCCAACTGGTTAGTTGGTTTTAGGAGACTTTAAGGCTTAATATCATTTGGTCATGCCTGATGAATTCCAACTGAATCCCAGTCAAGCAAGACAATTTCCATCTTACAGCTGAAACAATTTATCTCCTTATTATTTTATTACTAATATGGAAAATATCACTTCTCTTTGTAAAACATGGTTTACATAAGTTTTTAAACTTATGAACGCAATTTTAATGACTTTGTGTAATTACAGTTCAAAATTTAAAAAAAAAAATTAAATATTAATCAGGACAATGAGATCTTTTAATTTGGTGCTGTAATCAATATGATAGGAAAATGTTTTTTGATACCAAGTAATTAACACACATTGTGTTTAGTTAGTAACCCATAATTATGTTTTGTGGAGTTAAAAATATTTGTCATCTAGTCAAGTAATGAAATGGAATTTCGTTATGAAATTTCATGATTATAGGTCAAACAGGGGACTCAAAGTCCCCTAAAATTCAAATCCTAAAAAGGGACATGAATGAGATGAATGCAATAAGTGGTATTTATAAAACCAAGGGCAAAGTTTTAGGAAAAATATGAAACTCGCACCCTGTAACCTCAAAATAAATGTCTTTCTTAATTTCCATTAAATAAATATGCAACCTAGATTCCATAAAAAGTTATCTTTTCTACTCTGGACCTTCTATATTATGGTTTCGTAATGTAACTCCTCATTCGTTGCCAGTGATGTGTTTTACAAATTATAAATAAAGTTATTCAAGGATTTTAATGAGAGTGAAAATTCCAGGTAACTTCAAATAGACCACATGTAATCTTTGAAAGATTGTTGGTATGCCATCTGGTTTCATAGGTTACATGAAATCAGCTATAAATATAAAAAAATGACTAGTTTTAGTTTAGGTTCGACTCCCACACTCTCTAATGACCCTAGATTTTTTTTACCAGTGGTTGGGTAATTCAGAATTGATATCAACAAAAGTCTTCCTTCTCTCTTGGTATTGCTCTATAATTTTCAATGTTACTACTTTTTTTTATATATACCTAAAAGGTCTGATCCTTTGGCCAAATTTTAGCATTAATGAACCAGATTCTATATTTATTTTTTCTAAGCTCTTCAAATTAACACTAATAAGTTCACCTAATGTTTTTCAGGTCTAACAAGTCAAAATCCTGCGATAACTTGGATAAATGCAATGAATCATTCTTCAATAAGTGAACAGTCTAAAATGTAAGCACTTATTTTGATTCAAATGAACATGAACATGAAAGCAGATATTTCCATAGTTAATATGTTTTATACTTTATTTAAATTGTCTTAAATACCTAGTGAAGAAGATAGATTTATACATTATACACTCAACTCTTGATTATCTGGGGTAATTATAGGGGCAGGCACCAAAAAAAAAGGAAAACCTAATTCACAGTTGATCAAAAAATAAATAAGGTTTATCTATTAAATTAAGTAAATTCAATAAAATAAAAGATTAAAATGAGTTAGCCTACAAAGATTTTCCCTCTCAAAAAATTATTTTTTTAACCAAATGTCGTAAATGGTTAAAATTTGAAGCAATCAAACATAAGATTTTCTTCACCTCCCATTTTATTAAATTAGTAATGTGTCATCTGTTTATTGTCGTTCTTTTGTTCTGAACAGTGGTTTTATTGATATGAACAATATTCAATCCCGTACAGATGTAGAAGTTAGCACTCATCTCCCTCCAGTTGTGTTGTATTCCTACTATTTAAATTAATTGAACCCAAAGTTCAACTGCGACCCGGTTGAAACTTCCACCCTTCCTAGAAAATCAAGAGTGAGCGTATCTATCATAATATTATTTACATAGTTTTTCATTTAAAAGAGGATTAATTATTTGTGTATATACTTAAATGAAACGCTATTACATGAATTATTTATTAAAACATTTATACAGCCTAAAACCCAATAACCAACAAAAAATACTCAAGGGATGGAATAATCACAAACTATTTCAGTTGTAAAGGCCTGAATCGGATTAATTATTTATATTTGAGTAAGATGTAACAGCATTAATTCTGTAACATTTCTAACACATGCACAGTAAAATATTTACAAAATGTTTTTATTTGGCTCAAACATTTGAGATATTTTAATACTCGTTAGAAAAATATATTACTGGTAATATCATGGTATTTTAGCGGTTTAACTGGAAGAAAATGATTCCTGAAAATAACAACATTGTTACTTTCAGGAACATAATATTTAATTAGTTTGTTGCAACCATCCCTAAAAAATATCCATCCATTTATATGTAATAAATATATTTATATTGATTATAGCAATTTTATCTGAATAGTTTTCAATTAAATATTATTGAATAGTTTCTTTCTAAATAATCAATATATATAGGATATCTATTGTACATAGTCCAGGATTGTAAATAAATAGAATAAAATATTCGTCTTTAATAAAGTTAAAGCTTAACTTGTAATTTTGTTTTCAAGTGTGCGAACATATTTTATTGATATAGTTTTTATTGTTGGTTAATGATCATTCAATATTAAGGTAAAATCTACAGAAAGTTTTTTTTTTCTATCTCTAATGCAGGAATATTTTATTTGGAATTATAAGTACCTATGTTTTTTAAAAATAAATTTTATCCAATTAGATGATATAAAATTAACTATGAATTTCTTTCATTTTGTATTTTATAGCCATGTTAGTATAATGATAGCTAAGCTATGATGGTACCTCAGTACTTGTTAATACTGCTTTATATTTTATTCAAAATTTTCATTGTAGAACAAAAATTAAAATACAATAGGAAATTACTTTAAATATTTCCAATGTAATCATGTTTTTTTATGAGTAACAATGATGTTTAGGAATGACCTAAATCTTGCACTGACACTTATGACTCTGTTAATTACTAATAATTGCAGATGTTTGCTATAATTAACATTTTTTCAATACTCATATTTTTTAAGTAGTGGATCTGTAATAAATTATATTTTTTTTAATTGCATATATTTGTAGTTACTACTTAAGACTATGAATATGTTACCTAAAACATTTAAAAATCATATTTGTTGTGTTGATTTTGTAAATTGTAAATAATGGAGTAAAATATTGTCCAATTGTTACATAAATCCCAATAAAAGTTAATTATTTTGTTTTAATTTACATATTTTACTTATTATTCAAGCTTATATTCTTCCTTTACAGTTTTGCAAGTCTAGTACTTGTACATTACAAATAGACCAACTTGACCTATAACCATAATTAGAGGCAGTGTGACAAAACATGCTGGAATTATTATAATTTCTCTTTCTCTTTAGAAGATATCATAATAATAAATGTACTATGAATAAATATAAATGTTGGTAATAACTGTTAAAATATTCAGTTTCTTTTATAGCAACAATTATTCATTTTTGGGTACTCTATTAACCAAATATTATAGACAGTAGTCCCTTTTTGTAGAACTTTTTGATGTTTTTATTGAAAATATTTCAAATTTTAAAACTTCATTAAATAAAACAAAATGTTCTATAGAGATTGGATGGAATTATGTATTTTATTTTAAAGAAAGCAAAATTAAGAGTTAATTGAATAAAGAAAAAAATACACTATTAATTTAAGTATCTAAGACTTGATAATATCAAACATTTCCAGCCGGCTGTGCTTTTATAGAAGTTTATAAATGTAATTTATCATCTATTTTATCTATCTAGATTTTGTTTATATTTTCATGATAAAGTAAATAAAATCCACTTTTGTGAAAATTTGTTGTTTTGTCATTAAGATGTTGTGTTGTCCTTTTCCAGCTACGATTAAATTTTTATTATTTGAAATATAATATATCTTACATGAAATTTAGACTACAATTTAAATATTATAAAACCTTAAATGTCCCTTCTTTCTTCAGACATTAGGCAATATATAATTATATCTGTACCTCGGAGGGATACAACACGAGCTCCTTTGGATTCGTCCCACATAATACAATGGACTGATGAATCAGAAGAATCAAAAAGGGTGTAATTCAATGTCTAAAGTTTTCTCTTGTAAAAGCTTATGCAATTTGTTATAAGGGGTGACGGCAAACATTTTTGAAGATCACCCGTTAATACCTTAAGTGTTGTATCCCTCCGAGGTACAGATATATGTAATAAAGGAAAATATAGATATAAAAGCTTCCTTCATTCTATATCAACTATATAATATTAGTAAACTTTAAGATAACTAAACTTACTGTGATATTAATGAAGTTAGGTTCAGCGATAAGATAGCAAGAGATACTTGGATTCGGAGTTGATCAGTCCAACCAAACGCCATATAAGGAAAAAATATGATTAAAAGAAAATTCACAAATCTTCCTTAATTTATTTGATCAGATCGGTTGGGGTACTTATTGTAGTAATTTTTTATGTCGCTCCATCAAAAATTTATCTATTTTCAACTAAATATATTTGTAATTACAAAGATTTAAAAATTTTCTGGTAAAACGTGAGCTGAGCCACTCTGGTCCATTTAAAAATCAACTTGGTTTTAAATTAATAATAATTAACACCTAAAGAATACCTACGATTTCTTAAGCAATACAGGAATTAGTTTAGTGTTCCCGCAGACAGCTCAGCTCACCAATTGTAAACCTTATATGTAGTAATAGCCACGATAGTCATGTAGTGGAAGAGCACCGATTTGTGTACCTTCCTGCCAAGAAAACATTAACAACTTAGTGGAGATGTTTCATCCAGCTCCTTTTTAACCTTCTTTCTGTTAAGTTTAGATTGTACACATCAGAAATATATAGGTTATTGTTATCATAGCATTTGCCATTTAGGCTTGAGAATGTTACTGGTATCTGTTCTTGTAATATCAAAAGCTTCATCGTTGCAGAGTAAGTATGCTGTTGTTGACATAAGATGTTTCTGTAATATAATGCAATACTTTTAGTTGATATCTTTGTATTTTTGGAAAATCTCATTTTTTGGTGGAGCTGTATATTTGTGAGGCGAAAGTTCAGATTTGTTTCAGTAAGTACTGTGTGTTGTGTTTTTGTTTAAGGAGTAATTTTGGCATATCATAAAGCTTACATCTGGTTTGATGTTCATTACATTCATATAGCTGGCTCCCCTAGATTTGCTGACACAGTGACTTTAGCGAAGATAGGAAGTAAGTCCCTAATCATTAACTCTACTATTAGGTTTGAAACCAATGATTTTGAACATGGACTACAAGTAAAAATAAAAATGCCTGTGGCTGGGATGTTGAGTTTTCATTCCCGAACCCACAAGTGAGTTTTTGACAAGATTGAAATAAACCAGAGACAATTATGGGTGATTATTCTGGACTAACCCGACACAATTCATCATTATCTACAGGGATTGTCTTATGATGTTGTTTTTTCAATGTTGAATAATATTTAAAAAGTTTTATATTGTATCACTATTTACTAATACTTTACTTTTACTAACTAAGTCTACCCATATTATCTTATTGTATTCATTGCTAATTTTTATGTATTTTTGGCATTTTATGTGTATTATTATGTTACATATTTACGTATTATATTTGTATATTAATATTTATAATGCCCTGTCTGAGGATCTTGTATCCTCACTTGAACTCTAATGAATTGCCTCCTGAAATTTATTATGGGAGTTCTTAGAGATTGATGCATATCACTTTCTTAAAACTAATGTTCATAATACCTATTGTATTGAGCACATTTTACCATATCCATTTAATATGCACATGATATTATTTAAAAGTGTATTATTTTTATTAGACACCTTATGATTACATTACAAAAATAATAATAAAATTTATAAAGTATCAGGTTGGCCAAAATGTCCGTTCAGTTTTTATCGCCACGAAACTTCAAGCAGTCTAATATGTAGCTAACTTCAGTCTGTCCCTTGCGAGTGCGCTCTTGTCAGATACTAGACACTTCAACATAGTTTGACGCGAAATTCTGATCTGATTGCATTTTGTGTATTTAAGATCATCCTGAAAATGGAAAACCAAAACGAACATTATCGACGCCTCATGCTTTTTTATTTTAAAAAAGGCAAGAAAGCAGTGGAAACTTGCAGGAAGATATTCCCTGTATACGGAGAGGATGCTGTTACAGAACGTGTGTGCCAGAAGTGGTTTTCAAGATTTCGATCGGGAAATTTTTTGGTTCAAGAAGCACCTCGCTCTGGCCGGCCAACTGAGATTAACAGCGACAAAGTGAAGGAATAAGTCGACACCAATCCCTGTTATACAACTAGGGAGATTGCCTCAAAATATCCAAATCGAGTGTTGAAAACCATCTGCATCAACTTAGCTACGTGAGCAGGCTCGATGTTTGGGTTCCCTATCAACTTAGTAAGGCTAACCTTGCCCAAAGGATTTCCATCTGCGATTCATTGCGGAAATGTGAAGAAAACAATCTTTTTTAGAAGAGAATGACAGGGGACGAAAAGTGGATCGTCTATAACAATGTGGAGCACAAACGCTTATGCTGGAAGCGCGGCAAATTACCACAAACAACCCCCATAGCAGGACTTCACCCAAAGAAGGTTATGCTCTCAATTTGGTGGGATTGGAGGGGTGTTGTCTTTTACCAACTTCTTCCCACTAACAGGACCATCAATTCGGATGTGTACTGTGACCAGCTGGACAAATTAAATGCAGCGATCCACCAGAAGCGTCCAGAACTAGCCAACCGTAAGGGGATTGTCTTCTATCACGACAATGCCAGACCGCACACTTCTTTGCAGATGCGGCAGAAGTTACTGGAGCTTGGCTGGGAAGTTTTGCTGCACCTTCAGATTTCCACCTGTTTTGGTCTCTTCAAAATTCATTGAATGGACAGACCTTCAACTCTGAAGAAGATGTTTACGTGGATTTTTAAATCCACTTGGAAAATTTTTTTCAGGAAAAGATCCTGTCTTTACAAAACAATTTCCTAATTGTTTGAGCATGGAATTATGAATCTGCCCATGAGATGGCAGAAGATACTGTAACAAAACGGTAATTATATTATTGATTGAATAAATCGCTTTGTGTTTAAAAGTTGTCTTATTTTCGCTTAAAAAACCGAACGGACCAAATTTTAAGAAAAAACTTAAAATTTTAAGCCCACTCCAAGACACATTTTGGGAAATTACAGAAGAGAATAATTAAAAAAATACAGTATTTTCTCAGTATTTTGGTTGTTTTTATTATAAATATAAACACTTATAAATTCAAAAATGAATAAATGTTCCTATCAACATTAAACTAAGAAATATGAAACTTTTTTAATCATATGCCAACTAATTAATACAGAGAATGTTATCAGCAATAGAAGATATAAACTTCAAAGTTTTTTAAGACTTTCCTTCTTTTTAAGAGAAGTTCCTGACTCACAATACATATTAGCCTTTGTAACAATATATGTGGCAGCAAAAAAATAGTTAACAGTACAGAAAATAATTAAAAAAAAAACTAACAATAATAAAACACTTGAAAGTTAATGGCTGATGAAACGTTATCTCCTTACACAAATTTCCATGGATTTAAAAATGTTTTGATGTACAGATTAAAAAACAAAAAAAATATTACAAAAAAAATTTACCTTTTATATTGGAAAAAATAAAGCATTTACCTTATAATGGTATTGATATTTATGGTACTACACTTGTAACAATTATTTGTTTAGTGCCATGAACCTATACTTTTACACTCATTGAGTGAGGTAAATAAAAATTTATGACTGGTTTTATTTGTTAAGTACACAAGTAATCATTTTCAAGCCACGGTTGATTCTCATAAGGGAACAAACTATTCAACACTGGTGCTAGATTGTCTTAAAATATCAAGTGATTACTTACACATATTATCAAGGTAAAATTTTACTCACAAGTACTTATAAATGTTCACTAATTTTTACTCACTCTCTCATTATCATAAATAACAAAAACAAAGAAATTCCTAGTTAATTTGATCGAAAATAAAAAATATGCATAATACCTGGTTATTTCATAGATTTTATTTAATTAATTTTGGGAATATAAAAGCTGCAGAAGCTAAGAAGGTCAATTGTAAAAATGTATCTCTCGTGAAAACATCATTGAAGGAAGAAAATGAAGACAGCATAGCCCCAGCTTGTACACATATGTAATTATAAGGCACTAATCCTGATAAACAAAACAATGTAAATGAAAAAATAAGGTTAAAACCCTATTAGAATCATGAAATTGTTTAACAGGTAATATGATTTTATTTAGTTCATTTAACTCTATTTTAGTTCCCTGCAGAGGTTAGGTTCCACAAATTTTTTAAGGTTTCAACAACCAAAACATTAGCAAAGAAAATTGAACATAACATATCAATCGGATTTTGATAGGTCATAATATCATATTACCATTTTTGCCAAGGTTTACATTAATTTATTCAGATGATAATAAGAAAAACATACATAAAGAAAAATATTATTAATAGTTAATATGCAAAGAAAAAATATACTGGCAGGATTGACCCGAAACCAGGATCTCTCCAATAACTAGTCAGGGGTTCTGCTTGATGAGTGGACTATCTTCCCAATGTGAATCATATTTAGCTAAGCTTACACAGTTACTGTAAGCCAGTACTGTGAGTTAGTTTGTCAATGTCAAGGCAATCATCAATATATATTTAAATATATCATTTATATACTGTCATTTTAGTAATGGTATAAATGACTGTATTATTAATAATTTAAATAAAATGAGTAAACAATTGTTCATGATAAAATAAAAATTACCCAAAAATGCAGTAATAAAAAAATAATGCAATGGTATGCCAACAAGTGGTGAAATTAAATTCAAAAGCCAGTTTGGAGTAAATGGAAGAAGTCTTAATGAAAGTAAGTAAGAAATAAGATGGTCTCTATGGGCTTGTACCTGCAAAAAAAAAGTTATTAATAATTTTATCATATCCACACAAACAGTTCTACAATACTGTTTTTATCCCAACAACAATGAAAATAAATAAATTGACAGTGATAAAAAAATATAAGTAGAAAAGCTCACAAGTATTTTTAGTTTATTCAAATCAATTATTTTTTCAACTTATTTTCCTGCATCTTTAATTTTTTGATTAGTTCTTATTGATTTTTATATTCTTTCAAATTTTTAGTCATACATTACCAAAATTAAAGTATGAAAAAAGATGGGTACCTTATACACTGATACATAAAAATACATTGCTTAAAAAAAGGTATTACAGTATCAAATGAATACCTAAATATGAACATAATGAAACATCAAGTTTATTAAGACATATAAAAAAGAATTTCAAAATGAAATTACCCGCTGTTTCAAATTGCTCACTTCTTCAGGCCAGTAAGCTGTGACAAACTGCTCTGCAAAAGTTTTTGATAGCAAATAGGAAAATGTAGCTCCAATGCCTGTCAAAGCACAACAAAGTGGAAGTGCAACCCATAATCCAAAAATTGCTCCACCTAATATGTTCTGGTACATAAAATTAAAATGACAAGGTTATGAGATTTAATGTTTCTTTAAAGTTAAAGGAAACAATCATTAAACAGTTTTTAAG
Organism: Acanthosoma haemorrhoidale; assembly: GCA_930367205.1. Lineage (NCBI taxonomy): Eukaryota > Metazoa > Arthropoda > Insecta > Hemiptera > Acanthosomatidae > Acanthosoma > Acanthosoma haemorrhoidale. The sequence continues at coordinate 78,950,336 of OV884009.1, read as the reverse complement.
CAAAAGTATTGTATTACTATTAGTAATTAAGTAAAGTTTATTTTCTGTGTCAGATAAGATTCAGGAAGAATCATATCCCAACCATTATTAGTATTATAGGTCCTATCCTTGTTGGGGCTACTAGTGTTCCAGCTATTAGCCCCAGGGTTGAACAGTCCGGCAGGTGAAATCCAAGCTTTCGTTCATAACTTCTAACTTCTCTACTTCTGATCCCAAATACAAATGGCAACTTCTAATACTCTCTCTCTGTAACTCCTCTGGTTCCACACTATCTAATATCACTAATGAAATTCATGTCACTATTAATTAACAAAAAACAGTCCTAATTCTCCTAAATTTCTCCAAAGGGTTTGATACCATATCCTCTTAATCCTTCTTTTCAAATTAAAATAATTAAGCTTTTACAATATCTCTATTTGCTGTAGATCATTCCTCTGTAGCCATACTCCAGCTTTTCTATCCCTAATCAACTCCTATCTGCTTTCCAAGCTCTGTTATCAAGTATAGCCAAGGTATCGAACATTTCTCCTTTTCTTTTTTATTCCTACATCAATGATCTCCCTAACTATATCCATTATTGTTCCCATCACCTTAACCCTAATAACTCCCAAATATATTTATTCTTCCCACCCCCCTCCAATTCATTAGCTCTGTTTGCCAAGATTCAGCGAGACCTGAAACTGATCAGTGCCTTGGCAAACTTGAATAAATTAAGACCCAACACAGCAAAAACTCAATACAATTCTTATATGCTCTAATTTCTTCCTGGTCTCCATTCCATGTGTTAATTTGGATCACAACCTGGTTGGTTATCTTTATAATTTGTACACCCAGTAATAAGCCAGTAAATGTAAAATATAATTACAATAAAGCTAACTGGGGAAGATACAGACAATAATTAAACAACAATATATGTATCAACCCCTTAATTAACTTCACTGAAGATGTTTTATTGAAATTATTCACAATGCTGTGAAAGTAGCCAGAATAATGATAACTCAGAAAAATAATAAACAAATCCTGATTCCCACACCCTTACACCATCTAATATCAATTAAAAACATAATTCAGAAAATAATATATTATCATAAGTATTGAAAACAATTTTAGATGAACTCACCAAATACATTCATGGATCATTATTGAAACACTGAAACATTACTGGAATACATTTTTATCTCAACTAACTCCAACCCGTGAATCACTATGGAAACTTCATAGGACCATCAGTAAACAATCCCCCCCCCCTATAGATCCAAAATAAATATGCTTACACCCATACAGAAAAATATGATTTCCTAGTTATTAATCACAATAAATACCAGGCTACCAAAATTTGTCCCAACTCTAGGTTACAAAATAAGTCTTTAAAAGAAGCCAACAATTATCTACAGAGGCACAATTAACATATCCCAATTAAAAATCTTCCCCAAAAGATCTTGCAAACCTTATCCATAACATGAATTGCGCTAAATATCCTGGAGATGACAACATACAGCAACTATTAATAGAAAATTAATGCAGAAAAGATATTCTACACCAGAACAAAATTTTAAACAGCTCGCTAAGATTAAACCAATTTCCATCAATTGGGAAATCTGTTTCTAAAATAATACCCATTCTTAAACCAGCTAACCCCCCAATTCTACCTAGAAGCTATAGACCAAACCTACTTGATATTCTGGGTAAACGTTTTGAAAAAATAATATATAAACATAAGTACCAATAATATCTTCACAAATGAACAATTTGGATTCAAAAAAAATTGTACCACCGCACAACTCTGGGCACCCTAACTGATTATATTACCAACACTTGTAACAATAACTACAACGTAGGTATAGTAATTATTAGAACTAGCATTTGATTCAGTACAGATAAAGGGGATTTTCCATAAATTAATAACATTCCATTTCCCAGACTACCTAATCTACAAGAAAATACATAAATATTTATGAAACACTGCCCAGAAATCAAACAATACAAGATTAAGTGCAATAACAAAATTATTAAGAGGGAACCAAATAGCTGAAACTAGATAAAGGTATAAGACATTTTAACAACATTAAATCAAAGGTATTAATACTATTCACAAAATATTAACCTATTTTCAAAAAAATTAAGATTAAATACTTAATATATAAACAGTGTATCTGACCAATAATGTGTTATGCATGCAAATGTTCTTTAAATTACAAAAAACTTCAATTTATCCAAAACCACTATTTAAGGTTAGCAGGGAACATAGACTGTTACACTAAAATTACATACATGCACGAAGAATTACAAATGACAACTATAGGTACATTTATCATTTATATTTTTATCAAAAATGTCCCCACTCAGCGAACCCTCTAAAAACAAAATAGGAGAATACAAAAAAGATGTATTAAAACGATAAGTTCACAAAACGACAAAACAAATTCTTGTAAATACAACATCTTGCCTTATGTAAATATTTATTACAAGCTAATTCCATCTATATATTGTGCTATTAAAGAAGACAAACCCTACAGACAAATAAAAAAAAAGAAATTTTACTGTACATAATCATTATGATTTAGGTTTTTATTTTTCCTTTAAATTTAAAGTATTTAACTATGTAATGTAAAAGCTAAAAATAAGATAATTTATGTTTTATTCAATCTGTTCTTAGCATTGTACATGAATGTATCTAATGAAATTGTAATAAATATTTCTTTTTACTGTCTTCCCCATATTTTTGTTTTTATATAATGATCCATCTATAACTATTCACTGAATGCTAATAAACAATCTTTTTTTTCCTATAGAGGTTTTTTACTTCTTCATTTTTCTTTAGGATGTAATATTTCTTATACTTTTTATTATTATATTGTTTGCCAGAAATGAATTTATCTGCACTTATTATTCATAGTGGATTTGGTCCTAGAGTAATTGTTTTTCTATTCTATTCTAAAATAAAATGAGGGATCATTTAACAGAAAAGGATGTCTGTGGAACGAAGAAGAAATCCAAATAAATTCTTATACAAAGCAGAATAATTGGTGGAACTAAGACATTAAAACAAGAATTAAAAAGAATAAGAAAGGAGCATAGAGGCACTATATCCATGCTTAAAACAGACAGAAAATCTAATAGGGAAAATGTGGAAGACAGAAATTAAAACAAGATTAAAGCAACAAAGAGGAAAGTATGAAAAGAATAACAAGGTAGTACAGAATTTCACACATGAATGTGAAATGTATCATATAATTAAGGATATGGTTGAATTTGACAGGGACAATTTCACATTTCTACATCAAACAGGGGTTTTCGGGCATGATATCAATAACTTTTTTTAATACTAGAACATTACAGAAACCGATAAAGCCAAATGAAATTATTTTGTTAAATTTATACAACAAATTCTGTGACAGAGATACAAAAGACTTTCATAGTGTAATTGTTTGATTGGATATGAACTAATTGGATTTTTTTACTTTCTGATATAATACTTTTTTTAATGTACATTTGAAAATTTTGTAAATCTATCCATTTCTCAAGACTTTTGTCAAATAAATAAATTAGTTGTACTATTATTCACCTTGCTTGGTAACATTTGCAAGTTGGACATAACTGAGAGTGTTTCAGAATAACATTACTCTGTATTAAGCTGTTTTCTGCCCAATATAACACCCTATATTTGTGGACTGAACACTCGATTACAGGTATGTGTTTTATTCTATTACAGTCTTTTGATGTCTCTCATTTAACCAACCGGCAAGCTACATAAATTTCAATCTAAGAACAAACAGCCTACTAGAGGTTTATAAGTGTTTAATCTTTATAACAATTCATTTAACTTTTGTGTTTAATACTTGAATATTTTTGTTCACTTTTAATATCTAACTTTCATGGTGACACTATAGTTTTGGTATCTGTTAGTGATTTAACGGATATTTTGTACTCTTGGGCATAAAATGCCATTTATAGTATCGGGTAATTTCTGTTTCTAATACCCTGTAATGCCATCTGCAAATTATTCCTGTTAATTTAATTAACTAATTAATTCTTAACTCTACATCATGTAGATCAAATGCATATCTTTTCTTATCTAGTAAGTGGTTTATTATGCTACATTCTAATAATGTATGATTATCATTTGTTATCAAATAATTATGATATCGTATAAGTATATTTGTGAATTACCATTTAATTAATTCTCGAAATCGTAATTTCTGGTAAGAATACTAATTATTTTCTACTTATACCATTAATATTGTAACTTTGGAAAAATACATTGAAACTATTAACTCCTAAGCATTCCTTGGTACAATTTAAAAAGCTGTGTCAACACAAGTTTAAATGTCCATAAGCATGGACAAAGCAGAAAATTTTAAAACTAATAGAGTTAATTGAAAATAAATTATATTCACTTTTTTGAACCTTCTTGAAAATAAATATATAGTTAGATTCAGAATTTGTGTGAAATTTTATTTTATTTAAACTGAATTGTCATGTGTTACATTAATCTAAAGAGGTAGCTAGTCAGTACAGTCAAAAAAGGTGAGTCAAACCTTCTCAGCTTTTGAGTTCTCAAGTTGAAACTTTTTAATTGAAAGGAAAAAAAAAAATATGACATTTCAACATCTCACATCCAGTATTGCTTTCGTAACAATATATAAATAGTTAGAAATTGACTTAGAGGAGAAATTTGTATGAGAAAGACTCAACCTAATGAAAAACATGAATACTTTAGACATTGATAGGTAAGCTAAAATATGACAATTAAACTTTTCAATAAATCCAAAAAAAAAAAAAATTATGTCACTAAAAAACAAAAAAAATATAGAACATGTATAACTTAGCAGCCAATTATGTTTTTACACAGTATGTAATTTGAAAAGTATTTTCGTTTTCAATCAATAAACTATTAAAATAAAATAAACAGAATTTCGTTCATGAAATATATTTTTCTTACCAATAGTGCAGAGCCAGGAATACAAAATGATTGTTTGTAGAGATAAGCGCAGGTAAAAAGAGCAAGCATATAAAGCCTATTACTTTCATTATAAGCTTTGAATAAGCTGGATAATCTAGCAAGATCATTAAATGATCTTGGAAACCTTATTGATTCCTTAAAAAAAAAAATTCGTAAAAAGCAAACAATTTATTAACAATATAAATGCACTGTGTAGAATACCAACAAACCTCTTTAAATTCAACTAAACTGGGAGCCATGAATGATAAGCTGGAGAGCCAGATTGTTGAACACAAAAATATTGCCACTAAATATATAATATTTGACATCTTAAATAGTTAGGTTTCTTTAATTTGTTTTTACTGTATCTAGCAATAATAATGATATCAAAGATTAATAATTGATAAATTTTATAGGTAAAATCAGGATCAGTTGATCATAGGGGGAAAAAAAAAATATTCAGTATGATTTAAGAAAGAACTGCCTATAAATGGATACCTTGCAGTTACATACAAAATCAAATAATGTAAAGGTAAATCTGTGCATCATGTATGTACATGAAAATTAATAATGACCATTACAATTTCCGATTCAGCATTTAGAGGTAGTCACAGCTGTTTCTGAAGAACTTGCTTCCAAACCTAACCAATGATAATAACATGGGATCCAACAACTGAAAACAAGATGGTCTCATTTCAAATTAGGGTATATATTTTCTTTGATTAATAAATCAATTAATGGTTGTAAAACATTTAAATTTACTATACCCATTAACCATTTGCTAGCAAAAGTGACAAGCTGGCTAACGACAGGAGTAAAACATAATAGACCAAAATGATCAGTTACATAAAAAAGTTTTGTGTTTTTTTCGTCAATTATTTTATTTCAAAATCACTTTAAAAATTAATTTCATCAATCAAGTATGTATTGTGTTTATCACATGCATGATCAATTGAGCACAATAACACAAAATAAACTGAAAGCTACCTACCTACATGTTGTGGTTAGAATCTTTAATTTATAAAAGGGTAATACGAAAACAACTCAATTTTTAACTGCTTTGTACCATGCAAACATGACAAAGGAAGGGTAGAAATGTATGCCTATACCCTTAAGTGGGTGGAAAGGTTCCTTGAAATGACTATAAACAGAAGAGCTTGTATCTAGAGCGAGAGCACATGACGAGTCATCTCACTAGTTGAATTAGTCACACTCAAAGGGTTACTATGCTGATCTAGAAGAATTTGAAGATTTGTTTATTGAATAATAATGGGTACTAATCCTTTTATTTAAACTAATATGCAATAATGTTTCATGCCTTTGATTAATTATGGCATCAGGGTTTGCTCTGTAAACTCAAAGACATGTACTTTCTCAGCATCCTGTCATGCCTACCTGAAAGATATTTAAGCGTATGCTACTCCTTTTTCACATACTCCTCATTTTTTCAACCTACCGGTGTCCCCTTGGGTGGTCTACTCAGTCCCATTCTGCTACTAATTTGGTATGCCTTATCATTTTTCAACCTCCCTCTATGAATTCGCTGACGACACACCCACCCTCTCTTCCATTCCTGTCCCCTTCCTCGCTTCCAAAACATTGCAGGATTACCTTGACCTTTTAGAACCATGGCTATTCCATGATTACTTCTTCACCTCATGGACAGTCATTCTAAAATAACAATAGAAAACGAGAGGCTGATTTACACGATACTTCAACCTACCTGGTCTACAGAATAGAAGTCTGGGGGAGTGCCAAGCCCAGTAGGTTAGAAATATCACAGGGAATGGCTAATAATAAAATCTTTAGTATTAAAAATTAATGACAGCAAATATTAAGGCTTTTAAAGGCAAATCCTGAAAATGTAATAAAAAAATTGTGTTTTATAAATGTAACTGATAACTTCGAAACTAATAATATATATTTAATTTAAACATCAGCAGTTAATAAGCACAAGTTCAGCACATCCATTGTTAAATGTTCAGCTAGAAAAAGAATATGGTTTGTTTATGACGATTAATTAAATACAGTACAATCTTGATAATCCGGGGGATGGTTAGTCCAGCAGATTCGGTAATCCGAAGTATGGTGAAATATGTTTTGTTTTTTAACTATCACAGGAGAAAACTTGTCTCGTGATGTTTCGGCCGTGGACCCTTTTCATAAGAAACTTAAGTTAAAAATCCAAGACTTAGTTCTTCCCCCAGAGCAGTTGTACAACAGGAATGAAAGCAGATTATTTTGAGGATGTTGCCAAATTGTTGGCACACATAAACTTCTTTTACTGGTTGTATGAAAATTTAAGTATCCAAGGGTATTTATTAAAAATGTCTCTTACTTACCAGTAACATATAAAAACCAAAGCAAAGAATGGGTTACCCATGGTGTTTTTTATTACCCAAGATTACCAAATGGTTCAAGGAAGATTTTATTGTGGTAATCAAAAAGTTTTCAAAAGACCACAACTTATCTTACCCGTTAAAGCTTTGATACTTCTTTAAAACGCTTCTGGGCACCATAAAAAAGAAGACCTACAATCTGAAGATATGCAAACTCAAGTCCTGTACATGCTTCCAAACACGACACCACTCATACAGCCCATAAATCAAGATGTAATCCAACAAATAAAAATAAATTACAAATATTTATATATTAAAGATAAACTACAAAATTACAATCTCTTCATTAGTTGGTAAAAATAATTTTCAATCGCTTTCTAATGATAAAATCGTTCCACAGATGACGACAAAACCAGTGGTGATAACTTGGTTGTTTCAAGTGAACATTGACCAACAACGGTACATTGAAATCACTCAATGGGCAGAAGCAAACAATATTGCAAGTGATGGTACATTATTACTGAAAAAGATGCAAGAATACGTTTTCGATAAAATATTTAAAGGTAAGAAACAAAAAAAACATTAATAATTATTTTTTATCAACTTTTTTCAGTTATTTTTACTTAATTTTATTTATTCTTAGTATGAAAACATTTTGTTTTATATATATATATATATATATATATATATATATATATATATATTTACATAGATCTTTATTTCTTTCTGAAATACATACTAATATATAAAATTGTTTTTTTACTCCTAATAATCCAGAATTGTTTGATAATCCGGCAGTTATCTGTTCCCATACATGTCAGACTATCAAGATTGCACTGTATATGGTACCGAAGAGGGAAATTTTCAAACAAGAAGATGGAAAGTAAATTAAAATTTAGTAACATGACATATCACATTTCAAAGTAGAAGTTGAAACCAAACAAACCCTGAGATTAAATGTAGAATTTTGTTTATTTTTAGTTGTAAAAATACATATGTTATATAAATGTAGTGTTATTGAAAATACTTCCCCCATATTTTTTTTTATATTAGAAAAAACAACCACAGTTAATTATACATATATTATAGATAATGGAGGATCTTTAAGAACCATACAATAGTAGTAGCCACTAAATTATGACAACACACAGAAATTAAGTATTATTAAAGAAGAATATTTTGCATAATTTAATTATTTTTATTATATTTCCAACCTTCAAAATGTCAATTCAAGGATTATAACCTTTTTATAGAATCAGCTGAAACATCAAAATAAAAAACTCTTAAGTATTTACATTTCAGAGCCCATAAATAAACTTATGGATTGCAAATAATAGTATTTTGTAAAAAAAAAGTTTTTGAATTTTTATCAAACATAAATATTATTTATACCTAATATAAAAGTGGCAGAGGTTCGGAGTACTAGATAACATTAAAATAAATAAAGGAGAAACTCCTCAAAATTTACACTAGCACCTTTATTAACATAAATATAATTGCAAAATGTTATATATTGCCTTATCCCAGCATTCTAAAAATCTCAAAAATACCTTTGATTTGAATGATTTACATATTTGCCAAAAATAATAAAATTTTAGAAGCTTACATTGCACTAAATTTAGCTTTTGCAGTTAATTACAAAACTAACAGCAGGCATTTAAACTATGTTTTATGGTGAAAGATTAAATAATTTAAGAGTGGATATTTTACTTTTGGAAATCGGTCCAGGATGATGTAAAACATATGTTGGATTTTGATCACATTTATTAATGGACACCATTCTGACATACAATGTCTATCTGCCTCAGGCCCTAATGTGTGATGGTCGGAGAATGCAATTATACTTTTTTTTTCAAAATGGATAAGAATCAGGCATTATCAAGAATTTTATTTGTGGGTATTAAAGTTTGAATTCAATCCATAAATATAATTACTTAGCTGTTACAAAAGTCCTTGTACATTAAAACATTTGTTCCACGGAAGGTGATGGGGTGGGGTGCTACATCAAAATATGACAGCACTTTGGTACCAATATTTCAATGCTAGGAATATTAGTCTTCAAGATGTGCCTCGATCAGTTTGCCCTACAGTTGTAGATGATGAATCACTCAATGGAGTAAGCCAGGATTAGCAGGTACAATTACTGCATCAAATGGCACAGCTAGTTTATTCACTTAAATTAACTAGTTTTATGCACCAGAGCTTTTGTAACAACCTAGTATAAATGAATTATTTGATATGATTCAATTAAAACTACTCAAATCTGGTTTAGCAATTTTCATTCCGTGGAGTTGTTTTGAAGCAAATTCACTTTTACCAGGTAAGCCATCAAACAATTTTTATAATTTAAAGAATGCACCTAATTGATTAAAGAAAATCTATGACAACTTCATGAGAATTAGTACCCAATAATATTTTTAATGCCCTCTCCATTTTTGAGACCTGGGTTCAATTCTTTGCTTTCCCATACGATATTTTGCCTAGGAGACGTTAAGGGAGGAAAAATGAAAGGCATTATAATATTTATGTGTATTTTGCTACATCTTTATGTAACAAACCCTGATGAGAAAACCTAATCAAAAGTTACGTAATGGCCTAGTGCCAATCCTCTCACCTCCATCTGTCAATTATATGGCAACAACCTTCAAAATAAAATAAATCCATGCGCAACCCATCATGGAGGGGCAGGGCAAACTGAGGGTTGTTGCCAAGGTTTATAGGTAGAACTGAGGCGCTAATGTGGTTAGTAGTAAGTGTTACCTCTCGACTTTAAATTCGGATTTCTTAACTGGACTTTTAGCTACAATTTTTTTCTCAACAAGCCTTAATTCAACAAGGTTAACCCTGATCAGACCCATCCCACACTGTTTTTATTTCCTATTTCAGAATGTTTACATTAACATGGTTCCTAAAGACAGGAACTGACTGGTACTAATTCTACTACTATGAATGAGGGGATATTTCTCCATACTGTTACACAGTGGCCAAACAGATCACATAAATCAATTCAAACCGAGCGTCTATTGCAAACCCAGAGTTGTTTGTTTTCATCGCTATGTTAAAAAACTGTTGACAGTCACATACATTCCCTGTGCTGGCCACTTTACTCACCAGTACCACACAAAATCAAAGAGGTTCATAAAAAAACTGACAGCAGGTGAATTGGGCCAATCATTAGCTGATAAAGAAATTTTTGCAGTTCTTTGCCCTGTCCTAACTAGTACATACCCCTCAGACATATCCTACACATAAGTACATTCAAGAACTTAAAATTTGATACAATTAATATATGTGAACCTTTCATGGTAATATATTATTATTATATAAAAATTCAAGTATTGCATAATTCAAAATGTCTGAATACCAATAAATAGCTATAATTTTCTATTTTTACTGTTGTTTTTTTTGAGATTGATTATTTGGCCCTAAAAAAAAAGGACCTGAGACTATATCAACATTTTTAGTACATCAACTATTAAATTAATTACAGAAATGGAACATAGCAGTATAGACAGAATCAGAGAGCCACCTGCAGACAAAGCTTAACGATAAAGAAAAAAGTATTTTGTGGAATGAATGAAAAGTTCCTTTATATGATATAAGAAATATATAAGTACAACCTCCAAAACTTGTCCAGAGACTATACTCTTATACTTTCCTTGCCTAGTGAAAATATATTAAAGGGGAATCTTACCGGATTCCAAGTGTGGTAATTAATAAACTACGAAGTAATCCTTCAACCAACAAATTTCACTACCATCAATCCGCCTAATTAATGCGTAATAAGAGGTTAATCTTAACTTATCATATAATTGAATGAGTAAAATGCGTTGTTTATGTAATAGCTTTCAAAATAATTAAACAGTAGAGTCTCATTAAGTAAACAAACATATTGAACTAAAATAATTAAAATTTGAATTGGCTTTTTTATTTAGTAGTTCACAAATGAACTGTTCAAGATTCACGAGATAGAAGTGAGTGACTAATATGTGAATCCAATAACAAAAGATAAATTGCGAACCACTCGCAATGTCAACAAAGTAAAATTATAAATACACTATTTTCAAAGGTTCATAACAAATAAAATGAGATGGGTAGAGGCGTTAAATTTTCCTTCAACAATTTAGTGAAAAAGAAGAATCAGTTATTAGATTAGCTAAAACACCCCATTTTTATCAGAACTGAACGGACTCAAATTTTTTTCCTACTGCATCAACTCTCCAGTCAAGATATTCCTTCAAGCCTTGCCATTCTTTATTATTTTATTGCTAGTATTTCACACTCCATACATTGGGGTAAATGTATTCTGAATTTATAGAATAAATAAATAAAAAAACATACACCAGTTTTACTAGAAAGTTTTCTTGTATAACTCTAATACTGATAGAACACTTTAATATAAGAAATATAAATATGTGACGAACGTGGTTATAAATAAATTTACATTTGTGATTATTAAATTTAATTTCGTGATAATTAGTAATACGTACTAATTTGGTTCAGATTTTCAATGTATATTGATTTGATTTTTTTTTAATTTAAAAGTATCTTCCTTGACTGATGCTGTATGAAAGTATGCTGAACATTTAGGGGGTTTAACTCCCCAAGTTTCACAAAGCGGGTGACCCACTATGTTTCTGCATTGTCCCAGAAACTGTCAAATACGTCCTCAATTGAATTATTGATTTATTTAACAAATCATAGTAAGGCCATTTGGGAAAGCCAGAATGTACAGATAAAATGATTGAAAATAGTTTGTAATTCTTGTTAGAACCTAAGAGCTACAGAGTTCTTTCATAGTTTGTAGGGCCATGCACCTCCCTAGCTAATATACTAGAGGTATCACTATTGTATAATTAATTGTTTGACAATAGATATTAATACGTATTTTGTAAAAATGAATTTAAAAACAAATAGTTTGTTTATGTATAGTTCATCTCAATTATTTTCCTGGAACCATTGAAATTGACCGATAACAGAATGAGGTAACATAGATTTAAAATGACTTTTTTTTAGATTTATATATTTCTTTATTGAAATGATTACATGCAATCAATACAGTACTTTTTTAAGTAGTGCTTAGAACTTCAATTTATACCACCGTGTTAGTTTTTTCGGTGGAAAAGGCTAATTAGCCAAAACCACTTCACTTGTCACTTTATTAATCACTGTATAGCTCCATTTATAAACAAAATGTTAGTTGGTTTATAGGAGACCAGAAGGGTACTTACACTTTAGGGGTCACTCAGGGTTGCCGGGGATGAAATAGGGGGAATAGACATATAGCATATGGCTGAGGCGGGCCAAGGAGGCAGGAATATAAGTTCTGTTAGCCGGAAGATCTAGATCTAGATCATGAATGAATGAATGTTAAGATCAGCATTACCAGTACGAGAGTTGATATAGAAAGGAGCATTGACTATCTTGCAGATGATTCTAGATTTCAGGGATAGTATGCGAAGAATATTGGAGATCTTGGCACTCCCCCAAACTTCTAATTCCTAGGACCAGGTAGGTTGGAGTATCATTGTATAGATCAATCCCTTGTTTTCTACTGTTATCATAGAACGATTGTCCAAAAGGCGATGAAGTAATTATGAAATAGCCATGGTTCTAAAGGGGCAAGGTAATCCTGCAACGCTTGGGAAGTGAATTTGAATGGGAAGCACGAATGGACGAGGGTGGGCGTGTCGTAAGCTAATACACAAAGGGAGGTTGAAAAATGATAAGGCATATCAAACTAGTGCAGAAAGAACAGGATGGGACTCAGTAAACTACCCGGGGGGCTCTGGCAAGTTGCAGAAATGAGGTAGACATGACAGGATGATGAGTAGTACGTAGAAGGAAGGTTTTTTTTTTAGTTTACACAGCAAACCCTGTTTTTCCCATACTCGATCAAAGACCTGAGAAACGCGTACACAGGTCCAATCATAGATGATAAGTCTGGTGAACCTTAAATCTCAGCTCTGCTAAACGAATACGCGCGAAGATCCAACCATTGAAGGTTGTTAAAGGACATGTGGTTGAAGACCTTACATACTTGTGAAACAAATTAAACTAGGAAAATCCCGGTGAAAACGCCCTTTACTTACGTGAATCCTCGGCCAACTCATCTCAACCCTGGACCTTCCACTTAGGAAGAGCCGAACAGGATCAACACCACCTGCGATGCCTGGGAATTTTTCAGTGCAGGTATGCCCTATACACAGTTGTTGCTAAAGTAAAGATCTCGTGCTCAACGAAGAACGACTAGAGTCAGGCCAACTTGGTGCTATTTGACCTTACGTTTTCCACAAATCTGCATTCTGTACCAGTTCCCCGAGTGTAAGAAGAAGTGGATCAAAAACTATGTTCTCTACTAAAGTAATTGTCGATGCCGCTGACTCTGTCATCCCGAAGTTAAGCCCCAGCCAGACACAGTGCAGTCACCACCAGACCATACTGATTCACGCAATAATTAGAAGAACATATGGTACAGAACAAGGGTACGTCAAGCAAAGATGGATGTAAATTCTTATACAACCCAGATTCAAAGGTTGATGAGAAATTAAAAGACAACATGTAGTACGAGTGACTTTACACCATGCAAGGAACTAACAGAAAGTTCTGGGAGCTGTTGAAGACTACAAAACGCTTTCACAAAAATGACACTTTTCTCACGCCGGAACAACAGCCAACCACTTCGGTGAAGACATCACGACTAGAACAGGCAACTACTATATATCTCCACAGTTGGAGACTAAGCAGACTTACATGTTTGTGTCTGTAAAGCGATTTTTTTGTCGGTGTCAAGGTAACCGGCGGCAGGTAAGCATGGTGAGATAGAAACGGTTCTGTTGAAATAGAGGTTGAGGAGAGGGATAGTTCATTTCTAAAACCTATACTACTGTATCATGTTGTGGCACTTTTCTGGAGATTAGGAGCAAGCCATTATCTTCCCACTACTGAAGCCACCCAAAAGCTGGATACTGGGGAGTATCCCACGTGAAAATGTGCCGAATACCTTGAGTAATTGTACAAGTCAACCGATCATGATATTAAGTTAGTTTATATATGAGGTCCTATATGATCCCATAAAAAAAAGATTAAGTGTCCTGGGTTCGAGCCCAGGGCCTGTCATTATCTTTCATATTAGGCTAATACTTTTTTATAATGTTTTAATTTAGTTATTTCAATTAATAAAGAAGATACCTTAACTCAGCTAGGTAAATAAACAACCATTCATTGAAATTATCTTGAACCATATTTATATGGATTTCCGTAATATTTAGTGTTCAGAGTGACTACGCGCAGCGGTAGGTTTACTTTGATTGGGGGCTTTCCGACCATGTTCATAATCTATCCAATTAGTATATACACCAGCGGCCCCAATGACCTCTAAGAAGGTTACATTTGTGGTTTACAGTGTAACTATTTATTTTGGGTGTCAGTACTTGTCAAACTACCCTCGATTTGATAAAAAGAACGGTTTACTTTATTGTGGTTATTTATCGTTGAGTTGGTAATTATTATTGTAAAATTATAATGTATTGTACACAAAAAATTAAATGAAATAAATATATTTATCAACTTTTAGAGTGTAAGATATTATAACTACTTACCTTCCTGACAGTACCAACATAATTAGTTTAATCAGGAGATCACTTTTTGAGTGTACCTGGTGATTTGATTCTGAAGAACACTAGTCAAGTGATCAGACTAAGACTACGATGTACAGATGGTTTACAGCTAAATTGCTCTTAGATACCTAATGGTGATTACTAGTTTTTTAAGCAGTTGGGTGCCATAACTGTTCTTGTTGCTATGAGAAATGGTTTGACTTAAAAGTAGTAGTTATATTTACAGTTGACACTATTTTGAGTGAATAAAACTTCATAAATTTCACTCGAAAAGCCAATTTCTGGCTGGATTAAATACTTAAATTTTCCATGTGATGTCAAATACATACTTCCTAGTTTTTACTTTAAAGGCATTATTAAAATTTAGTTGGTTCTTGTTGAGCATAGTAGTGTAGGTGGAACCAGAAAGGGCATGGATAATTAGGCCTATAGGTCTTTTTTGCTTGCACTTGATAATTTTAGGAAAGGTAACAGGTGTTATCGAGTGTACTGTAATTATCCATATGTATGATTTGAATTATAACCTTTGGAGGCTGTTGTTAGGTATGGGAGACAATATCCATTGGTGTTAGTATCATTAAAGTCAGTCATCAAATGTTTAATTTGACTAACTTATTTATAAAATAGATATAATTTATTCTTCTCTTACAATAAAACATCACCACTAGAGTTGTTAACTTCCATGATAACAATCTAGGATTTTAACCATTTAATTATATGGTATCATTATAAATTATTTAATTTTATGACATTACAAGTGGCCAAAGCTATAATTAGTATTTATTAAAACATAAATTTTTTTTTTTTAGGTTAAAGATGAATTCGCAGATTCTTAAAGGTATTCTTAGTGAAGAAATTCCTAAATATGAAGAATTTTCTGCTGATGAAAAATTACCTCCTTTAGATTATAACTTAATTATTAATGGTATCAGTTCAATTCCTTTATATGAGAGACTGGATATTAAGAAAGAATCTCTTTGTGTAAGTTTTATTTTATTCAAATTTATTCTTTTATCTCACTCATGGATAATGCATATTTACATAAACAGCAGTACCTTATGAGCATAACGTCAGCAGGTGTGAAATGATCGTGTTGTTCCACAAATTTTAATGCAACCTTCAAAATAAATAATAGAACCAGATATATATTCCTAATAATCAAAATAAATATTAAATGAACGATTAAATAAACTTATGTCTAATGCATGAAATCCCTCTTGCGAAGAAATGCATGTTTCATCAATGGTTATTTAATTGTCACTGTCTGGCTCCTTTTCCTTTCCTTTAACAAGGTCAACAATTTGGTCATCTGCTAACTCTTGTCCAACATCACATGTTTCTCAAACAAAAAACACTCTGCAACTTCAGTGTCAATAATGTTTTCGCATTTTTTATAGTCACAACCAACGTGTTAACTAGAATGGATAATATTTTGCTAACTCGTGAATTTATTATATAACTTATATATTTATTATTATATAATTTTAAAACTAATAAATATTTAATCATAAAATTTAACTGTTATTATCTATTTAAATTTATAAAATGTTAATTCCTGCTATAGTTTTCTCTTATTAGATACGTAATTCTCATTTTAAAAATGATGAAAGTGATTTTTTTTTTTTTAACATATTTGGCTATCTTGATATGGGAGAGCCAGTTATGGTATAGGCTAATGTAATTTAATGAAATATTTAAATTTGCATTATTATTAAGTCAAGTGTTTTATTTTCATGATGATTCAAAAAAGTAAATTGTAAGGGGTCTAAAATTTTAAGTCGAGATAGATCGCCAACAGGATCATAAATTTTGTTCATATTGTTGTAATATTTAGATGCTTTGCCTTTGATTTAAATTTGAAATTAGTGGGAATAAAAGTGCGGAAAACGAGCCATGGAAAAAGAGGGGGTGCTTGTAAAACAAGATGGTGAGGAGGTTGTTCTGCTGGTTATCCTGGGAGACTGAGTGTTGGATGAGGATTTGGAGTTTTGGAAGTTTTAAGATTATTTTGTTTGTGTGGTGAATGACGAGAGTGAAATTTGTGAAGCTTGAAGAAATTTTGTTGAGTGGTGATTGGATAAACAGGAGAAAGATTGAAGGAAGAAGGGTTATATTAAGAGAAGAAGTTTGAGGTGATAGCGGTGGATTTCACTGACCGCGTGACAGTCACAGTGAAGGAAACAAGAAGAAAAAGACTTAAAAGTTAATCAATCTGTAAATAATAGTAAGGTAAATGAAAAATGTTAATAACATTGTAATTTGTCACAGACTGGTTTATTAAAGAGTTAAATAAAGTTTTGTTATATCTAATCTAATCTCAGATAAAAAACATAACCATTGGGCCCGAAAAAACTTAAGTTCAAGTATTTGTGATTCTGTTAGATACGCTTATCTTAGTAAGGTAATTTTTTTTTTGGTGGTTTACCTATTGGAACCCAACCCCCTATTGAAGTTTAAAAGAACCTTACAAAATTAAAGGCATCACAAAATGCTTAATTTTCAAATTTCATAGATAAATATGCATTAGTTTTTATTTTACCCTTTTATTTTTTGTTATTAGTAAATTAAGTACAATTAAATAATAGCCTGCATGTTCTTAAAATTGACTTAGTAATAAAACAAGATAGACATGTAATTCTTATAGGTCTGTAATGCAACAACTTTAAAATTGTTTCAGTACTGGTCCTCCAAAAAAGTTAGAGCCTTAGTAAACTCAAAATTCTCTAACATATACTTATGTAGATCAAGCAATGAAGTCTAAGTGCAAGAGTAAGGCGTACCAGAAGCAACATGAAAAGGTTCTAGCAAGTAGAGCAGATTCTAAGGAATCAAACTAGCCTGAGACCACGTCTTTCCGCAGACAAATAATAAGATGATAATCCGCAGATATTAATGAGAAAGTTTTGGGGGTGCTGCAAGCTTAGACATTGGGTGTTGATAGCAAGCCAGTAGTCATGTGTAATACTATCATGGCTTCGCAGGTGGTAGATATAAGACAAGGTTAGCAAGCGATCCATGCAAATAGAACAGGAATGTGAAGACAAGATCCTAGTAAGGAATGTGAGCCAACAGGGCAATATAACCCAATATGACCCATAAGAGCAGTGAACTACAACAACTGTCAAGTGTGTATGATAGTTCTATATATCTAGTTCATTCAGAAAGTTATCTTACTCTACTGGTGTGTCAAGCCATTTCAGACACATTTTTATAAATAATGAATATGGGCATAATTGTTATTTGTGTGATCATTTATCATTTCAATGGGATTTGAAGGTAGCAATTCTGGATATGCCAACTTATCCAACCAAGCACTTCCTCAGGTAGAGTACAACTTAATCTGTAATAACTGCGCCTAAGTATACAAGGCCATAAGCTCCCGCCAATGAGCAGAAGCATCGACTTCATGTACATAGGACCCGACTTAAATCATTCTGGTCACATTCTATATGCATCAACAAGTTACTTACAATGACTTTGTGGTATTCTTGACTGGTTGGCTGCTACTAATAGCAATAATAATAAATTAAAATAAAAAGCAATAATTCTAAAATGGTGTTAGCCAATGGTCTCAGTACCTCAAAAGATAATCGAGCCAAATTGAAAAAAATACCTACTTTAATCATTTTCTGTTAGAACTTGAGAACAACCTGGCGAACATACCACACTCTGTGTCAGTTACATTGATTTCACTTTTTCTATATATGTGCATCTAATTCGTAAACCTAATGTGTGATACTTCTCATATCATTACCCAGTATTCAACAAGACCACTTTGAAATTAATATAATTCAACAAAGAATTTTAAGGAGGTGGGGACTGGGTATTGATTGCTTGATGCTAAGAATCACTCTAAAAGATGAGTGATGAGGTCCCTTTGGGTTTACAATGGTGGGGAAACCTTACTCTGGTTTGCTCAATTAATGCTCACCTGTTGCCATCAAAGAGAGGAGAAGGGTTGAGGAGGTCGAGAACTGTATGCACGCGCGCCCTATGCCTTCACTTATAAAATTTTTTTCTTATTTTGTCGACCAATTTGTTTGACCCCCCTGCAACTTATAAAAGTATTATGAACTGTTATTATTTAATTTTTTTTAACATATCCTGAAAATGTCTTTTAAATCGGATTTATAGATTAATAGTAATAGTACTCAATGATAGTATGTTATATGTATATTATGTTATGCGTTATTACATACAACTTGAGTGGAGGACTGCTGCTCTCCTTAAACTTATTATGTGTAAACACAAAAAAAAAGGAAAGAAAATTGAGGTTTTTATTTTTGCCGGCTACTACTACTAGTTACTAGTTAATGTTAACAGTAAATTTATGTGGGGAGCAAAACTATATTGTAATTATGCTCTTGTATAAAATCTCTTGAATCCTAATATGAACTGGCAGATATTTCTAAAGATTTTTTATGCAAAGGATGTTGGTGTTCAATTCTACATAATTAATTGTAAATTTGTAAGGCAACACTACCTAGATAAGAGGGAGGATTTTTTTTTGTCCGCCACGTTTTTTTCTTCTGCTGACGCTCGTTGTTCGGATAAGTGCTCTCTCACTAAATAATTTGTATTACTTTTGATAATAAACATTTATGTGTACCACTGCTTATTAGTTAACCTTAATCTAACAGGTTATGGGCCCAGCAGGTGAAATGTTTATTCTGTCGTTGTGAAAGTTTCGGGATGTGATTGTGGTTAGAGAGCACACGAGTTTGTTTCGGACTATTTCACATTCGTTTTCGGTCGGTTTAAATTATGACTTCACCAGGTTCAAATGTTTTACCGTTCGGTATGTTTGGTGTTAAACCATTTGATGGACAAAATTTCGCGAATTGGTTCTTTCGGATAAATTTAGTGTTAGAACAGAATGAAGTCCTTCACGTACTTACAGAGGGCCCTCCTGTAGATGCCAATGAATTGAAAACTTTCAAAACCGCTGATGTTAAGGCTAGAACTATTTTGATTGGTTACATGTCTGATAACATCCTGATTTTAATAAAAGATAAAACTTCAGCAAAAGAAATCGTAGACACTGTCAAAAACTTATGAGAGAACCGGAATGAAAAGTGTTGTGATGGCACAGAAATCATGGAGAAAAATGGAGTATAAGTTCGAGAAACCTCTTCAGGAATTCCTTCAAGAATTCGAGACTAGGGCAGCTGAACTAAGGATCGCTGGTGGTAAGCTAGAAAATGAAGATGTCATACATCAGTTATTGGGCGCCATGCCACCCGAATTTGATTCAGTGGTTTCCGCTCTTGATATTTTATGTGGCAGCAAGCTGACTGAGATAACTTTGGATTACGTTAGAAATACTCTTTTAGCTGAAGAAGAGAGAATATTGAAAAAGAAAGGGTCTCAGCCTCACAACGCATTTTTTTCTTAGAGAAACCAAGGTAATGCATTTTCAAATTCAAAAAACGGTTTCATATGTTATTATTGCAAGGCTCAGGGTCACACGAAAAAATATTGCCCTAAGTTAATGAATAGAAACAAAGAGAAGGCAGCTGCTGTAGAGGAGGATTTTTCATTTTTTACTTCTGAAAATTCTAAAGTAAACAAAGAAATGCTGCTGTGTTCTGAACAGTTGACGGACATTGTTTTTGTTATCGATAGTGGGGCTAGCTGTCATCTTGTACAGGATTGTTTTAAAAAATTTAATTGATTTGGACATGGAAATTAGTGTAGCCAAGGCAGGCGAAACTATAAAAGCTGTAAACAAGGGTACTATCTCGTGCTTATCCGACTTTGGTGACACCATACGGATTATTGATGTCTTGGTATGTAATAATCTTTCATATTATCTATTATCAGTTCGAAAATTAGAAGAAAAAGGTTGCAAGATCATTTCCGAGGAGTCAAGTGTAAAAATTATTTTCAGAAACAAAATTTTGAAAGGTCAAGTATTCGGACGTTTATATGTTATTAAGCTCAAATTATTATTGGAAAATGCCAATTTTTCAACTTTGAATAATGAATTGATGCACCGGAGAATGGGGCATTCTTCTAAGTATCTAGTTCCTATGTGTGACATATGCATTAAAGGGAAACAGACCAAGCTTCCTTATTGTAATACACCAGAAGAAAGAAAGCCTTCTAGACCTCTCCAAGTTGTTTCATCGGATGTATGTGGAAAAATATCACCCCAAACGTATGATGGCTATAATTACTTTGTCACTTTTATTGATCATTATAGCAATTTTTGTTGTACATATTTGCTAAGGAATAAGTCCGAAGTTTTTCAAAAATTTAAATCATTCAAGACCATGGCGGAAGTTAAATATATTAATTGAAAACCTACGTTGTGATAGAGGTGGTGAATATGTGCCTAATGATTTTGTACGTTTTTGTGATTCAGAGGGTATTAGAATAAGTTACACCATGCCCAGGAATCCTTCACAAAACGGAAAAACATAACGAATGAATAGAACCATATTGGAAAAGGCGAGTCTTTTGTTTGACAGTGATTTTAAGAGGGAAATGTGGGGTGAGTCAATTATGACAGCTACCTACTTAATCAACAGATTGCCTACTTCTACTCTACCAAATGATGTAACGCCTGCAGAAAGATGGTATGGCTTTAAACCTGATTTAGGTAAAATTAAAATATTTGGTTGTCCTGTTTATTCATTGATCCATGAAGAGGATAGGAATGGAAAACTGTGTGAGCGTTCTAAGAGACTATTTATGGCAGGGTACTGTGACAATGGTTACAGATTATGGAATCCAAATAAGGGGAAACAAGTTTCTTTTGCGTTTCTTATTTGGGAAGATTCCAAAACTGTTATGATGTAAGCCATTGGAAGCATTTGAAACATATAATTAGATACTTGAAGTATACTTAGTGTATAGGTTTAAATTTTAAAAAATCTGAGAGTAACACTTTTGATATTTATGTTTTTGTAGATGCTGATTATGCGTTTGATGTTAATGATAGGAAAAGCATTTAAGGTTATGTAATTAAAATTAATGATAATGCAATTTGTTGGTGTTCTAAGAAGCAATCCTTGGCTGCTCTTAGTTCTTGTGAAGCAGAATATTATGCTCTTGCTTTCAGTTTATTGGAATCCATTTTTCTGGAAGAGTTGGTATTTGAATTGTTTAATATTAGAAATTCTATTATAGTTTTTGAAGACAACCAAGGAACCATTAAGATTGCCCAAACTATGGAAACCAAGAGATCTAAACATTTTGATGTTAGATTTCATTTTGTTAAAGACTTAATTTCTAGGGGTAGAATAAAATTAATCTATATAGAGTCTCATGAACAGTTGGGTGACTTAATGACTAAGGCATTGTCTTTAAATAAACTTGTTTATTTTTGTAATAAATTGAACCTAATTAAGGTTTAACTTTGTATTTATCTTTAATTTTTTTTTTTATGATTTGTAGAATTGGGAGAGCGTGTTGTTGTTCAATTCTACATAATTAATTGTAAATTTGCAAGGCAACACTGCCTAGATAAGAAGGAGGATTTTTTTTTTGTCCGCCATGTTTTTTTCTTCTGCTGACGCTTGTTGTTCGGATAATTGCTCTCTCACTAAATAACTTGTATTAATTTTGATAATAAACATTTATGTGTACCACTGCTTATTAGTTAACCTTAATCTAACAAAGGATTGTACAAAAAATGTTAATGAAATCTTTATTGTGTGAACTGTATTCAGGTGAAAATAACTTAAAGAAATCAAAACTGAAATTTAACCTTTAAAAATATATGTTACATTTATTAATAAAAGCCAAAGAAAATATAATAACCAACCACTCAAAAATAAAATATACTCTGAAATAATAAAACAAAAATAAAATAAATGATAACCACTCAGTCAGTTATAAAGTATATTCTGAAAATAACAGCCCCTTAAATAATTAAGATCAAATAAATAGTAATTATTTGTAGCAATCTAAATTTGGTTAGAGAACTAAGAAGGATAACATATTCAAGTTAGGGAGAGGAGTGGGCCATGTAGATAAGGTCTAATGAGAGTCGTAGTACTTTTATTCCTAGTGCTGGGAGTGGGTCTCCACACACACTTACATATCAAGTCTGCAGCAGGGTCACAATATATTCAATTCAATACTAAACTAAAAATAAATGATAATATTTTCATGTGAGAGTCTTCAACACTTAAGGTACTTAGGTAAATTATACAATTCATCTATACCAAAAATTCTGATGTCAGTTAAATTTAGTTTATTAATTATGTTAAAATATCTTATTTGTTTCTTTTTTTTATTTACTTTTTACTACTTTTGAAACAATTTGGTTAATAGATAATAATATATTAATAGGAAGAAGAATTGAAATTGATGAATTTACAAGCAAAACGATATGATGCTTGTTATAAGCAAAAGATAAAAAAAACTATTCAGGAAGAAAAATTAAAAGTGTATGATGAAGAATTGAAGAATTGTGAATTGGAATGCAAAGATGATGAAGAAAATGTTGAAATATTTTTAAAATATATCTATAATAATTCAGAAAATGCTGGGTTGATTACTGAACTAATGAAAAAGATGAGCTCTGATGGTGTCCTTCAAGATTCTTCTTCTAAGGTTTGATTTATTTCTTTTACTATTTTGTCAGTGATATCATTTTTTTTTTCTCAGCAATCTTTTACTTTTTTTGTAGTTATTAAAGTAGGTTTTAATTTTTTTTGGACACAGTGTTACCCAAGCAAATAAGTATTCCACTTCTATTTCGTGCCAAGTCAATCTGGAACAGTAGAACTTGCCTTCACCTCTTTCATTTTGCTGTAACTCCTTAAACCGGCCTTCTGTGCTGATTTGTCCAGTGACAATTTCCCTTTATTGCCAGAGAAGCACTGAACCATCATGCAGTGTCATCAGCGTAGTGCCGTCCTTTATTGTCCTTTATTCTCTAGTCTATTTTTTGACACAATGTTTTTGTTTCTCTCGCTGGATGGTTAAAATAATCAATTTTTAATTCTACTTGTTTGTTTTTTATGTACATTAATTAATTGTAGGCAACACTGTATTATCCCTCTCTCTCTATCAAGTTCTGTATCTGTTACTTTTATGGCGTTCGACATATTAACTTGCTCTCGACATTTAATTATGTTTGTAATAATCTACATAAAATATAACTTATCACATTTTGGAGATTCATGTGTTTCCTATTTATTTAACTTACTTCAACAGGTTATGGGCTCAGCAAGTGGATTATATTCTAGGCTATTAGTGAAATTCGGTAAATGTGCTAGTAGTGCTTAGAAAGCACGCATGTTTAGGTTGTTACACATTATCACAGTGTCTAATTATGGCTTCCACAAGCCATGTCTAATGTTCTATCATTCGGTATATTTGGTGTTAAATCTTTCGATGGACAAAATTTTGCTAATTGGAACTTCAGAATTAAATTGGTCTTAGAACAAAATAAAGTTCTTCATGTTCTTACTAAGGGTTCTCCCAAAGATGATACCGAGATAAAAACTTTTAAAACTGGTGGTATAAAGGCCAGATCTATTTTGATTGGAGGTATATGTGATAATATACTGAAGTTTACTAAAGATAAAACTACGGCAAAATAAATTATGGACACTCTTTCAAAAACATATGAGAAAACTGGAATGAAAAGCATTGTGATAGCTCAAAAAGCATGGAGAAAGATGGAATATACATTTGAAAACCCCTTCCGGAATTTCTTCAAGAATATGAGTCCATGGTGTTTTAACGATGGCTGGTGGTAATCAAATCAAAATATAAATTTATGTATAATTTAAAAAAAATAAATTTGTTGAATATTTATTGGGGTTTTCCTTCATATTTAAAGCCCTTTATCACTTAAAACTTATAATTTTAATTAAAAAAGAATTGAAAGCCGAAATAATTCTATTAGGAAGCAAATATTTGAATTTTTCTATGTGCGTCACTTTTTTTGTGATCAATTTTTATTTTGATGCTTCAGCCCTATCTGCATCAGCAGATCTAGATGTACCTAATAATTATTCTGTGGCAGTTAAGAATGAAGGATGGAAACAGGCGATTGATGAAGAGTTAAAGTCATTGGAAGAAAACCATAGAAGAAAACTCGACTTGTTGTGAGAGACAACCATCAACCTTAACTTGAGGATGAGAATATATTCACACCTGTTGCTTCATGTGAAATCAACATTCTTGAAAAACAATCTGCTTGTATCTGTGTGTATGAACGTCTTGATGGGGTTAAGTTTAGTGATGCGGAAGTTTTAAAATTGATAAAAGCAGTATGATCTTAAACAAAGTCCAAAAGCATAGAATGATTTTGCCAATGACATATTTGTAAAAGTCAGATTTTTGAAATCTCAAAAAGATCCTTGTTTATATGTTAAGGGATCAGTCGACGATTTCCTGTGGGTTTCCAAATCATTAAATCATCAAGAAAGTCTTAAATCTCATTTAATTTATGTTATTAATGTTAGGGATTTATCTTCATCAGAAGAATTTAAATTTTTAGGCATATTAATGTGCGCTCGATATTTAATTATATTTGTAACAATCTATTATAAAATATAACTATATTTATATATACTATATATATATATTTTGGACATTTGTGGGGTTCCTATTTATTTAACCTAGTTTAGCAGGTTACCTGCACATTATTGAGAATGAGAAATTATAAAAAGTGGGATTGTAAATATCCTTGTTGACCTCAAGCTTCTGTAGTTAAAGGGTCATTGAGAGTACTTTCTCCAACATTCATCCCCACAAATACATTGTATACAGAGGGCTTTTATGACTACGATAATTTATGTTTTATTTTTATTAATTTTTTTTAAATTCAAGTAGTATTATTTCAATGATTTACCAAACATAACCACCGTTTATAATGTTAAAGGCCTTGACTAAATCAAATAGTGCAAGGAAAGAGGGATGGTCCAAAATAATCCTTAGAAGGCTAATAAAATCAATGATCGATGAAATTTCTTCTTGTTCAAGGGCATGTCTTGAAGAGGAGATTGAGAAATAATGTTGTAATTTTTCATATGAAACACATATTGTTATATAAATATACATAAATATAAATACATACTTATAAATATACATATAGTTTGTATGTATATCAAAAGAAACAATAGCGATTGATTTAACATATTAAAACAGTTTCATTTAGATTCATGTGGACTTTTGTGTTATTCTTTAAGTTTAGTAAATGCATCTAGTATTCAGATTTTTATCTTAGTTGCTTAATAATTGTAATCTTGTGTCTCTTTATTGTATTAATTATAAGTTCACTTAAATCAATTGATTCATAAATATCATAATTGGAGAATTTTTATGAGCATTAAAAATGATTCACTTTAACCTCACTCAAATTATTATAATCTATTGATAAACTGTATCAGATCAAATTTTCTTTTTAATTTTTATATACTGAATAAATTGATTACTAAGTTGTATTATACAGTTTATTTATTTTTACAGGTTCATCCATTTGATGAAGATAAGACCTGTACACCATCAAAGGAATTTTCGGAGTTTTTGCTTAAAACAAACGAAGGAATTCATGATGATTTTGTAATTCGTGAAACACTATCATCACATGATACAGGTTCAGAACTTTCTTCAGAAGAGAAAGATGAAGTTTCTGAAAATATTGCAAAAAAATTGTCATGCAAACTCAAATTCAGTGATTCCACTAATACAGAATTTTTAGAGCATATAATTAATGCAAAAAAACCTGACATGTTTAAACTGATTGCAGAAAGTAGTAGTAAAAGACCTGTTTTGCAAGCTCAGCATTTGTTTCGTAGTGAATCTGAATCTGAGAATGAAGTGGATCTTCAAAAGAAAACCAAAAAGACTAAAGATGATGTAACATCTAAAGAACAACTTTTAAACAGAGGAAAAAAAGGAAAAAGATCTCGTAGAAAAATTAAACCAAAACTTGAGACTAAGGAAGGCAATAAATATTTAAAAAAATGCACTGAAACTAAATTTGAACATCTTAAAAATCCAAAGGAAAAAAATAGTCATGACCATTTTCCAGTTGAGAGCTGTTCAAATATTAAAGGATTAAATCAAACCAAAATCACAGAAGACCGTGTTGGTAGAGAAACTTGTTTTGAGAGAGTAGTGGCAAGTAGTAGTGTCACAGTACCTACTGAGCAATTATCAATTATTAAAGATAGTTTTCCAAAAAATATAGCACTACCAAAAATAAAAAATGATACATCTGACAGTAGTGATGAAGATTGGAAAAGATTGGCGGAAAAGAGCTTGCTATTCCGATCAAGAAAAATTGAACAAAAAGCTGCCAAAAAAAAATAAAGACCTCACTCAAAAAATCAAAACGGAGAATTAAATTTACACTTACCTTTAAAAAATAAGAACCGTTAAAGGTAATAATACTGTTATTGTCAAAATGGTATTTTTGTTTTTTTTTTGGCCATTTTTTAGGGCTTATGTTAAGTTAAAATTATTGTAGTCACAATCCTACAATATATAACTTCCGGGATACCACAAATAATGATACTATTAAATGTAAACAAATTGAATCCTTATGGTACATAAAATTAGCTTAAATCATAAATAGCTTCTAAGGAAATCACTTAAATAATAGCATGTTTTTCATTAAAATAATTTTTAAACATTTTTTCCCATATCCACTCAAAGAACAAGCAATCAATGAAATAGCAATGTATACATTGAACAATTTTTTTAATTATAGTAAAACATATCCCACACAAATAAACTTTTAAGAGCCTTTGTGGATGACTTTGGTGGTTTGTGATTTATCCATATTGTGGAATATCGCCCTTCAAGAATGCCTCAGAAGTGCTGAATGGATCTATGAATAGCAAACAGCTCCCTATCCTATGTGGAATAGCTGCTTTGTAATGGGGTAAAGGACTTAAAGAAAAGTCCTAGTGGCTTCCAACTGCCTTTATCCTCTTGTAAAACTGCTTCCAAAGCAGTATTTGATTTGTCGCAGGGAAGCTCCAACTCTGCTTTATACATACATCATACATACAACTAAACATTATTTTTAACAAATATTTATTATTATAACAACAAATATTTTATGGAAATGAACAGTAAATGACTTAGAACTGTGCTAATTTTTATCTATTTAAATTATTTTTAAGTTTGGCTTAAAGTAAAAGAGGGAGTGGAATTTATGTCTGAAACATGTAAATATGTACATACTGCTTTAATTCTAGTGAACACAATGTTGTTCAGCACAGTATTCTTTTTTTAATTGTCACCTGTATTTTTCATGAAGAATCTAGACTCTTTTTGATTACCACTATTTGTATGTTATTGATGTATTGTACAAGAAATGTGGGCAGCATTTCAAATTTTACAAACTATAAAAGTTGTATGTATATTCATAATTTGGTCTAATTCTGATTTTTTACAGCAACACATAGAAATATATTTAAAAAAAAAACTAATATGTTACTCCATGTAATAATGTCATTAGAACCAAATCAGTCTAGAAATATTTGTCCAGAAGAGAAACGTCTGTTTTTAACTTTTCTTTGTTTTATACCTGGAAAGATTTAACACCTAATAACAACACTGTTTGTATTTATTATGTGTCATAAATTAATATTTAGCGTGTTTTCTTGGGTAATAATTATAATAATGATGTAAATCAGCATTTAATCTATAAATAATGGAATGTTCTCCTCCTGAAGTCTATTTGGTTTAATTAGTAAAGGCTTCACAATTATATAAATTAATAGTGTTTGGTCTCTCAAGAATGTTTTTGAGCTATCATTGACATCATAGTTTAAAATTCAACTGTCAGATTTTTCACACCAATAATTATTAAATAACACTTACATGTATACAAAAATTTATCTCTTGGAATACAACCCTGCATTTAATGTTGATCTATTATTTGAAAGAATTATTTCCCCCCCTTGTATTCCCCTTTTAAAACATGTGAAGTTGTCACTGAATGTCCTGTTTTTTGTTATTATTTATTTAAATGTCAAAATGACTTTCATGTATCTGTTGTATTTTATTTTTTAATTATAACCATTTTATTTTAATATCCTACATATTTAAAATATCCTGTAATAAGCAAAGAACTCTCAAATAATTTTAATCATGCACAGTTTTTCAGAAAGAATAAACAATGGGGCTAAATCAGAAATAAACTTTAGTGTGGATTTTGTATCTAGGAATAGATTAAGGAATTCTACAGATGATCTGATTTGGTTACTGACTAAATTATCATGATCTACAGGACCAGATTTAGTCAGACCTGACAAGATTGGCCAACTCTTTCACCTGACATCCTTGGACATGGAGTTTTCAAGTGACAAACCTATAGACCATATATTGCTCCTGATCAAACCATGTCAGGCATCAAATCATGTCATCTGTAGAGGGTACATTTGAGTGATTGGTTCCAAGCCATCAGAAAAAAACAAAATAGGAATATAAGAAATATCAAAACAATTATTTATATAATGTAGTTTAATAGCTATCCGCCTCGCTTTATGTGAAATGTTTGTAATATCAGAGCAAGTTTTTTTTTGTATACTGATACATTTATGTAAAGGACTTCATATTTTTATGTATATTTCTGTAGTATATATTTCATTGCTGTATTTCATGGGGTTTGGTGTAATAAGTGTTATAGTGTATACAACCCTAAACCACTGTCTATTAAGTATACTTTTACACTTGTGGTGTTTCATCATTTTTCAATGTTGTGAAAACTGTTAATTTTTTTTTAATTTTTGTACGTTTTGAGAACTTTGAATGTTTCCAAAAAGAGATAATGCATTTTAATCATATTAATGTTTGTTTTATTTCAATTTGTTGGTTTCATTTTCATATTGTTGAGCGAGTATATTTGTTTTCATACTTATGATAATTAAATAAATTATATTACCATTTTCTTGATTTTTTCAATTTATAAAAAATAAATTGTTCTTGTCATTTAGGGTTCAGAAAAACATTTTGTTTATCCTAAAAAAATTATTATTTTTTGAGTAATAATTTGATGCATACCATATATACTACACACCTTGCAACACAATGTTTCTTTATATGTTAAAGTTTAAAAATCTTTGTATTATTGTACCTTTGAATGTATTGTCCTACGTGTTTATGATTTGACTGTTCCAAAAAATATCTGATATGTTTGTTTTCAACTTCATATTTTCTGATGGTCTTAAATGTTTTTACTCTAATACAAAATATTACTGTTGTTGAATTTTATAAGAAGACTTATGTTTATGATATAGATGTAAAGAAAATTTAGATTAATAAAATGCTATTACCTTGTGTTTAGCTGTAGAAAATAGTTTATTTTATATTAGTTTATTTCACAGATGCTCAAGATAATACTTTAAAATGGCATTGTATTCATTATTTGTGAACAATTGTTACCCCTTTAATGAGGACAGTGGATGGGAAGCAGCTAATGGAGAAAAGGGTGGATAATTTAGTCCGGAAAAGAAAAAAAAATCAGAACATACCCCCCACAAAACAACCATTGAGAGGCACATCGTTTATTAATGGTAAAACGACGACCCCCCCCCCCCAAAAAAAAAAATCAAAAGAAAAGAAAAAAAAACATTTGAACTACCAAAATTGGTTCAACCTTTCTACCAAATTACTTACCTTGAATAATAAGTAAGATTATCCTGAAAAGAAATCAAGAAAAAAAAAAATTAACAACTTGTTGCTAGGACAAATATTCATAATTTATTTACACGTTCCACATTACTGTAAATCCTTGCCCTGGACACTAATCCCAAGATGAAGCTAGAAAGTCTCTTCAATTTAGGCCGGTCAAGGAAACAAAATCCAAATTCGTAATTTTAAGGATCCATAGACAAATTAAACATATAAAATTTAATAATATAAAAAAAATTCCATTCTAATATAAAAAAATTCTATCTCGAATTAAAAAAATAAACTCGCTGTCTTCCTCGACGAATAAATCACTTTGTGTGTAACATTCCAGGAACTCGATATCTGGACTCCAGTTGCTATGAGAAATTACTTCCGGTCTCTCTACTTAAAATTAATGTCACAATTTATTTGGAATTTTTATTTTAAAAAAACTATTCTTTTTCCCTTTACCTCTCCCATTGTTTTCTTTCTTTTTTTCTTTTCAATATAACAAAGTGTAACACCATATTGCAGAAAATCAAACTATAATTGTTTTTTTTTTCTTTATATACACCTTGATTTCCTGTACAAATTCAACTTTATTGAAAAATTAAACAAGTTTATGTATACATTTTTTTCAATTGTTTAGAAACAATTTAATTTAGCAAAGAATATTCCTGACCAAATAACATTTTTTTTATGATAAAAAAAATCTTGCAATATTAACATCAGATTTGAGTTGAATCAAGTACTCTACCAAGCTGTGAATGACTCATTAACTTTAGTTGTCTCATATAGTCTTCCTCTTAATTGATTGTTATTATTTATTAAATAATGAAAAATTGAATTTAACCAAGAAAGAAACTCATTCCTATTTGTATATGTAAATTGCATAACCTCAACGAGTTGTTCAAATGGATAAAAATCTGCAATTAGAATGAATATTTGAATTCTTTAAACTTTTCAAGATTCCATGAACACAAATTTTAATTGAAATAAGAATCAGTAGTAAGAATAAATTGAATTTTGATCCCATATTTTTTCTTTTTTTTTTGTCAAATCCCTATATTGAATAGACCATTTGACATCAGTGCCACCTTCCGCACACCATAAACCCCATTCCACAGAACTGTAGCATTTGACTGCTCCTTGGAATTCTCTCCCTCTTATTGTCTGTCATGCTTCATCATTTCCAAGACCTCCTCACCACTCAGACAGATAGATAAATTAAGTAAAGAATAATAATTATTAGCCCCCCCCCAAAAAAATATACTGACATGGCTGGGGCCGAACCCGGGACCTTCCCAATCTTCAGTTTGTTGTTCTGCCAACTGAGCTATCCCTGTAAGAGTGACAATTTGGTTAGCATCATATGAAGTGAAGATTAGTATTCACCACCTTTCAAAACCTATAAGCCCACCTCAAGCCTGGAAAGATTTGTAATAGTTATTAAAAAATCTAGCTGCTGAAAAACTAATAAAGGCCCTTTGACACGGTAAGAATTTTGATCAAAAACTTGTAAAAAAAAATCGTAATTAGTACTTTGATTGTCAGCCACCAGGAGGAAATCATACAGAAACTGGCTCCCAATTTTACACAGTAACATTTTTTGATCAAAGTCTTGTTCAAATTGACAATTAGTTTCCAGTAGGTATGTCAGGAAATTAACCTTACTTTTGAAACCTACCTTATATGGTATAAGTATAAACAAAACAAACAAGGGGATATAAGTTTTGCGTTCTAGTTTATTCCTAGGTATTTTCACATTTTTATACCTTCCCACTTTTTAAAATTGACCAGAAAAGAGCAGTGATGTTGGCTGTGGTGGTTGGAGCTTGTTTAATCTCCTACAGCTGCTTCATTCATTTATCCAGATGCAGGGGTAAATGGCCGGACATGAACATAAATACCTTTTTGCTTAAAGATATGTCAACTGATCTGTATGTTGAATGTTTCTAGATATTTTGGAGTCAGTGACCGACTTAGCTTCAGAGACTCTAACAGCAGCCAAAATTATAAGCGAGAAACTTACTCAAGATTTTTAACAAAGTCCTTTGTAAATTATTGATTTTGATTGTATTGAAAAGTTTGCATTAGCAATATATAAATAAAAAAATAAATTTCTTCTTCTTTATCCATATATTTGTCAAAGAAAATGTCATCAATTTGTTGTTGTTTTTTATGACAACTCTGCTTCACTCTGAAAAGGTTCGTAGTTGGTCAGCAACAGTTTTGGCATAGCTATCTTCACAATCTTCCAGCTGTCCCGTTGACTCGAATGCTTGCAATGGCTAAAAACAAAAACAAAATTTTTTTTTATCTTAATGGTAGTTAGTTTTTTAACATATTTGAGAATAGCTCTACTCTCAGAAGAAGCTGACAGTAGCGCTTCACTGACTGATGATCCAGTATCACCAAGATCCATTTTTTCCTTTTTTTAGTCCTCGAAGAGTTATTTGAGGTTCCCTGGAGGAACGACCAGCCTCTTCCATCACAAGAGTCCCTGAAGGGCTAACCAAAAAAGACCATTCAATCTTCTTCTTGGTTGGACTTGGAGGCTTGTGCATCTAACGAATCCGAAATGCCACCACCTTGTAGTAAAAGAGGTGTTTAAACCTGCAAAAAAATTATGAAACAAGAATTACATCGAGTTAACAATGTTAACTACAATACCATGTCCACTCCAGTCCCGCTTCTAGTAAACTAAAATTATTTATCGCTATTATCCAGTTGTTTTTAATGATTATTAACAAATCAAAATGTCGGGTTGGACGCAGGAGAGAGTGCTAAAATTGATTGAGTTTACTAGACTAGTATATTTGGTCGACACGAGGAGTGCTGCTGACTCTTTGAAAAAAAATGTTGGAATATTTTGATCAAAAAACTTTTACACGCTTAAGTTTTTTAAAAATTTTTGATCAAAACTCGTAATCGTGTAGAAGGGCCTTAAGAGAATAATCAAAAGCAACACCTATCAAAATCTATAAATCCAAGCCAAGATTGGAAAAATAAATTATAGCTAAACATGGAGTGTAATGTAGAATTGAAAAACTCAGTGATAGAAAATTTTAATCTGATTAAAATTAATTAATACAATTACTGTTTTCATTGTTAATGAATTGATATAAATTTAATCAATCACCATAGAAATTATTGGGATAAAAAGGCATTTAATTAACAATTTACCGTTTTTATTAACAGTTTGTATTAGAGAAGATAGCTTGATCACTTGGTAAAAGCACCAATTTTTATTTTTTAAATTCATAATCTAGAAGTGTATAACCAGGTTTTGAGTGATGCTGATTATCATGTTTCACTGAGTTTTTCAATTCTACATTACACTCCATGTTTAGCTATAATTTATTTTTCCAATCTTGGCTTGGATTTATAGGTTTTGATAGGTGTTGCTTTTGATTATTCTCTTAAGGCCCTTCTACACGATTATGAGTTTTGATCAAAAATTTTTAAAAAACTCGTAATCGTGTAGAAGTTAATAATTAATAATACACAATTAGTTAATGGTTAGAATTTATAAGAGCAGTGATTTGGAGATTTTACTAAGTAAGTAATTTTGTAATGAATAAAAGGATGTAATAATAACCTCGAAACGTGATGAAAACTGATTTATTCAGAGCGCACAAAAAGGTTCAGAAAAACATACCTAAAAACATGTGTAACTACAACTAACAGAAAACTCACACTGCCATACATATATAGTGGTGACATAATCACATATACATAATAGGTTACATAATATTAGCTAAATGGGGAATTATCAACAACACCCACTCTTAGTTCCACATTCGGTCTAAGATTATACTTTAACAAGATTTACAAGTTTACAGAAATATTCAAACTTATTTTCTGGTAATGCCTTAGTTAATAAGTCTGCTATTTGTTCTTTAGACTCAATATAATTTATTTTTACAATTCCCTTACTCACTAGGTCTTTAACATAGTTATATTTAATATCATAATGTTTTGATCTTTTTGTTTCTAAGGTTTGAGCTATTTTAATTGTCCCTTGATTATCCTCATATAAGTTTATAATATTACGTGAATTAAACACCTCATTTAATAGTTTGTTAATAAAAACTGATTCAATTAAGCAATCACCCAATGCATAAAATTCGGCTTCTGTTGTACTCAGAGCCACAACCGATTGCTTACGGGAAGCCCAACTGACAACATTATTGTTAATTTTTACCACAAACCCACTAGTGCTCTTACGATCGTTAGTATCATGAGCATAATCTGCGTCAACATATGAGTGTAAACTTAATGTGTTGCATTCAGACCTTTTAAATAGTAACCCAACATCTACAGTAAATTTTAAATACCCTATTATTCCTTTTAAATGTTTCCAGTGGATTCTGTTATAACAATTTTGAAAACGTCCAAAATAGGAAATAGAAAAACATAAGTCAGGTCTAGAACCCAACATTAGATACATAATGCTACCAATTAGTTGCTTATAAGGAACACTAGGACATAAACCCTTATCTATGTTTTCACCCTGCATTAAATTTAATTTGGGTTCAATAGGAATTTTTCTAATTTTAGCTTCTGACATATTAAACATTTTAATAATTTTTTCAATTAGTGATGATTGATTAAGAGTAATAGAACCATCCTTATTTCTATGAATTAGCATACCCAGAAATTCTAATTTATCATTTGAACTCAAATCCTTCATATCTAGTTTAGACATCAATTGACTTTTTATTAAATTAAGTTCTGCAACTGAATCTGAAAAAATTAGGAAATCGTCGACCCAGATTAAAATGTAACTTTGACCTTTATAATATAAACATGGATCTACTTTTGATCTTTTAAATCCCAAATCAAGAATTTTAGTATTTATGTAATTATTCCAAGTTTTAGGACTTTGCCTTAGACCATATAGTGCTTTAACTAATTTTAATACCTGCACTTCACTGCACTTGAGACCATCCGGTGGCTTCATATACACAGGAACTGATAACTCACTTTTTAAAAATGCTGAACGCACATCTAGTTGGTTGATGTAGAACTCACGTTCAACAGCTACAGAGAGCAGGATTCGAAGAGTGACCATCCTTGCCACTGGGGCGAACAAGTCTTCATCCTCTGTTGAAGGCTGTTGGTAGCCCCTTGCTACCAAACGAGCTTTCTTCTTGAGTGCACCATCCACAATTTTTGAGGTAAAAATCCACCTACTATCAATTATTGGCTGGTCTTCTGGAGGGTCAACCACCTCCCAAGTCTGATTTTCTTCTAAAGACAACAATTCATTGTTTATGGCTTCTCGCCAACCCAAGTCCTTGATGGCATCATCATAACTTTGAGGAGTATCACATGCAGAGAGAGCCATCTCATACGCCAGTGATGTGACAAAATCTTCAAGGTATTTAGGCTTCATTCTCTTTCGTTTCGGTTTTTTTTCTGATTTTTCTTCTTCTTCATCTAATGATTCGAAACCATAAAAATCTTCTTCGTCATCAGTAGTAGACTTCCTTGGGTTATCTTCTTCAGGCAGAACCACAATATGTTTAGTGTCAGTAATAGGCAATTCTTGAGGTGTTTCTGATCCTCCATTTTCATCAAAAATAACATTACGGGCAAACTCTATTTTCCTTGTAGAGGGATTCCACAGCCTGTAACCGTTTTCGCAGAAACCGACAAGAAAAAGTCTCTTTGACCTTTCACCAAGTTTCCCTTTCCTGTCCTCTTTGTGGATGTGAGAATATGCTGGGCATCCAAAAACTTTTATTTTCTTGAGATCAGGTTCAAATCCATACCATCGCTTTGCAGGAACTTCACCATCGGGTAGGGCATTTGTGGGTAGTCTATTAACAAGATATGTCGCTGACATAATAGCCTCTCCCCACATTTCCTTTTCCAAATTACTATCAAACAGTAGGCATCTAGCTTTATCAAGTAATGTTCGATTCATACGTTCCGAGATGCCGTTCTGGGATGGATTCCTCGGCATAGAATATTCTAATACAATCCCTCTTGTTTTGCAAAAATTAATAAAATCATGAGATACGTATTCACCTCCTCTATCGCATCTTAAATTTTTCAGTGACACGCCAAATTTAGTTTCAGCCATTGCCAAATACCACTTAAATTTTTCAAATACTTCTGATTTATGTCTTAATAAGTAAGTAACACAAAAGTGACTAAAATTATCAACAAAACTTACAAAATAATTGTATCCATCATATGTAGGAGGTGTTATCTTACCACAAACGTCACTTGATACTCTCTCCAAAATTCTTGTGGACTTCCTTTCATCCGGGATCCGCTTAGTGTAAGGTAGCTTTGATTGTTTACCTTTCATACACACCTCACATAGTCCAACCGGGTACTTAGAAGAATGTCCCATTCTTCGGTGCATCAGATCGTTTATATGGCCTGTCACATTTGCATATTCCTGAAATACATTGAGTTTAACAACATATAAACGTCCAAAAACTTGTCCATATAACACTTTGTTTCCATAAAATATCATTACAGACGATTTTTCAAAAATCACGCGACATCCCTTTTCTTCTAATTTCCGAACTGATAACAAGTTGAATGCTAAATTTTCACAAATGAGAACGTCAGTAATTTGAATTCGAGCACCGTCATCAGAAAAACAAGATAAGTTACCTTTGTGAGTTGCTCTAACACATTGTCCTTCCTTCGCAACACTAATGTTAACTTTTTCCGGACCAATGTCTTTCAAATACGGTCTATAATCATTTTTAACCATGTGACTACTTGCACCACTATCAACAACAAACATCAAACTTGCAACCTCCTCACCGGGTGTCATCAAACATGTGACGTGCTTATCAACTGATAAATAATCCATACTCTTTTCTTTAAGTGACGTCATAAATGTGAACTCTTCCTCTTTAGACACTCCAGCTACGTGTTTATTTCTTAATTTCGGACAATTGTTCTTCATATGTCCCTGCTGTTTACAATAATAGCATTTACCAACAAATGAGCTGGATTGCACATTAACTTTAGCGTCCTTTGGATGTTTATAAGATACAAAAGCACTCACCTGCTCTTCCTTCTTGCCTCTTCTCTCCTCTTCTGCAAGTAGAGTATTTTTCACATATTCTAAGCTAATTGCTGATTTGTCCTTATTGCACAAAATATCCAATGCAGAAACTACACTGTCGAAATCCGAAGGCATAGCCACCAATAACTGATTGACGATCTCCTCTTCGTCCAATTTTCCGCCCGCCACTTTAACCTCAGATGCGAGGGATTCAAATTCCTGGAAGAATTCTTGAAGTGCCTTATCCTTTTTAAACTCGAGCTTCCGCCAGATCTTTTGAGCAGTCACAAGTGATTTCATACCTTTCTTCTCATACGTGGATGAGAGGGCATCAAACATTTCTTTTGCAGTCGTCTTATCTTTGATCATCGGCAAAATACTGTCTGCCAAACCCTGAACAATTATGTTTCGTGCTTTAATGTCATCTTGTTTAAACTTTTTAAGTTCCACTTGCTCAGTAGGGGCTTCTTCCGTCAACACATGGGCCACACCATTTTGCTCCAACACAAGCTTCATACGAAAGCTCCAATTAGCGAAGTTGGCTCCATCAAACGGCTTAGTTCCCAACAGAATATTTGTCGCACCGGCCATCGTTTAACCGCGTAATAATCCAAGAACACGAGTAACAAAAACTTCGGACCACGTGCGATAATAACCTCGAAACGGATACGCACTAAATTTCCGAAAACACGTTTATCAATTTTCCACTTCAGAGTTTCCTTAGACGTCTGGGCCCATAACCTTTTGTAATGAATAAAAGGATGTAATAATAACCTCGAAACGTGATGAAAACTGATTTATTCAGAGCGCACAAAAAGGTTCAGAAAAACATACCTAAAAACATGTGTAACTACAACTAACAGAAAACTCACACTGCCATACATATATAGTGGTGACATAATCACATATACATAATAGGTTACATAATATTAGCTAAATGGGGAATTATCAACAACAAGTAAGACCATATTTTATATAACTCGCATCTATTGGAGAACTGATTTATGTAATAACTAATGTCGTTTTTTGTACATTTTAGTTAAATTCATTTGTAAGATTCCTGGTTTTTAGTTTCATTATCAATGTAACATCTGTGACATCGTATATATTTAAATCACAAATACCTCTGTAAACTGAATAAACTTAATAATAAAATCTTATGGAGTCAGATCAAACCGAATTAAGCTGCCCGCCGACTAGGCCACCAGAAAGGGTGAAAGACTTGGGCTCGCCGGATGGCGGCTAGAGGTTGTAGCGACCCTAGCCCGCGGCGGCGTCTCCTCCCACCTTGGGGACTCACATCTGAACCCGATACCTTCTTTCAGTAGTTTTCTTTGTGATATCGCCTTTATTATCTGAGATGTCATCAGCCGTTTATTCATTGCTGTATGATCGTCTGGTTGTTCAGAATTTCCTTTTATTTTTTTATCTTCTGTAGAAATATTTAAACTTACTTTAGATAATAGCTTTCGATTATTAATGATACCATTTTCACTTAGTTTGAAAAGTTTTTTTCTCAATATCTACCTCTTCCGTAGTCTGAAGTTTTTCTTCACATTGCTCTGGTTGATTGGTTTGAAAACCAATTTTTATAAAGCCTTCTGATCCTTTGCTTGAAGAGATTTAGTTATTCTTGCTCTTGATTTCCATACTAGCCTGTTATTAAACAAAAAAAAAACCCGAGCAGAACTTGGACATATAGAGTGAAAATGAATTGAACACCATACAAATTCATGTGCTTATGTTTTTTCATACAGGGAGTAGCTCTATTCGGGAAAATACCTGAATGAATAATCAAGAACACCTAGTCAACCTCAGGATTTGTTTGCACCCAAGCCTACTACTAATTATTCCTCCATCTCCCTGGGGTGGCAATCCATATTATACAGTGCACTTATTCACTCCAAATATCCGGTTGTTTTGGCATGTACAAGTAAATTAATTTAAATAATCATAGACGCACCTGCACTGCAACTTCCTTTGAGGATGGTTCCGAATTTGCCATTGGTTCTTCACTGTTGAATTCTAAATGCTCGGAAACGCTTGTTATAGGTTATGTTGGTATATGTTCTGTAGATGCTATTGGTATACGCACAATCCAGTACCTAATTTCTAATGCACTGTTTTAAACGGTACCTACTTCGAGAAAAGAAATTTGAAAATTTGGACTAAAAGGGGAGGAAGCTACAATTGCCTGGGAAATTCAAAAACAATAGTTAAAAGAATCCGGGAGGCTTTCTGTTTAAATTACATTAAATAAACACATAAAAAGACTTATTTTTTCCAGCAAACTACCTACTAAAAATCGGCTGAATTTTATTTTATAGTGTATAAATTTTTCAATTGGTGGCTGTAAATGTGCTGGATAACAAGGATATATGGTCGGAACTGCCTTATCTCTCAATTCTGGAGTTACTAAAACGTTCTGAGCAAAGGAACTAAATACACTCCTGACTCCCAATTTAATCGGTGCACATCTTTAACACATTTTCCCCTCGATGAGTTATCCTTGGGAAAACTGAAATACAAAAACGTTTAAACGCATATTCAACAGAAGTAAACTCCCGCAAGTGGCTATTAGCATCCGCCGAATACGTCCAGTTTAAAGGTGTCATTTTGATTTTGATTTGTTTGCAAAATAAAGAAAGCTTTCTACGGCTCTTAGTTCTTGTCTTAATGAATTATTTAAAAATATAATGCAAACAAAATTTCAACTATTCCTGAGATGTCCTGTGTTTACTTTATTAATATTAAATGTTAAAACCCCGCCTTGAAACCATACGAATTTGGTGGACAGGCCAATCATAGATAATTTGTATTATTTGGGCTAGAAGAATTCCTTTTCACATGATGTGTGCTCTATTAGAACACCTGTAAGCATAAAAAATGCCCATTGTTATAAACCAAGGGCTAAAATCTCGATGTCCCCCACAGGCTCTTCCGTCAGAATTTTCAAATAAACCAATGTCTTCGAAGACTCCTTTAGTACCATGGCATTGTACATAATAAGTGTTAACAGTATCCATAAATAAAAAAAATTGCTAGCGACAAAAGATGCATTAGTCGCCAGGGCCCCCCGTTTTTTTAATGATCCATTATTTTTCAACTTTTAAAAAGTAATTACATACACACTATTTTAGGAAACAACTCAAATAACTTCAAAAGTAGTGAATGGACCGACTGCTCCTTACTAGACTTATTCCATCCACTACGATAAATACGCTAAAACAGGTTATTTACTCGTAAAATATGTGGTGCAAAACTCCCTTAAATTCTCTATAGATCACCCGAAGCTATTAAACCAAGCCATCCAAATAAACATTATTAAAATAAAACCCAGTGATTCCGATTACTTCATCGGCAATTTTGTTCACAATTCATATTGTTAGTTCTTCTTCCCGTCATAGATGGCGCAGTTTCAGTGACAATATAACAGTTGCTATTTTCAAACACAAACATTTTAACTATATTTTTTACAGTTTAAAAAGAATGACATAATTATAATATTTAAAATTGTAAGATTTAAGTTACATACAAATTATAGAATTTGTTTAATTCTTGAGTTTATGCTAAGTTAAAAAAAACTCAATATTAAGTGTTGCCAATTACATTTAGTAATTATTTAGGATACACCTTTATATTATACATATTGTTTTTCTCCGAAAAAATAATAATTATTCATCTGCTAAATAATGCAGTATAATGTAATGAAATTCAATTATAAACAAATTATTTCTGTACTATTCATGTTTATTTTGACATGTCATTCAAATATATAAGGCAGTGTAGTAACACCTAATTAGTAAATTAGATCAAGTTCAGAATTTCAAGCTAAACAAATTGATTTAAAAGGTGTAATTCAAGTTATCCTAAATAATATTATATACTTGAAAAAAATACTAGATCCTTTCCTTTATAACCAATAATTATTAAAACGTGTAGCTAAAGGATTATACCCCTCAAACAACGATTTTTTAACAGTTTAATATCATCACTAATCATTTTGTAGATAGTGCAGAACTATGAGCCCAAATAAAGACCCATTCAATTCAAAGGGTAAGTCATTTCTCTCTTTAAACAAATTAAATAAATAATCAATAATCCTATCCAATTATGCAAATGTAGGAAAATAAATATTCTCATTTCATTATAACAATATATTTTATCAGTTTATGAATATATTCATTTTTCTAAAGTAATTAATAAAATGAGCATACACCCTATTTTATATTAAAACAACATGTATTG
Source organism: Acanthosoma haemorrhoidale (assembly GCA_930367205.1). Taxonomy (NCBI): domain Eukaryota; kingdom Metazoa; phylum Arthropoda; class Insecta; order Hemiptera; family Acanthosomatidae; genus Acanthosoma; species Acanthosoma haemorrhoidale. Next base: position 78,908,552 of record OV884009.1, on the reverse strand, counting down.
TTCATAGAAATATCACCTACATTTCGTTTTAGAAATTACATAATTTTATTACAACTTACTATGGCAGAAACTGAAGATTATATGAAACTTCTATGAAAAATACTCTTTCTAGCCCTTTCTTAAATAGTTAGTCTCTGTTGAGTTTATTTCAGTTAGCCTTTGTTGAGATTAAGCTACTAGCAGTAATGATTTATTTTAATATAATTTTAGTTATATTTTAATAACTTTTTATACTTCATTTTTTTACCACTGTTCTATTTTTTTTTAATTACCTTATAATGTCAAAAAATGTGTTATCCTTTTAATAATTTATCTGCTACTGGTGATATGGTCAGAGAGAGATTGTCTTTAGGCCACTAATTACTGTAATCCAAATCTATTGTGACATAATTTCAGGTAAATAACAACATCCATCGCCTGTAAAGGTTACTTAATAAATATTAGTGGACCCAATATTTCCTAATTGACCATAAGTTACCTTAATAAACATCATCTTGGAATTCCTGATGTTAAAAAATAATAAGGAGCTTAAAAATTTAAGTATACCTAGCATTGTTTAAATTAAAAGCCTTAGGTGCATAAATATTAAATATGGAAATTATATATTAAAAGTTACTAATCGCATGGTTTCGATCAATTGGCAAATTAATGAATGATTTAAATATATATATATTTTTGTGCAGAAATTATAATATAACTAATTTATATTTTAAACTGAATCAATAATAGACTACTTTTTCTATATATATAAATATATTCTATTATTATAAATATATTTATGTGGCATAGTCACTAAGGTTTGTAGGCTGTTTCAGTACAATCAATTGTTTCTTTAGTTCTTTGAATAAGCTTCCAAAATTATAAAGGTGACTGAGATATAATTAGAGGTACAAAACGAACTGATTCTTCTGTTCAATTAATTCCAGGCTTAGTGGAGATCTTGGGTTAGTACCATAGACACCATTAGTGAGAACAGAGTATCAAAATGTTGAAGACACATGTTTCTCTTTTCTCATCCACCTCCATTCTCCTGTTGGATGACTACAATTAAGGTTTACCTGGGTGTTTGATGACTGGACTAGACACCCATAATGATGATGTAGAGAATTTTTGTAATATTTAAAGCACATGGGGTCCAGCAGTATAGAGGATGACAGCTATACCATGTCTTAATTTTCTTGATTATCAGTTATGCCACTTTAATAAAATTACTGAATCCATCCACCAGAACAATATTATAGCTTTCTTTAAAAAAAAAAAGTGTCTTTAACTAACTTTTCAAATATTTTAACCCAAATTCACTTAATATAAAGGTAACAGTAATGAATTAGATAGTAACATCCTCCATATTTAAGCTACAGAGTGATCAGTTATTTTATAACTCGAATGACAAATGTACCGGTGGAAAATCCACCATCGCCATCTCTCGGTGGTTTGGTTCAAGAAGTGAGTTGAGAGGGAGCTTTGTTTGAAGCAGGCTACATGTGGGAGTTTTATACTGAGAGAGAAAGGATATGTTGTAAAGTAGTGTTTTTTTGTTGATGAGTATTTGCAAATATTAATTATAGAGTTTGTAGGTTAAGTTCATGGTGAATATAGATTTCATATTTAAGTGGATACATTGCAGTTAATTATTATAAAGGAAAGGGTATGTAGTGTTTTTATTGAATTATATATTAGCATTTAGTTTAGTGGATTGGCCCCATTGCCAGCATATAGTTTATATTAATTAATAAACATTCAATGTATGAATTAAATAATTTTATGTATTAGTGTAAAATACATATCAGGTCAAATCAAACAAATACCCAAATGTTAGACCGAAAAATGTGTATTAATTATGGCTATTTCTCGTCTTTAATAAAATTTTACTTGTTTACTTATTATAAGGAGTAAAAGGACATTTATAAGAAGTTCGTAAAGAATAATCATTTATTGTATATGATCTCCAGGTTCTGCATGGTTCTAGTGCATAATTTAGTTTATTTCAACTATTTCATATTAACATAATTCCCTGTAGAATTCCATATATAATTTACATATTACTTTTCTAATACAAACAATGATATATAATCACATACATGGGTACATTCTTTGTTGTTGGGGGATGGGTGGTCTCTTCACTCTTGGCCTCTTGCTTCGTCATGGTCGTTACCACTCATACTTGTTTCTAACAAAATCATATCTAACAAAACAAATCATATCTGTCTGTCTCCTGTACAGATCTGCCAATAAATCCCTTCAAAGCAACCCGGTCTTTCCTCTGTAAAAGTCTGTTAACAACAACTAACTCTTACCGTCTCACACAGACTCTATCTGCCTCTGGCAATACACCTTTTAACCAATCCTATTAACCGTTGATACCTGGATTCTTACTTATGAGGTACAAAGCAGTATTTCTATGCACGTTATTGTAACAGAAAAATCATTTCCATAAAATTAACTTAATTCTAAACATTGTATAAAGATCTTTATTTAAAAAATTACAATTTGCTTTTACAGCATTGTTAATTGGGAAGTAAGAATTCATTCATACTTATGAAAAATTCCCATTCATATAATATATATTTACATTCTGCCAAGAAGCCCCACCACTCCTAAGGAAATTCCCACAGCAAGCTGTTGGAACTCCCTTGCCTCCTCCGACCGTTTCGCCCTGTTGCGAAGACAAGAGAGCCACAGACACTCAAGACATGAATTGGGATGGTAGATACTGCCAGGACCCCATGCCATATGACTTATTTCCACCCAAAGATTGCGAGGGCACCTCTATTGTAGGTGACGAGAAGGATTGTAAGGATGAGTATTACTGGATAAGGTGTTGACTAGAGGATTCGGATGAGCAAATAGGTTTTTGTGGAATTCAGATAATCTCGAGGTTATAGAGTCAAAGGACAGTTGCCACATGGAGACACAGTGAAGGGATAAGTTTGTAATGTAGAGAGAAGTAATTGACTGGTTCAGGGTTCTGAGCACTTTGGATTGGAATGTTTGGATTACTTTGATGTTCGAAGGTTTTAGTAACTCTTTGTATAAGTGCAATTTGTTTTCTAGTGTGAGGTTAGAGTTTCAGTTAAGTAATATGTTTAACTGTTCAAAGCACCTATTTAATTCTCTTATTTTAAGTCTTGCGACTTAATTCTTATAAATTAATTTAATTGATGATAAAAATATCGTTATAAAATATTATTAGAATCTTTTTCTATTCCTATTCCTATTCCTATTATTACACAGTGTTCAAAATCACACAAACGAACTGACACCATTACAACATGAAAAAAAATTGGTGTTGCACTTGTAACTGGAACGTGACTGACTGGTAACAAATTATTCAATATCCCACAGTACCACGTTTACCGGACAGACCACCCTGGTGGAACATCAGATGCTGGTAATATTTAGACATCTAGGTCTAGTGTTCATATACATGTAAATGTTCATAAAGATAAAGCAATTTCAACTACTATGATTTTTGCAATTTTCAGAATGGTATGACATAAACTGCTATTTTCAAACATATAGAGTCAAAGTAAAATCGGATAGTGAAGCCTTAAGAAGAAAAAATGTTCCTATCCATATTTGCTTCTTACAACCAGAATATTATGAAAATTTTTTCAGCATTGTGGAATCAGATTTATTCGGTTACCAAGAGATTTTGTTGGGACTGGAATTAGTTAGCAGGTAATACTCCTCATGAATGCTATCAATTATATTTACTAACAATTATAATTAATTTTTTTTCATTTCCTCTCTATTTTATTTAATTGTTTATTTTGTTTAGTTTTCACCACATTCATAAAAAAACTGCATAATATATAGTACAATACTTCATATAAATACATTTAGTTATTATGTTATACTTTAATTTCCTGGACATAAATACATAAAAAAAAAAAAAAAAGAGGAATACATCCTAGCATCTCTCAATAGACCTTCCTTTATTTGTATTTATGTTCAGTAGCCTTAAATGGTTATGTTTACTATGTAAACAGCTTAATGATTTTGTTCAGTTATAACTGATTCATAACAGCGTTTTTTAGGTTACTGTTCCCTTAGTTTCAAAGGTGTTACACTTTGTGTAGCACTCATTGGTAATGACCGCTCCATCTGAGATGCAGTCAGTGTTATCGAGTTTCCTTATAAACCCTCTGAGAAGCGGAGAAAATATAATCTTACTCTAAGCCAAATTCATGGGTTCCAAACTCCGCCCCAGGCTTGGAAACCATTTTCTACCATTTTAATCTCCAAGTAGGATTATAGGGATGAGTGGCGCAGTGTAATGACTGTGCTGCGGGATTAGGGTGGTTGGATATGCTACTGAAGAATTTCATGAACTTGGAAAGGATGAGTTCAAGAATGTAAGGTACATTAAGATAATTATAAAGGGTTTTGTTGTTGACGTAATAAGGAGCATTTACTATTGTTCTCAGGACTTTTGGTTAAAAGAATTGGATACGCTTGATTTTCGAATTATGTTGTCCCCCAAAGCTCTATTCCGTCTGTCCAGATTGGCTTAAGTATAACTTTGCAGATTAGTAATTTATTTTCTATTGAGTGATGGGATGTCCTTTGAAGTAGTCTGTACAGTTGCCCAAAGTTCTTGTCTTTTTAGTCGCGTGTATGGGTTCCATGTCAGCCTTTTGTCGAGATGGAAGCCTAAATACCGCACTGTCTCGGATAAAGGGAGAGTAATGAAATAAAAAAAACTAATGGACAAGGCTAAATTCCCGAAAAAGAAACAACTGCACTATTATAAATCGACTGGAACAGGATCATTTCGTTGAAACAGATCCATCGACCTCAGCAGTTGATCTCCATAGTGAAATTTCAATGTCTTTCATGTCTGCGAACCTCTTCCGACACACACTTTGCACCATAGTCACAGGCGAAATCACAAACATTAGAGCTTCTTTCTTTGCTAGATTGGTTAATTCCATCTGCATCATTCTTTTGAAAACACCTCAGATCATTGTCATCAGTGTCCTGTTTACATTTTATGCAAATGCATTTTTGACCTTCCATTATGCATAAACTGTTAATTCAACGTGGAACATATAAATAAGTCAGATTACATTTTTTTAAATATACTTGATTTTAATTTTATAACCTAATATTCTGTTACTTAAAGTTAATTAATTATGCTTTTAACAGGAAATTTGTGATCAGCGCTAAAAAATGGCCTAAAAACATATATCACAAGACTCAATCATTAAGTTAAAAATTTCTCATATTTTGCAGGAGTCCGAAAAGCGTAAAAAAAAAAAAAGAAAAGAAAAAGATGTCCCATGTAAGAATTTTTTCGGTTTTTTGATATGATATAGTGTGGGTGATTTCGAAACAGGAAACGTTAAAATTGCTTCTGTTGTAATCTGTTGAAGGTCGGATGGTATTTACAGTGGACTACTAGGTATTCTAAACATTAGGAAGTAAAAGTTATAAAGTTTAACTTGTAGTGAATAATAATGCTTACTTGTACCTATTAGTTAGTGGTGTTTTACGTTAACAATTAGCTCCCCTATTACAAATAGCTTTGAGTAGTTAACATACCTTTCTCATGTATTCATAACAATCAATTCCATCATTTTTATTTCCTAGGTACATCATCAACGAATATATATTGCAGCAAAACAGCGGCACCCCGTTTGAAATCAAAGGAGATACTTTTTTTACTATGGTGATTTGTTTATTAATCGCAACTAAATTTTTAAACAGGCGTACCGTAAGTATTAAAAAAATAAAAATATGACTATTATATATTTGAAATTGTAACATGTTGGCATAAATGAAATTTTAATAAATAAGACGCAAAGGTCCAGGAAATTCACTTTACTGCTTACTCACTTCACTATACTTATGAATTGATGTAATTAATCTCTATCTGGTTCCTCCTCAGTCTTCTAGGAACATCGGCGCATTAAAATTACATATAATAATTTTTAAAATAGTCACTGTCTCAACCAGAGTAAATAAGGTTAATATAATCTGGCATTGTTTTTATAATCAGTTATGGTGAAGACAAGATGCATGCTACCAGCTCATCTATAATATAAGTTTATAATAACGAGGTCTGGTGACCAGTTTCAGGTTTCATCGCGATTAGGAAACCTCGGAAAGCATGAGGGCGGGATGGGCCTGTGATTGACCTTATACATAGTTTTAAATTATGCATTTAATTAACTTTTTTATTATAGACCTTGAAAAAAACCAATCAGATTATTTTTTCTAATTGTTCATGTTAATATAAGACCAAAGTTTTTTTTATCATTTTCAGAAGATAGTGAATACCCATGTCAAAATGTTTATGGAATCGTTGGGGAAAAATGTTAGTCTCATTGAAATTAAATCACTTGAAGCCCACATATTCAAAAAACTTGATTTCTATGTAAGTTAATCCTATCAATACTAAGTTAAAATTATTAGGTTAAGTTACTTTCAAAGTGTGTGTCTCAACGGCTAATGTACGGACAGTAACTTTATACACAATCCCTAAAAGAATAAGCACCAAGATACATAGTTTATTTAGTAACGAACAGTTTGAGGAATATAAATATCATTTTTCAAAATGCGTCCTGCAGCTCCTGTGTTTATCTTCAACAAACAAACTTTGTTTCCCACCGTTTCCTGTAATTTATTTATCCCAATCTTCTATTATACGGGGGGGGGGATGAATTCTATCTATAGTGTAAAATTCGAGTGATTTTATTTACAGGTTATAAAGAGTATAAGAACGGTATAAAAATTATGAAGTAAAATATTTTACAAATTCACAGTAACATTAATTTAACTCATAACTTGATTATAAACAACACTTTTAGTTTCTCCTCCAGAAGCAAGAATAAATACATTCCTGATTGAGCCCAGTCTTGGGCAAGCAGCACAGTTTGTTCCAACACGAGTCCAAACTATCATCAAACTGGCAGTATCAAGCGCAGTATAGATGTGCTGCTGCAACTCGCCCGAAACCTAGTTTGAAAACGGTTCATGATTGTCAAAACGATGCGAGGATTGGAGTAAGGACTAAGAATCAAAGACATGAACTGTCATTTTCCCCACTTTTCCCGCTCGCAGTAAAAAGGAAGGTTATAAATATCGTTAATTTGTTATGTAACTCTTCACTACTTCAATTACAAAATATTAATCGCAAAATGAATATGCGCTAACTTTTATTTTGTCTATTAATAATTACTGAGTATTCACTCAAAAATTATTAATCGTTGGAAATCTGTATTAGTATAGGTCAATGTTAATATTTGTAATTAATAATTTTCCTTTAATTACAAATAATTAATGACTAAAAAGAGTCCAGAATACTAACTTTTGTAAGAGAAAAAATTAATTCGACTGCATTTTGCATTGCACAACCTACATATTTGATATCTTTTACATATTAGTACATATTACAGAATCGTCAATGGAAAACGTTGCCTTTCATATAGATTTAATTAGTAGTAATAATAATTATAAAATATTTAATCATCTTCAAATATCGTCATTGTAACCATAATTATATTTTTAGGTGGATATTCCTATGATCCATATACACTGTCAAGGTTTGTTCGAGTTTATTGGTGGAACAAATTTTGGAATTAAAAGCAAGGAATTCTGTCTTGACTGTTTGCTGTTGGTGAAGGTGTACTATTGCAATATTGACAAAATTCTTGAATGCCAGTAAGAGTGATTATAATTAATAACTAGTAGTTGGGGTATTAATCCCACCATTTAATAATTATTAGAGAGATAGAGATTTGTTAGAAATTAGAAATTGATAACATACATTATTACAGTAACGATCGTAATGATAAGGACAGATTACGAATACATCATTGCATAACCGTATGGATGCGTTAAAAAAATGTTCTCGTTTCGCTTACATTTAGACTTGTTTCATGTCATAGCTCAGAAACTATTTTACATTTAAAATTCTGATTGTTTATTCCATGATTAAAACACATTAAATAAGGGAAATCAATTTTTACCGACTAAATGAAGGAAATTCAATTATAAGCTAAATTGATAATTAATTCGTGATCTACAATCTTCAGTATTCGTATAACTGTACAACAGCGTTAGCGCGTTGTTTTGTATAATCACATAACCGGGAAGATTACACGTGGTTTCCAATAAACAAAGTACTCATATAAAATCATTTAAATGTAAAGAAGTATGAGAATTACAGATTTTAAAAATGTGGGTGGTAGAAATGCATTAGGTACTGTCTTCCTTGAAACATTCTAAAGTAGTTTGGTTTGATCATTTTGAAAAACTTCATGTTTTTTTTTTTCTTTCGTCATTTTCATGAGATATTATGTAGCCAGCCAATATTATTGCAAAATTTTTTGCTCATTCGATAAAAATGATCCATACTAATAATCATAACGGTACAGCTGCGAGACGAAGAAAATTCAGCTTCCAACATAAATACAATCAATGATTAAGAAAAATAACCATTCAGTAATGAAAACAAGCAATGCCTTCCAATGAAATGGCCTGTATTAGAGAGTGGCATTTTTTTTCATTGGTTCATTCCACACAAAACTAAACAATAAAAAAAAATCCATCAGGTAATCTGGCCCATACCTTCTAATAGCATGTACATGTAACATAAATTAAAAAAAAAATACGAAATTTCGTTTTTGTGTTCTTAACAAAATAACCTTTTGGATATTTAGAAACTTTAAGATTGGTTTGGCAAAATCAAACTGAATCCATTGAAATTCTGAAAATAATGGAACTATTATCTGATTAAAGAGTTGATTTTATTTTTTTTTTAATTTATAACTCGAAAACTAAAAATGGGAAAAATATAAAACTTTTGGTACTACACATGAACAATTGATTTCTGAGACTGTAAGTTCCAGACCATTGGTTGATTTGACATGGAATGACCACATTACTTCTTACTGATTACACTACAATTGGGTACATTTTTTTTTTCACATACTGGATGTCTAATAAACTTATAAATATTGTAGTAGGTTTGCATTTATTATTACAACTTTTGTTGGCCAAATGTCTACAATTACCACTTTATCATACTCAATGAAATCATATATTTTAACAATATTACTGGATTAACCTCCCTAGTGCCCTGGCAAAATTATTAATATCTGTTAATGATAAATTCACATTCATATTTTCTGGATGGGCCACAATCGAATCTTTTTCAATAATATTATGGAATCTTTTACTATCTTTTAATAAACAAAAAATACAAGCCTTAGAAAATAATAGCTTTTTGTTTTTCTTACAGGTTAATGAAATGTTGGGATAAGGAAATAATTTCTGCTGGGATACTTTGCACCATATTTTATAAGTACGACTACAGATATCTTGTAGATGCTTGTACAAAAGTTGAAAATGCCATCAGTACTACAAAAGAGAACTTTTTAGATATCACTATACTACTTATTAGAATTATAACAGGAGATGAAAGTGTCGGAATGGATGACATGTTTGCGTAAAAGCTTGGTTTATGATGTGTTTAGTCTGCTTAACTTTTGTTATTACCATGAAATTTTATCAAAATAATAGATTTCATATCTCAAAAAAACAGTTTTTTTTCTTGTAACGATGAAGTAACGAAAAAATAATTTTTTGGCATAGGCTTGTAGTCTATCCTTTGTATATTTTTTGTAAATAGATATTTGTTTGAAGAACATTAAAATGATCAATTTTAATAAATGATCTCATTAACATTATATTTACAATACCACATTCACTTTATTGTGCATAGATTATTTGTATTTTAGCATAGGCTTGTAGTCTATCCTTTGTATATTTTTTGTAAATAGATATTTATTTGAAGAACATTAAAATGATCAATTTTAATAAATGATCTCATTAACATTATATTTACAATACCACATTCACTTTATTGTGCATAGATTATTTGTATTTTAGCACAGGCTTGTAGTCTATCCTTTGTATATTTTTTGTAAATAGATATTTGTTTGAAGAACATTAAAATGATCAATTTTAATAAATGATCTCATTAACATTATATTTACAATACCACATTCACTTTATTGTGCATAGATTATTTGTATTTTAGCATAGGCTTGTAGTCTATCCTTTGTATATTTTTTGTAAATAGATATTTATTCGAAGAACATTAAAATGATCAATTTTAATAAATGATCTCATTAACATTATATTTACAATACCACATTCACTTTATTGTGCATAGATTATTTGTATTTATTTATTTATCCATCATCCCCTTTACCATCACGACGTCCTCTTGATTGCCAAGGACTTCCTACAAGCCACAGCTGTGTCAATCCACATATTTCCTTCCCCTTCACCATGGCAGCAGTGCATTGTTCACTTCCAACTCACAATTTACCTCCTTTATTAATTCAATTGGACATGATTTCCTTGTAAATGGAGATTTAAATACAAAACTCAAACAGTGGAGCTCAAGAGCTATTAATTCCCGGAAGGGATTTGGAAATCCCTTAATAATTGTTTTCACCCTTGAAAATATTAATTCACACTTTCCTATTTGGTTATTCATTTTAAAATAAAATTCCATTTGATTACAAAAATATTGTTACAGTATTTATACATATTATTCAAATATTATTTATTTCTATATATTTTAATTATATATTTTTTCATATAATTTAAAAACTTTATATTTTATAACTTTAACGTTATCTCAGGGTTCTGTTAATAAAATTATAGGAAACTTCTGGCAAAAGGAATATTGGTTTTATTTACACACATTGAATATATAAAAAATTGATATACAAATAAAAATACGTAAGTAATAAAAGTATAATGTTAAATCTAAATTTACGTAATTATACTGGCCAGTGTATCTTTGTGTTGCTAATCTTCGATGGTAGTCTTCTATTGCTTGATCCGAATCGTCTTCTTCTTACCGGCATCGCATGTTCCGTCCGGATTGTCTTACTGGAGCGTCCTCGTACCGAGTGAAAATGATGCACCACGAGGCAGTAGCGCCGCTTCTTGGTAGGGTCGCTACCTGGGTCCTTCTCTGCCTGCTCCTGATGAAAGAATGAGAGATTTGGTCCTTTGTCGGCTCATATATATCTGCATCTCTCCGCTGTCTTCTTGACTTTCAACTGGTTATTTAATGCCAGTTGTTTTGGATATTTATACTTTCCTTAATTTACGTAGTTTATAAAATAAATGTTTACATTAGTTATGATATTATTTTTATTATAAATATTAATAATTAATATGACGACAGTAAAACACGTTCATACTTTCATAGGCATGAACCACGGATCGTTATTACGGTTTCAACGCTTGCTTTTTCCGAGTTTATTTAAACAAACACCATTAAAAATCATCATATTAAAATATCACAACAATATATATATACAAGGAATTTGCACCATCCTTTAAAAGTATAACTACAGATATCTTCTCGATGCTTACAAAAAAAACTTGAAAATATTGTATAAATATCGGAGTAAGCCATATAAATTGTTCTCATATTAATAATTAAAATCTGATATGTCACTAATTTTAACAAAGGTCGGTATAAGATAAAACAAAAGGAACAAACAAAGCTAACTCATCGTTAATTCTATATTTCATGTTAATGTCAACAAAAGAGTCTAGCTGTACCAGGAGTCAACACCCACCTTTTATGGTACCATAAACACTCAAAAGCTACGGCGAAAGTGACCCCAGCGAGCGAACAAGAGAAGCTTCCCAAAGCCACCACTTGATCCTTCGAGGCCATAAAACGACTACAAAGACCAACCTGGTGACCTTCTTGGCTATGATTATGTATGTTAAAGAAAATGGAGCCAGTATAAATCCCTCCTACCATATCAAAGGAGGGAGACACAACTCTCACGACTAGTCTCGGTCCAATCCAGTAGTCTTTGTCTGCCAGAATGCAGTCAGGCCCCTAAATGGATAATAGGCATAACTGTGATGCGAGAAGAGATGTCGACTATTAGCAACCAATAGGTAAATAATATTTTTAAGCTCATGGAATCAATCATTAAAGCCATTACAGCTGTCATTATATTGAGACAATTATTAATTATTTCACACAAAATTCAATTTTGAGGCTAATATATTATTTCATCACATTGGATTTATAGCTAACATTGAATATCCAGGTATCTTCTCCAGGCATGATAAGGATAAAAAATTAACATTTATAATATTGATAAGGAGTGTACAAGCTGCATCAATTTGGCTTTTAAAACAGGGACCATTTTAGTACATAAATTTTGAATCAATATCTGTTCGGACGTCACATCAATTTGGTGGTGCAAACAGGGACTTGATACATAAAAGTACACCAAAATAAATATACAATCATAAGTGTGGGGGTTGTTATTGTAATATATTTATTACAATTACAACCCCCTCCCAAAAAAATGAAATAATAATGATAAAATAAGCCTCCCATTACATAAACTCACATTTATATTCAAGTTATAAAAATTCATATTGGATAAAGCCCCCATACTCCTGCAGCATAATATGTAGTAGATAAGGATACTGCACTAAAGAGATGAAACTAATAAGCAAAGGGAACATTCTATGACAAGAATCCAGTCCACATTGAATATAGAGCTGCTTTGCAAGAGGGTATCTTTTTAAGTAGAAGTAAACCTTTCAAGTGAAAAAGAGGAGGGGTGTAAATATTATACTATTTAATTATAATTGGATTTATTGTCTGCTATGTTTATTTCATGAAATTTATTTAGTTATTTAATATGATGTATAATGCATATTATTTAATAGGACTAACATTTGTTATAGCTTCCTTAGCAACACAGGACACATGTTAATTCTTTTGTCACAAGATGAATCCTAAGTTTTAATAGTGCACTTATGCAGGGCGATTATTTATTTATCAGTTTTTTAGGCATACAAATTTATCCTCAACACACTATATCAAAAATATATGCCCAACTCTTCGGATAAATCCGCTTCACTTGGTTCATTAAGAAACTCTTCAACACCTTCACTTTTGACGTTTAGTGTCCATTGCATCTTCTAGAGAGAATAAATATCATAAGTTGGTCCTCTGCAGATAAAAATCCTTAGCATTTTTTAGCTTCTCTGGTGCAAAGTTTACTTTACATTGCGTGACTTGATAATTTCCCTTTCTTCAGCGTAGCAGATCCTGTACACTTTCAAATTTATTTCATAGCCCACAAAGAATCCTTTACTTTTTTGCATCCCACTTCTTTATTAGGTAATCTGGGATATACACAAATAGCTTGCTTCTAAAAATTTCTTAATGGTCTATCTTAGGAGGCAACTTCCTTTACCACAGTTGATAAATTATATTTTACAATGTGCTTTTACCGGTAACATTCAAGATGTATACAGCTGTGTTAGTAGTTTCTGCCCGATAACACTTATCAAGAGACCTGCTGCCAGCAACATACATAGAGCTGCTTCCACAATGGTGCACATTTAATTTTTTCTTCGCGACAATTTGGCAATGAGTTCTGTTGATCTATACTCTGCTACTCAAAAAACTTTTATCACTAGCATTCAAGATTTCAGTTCCGTGTTCCAAGCGAATAGTTATGTTCTTTTCACCTGTCTCAGCCTCAGTAAGTACAAAATACTTCTTCAAAATAACAGGTTTCTGGATGCCTGATAGTTATCGAACTCCTTATGTGGTGTCATATGTTCATTGGCACCACTGTCCAGAAACCAAGACTGAATATTACCTCCTTCATTCCTGAAGAGAGCAACACTGGTCCGGACCTAAACCTGTTGGTTTTTAGACAAATTTTTGCCTTGTTTTTCTTTAGCCCTCCTGTAAGACCCTCCTTTTTGACAGGAACATGACCAGGTTTGAAAAAGAAATGACAAACAATTTTAGAGTTATTAGTTGCTTAAAATTCATAAAGCACTTATGGCTAGGGTGATAAAAAAACATTTCTCAGAGTTATATTGAGATTACAAAAATTGATCAAAAACTAAATTATCACTAGATCAAGACTTAACACACTGGTCTTCAATCATTAAACAAGAGGTAAGTTCATTAACGGTCTGTTTAGAAGAATCGACTGACTCCCAGGATGAAATAAAGTAAGATAAATGCTCGTGAAATGACATAATTATTTCATTAATTACTTATTAATCACCCAGCTGTTTTAATTCAACAACTGTATCGAGAATTCCGGGGATATAAGCTGCCACGCCTTGGTTTTCATACTAACGAGATAATAAAGATTCATGCAGTAGATGTATGGTTGTTCTGTACTTACACTGCAAGCAGTTAACAGGTTAAAATATGCATCATGGGTTCTTCCTCCAGTCTTGTCACATAAGTTCCTTAACCATACTATCCTTCTGAGGCCAAAGGGCAGGATCTTTTTCATAATCAGATTTGTTCTTACTTTATAGTTTAAGTTGAAAATTGGCCTCTGTCAGGTTTCTTAAATAGCCTCCTGCTACAGTGGCAACCAGTACCTGGAATTTCCACAAGTTCCAATTAGAATTACCTTTCAGCTCAGTAAACATGATCTGCTCTATTGTTTTGAGAGAAGTGTGTAATTTTCCCGTGATAAACTTTCTTTAACAAAGAACAATACAAACCGGGTAACACAAACAGAGATACCCGCAAGTCCCAATCGTTGCCTACACTCTGGACCCATAACCTGTTGAATAAATATGACTTATTTTAAATAAAAACAAGTATATTGTCTTATAATACACAGCGTGGGTTGGCGAAGAATATTGATAATAATCAAAACAAACACCTTGAGCAAGGGAAGGTAACAGTTAAATGACAGTGTTGCCTCCATAAACAAAATTAAGTACTAAGTAAATGACAATTATAAATAGCAAACATTACTTATGAAACAAAGAAATAAATTCATTTGTAATTTAATATTCAACAGTAGTTTTTATTATATAATTGCAATGATTTTATAATGTATGAATTGTTACTTATTGAAATAGAAGTCTAAGTAGAATTAAAATTGAATAGAATAGAACTGAAATTAATTTTTATTGTTTGTTAACCCTGGAGTACCAGATAGCCTTCTCCTTATTATAATAATATAATAATTAACTATGCATTAGAGATAGAAGAGTGATACAATCATTTCTTTTAACAAAAAAATCCCTAAAATAAGCTTCTGAATTGCATGCACCCATAATTTTTGAAACATAAGCAGATTTATGTTTAATCTTTGTCAGGTAAACCAAATTTTTTTATAAAATTTTGCCTAATCAGTTGAGCCAAGGATCACTTGGCTTACGATTTCTTTTTAATAACATCAAAGATCCTTTTTCTTACCAAACAATTTTTTTAAACATCAATCGAGAGTTAAATAATATATTTAATTAAAATGGACTGAGATAGTAGATGAACAATATCTAGAGATTATAGAGTGTCGTTATGTTTCTATTTCGTTTGTTAAACCACCTTAGTCAGTAATTTAATAAAATACAAGATTCCTCTTCATATTTTATTAGGGCATGACATAATAATACATAGCAAATTTTCCTGAGTTATGAACAAATACTATTTACACTTGGTATGTTACAGTATAATCATATGTTGTAATAAAAATAAATTACAAATTCCGTACTTAAAAATTGCTATGCTCTTCAAAATGATTTACAATCATAATATATTTTGGTTGAACTAAATTTATTTATTTTATGTATAATTTTAAAGGTTAGTCTAATGCTATAAGGTCACATTTTCGCTTCCAAATTAGTTTTGGATGGTCATGGATGACAAATGATTATTTTTTAGGAAAAACTTTTGTTTTAGTTTTGGTTATTCATAAATAAAGGACACAATGTTAAACGGCAATTAAAATTTAATGTAACTATTAAAAAATAAATAATAAAAGTATAAAATAATCAAAATTACCAAATGAAGAAAAATCAAAATTGCTATTGTCTAATACTACTCATTTATATCAGTAAGAATAATGGACCAAAGAAAATTTTTATAAATAATTGAGGTGTTAGATTTGAAGAGATGGTATGATGCAGGTTTAAATGACACCCAAATTATTCACTTCTCTTAAAAAATGTTTTACTTAACTTAAGGTGTAGAAAATCTGGTTTTTGAAAATCAAAATAAAGGTTGAAAGGTAACAGCTTAGTGCCTAGCACATTACCTCTTTAGCACCATCTACAAACTATGGCCTCAACCTCAGCCTGGTTTATCTTAGCTGTCATACAGAGCGGTTCATTACAATTTACTTAAAGGGATGCTGAGTACAGCTCACTAAGTTCCCCTAGGAGTGGGGTAAACTGATACAATGCATCTTAGTAAGTTGTAAAAGCAAATACTTGAATTATTTTTTATTACTTCATGTTTATAAATATATATGAATTAAAGAATTATTACCTTTATTAAACATATTATTTCAGTTGTTTGGTGGGATAAAGGATGGTTGTTTTTGATTCAAATAGATGTTTCTTTCATTTTTTTAAAACCATTTTCAGAATCCAGTTCTAAGGAAATAGTTCTGATTCCGAAGGTGCTGGTGGAAATAAAAATAATAACAGGTAACTTATATTTATGCTAAAAACACAAAAATAATAATTGTTTAGAAATATATTTATGAAACATGGTTAGCCATTGATTTATATCCTTGTACTTAAACTTGAAAATTGTCATATAATAATTTTGAATGGTTGAACTGAAAAAAATAATTTTTTACTTTAATGAAATTATTATGTTATTTTATTGAGAAAGTGATGGTTTTCTGAGTCAATGGTGATGTCATATTAATCCATCTGTGACAGCTAGTTAATCCTTGCTTTGTTCTACTCATTCATTGCATTGCTCTACTATTCATTTCTTTATTATATCATTTTACATATATTTTCTTTATTATAACATTTATATTATTCTTGAAAACTTCACTACATTTTATTTTTAATGATAATGTATCTGTTAATGGTAAAATTTCGACTTTTTTTCTTTTGTTCTCTATTCTTGACAATACTTCCTTTTATTTTTATGTCATTCCTAGTGGACCATAATTCCAGAATAAAGATTCTTTTTCATTCAGTGACCAATGTTCAGTCATAGCCAAGTTGTGATATTTACAGTTCATAATTACTATCTAGACAAACCCATTCATTAATTTAAAATTATACCCATCTGTGTACTCGTCCTGTTTAATCGTTAAAATGTCCTGGTTTGATATAATTGTTTCATTATCAACGTGTATATGTTGATCATTTATGAGTAACTTTGCAGTTACATATATCATGTTTTGTGCTGAAATAGTGATGCTAGACAAAAACCAGAGACCTCAAAATCAATTAAAAGAAGAGGTTAGTATAATGGTAGCATTAATGAACAACCCAGCTTCAGACTGTTGCTATCTCTCGTATTCAGACTTAATTATTTACTGCGACATGCTAACAGACTTTCCATAGATAATGTATGGCCTGCCAGCAATGAATTGACCTTTGCGTAGAAATATCAACTTCTGAAATTTATGATGATAGACACTTTGCCCAAATATATATTTACATGTAGGAAATATAATATCCATATTTATAGATATTTGTAGGAATATTTCTTATCAGTGACAGTACAGGTCGATAATCAGATGCATTAATCTTAATACTATCAATATCATCCTTTTCCAGAAACTCTTCCAAACTGTTATCACTGAAGGTAAATTACACTTATGCCTTTAAAATAACCAATTGTAGATGTACAACAATCCACTGATGTGATTACATTTTATAAAATAATATATAAATATTAAAACTAATCTCTAAAATAGTAAAATAATGTTACAAAACCATAACAAGTTTACCAGCATTCTCTAAACTCAAAAATTTACAGATATACTTTTTAATTATATTGCTACTGTATTTAAGTCAATCTACCATGTACATAAATGTATGTTAAGTTATTATTTACATTGAGTAAAGTACAGCTCTGACTTCTTAAAGAACAAATTCTACTAAGGTTTTAGCTGTACAATTTAAAAGATTTAATTTTGCACAAGAAGATTCCGGAGTAGTTGCTTCAGATATTATTTTTTTGTAATTTTCAAACTTGCTTATACAGTAGTACTATTAAACATCATCTAATTTCTTATTTTTCATGACACTTTTATTTAATTTCTAGGAGAACAGTAATTATTAAATAATCTCAACAACAAAATGTTTTTAATTGATACACATATAAATACGAAAAAAAACTGTTACTGAGGACTTCTGCTTTTCTATTAGATTACAATACATTCATATTATGAATTATTAGCAAAACAAACAACTTCTGAAAGTTCTGTGATTTGATAGTATAGAATATGTTTGATTAAAGAGTAAATCATTATAAAGCATTACTTTAACTAATTTAAAAATCTGTCTTTAAATAATTCATAACATTGACCAAACTATCAAGTATATCCAAATAATAGTAATAATCGCTTTCCCGCAATATGAAATTATTTTTTCTTCAAGGGAAAATTCGAACTAAATGATCATAGATACATATTACAAATAAAATAAATGTAATTAACAAATATATTTTTTAAGGATGCAATACACAATTGGCATTGAGTAAACACACTAAAACGTCAATTATAATACATTATTACTTACAGTTACCAATGTGTCTTTCCATAACTCCTGATCCCATTTAGATCTCAATTTAAAAGTTTCAAGATTTAAACTTAATCAGAAGAAAAGAAATACAGACACAACCGATAAAATACAGAAATATTTTTTTCAAACTTTATAAAAAGTCCTCTAAATTTTAAATGAATGTTTTTTATTAAGTTTAGTAAAATGTGTCTATGAAAGTCCAAGTACCATATCAAATTAAACCTTAGGAAATTCTCTTCAAAATGAGGGGTAAACTACCTTCTAGATCTTACTTATGTAATTCAAGCCAAAAAAATGGACAATTTTTAATTAGTTACTCTATTAATTAACTAATTGAATTTTAAATAAAATTGTTGGTAAGTGGTGATGAAGATCTTGTAGAGTTGATGCTACTAAAAGTTTCTTTTGAAAGCTTTTACTGAGTTGAAGCTATTACCTCTCAACCTTTATTTTGGTCTCCAAAATGGATACTTTATTCAAGTAACTGCTTATTTTTCCTCACAAGGCTGAGTGAACCCAGACCAGACTCATTTCTGTGAAAAATTTTTTTTTTTGCGGGTAAGCTGGGAATCAGACTTGGGTCTCCATAGTCAGTAGTCAAATGTACACCATAGGAAACTCATGAAGTCCTGAATTTTTTTCCAAAACTAATACTAATTCAATAAATATAATTGAGTCATAGATGTAAATTTTTGATAATATTAAATTGAAGATGACGTAGAGAAGTTAGTTGATCTGTAATTATAATTTTTGCAGGTGAAGAATATTATTAGCAATAAATATCAATATGGATGGAACCCCGTCATTACTAAATAGTAAGTATAACATTTCAATATTTTTTTAAATAAACAATTAAACTAAATAACCCTTTTTTAGTGGGAGACTCTGAAGTTTCTTGCCCCACATACAAACTAAACAGTATTCCATTACATCTGCACACAAATTGACATAGTCACACCCCAGGTAATCTATCCGATGCTAGTTTATGATTGGGTTTGTTTTCGGAATTGATTTCAGCTTTAAACCCTCAGTTCATCAATGCTGTTTTTTGTCTATTTAAACTCATTTAAGGAACCCAAGATAGTACAAGAATAAGAGGAGAGCCCCGGCTCCCCAGAACCGGATAGGGCCCAGGAGGCACCCCAGTCCCACATGTCAGGTGGTGGTTATAGATATTGTTTTATAGAACACAAGGTATGAACATGAGGATGTGAATAAAAACCATATAGCGTCAAGATGCACAGGACACCAACCAACCCGCACCCACAGACGGCAGCAGGGGCTATTTTAATAATAAGACTGATAATTAATATATATATATACAAGTCTTCCATATAAATTAATTAATTAATTACTGAAAATTAAATTATTCAAAATAGACACCTCCGGCCTGTACACAGGTTTGTAGTCTGTGAAGCCAATCGTCTATTGCAGTACGTAGTACTTCTTGTGGAAAATTGTCAACTGCTTTCCCCAGGACTTTATTTTTCCAAACTAGGCTTTCTGAACTAGTCCCCTTTGTCAAGCCATTCATTCCAGATGTGGCCAAAGTCGGAAATCAAGAGAGTTTATATCTGGACTTCCCGAGGTCTAGTCTGAAGCCTTATGAACTCAGGGACGTTCTCCTCCAACCATCACAGAGTTGATCGAGCCTTGTGAGCAGGGGCTGAATCTGTGTGGAAGGGTGTTGAGGGGCTTCACTAAGTGCTCCAGAATATCTTCCTGACTTGAGTTTTGACACCATGTTAGCAAAAATGAAGTTTTGCGGTACTATCAAAATGTACCCCCCACCAAACCATCCCTGAGCTCGGATGGTACCCTCATTCCATCCTTCCAATCTTCTCTTGGGAGTTTATCATATACACTTTATCATTTTGACAATTCAATTTTTCTTCAATGCAACACATTTTCTCATCCAAAAACAATATCTTACGATTACGACCATCAGCGTACTTGCTTGGCAATGCCTTTGCTCTTCTTCCCCGATCTTCTTAAGTGAGGGAGCGAGCCTTTGTCCTGTCATTCTCCAATAGGCACTCATTGGAAGATCATTTTTGATGATTGGGACATTGACCTTGGCAAAATAGCCATGTCTCTTGACATTATTTTTTATATTCTTCTGGATTTCTTTGAATTTGATTTCCAAATGCTTTAATGGCATTTTCGTTCTTACCATACATGGTCGACCTGGCTGGGGCCTGTCTTTTACAGGCTTAGTTGCAATGAAGCGATTAATTATCCACCACACAAACATTTGATTAATTCCTACTGGTTTATGAGTTTGAATAATGTCTGAGATAGACTTACCCTCCCTGTGAAGAGCAATAATGCCATGTCAATTTTTTTCTAGGCTTCTTTCCATCATGTCTAAATGAAACTCAGAGACAAACTAGAAGGGATTATAAGCTTCATATCAAATATAAACAAGAAACTGAGAGACATTTATTTTCCTGCATGAGTATATAATTTTATCTAAGTCCAAAGATTGTAACAGAACTTATGGCAGGACTAGGTAGAAGTGGTATTATTGATGTGAAATATTAGGTGGTAAATTAGTTTTTGAGAGAAAATTAATGATTGATTTGTCCTTTCTTAATGTTACTGGGAGTGTTAATGGATTTTGTAAGCTATTTAAAATAGATCCATTTTTTTTTTGGTTGAAGGTATATTGTGTCAGTAGAATTTATGTATGTACAATAAGGTGGTAGTAAATATCAAGTAGATGAAAATTTGACATGTTTCTGTAATTTCTTTTCTATCTTAAGTTGATGACATAAGGCTACTAAAATAACTTTATAACAACAAATTTGATGTTTAATGACTCTATTCTAAATTTAATTTATAATAGAACATATTGTTTTATTCACACTGGCAGTTTTAATCAGGCATATCAAAGTGGTAAAAAATATTAACTTATACTATTATTGAGACAGGAAAATGTTTTTTTACTACTCAAGGATGAATTTTGATAAATGATATTTTCTCATCTCATGATATTTTAACCTATTAAGATCAAAATTTAACAATAATTGTTCCATTTGTATGATTATAACTAAATTATATGAGGGTACCATTGTCTGACATGACAATTGAACTTATCCCTTAAAGATGTAGATAGGATATGCAATTTGCTATTTCTGATTATTAGAAAAATCATCTGTAGTTTCCGCATTATCCTTACATCACAGTTGAGTTATTTGCATCAATTGGTGACTGCTCACATTTTTTTTCTAAGCACTGTAAAATCTGCACTTACTCAGCAAATATATATATAAAAAGGGTTAAAAAATCTCTGTTACATTTTTGACATTTCGGAGGTGCTTCTGTGGTGACCATGTGTGAGTATACTATGGCAGCTCTGTTGCTAGTTTATAAAATATGTTTGGTAACAAAAAGTGAAATTTGCAGGAAAAATTTTTTATGAGCAAGATCATAAATATGTATTACAAAAAGTATTTATTATTCACAATGGGCTAGAGCCAAATAAGTTTGTTAAAATAATACTTACTATTCAGAAAAAATTATTGAATGGTAGACATATATTGTTTATAATATTAAATCCACATAATGTATTTGTAATTAACTGTAATATAATTTTGTGGATGATGAAGATTGTTCTCACTTTTAAAAAGTTAATACTTTTTTAATAAACAATTATACTAAATTGACTTTATTTTTCTTCAATTAGTAGTTATCTATCCACAAGGGGCAGCAATAATGCATAGATGTAGAAGCCTACTTACTCTCCTGAACATAATATTCAGTACAACATAACAGTACAGACACACACACTCTAGGGCTGGGCTGCTTGTTCCAGGATACTCACGGAGCATGCAAATAGGACCTGAACTGATTGGCCTTATTTGTTTGTGCTTAAACACAAGGGCCTAGCTATAATATGAAATACTGTACTACAATATAATATGAACTATTGTACAATCTACTCTTAAATTAGCAATTTTTACAATGCAATATAAGTTATTCGATATAATGATGCTAAAATTAAAAGTAAACCCATTAAAAAATAATTTAGTTTCACTAATAAATTTTATATACTCCTCTGAATTTTAGTTCATTGTTGTACATGAGTGCTTTTTTAGCTTTGTTCAAGTCTTATGATACATCTTTAACCTCCACAAATTCAATGATACAGTAACAAAATAGTTGCTTAATATTCAATAAATAAAATAAAATTATGGGTATAATTTGTTATAAATTAGCTAACCTCTAATGTAATTTTACAGTTCAAGAAGGGGTGTTTGGTGTGATGGATATAGAGCCATCAATTATTTCTGGTAAGTACATAATTTTCAAATAAAAAATCTAAATAAACTGAATAAATATAAAGAGCTATAGTGAAAATTAATTGAATTTAATGATTTTATCATTGAAAGTCCAGAAGATGCCTGAAGAGGCGAAGTGTTGACTTTAAATGTGATAATATAAATGAAAAATTTCTGAGATTGAGTGGCTAATGTCCATCTCAGAATCTTTTTTTTCTAAAAGTTATGTAAGTAACTTTTAAAATTATTTAAGATTTAAAGTTCTTAATTTTCCTTATGGTAAAGAACTTATCAGTCACATTAATGCAAAAATAATTTCAACGATAGCTTTTGACTGAATAGAACTGATACATTTAATGCCATTCTTCAATGAGTTTTATTGTTGAAAAGGCAATATTCAATGACTTAACAAATTAAATTAACTATCTAAGAAAATTTGTGCAGAGTTTCTATTGCCGCTCTGTGGCTAGTTTATAAAGTATGTTTAGTAACAAAAAGCTAATTTTGCAGGAAAATTTTTGTATGAGCAAGATCTTAAATATGCATTACAAAATGCATTTATTATTCATGATGGACTAGACCTTCACAATATCTGAAGATATTTTAAATATTTTTGAATAAACAATCTCACTAATTGTCTTGCTTGTTCTTCTGTTTCTTCAATACTGGGAAGCTCACAAGTTAGGGTCCCTATCCTGCCAGTATTATACTGTTTTTTTTTTGGGCTAATAATTATTAATAATAATTTAAAAGTTTTTTCATTGGTAGAAGTAATAAACATAGTTTTAAAAGTAATACTTACTATTCAGCAAATATAATTGAATGGTAGACATATATTGTTGGTAATATTAAATTCCAGATAATGTATTTGTAACTAACTCTAATATAATTTTGTGGAAGATGAAGATTGTTCTCACTTTTACTGTAAATAAAGTATTACTTATTAAAAAGTTAATACTTTTTTAATAAACAATTATACTAAATAGTCTTCCTTTTTCTTCAATTAGTAGTAATCTACCAGCAAGGGACAGCAATGAAGCATAGATGTAGAAGCCTACGTATTCTCCTGACCATAATATTCAGTACAAAATAACAGTACAAATATACACACTCTAGGGCTGGGCTACCTGTTTCAGGATGTTCACGAATCGTGCAAATAGGACCTGAACCTATTGACCTTATTTGTTTTTGCTTAAACACAAGGACTATCCTCCATAGTAACTAGTAACCAGTAGTATTTAGAACTATCCTCCATGCAGCCCTATTGTCTTAGCTTCCACATACCCCAATCTATTTGACTCATCAAACTTTAATAATTAATCTGAAAGGCGTATTTATTCCTTTGATACCAGACAAACAC
Source organism: Acanthosoma haemorrhoidale (assembly GCA_930367205.1). Classification (NCBI taxonomy): domain Eukaryota; kingdom Metazoa; phylum Arthropoda; class Insecta; order Hemiptera; family Acanthosomatidae; genus Acanthosoma; species Acanthosoma haemorrhoidale. The sequence goes on along the minus strand of OV884009.1, from coordinate 78,884,345 downwards.
TAAGTAATAATACTTATCATTGTGCTGAAAAGCTAGTTGACAGTACGCTATTGCCTCTTAAGTTTTATTTCTGATTTCTAAATGCAGTGCTTGTATTGGTACTTCTGTGATATGAATCAACCCTACTAACACTTTATAACATATTGTAGATATAATGACCGTAAACTCAATGAAAAAGAGTCACCATTCTTAGAGTGTGGGTATATTCTTCTGTTACTTTTTAATTATAAGGCTATACTGCATTCACTACCAAAACAAGTTACTTGTGGGGTCACTCAGAGCCCATAAGTTATGAATAATACCTTACTTATTTCACAGGTATTGAGGTAAAAACTTAGTAATGATGATGTAATAATTTGGCTGTTATAGTAAAAACCTCAGTAAATTGGATCGGTATCCAGAGATGGCTCTACTTTTTTTCTATAATTCACCTTTCTGAAAATTGCACAAATCATAATTCTGGAGTACTTCTCATAATACTAATTAACAAATTTCATATAATACTTTTTTATTATTATATCTGATGAATTCACCTTATCTTATTTTCATCATTTTTCAACAAATTAAATTGACCTGTATGATCTTTTAGGCTGTATTATTCGAGTAAAGCTGCATTAGTAATATATAAATTTATGTTTCAGATTTTCATTCATTTAACTCACAGAAATATTCTCATAGAGAAGGTAACACAATGTATTATGATATGATATGATATACACTGTATTAGTATGATGAAACAATGGGTCTATAACTTTTTCTATGATCTTCGTAGTACAGAAACTTCTTTTACTAATAGCCATTCTGTTGTTGCACTTAGTTTTCTGCTGCCTTCCTACTTGCTTTAACTATTTGATAAAGAAATAGTGAGTATGTCTCAATGCCCTGAACAGTCAACCATTTCTAATTTTCTTTTTACCTTATTCAGAGGCATAGGGAAGATGAAAATAAAATAAAATAGAATATGGTATTTGTCGACCTTTTGAAAATTGTGAGTTACAAACTTTGTTTGAACTGGACCCTAATAACACTATTTCCATTCATTTTTTAGATTTATACAGGAGTTTTTGATTGAACCTTACCTTAAAACTAATACTTAAAATTAATTTCTTTACACGCATTCATTAATGGAATCTATTAGAGCTAGCTTTCATTCAACCACTGGTTAATTTAAAAATTAGGTTTGTTTGTTTAGGTGCCTCATTTTTAATTCTGAATTATGTTTTATCAAATCCATTTACTTTGGTATATTTTTTTGATATGAATCTTATGTCTAGTCAAGTTTCTCATCATAGATTCTATTGTTGTCCCAAAGTTTAGTTTTTAATATAAAAATGAATTAATTTGCATTTTCTCTTTTTTTTTTGTGCTGATACAGATTATTATTATGCTTTTTATACTTAAACTAAGCTAAGAAATTAATGATTCTATTACAATGCATATTTTTATTGTTCTACACCAGGCAGTGAAAACCTTGGAGCAAAAACTAAAAAATGTGCTGAGGATGAGGATGCAAGTAGTTGTTTAAGGGGGTACACTTGGAAAGGAAAAATAGGACCTAAACATTCTTCCTCTGCACCGAATGGTTTGCCTTTTTTGAGCTATATTATTTTTATAACTATTTATTTTAACAATTTGATTAGGGCATGTATATAATATATTAATCATGTACTTGTAAATATAGGTATTGAAGTAAGTCATTTGAAATTTTAAGTTTTATTGATCTATTTCAGCCCGACTGTGGTCCTGTAGTTTTAATTCTTAGGGGACTTGTGCCCAAGAACAAAAGTAATTCTCATTATGTCCAGGGTTATATTATTTATTAATATATACGTATTTATTACATAATATAGTATTCATTAATTGAATCTATTAGAGCTAGATTTCATTCCTCCACTTCATCCTAATTTAAAAATTAGGTTTGTTCATTTAGCAGCCTCATTTTTAATTGTGGATTATGTTTCATCCACTCCATTTACTTTGGTATATTTTTTTGACATGAACCTTATTTATAGTCAACTATTGTAAATTTTCTATATCTTAGGTAATTGTTTTGCTACCTTAAAGTTTAGTTTCTAATATAAAAATGAAAAAATTTTCATTTACCCCTTTTTTTTGTGCTGATACAGATTATTGTAGTCATTCTTCTGCAATTCCTTAATGATGGCATGAATCCTGTTAATTTATTAGAATCCTAAAAGTTGAGCGTGTCCCTCATGCCAACAATTTTGGAATGGGGACTTTGGAATAAAAACTTATTTAATGGGTATTGATTTAATTGGGATGTAATAATTTGGCTCTTATGGGAAAAACCTCGGTAAATTGGATCAATCTTCAGAGATGCTCTGCTTTTTTTTATTCATCTCTCTGCTAATTGCACCGATCATAGTTATGGAGTACTTCCCATAGTAATAATTAACAACATAAATGTCATATAACACTTTTGATTATTATATCTGATGCATTCACATTATGACACAAGTCATGATTTACCAACAAAATTAAGCTGACCAGTTTGATCTTACAAGCTGAAGTAGTCGAGTATAGATGTGTTAGTAATATATACATTTATGTTTCAGATTTTCATTCATTGAACTTACTGGATAATTCTCATAAAGAAGGTTAGACAATATATGTACTATATTTGTATGATGATACAATAAGTCTATAACTTTTTTTATGACCTTCGTAGCCCTAGAAACTTCACTTACAAATAGCTGTTCTATTGTTGCACTTAGTTTTCTGCTACCTTACTTCTCGCTTTAAATATTTGATAATAGCATAGTATGTATCGATGGTCTGAAGGTTCGACCAGTATTAAAGATTGATTACATTAAGATTTCCAATTTCTTTTGTCCTTATTCAGGGCTTAGGGAAGAAAAAACACATGAAAAAAAAAAAAAAAAGAATATGGTATTTGTTGACCTTTTGAGTTATAATCTTTGCTTGAACAGGACACTAATAACAGTATTTGCATTAATTTTTTACTTTTATACAGAAGTTTTCTGTTTAACCACACAGTGGAAGTTCAATATATGTTCTTCCATTCATATTTCATTTTTGTTTTAGCTTGGGCTTGTTATAGCTACTTAGTTAGAAAGTTTCATCTAAATTTTAATCTACTAATATTAATTTAATTTTTAGTTTTGATGTCGACTTTTTTATTTTTCTCAAGTTGATTGTTACTAAACAATCTTTGTTGTTGTAACTTGTTATTGGGTTTGGAGGATTCACAAGACCACATCCACCTCAGGTGTCACTTGGGGTTGCCAGGGATGAGATGGAAGTATAGAGCATTAGCATATGGATCAGGATGGCCAAGGAGGAGGGAATGGAAGTTCTGGCAGTGAAAGGTGGCTGGATCTTGAATGAGGATGTTGAGATTAGCCTGAAAGGTACAGTTGTTACATAGAAGTCAGCATTAGATTGCATTGACTGGATGCGAAGAGTTTTGGAGGGCTTGGCACTCCCCCAGGCTTCTATTTTTTTCTATATTTATTTATTTTATTCATTATCTAATAAAAGGAATTTCATTTAATGTTATAATTTAATAATAATACCAACAAGTACAATAAAGGATATTTGGTAACAAAAATATTAAAATAAATTTCCATTTACCCAAGCATATGGCTGTCAATTATTAAAGAAAATCCGTTTAAGTAATACTTAGGTTATCATTTTTTATTATTTCACTTTCATTAAAAAGGTATTTAGTAAAAAAGTACATTTAGATGAAGCAAATATGAAAATGAGATTAAAAGAAAAAAACTATCAAATTCTGAGAACTTGTGGCTCTTGATGGGCTGTAATAAAATAAGTTTTCTAATTTTATTAATGGTATGATTTCATTTCACAGGTTGGTATAGCATCAATAATTACTTCAAGAGTTACCAGGCCAAAATAAGGAAAGAAGACAAATTAGAAAAGAACATGGACAGATCCCCAATGTCTGTATTTATTGAATTGAGGACTTTCAATTTTTTTTTTTCATTGCAAGAAAAGGGTATTTTTTCTCAAGATGAAACTATTCTAGCGCTTGAGTTATTTACTGAGTAATTAAAATTTGTTAATAGTTGACTGTTATGCTTATATAATTATTTCAGATTATAAGTTTTATTTGTATTTACAATGGCTAAGGTTTAAACAACAACTCCTGATGATTCAATATTTAAAATTTAGACCTATAATGCTTAGCATGCTGAAATTATATATTAATAATGGTTAGTTAGATGTGGAAAAATATAAAAATGTTTGACTTAGTTTTTGTGATCCCCAGTAAAACCATGGCTTTGACAAAACTCCTCCTGCAGTCCTGATCTGTTGCCTCACCTGCCTACACCTTCCATGATGTACATTTTTAGCAATCACTGGTGCTTCTATCAGGACTGGGTTCCACCATATCTCTTGGGCCTGCCCCTGCTGAGTTCTAAACCAGACCTTCTGTTGGGTGGTTTCTCTGAATCCCAGTATGTGACCAATCCATTTCTGTTTTTTTGCTTCACTTTCTAATAAATTGACTTCAGACTAGTATTGATTGGATCAGATTAGTTTGTTTGAAGTCCCAATTCCTTTTATTGCTACAGAATGGTAACAACCAAGCCTTGCTTTCAATATCTTGGTTGTACCGAGATCTAGGGCTATTGTGCTACCTAGGCATTCATACTAATTCACTTATTTAAGGCTAAAACTAGGCATTATGAATTAGCAAATCGTCCCTAGGGCATTAATTGTTTTTTTAGTGACTGAGGAGTTTAATTTTACTAAACTATTAATGGTTTTATATGGTCTGTCAACCAGTTGTATCTCTTACCTTTCATTACAGTCTTCTTGCCACCATATCCTTCTATAGAAGTTTCCAAGATAAAAGATAATACTTATAAACTTTTCCCAGTCGTCATCTATATTATCACTAAAGTCTAAACTTCTTAAGAGGGTTTCTAGAGAATCACTGTATTCTTCCTCAATTCCTCTGAGCTTCCCAGATCTTCCATTTTTATTCGTTTATAAACATTTTTAGGCCTAATTTTTTGAACTTTAGTCTTCTGCATTTGAACCACCGGTAACAAGCGGTCCCCTTATTATATTTATGCCTGGGAAAATATATTTTTCCCTGTAGTAATTAATGTAGTCTAAATTCTGTTTCTCTTCCTTTCTTCAGCTGAAAAGGTACTTTTATGGAGACATTAACAGGGAAGGAGTTACCAACCCATTAGTTAGTATGTTGATATCCACACAAAATTTTATTTTTTCTTTGTAGACTCACCTTCATACTTTCCTGAGGACTCCGTATGTTGTCCTACTTCTCTACTCATCCAAATAAAAATGTTCCTTTTCCAGGATCCTCAGTAGGTGAGTAAACTTGTTATAAGGTTCTTTTTCCAATTGGAAGGCACGCGCCTTCCATATATTATTCAATCTGGATGATATAGGATCTCAATATTTGGCAAATATATTGTTCTTTATTAGGATATATACTATTTATTTAGCTCTCATGTCCTTTGGGGCTCCTGCATAAATAAGCCTGTGGTGAGAGATGGAATTTTTCTTTACTTCACTTGTACCAAGGGCAAGTGATACAGCTTGTATCAATCTTTTCCCTCCACTATTGCTATTTCTTTACTGGGCAGAGTTTTTATATTTTATGTCTCCATGTCTATTCTGTTGACTGTCCGAGGCTAGTTGAACTCTGCATAAGTTTACTTGATTGCCCCATTATAAGAGATTTGTTACCTTGGGACAACTGACCTCCTGAGATCCCAGAGGAAAGGAAAGGGAGGATGTAGGGTATGTTTTGGATGGATTTGAGTTAGATAGGCTAAGGATTGGCACAAGATTCTCCTGCATATAAGATGCAGAAAACTTAAGAGGTTGCATTGGCAGAAGCATGATACCTAATATTTCTTAGGGTTTCGTTAGTTTTGGCAAGTCATTGTGTCTATCTACCAATTCTGAGAAACATGGCTAATTAGTTAATTCGGTACTCATTATTTAAAAAATTAATATTTTTATAAACTATTTCCATGTTTTAATAAATCTGTCATTAAAATCAAGTTAACACAAGCTTTAAATGGTTTGGAAACGTTAATTTTGCCGTAGTTTTATTTGATTCACATATAATAGTAAAAATACAATAAATTTCATGAAAAACAACGAAGGGCTATTAATTAAAGAATTACTTGTATTTAAGAAATAACTATTTCCCTAGAATGTTAAATAAGGTATCAAATTAATGATCTTGACGCCCTAACTTATAATATTCATTATGTGTTGGGCCTTAGAAGATTAAAAAGCAGTTAAAATGTTTTTAAAGAATATATGGAGACTTGTAAAGGGGTTTTTGGCACTGTGACAGGTGTAAGACAAGGGGATAGCCTGACATACCTTGTATTTACCTTCTTCCTCCTGCAAAAAACAATGATGAGCTTTGAAATCCAGATAGAAGGAAAAATTCTAAACAGAAGTGTAGTTTTTTGGATATGATGATGAACTGGATCTTATTATGAGATATTTAAGTGCATCATAGGATGCAATTTTACAATAGAGGAATCCGTAAAGAGAATGGAGCTGCTCTTAAATGGTGACGTAACAGAGTACAACTGTACTAATTCTCATGAATCTACAGTTGGGTATGTGACAGTGAGGCAGCAAGACATTGAAATAGTCCGGTACTTTGTGTATCTTTGCACACAAGTAAATATCCTAAGTAACATCGATGACTAAATAGGGCAACGTATTATAGCAGCTAATCGATGTTATTTCGCTCTTCAGTTGCACTTGAGGAGCAGCACCATCATGTGTCTCAGCACATGAATATAAAGATATACAAAACTCTTATTAGACCCATCCTCACATAAGTTTTTGAATGGTGGACCTGGCAAAAACAAATGGACTGTCCCTCCATAGGTTTGAGAGGAAAGTTCACTGGAACTTGGGTTGATTATGCTCTGAACAAACCTGAAGAAGAAGATCCAACACAGAAGATACCACAATACGAATGTCTGCCAGCTCATTAAAATCTCCTGACTAAGTTGGGCTGGTCATGTGGCAAGTATGAAACAGGGGGGGGGGGAGATGACTGAGGGGTCATAAACCGAAGTGCAGCAACACTTACCAGAGGCAACTGGTGCTCAATGCTGTAGCAGGCCAAGCTCCTCTTAATTGAGACTTAGCATCAGAATGATAATAATAAATGATGATAATAATAAAGACACCAATGAAATCATGTTCAGGTTGTTTTAGTAGCCATAACAAAACCTTTAATTGAGTAACACAACTTGAACTTTTCAAAATCATTTAAAAAAGTTAAGGACATTAAAGACAGTAAGGCAAAAATAATTCAAATGATATTTCAACAAAAAAAGTAATGAGAGCCATCAATGGAAACCCTGTATTTAATTTGTTTAATGCCAGTTTCACTAAGTTATTTATGGCAATACTTTAGCTATTTACAATTTTTTATGGGTTAATAAGGTAATTTTCAGTAACCATGCTGACTTGACAAATAAAATGAAGTACATTTGGTCAAAACTACCGATTAGTTTTTTCAAAATCATTTAATAAGCTTTTTTTTTTAATTTTAGGACCTTATGCGGAGGCATTGGCCTAAACTTTGACATCTTTAGATATTATTTCTTAACTTTCTATGACATTCATTTTAGTTATATATTGTAACGATTTACTTCTTTGCTAACAAAATTTTACTTACTTATAAAAGGTCATTCATAAAACTTTATAAATAATAACAGTTTATTTTATAATACTTAAATGGTTTTTAAATTAATATTATATCAGGGTTCAATGTGGTCATAATACATAAAGTTACTATTTCAAAAATTTCCAGAGTTTTATCTGAATAAAATACAAGTTATCTATAAATAATGGTTTATATGATTTAACATGGGTATATTCTTCATTTTTGAGTGATGGGAGGTTGGTTGTCTTCATTCCTGGCTTCTATGGTTTAGCACATGGCTCTCTATCTTACTGGCCAAACTTAACTCATTGACTCTTGAATGACAAAGCCAAAAGACCCAGCCCTCGCCCAAATTTTGCTATTTATGGGCAACTAACCCTCACCACTTAAAAGTGGTTTTACCCCAAGGATCATAGTTTTTCCCAGGGTTACCGTATTTTTTATTACCATGGCTTAAACAATAAATATCCTACCTTACCAAATATTCATTTTAAAATAAAACTTAATTTGGCCATAAAAATAGCATCAGAATATATTTCCAAAATACAATTTAGTCTATAGTTTATGGGGGGAGGGAATAAAAAAAAACTTTGATCTAATGGGAAAGATCAACTACTTATTTATATTCTACTTGTGAATAATTACTTTTTTAAAAACTAATAATGAATATTTGTATAGATTATAAAACCACAATCATAGTCTATATATTTAAATGTATTACACTATAATTTTTTAGACTGAAAAGAAGGAGCAATAATAAGTACAAATGGTTTTGTCAAGGGAAAAATAAACCTTCAGAGGGCTACTGGGAGCCATTCACAAACACTATCCAGTTTTTAGACATAATGATTTGCCTCTTGATATCTAAAACATTTATACAGGATTCTTCATCAGTAAGTATAAAAATAATGTGGTAATAATAATAACTAGTTCATCTAAGGATTGGTATTATTTTTTCAGTATAATATATATGAATACATACAGGGAGGGGTCTTGCCTTAATATCTTAAAAAAATGTGTAAAAATTACTTGGCGGTTTTGACCATCATCTATCTTGGCCACTGAAAATAGCCTAAGTTCTATTTAATACCTTCCTTTCCCTGTTTGATGAACTCAAGCTTAGGACCATTTACTTGCATATTTATCTGTCAAGGAATAAGCTTTTCATGGTGTTCAGGCTTATAGGAGTATTTTATGTATTTACCTGCTCCATGGCTTGTTTAGGCATTTGAATGTACCCCCCAGCTTTCCATTGGACACTTCATGGAATGGTGCGCATATAATGTGTCTGTAAGCTCTGTGAGAAACTCTAGAACACTGGACTGATGAGACAAATTCTGTTGCTTGGCACCACCACTCATGGAATGCCATGTCTGGGGAACAAATCTTCTAAAGTATCTATAATTTGTGAATATAAGTCCATGAGCCTTTGACTTGTCATTATACGTATACATATATATATATTATTATGTTTTTTTATCTTTTTTGGTTAAATGATTTTTTATCTGAGGTTTTAAAGGTTCTGTTAACATAAAAAAGAATTCTGGCAAAAGGAAAATTGTTTAATTACAAAACTATTCATTAATTTATGTACAAGCACATCTGTGACAAATAACAATGGTTTATTAATTAAATTTTCTATTTTACCTTAATATTATTTTCGGGACTGGCCAGATTTACTAATTTTCATGTCGTTTTCTTTTCTTCTAGCTTCTTCACTTGGTCAGTAATATCCAATTATATCTCTTCAACCCTCTTGCCCTGATAAAACTCTTCTTCATACAACTGTTCTACCTATGGTTCTATCACCATCAAATAATATTTCTTCAAGTTGCATGTTTTTCTATTCTCTTCTCTCAACATTATGTCTACTCCGGATTCCCAGTAGAACAACTAATGCCATATTCCTTTTCAAAACCTCCTCTTTTGTTATCCACGGGTCGTTTGCCGCCCTTTTATGCCTGCTAATTTTAAATTCAAAGTCTTGATAAATTAAATTTACATCTAAATATCACAACAATACATATGTATGTACAATAAATTACTCTATCAATAAGAGCGCTAGGTACTTAGCTTGTTATTGATATCCATGTATAACATGTTTATTATAACCTCACTAGAAGGTAATTAGAGGTACCAAATTAAAAAAAAGCACTGGAGAACCATAAAATTACACCCCATAACTGACCATATCAGGGGAAACCAGAAAAAGAAAAGTTAAACAATTAATAACCATTCATTTCTTTTAAACAAACATTTACTATTAAAATAATCGCAATTGTAATGAATCGAGAAAGTACATTCTAAAAACTAAAACAATTAACAAGTGTCAGGGTCCAATGGTATTCAAACATTTATCAGTGTTCACACCAGAAATAAAGTAATTTATGTAATATAAGTAATGATTACACGTGTAAACATTTGATTCCTTAGGTATGAGATTAAATGTTATATTTGTCATTTTCAGCTATATTGCATCTCAGTGATAAAAAATTTAATTAATAAAGAAGGTAGAAGAATAACATCAGAGGAAATTCATAAGCGTCAAGTAGAACTCCTGAAAATCCTAGATTTTAATGTAAGTTTAATACATACTTACCAGATTAGGTTAAACTGAAAACAATTTTACCTTCAAGTTATACAAAATATAAGTAATAAGTAGTACACTGAATAAGACACCAACTAGAAAATATTTCAGTATACAATGTGTATGACGGTGTCATGGATATAATAAAAATTTTGATTATATCAAATATCCTTCTGAATCAATTTTCATTATAAATTCATATAATAATTGTGATGTTTTAGAATCATTCAATTCATCATAAAGCAATTCCTATACAATCAGAAGAAAAATACTGATACAATCGAAATTAGTTAAATCCATGTTTATATTAATTTTTTTTAACAATTTATTATGTATTTGTGTTGATAAATCTGGACCTGGGTTATTTCTAATTATTCGATAAGTGTTTTAATCAAAAATAAGATCCATCATTATCTCCTTTTAGCATAATTGTAACTTATTTCGTTTTGTCAGATTTTATTATTATATCAATATTATTTTTAAGAAATTTTTTGAGGTTATTTAGATCGTTAATAATTTGTTTATTTAGTGGAGTTTGTCGTACGTTTTTTGTTATTAATAATTGTTAATCATAATGCAACTTCTGTTTTTAGTTCCATTAATGTGGCTTTTTGAGGTACCTATATGAGAATATATTTTTTCTGGATATCCAATTAATTGCGTAATTTCTATGTCTTTGTTAGGATAATAAATAACAATAATTAACTTAGCAACTTAGATGTGAATGATATGCAGAACATAATATACAAAATTATTTGTAAACAAATGTGTAAGGATAAATGTTATATAGGCAAAACCCCACTAACTTTAAAAAATGTATTATTACAATATAGAACAAATTGTAAAAATCCAGAGAATTTAAATAAAAGCACATTATTATTCAACATGCTTTGATTTTGACCCACTAAAAATTATTGGAAAAGAAAATAATAACAGATCTCATTAACGTTTAGAATAAATTCACGTAGCCAAAAATTAAAAAAAAAATACTGTGAATAGATGAAAAAGGAACAGGTTTGCACTATGTGGACATAATTAATAAGTTAAATCTTTTAATTTATTTTTATTATAATAGCTAGTAATGCCAAGGCTGACTACTGGATATCGCCATTCCAAGAAAATATTGTTATATACTGACAATTATTTATTGATCAATTTAATGATTATTAATTAATTGAGAAAAACACGACATGTGAGTAAGAAAGTTTGTTTTAAAAAAAATATTATAAATTGTTGAAACATCATTGTTTTAAAATAAAAATGGATTTTATTAGTTAAATCAAAATTAGTTTTCGTTGTATCAGTATTTTGCAGGGATTGCTTGATGGACTGAATTAGTCTAACGTTACTGTATGATTTTATAATATAAATCAATACAGAAGGATATTGTGCACAATTGTGGTATTTAATATATTAAATTGTTAACTGTTTCATTATGTTTATTGCTGAGCCCAAAGAGAGAGGCTCTACTTTCATTCAGATCTTCCGAAGTCCCAAACCGCTAGAGTTTTTTTAGTATTATTTCTAGTTATTCCATCCAACATAAAAGTCTGATTTGGGATATATATGCTATATGGATTACTGTTTGAAAGTAAAGCCTCTCCATTTGAGTTAAAAGGCCAGTTTTTTATATGCATCTATAGAATATGAATGACTGAAAGTGAACAATTACATTATTTGTGTAATCTCAGTACCCTAGCCCAGTAGTTATTGCTACTCTTCAGCGGGGAACCCGGGTATGATTCCCGGCTTCTTCCGTAAGGAGTTTTTCTCCAATATATGGATCTGGATGAGGCTAACCCAGCCTCATGGAATAACTGAGTGCTATTTAGTGACAATGAGTAGAGTAAAGAAGCAGTTAATCGAGTTATGAAAATAAAATTAAGGTTTAAATGTATTATTACTGTTATTAACAGCCTAACACTAACTAGCTACTCAGCACAGGTCTACTACAGCGACAACTTTGTTGGGCCATATCTTATCATGAGGTGTTGTGTCATGGATTTAATTTTTCCAATTTACAATCCCCTCACCAAGTAAAGGTAATAAGAGACCAAGAACTAAGATAAAATAATTTGTTTGATAATTAAGAAAAATATGACCAGAAATAAAACTTCCAACACAATAACATACTGCACTTTTACTTCATATTTTTCCATAATAATTTATTTCATTCCTAGGTGAATAAACCACTCATAAACACATACTGTCATTTACTTTTTGAGCTGATTGGAGGAACTTCGCTAAGAATTAGCAGACTGGGGTTCTATGAGACCTGTTATAATATGTTAAAAATTTATTTCCTTAATAGACACAACATCATGAAGCAAATGTATGTTGTTATTCTTTAAAAATCATTTTCTTATATACTTGGTAATTATATTTTAGACAGTTTATTGGATATATATAGTTTTTAATAATACAAGTGCTTAGTAATAAACAAATTTGTCTCGCAAGTTTTCAATTAAAAATGAATATTTTCCACTGTGCTATACAATTATCTTCAAGTACTGAATGAATGAAAAATTATATATTTATTATTAAACATGAATGTATAAAGTTTTGAAGCCGTTAGTTTTAGTATTTACTAAAAGTAAATACTATTTTAAAAAAGTTAATAGTATTCCCTACCTAGAAATACAAAATGAATTATAATATGTTTATGCCTTAACGTAAATGGTAATAATTGTCTTAATTTAAATAATAATCATCTTCAAATTAGATAATTAGGTTCTATAACAAATAGAAAATATTCTGTTTGAATGTATGATAAATTGTATTTGATTGAAGAAACGATATGTGGTAATAAATACTATTGTTTTTCTTTAATTTGGTTGTGGGTCAGTCTCACTCATCAACATATTTCAAAAGTCGAAATAAAAAACATATATGCAGGAATTTTTGATTTTAATGGAGGTTCCAGCAATTGATTACTAACTTCGAGAGGTTGGATGACAATCCATTGCTACAAGTGTTCATATTAAAAGAATCAATGCCAAGTTTTTTTATTTCAACCTTAGAAATATTCTGACAAATCAATGCTATTAGTTATATAACAAAAATTATTTTAAGAATGAATCGATGATTGGTGGTTGACCTATAAATTTCATTCACATGGCTTTGTCTAGATGTAAACATTACGATTCCTTTTATCCATTGACATTATATTTCTGTGCTGTTTATAAAAGTTTTGGTGACCAATGAAACTGTTTATTCACAATGCAAGACCCTTTGTATCTTTCAGGTTTATGATGGAAAAATCCAACATTTGGCTCAGTACAGGGATACTTTCTTCTTACAAAATGCTCTTGATTGAGTTTCAGATGACTGAGTCGCTTTTTAGCTGATAGTTGTAGACTATTACATCTATTTCCATTGCTAGTTTTAACAAATTTAACTTCATATACGATACTATGAAAGTGATAGAACGTTGGATGAATATTAGGACCGAATCCAGAGCTTTTTGTGGTACGAACTAGAAAAGACTGATCTAAAATTGGATTAGCGTTAGCTATCATGTGGCTAATGCAGTACGCTAGGATAGAGGGAGATATTAATTTTGTATTCAAATCAATTAACTTAAACCAACAGCATAATTTTTTAAATATTAATTAGCATTACGAATCAGATTGAATTAAATTGGAACCCGTGGCATTAAAATGAAGTTCTATTTGAGCATTAGAACAAATAATAATAATTTATTTAACATTTTAATTAAAAATAAAAGTACTAGGATCAATTGTCTAAAAAATGAATACTAACCAACTCATAGTAAACAAAATTTCAGTTTGCAATTTTTGTTTTAGGTGCAGAAATTATTTTAGTAAGGAATTAATATCTGCAGCAATCGTATGTGCAGTGGTTTATCAAAATTCGGGGTATGAACTCGGAGTAATCAGTAATAATGCATGTACACAGCTTGAAACCATCACAGAAATCAAGAAAGAAGAATTTTTGAAGATAACAAGGAAACTCATAGAAATAATTAATGTTGATAACTTGAAAATCGATTTAATTCCCTATGTATAAATTAAAATTTGTAATTAAATCTCTAAAAAATAAACATTAATTATTTTTAACTAAAGTGCAATACTTTTTTTAAATATTTTTCTATTGATAAAGAGGTTAAAAACAACAGACAATAGATATAAATAAAGAAACTATACTATTCAGATTCGCCCCTGGGAACAATGTTATTGAACATAAAATTGTTTCTGGATTGCAGAAGTAGCAACTTAAAAAGAAGGGGAGAAATGCTGAATCCCTGGGCTAGGCCCGAGGAGAGAGTGAGGGAAGCAGATAGGGGTAGATAAGGGATAGTAACTATTTCTGAACGTTTGGAGAGATCGAAACCAGCAAATACTGCTATAGAAGAAGGTAAATAATTTTAACTTGGAAAGAAGGAGTGAGTGGCCTATGGTATCAAAAGCTTTAGAGAAATCTAGGAGAATTAGGTAGGATGACTCCAATGCATAGTTTTATTAACTTGACGGGAATTTTGTCAGGACCAATAATAGCATTTGTGCGTGGTCTTATTACAGAGGTTATAAGGTCTGTGGGAGAGAAATAGTTAATATAAAAATCATTACCATTAAATGAGGGCTCAGAAGAACTATAGGATGAGGGAGATGGTGAAATGGCTCAGAAGGCAGACACAAAATATGAGTATAGATCAACTGGTAAAACCTCTGAGGAGAAAGGACCAGAGGAGTTGCAGAGGGATAGTTTTCAAAGGAGTTGCCATTTCGATTTAGAATAAGGAGCAGAGGAGAGGTACTAATTAAGTAAATCTTATTTAAATTATACATATCTTTCCATATACATTTATGTTATTAAAAAATATACACTAAAACACTAGAAGTACCCTGAAATCATATTAATTGAAACTTATAAATAAACTTTTTTGAATAATCAAGTAAAATTGAAGCAAAGATAGATCGTAATAATTCTTATTATTAGTAAATTATTAACTCACAGATTCGTTACTAACAATAAACAAACAGTTCTTAAATTGTGCTGTTTCTGCCCACCTCTTGACATTTATATATTATAAATTGAAATGTTGTCCAAAAATAAATATGATGAAAATCAGACGTATTTTAACCAATTCTAGTCAATTCCCTTACATTACTTAAAATGAATTACAATGACAGAGGCCTCCACAGAAGGATGAACCCCATCACATGTAACCAAAATATTGTGATTATATAACTTCATCACGTTGTTCTATGACATGTATTAACTTTTAGTATGCATAGAATCATAAAATCATGTTCTAAAGAAGTTAACAAAAAATAAATTAAACCTTGCAGTTAATTTAAAATGGTAACAAATTAGTACATACCTATTATATATATAATTTTTAAATATCACAAGTATATACAAATTTAAATTTGTCCATAGTAAAAAATGTATAAATATGGAAAAGCTACTAACATAAATATAATAGTTATGTACATTTAAAGATAATTCCGATATCAAAAAGTAAGTAACTAATTAGAATTTTGTCAACTTAAATGTTTGGAACATGGACTTAAGAGACGGAACAATTAACTGAAACAACCGTGTTTTCAATCACTCCCTTTACTAGATATAACGGAATATATGTCTGGTTCACATATAAGCCCTTCTATCCATTTCCTCTTAATTTTAATGAATAAAAACTTTTAAGTTCATGAATTATAAAACATTCTACTTATGTCAGGTCATTATCAAATCAATAAGTGAGTAATACAAAAAAAAAATAGACTTATCCTATCTGGGCGTATAATGCCCCCTTTGCCTCTTCCACGACCTCCTTTTTGGTTGTTTATCTTCCCAACTGGTCGTAGGGGCCCACTTTCTGAGCCCATGAACCTCGGAGGCTTCCCCATCTGAGGAGCAGCTCCAGCAGGCGGTAATATTAACGGTCCTGGAGGCCTCCTAACCTTACCTCAATAGTTCATTCCCCCATTATTCATCTGACTAGGGAGAGGTTCCAAAGCCAAGCTTGGATCACTCATATTGAGTTGTACATTGAAGACCATGCAGAAATCTCCTATTTTGTCTATTTCTCCATCCTTGCTTGAATAAAGTGTCAAACAATTGCGTAAGATAGTAGCCCTGACCATAGTCATCCTGACAATGTCGCCAGGTATGAGGTAATGTCCTGGCTCATCCCACAGCGACAGATTTATACATGCAGTGGCGTCAGCTACTTTCAGGGTCCTTACTTCCCTGTTGTCCTTAACAATTGTAGGGTTACCCACCTCCAGGACAATCACAGTCAAAGTCAAGTTCTTCATCCCTTGTTGAACATCTTTCAAGAATATGTTTGAATCCATTGTTCCTTGTTAGAGGATTATACGTTATTACAGAAATATCAAATCAAAATTTCAACAAACTGTTTTCATTCAATTTAGTAGTCTTTGAATGCTCTGCTAATAAAACTTAGAACGAAAATGTAAACAAAACTAGAAAAAACAAAGGAGAGGCAACTTGCAAACAAAAATAAGGATGAAGGAAACAGATCATAATATGCACTTTTAAAGATTAAGCAGAATTTGTGCCCTGGGACAGGTTACACAGTCCCGAAAATATAAGGCGGCAAATTGACAGTGTTGCCAAGAAACGATAAACTTCAAAATCACTAAACAATTAACACAATTAGTAAATAATAATAATTAACGCAATATAAATTTAGTAATAATACATAAAATAATAATTAATATCCAACACTCCTCCTTAATTATTATTGACCTTTAAACACTTAACACCTAAGAGAGAGGGAAAAGTTTCAAATTTAATTTTACACAAAGGTTTTGTTAAAATGTCACTAATTTGTTTGTCTGAGCTAATATGATTAAAACAAAACATTTTGTTGAACTGTTCTAACAAATAATGATATCTGACTCTAACATGTTTTGTACGCCTTAACGCTTTTGCATCACTCTTTTTAATCATAAATAAAGCACTTTTATTGTCAATGAAAAATGGTGTCAACTCCTTATAGATACCAATCTCCTGATAAAGATGAACGATCCATACAAGCTCCTTTAAGGCTTCACACGCTGCAATGAACTCCGCTTCAGCCGTGGAAAGAGCAGTGCAATTTTGTTTTCTTGATGCCCAAGCAACAGCTCCTCCTGACATCATAATTAGGTAGCCGCTAGTAGATTTTCTTGTACTGAGATCACCAGCAAAATCTGTATCCGAGTACATCTGTAGGTCGCTTCCTTTTTCATACAGCAAACCATAATCCGATGTCCCTTTTAAGTACTTGAATATTCTTTTCAGTTGCTTCCAATGATCAATAGTCGGGTTCTCCATGAATCTACTTAGATAGTTAACCGAATAAGCAAGGTCAGGTTGAGTCACATTCGATAAGTACAGTAGACTTCCTATTGCCTCTCGATATGGTTTATTTTTCGCACAATCTTGATTTGTTTCTTCTTGATGGGGTTCCATAGGGGTCACATTGTCCCATCTTAAATCTTGATAGTATCTTCCAGGCATAAGCAGGTTGACTTACAAAAATTGAGTCGCTTCCGCGTAGAATTTGCATTCCTAAATAATTTTTGGCTTCACCAAAAGTAATGTCGAACCTTTTATTCAATTTTTCTAATAGTTTCATAATTTCTGTTTTTGACTCTCCGAGAATTAGTCCATCATCCACATATAAACAGAGAATAATTGTGTCTTCACCAGGGTTAACATATACTAACACTCGTCGGCAGCACAAGAAACAAATCCTTCACTTGATAAAAACTTTGAGAATGTTGAGTTCCAATTTCGAGGGGCTTGCTTTAAACCGTAGAGACTCTTCTGTAGTTAGCATACCTTTTCTGTTTCATCTTGAAAACCTTCGGGTTGCAGCATATACAGCTCTTCATTCAACTCTCCATTTAAAA
Source organism: Acanthosoma haemorrhoidale (assembly GCA_930367205.1). Lineage (NCBI taxonomy): Eukaryota > Metazoa > Arthropoda > Insecta > Hemiptera > Acanthosomatidae > Acanthosoma > Acanthosoma haemorrhoidale. Next base: position 78,866,179 of record OV884009.1, on the reverse strand, counting down.
ACGTGGTTTTAACGTCAAACTGATAAAGCAAGTAACTCTTCTTAACTGCCAAAGCCAATAAAAAACGTATGCTTTCATAGCTGGCTACAGGGCTGAATGTCTTAGTAAAGTCAACGCCTTGTTTTTGCTCAAAACCTCTCACTACGAGCCTGGCTTTCTTCTTTTCTCCGTTGTCAAAACATTTCTTCCTAAAAACCCACTTGCATGTAAGAGGTTTCTTTTCCATAGGTAAATCCACTAAGGTCCAAGTAGCGTTTTTTCGCAATGCATCCATTTCCTCCTGCATTGCACTTTTCCATCCTGGATCGCTAACAGCCTCAGCAAGAGTAATGTCTTCAGAGTCACAGAAATTAGCTGCAGCGTCATAATCCTGAAAACGAGATGGCATTTTGATGTCTTCCCGTTCTCTTAGGTTATGACGATGTTTCGGTTTTTCCACAATCCGTAGCAGTTGTGTTTCAGTGTTGTCGAAACCATGGAAAGATTCATTATCTTCTTCAGCTGTCTGATTTTCTTCGGGATCTTCTGGTTCCTCTTCAGTAGTTACATCTTCTTCAAATAAGGACTCAAAAATAATAGGAGGACCTTTAAAGTCGCCAATGCAAGGCTTAAAAATTAGATCTCTTACTATTTCAATTTTTCTATCAGAGGGATAATATATTCTGTAGGCTTTAGAATCTTCTGGGTATCCTACAAAAATACCTTTCTTACTTTTTGGATCCCATTTTGTTCTTTTCTGTTTTGGTATATGAGCAAATGCTTCAGAACCGAAAGTTTTAAGGAATTTTAAGTCATCAAATTTCTTTCCAAACCATAGTTCCCACGGTGTCTTGTTATCTATAGAACTAGTACCTGAAATGTTAAGAAGAAACACTGCTGTGTTAATGGCTTCTGCCTAAAGGTTTTTGGCATACAACATGGTCCGAGCGCTCTCAACTACTGTTCTCATTTCGTGCTCGATTTTCCCATTTTGACGAGGTTGATACGGAGCACATGTTTGATGGCGAATACCTAATTTGCCTAGTAGTCGTTTGACATCTGAATTTTTAAATTCGGTCCCACAATCGGTGCGTAATGTTTTTATTTGCTTGCCCGCATCTCGCTTAGCTATTGCTATGAAGTCTTCCAATTTGGATGCAATGTCTTCTTTGTTTTTCAAAAAATATACTTTGCGAAATTTGCTAAAATGATCCTTTAAAAGAAGAAAATATTTTGAGCCTCCAAGACTTATTTCTTCAGATGGACCGCACAAATCAGCACTAACGATTTCACAAACCTCAGTGACGGTAGAGTTACTAGAAGTATAAGAATTGATGTGTTGCTTCCCCAAACAACATGCCTCACAACAGAATTCTAAGCCATTTCCTTTAACATAAGTTATATTATTGTTTTCGAGAAAACTTTTAATATGTTTAAAATTTTGATGGCCAAGTTTGACGTTCCAGTCGAACAGTGTGGAGACAGTATTATTTGAATGAGCAGAGGACATGTTATCATGCTTTATTTGCATTTTATATATCATTCCGTCCCTAGTGCCCACAGCCAAACATTTATTGTTTCTATCGAGTATTCTGCAGGATTCACCAACAATTTCAAATGTATGGCCCTTATCAACAGCGGAACTTACAGAAAATAAACTCACTTTTAATTCGGGAACAAAAAGAACGTTTTTCAAAATTCCGGGGACCCATTCAGTTCCATCGAACATCTGAACTGAAATATCACCTATACCTGCAGCATCTAGACAAGATCCGTCACTAATTTTTACTGTTCTTGACACTGGGTTAATAAAATCAAAAACATGACGTTCATAAGTCATATGTTCAGTCGAACCACTGTCAACAATCCAAAAATGACTAGATTTTATATTCTCATTGCCTAATGCCATATACGCATGCCTTTTAGCATTTTTCCCTTCCTTTTTATTTAGAGCTTGGCAGTCCTTTATAAAGTGCCCTGCCTTTTAACAATAAAAGCAAGTTTTAGGTTTATCAGAATTGTTAGTATTAGAGTTTGACTTATTCTTAAACATTTTGATTTATCATGACCAAGTTTATAACAGATGGTACACCTTAAGTGCTTTGATTTTGAACAGAATGCAACATCACTATCTGTTTTATCACTGCTACTAGAAGTTAATCTTTCCTCTTCTATTAAAAGACGTGACATAAGCTCATTTAAATTTTTGTTTTCTGAGGATTCCCAGGCAGGAATAAAATGATCAAACTCAGGTGGTAATGATATAAGAATTTTAGTCATTAACATTTTGTCAGAAATTTCCTCCCCTAAGATTTTAATTTTTGAAAACATATCCTCCAGTCTAGATGTGATGCGAAATTCCCTGATTTTCGTATTTGTACGCAAAAAATTGCTGCTGTAAAAGATGCAAACTAACCTCTGACTTGTTATCAAACACAGTTAAAAGCTTCTTCCAAATTACGAACGCCGTCTCACATGAAAGTAAATACCTCAGTTGACTCTCATCCACTCTCGATGTTATAATTTCTTGAGCCAAACTATCTTTTATAGTCCATTCTTTTAAAAGCTTCTCATCTGTCGGCTTCGTTTTATCGATGGATACTTCGTAGGTGCCTTTAGCCTTCAATATAATCACAGTTCGGAACCTCCAAACTTCCCAATTCGAGGCACCTCTCAACATAAGTTGTGTTTCCATCTCGAAAGGTAACAGGCGAACAGTCCTCGAATAAATAACAAGCGAAAAGTCTGAAAAAAACGCGATCACACCGTCAACGAATAAGTCCGACACGGTTCACAAACTTGACACGACGGCAAATGTCCACAAATACAGTTAAAAACGGCCTGGGCCCATAACCTGTTGAAAATCGGGTTATTAAACAAAACTAAAAGGCCAAATTTAAACAAATAACTGTATTTAGAAATTAAACAAATACAATATGACCGACAACGAGCCTGTGTACAAAAGAAGAATTGGCTCTAAGTAATAAAAAAAAACAATACAATCTGGAAGGTTACATAGTCCCGAAAATATAAGGCGGCAATTTGACAGTGTTGCCAAGAAACGATAAACTTCAAAATCACTAAACAATTAACACAAATAGTAAATAATAATAATTAACGCAATAATACATAAAATAATAATTAATATCCAACATTATTCATTAGAGGGAATTTCCCTGCTGAGAGTATTGAATTAGTAGACAGTTTTGGCCTGACACAAGGTCGGTAAAATGCAGGTACCTTGGTTTAACCTATGACAGAATAGAAAGGTAGGAAACCAGGAGCTGGCTTATTGGATAGGTAGTGAGTGTTAACTCCGATAACTCATTAAAATTACTCCTTTTTTAGAGCATTTTTATGCCAGGTTAACAAGCCCCCTCTCTTTTTAACCCTTGGGAATGAGATATGAAAGTTGTTACCTTAAGGTGAGCCCCATCACATTTTAAATTTAAAATAAAGCCTTGTATTATGTACATCAGCTTGTAATACAAAAAATGTTTAAAATGTAGCTACAGTAAATACAATAAGCACTAATTGTTGCGAGTTGTTACCTAAGGTGAGCCCCATCACATTTTAAATTTAAAATAATGCCTTGTATTATGTACATCATCTTGTAATACAAAAAATGTTTAAAATGTAGCTACAGTAAATACAATAAGCACTAATTGTAACTACAGATAATTTATTCACATTATTGAAGAATGTATAATATGTTAAACATGTAAATATTATCAATAAAAGATTTGAAAAAAAAAAAGTGAGTTGTTAGTGTGTCAGCAGTCTTCAGGTCTGGAGTTGCAGTTATGAGGAGTGGTCATGTTTGGAGACCATGAATTGAATACAAAGCTTTTACAATGACCAATTGCTATTGGTAGACGTATTTTTACGTATGTATTATTTTTATATTCAATTATAATAGTGCAACATTTAAAGAGTAACTTTATGTATGCACTAAAAATCATTCCGAACCCTGAGATATATTTAATTTTAAAATAAACTGTGATTTGTTACAAAGTCTTTTCTTTCTTACCTCTTAATAAATAAAATATTATAAAAAATAATCGCAATAGTAGGAATTATGACAATAATATAAATGGGCTTCTATTGGTTGGTCTACACGAAATTCCTTTGAGAGAAGAAATTGACAGAAGAATATATTGGTAATTTGATATTTATAATTGTGAATAGTACGAATCACAACAATATATGAATGGACTTCCATTGATCTACATGAAATTCCTTTGAGAGGAGAAACTGGCAGAAGAATATATTGGTAATTTGATATTTACATTTTGTTATTATTATACAAATAAATGCTCTATGGTGAGAATGCAAATAACCAATCTCAAACTGTTATATTTTATCCTAGGTAATTTCAATCAAATTAAAATAATTCATTTTTTTAACGTAAAAATAACCTCTTCTCTCCAGGATATTTAATTTGGAACAGCAGAATAGGGTAATGATGGGCTGTAAGGTAAGTTGGATGAATTCATTTTAAGCAGTTGTTATACTAAAACTAACATCATCTTTTTATTATTAAAATTTATATAAATGAAAACAGGACCAGGTGATGGGGCTCACCTTCGGATTACATAGGGGAAACCTTTCCCAAATGATCATGTGCAAATTTATACTTGCGCTTGCCATCGATAGATTGCAACTCATATCCATTATTATACAATATCACAGTAACTTTTACAGGGCCTTTATATTTGGGATATAATTTTAATTGGTCCCTCTGTTCCTGCTTAAGATACACTAAATCACCAATTTGGAAGGGGATAACTTTTGTCTTCCCTTTATCAAATATATTTTTGTATAATCTACATTATGAATAATTTTCTGAGCCTCTAGAGCTCTTACTTCTTTTAAATCTACCTGAGAATTCCCAGTGATATGTTCTCCATCTAAAATTAATTCACGAGGTCGAGAAATCTTTCCAAACATTAATTCCATAGGCGATACACGATGGGATACAGTATTTAAAGCAAGTTGAATGTCTGGGATTGTATCTTGGCCTAGAAGATTGTAACATGTCTTTTAACGTTCCCATAAGTCTCACTACTTGACCATTCGCTCTATTGGAACCCGTGGCAATAAAATGAAGTTCTATTTGAGCATTAGAACAAAATCCTTGAAAATAACAGGATGCAAAGCATCATCTTTGGTCTACGACGAGTCCTGTCATGTGGCCAAATAAAGAAATAGAGGAGCGTAAAGCCTTGATCGCATAATCAACTTAAGAGTTTATGAGTAAGATAAAGAAGACAATATATCACGAAGGAATCGATAAAGACAAAAAGATAGTCACGCCTATTGCTTTTTCCACTTAATTTTTCAGAGATATCTAAATGAACGGTGTGCCAAGGTTCAGGAACAGTAGGTATCGGGTGTAATTCTACTTGATGTGCCCTGAATCTCGTTTAAGCGTCTCACATATCACATAGTTCTAAACAAATTTTCTCACAAACCTAGACATATTCTCAAACCAATAATGATTATATAGTTTCTACAGTTTTCTCCCATCCTAAATGAAAAATGGAATTGTGGATGTTATTGATAATGGGCCATTGAAGGGAGTGTGGTACAGTAGGGAGGCATGAAGTAAGTGAGTTACGCTGAATTTTCGTACACCAGATCATATTTCATAAGTGTCCTTGATTTCATCGTGGACCTTGTCAGAATTTAATTTCAACACAATTTCAGAAATAGAAGGGTATGTATGTTGTTCAGCAAGAATCCAATCCGATGATACTGAATTTAATGCGACTCGTTTAGTATTCTAGATAGATGATTTTAATACTTTCCTTATTCCTACTAGTTTCCGTTCATGGGGCTTAACTTTATGAACACCTGTGGGAATGTCTATACTACTCGGGGATGGGTCATTACTAGGACTGTCGAGGGGTCTGGGCATACCGTTTGTAATCTAATTCCCGGATTCTGCAGTATTATCATCTACCATTGTATTCTCAAGGGCATTTCGACGAAGAAAATCTACATTATTTTTTAAGATTTACGATATTCGATGCTAGAGTCATAACTTTGTAAAAATGACCACCAGCTCTGAGCTCGGGGAATAAGATATTGTTTACTCTGGGTGGGTAGCTTTCAATGATAAACAATCCGTAATTGCCTTAAAAGGGTACCAGTTAAGAAATTGTTAAAATGTTTAACAGCATTGACTACTGCTAATCTTTCAAGTTCATAAGAGTGATATTTCGATTCCTTAGGTTTCGTGCGTTTTCTATAGTATGCAACAACGCAAGGTTTTCGATCTACGATATGTAATAAAATAGTGCCATAATCCAAAGAACTTGCATCAGTGAGTAATTCGATAGGAAGAGAAGGGCCGAAAATCATTAGAATTGGATCATTTATCAAAATGGAGATGAATGTTTGTCTAATCTATTCATGTTCCGGTGACCACTTAACAATTTTTGAATCCAAAGATAAAGCTTTACTGATAAACCTGTGCAATGAGGAAGCTAATATCAACAAAGTTCGGATAAATTGTCTAAGTACGAAGCTAAACCTAAACATTGTCTTAAAGATCGAAGGGTGCAGGGAGGTGATAAGTTAGACATTGTTTGGACGAATCTAATCATCTTGAACATCATAACCAAGATATATCGATATTAATGAGGATTTAGCTAAGTGAAGGGAGAAACCAGCGTAACATGTAATACTATGTCAAATTGTTATATGGATTCTTCATACATTTTGGAAATTATTAATAGATCTACTAAATAATCATGTGCTAATGAACCCAATGCTTCTACAGCACATCGTTAAAAAGACTGGCGGAATTTCGATGCCCAAATGGCATTCCTAGATATTCCCAAGTACCGTCTGATGTAATGAAAGCTGTTTCTTCTATCCCTGAACTAAAGATGTTTCAAATTTTCTCATAGTGGTTATTAATTGGTTTGTCTGTCAAAGGGGAACTCTGCGTTTAGACTCCTTAAGAGCTTCATAAAAGTAGGGGTAGCAACCACAGGGGGTTTAATTCCTGGAAAGGTTACTTTAGGACTATGTAAATAGGATTCCCCAGTAAACTAATATTATCGTTAATATTTTCCAGTAGACAATTTACCAATAGAGCTTCATTATTATTATCAACATGGAAATTATTAGCTAATTGACCATTATATACTTCCAAACTGTTCGAATGCTTTCTTTTCTTGGGTTTGAGTAAATGAATTTTGGCTAGTTGGCGACCAGTATTATTAAACTTATTGATCTTTTGATTCCCAGTGCTCTGTAAAATGCAATCATTTCACGGCCAATTACAATAGGAAAAATTAAAAATTCATCTGGAACTAAATGAAACATAATTTTTAGCTTGTGATCATTAATACTAACCAATGACAATAATTGTTTACCACACTTTATTAAAGATTTAACTAAATTTACTCTTTTAGTAAAAAATTTCCACTAAATTTGGCTTTTATTTTCAAACCCAAGAGCAAACATTCTGATCCCAAATCAAATGGAAAACAAATATGCTCACCGTTTTGAAAAAGTGTGCCCAGAAGGTTGATTTTGCACATGGACCTTCCAACAGACCATGTAAGTCTTGGGTGCATTCTTGCCTATCCGGCTATGCTAATTGATCCAGTCTACCAAGCCCACATATACTTCATTATTACTACTGTTTTTATTGGTTTTGTTTACTTTTTATACCTCTCTCAGTACAATTTACTTCTTTATTGTTATTATCATTATTACTGTCTTGACATCCATTACCCATAACCTCTCTTTTATAATGCTTCTCTATTTCTGCAGCTTTACATGTTTGACATACAACTCCAAGGGTAAGTGTCTAAGTTTCGGCTAACAACTTCATTTATACCTCACTATCATTACACGAGCTATAATGTGAACTATTATCATTCTTTCGGCATATGACTCTGTTTACAAATCTAAATTACGGTTTTTTGCTTGAATTTTCCATTCGCTTAGCTCAATCAAAACTTTGATTATTATTATGAGATATTTTACTAAATTTTTAAGCTTCTATAGCCCAATTGTTTTTTGTAATGTATTCTTTGCTTCTTTAGGAAATGTTTTAAAAATATCTAGAGCTTCCTCTACACGAGTTAACTTCATCATTCACACAATATTTATAAACAGCCCAGAGGCCTCCTAAATCCACATGTTTGTCACCTCCCTCGCATGCGAAAGAGGAAGCAGAGTCTTGGGAAGTCCCCCATGCTCCTCTGTCAGCCGTGTCACCGGATACAAGCAAGTGGAGGCTGACAAAGAGCATGAGAGCCACAGACGCTCAGCACATGGTCAGAGAAACTGGCCATTGCCAGGGCTCCCACCCTACCTTCTCTTCTTTAGATTCAATTATCAGAGAAGCTAAAGCTTATACAAAGATTTTTAACATAAACATAATCCTTCCATTTTGTTCATTTAGTTGAAATACGATTGTCTGAGGCTGCTCAGCTTTTGATCAGTGAATACCTCATTTTATTTTCACAGCACATCCAGAGAGCATCAAACCAAAAGAGCGTCTCCATCAATATATAGTTGCTCAGTAGATTTCACATAGCCCCTTCTTAACAGTCCAACATCTTTGAAATGAAATTCTGGACTTATTATTCACGGTTCTGATCCCGTTCAAAAATATTTTGGTTTCTATTTTTTTTTGTTAATGTTCAATTATTTCTAACTGTAGAAATAATCCCAACAAATATTTTTCTTTTATTGCTTTATTTTGTATGAATAATTATTTCATGAGGATAATTCATTTCTTTATTTTTGTTCAATTAAATCATAAGTATAACATTTTCTAAAGTTTATAAATTAAATAATAGTCATATAACATAATGTAAATTGGAAGACAGATGAGCGACGGAGGGTAAAGGTGACACGAGAAGAGTTGTCAGCATCACTATGAGTTTCCATTTGAAGAGCCATGGTTCTAAAAGGGCCAGGTGTTCCAGCCCCCAGGATAGTAAAGTTATTATTATTAGAAGTAGGCTGATCTCGGTGATAGTGAATAGGGTGGTCGCCGCTCCTGCCTAGCTTCAACAGTAAGAACAAGATGACCTCCTTCTATGTATCAGGAAAATACCGCACCTGACACAAACATTATACAGGTTGGCAAGTTGTACTATCCCCCACCTTGGCATCTGTTTCAGCAGAACTGATTGTATTTCATCATGTCATAGTCCACGACTTTCCTGGCACTGGTGAATAATCGCCTTGAGCTGTTTCAGAGATACAGACATGTCGTTCTGTTCCATTTCCAGCAAAGGATCTAGGTGGTAGTCATTATGAGTATAGGTGGTAGCCAAGATGTCACCAGCGTAGAGGTCGGCCATTTCTTTGCTTGTTGGTCCGCAGTGAAAAGTCACCATTCTGAAAGCGAACTGCCGAGGTCTTCTTTTTGGTGGCATTTTACTGCTAACACAACTTTTTGATTCAATGCTGCTGTCCACGAAATCAATTTCCCCTGTGCCTGAACTCCATCCTCATTAAGGTGATATATATATTAGGTTTTTATTGCATAATTCACATAAGGTATAATTTAATTAAAATTATAAATTTCAATAGGACATCACATCCTCCATCAATCTGGTCTGTCACTGGGTCGACAAGGAACCACTGGAGGAGATGAAGGTCGATTTTTCTTAACTATTACTTTCACTATATTAACTTTGACTATGAGATTACATACTTTGAACTGTTTAAAAAAAATTCACGGTTTAAAAGCTTTTTTTTGTTTTGTTGAAATTTTTTTGTTAAACCAGTTTATTAATGAGAAAAAATTAATATTGAACAAAGCAAAAGATGTTTAATAAACACACCAATACTACTAGGTAAAGAGGCATATAACATCAGTATCTACTATATACACATAAGCATGAACTAAGTATTTTTTTTACACTAGTCCAGGCAATGAAGGCCAAAATATGACCATTAGAAAAAAAAATGATCTAATTCTGATTATTGATACATTTTTTGGAGGAACCTACTAAAAGTCCCCAAGGGTGCACGGGGATCTTCAGTCATTTTTTTGTTTTTTTTCAAGTATCTCACAAACTAGTAATTTTAGTTAAAAATACTTTATATAGAAAATTAAAGTACACAAAATTGCCTATAAAAATGTAATTATTTTTTCTGTCTAGTCAATGGTGTAGGAGATAGCGAGGGTTATAGAACAGGAATTTGCATGAATTAACTGCTTTAACAAAAATTGTGAAAATTCCTGTTTTTCAACCTTTGCTATCACCTAAACCATTAAATAAACAGAAAAACTTCATTTATAATAGGCAGTTTTGTGTTCTTCAATTTTGTATAGAAAGTAATTTTTGCTAAAATTACTAGTTTGCGAGATATTTGAGAAAACTGAAAAAATTACCTTAAAATCGCCCCCCCCCCACCATTAGAGTCTTTTAGTTATGTTGTACAGGACACTCCCCCAAACAACTGTAACAAAAATAATAACTACATCATTTTTTCCCTTATAATGTCTGGATTATAGACCCCCCAGCCTACCAAAAGCTGTTATTATAGGATACTTACCTCCACCGTATAAGTGTTTTTTTCCAGAAGGTCTAAGGGTTAACCTGATTTTATACCTATGGTCTAAATACATATTCTAGTCTAGCTTTTCCATATAGCCAGATTTTAATTTTAAAATGAAATTATTTTGACCATAAAAATATCATTACACTATATTTCTACATAATTAAAATATTTGTGATAAAAACATCTAAATACAGTCGCTACAGTTCACAAAAAAAAAAATTAAACTAGCGACAGTTTATATTACCTAATAATTAAGTATCTAAATAAGGAAATAAATTACTTATTTCTTCTCATGAGAGGCCACAATACAAATGACAGGATTATATATCAACAGTCATCAAGTACTTGGGCATATAAATTAAAAAGTTAGTAAATTCTTCTCCATAAAAAAGTTATAATTAATGGAACATTTTACTCGCAATAAAAAAAACAGATTTCATTTATTGTTTACATATTACAAAATACAGATGTAGCAACATATATTCATTTTGTAAAATGAGATCAAAATTATTGTGGAGTACCATAACAGGCAATACAATAAGTTATTTTCAATGCATGCAATATTTTAATAACATATAATCACTGCAGAAATTTTACCCAATAATCTGAAAATTTTATAGCTAATCAAAGATATTCAAAGATTTAAACCTTCAGCCTTTATAACTCCCACACATTTCCAATGATATTTCCGCCCTGAAACATGAAAAACAGAAATCAATAAGATTTGAAATAGAACACCTAATTAAATAAAATTATTTCTTATTACTTTTATTTGAGGTAAGTGATCTTACTGGTTAATTTATGATTACTACAGGATAACCCCCATGTACTAAAGGGGTTCTTTTTTGTTGAGTTTTTATCATACAAACCTTGTGTATAATTTTGCTCTTTTATTTATTCTGGTACCAAAAAGGTACACTGTAAGTTCTTGGAGAGACAAGAAATACATCTGTTGCTGTCTTTATACTTTGAGCACAAGGTTTTAGCCAAAATAAAAAGAGAACACTTCACTGTGAAACTCTTTTATTCTCCATTAAGTTTTTTTTACTATAACCCCTCTTTAACCTCCTCACTCACTCATGTCAATTGATATATTTAATCATTGATAAATCGATATTTTTAATAATAGTTATTAATTTTATTGTTATTCTATTGTTACCCTACATTACTCCTCTCCCAGTAACATGAAGTATGTTACGATATTAATTACACAAAACTTTGATACATAAAAAAAAAAATATATAATTATCTAACATATTTTTCATAACATAATTATTTTTTCTGTTTACAAAACATAATTATAACATTTTTTACATAACAAAAATCAGCCTTATAAAATGCCATACTAAATACAACAACAAAAATAACTCACTTCACTCATTACCTATATTAATCACTAGAGGCACATTTCACATTTGATCACTGTAGGTAACGCTGGGGAAACCTGGCTCTTCTACCAGTTCTTGTTGTTACCTCATCTCTGGACGCTGAAGCTGGAAGATCCTGACTAGTCATTAAGGGCTGTGGCTTCATAGGCATTGTCAATAATCTTGGTTGTTGATCCATCCTACATGTTGGGTCATCAGGGTCCAAAATGTAAGCAGGCTTCAACCGATCTAATGAGATATTCACCTGTTTTCCTTTGATCTGAAGGGTGAAGTACTTTTCTTGCCTTGATATTATAAGGTATGGTCCTTCATAAGCTGGCTCAAAGGGCTTCTTTACTCTATCTACTCTTACAAAAACATGGGTGCACAATTTGAGATCTTTATGTATAAATACACTTCTTGAATTCTTCTTTTCTGACTTTATTGGTTTAAGAGCATTCATCTGATCTTGTAACCGAGAGAGAAAAGTGCCGTGTTCCATGCAAGATGTCTTCTCTTCAAAAAATTCACTTGGCAGTCGAAGAGGTTTTCCATATACCATGTGAGCAACCGAATGATTGCCATCATCTCGGAGAGCCGCACGTAAGCCAAGCAAGACTGTAGGCAAGGTTTCTGTCCACTTCGGAGAATTGTGAGCTTTAATAGCAGCTTTTAGAGTCCTATGTAGGCGCTCGACTTTGCCATTACATTGTGGATGGTATGGCGAACTTCTCTGAAGCTTTATACCCCAAACGCTAGCCAGGTTTCTAAATAACTCCGATTCAAATTGTCGGCCTTGGTCAGTAATAACTTTAACAGGTGCGCCAAATCTGCAAATCCAATATTTGTAGAACGCTTGAGCCACCGACTCAGCTGTTATGGTCCGCAATGGTATGACTTCCATCCAAGATGTAAACTGATCAATCACAGTGAGGCAGTATATCTTGTCGTCGGATGGTGGAAGAGGGCCGATTATATCCAAATGTATTACACTGAATCGATCGTCTGGCTCTTCATATTCTCCTATTGGTGTTTTTGTATGACGTATTACCTTGTTGCTCTGGCAACCAATACAAGCCTGAGCCCATTCCTTAATAGCTTTGTTAATACCGGGCCATATAAATTTTGCTGTTACTTGTCGGACTGTGGACTTAATCCCTGGATGAGACAACGAGTGTACACTGTTGAAAACTTGTTGTCTATATTGTTTAGGAATATAGGGTCTAATTGTTGAAGTTGAAATGTCACACCAAAGAACTTGTCCATTCGGAAGGGGGTGTTGTTTCAAAATTAAGGAAGTATCAGATTCATGTAGCAGTTTAAGGTCTTGATCATCTTTTTGACTAGCTGCAATTTTGTCATAATCTAGAACAGTCATGGCATCAAGTCGTGATAATGTATCAGCCACACTATTGTCGTTTCCACTGACGTGTCTGATCTTGGTTGAAAACTCGGATATATACTGTAGATGACGCTGCTGTTTCTCATTTTTCTGTTTAAACGCAAAAATTAAGGGTTTGTGATCGGTATAAATAGTAATGTCACTTCCTTCGATCATATGTCTAAAATGTTTTATCGATAGATAAATACTCAATAGCTCTCTATCATAAGTGCTATAATTTCTCTGAGCTGGGTTGAGCTTTTTTGAAAAAAAAAGGCTATAGGCTTCCAGCCTTGATTTTCAAACTGCTGCAGTACAGAGCCAATTGCAAAATACAAAGCATCCGTAAATAATGCAATAGGAAGATTTGCATTAGGTATGGCAAGCAAAGCTGCGTCTGCTAGGTCTTCCTTACACTGTTCGAACTGTTTAACGGCTTCTTCTGACCAATCTATTTTTGTGCGATCGTTCTTCTTTGCTCCTTTTAAATATTCGTTCAGCATAGCTTGAGTCTTACTGGCATCTTTCAGGTATGGCCTATAAAAATTTACCATTCCAAGAAATGCACAGAGTTTATGTACAGTCTCTGGAAGTTTTATGTCCATGATCGACTTAACTTTTTCTGGATCAGGTTTTGTACCTTGTGCTGTAATCTGATAGCCTAAGAATGTGATCTCAGCAACACCGAATATAGACTTAGACATGTTTACACGCAAGCCGAACATGTGCAGCCTCTCTAGTACTGCCTTAAGGTGATCTCTATGCTCTTCTTCAGATTGTGAAGCTATCAACACATCATTTAAAAAAGAAAAACAGAAAGGTAAATCTTGAAGCACCTGATTGATAAATCTCTGAAATGTAGAAGGAGCGTTACGTAGCCCAAATGGCATGAAATTAAACTGGAAAAAGCCAAACAGCGTTATTATTGACGTTTTTTCTTTATCTTCATCTGCTATTGGTATATGGTAATAAGCTCGAATCAAGTCGATTTTTGTAAAAATTCGCTTACCTTCGAGAACAGAACTCACATCGTCTATTCTAGGGATAGGGTAGCGATCAGGAACTGTGATGGCGTTTAATCGCCTATTATCTCCACATATGTGCCAGGTTCCATTTTTCTTGGCTACTAAATGCAACGGACTGGCCCATTGTGACTTAGATGGTGATATAATACCTTCGTTAATCAGTATCTGAAATTCTTGTTTTGCAATTCTCATCGCCTCTGGTCCTAGTCTCCTAGATTTTGAGAACACTGGAGTGCTTTCCATTGTATTTATATAATGTCTGACTTCATGTTTCACAGGTGGTGGAAAATATGCCAGTTTTGTAATTTCCGGATACATGGACAATAGTCGGAAAAATTTATTATTGCTCTGCAGAGTGCTGACAGTATCTGCAACTCAAACTGCTGCAATTTCTCCATTTACGGACATCTTTGTATTAATATCTATTAGTTTTTTATTTTTCAGATCAATTAATAAGTCAAATTTATGGAGAAAGTCCGTGCCAAGTATACCTTTTGTTGTTTGAGCTATAACAAATGGCCATTGAAATTGTCGTTTAAGCCCAAGGTCAATATCGAGGAGTTGTAATATGTGAAAATTTCTGTTCCGTTGGCTGCAAATAATTTAAAATCAGAACCCTTTTCTTTCCTGTTGTTTTTGGCAGGAATGACTGACACGTCAGCTCCACTATCCACCAAAAAGGTCTGTTTGCTGTTTCGATCCGTGATGAACAGTCTGTATGTGCGGCCAAAAGGAATTTCAGCAACAGTTGTGGTCGCTACATCTGCTGCTGCTTGTAGTTTCCCTGCTTTTCAGATTTTCCGTGGTCTGTTTCCCACTGACATGGAGTTTTACATTTATCTGATCGACATTTTGGTCCAAATCTAAAATGAAAATAGCAATATTTTCCACCATCTCTATACCTACCTCGGCTTTTACTCCTCCTTCGAATTCGGCGAGGTGCTGTACTGGTATCTCGAGACCTACTGAGACGTTTGATCTCTTGATCCATAGCCTCTAACTTAGCAATCAATCGAGGAAACAAAAAAGGGTCTGGAGTGCTGGGTTTTTCGTTCACGAACCTCTTCCATCATATTCTGTGGTCGGATCTCCCAAATTCGGTCTCCAATATCCGCCAGTTTATCTAAATCTCCGTCAGTAATAGTTAAAATGCTTCTGATTTGACTCGGAAGCTTATCAAGCCAGAGAGTTTTAATCAATTTATCAGAAACTTCCAATGTAGCTAGCCCTTTCATTTTTCTAAGAAGCTGACTTGGTTTTATGTCACCAATGTCCAAGCCACTGATTAATTTGCGGATCTGACGATCTCCACTTTCTCTATAAATATTGAATAATCTTTCTTTGGCTCTTGTATACTTGTCTTTTTCCTCCGATTTTACTAAGTCCCAAATATTTTCAACTGTTTTTAAATCCAACTGAGCTATCAAGTAATTAAATTTTGTCTCTTCCCGGGTTACATTTGAAAGCTCAAACTGGGCCTCGGCTTGGCAAAACCATATTTCGGGCCCTTTACCACCCAGAACGGGGGAAATTTTATAGCTACCCTGTCTACATGTAAATTGGGTTTGTTCACTATGTTCTTACCTTTTTTGTGATCATCACCATTTTCGCTTCCGTTCTGTGACATCGTGAACGTCGGGGTCACCAATTGTTGCTGTCTTTATACTTTTAGCACAAGGTTTTAGCCAAAATAAAAAGATAACACTTCACTGTGAAACTCTTTTATTCTCCATTAAGTTTTTTTTACTATAACCCCTCTTTAACCTCCTCACTCACTCATGTCAATCGATATTTTTAATCATTGATAAATTGATATTTTTAATAATAGTTATTAATTTTATTGTTATTCTATTGTTACCCTACACATCCAACTCTCAGAGAATAATTCCCACCATCTCAGTTCGAGGTGTCCACACCTTGACTGAGGACCACATGGTTGGATGCAGTCTAAAATTTAATTTTAATTTTGGTTGCATTATTAATTTTATTGTATTGAAAGGAAATAAAATTATTAAAATCAATTTTAAAATTAGTCTTTTGATAGTAATTAGTTTTGAAATCATTTAGTTATAGAGGATTGTATAATTTAACTTTCTAAATCAAATGGAAGTGGATTTATTCTGATTGTCAATGTTCATGGGAATAGAGTTAAAGAAATAAGAACAGTTTGTTTATATTATAGGATCAAATTGATATAACTAGTATTGATTACTTTAAGGCTTGGTTGAAGTTTCTGTTTATACGTGTTAATCTCGCGTCTTGCTATGGCCAAGGACGGTTCTCTGTACGCCCTATTGTTCAATTAATTTATAGTTAAGTGATATTCCCTAATTATACTGAAATTTAAGTAGTTTATTATTTTTCAAATTAACGGAATGTTTTATTGAATCTTATAATTGACCACCAACTTCACTACTCCACTGTTGATTCACCTGTATCGGGCCAGCCAATCTTCCATGCATCAAACTACATTGATGTAACACACACATACACATTTTAAAGTTAATAGAGAAACTAAGTGTTCCACTTACGGCTAGAGAATTAGAGTTGTCATCTTAATATATTTTATATTTCGTTAAATAAAGAAATATTTTGCGGATTGAAAATATTACTCTTACACCAACGTAAAAAAAAATGTCTCTTCCAATCAGCACCAATTAACCCACCAAAATTACTCAAGTCCAACCTTCCCTTTTATAATTTTGAAGAGAAAGAAAAACTTTTATTTATCTTCCAGAAAATTATTTGTTTAATCGAACAAAATTTGATGTTAAAATTCAATACGTCCAAAAAATCAACAATTACCCTGCCGCCCTTGCTGAACATCTGATGATTTTGTAGCAAGCGAAGAAGTTTCCTTTTCTTCTTCAATTCTAGTGAACCCAACTGGACCTTAAAAATAATAAAAAATAAATTGGCTTTTAATATTATGAATTAATTGAATTTATTTTGTGATTTTAGCTCCATTAGGAAAAATATTCAAGCACAAAATTAGACATCAAGGCATAATATACTGAAAAATATGACTAATATCAATATTAATGAGATACTAGGAAGACTGGATTTATAGGAGATGCATGGAAAGGTGAGATTTAAATGTTGGCATGATGTGTGTATCGGAAGAGATGGAAGTTCAAGAGGTAGTATAATTAGATCAGAAAATATTGAAATTCCACAGTGTAGTAAGCCAGTGTGTACAAGCTTTAAGGGTGGAAAATAGTTTAACAGAAGTGGACGAATACTTTAAATTGAACTCCAAACATAGAGGAAGAACCGAAGTAGTGGCTAATAGAAGGAACGCTAAGAATCGAGATACTATCAACAATAGGAAAGGTAAGTCACTTCCATTAAATGTAAAACTAGCAATAGAGGCAACCTCTTGAGACATCAAAGATATCGCCATAAACAGTGAAACCATGGTTGAAGGGCAGTCAACTTAAGGAAGGAATCATTAGGTGTGGGTTTTAATAAATTAATTTCACAATAATGAAATAAGATGAGATAAATATAAAGAAAAAAAATTGTATTTAATATATATATATATAAACTAACATTGTTTCCACAACCTAACACAACGGTCATCACCAGAAGATACCAAAATACTCCCAACAGAATTCCAGCTTATTCTCCAAACAGTACTGTTATGTCCTTCAAAATTCGCTGCTAAGTGTAGTTTAAATTTTACAGTTGCAAAAGATGAATTCCTAAAATAACAGTTATAATATAACTAAATAATAAAAAAAAAAAAATTAGTTATTTGAAGATTTTTTCAAAACAAATCAAATTAAATAAACCAGATCGGGTCAGCATGGAGATAAAAGAAATGTGGACTGTACGTACCTTTGTATAAGATTCATGAAATGAAACTGCCAGTAACCCCTAATATATAGCATCATTCAATAATAAAATGAAAATAAAACTAACATTAAAATGACAACCAAAAGGTCAAAGTAAAAAGAAACAGATTCTCAAAATTAATGTTTTTTATGAAAGGTAATGTATCTGCCCAGACAGAAGCTGGCTCTCCTGGTAGAACTTCACTTTTAGAAAATAGATGTGTTTTGGTTAAAGCTATAGAGTTTTAAGTGAGTTATCTGTGTTTTATGACCTTCAAAAATATATACAGTAAAAGTCCGTTATAACACTCTAGTAGCGATCGGAGATAAAGAGCTTTATAACCAGGAAAGCATTGTTACCTGGAAAAAATAAAACGGCAAAGAATGGAAAATATTTATTTCAAAATGCAGTATGTATGTACGTACATACACAGTACCTAAAAAGATAGACAAATAAATATATATAAACATAAGATGTGTATAAAGCAGAATATAAAAAAAATTACAAACAAATAAAATAATTAAAAACATTATATTGTTAGATGGCCCTAGCTTAAAATATTCATCTATTATTTTTTGTTTAACACAATCTAACCTTTTTTTTAAAAAACAATTGTTTTCTAATTGATTGATATTTTTGAACATTTTAACTTCTACTTCCGTATTGTACACAAAAAATGTACAAATCGTCTTTAATGCATACAAAACATAAGATTATTTTTGGCTGTGTTACTATGGTTTCTGTTTCATAATATGATAATAATATATAATTCTTCTTCATTTTCCCTCTCGTTAATCGTTCTTTGCTTATTTCCCTCTATGACATTTTTCGTGTTTTAAAACAAACGATTTATCAGGCATCAGTATAAAACAACCCAAATTCATCAGCGTTATAAATTTCTGAGGGTTCGTAGATAGAGATACGGGTCAAAATTGTATTTTTCCAGTCGGTTGTTAAATCAGGATTCACTGTATTTGACTCACCACAAATTTGTTTATAAATGATTGAGTGTCTGTTCTTAAACCGATCAATAGGTTTCAAAGGGTGGATTAATACACCCAGTTGAAGCAATAAAGTCTGTGGTCCCCAAGGAGCTTGCCACTTTCCAGGCCCTTTCTTGTAAAATCGGGCCACTTATTCCAGCTCTTCATGTTTTGCGGATCACATTTTTTATGGCTGGTTCTGTCATGGGCCGGAACAAATTCACTTCTTTTTTTTAATATTGTACATAAAGTTGACACACTTATCTTCTTCTTGGATGCAGCAAAATCGTTTTGATTCAATGAAGATCAAACTCTTTTATTAATTCATTTATTTCTTTTATTGAAAATGATTTTTGCGACATATTATACGATGTTAACTGACTGAATGAATGAATACGACAGGACTGAGGAAGATAAAATACTGAAAGGAAAATGTGTTTGATATTGTAAACTCACAAGTTAATTAAATTTGCAAGGGAGAGAGAAAATTCATAGAAATTATTTTTGTAGAATCCATTAGATCATGGCAACATCCTGTTTCTTTCCTGGTTTTAATTTTATATTTAATTTTGACACAAAATATCATTTAACATTTACTTTAAAAAATAGAATGTCGTTAGAAAAAAATGTGTCCCATCAGTGTGATATAAATGGGAAATCAGAGTGTTACAATGAACTTTTATCGGAAAATTCCCCACTGTGACCGGAGCCCAGGAAAAAAGAGTGTTATATCCGGGAGTTATATCGAAGTTTTACTGTATGCAACACAATATGTTATTGTTCACTAGAAATTGTAAAATACCAGTTTAGGAAGTTATCTGGGAAGAAGAGTTTCTTTTCTTAAGTTGTTTCTAACATTGGCATAATAATTTACTGATATTCTTGTAATAAAGGCATGCAATAATCAATAAAAATATAATTACATTATTTGGCATAAAACATAAAGCTTTATATCTTTAGTAGCAACAGCTAACAGATCATAACTTCTGCCAAGACGGGGAGCGAATGCCAAATCGTGAACTGGATCAGTTACTGATGAAGTGCAATGGTCTGTTACTGTTGTTGAGCATTCAGTTTTATTCCACCTCCTTAGTCTGGTAATATTTTGTAAAATCACTACCCTGTTGTTTGCTCCGCAATTTTGATCATCAAATCCAACCGCAAGCATAGGCACCTGGGGACTGCAATAAATATTATTTTAATGATTGAAATCTGAAATAATTATTAATACTATTGGTCTCAATAGAGCAAAGCAAAACAATGCTATGAATATCTTCCCAAGAAAACTTATTCCAGTTTCACTACTAACGAAGACAGGTGTTGGGTGCACAGTCAGTATCCAGGGAGGATTCTCAGATAAGCTTGTTCCCAAAAGGAGGGTTAAGTAATGGATGCCTTTTCGTTGATCTGGCATTAGAAGTCGTAAGGGAATCAGGTAAACAGACAACTGGCTCTGCCTTCAACCGGTATCTCTAGCTCCTGGCATATGCCAATGATATTGACATCATAGGAAAGTCCTTTCAAGCTATAGAGGAACCATTAATATATAACCCTGGAGACCTCAATAAGGAAATTTCTTCAGATTACCATAGAAGCCTATGCTTTTGAAAAAGTTGGAGAATTCGTCCATCTCAGCTCATACGTTAACATGAATAACAATAGGTCAAGAGAGAAAAGCGTGAGAATCGTGTTAGCAAACAGGAGCTTCTTCCAGCTAGGACACTTCTTCAGAATTCAACTTTTCACATGGACAACAAAGCTGAACTACCTTGGCCTTGACTTATAGCTCTGAGAAATGGACCATCTTATAGCCAGATAAGCAAAAATTCCTGGTCTTCGAGAGGAAAATTCTATACCAAATCTATGGTCTACTAAAAGTAGGTGAGAACTGGAGGAAGAGAAGTAACCTGCAGCTCTGTTCTGGTCAAGGGGCCAGACGCCATGAGGGTCATCAAAGTGGGAAGGCTTAGATAGGTCGAACATATGGCCAGTAATGCAATGGAAGGAGCAGAATGCTCCTTGAAAGCTGTTGACATTGATAAGTGGATCGAAAAGCATCAAAGACTAGCACTGAGATGGAAGGATGGTTTGCCTAGTGATTCCAGGAATCTGCTCAGGGTGCATAATTGGGTTGCAGCTGGGCAAGACAAGACAGAATAGGATCGCTAAGGTAGCTGGAGGAGGCCTTGATTTACTAAATGGGTTGCTGTGCTACTGTTGATAGATGGTATTATTAATATTTTTACAAAATGCCATTTGGTAGGCTTTCTGGATATTTTAGTTCCAAATTTAAATGTTTTACATAAATTCATAAACATAACCTATAAGTAACCTAACATATAGCAAAAAAAATTTATTATTGTCAGAGATAAACGTAAGTTAAACCCCTTTGGTAATAACAAACAGGTGAAGCTACATAAATTAAAATACAGACAAGATGTTTTATATATGTTGAATACAGAATATTACCACATTGAACCCTAACACTTGTGGCCACAAGACAAACAACATATCATAAATCGCACAACATGAAATAAATGGGAATCTGGTAAGCACAGTGAAGCTAAAGTGGAATTAATAAAACCACTCCTATCTTGAAAACTGCAAACATAAAACAAGTATACGTAACAAGAAAGGAAACAGCAGTATATAAACACCTTATCACTCACTAGAAAACAAAACAGATCAGCTTATCCCAAACAACAAATTCCTACCATCTTCCTATGCACATGTCTTCATAACAAATAACTACAATGAACAAAGAAGCCTAGGCCGTGCGGAGGATGAGTCATAACAAGGCATCGTTCCCAGGGTCCACCCGACTCCTTTGAGGGCTGATCACAAGATTAACTGACTGAGGGTTGGGCAGGCCTTAAAATCTCTGAGAGGTGCCCTAGGTCAAACTTCTCAACCCCCTAAAAACCCTTGAACATACTAAAGAATTATTACATTGTTAATCATTGCTTTGGTATAGGTCCCACAATTATTATTATTTTTATGCATAAAATATACTGTATTTACAAAATATAAATATGTTATGTAAATTTCACAATTTGACCTTATATACAGTAACAGTTCATGGTATTATGACCGATAAACTAACGGATCACTGAAATTACCCGGACTGCTAAAGGGAGAGTAGAGAAAAGATAACTTGGCTGAAGGATACAAGTGAATACAGAACTTGCTAGTACCAATCAAATTATAAAGCCTGGAAGATTTGAAATCTTTAGGTATTTGGATAAATGTAAACATCCATCTGATGTAGTTTAAGTTTTTGTAAGACATAGATAGAAGCAATAGAATGCAAGTAAATGAATTATTAAAAATACAAATTATATAGCAGCTATCATTTTAAGTATAAGGCTTTAGTAATAAGTGATGGAATATGTTGACTTTAGATGGCGAATAGATGAATTCATATATGTGAAAATGAAGCTATAACTTATATAAATACATATATTATAAAACTTACACGACAATACATGAATCAGGATCCTCTGCCATAAAAGGGAAGCTAGCATATCCATTATCCAAATCGTGTGGTCTAAAATATACAACATAATTTTAGAATACAATAGTTGAAAATAATGGTTTCCAATGCAGTATAGATTAATCTTCTTTATAGATGACACTTACTTCGTTTCACCATCTTTTTTATCTGCATTATTCAATTTGAAATACTTAGTACAACGTTTCTCCCTGAAATTACAGTTTAAATTAATGAATCTATACAAAACAAATGATAAGCACATGACATTTTAAAGATTTATTTTGTATTTTATTAGTTAATTATAAAATTTAAGACACAGAAAACGTGAACTTTTTCTTGGCCTTATAGTATGGTGATCTAGTTTTTCTCTAAAATTACAGATTAAATGAATCTCCTAATAAAAAATGATAAGTAGATGATATTAAAAATAATTATTTTGTATTTTATTTTTAAGTCAATTATAAAATTCAAAACCCAGAAAATATGAACTTTACTTGGCGAATCTTGCACCACTAGGGAGTCAACAACTAAACTTGGGGTGAATAAATGTTATATGACCTTGCTAGCATTCTAGGAGACCGTCATCTTTGGACAGAAGTATGTTAATCTGACTTCATATTGAAGAGAGCCCTAACATTGCACGGTTATCAGAGGAAGAAGAACTTGTGTGTGACCTTGGAATGACCATGATTCACACCCAGAAACTAGGGGTAGGCAATAACCGACCAGATCCCAAAGGTGAGTGTGAACTAACGAACAAAAGTAATCTGGACTGTGATGGGAATGCCGCCAATGGGAAGTGTGTGGTGCTGCCTCAGTCCACATGGAAGGGGCCCCTTCCAGGAGTTCTAGTCTAACAGCTGAATATGGGAGTATTCACTAGGAAAGGTGTGGAGGCTGTCAGCACCAAAGATAAATCTTTGAGCAAGAGAAGAGAGAGGAGAGGAGGTGTGACAGTAAATAAAAACACAGTGGTCAGAAGTAGCGAACACGAGTGGTAGATATAAACTGTATCAGGAGTGAGATCAAGATGCTCTGTCCTCCCATTTCGAGGTGTTTATATAGGCGGAGAGCAGCTTGGCTGGGGTCCTGAAGGTCTGTGTGAAGCAATCATAGAGCTGCAGCCTCAGTGCTTTCAAGTTAGTGGATCCCAAGTTCAAGAGGATGGCCTGTGAACTAGTATTTTTACAGGAAGGCTGTAACTGGTGCTCAGCAGCTTATTTCATTATATATATATATATGTGAAGTTTACAAGGTATGTACCATGGTAATAATATATATTAAAGGTGAATGTTGTGAACATACCAAGTAAATATAATAAATTGGGTGTTCAGAGAAAGGAGAGGGAAGCTTCTCTCAGAGGTAACAGTGGGGTTTTGTGTTAACCTCTGTTAGGACCTTGCTAATGTGTGTCTCCTTATGATATGGTTGGAATAAATGTATTCTGAATGTAGTTATAAAACGTTACATTAATATAATAAATCAAAATAATGGTATGCCAATATTGAGATCTTACTAAAACTGCTCGAACTTGACTACTCTGTTAAACCAAATCATGAGGTTCCTCCAGCTAACCGAGCTGCCAGACAGTTCCCTTTTGCTGAAATGATCTTGTAGTCCATTGAGGTTTGAAAAAATCAACATATGCGTTTTGTCTCCGTTACCTACAGTTACTATTGTTCAAAAGCACTATCTTTCCCGATTCTAGCTGCATTGTTGTTACATTTATGCAAAACCTCCTCACTGCAAGAAAATAATTGTAAAAATTCAAAGGTATTTGGCCTTTTGTATGTTTACCCCTATGTCGATTTCTATGATGATGGAAACAATAGAATCGGAAACCACTTTTAAAGAAATATTATAATAAAAAAGAAAACTTTATATCTTACCAACAATAAAACAAATTATTAATATTAATGAACTATATATATTCTTAAGGGCTGATATGTTGACAGAATAGCTACAAGTTTGAAACATATTTAACAAATGAAACAAATTGATTAGATAATTTTATGTGACTTAACCTCTCACATATCAAAAAGTCAAATTTGATGTTAAATTTACTTTGCATAAATGAAAAGCTGCTTCAATTTCAATTCTATTTTACAAGAAATAAATCTCCCATACATTAATCTATCTATTTTATATTGAATGGTAATGGATAATCCCATTGTTATATATCATTTTGGTTCAAGGTCACATGCCACCTGGGTTGTAGAGTGAAGATGACAAAAGCGAGTCAAGGTCTGAGTCGCCTGTATTGTAGCCATCTTGTTGGTGTAATTAAACCCTAATTAGTGATACACACCGGGAGCCTTATTCGCAAGGTGTTGTTTTCCCGTTGTATTAACATTATTATATAACTTGAAGGTGGTGTCAAGCGGTCGTGTGCCGAGCCGCATCAACGAGAAGTAAGAAGAACATTGTTGGTAGAGGTGACAGACCGAGGTAAGCAAATTTCTTTCACTATCTCCCCGGTGTGGCCATTTCATATTATATAGTCCATTGGTACAGTCTAAATACCCTGGTGTTGGGTGTTTTGGTGTCTACACTCATATATTAATCTATTTAAAAACTATGGATATGTGAGGGATCCACATATAACAACAAGGCAGGGCAAAAAAAAAAGAATTTGTTAAGGGTTTGTTAACTAACAATTTCAAATTTAATAAATATAATTCGCATCGAAAACAATTAGTTCTCAGAGCAAATAAAATGCACCTGCTGAATCTCACTCTTACCACATTCTAGATAAAACTCACACTGGGATTCATGGTTTCACAAAATATTAAGATGGCAACAAAGTGAATGGGATAACAATAGAAAAATATAATGAAATTAAACAAAATTACATAATCTTATAAAATAACACAATCTTTGTGTAAAAGTGCTGTGCTAGTTCTTCTAGAAAGAGATCATATTACTTGGTATATAATTAAAAATGTATCAAAGCTAATACAGCAAGAATTACACCAAATTTCATGGATATAAAATTCCATGACTCTTCCTCTATATAAGTTGATAACCTAAACTAGTGAAATAAAATCCAAGATTTGTTTCATCAACATCATGTGAGTCCAAGAAAAAGAGGAAATATCAAGCAGGAAGAGTTGTGGTTCTATTCAATCTAAGCTTTCGAGTAAATTTGGCGCGTGGTGTGTTTCCAACTTGAATCCTTTCCTACATAATGCTTCTTACGAAAGACTAATTGCTTTCATGTCCAGAATTTTCTCTTATGTACATAGATACTGTTTAGTTTGATTATAGACATAAACCTTAACCAAACATTTTTCATCAACATCCTGGCAACTAGTGCAAAATTGATTAGTTATGAAACAATTTTTCCACTATACAATTATAAGGCAGGGCACTGGCAATTTAAGTATAATCAATCCTAGAAATGTTTCGGATGGGTTAAAATAAATATGCAGGTCCTTTTGAAAATGTTCACTTCCTCATTCTGGTGAATGCAAAATGGAAGTTACAAAAAAAAAGTAAAATGACAGAATAAACTATAAAATTATTTTCAGATAAATTTAGTTCTTAAGGTCAATCACAAGTTTTAATTTTGGATAATGCCACGATTTCCAAAAGTGATGCATTTTTAAATTTGTATTCTGATAACAGTATATTGTCACTGGGAGTGTGCTACCTCTGTTGTAAAAAAAAAAAAATTAAACTTGATGTTAAACAGATTTTTCACAGTTATTTCCAACCGATCTGACACAGATATGTCACATCGGAGGTCAAAACTATATCACCAGAACTCCCGAAAACTATTGCTTTGCTTAAAGACATAAGAAATATAATTTGCAATAATGGTTTCATCCAGATAATCTATAATATATCCCATTTGACATTCTAGAAGTATTCTGTCGCTATTGGACGACACCACTTCTGAATAATATGACATCAGCTGAACAATAGTTGAATCAGAATTTAAGAATAAAGATTTATGCATAGATTCCTTGTAATAATCTGTCTAGTCACAAGCATTGCAGTAAGTACAGATCAAATGCAAGCACAAAGGTTTCTGAAAAAAAAAGGAGTAATAGAGTTGTCATACAAAGACTCTGTTCTCTGCACTATGAAGTTGGCCTTGATGATGGATGCATGCTGAAGAGACATATAGATCAACTCAGACCTATCCAGGTTCCAGGTAGCCCTCTTCCCAGATATTGAATCAGAACAGCCATTAATTCAACTTCTGTTTTGAGCAACAGAACAATTGAAAACATTGCAACCAGAGAATAGGACATCATTAAGTTCGAGAAGTGCAACCTTCCCTTTCTGTTCAAGAGGAAGCACAAAGAAATCAGCGACATCTAGCGTGTCTTCAGGACTCATAACTCAACCAGATTGAAACATTAAGTATATATATATATAAAATAAGTGTAGGAGATTGTAATAACAATTCCAACCAGGCTTTAAATCATGTGTATTCAGCATTAAATGCTGTGACATAAGTGAGTCTATACATAATCCACCTGTTTATTTTGATCATTCTTTTGTTTTCATCATTTTAAAATATTTTCCGTGTGAAGTAAACAAAATGTATTTTGTGAGATATTTATTTAGTAATGACTTAATTGTATGCATGCAAGAAATGATAGTAAGGTTGGCATATATTGCAATTATAAATAATTTAATATATAAAGTATGTAATATACTGTCATGATTCCTTTTATTCACAATTTATTATTTTATTTATAAATAGGTAAGGAAGAAAAGACTTTGAAAGTACAGCAGTTTATTTTAAAGAGAGTTATCTCAGGGTTTGTGATGATTCTAGGAGCATATGCATAAATTTTAAATATTTTATATTACATAAATGGTTCAAGAGTTCAAGAAGCCTTGCATAGCTAAAAAGGGTAGATACCATAAATATGACAATAATGACATGGATATTTTTTTATGTTGGTTGTTGTAAGGAGAAAATAAATTTTCTCTGTGTTGGTGCTTCTCATAACTCCAAATCCAGACCTCCAGGCTCAGGAATAAGGTGAGAGTATCAGCTCCAGGGATCAAAAGAAACATCTGGACATAATGGGTACAGAAATAAGAAGAAAGCATTTAGCCATACCAGCCCCAGGAATTAGAAGGAGGTTACGGGCTTGTTGTTGTACCCACTACAAAATTAAGTATTTCCCACAGGATCAGAATATCCTGCCTACTCCTCATTTATTACCGTGGGTCAGGTCATAACATGTTTCCTTATTAAAACCATTACACAATATATATTCTAGAATGTGCAGGGATGCATATATGAATGAAATATACGATATTTTTATGATCATTAGAATTTTATTTTAAAATGTATAGCTGGTTAGAAAAACAGAGCAGGGATGTTTGTTTAAGTGTTAGTAAGGCATAATTGACGATGAAGGATAGTTAAGGGAGGGGGAGGGAGAGAGAAAGAAAGAGAGAGAGAGAGAGAGAGAGAGAGAGAGAGAGAGAGAGAGAGAGAGAGAGAGTGAGAGAGAGAGCGTGAGAGAGGGAAGAATTATACTTTAGATACAATACCCTCGAAATTATCATAAATGAAGTATAGTAAAATAAATTATTAATCATTAAAACTTTTTAAAATATCCTTAAGAACAAGCAAGTAAAATTTGACCAAAGATAAAGGATCATTATAGTATGTAAACAAAAACAGATGTACGTGACAATGCTTTTGCCCACAACTGCAACACTTGACAACACAATAGATAACTTAATAAAAAAGAAATACTATCTTTTTCATTTCTTCTATGTTTTAAATTATGCATTTGTTTATTTAATGTTACAAATGTTTTTTTAATAAATCTTGTAAATTCAAATTTTTTCTATATTTTACCATTAATTATTCATAATCTCGCTGTTCAAAATTCTTAATAATCCGTAATAAACCAGAGGTCCCTGGGCAAATTAACAAGACTGTACTGTATATCATTAGCACTACTTAAACATCACAACCAGTAACTAATTACCTTGTGTAGCTAGGATTCCAAGAGATGCAGCTTGCTTGATATTTACAAGGAACTTCTTGCTGAAGAGTCCATTGAGCTAAGTTCATAACATCTGGTGCTTCATATATTCGAATTACACCATCAGCTGAACATGTAGCCAAAATCAATCCCAAGGACTTGGGTGCAAATTTAACATCCATAACAGATGTTCTTGAATCAACAAGGTTAGTTCGCCGGGCCCAATGTTTCTGTCCTATTATGTTGTAACTTTCACCAACTAAAATATAATCAAATAAATTGCAATTTTTTTTTATTTATTTAATATTTATAAATAGTTTGATTTTTTCAGATTACTAAACATCACTAAAATGAGCAAATAACTATTTAATTGAAAAGGTAATTAACCTAACTAACTATATTTTATTCATTTATTTATAATGGATGGTTCCTAAGCAACAAGTAATAAGTTGTACATCAATGACTTAGAATTACTAATACCGTATCCTCATCTCACAACAGGCACAGTTGGATTGGTGCATTTTTGGACATGGGGCATAATTTTGATTGGGTTTGGCATTTCAGTTTACTCTACTAACACAGATCTTATCAACCAACTAATCTACTACCCTAACATTCCTGTTATTTTCAAGTTAAGTGAGGCTCAGTATTTTTAAGCAAACTTCCAGTCAAAGCCAGATTTTTCAGGGTAGTTTTCTGTGCCACCTCCTTTACAACACTGATATTTAATGTATACTACTATTACTTACTACCTTTGATACCATTCTTAAATCCGATCAATAATTATAATGTCTATGGAACTGATAAGTATGCTTTGTAGTCAGCAGCTCATTGTATTTGAGTGACACTTATTTGTAAAGGTTACAAATTATTCTTCAAAGAAAGTGCTTTTTATCACTTCAAAAATAAGTCTCCCCCCCACAATTTCACAAAAAAGTTGAGTAAGAAATTGTGGACTACTATCAAAGGTGGCACTTTTAAGGGGAAGGGGGGGACGGCATTTAAGGTCAAGATCAGATGTAAGGTCAGGGGTCAGATTTAGGCCTATGTTGGGGTGGTCTGATTAGATTGTTCTGTGTTTAAGATTTAACTTAGGAATTTGATTTAATAAGTGTAAATAGATAAAAGGGATTTTTTTAAAAGGTAACGATGATTTACAGTAATTAAAGGTTGGTTATAAAAACTTAAGTGTACTGTAAAATAATAAAAACGAAAATCATGAGCTTAATTATTTAACTGTCTTCAATGCTGCTTAGAGGGATAAGAAAACTTTATTCTCAATTCAACTTGTTACTAAATTGTTATCAGAAGTTCCGCCATACTTTTGAAATTATTGTATTGGCTATAACATAATGATATATATATATATACATAACATATATATATATATATATACAAAAATGTTTAAATAGTAGGAAAAATAAAATAAACCTACTCAAGAAAAAACAAAAACCCCAATTACAAATAAAATAAAAATATTTACAAATTGCATTAAAATAATCTTTATCAAGATTTTTATTACATATCTGAAGTTTTTTTTGGGTGCTGATGGACCAGGCAGTGCTTTGGACCACGTAGTTGAGAACAAAGATTGGAAAACAGATCATGTGGACACCAGATGGGACAGCCGCAAAGGTCAGATTTAGGCCTATGTTGGGGTGGTCTGTTCGGATTGTTCTGTGTTGAACTGAATGTTGTTCTTCTGAGTTATTTTTTTAAAGAATAATTTTATTTTTTTAAAGAATAATTTTCATAATCATAATTTTCCTAACCCATAATTTTAATACCGATATATTGCCTGATGTTAACTGTAGGGTCAAATAATGTAAGGATACAACTTCTTCAATTAAAATAGTCATATAAATTTAGATATTTTTTCCATGTCCCGTTTCAACCCATACCAACAAGTAAAAAATATTTTTTGAACAGCTGTACAGTGTTGGACTAGGCGTTGTAGAATGCTAGAAGAGACTTAGTAGCTTGAGTGGTTGGGAAATTAAAGAAGCGGTTCAACTCAAATTATTATTAAAGCTCATATTGGCCACAACAGATATTTGTTATAATATTCTATAAAAATGGGAAATTTGGGTGGGCAATAATTTTATTAATAGGAATACACATAATGATAAAATTAAATTCCCAGATTAAGTTGTCTTTAGTTTTCATGAATAATATGTGAGCATGTAAGGAACATCACCAACTTTTTTCACGTTATAAGAGCAGGCTGAAATTGACAAGCCATAAACCCTTTGGGTGGATGAGCAGGCCTATAGGCCTATAGAGACAAGCAGTTTGACCGAATCGAGTCTTGAAACTAATGAGAGGACTAAAAGGGCTAGAGAAATGACAACTGAACTCTTTTTTCAACTGAAATGAAACAAAATTGGAAACTGAACTGAGAACTGTGTAAAAGGACCTTAAGAGGGAGGGAGTATATTAAGGAATGAATGAATGGTGTGAATCAAGCATAAGGGGGGGGGGGTTGATTCATGGTTAGTATATAAAGAAGCCCAGTATGCCAAACAGTGTATAAAGCCTTTTCAAAGTCTGACAAAAGCATTCCTGTGTGATATTTGTTGTTAAAGGCTTTAGTTATGAAGTCTAAGAAGTGTCCCAATTAGTCAACAGTGGAGTGGTGTTCTTTGAAGCTGAACTGTTCATCAATTATGCAATTTTGTTATTAGATGTGTTTATATTTAAATTTCAGCATTAGTATTTCAAGGAATTTATTCAGCAGACTTATAGGCCTGTAATTTGAAACTTCTCCTGGATCTTTGTTTGGTTTTGGTATTGTTATTGTTTTTAAAGTTTTCCATATAGCGGAGAAATATGGAATAATATAAATAATATGGAATTGAATATTTTTGATTACAAAAGAGGGAATGGAATGTCACTAGAAGATTTCTTTGCTTTTAAATTTTTGATAATTTCCCATGTTTCTGTATACTAATAAAACATAAACTTGTGTATGAAAAAGAAAGTAAAAGTTCAAATTATTTATAATAGTATGTAATCGGTAATTTTTGTTTAGAATTTTTGTAACATTATTATTTTGTTTTCCAAATTAGCTTGAAGAGACAAAGTCAAGTGTCTTCCTTGGAAAAAAACAATTTTTTCAGCCAACCGATTTGTGCCGGAGTTTCTTCCATCTTCATTAGTGGTTCATTACCTAGTGAGTCGACTAAATCACGAATACAAAGTTTTCTGCATACACTCACATTGTTCACATCAAATTTATCTTTTAAAGTTAAACGGAAATGATCTGACATGTTCCCGATTGAATCTGAAAGAGAACTAACAACAAAAGGTTAAAACAGTAGCCTCTAATACAAAACTGAATTATTGTAAAATGCCTTTAAAACATAGAATGAAAAAATTCCTGGTAAATCAGAAAAGTAAGGATTGGGAATTGTATTTAGAAACATCTAATGCAGGGGAAGGAAATCGCACATCAGAAAATGATAAGGAAGGAGGATCTGAAAAAATGGAAACTCAAACAAGAAGAGGAAGTAAAATAATAAATTAGTCTAAATCTTAGTTGGGTTTGGAAGGATGTTGATAAAGGATTGTTATAATCATAAAAAGTGCTTTTTTTAGTAGTTTTGTAAGTTGTCTATTTGTTATGAAAAGTGTTTAGATTTGTCATAAAAAAAATTTGATTCTCAAAATAAACTACTTTATTTATCTTTTTATGTAATAGCCATGACAGATGGAGTAGATACATACTGTGGTTATTTGACAAGGAAGAGTACAAGGCTCCTCCATTCCCTTATTACTTTTCTGAGAAGCAGAAAAACACCAGGCTCAGGTGGATGTGAGAGGCCCATGTTTATCATATTGAGTGGTGATACATACTCTTCAATGATCCCAGTAAAGGATAGAACTACTTCAAAGACTAGTGACCTTGCCTGTTCGAGCTCTAAGTTTTGTTTTCCCACATTCCTATTATAGTGAAAGTTATAGCGAAAAAAAATTTAAATCTAGAATGCTACACCTCGTGAAGCGGTTAAGGCCAACAAAGGTTGTGGCTGTAGTTGGTAGGTGGCAATGAGGAGCTAGCGTCGTTGATGGTAGGATGATCCCTGTTAATTATTATTTGAGTTTTCTTAACCTGATTCACTACTACTTTATTCAATTAACTAATTATTTATCTTAAAGAGGCTGAGTGAATCTTGAAGAGACCCATCCACCAAAGAAAACATCCTTAGGGGATCCAGGTATTGTACCGGGGTCTCAGCAGTCAAAAATTATCATGTCAACCACTAGGCTACAAGGACAGCTTTAACTTGGTTAAAGAATAATATATTATATGTATGATTTTTGTGTGAGCACCTGTTCCTTAACTGCAAGAATTCCATTGTTTTTTATATCAGCTTGACATCCAGATCAATTAACATGTCAAGATAAATATTATGTATAACCATGCAGAAATATAAGATGAAACTCGATAAAGCTTAGAATAAACATCATATAAAACAGATAGTTCATAAAGGAACAATAAAAATGAAATGAAAATTACATAGTTACCGATTTCCTCCCAAACAGCAGCAGTCCTATCAAAAGAACACGTTGCTAAAACCTGTCCAAATTCAGGATGAGCCCAAGCAACTTTCCAAACTGAGCCACTATGTGCTTTCCATTCAGCAGATTTTTTCCAATTATCATCACCCTGTTCTTTATCCCAAACCTAAAATTTCAAAGTAATTATTAAATTATATATTTATTTAAATATGTATTCATTGTGAATAGTACCAAAACCAATCATGGAATCAAATTTCAAAGGTTTATTATTATTTGCTCCACCATTAATTAATATAAACCATTATAAGATATAATTTTATAGACGACAATCATTTTCGGAGCAAGATTATATAAGAATCAGAAATGTTTCAGCAGCAGACTGGAGTCGTCGTGCAACTAAAAGGCACTGTTTTTCTTGGTGCATCCAAGGAAGTTGTCACCAATTAATTTTCCTTTTAGCTTGAAGAGACAAAGTCAGTGTCTTCCTTGGAAAAAAACAATTTTTTCAGCCAACCGATTTGTGCCGGAGTTTCTTCCATCTTCATTAGTGGTACCTAGCGAGTTGACTAAATCGTGAATATAAAGTTTTTTATATACACTCACATTAATCACATCAAATTTTTCTTTCAAAGTTAAATGGACATGTTCCCGATTGAATCTGAAAGATAATTAACAACAAAAGGTTAAAACAGTAGCCTCTGATACTAAACTGAATTATTGTAAAATGCCTTTAAAACATAGAATGAAAAAATTCCTGGAAAATCAGTGGTTGATGTTTAATGGGAAAAATGGCACATTTTATTTTGAACAACGAGTCTAAAATTTGGGACAACTGATCCTCATCAACCTGTTAAGGTGCTCACCAGCGAGCCCAGATCTGTACTGGTTCTTAATAAAGTTCATTTTTCAGACTAATGTTTCACACCCATAAGTTAAGCCAAACATGGTTTGCAATTTTATGGCTAAACTTTTAGTTCTGAATAATTTTTTACACACACTTTTTTAATGTAAATTGATCTCTCTCAAAGAGTTTGTTTGAACTTAAGCATGAATGTTCTTTAAAGCATCTCCTTGGAACTCGATCATTTCCAACTCTAGGGCAGCTTTGTGCTCTTAAAAACATCTGCTGCTTCACTGGTCCATACACTATTAGGATTAAGTGAAAAACTGTGGTTGACCAGTTGCACAATGTTCTCAATTTATTCAAAGTCAGTAAATCATTCTTGAAATTCAAATTTATGATTTTCCAAAAAATCTTCGAACTGGCCTATTTCAATCATTACTTTCACAAACTGATTCAAGGTGTGGAAAGTGTTAACATTCTCTGCTTCTTCGGAGAAGAGGCCAATCTTTATAGAAAAACCTTTTACTTCTAGGGAAATTTTAGCTATGTATTGTGGTCTCAGGTTTAAGAGATCCAGGTGTATAAATAGACCAGTCAAAAATACATCGATTACATTCTCTTTAACATGAAGAAGGAAGCCTAAACGGTCAATAACTACAGTTTGATCGCTTGTTAAAAGAAACTCTTTGATATCCTCCAGTACTTTAAAGACATTTCACATTGTTATGGAAAATCAAGTCATCAAACTGAGCATTAGAATCTTCAAGAAATGGTTTAAATTGACAGTGATTAAGAGATTATTTTGTCCCAATGAAGTTAATTTTTATCACCATTTGCATTTGATCCTGAAGACTGGGATTCAGGCTGCAAACAACACAATTTGATGAATGATGCAGTGGTAGGAATTCAAATTTTTAATCCATTTTGGATCACTGCTGAGTCGCTGAACCAAGCCTTTTGTTTCTGGACTCAAGCATTGCTGGTGCCACATATGTAGTCGCCAATATAACCTGGTTGAAATGCTCAATAACTGCTATGTGAAAATCCTCTTATGTTGCCTAATGTTACCTCTTATGTTCCTGACCTAATCCTCCTCCTCTAATAAAATAGTATTTCTTCAAAAAACTGTTCACAGGCTTAGTCCAGGTAACGTGCAAAAACCATCAGTTGTGTTGTATCTGTAATGTTCCAACATTTATCTTAAGTGAATGCATAGCAATGTGTAACAACTTATGTTTGTTTCAAAGTTATTTAGTTTCCCTTTGCCAAAAGTTGCGCATTCCTTGTGCATAAAGAAGGAGATAATGCAATAAGTTGAATAGTATCAATATACTTTTATTCTCATATAACACATTACCAGTATCTACATTCAGTATGCACTCTTTTACAATATTTTTATCATGATATCCTTTTATAAGCTTTACTAGAGTCCAAGAAATATATACAAGTCTGAAAAGTTTCCCACCTAACAACGCTTTTATTTATTTTATCATCATCTTCATGTAGAGGTCGGAAACTTATCAGACCACCTGTGTGAAGAAGCCTCTGAACATTTTCCTTGTTTGGTCATAGATTAGTTTGTACCACTTAATGCTAAAAATGATTAATAGTTTGTTTGAAACCGAGATATTTCTGCAAAGCTTCCAAATTATATGCATAAACTATAATTAGTTTGAAACAATTAAAAATTATATATTTTAAAATATACTTATGCATATTTTACTATGTATACAACTACAATATTTTATTTTTTAAAGAAAATTTTATTTAATTATTTATACTTGTATGGTGTGAAAATTTATATTTGTGAGCATTAATAATAACAGGTTTGTTGAGGATTTTCTTCAAAACATAAGAATACCAAAAGTGAATTATCAATAAATTAAAAATTACTAAAAATAGTACCATGACAAATTGGTCACTTGAACAGGTTGCCATTCTTCTCCCATAATGGTCAAAGGCAACATCGTGAATGACATCTTTGTGTTCAGAAGATATCGATTTAGGCGGTGAGAACAACATATCACATCAAATTCTATAAATAAATAATATTTTTAATTTGTAGTATTAATTAAAACTTATTTTTAAAGAGTAAACAAAGGCCATACCCTAAAAATTCTATACTGAATGGTAAGGGGAAGTGAAAAAAAATTCACCTTCCTACAGCTACTGTGAATAAGCAAAACTCTGTAATCTGCATAACAGTTTACAAGTACTGATCGCAAATAAGTGAAACCCTAATCAATGATGACATGAACAGTAAGGTCTTACAGTAATTATGGAGAGAGTAAAAAAAAAAAATTAAAACTTATTGTTCTATGATCATCCAAAAACTAACAATACCTCTTCAACCATCTAGTATGACATAAATTATATTATGAGGTAATTTGTAGTTGTGGTTAGCTATGTACATGTATGGTGGATTCAAAATATACCAACAACATAAATAAGAAATACATAAATTAATAAAAGGTAATGACGTTCGATAAAAATTGTAATAATGGGATTATTACTAAACGAACATAAGAAAGAAAAAGTGTATGGATAGATTGAATTGCAGCAAGGATAATATTACAGAAAGGAAAATATGCAGTGTAAATAAGTAATTATTAAACTGAAGAGAAACAAAGTACTGGTAAAATCTGGCTTAAAGATTGGGAGTGATGTGGAGCAACCAATTTTCTTGGGAATGGTGTGCCACAGGTTTGCAGCATGGATTAGAAAAACATGTTTGCATAATGTGAATGTAATACTGGGATGATTATAATTAGGCAGTCACCAATGTTTCACAATGATTTGCCTAGTAACTAGTAGTTCTCAGTGATCTGCAGTCACTAACTTTTTCCAGGATTGGTCAGTCACAAACTATACTCGCTTAGTCTACAATAACTCTCCTATTTGTTAACTAGAGATTATCAACCTGACCTTCAACAATCATCACAAAAAGAACAAACAGACGCTTCTTTATTTACATGGTTGTATGAGATGATGATATGACTGTCAGTGTACATCCTTAGATACTTTTTGTAATAATTTGTCACTTAAATATTGATCTGAAATTTGTTTTCAAAAGTCAGTATGGGATAATATTATAACTATTAATACAAAGAGATTATTGATACAAACATTATGTGTATTGTAGAAAATGAAGAGATCATGTGTTCTCATATAGGTTATTCACTCTTATAACAAAGTCACCCTCGTATTATAACTCAGATTTCTCCAGAATCATTTCATAAAAAGTTTTTTAAATAACTTCTTAAATCTCTAATGGGAAAAACTTGATCTACAAATAAGTCGGTTAGCAATTATATGGAGTCAGTTTAAGCAGACAATATAATAAAAGAAAAATGGTACCTATTGTATTATAATGATAAACCTTGTACACATTGTAAAATTATTTTTAGTGAAATTTCTAATCCTATTTAAACGATATCTTTTTTTTCTTAAGCTTTTTATTATATTATGCCCAGATCAACTAATCTTCATTTACCCAATTCTCCCTTTAATACCAGTACTGTAAGCTGCACAGGGAATGTTTCTTGCAGATCAGATTGCTTCTAATCTAAATTCTAATCCTATTTAAATGATATCATTTTGTCTTATGCCGTTTTCTATATTATGCCCACAGAAACTAATCCCTATTTACCCTATTCTCAATTAAATACCAGTATTGTAAGCTGCATGGGGAATGTTTCTTGCAGATCAGATAGCAGATCATTGAGAAAGGTTTGTGACTAAGTGGATCATTGGGAAACCTTTGTGACTGCGGGTACAAAAAGTTAAGACTGAAGCCAGAGAAAAGTTTATGTCCGGGCAGATTACTGGTAATAGTTTGTAACTCTAGATTTCTATGACCTAGAATTTTTTTAAATGAGTTTGCTAACAAAGATACTCCTATTAGAAAAAGCTGAAAATACTTTTGCCATTGTGTGCCTTTAGTGTTAATGAGAGTATTAATGGGAATCCAGAAAGTCAAGGAAGAAATTAAAGAACCAATACATAATTCGTGTCCAATAGTCGCAAAATATGCCTAACATACTTTTTTGGTTTATTTAGCAAATAGTTAATACAAGATTTAGTTTCTCAATATATCTAAAATTTATTTATAATTTTTTAGTGACAAATTTGTTTGTGTTAATAATGATTAACTAAAAACCTCATCAGTAAAATGGCACCCTACTTCCACAAAAAAATCAAAACTGACACCTGAAGACAAATTAATACTACATAAAGCAGTAATCTACCCCACAACGACATGCACGTTTTACTTGTTGTACTTTAAATTACATGCAATTGGAAGTTGTACAAAACATTAGCATGCATATAACTAACCAATGTACAAAGCATGTATTTATCATTTTTGATTGTGATTATGAGCAAAATTGTAAACTATGTAAATAATACACTTTACAACTAAAAAAAGTTTTCAATTTTTAAAATTAAAAAAAAAAAATTAATTTTTCATAATTAAAATATGTATGATTTTGTTGTAATAAAATAATTTTTTATGCTTGATGTCATGTCATGAAAAAATATGTATTCATACAAATCCTCAGAATGTTTAGAAGTACGAGTAGATGGGAATGAGAAAATCATAGTTGAATCGAATAAGGTATTAAATATAATCTGTGTTATTCAGGAAACCATACTGAAAGAGTAAGATTTTGGATGAATTCATGTTAGGAAATCAATGTTTACTTTTTTTTGTCATCAATCCCATTAAGCGAAATGTAAACAACTCCATTCTTATTTTTCCTATCCTTATTTCAGTTATCTCTAATGATGGTTCAAAAGAGGATATACTATCCATCAATTTTAAAATAAAAGTTATAAAATTAGTTAAGAATGAAAGAAATTTCACACTACTTACAAAAAAAACAATTTGGAACTATGTGAAAAAAACAAACCTAGCAAGTATTTGTGTTGCTTTTGAGGAAAACCACTGCTATGTCCTGAATCAGAGAATGAAATATACAACTAGGTTGCCTCTATCCCTCGCAATTATTTTTGTAAAATGATATAGAAAAAACCATGAAAATGAAGCAATTGGCTTTGGTGTATCAAGTGTGGTTCCCTGATTTCAATGGTGTGGAAAGTTTTAACCAGCTCTAGTAAACGATGTTAGGGAAATAACATGAAAGGTACAAAATAAGGTTTATGATGACAACTTTTCTAAATCCATGAGATTTGAACTTATGTGTAGCCAACTGGTTATAACTCATTAAGTTCAATACTAATGAAAATTCTAGAACAAGGCGAGACATGTGGAGTGGATGGAGAATGGCAGAAGAAGCAACTATCATGTGGACTTGATGATTGGTGACAACGAGAGAAGGATGAATGATGTGAAGTAGGTGCTTCATTAGTTGAGTGTTCTAAGGGAGAGACTAGTGGCACTAAATATTGAAGACTGGTTGAAGTTATTATAGGAGGTTAGTTAGGTACTGTTAGGACCAAAGTGCTGATAATTATTTACAAAGTCTATAAACCTTAATACTAGCGACAGTCCTCAAGTAAAAACACAAGTATATTTAGACTTGAAAGTTTTAAACTGTTTTCAAAAATTTCTTTTTAACTGAGGGGTATTTGCCATTTTACCTCTTGTTTGAGCTAGTGAAATGTAATATGATAAGATAATGGACCTCAAAATCAAATAGATAAGTACCTTAAAAAGTTTAAGCTGAGCCAAAATATGGCAAATAGAAAGGCTAGATCATTTACGACAAAATATTACACAATATCAGGCAGCTCTAGCTACTCAATAGCTGTATAGCATTAATGTTTACTATTTATATCAAATTTTAAAGGACTTAAGTTAACAAGAAAGTGCTTAGCTGGTAAAAATTGATTAAATTCTGATTGAAGGGGAACATCTTGTATTACTGAATACTATTCAAGCATATCAACAATTTTCTGTTAAATATTTTAAGTTAATTTCATATTCACTCAATAATTTAGCATGTATATGTCGATATCAATAAGTACTTCAACAAATTTAAAAACAGAAATAATACTTCTCTAATATTAAGAACTATCAAATTTTTAAAATTTCAGGATAGTTTATTTTTACGATACTAGTTATGTTAAAAAAACAACCAGATACGATTAATATCTAGATGATTACTAGGATATGATTTGTGATTACCTGAGACATAAAATTTGGTATAGTTTTCTTGTAATTAGTTGTTTAATACAGCTTACTGCCTATAATCTGTCAAATAGGTAAATGATTATACATGGTTAAAAACTTAAATGGATTACATAGATAAAATCAAAATTCTTCATTATTTGATTAAAAGTAACAATACCAAAAATATATTTACTAAAAGGATGTTGCTTTTTCTTGTGCGATTGATGATAAATTAACAAAACTGTCAAATATACATAACAACTCGGAAGTATAATTAACGTGCTTAAAATATTTTAAAGCCGCGCGAACAGAAGGCTCATCTGATTTACTTACTGTATCGTTCAGTGATCTGTTTTAGGTACTTCTAGATAAATATAAATTTCCTATCTCTCTGGTTAGGATCATTTAAGCTCTGAAAATCGCCAGTCACAATTTGGATGTAATGAAAGAAGCTTTGTCATTAGGAAAAGTGCTAAAAAGAAATTACCGGTAGGACGGTATAAAGGAGCGGACCCTGAAAGATACCTCGAGGATTAAGAATTCGGATTAGGGTAAATGGACTTGAGTTTGAAAAGCAAGCTGGGATACCAAACCCGGTCAAATTCCTGAGCTATAACCAGAAATAATGCTTGCTCTCAAGGGCAATGGTTGTTACCATGTGGTTAGCAAAAGAGGCTACTATCAAGAGCCTTACTTTTTACCATGTCCTTACTAGATATGCGCAGTTGGTCTATAAAACTATAATGTAAGTGATCATGAGCTACGGCAAAGGCATGATGTCCCAGGCTTAATAGTCATAATAAAAAGAGGAAGGATGCAATAACTAAAGCACGTAGAACGCAATAGTGGGCGGAAAGTTGCTAAAGAAGCTGCAGTAAGGAAAGCTCGGAGGGTAGCAGCTATAGGGGAGACTCCGGTTGTGGTGTTCGGACCTCAGGGGAAGAAGGTAAAGGTGGGAGATGGAGAACCGGGACCGGAGCTCCAGGATGATAACGAAGACCCAGGTCCTACGAAGACCCGACCCTAGTTTCATCATGTGCACGTGAGAAGGGAAAACAATTGTAAAATAGCTCGTTTTTTTCCCCTTCATCATTTCAAATTTGTTGTATTTCAGTTTTAAACTCTTCTATATTTAAATGTTCTATGAAATTTACTTTAATATATTCATCGAAATATTCATTGTCATCTAGCGATTGTATCTGGTCATCATTAGTGCGTGGAATGACCATCGGATAGAAATATGATTGTAACATATCATAAGATAAATTATTATTCTTGCCAATGTAAGTTGTTATTTAATCAGTTTCTAATATTAAGCTTAATTATAGATAGACTGAAATGAACTAATGTCCGATAAAATTTCAAAATTGAAAAAAATTTCAAAATGACTTTGTGTGTGTGATGTTGAGAATAGTTTGCATATAGCGTAATTGACTGATCTCATATGTTAAAAAATATACATGGGACTTAGTTTCATGAACACAACGAGGAGTGCTTAGCGCGGCCTTGACTTAGACAATGGGAAATACCATAAGCTCAAGCCCTAGTTAGTAATAGCAGGGTAAGGCATATCTTTTTATAATCATAGTGGTCGAGTCAAGTTGGCCCTAATCACAAAAGATTTTTACCGATAAGACCGGAGCAGCACTGATAGCGATCTCGGATCGTTAATTTAAATTGATTTAATTATTTACTTTAATGTTGTCCATCATTATAGTTATTAGTAACTTACGCTGTTTCTTCACAAATAACTTGTAATTATAAATACAACCAGACTCTAGAATGATTAATTATAACTTTAATTATTAGCTTTAGTTAGCGATATTAACGTATTCTGTTACA
This sequence comes from Acanthosoma haemorrhoidale, assembly GCA_930367205.1. Taxonomy (NCBI): domain Eukaryota; kingdom Metazoa; phylum Arthropoda; class Insecta; order Hemiptera; family Acanthosomatidae; genus Acanthosoma; species Acanthosoma haemorrhoidale. The sequence continues at coordinate 78,824,260 of OV884009.1, read as the reverse complement.
TATTAAGAAGGAGGGTACTGCTGTATCATGCATAGCTGTGGTAACTATACGTTGGCCAATCGAACCTCTCATATAGAGCCTTTTCTCTTCGCCCGACTAGTGCCTATTGCTGAAGGTTCGCTGATTATTCTCTAGTAAAATGTGCTCAAATGCTCTTAAATTCTATCGGGGCACCTAATTATAACACACTGGCAGCTCTTGTTGCTCCCAAAACACCGGCAGATCTCAGTTATGAAGAATTAATAAAGGTCCTCAAACAACATTTAGTACCTACCCGAAATTCTTTACTCGCTCAACACCATTTTTTATCCCATTACCAAAAAGAAAATGAGACAATTTCTGATTTTATCGCATTGCTACGACGTGACCTTTCTGATTGTGATTTTAACGTAGAATGTACATGTGAACTTAAGGTGCCCGCTGCAGACATTTTCCTAAGAGCACAGTTTATTAGTAATAGTAATAGTAGTAATAGTATTCGAGAAAAGATTCTAGAATCTGATACAGGTGAATTTACGGAGATTATAAAAAAAGCTATCGCACTCGAAGCATCAAAAGCAAATAGCCGTGAGTTAGCTAATACACAGTCTTTTTCAATCAATTATACAAATCACGCATCTACCTCCAACAGGTATAGAAAGGAAAACACATATACTCGAAACCGAAATCAGCGTACCAGATCACAATCAAGCGGTCGTGTGGACTTAAAAAGATTAGGCTTATATAATCATTGCTTACGGTGTGGAAAAACAAACAATTTGGCTAAGAACTGTCGACTGAAACCTTTTAAACTAACGTCTACGTCTTGTGGCAGCACTGGGCACATAGCGGGAGTTTGCATAAAAACCCTGTTAAAAACGCAACAAGAAAGTTCCACGCATAAAGTAACAACTGACGAACCAGCGACACAAACAAACTATTATGCCGACCGGAGTATGAATAAAATTGTTCCTGTCAATATTCACCCCATATCAAAGCTATCACGAGATTTGGGAAAATACCGGGTATCGATAAAAATGAAAAATACGTATCAAAGTTTTGAAATTGATACCGGTAATAGATACACGCTCATACCAGAAACTCAATTCAAACGATTAAAAATAAAACAGCCACTTCAATTCTCAATTATCGCTTTTAAATCTTATACAGACAACGTTTTTCGACCCCTCGGCAAAACAAAAGTAAAAGTGGAATATAAGAACACTGTATCTTATGAAGACCTTTATGTGGTCCCTGATGGTTATGCCCCCTTGCTGGGACGAATGTGGATTAGACACTTGCAAATAAATTTACAAGACATCCATTACAAGAAATACCTAAACCGGCAAATAGGAACCAGATTAGACGCCTTACGACCCTTTCACGAGCCAAAATCTGATAAAGTAATCCTGCCACGAACCAGATCACTCCAAGTAGGGGAGAGGGTGATTACCAGATATTTTCTCAACAACAAGGCGGAATGGAGGTCAGGAACAATTACCGAAAAGCTGGGAGGCCTTCATTACATGGCACAGCTTGATGGAGAGAGAAAAATAAAACAACACTTTGACCAACATAAAAGATTAGGAGCTAAAAAGGTCTCATTCAAAGAACCTTTACCAGAATATCATCACCACAACATAAAAAAGAGACACGAATATGAGTCTCCTCAGTCAAGAGCAATACCAGTACCACAGTCTATACCAGAACCAGAAGCAACACCAGAACCAGAATCCATACCAGAAGCAACACCAAAACCAAAAGCAACACCAGAACCAGAATCCATACCAGGAGCAACAGCAGAACCAGAATCTATACCAGAAGCAACACCAGAACCAGAATCCATACCAGAAGCAACACCAGAACCAGAATCTATACCAGAAGCAACACCAGAACCAGAATCCATACCAGAAGCAACACCAGAACCAGAAACTATAACCGCTCCAGACTTTGTACCAGAACCAGACCATGAAACACAGTTCAGAGAATCCGATAGAATAAAAAGATGGCCAGATTACCTACAGGATTATTTAACATACTAGTAAAATGCCTCTTAAAGATTTTATATATTTATTTATGTTTTTTTTTTGTGGGGGAGAAACTTTTGTAACCCTGATTTGTAACCGGCTAGGGAACCTACCCCTGGTTGTTGTGTTGTGTATCAGTTAGCGTTGTAGATGAACCATTGTGGTGTTCAATAAAAGGTGTACTCAGTAATGTGTGTTAAGTACTTTATCGAAACCCCAACACTCATAATGCAAGGACCACATGCAAAACTGTGGGCGCAGTATTTCATAATGACAGGTTACTTGAAGCTCCGTCAAAATGATGATGGTTTACTTAATTTCCAGTGGGCATTTCTTGCAACCAATCTACTTGCAGTTGATGTATCAAAAGTTAATTAATATAGACTGTTGTGGTCACCTCTTAATCACAAATAATTATAAGTCACCCTCTTCTCGTATCAGACCTTGTATCTATATCATCAAATGAATATCAGAAAATATTTATTTATTTTTCATTATGTTAATAAATATTATGACGTCAGTGAGGGTAGGGGGAGGAGTCAGTAGAGTGGGGCCCATCCCCACTTCCTCTCTAGCCACCTGGTGGGGGGCCATCCCCTCCAGCTCGGACCGGCTATAAAAGAAGCGGCACAGGACAAAATTAGCATAATTAATCGGACCTTCACTTGGAACACTACTCTCTCTCCTCTCTCTGCACTGGCGCCAGCTGCTCTACTCAAAACCATGGACTTCTCATTCAACTACCTCTGCATCTGTTTCATAACCTCGTTATGTTTTAGTCCGGCGTCGTCAGACCTCACACCTTCCTAATGGGAATCTCTGCCTTCGTCTCGCTAAAACTAGCACCTCCTTGGGAGAAACCTCTCCCTCGCGGACGACGGTTGCCGTGGCCCTGCAAATTTTACCAGCAGTGTCTCCCACGGCAATCCAGTCTGCCTCTCTCCGGTTCACCCTCGCCTTTGGGATCCGGATGGTTTTCGCCTACCCTTAGTTACCGAGTGTGAATTCGTGGTCATTCCAAGACCACGTGAACTACCTATAAACCTACCCTGTACCTCTTCTCCTGAACACAGTGCTTTGTCGGGGCACACACACCTTCTAAAGATCTTATCGAGTCAGATCAAAGCGAATTAAAGCTGCCCACCAACTAGGTCGGTAGCCAGGGTGAAAGACCATAGGTCCACCCGATCTATCTCTTTCTGGGCGCACACCGGACGGGGGCTAAGAGGTTTTAGCGACCTAGCCTGCGGCGGGCGTCTCCTCATCACTTTGGGGATACTCAAGTATAAACTGAGCCCCCTAGTGACGACCCGACATAGACTCCTTGGAGTATGAACATTTCTGAGAGAGAAAACCCTGACACTTGACTTAACCAGTTATTTTAAATACGGTATTGACCCATACCCATTGCCACTCTTAAACAACTTAGGAATAAGAAAACGAGTCAAGTCAGCTATATAAAATATCAATCGATGAGAATATTCTTGAGTGTTGACACCTTCATGATTGACGGAGGCTATTTATTTCATCCATTGGAATGGAACAAGTTAACTTGCAGACCCTATAATGATCATGTGATGTCTATGCGAGATAAAGCGTTTGAAATCAGCTGGCATACATAGTATTTTATAGGCACGATGAGAACTACGGTATTAAAATATCTGAACATTTAAAACGAAACAAAGATTATGCGCCTCAACTTCTGAAAACGGAAAGTACCGTAGTTTGCGAGAATCAAAAGCGATTTCTTACTAACTCCGAAAACAAAACGAAACTGATTAAAATGCTGAGAGCAATTTTTAAGCGATGCAAGCTTGTGGTGACACAGACACTTTAATTGTTAACACCGCAACGGAGATAGCTCAAGAGCTTCAACCTGCAATTGTTCATCAGGATACTGATATCCTTATGCTTTTGACAGCGCTTTTCCCTTGACTCAGAAGGAGATGAATAATATGCAAAACTCGTTTTCCTCTATAATCTCTATTGATTTAATAGGGGGTGTTTTTTAGGGGATTGTATTGTCTTGTTTTTTTTTGTTTTTTCATTAGATCCAGCACCAAAAAATACTCAAAATACATGCGTCACCTACCTTGATAGTCCAAAACTAATTTAAATACCCATACCCCCCTCTAAATAACAGCCTTCCAACGTAGAAATTTTTATAAACTCGACTCTTTTGATTCTTCATTCTTATGACAAATGAAACATTTTTACAAAGTTTCATCAACGGGCCAATTTGTTTATACATCATATTTTATCTGTATTGTTAGGAATTACGAATATTATAAATAAATAATTTGTTTTTAATCAGATTATTTGTTTTTTGAAGTGCTTGTATTGTAGATGTACAACTTTGGTTTAACAAGTTTTGGAGTTATTTTTAAATATTATATTAATTTCCCTAAACAAGAATTAAACTCAATGTTCAGTATAGCTGTTTTTAAATTTTATTAAATAAGTTTTGGTTTCTGTCAAAAAAACAAAAAAAAAAACATTCCTAGAAGAATATTTGGTTTGGATCGGAACCTACTGTCACAAATTAAAATAAGGTTTTCCCATATTGGTCTATTACTGCGTGGAACTTACGTCCTACCATCCTAGGCAACTACGACTTATAAATAAACAATTAATCAAAAAACATATATATATATATATGATCCTTTTTATTGCTTAACCTTATACCATCTTGAGTACATGATGGTATTTTGTTGAGCAGTTTGTAATGATCTCACAGTTGTACGTCTTTGGAAACAACTTTTTCGATTAGCTTTAATCATCTATGCGAGGTTATAAACTGTTGAATATTTAAGTTTATGGTCATATCAAGTGTTTTAATATTGCTATTACTTTTAAAGACAGTTATTGTCTATAATAAATTACCTCAAGTTGATCATATTTAATTTTAAATATTATACGTATTTCTATCGACGTTGACACAGCCTGAGTATCTCTTGCTCCTTTAAATTTTGATAGATTTTTTTTTTTGAAGATATGATTTGTTATCCAGTAGTATATCAGTAAAATTTTTGCCCCTATTTTTTCATGCGCCTATTTAATATATGTTTACATTGTCCATCCATATATGTATAGGTAGGTGTTAGCATATGAATATTATGGTTTGGTTTGGATTGTGAAGGGATTTTTAGTTTAATGAACAAAATAAGCCTTTATATTACTGAACATGGAGGAAGTTACAGTAGGAAGAAAAATCGTCAGTCGATTTCATCCGTATCATGGTGATAATATTGTGTTGCAAGATAATAACACAGTTGCCTATAGAAAATCAAGTTTTGCTAATGCCTTAACATTCAGTGAAAAGCCGCTATTACCAGGTGAAATATTCCTTGTTGAAATAGAAAAAAATGAAAGAGGATGGAGTGGGTTTATGAGGCTTGGATTAACACGAATGAACCCTGACATTATGGCACATAGTGGTTGGTTGCCGCGTTATGCTCTACCTGACCTTACTAATTTGTGTACTTCATGGATATTTGCCATAACTAAAACAAGTATATATGAGTTTTCCACAGGGCTTGCTCACAGGAGTAATTTTGAGCCAAAACACTTTTTGGGAGATGACACAAATGTTCATACTTCAAGGGGCACAATACCAAGAAGCGCTCTGAGACCAGCACATTTAGACCCTTCTCAGCAAATTTTACCTACTGATGTAGGCAGTAGGATTGGTGTTGTCTATATTCCCAAAAGGATAACATCAAGTGGTGGTACAGCAGAAATGCATTTTATAATAAATGGTGAAGATCAAGGACCTTGTACTAAGGATATACCTTATCAAGATGGTCCATTGTTTGCTGTTGTTGATGTATATGGTACAACCAAGCAAGTCAGAATCGTGCAGCTTTATGGAGGTACCCCGATTTCTTTTATATTTCAATTTGATTTTACATTTTTTTTTAAAAAGCCAATTTCAAATTAAAAACTTTATTTTATAAAATATTTGCTTTATTTATTTTATAAAATTTCACTAATCCATGTATATTTACAGAAGTCTCCCTTTAAATGCGATGTGACATTAAAAACTGACATTACTAAATTTAATCCAAATTATTTAACAACATTCTTCTATGTATTATATTATTAATACATTTTTCTAATGTTCTGATATGAGCATATTGAAGTTGATTTAAAATAATAATTTTTGGATATCCCCTCCTACGGTAAACTTCCTTCCTTTATTTCACAAGATGTCCTTGTAGCAGCCATAACCCCTCCCTATGTAATTTCCACATCTATTAATTAATGTTTATCCCTGTCATTATATAAGTTATTTCTAAACCATTCCCTCAAAAATTGGCCCCCTATCTATTAATGTTTCATCATTTTTCTATATGCCATCTGTAAATAGATTTATTTTTAAGTTAGCTACATATTCTTTTCACTATTAAATTTACATTTCCCATTGTTACAAAATTATTCCTCATTTATGAACTTCTTACTTGCTGTAGAATTCATTTATGTATTCTTTTATTTCCATGAAGTTAATTAACACCTCACCACTTAACTGACAAATGGAGGCTTTGGTCTTAGGTCACCAATTTAACTGAAACATTTTTTGGGGATTCTAGGTAGACAAATATCTGGCTCCTGTCCAAGCATTCTTGCCAATGGGTCCTAGAAGCAGAGAAACAAAACATTTAAAATTTAAAAACTCCGGCTTTCAAACATAGTGTTTTTATTCTGCGTATTCATTAACGTTTTTGTTTTTTTAACGTATAATGAGGAAAACTCTTCTTGTACAGTATTAAATTAATTTAGATTATTTAAAATTTTCAAAAAACAGGAGAGATGCTTCTGGGAGAGGAGAGTAAGCCAAAAAATTATCTAGGAAGAAAATAAGTTTGTATTCATTTTCAGCACCCCTTAAGAATTTTTGTGGCTATCTAAAAGTAACAAATAGGTTCACGAGAGGAACAACATTTTTTCCCCTTTCTTTTGCATTCGTTTAAACCTTCACAACTTATCTACATTTTGTCCAAATCCATTATTATGACAATAATAATCAAACCGTGGGCACGGTTAGAAAGCTTACATTTTTTTCTTTCTGTAGAGCTCAACAACAGTAATTTTGATGTATGTTTAATTGAGGTTTGATGTCTTTATAAGTGAGGAAAGTAAGGATGAAAATAAAAATATTTCAAACATTTCTTTCATATCTTTGGTTCTAATTTATTTATGGAGAATGAGTAGGTGTCAAAGAAATTAAAATTGAGACACTGATTTTGGCTTCCCTACCACACAGTACATTCATACACCATGCTTGAGCATACATTCTGTTATCCCCAGCAGGATTTAAAAAACAACAACGGCTCATCTAAATGTTAACAAAACATGCAGCCATTTTTATGACAGGTGTGCTTTACTGATTTATTTTTTTTCAATTTAGCAAATATTCCCTACTCATTTGTGATAGTGCTTCATTTATACCATCTATATTTTTGACGCAATTAGAAATATTCTTATTAAAGCCAAATCTGTTGTGATTACGATTACTTCTATTCCCTAAAGTTCTCAATATAAATATCATTTTATCAACAGTTCCTAAGAAGTCAACCCTAGTAATACAACTTTTCTAATTTGATAAACATTGTTGAGAACAAATAAATAAATGCTTTTGAATCTATTTTGCTAGATTTATTGCCACAATAGTTTTATTACTTTTTCATGCAAATGAAATACTTATATTGGGATGAAGTGATTATTTCATTAACTATCTTCCATTTTTTTAGCATCTAGGTTTAAATTTTAATAATACGTATATTAATCATGTTTTTATTTCTAGTTGCTACTTTACAAAGTGCTTGCCGTGATGCAATATTGCAAAATATGAGGAAGAAGTCACGTAAATATGTTGCTGCGTTACCACTACCTAAACCGTTAAAAGAGTATCTTCTATTTAAGGAATGATATGGGATATAAATTAAACTAAGTAGGTTTATTAAGTATTGATTTAATTATTATTTTGTTCAATTGTAGAGATGTATACATTTATATGTTTTTTATGGCTTTAATTGTAAAGTTTAATTAATCATAATTATACATACATACATTGACATGGAACCTGTTTTCTTCATAAATGTTAGTTAATATTATACTACCTGATTTCTATTGAATGGTTTTCATCTGAAAGCGTTTTAGGTTTCCTAAAAAATCAAATAAAAATTTTCCTTTAAAATTACTGAAAATCCATAAGTTTTCAGATGCGTGTAATCTATTTGAGAACACATTTTGTATTATTTCCTATAATATTTTAATTTTTTTTTTATTGCATCCCATTCCACTATTTTAATTTTTTGTTTATTGCATCCCATTCCACTATTTTAATTTTTTCAATGTTTCATTATTTAAACAAAATTGTTTAATTACTATTACGACTAGTTATCTGAAATAAGAAACAATTAAAAATCCATGAATATAATACAAATTAATGATGTCTGAAAATTCATTTTTTTTGTTAGCAATTATTCAGTTAGTTAATTCAATCTTTAATTGAGAATAAAGACTTTTAAATATTATATAAATATTGTTTTTATTTATTTATTAATGTTTTTTTGCAAAATGTTGTAATACTTTTTAATTCAAAAAAATAATGAATTTCCTGAGCTAAGAGTTCCTAAGTTATACAAAAAAAAATATAACCATGTGGATGAACCATGGGGGATAGTCATTAACTCTTTAACGGGTGTGCACAAAGCCACTAAAGTTGCTCAGCCATGGTCGTGCCTTAAGTGCATGAAGCCACTATAGTGGCCTTTGTAGTTTACTGTCCAATTGCGCAAACCGGCGAACTTTTAACTGTCCCTGGTCCCACTAGATGGCTTCTGCTGTATGATCTGGTTTCTCATCTCTGTCATAGGGCGCGTACTATGAACCCCTGTCAACATTTTTGATTGATGTCATACCTGTTCCTGTCCCTTGCACATCACAGAATGTATTGTCGTCGTAATTTTGTTAAAATTAAAATAAACAATAAAGTAAAAATGTAATACATTTTTTTTTTCAATTATGACAAATTTGATAGGATAATCATGTGAACAAAATTGAATTAATGTAGCTTCAATTTATAACTAATACATGTAGATTTGAAAATTTGCTAAAGGATTCAAAATAAGTACACAAATAATGCAGAAAAGTATTATGGTGTGATAGGGAGTTGATCCCACACACAGAGGGGAGGGGTTAGGGACCTTCAGAGTGCCTTACCACAGGAGCTTGGTCCCGCTCAACACTGGCACATGGCGGTTAAAGGAAAGCCTGTGGTATACATCACTTGTTATTAGTCTATTGGCTTGTGGATGGCCTTTCTTGTTAGTATTGGTATTATGTTACAATTTCCTATAGTACATAACAAATAAATGCTGTAAATAAACAAATTATCCTAATTTGATATAATCCTTCCTGTTACATGCAAACCATTCTCAAATTAACACGGCCAATTACAAGTTTTGATTACTTGGTCACTTACCATAACTGCTCAAATAGCCCTGATGAACCCAATATCCACTTTCTTTTCTCTCACATCATCATATATACATATACATATGTATATTAACCTGTTTTACTCTTTCCTCAATGTTTATCTCTTTTGTTCTAATTTTATTTTTTTTTCTGCAAAGATAATATATTAACTCTATAGCTACACTAATGATTTAATAATAAAACAAACTAATTGTCTCTCCACAAGATCTTTATATTTTAAGAGTTAACACTTTTGACTGTGCTAAGCTGTCATCTTCAGGGTCACTGAATAAAGACTAAAACATGAACATGCATATTTGAGAAAATATTTATAAGAGGGATGCTAACAGGCAATTTATTTAGGTTACAAATTTTTTTTTTTAATGCTGTGCTCTATTTTGACAGGACAAAAAATAACAGTTTCATCACATTTACTGGCAAAAATATTTTCCAAGTGTATTTTTACATCTTCTTCAGAGTTGAAGGTCTGTCCATTCAATGAATTTTGAAGAGACCGAAACAGGTGGAAATTTGAAGGTCCAAGGTCGGGCGAGTATGAAGAGTGCGGCAAAACTTCCCAGCCAAGCTCCAGTAACTTCTGCCGCGTCTGCAAAAAAGTGTGCGGTCTGGCATTGTCATGATGGAAGACAATCCCCTTACGGTTGGCTAGTTCTGGACGCTTCTGGTGGATTGCTGCATTTAATTTGTCCAGCTGGTCACAGTACACATCCGAATTGATGGTGCTGTTCGTGGGAAGAAGTTCGTAAAAGACAACACCCCTCCAATCCCACCAAATCGAGAGCATAACCTTCTTTGGGTGAAGTCCTACTTTGGGGGTTGTTTTTTGGTAATTTGCCGCGCTTCCCCCATGAGTGTTTGGGCTCCACATTGTTATAAATGATCCACTTTTCGTCCCCTGTCATCATTCTCTTCAAAAAAGGATCGTTTTCTTCACGTTTCCACAATGAATCGCAGATGGAAATCCTTTGGGCAAGGTTAGCCTCACTAAGTTGACGGGGAACCCAAACATCGAGCCTGCTCACGTAGCCAAGTTGATGCAGATGGTTTTCAACATTCGATTTGGATATTTTGAGGATAACTGCGATCTCCCTAGTTGTATAACGGGGATTGGTGTCGACTAATTCCTTCACTTTGTCGCTGTTAATCTCAGTTGGCCGGCCAGAGCGAGGTGCGTCTTAAACCGAAAAATTTCCCGATCGAAATCTTGAAAACCACTTCTGCCACTCACGTTCTGTAACAGCATCCTCTCCGTATACAGCGCATATCTTCCTGCAAGTTTCCACTGCTTTCTTGCCTTTATTAAAATAAAAAAGCATGAGGTGTCGATAATGTTCGTTTTGGTTTTCCATTTTCAGGATGATCCTAAACACACAAAATACAATCAGTCTCATCGGAATTTTGTGTCAAACTACGTTGAAGTGTCTAGTATCTGACAAGAGCACACTCGCAAGGGACGGACTGAAGTTAGCTACATATTAGACTGCTTGAAGTTTCGTGACGACAAAAACCGAACGGACTTTTTGCCCAACCCTTTATTTATCACAAGTAGTTTCAAACTAACTTATTAAGTAATGATTTTTTTTTACAGAAACTTCTGTTTGTTATATTGTGTAATATTAATTTGTTTCAAATCGTTCATTTCAATTTAAAAATAAACTTGACACAGTCTAATAGGAAAGAATATACAATGTTTATGGATAGATGCATAATTCCAAATAAAAAATAACTACAATAAAACGTAACTAGTTTGAACTAGTTATCGGAATTAGACTGTACACTTGAAAAAAATATTTTCAATTAATTAATTTACTTATTAAATTCAAGCAAATTAACAGGTTAGTTGGAATTTTTTACCACTGCTCTCAGAATGTCATCCCTTATCACCATATTGAGCCCCCTAGTTCTCTATGTGATAGGCTTCAAGCTTTCTCTGATCAGATAGTGAAACCTCATTTAAAAATTTGGAGAGGATGGATGACCAGGCTGTGAGGGAATAGACAATTAACAACAGGCAAGTTCCCTTAAGCAAGAAGCTGTCATGGACCCACTTGAGCAATCTACCAAATGTTTCTGGAGCACTATGCCTTAAGAAAGCTTCATATTGTGTCACTGCCTTAAGCCCTGTATACCACAAAACATTCGTTGTTTATTTAAAAACAAAAACCTGTGTAAGGGATCATATGCTGTACCGGATATATATTATTATTTTTGATCATAATGATTTTTTTTTTGACAGAAACATCTCTCTCTGTGTTCTGTTATGTAAAATTTATTTGTATCAAATTGTTCAATTCAATTTCATACTAAACTTGCCTCGATTTGTTGAAAATATGTGGATGTAGATTGAACATCTACATGAAAATATAGATGATTTGTTGTCAAAAATAATTACAGTAAAATCTTGCTATTTTAACTAGTTTACTAATTGAGGGCATCTGAATTAGTCAAGGCTCATCCAAATTATACAAGTTTTTTTTTCAATTGAGTGACCTTAAAAATTAAATTAGGCAGGTATTTAATGATCAATGTATACTTCAAATGATTCACCAAGAGAGAACATCAGAAAATATACTAGAAAATTCAATACCCAGTATTAATTGGGCAGTCAGGAGTTAGATAGAGGAGAGTCATGCTGACTTTCAGAGGATGATATGGAAAAGGATTGGAAGGTCAATACGGGTCAATTCAGTTTTTCACAAGTTAAATTGATTTTGTGTCGTGCCCTATTTAATTATTTAATAGTATTTATGTAATGACATTTTAAAGATCACAAATTAACATTAAGAAGACCTTAAGTAAGTATTGTTATTGGAATATTATATATTTGTTTGTGGCTAATATTTAAAAAGAAAGTTATAGCCTTATATTTTAACAAACAATGAATTGATAAAATATTCCATTTTATTAATATTATTAATTATTTTAATCAATACAGTAAATATTATAATATGTATTTTTTTATTTTAGATTTACTAAATTATAAAACAATCATGGGATAAAAAAATGGGAATTTCTGTAAAACTGCCTTTTTTATCTTAAGAAAAGAAGAATAAACTTCTTGTCAGGTTTGTATTATGCGACGTTCTACAGGAGATACAACTTTGAAACAAGCCATTTAAAAATGGTTGATTGGGGTAGGAATTTATGTAAATTTACGAGGTAAAAAATATAAGTAAAAAACTGGCATAAATCACCATTTATTTCTTATCAAATTTTTTTGTTTTGTTTTTTCCACTGGATAACTTATCAACAAGAATCATTTCATGATGTGACTCATCTCTCTTTTTCTAGTTGAACACATTTCAAGGTCACTATATAAATTATTACCCCATATCATTCTTACTTTACTTGTTGCACATAAACATATATGTGATAAGACATCAGTAGTCTTAGCTTTAAAACTAATATGTATTTCATATTTAATGAATAAAATGATAATTGGTAAATCCCATTGTAAAAATTGTTTTAAGTCTTTGTTGTTTTTGTAAAATGATAATTTTTCTTTAGATACTATACATGGTGTAACGTAAATGATGTCCAATACTCAAGTAATTGATAGTAGACCTCAAATGCAACAAAAAAGTTCATTTGGGCTATGGTACAATTCCAAATGGGAAGGAGTAAATTTAAATTTTGTGTTTTTCATGATTTTTCTTTAATAGGAAGCGATAACTAAAACAAAGTTGTTAGGTAATTCCCAATTGCATTGCCTCCTACTGGACTACATATTCACCACATTTAGAAAAACTTCCTTGTTTAATAAGCTTTAAGTCCATGTTAATTAAGTTGAGTTCTGTTACAGAATAAGGCGAGATACACCTCCAGTTTTGTGAAATAATTATGTGATGTGTAATTCTGTCTCCTCAAAGTACCAATGTTTTCAGCAAAAATAATTACAGTAAATTATTACAAAGTTTTTATATTTCTTCTTTTTCTGTGACCTGGTATGTATTGTTATAAATTAATTACTGAAATACACTTTTTATTTATAAAAAATATGTAACATAAAATGTTTAATGTTGGTATAACTAATGAAATTCTCCTTTAAAAAGTGATGAAATTCACAAATTGTCTTAAAATAATAATATTCCTGGTAATGATACTACAAAGTGTATTTTAGTGAAAATGTTCAATGTGCCCTCCACCCTGGGCATCAGGTGGTGCAAGATCCTCTGCCTCATTAATCCTCATTTCGTTACATTTTTGAATTATTCTTTCAAGTAGCTGGTCCCTTGTCTCAATAAACCATTGTCTTCAACTTCCCCCAGACATTAATGTCTGGAGGTGCTATGTCCGGAATTCAGGCCAAAAAATTAAAATAGTTTTTTAGTTATCGCTTCCTACTCGACAAAAAGCATGACAACCTTAAAAAACCATAAAATTTAAATTTACTCCATCCCTGTTTGAACTTAGACCATAGCCCAAAACTTTTCTGTTGGATTTGAGGTCTACTATCACTTCCTTATGTTTAGGACATCATTTACGTTGCACCCTGTATATATATTCTTCCTAATATGTAAATTGTTTATCATACATGTATATTTATTATTATTTCCTTACTTGGAAGAGGAAAATTTTGGATATACCATAGATTTATCATGCATAAAATTATTTTAAAAAAATATAATGCTTAAAATCAAAAGAATTTGAATTTGTTTTATTGTTCTTTCAGTTGAAGTTTGTGTTCATATTATAAATATATATGACTGTTGGATTTTTTGTCATAAACAAATAGGATCTCAGAATTTGTATTATGTTTTCATATTACTTTACCTGTATAATTGTGAATTTCTTTCATATTGGAAGTATTTAATTTTTCCAATGTATTACTCTTAATTGAAATTTATTAGTAACTCAGATTGTAATCAGTGTACTGTCTATATAGGTTTAATTTTTAGATATTCACAAAAGTTTTCTAAAATGTTAGATCAGGAAACAAATATTTGTGAAGCTGGAAGTCTACCGTGGTTTAAAAAAACAATAATTCTTTAAATAAATTATATAATGGGTCAATTTAAGGATAAATTCCAATTACTGTCATGAAACGTCTACTTACACTCACTGACTTCTAAAATATGACCATAACATATATGTTTGATAGAAAATATTAAATAAAAGTGTAATTAAAATTTACTCCATGGCTCATCACATGATTAGTACGGCCTAAAGAAAGTGCATAAGTAGTTGATACATAGCACTGAGGTCAATGTTGGGTTGTCATCTCATAATGTGAAAAAAAAAAAAAAGATGAACAGTGAAATGTAATTGTTAATGACTAAATATTGAGAAGAATTGGTTTAGCTTAAAGATTTATTAAAATTTATTTTTAGGTTGGGTTTCATTTATATGTGACTAAACTGTGAATACAATATGGACATAACAATTATGTTACACCTGTCGATGATTTTGTTTTCATCCCCTCCTAATTACTACTGAATTGGATTGTTATGTTTATTTTATGTACAAGGCAAAGTATTGATGACTCAACAAATTGATTATGAAAATTTTAATCATTCTTTTCAGTTGATTAGAACAGTCTTTCAGTTCAGCTCAAACTGTGTAATTAACCTTAATATATATTCATATTCAAAAGTTTTAAACATGAAAAGTAGCAAGGAGAAACAACATATAATTATTTGCTGATTGCTGATATGGCATTGGTAGTGATTTTCTAAATATCAGCAATGAAATTAATGGTAGCAATATGAAAGATGTTTTTGAGTGAAGTATACGTTACACCATTTTGAGTTAAATCCATGGATCAAATAAAAAAACTAAACTTGGATTTCCAGTCAAAAGCAAATAATTTATGCCAAACACATAGTATAAATATTTTAAGGGGCTATAAAAGTGACCTTGATTCTGTTTCTATTTTTCTTTGTATTTGAAATGTTTGTGATCTACTACACAAAGTTCCTTCAATTTTTATATACAATGTCTAGTAATTTTTCTTTATTTATTTACAGTGGTGTATTAAATATAATTTCATATAATTTTATATATGTTATATTAGTTTATTTTGTAGAAGTGTATAAATATAAATGTATTCTTAGCACCCAGTTATTTTCTCAAATATTTCCCAAATTAACAAATTAAATTCCTAATTGCTGTTGAAACCTTATTATTCACACTATTAATATAAATGACTAGTAATAGTCACTCAATCTGTAATGGGCACCTTCGCATCATTTTTGAACAAATCAACCTTCTAGAAAGGGTTCTTGTATCTTGGAGCATGTGTGGATTTACTTGCAGATCCTTTTGGGTGTAACCTCATCACTGAACTCTGGAGGTTGTCTATTCTTTTTTACTTTTTCATTGCAAGAGTATATTCAATCTAGTAAATTCATTAATTTGTGCATTTGAGATGTGCATTGCTTTTAAGACCGACACCGTTATTTATCATTATGGCTTATTTATCATTATGGCTTATTTATCATTATGGTTGTTCTTATGGCTGCCTCTTAATTTGATGATTAATCGCAGGAAAATATTTTTAATAAAAAAAAACAAAAAAAAAACATTAATTTTAAGTTCAGGTGTATACCATAACTGTAATCAGTAGTGACCATAATTGGGCATGATCACTGTAATGTGGTTTATGGACAAATAACTTATTCTAATTGTTTACCACTCTTAGATTAGTGATATAATTCAACATTTATAGGAGTAATATCTTGCAAACTTCATTCACAGAGTGAAAGTGGTTTTAATAAACTTCATAGGAATTGAGGAAACTACTTCCATAAAGTCAATGGATTTAATGTAATGTAAGGAAATATTTACTTTAAATTTTTATCTTATTTTTTAAACAAATCTTAATCTCTTACATGTTTGTGCTATTTTAAAAAGGTAGCAGTCACTAGTTGGTACAACTATAACTATAACTGGTAATAAAAGAATTTTGTTAAGTTACAGAGTAAACAAGGGGAGAATCTGTTCCCAAGAAAATTGCAGTTTTTTAGGGTTTTTAAAATCAGAAATCCATGTTTTCATTCACCCCTGTGTTTGCCTGAGTCCTGGTCTTAGTGCGTTTCCTGTTCAAGCTAGAGATTCAACATTTTACTTGGAGACAGGGAAGGCATGGAACATATATCCTTTTCCGTAAAACATGAGTGTCATTAATTAATTAGTGGGCATTAAAAATATCTTTTTATAGGATATCTAATTAAAGATTTCGGTGTTCTGATTAGCAATATATAACTTGTGTTTTTCTTAGTGTTGTTTTTTCAAACTATAATTAAAAAATTCATTAATGCTATCATTAACATTCTGTTCCCAACCTTAACTCAACCTGTGTTTTTTTAGTCATAGTAGTTTAGAGATATTTGGCATGGTAGTTTCATTGAGTGTTCCAGTGATGCTAAAAATTAAAACATCCCCATAAAAAATAATTAAGGGTAATTTATAAATTAATTAGTGTTAATAGTTATAATAGTAAATAAATATTTTGCTATCATGTTGAGAAGGGTTTCGAATAAAATATCGTGGTGTGTTAATTAGTAATATGTATTGGGTCTAAAGTGAACTAAAATCATGTAAAGATAAAACCTGTCTATATGAGTATTTGCAACCCCAGTTTCATATAGAGGGATGACATTTGCATGAATGTTTACTTGATGCACCAGAGATGCAAAACTAAAATAAGAAAGGGTAAGCAATTTTATGTAATTATTAAATGGATATTCTATCATATTTAGTAGTGCACCAATTGAAGGTCTTGATATTTATTGTGCTTTGGGGATTTAGTGGATATTATTACAAAATGTAAATGAAATCATTTTTGAAACTGTAACACAACTCTTAATTGTCTGATGGATCACATTTGACTTGAATATTTCTTATAAGTAGCAATCGGTCGATCTTAAGTATCCTTATCTTGTAAATGTAGTGAGTGAGGGTATTCATGTCAGGTTAGGTTAGCAGCGCCTACCTTAATTGCTGTATTGAGGTATACTGACCATGGTAAGAACTAAGTGATTAACTCCTTCAGTTGACTGTATTATGCTAATTTGAAATATTATTTATTCATGACAAACTAATAATGAGATAGTAATTATTATCGGAAATGTAGTGATATGTTCTTTTAAAAAAACAAAACATTGATTTTCTTTTCACGTTAAAGTTATATGTTACTTTAATTTGACTGCCCCCATACTTTTTGCCCTAATATTTATTTTTGGTTATGTTTGATTAACAGTTACAATGACACATTAAAAAGGGACAGTAGTGCCATCTAAAACACAATTACTATAATACATTAAAACGGGACAGTAGTGCCATTTAAAACACAATTACAATAACACATTCCAAACCCAACTCATATTACATATTACATCATATATATTACAAAGTAAAACTAATTAAATGAGGCAAAGCCTGTTTTATAAGAGAAAGATTTGTTTAAATTCTTATTAAGTGTTGAGTCATCCATTGCAATTGGGAGGGGGGGGGGGCATGAAATGAAAATGAGGAAAGCAAGAAATGGTAAACCAAAATAATTTTTCCATTAAAAGATTTCCAGATTTATTGTCACACCATCCTTTCTTTTTATACATAAATAAATTATCAAAAAAAAAATTCTTCTTATTCTACGACATTTGATCAATAATTATAATTGCTTCCGTATTATTGAATATGTACATATTAAATTCATAATTAATTTGATCCAAAATGGATACGTATCTCAAATGACGAAATGAAAGCGTAAATACTTATTAATTTTGTAGGCCTACGTGAATTTATCAGATAGTTTTCAACATAATTAAATAAACAAGTGTAATTGCAACAATAATTATTTGAGCAATATAATTGTTACAATTAGCAATTGAATCGATCAACAAAAATGTTGATTTGATAAATGAAACACAAATATAATTTTATCTGGCCAGATTGCTACATTACAAGTTAAATAACATGAATATAATAACACATCACGTAAATGCATTCAACAAGATTGCCACACAGTAATTAACAAACGGGTACATTCTTGATATTTACAGATACGCATAGTACACATGGGAGAGAATGTTAAGGTTCAATAATTGTTTATTCAGAGCTCTTTGCATCCGTTGTATGTCGTGACAAATAGTTGACTGAAATACACGGCTCACGAGAATTTGAATCTCATAATTTCATGTTCCATATGAGAATGCAGAAAATTGAAAATAGTAGTAAGAATGAGTACGACCTGAAGACTGGAGATTTGCAGTACGTGGATGGCCGATGTCGACATAGAGGTGAAGAATACCTCGACGGGAGCTGATGACAGATGATTGTGAGCGGTCGTCTCTTGAAGTGTCCAATAGATGTCTCGGTCGAGAAATGTCGTTCCCTCAGGATCTCTTCTCGATTAGACGTAATTAAATTCACAGAAAAAAATTACTTTTTTACTTTAACGCACTGACTTAGTTTTACAGTCTAGCGGTCGTGGGTTTCGTGGCCGTGTCTAACATACAACTGGTGTTGGTTAAGTAAGATTCCGAGTTAATCCTTTTTATGTAAACAAAGCTTGCACTGAAACAGTTGGTGTTATTCGAGTTTACCGATAACGCAATTCTAAATCTAATCTTTAAACATTCACGTTTTGTAACAAATAATAATTTTTCTCCTTCGTTCTTAACATTATGACATAATTAAAACTGTTAAAGTATGAAAAAAAATCAATTCTTAAATTGCTGTTTAAAATAAAAAATAAACCAATTATTAAAACTAAATTTATATATATATTTTTTTTATTTAGAGCACTAACAGGAAGAGAGGCAGTAAAGTTGGTAAATGCATTCAACAAGATTGCCACACAGTAATTAACAAACGGGTACATTCTTGATATTTACAGATACGCATAGTACACATGGGAGAGAAATAATATGGACAGACACCTATGTCCACAACAGTCCCCAACCAATTAGACCATAGCAGCTACCCTAGAGCAAGGGGCCATGCCCCAATCCCAAGATATCCATTGCCTTTATAATACTATTTCTATATACACAACTGTCACTAGGCAGCAATCCAGGTGTAGTACTATCAGATAGATTTTCTTCAGAAATGACATAGCGATTGTGAAAAACCTCTCCCTCCTCTCTCTCTCTCTCTCTCTCTCTCTCTCTCTCTCTCTCTCTCTCTCTCTCTCTCTCTCTCTCTCGAGTAAATCCTTTTGAGACTAAAAGATCTCTCTCTCTCTCTCTCTCTCTCTCTCTCTCTCTTTAACATTAAGTTAAAGTAAAGTTGATAAGTTTTGATGTGAGACAAAATACAATTATTTGTAATGTTAAAGGACAACAATATAATAAGTCAGTTGAGGAACATGAAGATTTTATTTTAAATTGGCTCAATAATTAATTAAAAGTGAAAACAGAGAGCAGGGATGTTGATTTTTTAAAGCTCTTGGGTGATGGGGAGAATAGAAACAGGCCTGGTTGGTTAAGTTCTATTCACTCAGGACAAAGGGCCATCATAATTGAACCTGTAACATTATTGGCTGGCTCTCGCTTGTACCTAGCACCAGATCTACCAAAGAAAATATTCTTCCCTAATTTAACACAGAAAAAAATAGCAGAATGTAGCAGCAATACTAAAATATGACAAATTGGTTGCCGCTAGAGAGGAAGTTATACTATGTAAAGAATATCCAGGAAGAGTCATGTCGTTTGGGCATAATCGACTGATCTGGAAGAACCAGAAGGCTACTAAACTGTAAGTAATTCTTCAAATAATAACTCTTATAAAAATATTTTATCGCAAGCAAAATTTGTGTCAATATTATTGCATTAAGAGTTAATATTGAAAATACTAGAAGTGCTAGTACATTTTAATATTGCGATCATACCAGGTATACCGCGTTTAGATTTCCAATGTTTATTTCTACGATAAGAGAAGTAGCAACAACATATTGTTATACATATAACGAATCCGCTAATGCAAACGCATGGTCTGTTTTAAGCGTAGCAATTTGAGAAATGCATGGCTTCGCAAGCTGATTTTTTTATAATAATTACTTTTAGAACATTGAAGAATTAATTCAAGTATAACAGACTACATACATACATACATATTTGGTGGCACACGCACCATACACGATTTAATTTCAGAAATTCCCCTGGTGGAATTCAATCCCAATGAATACGCTGTTTCATTTATTAATCGTGTTATAGAAAAAAACCATACACTGTGACTAAATACCGAACAGGAGACCAATGCCTCAACAACTAGCGCTATTAGAAGTACTATTAGATATGTTTTTAGTTATCACACTCATTCATGGCTTATATCAGCAGTTAGGCTCAAACAAATTATGTTAGCAACCAATCTAGTCCACGTTCTCAGAACCCTTAAAAATGACTGGAGTATACCCTAAATTTTGGACCAGTAAATTCACGACAAGAAGCAAAACGGTATCAAAACCCAGTCACTCTAATCCTGAACAATTATACAATTTTCAAGAACTTTCTGGACCGGGACAATTTAATCAGCATAATAATCGTCATCATCAACTCCACAAACAAACACAAAACAGCTTTAGAGACAGGATAATTTTAACAGATCTTATCCTTCCGACTCACAAAATACAGTATCTACGAAAGCACACTCTAAATAAACGCGCATTGAATATAGCAGAAATAGTTCTCAGGAACTAGGACACATTCCGAAACCCCAAAAGGAAGATAAATATAAAAAAATAGTGAGAAGGAAGACAAATTGGCTGAGCATATGGAAGCATTTTCAGACTATTAATTAAGGGGAGGTCAGAACCCAGGAGAAGAAATAATCCAGGAAGAATGAATGAAAAGTACATAAATGAAATAACTACTGAAATACTGAAAGCTTTCAGAAATAATTAAAAGATATAGTGATGTATTTAGTAGCACGAGTTAAGATTTGTTGATAAGTTTAAAAAATAAAATAAGAATAGTAGATGTCCATACAAAAAATTACTGACACCCAGAAGTTTTAGAAAAGACGTGAGAAATAGTTAAACGATTAGATGTAAAAATAAACTAACATTAAAACTCACCGTACTCGTGTGATGATGATTTTTGATGGAAAGACTCGTACGATGGTGGATTATAGAAAGCTCAACAAAAAAAAAATAGAAGGTATCCATTGCCCAATATTGAAGATTTATTTCGTAAAATAGGTAGAACCTCATATTTTGTCACAATACATTATACAATTATACAAGAAGATATGGTTTCAGAATTCCATAGAATCTAAATGGATGAAGTATTTTCCTAAAACAGCCTTTTATACTGAAGATGGAACAATGCACAAGGAGGATGCTCTTCAGCCTCAAAAATGCCCGCCTACTTTAGCTATGAATATTATATTTTCTAGAATACCAAATATTCTAGTTTATATGGACGGAATAATTATATTCGATAATTTCGAAGAACATCGGTAACACCAAAAAAGTGTATTTTCGAAACTAAAATTATAACCTTACTTATACAATTGGACAACACTCAGTTCTTCAAGAAAGAACTATTATATTTAGGGTACACAATGTAAGAAAAAGGAATCCAACCCAACAAATTAAAATTAGAAGCCACAAAAAATTTCGCTTTCCAAAAAAAGTATAATAAATGCAACAGTTTATAGGCTTACGGGGGGGGGGTCATTGCTGAAAAAATGATAAAAGACTATGGAAAAATGAAGAAACCACTAACTCTAACAATAAAAAAAGACTCGGCAATCCTGAAAACTTCGATTATAAGGAAGCTTTTGATAAATTAAAACTAATATCACAAACAAGCCCAATATATTGCAATTACCTGACTTTTCTAAAGCATTTATTTTAACAACCAACGTATCTAAATTTGCCCTAGGTCAGTCCTTTCCAAAGTGTTGTATGGCAAAGATCTACACAAAACCTATGCATCTTGAACATTGAACATTGAAGTTGAAAAAGAACTACTCTCCATGTTTGGTGTTGTAAACACTTTAGGCCCTGTTCCTATGGAAGGAATTTTTAAAACATACAGGCCACAAGCCTCTCAAATCGCTCCGTAATCTCAAAGAGCCAAATTCAAAATTAATAAGGTGGAGACTAAAATTGAAAGAATTTCATTTTAAACTTAAAGCTAATACTAAATGTGTGACAGACCACATTAGCAAATTTTAGGAAAAACTTGTAAACACAATGGAAGAAGATAATATACTCTCAGACAGTTCTAGATGACTTTCTTAAGACATATCCAAAAGACGATGCAAAACTTGTCTAGAAATTAAATATGATAGACGACCCATCAAAGAAAATTATTATGAAGGAAAAATAAGCCAGGAATGACAAATTAAATCAAAATCGAGAACAAACGGGTTTATCCAAAGTAGTATTTAAAAAAAAACTAATAGGATACAAAAAAAAAGTTTTCGAAGGTTATATACAATAAAATTCTAAAAGAAGAAGCTCCTGACGCGAAGACTACACATACCCTTGCAAATGAGAATCACTCTTTATCCTCTCGCCTAATTCATTCGCTTTGACTGTTTAATATTTAATTTAATTGAGTATTAAACCCAATAGCCACCAGTGGACTCTCACCACTGTACCGTAACAATCAGCCTCCACCGAGGATTCCCACACTCCTTACTCCTCTCACACCACCTTCAAGCAGGTCCTCCTAGTACAAGGATCCGATCACCCTAAATATTTTATATTTCTCCCTCATTCTAAAATTCTAACATTCTAAAAAAAAACCCTATATACAGCCAAAGGGTATGCCACAATGCCACAGGTGCCAAGCGTTTGGTCACACTAAAAACCACTGTGGCCAAAAAGTCGTCTGTGTTCGTTGCTCGCAAGAACACGCATCAGCTCAATGTGACAAGGCACAAGAAGCAAAGTGCTCCAAATATGGGGGACCTCACGTAGCCTCGTACAGAGCGTGTCCCTACCGCGTAAAGCTACAAGCCGCCGCGGACCAGAAGAAGAAGCAGAAGCAGATGGGGAAAGCGCCGCCAGTCCACCAACGCCAGCAGCCTACTAGGAGCAGTAACCAACATCCGCCCACCACCACACCGAACTTCACAGCAGGAGCGACGTACGCAGAAGTCGCCTCTGCAACGTCATCAAGACGTGACACCCCTGGCCTTCCGCCCTGGTTCTCCATTCTCGAGACCATGATCAGGGAATTTATGTCCAGACTACAGACCGTATTTGCTCAATTGGCACGCCATGGGTAAGTACAAGAAACTTAACTTCAACGTTGACGGTCTGATGACTATACTCGAAGAAGTGGAGGCGCTAATAGCGATCTCCACACCGGATATCGTCGTGCTAACGGATACGAGAATGGTGAACCAGAACGTAAGGCTACAGGGCTACTCTGTTGTCATCGAACGGACCATGACTACGGTGGAGTTCTGGTGGCTATACGACACGGCATCACATGGATGAAAGTGGCTCCGCCACTGAATACATTTGATGTCAGACTCCACCACTTGACGGTGAAGATAAATTTAGGGACACCCATTTATCTCACCGCTATATATAAGAGACCGAGGGCGTCTCTCCTAGAGTTCTCAGCTCTTATTAAAGAGTGTGCCAAGAGAAATAACCACTGGGTTGTCGGAGGCTTAAATGCGCGGCATTCCTTGTGGAATAATGCCACCGCCAACCCAGCGGGGAGAGCCTTGGTAAAGGCGCCCTTTACTGTCGTTCACCCTCAGAACGACGCCTTTCGCTGTAGAGGTAACAGTGCACAGACCTCCACCCTAGATCTTTTACTCACAAAACAGCCGCACAGGATAAACAATTGTGAGACCCTGGACCTAGTAACGACCGACCACCTACCAGTATTGTATTCCATTGACGGTAGAGTTGTGATCGCACGTCCCACGAAGTACGACTATTGTCGGGCTGACTGGGACCTATATAGATCGCAACTTTATCACCAATTGCATACGGTTCCTGTTCTCCGCACTACAGAGGAAGTGGATCGACAGGTAGTTTTCCTGACCGAGGTTATCGTCAATGCAGCAAACACTGCTATCCCAAAGTTTAGCCCGAAGCCTCCCATGCTACAAAAACCACCAGACCATATTCTTCGACTTATTGCATTACGCAATAATTGGAAAAATAACTGGTATAGAACAAGGAATCGGCAGGCCAAGAAAGTTGTAAACTCTCTTACAACACAAATTCGTGGCTTGATGAGGAATTGGAAGACGGTAACGTGGACCGAACGGCTTCATGGCTTACACGGTGATTTCCGTAAGTTTTGGAAGCTCCTAAAGACTACTACCAAGAAGGACTCAGGTGTCCGTCTTCATGACGGAGACACCCTGTACACATCGGAAGAACAGGCTAAAATATTGGCCGACCACTATACCGCAGACAACGCCGCTAGGACAGGTAACTACCACGAACCTCAGCAGCCGAGGACAGGTCAGAACTATATGTTTGTCTCCCCGAAGCAGCTCAAGGCGATTCTTCGCCGGTGTCAGGGAAACCGAGCACCAGTGGGCGACGGGGTGCAAACGGTATTGCTGAAACAGCTGCCGAGGAGAGGGATTGCCCAACTTGTTAACCTGTACAATTCATGTATCAGGTTGCGATACTTCCCGACAGCGTGAAAACAAGCTATCTTGTTCCCGCTGCGCAAGCCCACAAAGAGAGGCGACCACCCAGCCCACTATCACCCGATCAGTCTCCTCCCTCACGTGGGGAAGATTCTCGAAAAGATAATACTAAACTACCTAAAGGAGTTCTGTTCGGAAAATGCTATCATTCCGTACGAGCAGACAGGTTTTCAGGCTCATCTGAGTACAAAACATCCGCTTGTGAAGGTACAAACGGAAGCCACCCTCGGTATCAACAAGAATACAGAAACTGCTATGATCTCGTTGGACTGCACGCAGGCTTTTGACTCAGTGTCCTACGGGATGCTATGCCGACAGCTTTGTGACCAGGAATGCCCAGAGCAGCTATATACCATGTTGGTTTCGTTCTTGAAGAACAGATCGGTGAGGTTACGGGTGGGTGATTGCCTTTCTAACCCATTCCCTCTGACTTGTGGAGTTCCTCAAGGTGCGGTTCTGTCTCCGGTTCTTTTCAGTATGTACACATCTGAAATTGTTGGGACATACTATTAGAAAGCTACTGTAATCGCTTTCGCCGACGACATTGCGATTTACAGCAGCAGCATGAGTGCACAAAGAGCTCTTACACACGCCGAGTCAGTTTGTAACGTTATCAGTGACAGACTGGGTATGTTAAATATCAGCGTAAACGCCGGGAAGACCGACTGCGTAATCTTCTCCCTCCAAAAGAGAAAAAAATCCTTGCCAAAATCGTATAACATAGGAGGGCAAGAGAACTCACCAGCTTTCTCAATGCACTATTTGGGCATAAAAATGGATAGGCATCTCCATTTCTCTACTCATTTTAGTAATAAAATAGAAAAAGTACGACAAAGGTCTTACCGGCTATCGCACTTACTAACTTCACCTAACCTGTCGCTTCGTCTCAAATTGATGATATATAAATGTGTCCTCCGGCCAGCTCTGCTGTACGGTGCCCCGCTATTTACCCACTTGACTGACAATACAGCCAATTGTCTCCAACACTTCCAGAATGGAATCATGCGAAAAGTGGTCCGACATACCTCTTTCGAGAGGTTGAAGAACGCTGACCTGCACCCGTTGCTTGGTGTGCCGTCGGTGGGTGAGTTCATCCGCCGGAGACACATTAAGTTTTTTGACTCGTTGTAGCACCTGACAAACTCAGTGTTTACCACTATGACCCCACCACCCCTCCCGCATCGATGGCAACAAACTGTCGGGGAAAAATTAAGATAAGAATTAGTATGTAAGTTAGTTTTAAGGTTGATCAAAAAGGTGAGCCCCATCACCTTTATTAGTCAGTTTAGTCCAGTCACGTATAATGTGTATCATTATACTTGTTTATTCATTATATAATTTCTATAAAATAAGAAAACCTGTATATAATGTAGCGATGGTACAGGAAATACAAAATAATTTGTAAATAGATTCGCCTGAGGATCTATAATTATCTGTAAATTTAAAGGGGCTATGAAAGGAAAAAAAAAATTAGCCAAATAAAAGTTTTTGAAAAGACTTCTTGCTGCTTTGATCATTTAACTAACGTAGTGGTTTTAATCAGAGCGGAGGAAGTGGTAATGCTAACAAAGAAGCTTAGAGATGTGCTGCAAGGACCACACAATAAAAGCGAACACCGACAAATTTAGAGTTGTCATATTAAGAAAAGGTGGGAAAATGAAGAAGGATAATTTCTCATTAGAAGAGAAAGAGCCGGATATTTTAGAAAAAAACATTTATTCTGTAATACCCTTCCACAGATGATGCCTGATCAGTTGCACTACAATTAAAGTGTGCACATCGTCCCTATTGCCTGCAATACAATCGTACCTTGGCAATGTTCGAAAGATGAGAGTCAAGATGTAGATTCTTTGAATCTCTGTTGTTGTTATATATTATCACCCAACAGATATTGGAGGTGGATTTGACCCTACGTTCTATCTCCTTTGTGTACTCTCATCTCTCTTTGCAATAAAAAAAAAAATTCCTTTGTAAGCTAATATAGAGATAATTAAAGCCTCTTGTTAATCTACTTCTTATATATGAGCATAAAAGTCGAGGCATAGAGGAGTACCTTAAACTAAATATGCATACTTCTAAAACCAGGATTGTTTTGCAGTTACGACGAACAGGGAAGTTTGTGGTATCTTTTTATTAGTGAGGAAGCAGCTAGGGAATCCACTATGCCAAAATAGGCACCGTGTTGGAAGAAGAGGACCAGATAAAATTTTCTTGTATGCAGAAACCAGAAGACATTCTTTACAGGTAAATTACAACGAATCAGATACTACAGGGTGGTATCTTTTAAACAGCCCAAGACTGCAACCAACCAATTTTTCAGCCAAGACGGTATATATATTTTTTTCAAACTCTATTAAAATAATAGATGGATTTTAAACAATTTATTATGTTGGAATAGAAGTGAAGCCAAAATCATGTGGTGTGTACGCTCACTGTGTTATAAATGTTACTTTTTTTATACTTAATTAGGCCTGGAGGGGATACCTGGATATTGAATAACAAACCACAAACGTAATTTGTTTGTCACAAAAATATATTTTATGTGATAGATAAGATATAATTAATAATTACAAAATACACTCACCAGTAATGGTTTAATAATATATTTTTTATTCTCCTACGGTCTTGCATCTATTTTTCATCTGCTGGGGCTGACTAAGGAAGACTGGGAGAGACAGGAAAAGACTGATTGAGAGATTGAGACTGAGCGAGAGCCCACCGTTCTGCATAACCTATATAGGTGGAAGTTACCCCACTTAATTTTTTTTTATGGTCCACTATTGATTTATTGGGTAGTCGATTTTTTATAGCCTTCCTTTGAACGTACTCGGTTAATCTTGTTAATCCTACTGTGTCATAGGTATATAACCCTAGTCACATACGTAGGTATGCATGGTTATGGCCTTCCTTGTGAAGGTTGAAGGTGTCTTCTTTGTTATCACCTTACTAATGGACACCCAAAATAGGGCATTTTTCACTTTTATGCCAAGCCAACCTTATATGTGTATATATGGTGTAGATAGATATATTCACATATGGAGTTGTTACGGTTCTTATCAAGACAGGATCATTACCTGGCACGTCACTCTCTCCCCTATTTCTCTCTACATTTCGTCTACCTCTATAATAGTTAACCATGTAATCTGAGAAGTTTTAAGCGCCGCACGGTAATGTTTTGGGTTTTGCTGCTGTTTGATGAACTTACCAGTAATTATTGGCCACGAACTGCGGGGTTCTGAGGTGCAAATAGTGCGAGCTCGCTTGGGCTTTCTTGCAAGTGGATTTTTGTGTCCTTTTTTATTTTTTTGGCATGCCCTTTTGTGTATGGTCCCTTCACGTATACATTGCCATTTTGCAGCTACATGTTCGTTTTTTTTTTTATTGTATATATCTCTGCATTTTATGTTTTATTAATTAAACATGTATTTTTATTTTTATCTCTGTGTAGTCGGTGAACCCACAAGAACTCTTTACAGAGTTGTATGTTATTTGTAATAATGTATTGCAATAAGTGCCCTCTGTTAAAAGTATTTCTTCTTAAATACAGAAAAATATCTATCTAAATTAATTAATATATAAGTTGAAATCAACTACCATTGAAAAAAAAGTATCCGATGATTATCCGGAAGAAGACACGTATCTTTAAATTTTCATACTAAACATTCTTTCAGTGATCGATTAGTAAAAAAGAAATGACTTGCCACCGAACAATTGACCCTATTGAACCTTCTCTTTCTTAGTAGAAGGGGACCACCAGGGATAGTATACGGGCCATATTGGGTTCCGTTTTGCTACCCCGACTATGCTTATACCCAGGGGCCGGGAGCCGTTGGCAACGGGTGGGGATTCCCAAAGGGCGGTTGATTTGACTTAACACAAATCCACCCATGGGTACTGCGGGTGTGGTGCAGCCAATGCACCATGAGGTGGTATCAGGATCCTCCTTCAGAGGTTGCCTGGAGTTGACGCAGGGGTCTTAGTTACGGCGCTTGTTGTGGTACCTCGTCAGGTTCTCTGACTAGGGAAGCAACAAGCGACGAGCTATGATAGTAGGTTTCCCCTGCAATCACAATATAACGTTGTTTGGAAAACACAGTCAAGGCTCACGCTAGGCATGTGTCAGGCAATTATACGTTCTCTATTGTCAGGAGGGGATGGGTGGGGACGGATTCCAACCTAGACCACATCACACTACAAAATGATAACAGATAATAAAACAAAACACCTCTAACCACGAATAAGGATGAAAATCAGTGTAGTAAGCACTAACGTGCCAATAATAATTAATAGCTGAGACTTCGAAGAGGAAACACTAATAAGTCAAAGGTGCTCGCAAACTCCACAGCTGGAAGTCCCTTCCCATATAGCCAGCAAGGATGGCGTTCACTTGAAAGGAAGTGGCTTGGCCATTGACGACTTGCGATACGTAGTTCCATCACTTGACAGATAACGTAAATTGGGGAATTCCATTTACCCTTACCTGTTCTATAGGAGGCCGTACTAGTTTCCTCAAGAGTACTCACATGCATGTAAGCAAAGGACCAACCACTGGGTGGTGACAGACGTCAATGCACGACATACGCTGTGGTATAACACCTTAAGCAATAAGGCTGGGAGACTCTTGGTGAATACGCCATCCACGGTCATTCACACAGTCCTTTACTTTTCACCACAGAGGTAACCCGCAGCCACCTCTATCGATCTCCTTGTGACCAGGCAGCCACATTGTAATACGCGCCTCCCAACATCCCATTCTAAAACTACATATCCACACTGTGATTTTGTTAGACTACACGCAGACTTCAACGTCCACGGGACACTCTACCTAGTAGTTTCCTGAACAACCGCTGTGAGTGCGGGGGGATAACCTATCCAGTTTGTGAGTTAGTCGCAAGATAGGTTTAGATCCTACTCTATGTAATCTGAAGGTGAGCCCCATCATCTAGTCCCTTTACATTGTATAATTTTTTAACTGTAATTAGATAATGTTAGTTTTATAAAAAATGTTTAAAGTGCATAGCATTGCAGTAAAAGGAGTCCTCTTTAGCACAATACATAATAATTGCCTGTAATTAATTTATAAAAATAGGGGTTAGGGAAAAAAAAGTAACATGCTGCCCCCACCTGGGTCTCCAACCCAAACCCAAACCAACCTCCAAACCACAGCTGAACTCCTCGGAGAATCCGCAGCAAAAGGTCATATCAGTTGAGTCAGTATAATAACAGGACACTGCCCGGCCTTTGACTCTCAATTCGACTAAGCCAGGGGTAGGTCCCACCGGACGACCACCACCCATCTCTGTAAAGAGAGGCTGAGCGGAGGATACCCTACTCTGGCGAGTGTTGGGAAAGTAAAAGAAGAAAGATAGGTGATGGAAAACCAAAAAGGGTTTCTACAGTGAATCACTGAATAAGGATTAGGAAATATTTAGTGTCTATGATAGATAAGGATGGTGCCCAAATCATCAAGGAAGAATCAGAAAAACTAAGGTCCTAGCAATGGAGGTGAGGACCTCCACTTCAATAAATTCGAGCTGTCAGGCTGGTTGGTTCAGGTTGGCAAGCGTTGAAGTGGGTTCTGAGGTAGAAGCCTTCAGAGAGGCTATGGATTAAGACCTATGTGGTATGCAAGGTTGAGGCTCAAGATTTGCATACTGCTAAGATCTATGACAGTGGACTCCATTAAATGGAGGTCAATTCTTGAGTTCATTAGGATGACAGAAAGATTCCAGGAGGAATTGTAACGTGGGATAGGTATAATATAGGGGGTGATAATGAGGGCCATATGCCTAGTTGTTGGACCAATAATCCTTATAGGTCTATAATAATACATATTTCTAACGGTTTCTTGTAGGGTCTCCATTTTACCTGGAAATTGTTGAGAAATCACCTGCTTTGGTATAGGGCAAGGAAGTGTGTACTGTTCATACTCCCGTATGACTCGGAACATCTTTGGCCAGAAGTAAGCAAGTATTACACGTTGATGTAAAGTTTAATTCTTAAGTACCCAGCCACATTTAGGTTAGTCATAGTTTCACAAGATTATGGTGCGTCGATTGAATTTAGGGACTAATAATTTTTAGCTCCACCATGGATCGCCTAACGAACAATCTTATGAACTGGCGAAAATATATTCACCCCTGTTTTTATTGTCAATTTAAATGCCTGCCAACCTTCATTTGCATAAAAAAATATCTCTCACCAGGTTCGTTGACAAATGCGTATATGTCCGTCCTCTCGCGGTCCAGCTCTCACAAATCTTGGTAAACTGTAAAGGAGATCAACGGATTTCCCCACGTAGGTCATTCATGCATTGGTGTTCATATCTTGACAATCTTTAGCTACCTGTACTTGTGATGGCCGTTGCTTGTTGGCATGTCCCGTGGTGAAAATAGGTGGGGCAAGTCTGCTCGGTAAACATGCATGAGACAACTACTTTATACGACCAGAGTCAATACTAATATGACTTTTGTCTACAGAGGAATTACTAATAAGGCTTTCTTGGTGCAACCGCTCTTCCAGAGAGGAAATCGGTGGGGTTATTAGTTGAGGCCTCTGAATCCGTTCTTCGATGGCACGGGTTAGCTAGAGGATTTATGGTTACAGCACTGAAAAATATTATTTGGTGAAAGGAAGTATGTATAGTGTTGTCAGACGTTTTTGCAATTTCTGTATGAACAAAAGAAACCCAGTGTCATTGGGAAAGGGATTTTGGCAGGTTTTGGGCTTAGCTTCTGAATGTAAGTGGTTCTACTCATTATCTCGTTGCTAGTCTTAAGAACCATAAAGCTTGGAAGACTGTGCTGGGTAAATCATCTTGCTAGGATTTAGGAATCTGAGATGTCAATGAAATTATTGCATGGCTTCAGAGGATTAAAAGGGCTGCTATTCCGAGACGGAAGCCCATTGAAGACCCAGGACCCACCACGGGGTACAGTAACACACTATCTCCAGTTCTAAATATTTATGCTTGTGGGAGAGGGGCGACAGCACTCAAGTTTCTTTCACTACTGTTCATATCCGCAGCCCAGTTCTAGCGTTTCGGGTAGGGTTGTCGTGTTTAATAAAAGTAAAACTATGTTTAGACTTAACTTTCTTTAACTCATTCCAACCTCCACCAATTTGCGGATTTTTGGAGTGAAGCACTTGAGAATTAAGAAGTCGGAAGATCATTGACGTCGGTAGATCGGTACACGATTAGTTAGTAAGGGGGGCTAAGATGTAGGGGGACGAAAATGATGGCGTACCCCACTTCTAAGAGGCCTTCTCTTGGTGAATGGACAGTAGCTGTAGTGGAATATAACTATAACATTTCAGACAGAAAGTTTATGTTTTATGACGGAGAAATCCCCCTTCGACCTTGGTAAAAAGAACCATTCAAGGAAAGTGTGATCCTTCACACCATCAAGAGCTTTATAACTCAGTTTTAAATACTTTTTTAATAATTTAACCTTATATTAATTATGGTACATTAAATTCCCAATACATCCTTAATCAGGGCGTAGAATATTTAAAGCAATACTTAAATAATTAATAACCCATAATTATTTTTCCTGGGTCTGCTTTTTAACATTTCTCTGGATATGTTCGGCATCATCAGGATATCAATAACATAAAATAGCATGTTTCTACATTAAACCTTGGTTGAATTAAATTTATAAACAAGATTTTATTGACTTTTTTTAACGATAGTCCCTGAAAGTCCAACATAAAAATGTTATTACCCAGGACGTGAAGATCGATTAATGAATTGATACTCTACTTTGTATGATAAGAAAATGATCAGACAACTATTTCATAAGAAGAGGGACGCCATGGACTTAAGTAGGTCAATTACTTAACATGCTACCAAAATATAAATATCTTCGAAACGACCGTTTCACTCCCCGAATCCTCCAGAAACTCCCGCAAATAGCTAGAGGTTTCGCACAGATATTTATAACTGTATTCTTAGAACCCCAAACTTTCGTCT
Organism: Acanthosoma haemorrhoidale; assembly: GCA_930367205.1. Classification (NCBI taxonomy): domain Eukaryota; kingdom Metazoa; phylum Arthropoda; class Insecta; order Hemiptera; family Acanthosomatidae; genus Acanthosoma; species Acanthosoma haemorrhoidale. Next base: position 78,791,200 of record OV884009.1, on the reverse strand, counting down.
TAATTGGAAATTATATATTGTGATTCTAGTCCTCAAATCAGGTAAGCCACCCCAATAACTGTTTATCCTAACGAGAAAACCCTTCCATCAGCCTTCTTCCCTAGAAAATCCTAATAAAACGCCCGCTTCCTCTTCTTGAAGCACATCTTTTCTCCCAACTTATTATTTTAGGTTCTGTTTACATCACTCCACTGTGCGGGAGGGTATTTGTGATGTCTACCTCTTGATTTGCCCACAATTGCAATGGTTACAGCCGAGGCATTTGATCGGGTATGGATGGCATCCCAGCTTGCTCTTCAAACTCAAACCCACCTTGCCCCAAAACTTCTATATTATCTTTTACTCGTACCTATTTATTCGGTTCTTTAAAGTCCACTGTGGCTCAGAATTTCCAAACTACTCCGGATTTTTAAACTAACTGCGGAACTCGAAGAAGTTCCCAAAAATAGTGTTCTAGGTCCCCTCCTCTATACCTTCTCCAAAATTAACCCTTGATAATGAAAAAAGGGAGAGGGAGAGGGAGAGGGAGAGAGAGAGAGAGAGAGAGGGAGAGATAGAGAGAGTGAGATGGGAGAGAGAGAGAGAGAGAGAGAGAGAGAGAGAGAGAGAGAGAGAGAGAGAGAGAGAGAGAGAGAGAGAGAGAGAGAGAGAGAGAGAGAGAGAGAGAGAGAGAGAGAGAGAGAGAGAGAGAGAGAGAGAGAGAGAGAGAGATTATTAATATTAAACGACCTCACAAGAAACATCTGACACACTGGAAATATGTTTCACATAAAAATAAAGACACTTTTGCTCATTCAGACAATGCTATGGACTGCAACACCTTCGCTGAAGGTAACTGACCTAACCAACAGTAACGGAATACTACATTACACGTTAAATAATGTAAAAATACTTTTATAACATAAAACTTAGAACTAACTAATATACAAAAACATACTCTACTCTATAATAACTTAACAATCTACCCTTTAATAGTAGATATGATACATTAAACTAAGAATAAAATTGACTTAAAAAATCATAATAGAAGACAAAAACATGGATTAATAAATGGACTTGGAACGGCTATTCGTTGGTTAACTCGTAATATGGATGCTGCGTACAAACAACATTATGACAATGTCATAAGTGAAGTTGAACGAAACAACTATAATACAGAACATAATATCGAGCAGATAGTAAATATGAACAAACAAATTATAGAAACTTTCAAGACTGATATTAAATTGATAAGCGACAATTTTAATAAGGGTAGAGGAAACATGATAAACATTCATAAATAGGTAGCCTTTCAGGACATCTATATAACTCTAACACATTTATATAAGAAACTAAATGACTTAACTCTAAGACATACACCAAAATGTAAATTAGCTTCAAAAAAAAGCAAAAAGAAACATTTTATACCACAAGAACAAAATATTTCAGATGGAGAACTGACATTGATACTGACAGTGACACTCACAATAGCTGCTGCTAATAATAATAATAATAATAATAATAATAATATTAATAGAATCATGGAAGTAATCAACGTTATAGACAGGAACCAATATGCTATGCACCTAACCGAACTATACGAAACATAAAATTACTTAACTGTACAAATACAAGACATAGAACAATCTTTGGAAACATGTAGAATGGGAAGGAACCCTTCATGCTAACGCGATAAAACATACCGACTTAATTGATGACCAACTTATATTACAAGACTTGGAAATAATTTGGTAAAATGCAAAATTTCATGTGCTATACGAAACGGACTCATTCATTACATCATACAATTACCAAAGAAAGGACCAAAACTAAGTTAAATATATCTTTTACCTGTGCCTGTACGAAAGGACAGTCATGTAATAACCATTATAATACCAAACAATTTAATTCTTTACAATATACAAGAAACCTTTGTTGGAACATGTAACTATATAAAATCCAACTCATTTTGTATTAACATTATATATATTATACTCTTTATCGGGCTATAATTACAATATGCCTTTTATAAGGCAATCAGTAATTGCGATAAACGCTCTCATTCATACCATATTTACAATTCATCATTCACTCACTCATTCATACAATATTTACAGACAGCCCAGAGGCCTCCCAAATCCACATGCGAAGAGAAAGCGGAGTCTTGGGAAGTCCCCCACGCTCCTCCGTCAGCCGCGTCACCGGATACTAGCCAGTGGAGGCTGACCAAGAGCGCGAGAGCCACTGACGCTCAGGACATGATTGGAGTAACTGGCCATTGCCAGGACCCCCGCTGTCACGCGTTTATAGCAGGTCACGAGGCCACTGCCGTTTCAGTCTCCGAGGAGGATTATAGGGATGAGTGGCGCAGTGCAATGACTGTGCTACAGGATTAGGGTGGTTGGAAAGGCTACTGTGGAATTTCATAAACTTAGAAGGGATGAGTTCTAGAATGTAAGGTATATTAAGGTCGTTATGAAGGGTTTTGTTGCTGACATAATAAGGGGCATTTACTATTGTTCTCAGGACTTTTGATTGAAAGGATTGGATACGCTTGATGTTCGACTTTTTTGCTGTCCCCCATAGCTCTATTCCGTATGTCCAGATTGGTTTAAGTATAACTTTGTAGATTAGTAGTTTATTTTCTATTGAGAGATGGGATATCCTTTGAAGTAGTCTGTACAGTTGTCCAAAGCGCCTGTTTAGTTCTTGTAAATGTGGGAACATTTTGATTCATTAACTTTGATCCGCCATTGATTACACCAATACTATATATCATACATCTGTATGAAACTGGTGCTATAAAGTTGCTAATGAGATTCTTCATTAACTTTCATCGGGCTGGCTCTATTTCTAGCTTTATCGGACTATTAAAAGGGGATACTATGAAAAATATCGTGACTACAAAAATATACACGAGTTGTGTTAAAGTGCTAGATTGTTAGTCGTTATATTATCAAGTAGTAAAATAATCTAAAAATCAAATTTCAAAATTTTTTGATATTGTTTAGTTCATAATTTCGGCTGTTGTGAAAGCATAACGTAGGCCGAATAGGAGATCATAAAGATCATTGTAGTATTTTCAGTTTATTTTAAAAATGTACGCTTAAATTATTTATTTAATGAAGTTACATTAGGTTTGTATATGATATTGAATAATATTATTTATAGACAATTAGGTACTTCTTTTTAGTGATATTTGCTGCTTTTAGCTCCAATCCTTCAGTTTTGGGTGTTATGTGTTTAAAGCCTCCAAACTCGTTATGTCAGGTTTACTGGTTCTTCTATAATCTGGAGAGGATGTTCCTGGAGCTTTTGAGGGACTTGTATTGAGTTCATTTCTTTCATGATGTATACCATGCAATGTAAATATGGTACGAATATGGAATTTGATCACATTTATCTACTTATGGTAGATTTTCTTCAAGTATAGCTTTATTAAGAGGCATTAAAAAAAATCATTTTGATTTTCACTACTTTGGTGGTTAATAGGTTAAGCCGAATAATTTTTCCCGTTAAAATCACTTATTTACGTGTTATAGAAAGTTAGGTGGGGGCGGTAAGGGGGGTGGGGAGGGGGTGGGCGGGCGGGGCGAGGGCCGAGGGGGCAGTGGAGGCCTGAGTGCCGGGCTAGTCAGTTCCTCTCAGCGGCTGCAAGACGGCGAGGCACGGATTGAGCAGGGTCCGGCTGGCCTTCCGGCGGCTTCGCCCGGACCACCACCAACCGTACGTACCCACACAGCTCACAGCTCCACCATTATATCATAAGTCCCCACAGCTATATTTAGCTCAAAATAAATACAAAATTTTCGTATATCATTGACAGTGGGCTATTTTCTACTCCCTTAACCGAGGGATCACTTAAATTTCATCTACTGCCTACTTCATTTTTCGAACAATCGCCAAAGACACTTCACAATTTATTCTCGCAAAAAAAAAAAAAAATACCAGACATAATAGACCGCACCACAGTTCTTTGAAGCTGATTAAATGGTCGTAAGACCATCTTAGTCATGTAAAATCATTGCAACAAATAGAAATAAATTGTAAATTTTACTTATCGACATAACCCCTTTTAAAACCAACCGCATTAGTAGTATTCTTAACTATGGGGAAAATCAGAACGTACTAGTAGCCGTAAATCTATTTAACTAAAAAATCTCAAAAAAATAAAAGTGTCCGCGTTTTGGAAGACACCCTTAAACTTTCAAATATATTGAAGTATTTTTAAAAGAACTATAGAAGTGACCAAAGACGATTTTTCTTTACTACAACTTGCGAATTCTTAGTAAATAGCCCACTGTCCATTATTTTATAAGCAATTGTTTAGTAGTAATTAACGATATAAAAAATGCCACAGCTTACCTGATTTACAATCACTTATATTTTCATAAGCCTAATACTATTTTGTTTAAATGGTACAAATTAATGGAATGCACGTTCAAACGCTTTTTTTTTTTTCTCAAATAAATTTATTTGGGAAGTTGAATTTCTACCACAGTGCACTCACTTCAGGGATGCTTGCTTTCGCATAAGTTTTATTGTGACTACAGAAACGGGAAGATACTGAGGTCAGTCTGTACAGCGATGCAAGCACACACGGCCGCCACACTTTAGTTTAAGTACGCTTTAGTTTCTGCACCTCATTGCCATCCGTAAGAGTTCATCTTGACAAGCACCTTTAATGTTGAGCCGATATCGTATGTAAGAAAATCATCCATGTACTCAAATGGGCATCAATAATACTAGTAATTTTGACTGATAATAAGTAAGTACTGGTTACACCTTCATACGAAAATCACATAGAGAAGGTGCAACGTTAGAAGGTTCATTACTAAGCCCCAGATACAAAGTAAATACTTCCTAGCTGTATCTGTACTTGTAAAACTAGTAAGAAATATTCATTGTTGAGGCCTTTTATGACGAATGCTAATATCTCGGTCAGGACTCCTCTCAAGAGTGGTTTTTAATTGTAGGCACTTTTATTAAACAGTCGTAAAAAAAACTTGTCGCATTAATACAAAACATGTTTAATGTAGTGGAGAAATATATCTATATCATTTAAAAATTGTCACCAAGTATTTTTTTGAATATTGCATTGTCGATAATGCACGTATTACTTTATATTTAATAAAGGAAATTTCCTTGTACTAAATCATACTTTAAATGATTTATAAAAGAAATAAGCGATTAAACACTTTCATTAAAGGTTTTCGTTCTTACACAAAATTTGGGCCTTGAGAGCAAACTATCGTCCTAATTTTACGTTATTATTAACGTAATTATTATCGTATATTATTGTTAATAATACAATGTAAGGGGGTGGATTTACTAATTTTTGTTAGTAATTGTATTATTAACGTTATTATTGTCCTTGCAAAAATGTATTTTTGTCAATTACAATTTTTTTTCACCAGCAGTGTAGAAAGTGGATGAAGAAATCGATTTTTATTAAAATTGATGTAATACCACATTTTACATACAGTTGAAAAATAAAATAAGTTCACCTAAGACTCGACAGAAAAAATAAAAGTGACGATGTTGCCCTTTTTTTAAATTAATTTTTATTGAGCTATTCAATTGGTAATAATTGAACAGTTGGGAAAGTGTCTGCTCTGGACCTCATACAGAACGATACTTTGACCACACTAATAATGTATTTTACCATTTTCCGACAGCTCAAGGTGATGTGTTACTTCTCAAATGTCAATATCATCATAATGACCAATTAACAATTTAAAGATTTACTAGACAGGGATATTACGTATACTACCCGTGAAATATTTAATTTCAGGCATCCATTAAGATGGATAGGTAACCATTTCTTCTTACCCGGGGCTAAAATTCTCTTACATAAAAACATGTATTGATAGAAATGAAAATGTGGCAAAAATCAATCCATTTAAAACATTTAATAAGTATGTATGATGGAATCTGGATAATCAGATAACCGATGGCGAATCCACACTTAAATAGCAAGAAAACACAAAAAAAAGTTTCGTTGATTTTATGGTATTTTTTCTTCCTTACGGAAATCTAGTCCCATTATGTATTACATATTATCAATCAGCGCGATAAAATCTTTAATTAGATTTTTTAATCATCAAGTAATTGATTAACTAATAGCCCTTTATCATTTTTCGATTTTATCAGTTAGTATCGTCCGGGGGTTTTTCGGCACAAGACTGTTTAAATAAGGATGATTTACATCCCATTGTTCCATATCCCCTTGTTACAAATTTATATATGTACAAAATATAGATTCTTCAAACGAATATATTTACAATAGCTTTATTGTATTTCCTGTAGATTGGATACATTTCATACAAATTCTAGTATACAAAATAGTGATCTGCATTGTATAAAAGTATAATTTATAAGACTGAATTCATTAAAAATGATAGGGCTCACCTTATTTATCATAAACTTAAAACTAACTTACCTCTAACAATAAAAACTTAAACTAAATCTTAACCTAATTTTCCCTGACTGTCTGTGGCCATCGATGCGGGAAGGGTGGAGATGCTGCGAGATGCTGCAACGAGTCCAAAAACTTGATAGGGATGATTTGTCAATTCTTTTATTTTATTTCCAAGGTTCAAGAGTCGGATTGTTCGTTGAATATATTAATCGGGAGGACAACGAGTATGATTTCAGCAAATTGTTATCGGATTTCAAAAAGTGTACAAATTTGTTAAAAAAAAAAATTCTATCACCCCTACCAGGGCAATGAATAATTGTTCTAAACAATCTGGAAAAATATAATTAGAACAAAAGAAAAAAATTGCATAATAGCTACTCATTGACATGTAAGAAAAACTGATTTTTTTTTTTCATATTTGAGGCATACACGTTATTTTATACAGCATTTTCTCTTTGTGGTGTATTGTTTTTTTTTTATTAGTCAGAATTCAATTTATTTTTCTGTGCCATATTTTTATTCCCAGAATAATTAAAAAAAAAACCAAACAGAACAAGAAGAGAAACGAGACAAGAATACCTACGATTAAAGTTTTTAACTATAGTCAATTAAAGTCTCATAAAATAATTCAGGCTATTGATTAGGATCTCAAAATATACCATTTGATGCCTTATTCAGTAAGACAGGAAAATATTACTTTCTTTTAAATTAGTCACTAATTGATTTTTTTTGGGCCATCAAGACCATCTTTTTGGGCATTTTAATTTTTGGTGTAAAAATTACACCCTTGATCTCTCCCTTCAGTAAATGGCATTAAAACTTATCAAATCAGTTTAGTATCCTAGCTAAGTTATTATACAGCTTCACACCCCTATAATCCTACTTGAAGATTAAAACGACAGTGGCCTCGAGACCTACTGTAAGTCCATGACAGTGGGAGTCCTGGCAATGGCTAGTTTCTCATGAGTGTCTGTGGCTCTGTCGCTCTTGGTCAGCCTCCACTGTCCCATATCCAGTAATGTGGCCAATAGAGGAGAGTAGGGGATCTCCTGGGCCTCTGATTTCTCGCATGCGAGGCACTCATGCAGACTCGATGGCCCTTTGGCTGTACATTTGTATATATTTTATGAATACTTAATCGTAAATATAGGATGAATGAGATCATTGACGGCAATTAAATTTTTCCAAATAGATTGTAATGATATTGTAAATCTTGAATAAAAGATTTTGAAGTTAATTAAAAGTATTATAGTTTTGGGTAAAAAACTACCACCTAAAATTTCATGCCTCTACGTCAAACAAGAGTTATGTAAAAGTTGCGTACACGATGTCAGTGACAGTTTCATTGAGGTTTTGTAATTACAGTCCACTTAAGTTCCATAAGACAATACAGTTAATTCTTCTCAAAACATTTATGTGTCAAAGACGGTAATACGTAACAAAAATATGACTAAAGAAATTTACAAAATTCAAATTTGAGAAACACTAATAGAGACCATTGGGTGGACAGTTTTTTGACCAAATTGTTTTTGGTTACTCAAATACAGAAATAGTGAATCCTGCTTAGAATATATATATATTATATATATATTCCCTTCATATATATATATATATATTAGAATTTCAACCTACGGACATAAAAAATATATGATTCCGAAACTTTATTGAACAAAATTGAAGAATAAAACAAAGCGATTACGAATAAAGAATACGGACCCAAAAAAAGGAACTCACTACGACGACTGGTCAAAAAAAGAGTTGCACAACCTCACATTCTCTTAGTTCTAAGATTATCTAGCCGGCATTTACACGAAGGGCCAACCTCTGTGGAAAGCTAAAAAACGTCGATGCCATGCAACTCACGAATGACAAGGTCAAAACAGCTGCATTTAGCGACTTTTTCGAAAAGGCGTTCTCTTATTGTGGCAGAGTAAATAAGCAGAAACAACCATCTTTACGACGCTGAAGACCCCATAAACCTTTTACCAATCATAGGTAAACTGTACGAAACTCTATTCTTAAATCGCCTATCCCATTTCCTTCAGTCGAACAACAATTTACTATTCAGTTCAGTTTTCAATATAAACATTCTACTACTATCCACTGTCCGGGTAAATTTTGTTTTTGAAATTAAAAAAATATGTTAGATTAACACCCTTAGATTTTCAACATTCATTTGATAAAGTTTGCCACATTGTACTCCTGTACAATTAAAAAAAACAAACCTAAATACCTATTTGAAAATAGTGTCATTTATTTTACAATGAAGAATAAAAACGATAGCTCTACGCTTAGGTTATTCCATGTGGGATCTCAACAAGGATCGGTCTTGATCCATATTTTATTTAACGTATATCTGCAAGAGATCATACACTTCAATCGCCATGTTTGATATGATGATACGGCTAGACCTAACCAGCACACAGACATCACTCCCTTCATCTAGCCATACAACACCATAGGCCAAATTTCGTAACCTCGAAAATCACTCTGAATGCTACTAAATGTTAACCTGGGATTTTTCCATTAAGACATCCGAAAGATCCAGAAGTAATTATAACCGTTTAACAAGTACCTTGCAGCCCATCTGGTGAGGCAGTCAAGTAACTTAAATCGTCGTCTTACCCGGAACTACCATATAAATTTTAAGAAAACCCGGGCTTATGCCAGTCTGGCAATAAATTAATTTAATAAATCTATCGATTTCACTTGTACACCTACGCACCTAAGAGCATTTAAAAGATTTTTTGATGCGAAAGGCTACGCTAGTACCTCTAATACCCGATTTTTAATACCTCTGATACCCTAATTTTTTTTGTTACGATTAATAATGATTATATTTATAGCTCCACTTCACCAATGATTACTTATCTGTATTATTTTATAGAAATATCAATCAAAGAAGAGTTACAAGCCCACAATTGTGTAATACAACATACTTGACTAACATTTTTATTATTTGATGAGCTCTCCCAACTCTTAGCTTTTTTAGAAAGTAAGAACAAATGAAACACAGTAGCCTAAATGAACAAAAGAAATGTCAGATCCTTTGGTATAGGTTGTTTTGACTGGTTCTCGGCACTTACTTGCTTGTGCATATTTATGTTCTAAGTGTTGGTATGACATCTGGAAAAATTGATATCTTCCTTTATACTTCGAACCTTAATGGTATTGTGTATTAGTATAAATTAACAATGTTATATTATATTAAATGCGAAAGAGGCTCTGATGAAATTATATTTAATGCATATTTAATATTTTACAAATAAGTATCCATATTATCACGGGGTTTAGAGAAGGGGTGAGGAAAATTTTCGGTTGCCTGGAAAATTAGCAGGGGTTTTATCCGGTAATAGTCCATTAGTAGGACCGTGTACCTAATGTACTAGTGATGTCCGTACCTAAATCCCACGTGTGTTTTTTAAAAATTAACATTCAAATTGTGAAAATGATCCACTCAGGGTTGTTCTTGCTGCAGGAGGAAACCGAAGGGCGAATATATTTCGTTTTTTCACAAATTGATTATTATGCCCTAGGCGGCTCATATTTTGGGGTGGCTTTTTAAAAAAAAATATTTTTGCCTAAATGGTACAAAAATAAATGTAATCGACAGAACCAATGATTAAAATAAGTATTCAATTTAACAAAAATTGACAAAAAAAAATGGCGTGCTAACATTTTTACGCTTAATTAGTGAAAAAAGAAAACACGTATCCCATAAATTAGGAATTAGCGATACCCACATACGTCGCCTGGTTAATGATAATTAGAACTGCGAAGTACGTCCTAGATGACTCTCACAAACACGTGTACATTTTATCATTTATTAGTATTTGTAGTATTATACGTACTTGTATAGTTGCATTCCTTTATTTATGTTCGGAAATAGTAAATAACCACTCCAAGTACGCCACTTGATCGTAGGATGCAGAAAAAAAACTATGTTACCTCAGAAAAATCATATACAGCCCAGCCCGGTCGACTATGTATTAAGACTTTCTGCAACACCAAGGAGTCACTGTCAGAAATATTTAAAGGGGTATGTAGGTGGGCATATTTAAGAGCTTTGGGTGTGACTGCAATTGACTTTGAGAGCCTGATCTTACGGATGTTCTTAAGTGGAAGTTTTCCAGTCTTTAGTCTGGGCGGACACAGGACACGTGGACTCGAACGGAAATTGAATTTAGAAGGTCAAGGATAATAAAACCACAGCCTGAGTTGGTTTGTTAAAATAAATAAAGATTATTACATTATGAAGTTGGTGGACTCATGGACATACAAAGGTGGTTAGAGGACTAAGCCTGGCAGTGGGAACAAACTCGTTTAATTGGCGACCTTCCTACTGCATCCACCATCCTATCTCTGTTGACAATACTGATTTCTCATAATGTTGGGAAATAATGTCTACGGTGGCAACTCAAATATTCAATTCTGTTCGAGTTGATTTCGCCAAGTGTCCATTCTAATTAAGTGACAATGTAAATAATATATCAGCCTCTATTGTAAAAAGAATTATGAGGCAAATTCCAAGCTGAGTGAAAAACATTCAGTGCCAACCTAATCGCTAAAAGATGAAGAACCAAAGTACAAACTTTGTACTTTGAAGTCCTTATCACGAAACGAGTTCCTTAATTTCCATTTGTTAATAGTGATACAGTTTCTATGCATAATACGATCCTCCTCTTGTGCTTCTTGTGAAGGTTATCCATTTTACTGAAGGTTGTTTATTTCACCATGTTTTTTAAATGTAGCTATGTTGTATGAGACAGCAGCTAAATCAATAACTGATCAATGGGTCGGTGTTACTCAGTGCCACACAGACAATGGCAACATTTCTTGCATACTTTCCACTGATTCGAGTAACTCGAAGAGGGGAATGATTCAAATTCGACTTGATAGCGAGCGATTCATTTCTGTTAATTGCTGCATTAATTTCGTTACTTTATCAAATGCTCGTTCTCTACCTTAAATAAAGTAGAGTCACAATGTTCCATGACCAAAGAACTGTTACAATTGATCGCCACTGAAAATAGTGAACTTTTGGGCAAGTCACCAGTACTGTAATAGTGCACTTGAACGCCATCCACTTCGAAGCAGACCCAGGCAAAAATATTGATGTGAAGCATATAGCATGCCTTTAAATGACCTTTAAGATTAGATAAGGATAACTAACCGAATTCCCACTTCATAAGTAAATGGAACTACAAATTGACTATCCTTATTGCAAGTCATTCGCGGCAACTCCTTGTGTAAGGCGCAATATACTCCTATTTACTTTGCCAGTCAACAATTTAAATGAGCCCAAACATCATTTATTTGCCAAACTGAAAGAACTTTACTTTGAAAATGGTACAGAAATGATTCTCAAAATCTTTTACGGTCTATAAGGCTGACTCCAGTATTTTCCTGGACATTTTATATCGAGTGAAGAAGATGTTTCTGTGTACTAAACTCACCATATGAGCTAATCCAGCGACTAAAAACTCTGGATTCCCATTCGGGGGTATTTACCTGGACATTTTTGGATATATCTGTACCAACCATCTTCTAAAGGTACTGGAAATAGGTAAATAATTTAAAATAAAAAAAACATTTAACTAGTAAAGGATTTGTTGTTATGAACCTTCAAATCACTCGCTGAGTATGCTTCAAGGGGTTTCTGCCATATGCACGATGTTTTTCATCAGCTATAATAAACTGGTGGTGAACGAGCTAAAGTGTATTTAGGATAAAATGTGTTATAGTAAAACTGATTTTTTAGCGTTTTCGTTTCCATTCCTTGAATATTTAAATAATCTTTGTATAGTGGAGAGTTGGGTGGAATATCTAGGAACAAGTGGGGCCTGGGGCAAAAGATTCTGGGAGGTCTTGGAAGGATGCGGTTGGTTACTTAAAAATAACAGGGAACCATCAGTGACTTCCATGAAGTCACGAGGCAGGTATACAGTTATGCTCAAGACCCTTCCACTTGTTCATAGCATTACGAAACTGTATGAGTTGAAAACAAATATAGAAAGAGAACAACCTTATTTAACCCAATATATATTGAAACTTTCAGTCGAACTTCCATTGAACTTAACTGGAGCCTGTACATACATGTCTTCCAATTTTGTTTTTACATATTATGTTATTATATTTATCGAATAATAGACAGTATATTGTAGGTATTTTCTCATCTATGATATCATGTTCTCACTTCCATGTCTTTTATTCTTTATTCGTTGAGAAATAGCAAATATTTTGTTTACACATTACTCCCCAGCTCGAGAAATAGCCTGTCTTTCCGGCATCCATATTTACCTCATTATTAAAATTAGTTAATTGTTAAGGACAATTATACTATAAAATCATTGTACGATTATATAAGGAAAATTATAATTGTCCATACAATCTACTCATACCGTAAGTGAATTAGGCATTTTGTTGGTTCCCTTTTAAATATTGGTGTTACATGTCTATTTTTTAGGTCATTAATAAGGATGATAAAGGTCATTAATTTTTATTTCTTTTGATTGGTCCCAAAGTGAGATCTAAGGGTATATTACCAGGAAGAGAATGCATTTCCTGTTATTTATCATTTTTAACTTCCCTTAGTGTTATCAAATTAATATAATATTGGTTTTCTCCGTCTTTGATAGTAAACTTCTATATACCTTTCTAAGTAAAGAGTTTCATTGGATATTATTTCCATTTTTGGGTTACTTTGGGTGGTAGATTCATCAACCACTCCTGGTAAATAATTATCATGCACTTATTTCCCTTTTTTTTTATTCTAGCACATATTTATATTCTCAAATCTGCTTTTTAACGGTGCCTAAGGCTTCCAGCTCAGTTTAGTGGAGTAGTTCAATGACTTGGTCATAAATCTGCTTTGGCTCTATTTTAAGGTACTTTCAAGCGTTCTGTATAAATGAGATTTTAAATGAATTTCCCTTCCCTGAAGTTCATTCAAACTAAAATAAGTAAAACGTATTTGAAAAACGTTTTAAACTCGTAGGGATTTAATTAATCTCTAGGAACTGAAATATGTAGGACTACTCTTCGAAGAAGTAATTGAGTCACTGAAAAATGTTTTTGATGGAAACATTTTGCTGTTTCGTTTAGGCCATTTAATCAATCTACAGGAAAATAACGTAGCATCCCATTGTTACATTTATGATACATATCTTACATGCCCATGCTATCAAATGGTGTATGACACAAAAAAAATATAAAACATATATCATATATAGTTAGTAGTTAAAAAATATAGTTCAGGCCAAATATTACTGGATTAATTAGTTCTTAAAAAAAAAATGAACTCAATTGGATTTTGTCTGACTTCACTTTTCGTGTCTGAAATTTTTGGATCGGCAGTGGCTGTCCTACCTCTCTACGTGTTCAAATTACACTTCCCATCCTACCGATACCTTCAAATATTTGGAAGAAAGTTTGACGTGACAAAATAGCGTAGAAAGATACGTTAAATGATTGAATACCGGGTGGAACTAAAAGCAACGCTTTGTTACAAAATACATTTACATTTAGTGGTCTTTCCAGGAAGGCAAAGCACCCGGTAAAAAAAACAAAAAACAGTTGCCATAAGTTTTATAATGCTAAGAACAAGTAGAAGCGGCTTGAGCAGAACTGTATACCTGCCTCGTGACTTCATGGAAATCACTGATGGTTCGCTGTTATTTTTAAGTAAGTAACCGCACCCCTCCTAGACCTCCCTACTTCCCAGAATCTTAACCTTTTCTTATACATATATGTCTCAGCTTTAGCCCCAGACCCCACTTTTGAAAAGCACAATTTTCAAAGAAAAGCACAAGTCGAAGGTGAGCCTCATCACCTAGTGTTGTGTATATTGTTATGACTTTTTTAATACAGATTATTATTTACTATTTATATTATGCCCTCCTCCGAATGCATCAGTGCATCGCAGTACGAGGAGCAACTTGTATCTCTATATAATTTTTTGTTCGTTGTAATAATTTGAGGTTTTGAAATAAAAAAAAACCAAAAAAAAAAACCAGACCCCACTTGTGCCTAGACATTCCACTCAGTATGTACTAACGTAACTCTTAATATTTGTATATACCAGTGTTTTGCTTGTACTTCATAATAAAGCTTTTCTTTCTTTTCTTTTAAAAGACTCTCCTTGACAAAGATTATTTAACTATACAGGGCAGTGGTGTCTGGAGGAACGGTAGAAATTCAGAGCTCCTACAGTTATACATGGAACCACTAGTGACCATAGTTAAATGTGTCAGATTACGATGGCCGAAGAATTTGAAGTAAATGGGAGAAACAAAGATGGCGAAGAAGCTGCTACTATGATAGACTTGGAAGTCGATAGTTAGATAATCTTTGTAGAGGAGAGTCTTTTAAAAGAAAAGCTTTATTATGAAGTAGAAGCAAAACACTGGTATATACAAATGTTAAGAGTTACAGTTACAACATACTGAGTTGAGTGTCTAGGAACAAGTGCGTGTCTGGCGCTAAGCAGGTAAGGAAATGTTAGGGTTCTAGGAAACAGGAAGCGGTTGCTTACAAAAAAGCGTTCTGCTCAAGACCCTTCTACTTGTTCATAGCATTACAAAACTGATTACCGAAAGGGTCGCAGAGAATTTGATGGCTTGAAGATTAAGAACAGTGGCGTGAAATAGAGAAGATTGGTGGGAGGTGGTAAAGGAAATCCAGGTTCTACAAGGAGCGTATTACCGATAAATCAGTCAGGTATATAAATAAATTATTGAAAAAAATGAAATACATAAGACCCCTCGAAGAGGTGGGTAAGTGGTTGCCTCTAGGCGTTTTTTGATATTTTTTTATTTAAGTAGCTCCTTATTTATCCTCACGAGGCTGAGTAGACCCCGGAGTGTCCTATCCCCTGAAGTAGACACCTTGTTCGAGTCGGGGTTTGGACCCGGGTATTCACATAGAGAAGTGAACATTCTAACCTGCTAACGCACACGGGGATGGTGAAATAAACTATCACGCATCCTATGCTGTTTTTTAATTTCCCTCTGTCTAGTAAACCTACACTTAAATATATCAATAAAACATATCTGATCTATTAAGCCTGAATACGGGCGAGCAGTCTAGCCCTGCTTATGGACGGACTATTTTATGTTTCCCATCAGGTATCAGATATAGTTGAGGTATAGTATCACGCTCTGTGAGATATATTAAGTCTCAGCTAGCACCGCTGTCCTCGGGCTCGCATAGGTGGTTTGTCCAAATGATATAAATTTGCAAACAACGGTGTTGATGACCTGAGGGTTTTCCACAGAAATAAACCAAATCCTCTCCGATCCAATGCCAACTTTATCGATACCTACCAGGTTGGTTATATCTCCTCGTGCCTTATTACGAAAAATATAAAATTGCTTAAAGGAGGGGGGCTAAAGAATGAGGAAGGGTCCTAGCCTGTAATGCGTCATCGGAATGTGTGAGATTTCTAGAATTTGCTTCGGACCTGAGATAGGAACCGCCTAGTAATATCAATACATTAAACCACGAATCCATCCAATTAAATATTTTATGGACATTAAATAAGAATTGCGCAGATGATAAATATTTCCGTTTGATTGACACAGCTTTATGGCAATCACAGTGAGACCAAGCAACAGATCCCCAGCTCAAATTACTCCCCCCCTAGTCAATAACCCGAAGTAATTTCTTTTTTCTTTCAGTTGATTGGTACGATTTAGTCACCAGCGTGCTATTTCCACTCTTTCAATTAATTTTTTTCACCGTTCTACCGAAGGATTTTTTTTTTAATTTGTTTTTTTTATTATTTATTATGGCACTAATTAAGTTTTATAGTCTTATCTGATCACATTCATATCGGTTTAAAAATGAACGAATACTCGTCTGTAAGAATGTCGATGTATTTTTATTTGTTTCGCTTTAACTGGGTGAATGGAGTTTTAACGCTGGAGAACCAAATTAATAGACTTATACAAATATAACTCTAAATAACATTAGTTATGTACCCATAAATCATGTATGATTGAACGAAACCAGTTATTTCTTCCATTGGTTACAACCTAAGCAACTATAGCTAAAACAAGATTAATAATAAAAGCATTGTCTATTAAAAATAAGGACATCGTCATTTTTAACTAAAAACTATTAATGGTCCCATTTGTAATGCACGTGTATTGACCTAATATGTTATTATATTTATAATTAATATAACAAAATTTTACTTAATTGAAATTGTTTTAAATTAATATTTGATTTTTAGGGGAAAAAAAAGTAAGAGCTCAGTTGTTATAGTTGTCTATATAACTTTCCAAGTACTTGAATAATTTGTAAACAGATGTGGAGATATTTAGCTATGTACAATTTAGGACTGCAGTTAATTGGTAATGAGCGGTTGGCCAACAGCCTTCCCCGATCATGGCCCCAGAGGGTGATCGTTGCTTTACGGCTGACCTGCACTTACCACGCTCATTTACAGTTCAACTCTAATTAGTAGCACGTAACCTAAACCAATTTGATACTCCTATAGCTTAATAATTAGTAAAACTATATATATTTTACCGTACATTCTGAGACCTTTCTTGCTGATTTATGAACTCAAGTGTTAGCATAGAAGCTATTTAAAATAACAATGAAAATCCTCACAATTTTTCTTACTATTGCAGTTTTTATTGGTATTTTATAAATGATGGTCAGGTTTATAGGTTACAAATTGCTCGTAAATAGTAATAAGATTATCCAGAACGCATACACAAGTCAAAATGTGTTTCACTACTAATTTATAGTGTCAGTTTGACATCAGGTTATATACCACATTTATGACTTAAGAACACGCGATGGTTTGGGTAGCAACACACTCGTACATAGGTGTCTAATATGCGCAGGTTCGAGTTGTTGCTCTGATTGGAGATGGAAGAAGACTGTGATACATTGCCAAAACTTTTTTTAACGGTGCGATAACTTATTTAGTCTTTGTGTTCTACTAGTGTTAACACTTTTAAGAATATTCAGGTCATCGATTTCAATTTTAATTATTATTAATTAGATTTATTATTTACCACCACGTAATCAATTTTGGATTGTTTTACCTGAAATCCACGTTATTTGCCGAGTATTCTCGGTATATCCACTAAGCCCTCTGAAAGGATAATAATGAATAAATTATCATTATATGGCAGGTTTCTAGTTAGCAGAGGCTTACCCTGCTCTAGCATCGATCGTCTGTTTTCTCGGGTAAGTGTTTCCACCTTTCAGTTGTTTATACCAAGGAGGATTTCCGTACCAGCAACAGTGTTGCCTTGGTAGGTATATTTCCTCCAGTGGCATCCTTGCGACATGACCAGCTTAACGTGAGGAGAGTTTGATGAATTTGTTGTCAATTTAATTTCTGCATACGTTCTTCTTCTCCAGGTTCAGAATGAATTGCACCAAAGATCCTTTACAGAACTTTCCACTCAAACCTAAGCAGTGCACAGGTCTTCGGTTTTAGGCAGCATTTCGAACCGCAGGAACGGGTCTAACGATACCCTCTTCACTTCTCTGTAAACGTTGCTGGAGAGCAAAATTACATCGATAAAATAAAATCTTTAGTGTATGCGATTATTGAAAAAGTGGGAAAGATACTTGCTACTCATAAATAACTGTTTCTTTTTCAAACAGATTTAACTAGCATTAAAACGTTTCGGTGATCTAATTTTAGTTCACATCGCGTGCAAGTAAATATCCTGCAGGGCATGAGAGTTCTCTAGAAGTAATGGCTAGCACAGAATAACAGGGGGCAGAGATGCCAGATAATAATTGTCAAGATAGTGATTCTGACGGATATTAGTCGATTAAATACCGTTTGATTACAATTTTACAATGGAGGAGGCTGACTGATATCGACCGACAACCTTTAACAATTCACCGAGGTCGCTCATCGATTTGCCTAAGAGGGACCCCCACACCGCCTCGTTGGGGGCAAGGCTCTTTTCTTATATTTCCACAGCGTCTCAAAGGAAACCATTTGATCTTAGATGACTTGTATATCAGTTCACCATAATTCAACAAAAGCCATAATTAGCAAGTCAAGCGTCTATAACGTCAAACAATTAAGTGTTTCGTCATGGCAGCGAATGCGATTTTAGTGTCAGTTTCAGGTTTTGTAATCATATTCCAGTCACATATTCCACATTTTTTAGCAGAACATCGTGATCTTTAATTAGATACCCTACGGATTGTGATATAATGTTTTTTGTGATAACCACTAAATTGAACTTGTTTATTGTTCTAAAATTACAATTTACCTTATTAAGCAATAAGTAATTAAGATAAATGCTCTCATTCATACCATATTTACAATTCATCATTCACTCGCTCATTCATACAATATTCACAGACAGCCCAGAGGCCTCCCAAATCCACATATTTGTCACCTCCCTCACATACGAAAGAGGAAGCGGAAAGTCCCCCACGGTCCTCCGTCAGCCGCGTCACCGGATACGAGCCAGTGGAGGCTGACCCAGAGCGCGAGAGCCACAGACGCTCAGGACATGATCGGAGAAACTGGCCATTGCCAGGACTCCCACTGTCACGCATTTATAGCAGGTCACGAGGGCACTGCCGTTTCAGTTTCCGAGAAGGATTATAATGTAGGAATGAGTGCAAGGGCAAAGGTGCAGTGCAATGACTGTGCTACGGTATTAGGGTGGTTGGAAATGCTCCTGTGGAATTTCAGGTAGGTTTTTAGGTAGTTTATGTGGTCTTGGAATGACCACGAATTCACACTCGGTGTCTAAGGGTAGGCGAAACCCGCCCGGATCCCAAAGGCGAGTGTGAACCGGAGAGAAGCAGACTGGATTGCCGTGGGAGACGCTACTGGTAAGTTTGTTGGGCCTCGGCAACCGTTGTCCGCGAGGGAGAGGTCTCTCCCAAGGAGGTGCTAGTTTTAGCGAGACGAAGGCAGAGATTCCCACTAGGAAGGTGTGGGGTCTGACAACGCCGGACTAAAACATAGTGAGGTTAGGAGAGAGAGATGCAGAGGTAGTTGATTGGTTTGAGTAGAGCAGCAGGCACCAGTGCAGAGAGATAGAAGAGAGTAGTGTTCTAAGTGACGGTCCGGTTCGTTATATCAATCCTTTTTTTTTTTTTTTTTTTTATTTCAAAACCTCAACAAAACAATACAATGTACAAAAAAGAAATATAACAAAATAAGCTCTATATCAATCCGGTCTACTGCCACTGTTTATATAGCCAGTCCGCCCTGGTGGGATGGTCCCTCACCAGGCGGCCAGAGGAAGTGGGGATGGGCCCCCACCCCACTAGCTCCCTACTCTCACTAACGTCATAATTTTCATTAACAACAAATATGTATAATCATATTATACATAGATAGGTATAATATGATTCGAGAAGAGGGGAACTTTTAATTATTCACAATTAAGAGGTGGCCACAACAAAGGGTTTTGTTACTGACGTAATAAGGGGCATTTACTATTGTCCTCAGGACGTTTGATTGAAAGGATTGGATACGCTTGATTTTTGAATTTTTTATAGTTCTATTCCGTATGTCCAGATTGGTTTTAGTATAACTTTGTAGATTACCTCTAAATTATTGAACTTGAACATATTTTATTGAGATGGCGTTTATTTTATGTTGTCACAACATGAAATGAAACCGTCATGTTCTAGTTCGAACATGGGTCCACAAAGGCCAGATCAAACATACAAAGAGAGATAGGACTGTAAACATAAGGGTATCCTAATTTTTCAATCTTACTATAAAATATTTTTAAAGCTGTTAATAAAAAAAAAGTAGGGATATGTTTGAAATATGTAATAGCTGAGTCGTAATAGGGTAAAGGATTCAGTCGTGTTAGGGTAAAACAACAACAGGTAACGCGTCCACGCCGAGAACTAAGAAGAACTAGTTATTATTATTATTATTATTATTATTGTTTATCTTCACCCCTATAAAATGTTATAATGAAAGTGGCTTTAAGGAGGTAATAATTATAACTAACATCAGGTTGTAATTATAAACTATACAAACATAAAAGAGGTTCTGGAGATAGAGATGCTGACCCTAGGTGTACACAATGGGAAACCTACAAACTAACATACAGCTTACTTAAGCTTAGACTTTTTTTATTCGGAACCCGTACAAAATTTATTTATTGTTACAATCTAAGGGAAAGGAAGGGTGCCTCTCCTTCTACTACTTGGAGTATTTTAAGGAGGGGGGCGTAAGGACTAGGATGCTTAGTCTAAACTATTAAATACAGCGAATGTACTTATCTATTGCCAGGTGAAAATCTTTGTTTAGATCACTATTTATGTTCTTTTGGGATAATGAGTGTCGGATCACATTCATAAATACTCCGTTCTGGAATTGTTGGAGCCTTTTAGTCGTCACTGCTGGCAGGTACTGGATTGCAAGGCATCGTAGCGCTTAGCAGGATACTATTGTACATCATCAGCTTGAGACCAATTGACAAATTGAGTATGACCGCTAAGACATCTTGCGCACTTGTTTGTGTTTTTTGATGAAATATGCTCAAAAACGGAGTTGACGTGCCTCTAATGTCCAAGAAGACGAGACTACTCGCTGGGTACTTCTGTTGCTTTCCTGCAGTTTTGGGTTTAGGCAATGATTCTTCCCTTTCTAAAATGAAAAGGTCAGACAGTCACTTTCCTGATTTCTCTGTGGTTTAAACCTCTCCAATAGCTAATGATTTCGCTCCAAAGTATTTGGACCTAAAGAAGTTTTCTTCTTGGGTTTCTTCGCACTCATGGCTTGTTCGCCGCGATTTTGACGGTGAAGGCGACCGCTGTTCTGTACTTATACAGGGCTCGAATGATTTTAGACGTGTTCTCATTGAAAAGCACTTGGGATAACACAACTTCTTGAGGTTACGCTTAGCTTTGGTGAGTGGAACATCTTTGAACAGCGATTGTTCGTTCAAGAAGGTGACAAGAATGGCGTAGAGCTCGTCCAGGAAATCACAGTCACAAAACATTTGGCATAGTGTCCCATGGGAAAACAAGTCAAAAGACTGCGTGCAGTTAAACGTGATCATTGGCGGGGCTATATTCTTGTTGATGTTCCGACGTTCTTCTCAGGACATTTTCCTATCCTAGCCTGATCAGGTGGTAGCGGACAGAGCGATCGCCACTATTGGCTGGCTTTAGTAGTTGAAACAAGATAGCTTGCTTCCATGCTTCAGGATAGTACCGCAACCTCACACAGGAATTGATTATATTGGTTAGTGAGGTGAAATATCCTTCAATTCAGCATAATATTTTGTGGCCGGTTTCCCTGGCACAGTCGAAGTATCGCTGGAAAATTCGCAGATAAGGACATACTTAACATAGTCTACAGTATATATTTTATTCGCAGCTGTGGAAGTAGGTAAGTTGTTGCTTGTCCTAGCCATACTTTTACCAGCGTAGTGGTTGGCCAACTTCCTGGCCTGTTGCTCCGCAGTTATAATATTATTTTTGTCGCCCTTTTTTCGTGGTTTGTAATATTCCGTGATTGCCGGACGTGCTGCGAATTAGCTCTTGCGACATTCCTACTTCTGATTTCTCATCAAGTTTGGTATTTGCTTTGAATGTGAATTTACAGACTAAATAACTCCAGAAGATTGGGTGTTAAGGCTCACTCACGGGTTGCAAGGAGTGGTCATTGGTTCGGTCCTGTTATGCTGTTTCGTAGTGTTGTGGGGCAGTTGTGGATCGATGTTACGTGCGGTTCTAGGCAGTTCGTGCACTTCAACGCTATTGAATCTCGAGGACATTGTGTAGAGTCAAGTTCTTGCAAGGGGGGCCATGACCTTACCCACTGGTGCTGCTTACCACAATAATTGCGGGTGTGTCCGAATTCCTGGCATGAATTAATGTTCCGTTTAGAGCAGCGAAGACTTGTTCTACCCACTTTGGGGCCCCTTGAGGATCTTCCGGTGGTGGTTGCTTATGTTTAAATTGCCTGGTACAGCCCAAGTGCCATGATGAGTCCAGGGTAGTGCTATATTCTAGGCATTGGTAGTTGGTTAGTCTGGTGCAGTTGACGGGGCTTGGGTAATAGTGGTCTTGGCCCGCTTCGCAGCTAATGTGGCCTTGGTTAACGGGTAAGCATTCCCTATCAGGTGGGGCTCCCTACAGTTAATGATTTCCGTCGATGTAGTCACTCAAGGGTACTGGGACGAGCCATATGTGCATGTAACATACTTCACATTGCCATGCATGTAACACACTTTAAACTTTATCCAAAGGAAGGACGGTTGTTCGCTTCAGTTTATCAAGTATTCTTCTTCGAGCAAGAAAGTTCCCTTGGGAAACATTGCCATTGAAGTGCGCCAACTATGATCATAATCCTGCCTTCCTCAAGGAACGCCGTATTCACAATGAGATATTGAAGCTAAGAACCAATAGAAAACAAAACACAAAAAGAGAAAAGTTCCTTCCACAACGACAAATTGAATTTTCACAGCAGGACAGACGACCAACGCCTGGAATAAACCTATTTCCTAGGCCCAGAAAGACCCTAGGATGGGCTCACACAACATGATGCCAACCTTAGAACCTTTACAGATCCTTAACACGGTACCACAATGGAAAGATTGATCTTCAATTTTAATGCCAACAGTAGGCATTTACTGGCAAACATAGAGGAAGTGCTCTTAGCTTGTGATGCGCTCATCGAACCAGACCATCAACCAACAATCGATACCCATTTATCTTACCCTATGTATAATAGGTCGTTTGTCCGCGAGAACTCGCCCTGTCACATGCATGTACGCCAAGGTCCAACCATTAGGTGGTAAATGTGTGACATATACTATGGGACAACACGCCGGAATCAAGCAAGAACTCCGGAAGACTCATAATGCAAACGCTTTTCACAGCCCGCAATCTTCTAGTTACTAGACAGCCGCATCAGATCAATAATTGTTCCACCTTAGGCTTTGTCTACCGCACATGGAGAAGTACTTAAGACGATTCTCCTGAATTATCTTAAAGAAGACTGAGCGGAAAACAACATCATCCAACCAAAACAAGTAGGATTTTAGGCCTGTCTCAGTTCAGAACATCCGGGAGCTTATCAAATCGTCCTCTACTTTCTACTACCCTCCTTGATCGCGTTCTGATACATTTGCTATAATCTGGTTGTACAAATTATACTTGGCTGAATATAATTAATGTGGCCATCTTTGAGGCTAGGAAGCGCTAGCTGACAAAGAGTTGATCTCTAGACAAACCAACATACTCAGTAGTGCTAGGGTCAAGAAGTCTAGAAGGTCTCTAGAGCTTGAATGATAAAAAAAAAACACATACGGTTGCACAGAACAGAAATATTGAAAAACGAAAAAAAATAATACATATTCCAATTTGAATTCGAGAGGTTTTAGGATTCAGGCAAGTTACGAGTAAATGAACTGAGAACCAATATCTGTATTTCTTTGAATCTTTTTTATTACGTTACAATAACTTTAAAGAGGGCTATAACTCATATCAGAAAACATATGAAAATAAAAGTTTTATTTTAGCAATTATTTTGCATCTTAAAAATAAATGTTACAGTGAAAACGAAACTTTATAAATAAAGTTTGAAGGAATAACATTTAGTATTCCAACCAGATTCACTGGTTGATTATTCATAAAACTGCCCAATGAAAGGATATTTATGTTGAGGTAAATTGGTCGAAACAGCTGTTATACGTGTTCAAACCGAATTTATATGCCAGATACACACTACGCTATAATTTAATTGGAAAATAATTTATTTCTTGCCTGTTGAAAATGAATTGTGGTATTCTCTTATGTATGAACATGCTATGGTATCCTGTAATGGATACAACATGCGGAAAGAATAAAATAATTAAAACCAACTTCCAACTATAAGCAAGGCATCATGGTTAATTTTTAATTGAAAAGAAGGTGAATTAGCATAAAATTTCATCAGCAGACCCATGGGCAGGCCAGAACAAACCGTCAAAGCGAATGATATCAATTGAGAAGATTTAGTGGGTTAATAATGGGAGGCAATTACCCAAGCCAGGGATGGTTCAACATAAACCAGAGGGGGTGGGCTGGTTTTTGCACGGTTTCATTTAATTCTTGCCCTAGTCCTGAAACAAGACCCTGCCCTTGAAATCAAAGCATAACTTGTGAACTAGCCTTAATCATCCTATCCGAACAAATTTCCTATCCAATAGTTATTAATAATCTAACGGATATATGTCGGATGATCAAGGTATATTAAAAATCATATTGCAATGTATATGTTTTAGCTACGATATGGCGAAGGGAAGTATATTAGAAAAAAAATTAAACGTTAACAAAAACATTGGCTTCGTATCTCTTGTAATTTTTCTAGTCGCAGTTCAGAGGTTAATTAAAATTTAAACTTCTGATATTCCCTATGGTAATGAACTAACTGAGAATGGTAGAAAAAAAAAGAAATTAAAAGATGTTCCTAAAAACAAAGTTCAATATTTCAGCTAATTTTTTAATTTGTTGGCAAGGCGATTTTTAGTAACAATGAAGTATTTTTTGTTTGTCGGAAATACAGTTATTAGTATTTAAGAAAGTATCGATAAACCAAGCACTTCTCGATATTATTTCTTCCCTTTCTACCTCATTAAGTTTGTTGGTATATATTTGAAAAAATACAATTGAGTTTATGATTGAGGTAATATAATTTTGTTCAGTAAAAGATATAGGGAGGCAACTGATTTCCGAGTCAAATGGCTACTGAGTATTTAATTAAGTACATTGTTTCACACAGCTCAAATGAATATCGTGAAGTATCTCTAATGCTATGTTATATAATTCTAACATTGTCGTCACCAAACCAATATCATTCTTTGCTTCTGTATGTTATATTTTAAATCATATTTTAGAATTTATATAGTTGTATCGCACGCAAGTTTGATAAGTAATAGTTAATGAAATTACCTATAAAACTATAAAAACAAATTATGCAGCGTAACATTAATTCGCTTACCTTAACATCTGCGTATCTAGTGCATTCTACCAGTGGCAATAATTGGAAATAAAAATATTTGCGATGAAAAGGTGGTTGAGTATTAAAAGAGGGGATAAGACGCTTCTGATGTTTGAAACTACCCTTAATACTTACGTCTAACCTGTACTAAGAATATACGTTGCTTCGGTGGCAGTCTGAACATTTCTGACCAGTGGCTTACCAAACGAGGGGGTCGGTTCGCATAGTGCCAACAAAAATTTTACCTACCACCCTCAGGTGTCCCAACGGTACCTATAAAAAAATCAACTAACTTATAATAGATACATTTAGATTGATTCTAAAATCTCATTGAAAAATATGTGACTGCGGTCTGAACAGTAATTACAATAGAGACTACTTATTAATTCATATAAGGTATATTATTATTGCTGTCACCGAAAGGCTCAGTTATTAAAAAAGAAAATCGTTTTGGAACAATTTATCATCAAAAAAGTTTCAGAATCGCTATCAAAAGTTAAAAATAAAATCTTACATTCTACAATATCTTGGGCCCAGTTTTTTATGAAATGTAAAAACGAGCCTATAAATTCATATTGCTACTTGATATTATACTTTCAATTTTGCTGAATATTTTATTGACTTCTTTTTGAATAAATGTCCGCGTTATAAACGAATAAGAGCCTGGTCACCGCCTACTGATGAGGCTGTCCACTTGTTTTTTAATCCGTGCGTTGGTTAGTTCTTTCTTTTTTTTTTTTTTTTTCATAGTTAACAATCTTTATTGTGCAATAATTACAATCTGCCTTTTATAAGGCAATAATAATACAGATAAATGATCTCATTCATACCATATTTACAGCATCATTCACTCGCTCATTCATACAATAGGACATGATTGGAGAAACTGGCCATTGCCAGGACTCCCACTGCCACGCGTTTATAGTAGGTCACGAGGCCACTGCCGTTTCAGTCTCCGAGGAGGGTTATAGGGATGAGTGGCGCAGTACAATGACTGTGCTACAGGATTAGGGTGGTTGGAAAGGCTACTGTGGAATTTCATAAACTTGGAAGGGATGAGTTCTAGAATGTAGGGTATATTAAGATCGTTATGAAGGGTTTGGTTGCTGACATAGTAAGGGGCATTTACTATTGTTCTTAGGACTTTGGATTGAAAGGATTGGATACGCTTGATGTTCGACTTTTTTGCTGTCCCCCATAGCTCTATTCCGTATGTCCAGATTGGTTTAAGTATAACTTTGTAGATTAGTAGTTTATTTTCTATTGAGAGATGGGATGTCCTTTGAAGTAGTCTGTACAGTTGTCCAAAGCGTCTGTTTAGTTCTTGTCTTTTTAGTCTCGTATGTGGGTTCCAGGTCAGTCGTTTGTCAAGATGGAAGCCTAAGTACCGTACTGTCTCGGATACAGGGAGAGGAATAGAATTAAAATAAACTAGTGGACAAGTCTTGCGACAAAGGGTAAAGGTAATGTGGGAGCATTTTGCTTCATTAACTTTGATCCGCCATTGATTGCACCAATACTCGATCTCGTCAAGGTGTTTTTGAAGGTTATGGGATGCTATGTCGGGGTCTGGATGGGATGACAAGACTGCAGTGTCATCTGCAAATGTGGCCAAGTAGGTATTGGAAGTAGAGGGGACATCAGCGGTGTATAGGTTATAGAGGATGGGGCCCAGGACACTGCCCTGTGGAACTCCTGCATTTATGGGATAGTAGTTAGAGTATTCTAAACCACAGCGGACTTGGAAGAAGCGGTTTGAAAGGTAGGACTGTAGGATTAGGAAAAGAGTCTGTGGTAAATATCTAATTTCTAAAATCTTTTTATGTATTCAATACTCCCCAGCATGAATGGTTGGTAGTTGTTGTTTTTTAATTCAATGTTCATTTTTCTAATATTATTCTAGAATTAAATTATAAAATGAAATAAATGTAAACAAAAACATTATGAAGAAAATAAAACATGAACTTGCAATAAAAATAAAATATATGTAAAATTAAAACACTAATTCACAAATTGATGTACACATAAATATGTAAATGCACACATGCCTAGATTTACACCAATAGAAACAACATTCGTAAAAGCATATAACTAAATAATATAGATTTGATAACGTTTAATGATGGCTTTCATTGCTAACAGACCTGCCTTCGGTTCAGGGCTTATATTTTAAGTTGAGGATGACATGAGAAGAGGTGGCGGAAGTTATTAAGTAAACTTCCTACTTATGGTTCCTTATGTTTCCTACCTATATGTACTGATGAAGAAATACATATAGATAAAAAAATTTAATAGTCACTAAATGATGGTGCTTGGGATGCATTACACATACGGTCGTAAAACCATATTAAATTTAGCACATTTTTTAAGGAAAGCGTTAAAAGGGTGTTAATTCATCAGTTTTTGAAATTGTCTACCTTAGGCCTAATTGGAGGCAGACGTGAGAGAGGACATTGGAAGGGTATGATTTAAGAAGGCCATAAATGTATAAAACATACAGATCGAGTGATAAAATCACTATGTAAAGGTTTACAATATATCTTATCCATCTTATCTTAGCGTATGTAAGGGTGAAATTTTCTTATCCCTGGATCATTTCTGTCAGTAACTACAAAACAAAATTCGACGACGTAAATGAAAATACGGATTTTATTATAGAAATCACTTACAATTTGTTATATCTAAATGGTTATTTTGTGCAATATTTACAATGTTTTGCATCACCTTCATATGACCTT
Organism: Acanthosoma haemorrhoidale; assembly: GCA_930367205.1. Taxonomy (NCBI): domain Eukaryota; kingdom Metazoa; phylum Arthropoda; class Insecta; order Hemiptera; family Acanthosomatidae; genus Acanthosoma; species Acanthosoma haemorrhoidale. The sequence goes on along the minus strand of OV884009.1, from coordinate 78,763,104 downwards.
TATTATCACCTATTGATATTTTTTCATAGAAAAAAAAATTGATGAGTTTTTCAGTAATAAATAAATTCTAAAAAAAGTATGGTCTTCTTAAACTTGGACTTACTAGCTGATGTAAATCTATACAATTCTACCACAAGCTTTAACTTTAGCCAGTTAACATATTAAACAAAGAATTATGCTTACTTAGTAATGAATTTTTCTAAATTCCTACGTTTCTTTGCAAGAAAAGTTCACCATTAATGTGCTATTCCATTTTTTCGTATTTTTCTTTGACATTGATTTCCAAAGCCTTTTTATAATTTACATAAGCAGTGCTCGAATCATGTATGCCGTTTGATGAAAAATTCGTAAGGAAACAGATTATTACCCTTTCATGTTTGACGGCAAGTAGTCCTGACAAAGCAGTGACAGCCTCATGATCTAATTTTTTATCACGATCTCGGGAATCGTGTTCTATTTATCCGCTAGGCCCATAATTCTAGCTATAACGTTTCTTCCCAAGGAATTTTCTGGGGCATTTGTTATTACACTCTTGTCTCACGATATGTTTGATTTACAATCTTGGGAGTACAAGGAAATGTTCGTCCAAGCATCTCAATCAAGTCGAATTGAGATCTGGGGCTAGGGTGGGGTCATCTGAACAGGGTAGAGAGCCTGGAGGGCATCTGCTGGATAACTCTTGTCGGTTTCTTGGGTAAGATGGTATCCATCAGCGTAACCCATGTGACTACACCCCCGGATGTAACCTATGTAAATCTAACCATCATTTAACCATTGTCCAAAATTAAAAAGGGTTCAGATCCACTCCTTTGATTGTCAAACCTCGTTTAGCCAAAACGTAGACTTTGGAAAAGAGGTAGAAAAATACAGAACAATCACAATATGTAAAATAATTAGCTATTTAAATTAATTTACAACCAATCAGTCATAACAAAAGAACTGGTTTTGTTAAAATTTAAAAACCACTAGTGAATTAATTAGTTCTTCATGCTCGATATTTACGTTAATTACTGAAAACATCTTAAGACCGGCTGTCTAAAAAATAATTAATTAACTAGCATAGATCAGTACTTTATTACATCTGGTACTAAGTCATTAGGTCATACAAGTGTAAAGTTCATTAAGTCCCAAAGCTGTAACGGGCATAAGTTTTTATACAATTACTGCCACCGAAAACAATAATTAAATATTTATCCATTGAAAACTACAACCATGTGAATCAATGGTTCTACATTGGTTGAATGAACGAATGATTTACGAATTAGCGTTAGACTCCGCTTCCTCTTTCGCATGCGAGGGAGGTGACAACTATGTGGATATGGGAGGTCTCTGGGTTGTTTGTAAATACTGTATGAATGAGATAATTTATCACAATTACTTATTGCTCAATCAGGGAGATTGTAATTATTGATTCTACCTTATTGCAACGATGAAAATATGATTACGGAAAAATTCTCCACGTACACTAGTTGGCTGACCTGACGGTGGGACTGATTGTTTTGTTGTTGTTTTTCTTTCCATTAGGGTTCTGTTGCCCGGAACTGTTATAACGCAGCTCTTACTTGTTATATGCATGTATGCAAATCCTATAAGAAGATTAACGATAGGAAAAGTATGACGTGAGAGCATTAAGGTGTGTGCCGAAGGGTAGGTGACATAGGGGGTGGCGTAAAGAAGAGGAATAAATTAAGTTATAAGTAATGTACTCTAGTACACGGTGAGCGTTAGGGAGCCACGTCTGTCATGGACACTCCAAGCAAAAAAAAAAAGCTTTTAGTCATTCTTTAAGCCCCCACCCCCTCTTCAGTTTTTATCTGGTCACGCCTCCGTTTATCGCTAAAGCCCCTCTTCACTCGGTCAACTAAGCGAATCTCACGGGGGTTTAATTACATCTGTTAATATAATTTACAGCAACTTGTTTCTTTGTGACGCTGTCAAAAATCGTTACCTCGACGACCTCCGTCATTCCTGCCTAACCCAGAAGGGCGAGGCAGGCTGAACATTACTGCAGTAGAGATCCCAGTTAACGAAGACTTAGTAAGCTGTGTCAAATCATTTCGACGATGTGGGAATATTCCCCAGATACAAATATTTTCGTCACGCTATAATAACAGCGGATGACGGAGACAATCCTGTTTTGTATGCAACGCTTTTTATCTATGAAATATCTGAAAATTGAATAAGTACGGCTCAGGGTAACATTCCTACAGCGGTGGAGTGGATATCGATTTAGTCCCGCTAAGTCCTTGTCAAGATATCTGATTATATCAGGTAGTGTGCTGCTGATAGCTTGGTGTAATCATCTAGTGATTTATGCGCTCTAATCGTATTGTTTTTGAAGTCAACTTGAACAAGAGACTTTCAAGTAAACTGTCAGTGATTAGAAATAAAATGCAAAGCAGAGAGCGATATTTTATTGACACATAACTTCTGCGTTTGAAGCGAGTAAAGGTCCTTTTATCATAATTTCTTCTGAATTGATTTTTTAACAAGTTTGTTCGCTGTACTGTTAGTACAGGTGAGAGAGGTCTCTACCAAAGTCCGGATTTTTCAGCGCCGGTTACTGAAAATTGCTTAAAATTAAATGAATGTAACTAGCAAAAATATCGATCAGTTGAATCACTTTTACATCAACTATCATAGAATCATCATCATCACCATACTATAGGAAGAAAGGAGGAAGCGATTCCCACGCACATTTTTGAAATTAGAGCCTTTCTTTGCATCATGATAGGCGAACGGGTAGCAATTTTCCAAAACAATGCGGATCCAGCAACGATCGAGACTAGTGCATGGAATACAGATGATGTATGGAAGTAGTTTGGATCTTCGCCCATTGGATGTTGTCTTGAATATGGCATACGATAAAACTATGCATGTCCAACACGTGTACCATGACTTCGACTGGAGAGTCCATGATTCATATGGTGGGCCACCCCCATACAGTTGGAATACTTGGCATAGCATTTACGACCACAAGCCTGGACGTTCATTCTTCTCTATGCCTCAGTGCCACCTGCTTTATCAAACATAAATCTTCCGCGATCCTTATACAGTCCTTTATTTAAATAATAATTACTTTAATTACTTTAAATTAATACTTTAATCTAATTTAAATAATTAGATTAATTTATGTATATATTGGTTAGAAACAAACAGTCATTTGTTTAAAAGCGATAGCATATGTGTATTCGATAAACAGCGTTGTCAACTGAAGGAAACGTTTCTGAAGTTCTCTTTTTTTTATTTTATTTGATTGTGCATAATTACAATCTGCCTTTTATAAGGCAATAAATAATAAGATAAATGCTCTCATTCATACCATATTTACAGTTCATCATTCACTCGCTCATTCATACAATATTTACAGACAGCCCAGAGACCCCCCAAATCCACCGCGAAGAGAAAGCGGAGTCTTGGGAAGTCCCCCACGCTCCTCCGTCAGCCGCGTCACCGGATACTAGCCAGTGGAGGCTGACCAACAGCGCGAGAGCCACAGACGCTCAGGACATGATTGGAGAAACTGGCCATTGCCAGGACTCCCACTGTCACGGGTTTATAGCAGGTCACGAGGCCACTGCCGTTTCAGTCTCCGAGGAGGATTATAGGGATGAGTGGCGCAGTGCAATGACTGTGCTACAGGATTAGGGTGGTTGGAAAGGCTGCTGTGTAATTTCATAAAGGGATGAGTTCTAGAATGTAGGGTATATTAAGATCGTTATGAAGGGTTTTGTTGCTGACATAATAAGGGGCATTTACTATTGTTCTCAGGACTTTTGATTGAAAGGATTGGATACGCTTGATGTTCGACTTTTTTGCTGTCCCCCATAGCTCTATTCCGTATGTCCAGATTGGTTTAAGTATAACTTTGTAGATTAGTAGTTTATTTTCTATTGAGAGATGGGATGTCCTTTGAAGTAGTCTGTACAGTTGTCCAAAGCGTCTGTTTAGTTCTTGTCTTTTTAGTCTCGTATGTGGGTTCCAGGTCAGTCGTTTGTCAAGATGGAAGCCTAAGTACCGTACTGTCTCGGATACAGGGAGAGGAATAGAATTAAAATAAACTAGTGGAAAAGTCTTGCGCACAAAGGGTGAAGGTAATGTGGGAGCATTTTGCTTTATTAACTTTGATCCGCCATTGATTGCACCAATACTCGATCTCGTCAAGGTGTTTTTGAAGGTTATGGGATGCTATGTCGGGGTCTGGGTGGAATGACAAGACTGCAGTGTCATCTGCAAATGTGGCCAAGAAGGTATTGGGAGTAGAGGGGACATCAGCGGTGTATTGGTTATAGACATCAGCGGTGTATAGGTTATAGAGGATATGGCCCAGGACACTGCCCTGTGGAACTCCTGCATTTATGGGATAGTAGTGAGAGTATTCTAAACCACAGCGGACTCTTTTTTAGAAAAATAATATTTTGAATGCTTCTTTATATAAACTTTAATGCTTATTTATTAGTCAATCCATGTACTGTACTCGTCATCCATTTTCAAGGAACAAGTTCACGCTGTCCAAGGAATTATTTAAACTATAAAACTGTAAATATTTTTACATCCTGGCTAGAGTAATTAGCAACTCCTTTAATATTTATTATAGTAGAAAATGTTGACGTAATGAATCGCATTGCTGTTTAAAGTTTATTTTTAATAACAAATAAGGGGTCAGTGAGGTGTGTTAGATGAGCTTTATACAACCCTTTGGAAAGGACCAGTAACCACAGGATCATGCAAGAATAATAATTTTGTGCTCAGTCAGGTGATTACGAAGTACAAAATAATGGATTAAGAACATCATTTAGTTTTCATGGAGTTAGAACGAGCCTGTGACAGTTTTCCGTCGAAAATGAAATGGAGCGCCTTAGTGATGAGTACATGATTCTCAAATTAAAACAACTTTATTATGATAAAATTACAGTCTGCCTCATTGGGCAATAAGTAATTGTGATAAATGATATCATTCATACCATATTTACAATTTTCATTCACTCGCTCATTCATACAGTATTTCATACAGCCCAAAGACCTCCCAAGACTACATGGTTGTCACCTCCCTCGCATGCGATAGAGAAAGCGTAGCCTTGGGATGTCCCCCACGCTCCTCCGTCAGCCGCGTCACTGGATAAGATCCAGCGGAAGAGCGCGAGAGCCACAGACGCTGAGGACTTTGTCTCGTATGTCCTGGTATTCTACCTAGAGGGCTGCAAGGATGTCTCTCATACTCTTCAAAATGTATTTACAGATTTTTAGAATAAGATAAAGAATTGAATAGAGGGTGAATTTAAGGAGTACAAGAGGAGATGGCAGGCAGTGTGTTAGCCGAAAGAGCATCGCTGGGAGACATCTGTGTGGCAGCTACAGCTTAAAAAAGCTTCCTACCTTCCAGCTGAAAAATGACCACATCATTGTAAAGAAACAGTGCAGAAGTAGAGAGTACCTCTTGTATACAGAGTATACCATGTAGTCTTGGAAGGTCTCTGGGCTGAATGAAATACTGTATGAATGAGAGTAATAGGGAGAGTCACAGACGCTCAAGAAATTATCGGGATAACTAACTGGCCAGTACCAGGACTCCCAATGACAAGTTCATTACAAGATAACCTAAGACCACTTCCATTTAAATGTTCACTCATATAATGACCGAGGACGATATATGTTATTGAACAGTGATGTTAAAAGATTTGGGTCGTTAGACGATTTTCTAATTTTATAACCGTGAATAGTTTTATTAAAGGGTCACTATGAAGGTTTTTGTCGCCAACGTAGAAAGGTGCATCGCATAATGTTATGAAAACTTTCAATAGGATTTGATTAACCTGATGTACTATTGCTTTCATGTCCCGTTTAATTTTAGAATTCAAGTCCAGGGTGGCTTTATAATATATTTGTATAAAAGAGCTTTTATCATTAATTAATCCTGCGATTTCATGTTTAATAGTTTATATAATATATACTATTCTTCAAAAGTAACGCTACTCTCTAACTCTCTCTCTCGCACGAAAATACAGTTTATAGGAGACTATAACAAATGTTTTGCAGCTTTAACTACATGCCTAGAGAGACTCTAGGCTCAGCCTTCAGTGGACTCTCACCACTGCACCGCAACATTTCCACATCTACCGAGGCTTCCCACACTCCTTAATTCCCTCACTCCGCCTTCAAACAGGCACTCCTAGTAAAAGGATCCGCTCACCTCAAATAAATTTCTTTATTTTTCCCTTATCCATAATCTTAAAAATTTGAGAGCTAAGGGGAAAAAAAAAAAATCAGCTCGTCATGCCACTAAGCTTTTTAAAAATGTGTATTTTCTCTTCTGCGTGAATTAGGTATATGGATTTAAAGCTAAACTTTATTAATGTACATTTACTTTGCTAACTTGGCGAATTATAAACATTTAAGGAATTAGGATTAAAACGGAATATATTTAAAGAATTTCAAAGGAGAAGGATTTAATATCTCAAGTTAAGTATTTAGGACTAGTCTCAATTGTTAAAAATTGTCAACCTTTGAAATACTTTCACATTATATTTGTATTCGTCCCCTACCTACTTGCTAGTTGTTCTCTGACCATCACAATATTATCTGGCTTGTTATCTTGCAAATACATCTTCAACTATTTTATGACAACTGTTATCTAGCTGACACACACCGCAGAGTTCTCACCCCGTGCTGATTGTCGCGTTTAGTGGCCCTGTAGTGTCAGCGAATACACCCTCTCGTACAAATGAAGGCGAACATACAATTCCGTTCTGAATTGTGCGTGTTCAGAACTCACTATTTAGTAGGCATTGTTGCATCAGTTGATGGGTTCATGTGGTTCAGAGAAAGCTAGGGTTTACAACAGGAGAACTTAACGAAAATAATGTTTTGTTCACACCAGAATGAAGGATCGTGCACTATCATATGTTTAATTAAACAATAATTATGGAATTACGAAGTAGGTCAGCATCCCTAGATATTTTCAACCACTATTTTCGTTAAATGTTTATATTTATATTCAAAAGAATTCAATTCACTTCACAAGTGATAAAAAAAAAGTTATTAAAACAAATAACCATTAATTACTTTATTGAAAAGAAAAACCGCTGATCCTTGGATCTACCCTATACAACTATTTAGAAAATGGGATTTCCCAAAGTGGAATTTCTCAAAAGTCGTTTCACTATGGCAAAAAAAGGATTAGAAAAAATAACATAGTATTACACACCATTCAAATAATGTCAATACCATCTTTATATCAATTTAATAGTTGATTGAAATAGTAAAAATACATCTTATTGAAAATAAGAACCTTCCCAAAAATTATTTTATTATAAACAAACATTATCCTTAAAACCTAAGGATATTTATTGTACAAAATCCCTCTTTAAAGGAAACTCCTCATTGTGGGTTATCACTTTTTCAATTCAGAAAATTACCATTATATAATTAGTTTCAAACTTCCGTGCCTGACTGTACCGGCGCTGCCTGTTTGCCACCTCGTAATGACTTTACAGACATTAATCTTGTATATTAAAATTTAACAGTTAGAGTTTGGACTTTTAGAATTATCATGATATAACGTAAAGATTATGTTCACGTCTCACAAGTAAGAACAGCTTGTCTGGAAATCTCGACATGATGTCATAAAGTTTAAAAACTTCTCTGTTAAATCTCAAAGTTATAATTTATAATATAAATCTAAAAGGCTAAGATACAAAACGTTCTTTTCAGGGGAGGCTCAAACTCGATACCGTAAGCTTATATTTTCTTTAGCTCTGAAGGATGAATAGCAAGCTACAATTCATTCAGGAAAGGTTTATTTCAGGGGCACAATACAAAATAAATCTTTCATGAAAGGTTTATTTTGAGAGGCACAATGCAAAAGATTAATTAGTGCTGAACTTTTTAATTTTTGATTCTCTGCCCCCCCTCCCTCCCACCAAGGAAATTAAATTTACTTGAGATCTTGATGTTGACGGCCATGGAAACTTTATCCATAACATGTTTGTGATAATTCTGACAAACAACAGTGGTGCTCTCCTTTCCTTATCTTGAATGCTGCTCACTGATCAATAATTCCCCAGCTTATATTTTCGTCACTATTCTTATTTTTACTTTTTTCTTTTCTTGCGATTTTTATTCTGCAACACATTACAACATACCACTTTATCTATAAATATCTATACATGGTGCAGTCTATTGATTTATATACCTATAAATATCTTTATATTGATTTATATATAGATATATATATATATATCTATAGATGGTGCAGTCAAAATATATAATGCGTTTAATCGATTTAATTATTTTCCATGTATAATTGACGGTAATGAAAGAATTTGTCATATGAAGAAAAATATATAGCAAAAATATTACGACGACGATATCCTTAATTAAAATAAATAGCTTGACTTTAAAGTTGATTTGGGCCATAGCAATATTTAAATGATGATCGAGTTTTTTATTTACTTTGGTGTAAGACCGTCAGGTCATCAATGCCGCTACGGAATGATCTACGCCCTGAAGAAATGTTTTGAAAACAGAAGTGAAATTATTATTTTTTTCTATTTATTTATTTTTGTTGTGTTTAAATATATTATCACGTAGATTTAGTTGCGTAGCTCTGCATACTGATGCTCTATTAGCTGTGATGGCGTCTGCATGTCTTAACAAGCTTTGTGTCCCATATGGTTTGGCTTGGAACTTGTTGGAAATTGTATGGTTTGGTCTCTTAGCGAGTCCCACCCAGTAACATTGTACGTTAGTGTCTTGTCTTAGCAAATTCAGTCAACAGTTTCTGAAGATGACAGGCGGTGAATACGTAGCTGAAGCGTTCAGAATTTTGAGTAATCTAGGTACTGTCAATAAGATAACGTAAGACGTTAAAGAAGCGGTTAATCAGTAGTTGATGGATTGACGAGCAGATGTATGACTTTTTGGAGAATGATATCACCATAATCACCGTTGAAAAAGCATAAGACCCAACATAACCTTGCCAAATAAGTCTTAATCAGATCCCACAAAGGAAATAAGAACGTGAGCAGCAAACTGCAATGTAAAATTGAAATTACTTCATAGGATTCAATAGTATAACAAGAGAAACAATGTCTGGAGAGGTTATTGTTAGTGTGGCAGTGGCAGCAGAAATAAGGGTGGTTGGCAGTAACGAGAACCAGAGTCTAGATAGGAGTATAAAGACAGAAGTAGTGGAAAAAATCCATTAAAATTAATAATAAAACCATATCTGACGAAACAGACCAGGATGACCTCACAGCCATATTATTGCGGCAGAATTCAACGATGACGTAACCTGGTGACATTTTAGTTAAGGTGAAATCTAACGATTTTCGACTTGATAACATCAGGAATATTCTATCTTTTGGCGCTGTCTATGAATGGGGAGGTAACAACAACCTGGCATTCAATATATCAAAAACAAATTACAACCTGTTACCGTAGTTGAAATATCTGGCAATAACAATCTTCAAAGGAAATAAAATGGTACGAAGATTTAAACGTACAGACTTGGGATTCTTTGCTCAGACGATCAGGCTGGGCAACTAGCTATTTAAAAGCCGTGAACCAGCCACACATGTATCATGTCCATATGGGACACAAGATTGAACCATGACTAACCAAACTAAGACATGATTCACTGACAGAAGGCATTGAAAAACTTTAATAGAATGCAAAGATGAATAAATAAATATCACCATTGGATTGTTGGAAATGACACATCAGACATGCGAAACTAGGATAATAAGACCAGGCCTTCCCTAACTCACACTTGTCAGTAACAAAATCGACTGTAATTTACTTACGACAGTAACCGCTGTACCATTTGGAAGACTCACAGAAAAAAAGTGAACGTCATGACTATATTACAGACTCTAGGCGCAACTGAAATTTCATCTAAATCGTAAACTGGCAAGACACGGATGAATGACTTGAAGTACCAGACAACCCAAGTTCTACCTACGTATGACGGAAAAGGGTAAACTTACGATCACCTTATATTCAGGTGGAAACTTCTAGATTGACCACGGAAGAAATTATTCACTTGATATTATACTGACAAACGAATGTGGCCTTAAACTAAACGGGAAATACTCGACAATTATAGAACTGACAATAAATTCATTGACGCAAATGCACAAAACTGTTATAGGACAATTACATAAAACAGAAGAAGATCGAGTAATGTACATATATAGGTGCGAATAAAGCCAAGTACAAGGCTACTGAATTAGAAAATGAAATAGTTAACCAACCAAAAAGCTTTGTGATGTTAAGTTAAGTTAAACTATACACATGTGTATTTTTTAACAGGAATATTAATAGCATGCATAAAAATAAGACATAACATGTTGACAGTAACGCATGAAGTATGTAGTGCAATTGGGTGGGATAGAAAAATGAGTCTGGCGTGACAAGGCATTGGGACAATGAAGCAAAAAAAAAATTAAATGACAGCAAGACACGCACCAAGGTCAAGCTGGTTCAGATTACCTTCAGGCTACCATACACGCAGAGAAATTTTCTAACATCTATTCCATTTTCTAATTGGTATGACTGGTAATTAAGTTTGGAAACTAAAAATTGCACAAAACACATGTAGAAATGTCCACGTAAATTATAATTAATATTTAACTGTGATAGGGACGTCGATCATATTGTTATAAATGTGCATAAACCACAAAGGCGTCTTCGTGAGGAGTCATCTGAATCTTGTCTTGCCCCTTGGTATGCTCTGAGGTGACTGTCATACGGGGTTGGGGGTTTCTTGGGTGTCATGTACTCTTTGGGTACATATTGTATGACTGAGTGCAACTGTAACTATCCCAGGAACCTAAACTTTTATCGCAATTGCTTATTGTTAAATAGGGCAGAATATAATTTTTACTTCTTTAAAAATATTTTTATCTCAAATTTTACGATGACTGGAAGTGTCGGGTTATTCATGGGCTGACTTTAAGAGACAAATTCAACGATTTGGCAAAAGTCTGGTACCCTTGTGAGCAGAGGATTTGTTCGTGTCATCAATTGTGCCTAATGATAGAGCGAGGGAAGAATTAGGCTCCATGTGCCAAGGAGAGTTCTGTTTTGGATTCCATCACGGCTCAAGGCGAAACATTAAAATCAACTTCCAGTTCGTGCCCAAGGGGCATTTCGGCAAATAGTATATCAGGCACAATTCCCCGAAGGCGAAATGTTAGCTTTGCGTGAACTCCTTAAGTGCTACTAGCATTCTTATGATTTTATTAAAAATTATTTTGCATTTATGGTACTAGTACTATCATTTCTACAAATATTTTAGTATACATTAGTATTAAAGAGTCTAAAGCCAAAGGAAGAGCACGTATGTGTGTCTGTAAAAATAATTAACAATATTAATAACTATAAGCCCCAAAACATATACACTGGCAAGGTGGGAACTAGAATTTCCACAATATTCAGTCGGGTGCCCTCCAAAATGAGCTACCCTGTACACGTGTATGACCTCCCGAATATAAATTCTCTCCGTCTAAGCTCACGCTGACTGAAACCAATGTACCCAGTGGGCACAGAGGGAGACACAATATGAGCCCCTAATTTTACCCCTAGTATGGCATTATACAAAAAATTTTAATATATCGTTTTTATATAGGCAATACCGCTTTTTTATGGATCTTCTTATTATTACTATTAAATATTAGTCAGAGACAAAATACATTTGAGTTAAAAATTCATTAGATTTCACTATATTTGTTGTAATGAAATTTCTTCAGCAAGTAGATTAGGCTGAGGGGTTATAAATACATATTTTTTTATTTTAAAAATTAAAAAAAAAAAAAAAAACTTGTACACACTTTGATGTAATAGAGGGGATAACTAGATATGGGTATAAACATACATTTGGCATCTGTATCTGAGATTGGAGTAGATGTATCTACATATGTACTCTCCGACATCAAAGCCAATACTCGGCGCCTTTGATGTCCCTAATAGGTACTCGAACTAACATTGCAACATATTATCGGTCATCAAACAAACCGATTAATGGGAGTAGATGACAAAGCTTCCCATTAGCACTCACCAAAGGCCTAGTAATGACGCGTTCGCATTCAATAACTGTGTGCATTTTGCTCATATAATATCATAAATTGAACAATAGTCAAATAATACGACTAGTAATCAGTTCAGACTCGATTTTTTTATATCTCAAAGTACAGAAAAAAATTGCGCAAGACTATTACTCCATGGTGCATTCTCTGTCGGATTCCCTTTGATTTCACTCAAAGACAATGGAATGAAAAATTGTAAATAGAAAGAAATTCTCCACTACTGATGAATTGGCACTCATAAACGCACTAAGACATAACTGTGAATTCTGTTCGTACAGCTCAAAGAAAAGCATATCCACACATTGGGTAGAATGACACCGATCAATCACAGGTGAAATAAAATTTTAAAAAACACTTATAAATACCTATATGAAGAGGCTGGAAGCCTTAGTTTCATTTTATTATCATTTCTTGTAAAATACCAAATACAAATTTGCGTTTGTAATATTAGGTTTGGATACATTTCTTTATACATTCTAATTTACTAGTTTATATAATACTTTTATCTATAAAAAAAAGCTATACACAAATTTTCTTTTGACAGTTATTTTATATCTTCAGAGCTTTCTGAGTGGATGAGCTTTTTTGGGATATTTGCTCAGATTGATAAAAGAGAGATTTTCATCAAATATATTGCAGATGTATTTGATGCAAATATCAAAAGATGAAAAAGGTAAATGGTAAATTTGGCAACAAAAATATGGATGGAAAACGAGGTACTCATAAGTGCATTACGAATACCTTATTTAAAGTGTATAAACAATAGAAAAATACTGGTATTTGTAAATACACTTATATATGATATAACGCGCGAAACATATGATACAATGTGAAAACGGAATTTACTAGTTTGTGAAAGAATATGCATATAACATGATTGTTATAGTAGTAAGCATAAAAACAAAAACAAATATTTCGGATTTAAATACAGATTGTTTATTTATGATTGTATTTACATAATTGTAATTTCGATTTTTTCCCAAGTTAGAAGTTATGGATGTATAAAATTTAACTATATTATTTTATGGTTAACTTAGGAAGCGATTCCTGAAGGCTTATAGGCCGAACTCTCGGAACCCTAATTTTTGGAAGGGGCGGTTTTAGAGCTCCTTGGGGAAAACCTGACTAACCCGCAAGGCCTATAGCTTTGAATTCAATCACAAGCGATAATTATTAGTTAAGGGGTTGTATTATTTGAAGATAATCCGTTCGAAATGTTCTTAATATAGGAACCGTGAACAGTTGTGTCAGCTTAATGAGATGGCCAGTAACACTAGGCTGTATAAAAGATGCCATTAAACCGGCACTTGGTGTTCTTCAATTCACATGACTTGGCACCAGCAGCCTCTCCCCCCTCCAACTCATCATATTATCTGGGCCATACACTTTGCCAACATCGCTTTTATTATCCAGTTTAGCTAACTATTCACAAAATATTAGGGGTTATGTTTCTTCTGATATAGCTTAAACTTAGCACATTTTTAAAGGTTATATTCATAAAACTCGTCATCACTTAAGTGATGAGGCAATTGTTCCACTCGCCACCGCCAACTATGTCATAGTTCACTTCAAAACGGCGCAGTATTATGCAATATTGCGATCAAGTTGAGCGTGAGTAATTACCTTTTTGGTAACAAACAAATTAATCTAGTTAAATCGTCGGGGAAAGTTTTTACCAATTTACGAGTATATTTGAGAACTTATTTTTGTTTTAAATAGTTTACTCAGCAAAAATGACAAAAACTCTCTGAAAAGACAATAAGTGATTTTATTTATTAACATATTGATGGCTTACCTCTAAAACCTTGAAAAACAAATTTTACACAGGAAGAAAAAGTATATTTCATCCCAGACATTTGTAGGAAAGATAACGCCGCACATAATGAGTTTGAAAGTAAACGGAACCGTATACATACAGGTTTTTATGGAGGAAATAAATTGGACGAGTTTTTAGAAGTAGGCTATCGATCTGGCATACACCAGTTACCATGTACGTAAGGTAGAGTATAAACATAGGTTTCTGGGTTACAATTATGTAAATACAGTTAAACAATCTGTATTTAAATCCAAAATATTTTTTTTTTTTAAGCTTACTACTTATAACAATCATTTTAAACGCATATTCTTTCACAAACTAGTAAATTCCGTTTTCGCATTGTAGCATATGTTTCGGGCGTTATATCATATATTAGTGTAACATCAGGTATCTCATAATTCACCTAAAGGGTTGCTTATATTTATAAAAGTGATCATTACTAGAACTTCCAATGACGCAATGTTTACAAGAGATCTTGAAAGGACACTTCTACTCCAATGTGCGCAGAGGATTATGTTGTTAAGGCTCTTGGGTGGTTTAGAATTTTGAAGGAATACCTGTGATAGTATTCATTTTAATATGATTCGTTACATAGAAAGATGTATTTGATGTTCTTAGAACCTCAGATTTGAAAGGATTGGATGCGCCGGAAGTGCAAGGGTTTCCTAGTGTTTGATCCGCAGCTCCCTCTAGAGTTTTTTTTATGAGATGGTACGGAGGCTCAGTCAAACTCGTGAATGAATAGTCAACTAAAAAAGTACAGAATCCAGACTAGAAATATGTAAATGAAGGTTACGAGGCTGTCTAAAATGGCCCAAGCACCGTTTACGAACAACGGCGGGAAACGCCGTATTCCTCACTGTGCCCAATACGGTTTTATGCCAACGGAATGGAAATAGAACAACGTCGGACAAAGGAAGAAATAAGTAGCCATTTACTTGATAAAGACAGTTGAAAACGTGGAGTTTTATTTGAAATGGAGAGGGTTATGGAAATGATCCATTCATGCATAACAAATGAAATGTTTTTGCCTTGCCTTGGAATAAAAATAGCGAACATCTCGCGTAGGCGTATAAAGAATTCGGATGTTGTGAAAGCCGAACCCTACACCTGGTCCTAGTTCCATTCATTCATAGGAGCCTCTCATTTACACCCAGAGCAAGACTAGCCATTATTGGATTTATATGGTAAACTGAGTGGGCTCCAATGGCGTCATTAGTCTTCAAGATTAGCAGGAGCATGTGGGAGTAGCGATATAGATATCTTGTGAATTGGGTATTAAGCACGCATTAAGTACTCCACCACAAATTTAGTACTTGCGGTAAATACAATGTGGTAACATCCCAACAATTGTCGGCTAAACCAGAGAATTATATCGCACATATCAATAAGAAAACGAGGCATGTTTGTTATAATTACTTCATTTGACCACTTGAGAATGTCAGGCATCGATCATTAAATAAATAATGACTTTTTTTTTTTTTGGAAAGGCGACACTGATTCATTGACAAGGGTATTCATTAAGGTTTTTGACCTTACTTTCAGGCACGCTAGTGCCATTGATTCAATGTAAGTGAGTGGAGTTAGAGCTTCAAGGTAACTTACCATTATTAAATTGAGGTATGGGATATAACTTTGTCTCATTCCACTTACAGTGATTTAATTAACACCCGAATTGATCAATGGGTCCGGATTCCATGTTTGGTCAATAGGTTGCAACGGCTGAAGTAAATTTAGTCCGGTTTAAGAGGTAACAGGGTTTTCTTAAAGATTAATAAAATAAACATCCTACAAATACAGGGCATTTTAAATAGATATTTTATTTGCTGATCTCCTTCGGCCAACCGAATCTGATTTTTCAAAAAATAAATAGATAAAAACTTATAAAACTGTATAAATTGTCCACAGCTGATAAAAGGTTAAGGGAACGATAAATAGTTGATCCATGGATTCAATATCCTCAACATTTTTTTTACGCTATTTGTTAAAAAAGTAGATTAAAATTGCCTACACTAACTTAAAATATCAAATAATAATTAAATACTAGAATAAAGGAATGGTTGGATTTCTTCAAACAAAGAAATTTTGAAAATATTACTAGGTAGCTTTGAACAAAATTAATAAATTTTATTTGATGAAACAATGTCCACTGAAAATAACGCTTTTGAAAAATAAAAAAATTATAAATAGCAAAAATATTTGCATAATATAACCTATTAAGTATAACCCATTAATTATGTGATTTTTATTGCTTGCTCTTATTTTTTAAATGCATTTATTGTAAACTATCAAAAATTTAGAATGTTAAGTCTTAAATAGTTACTCATCTAAAATAACTATAAAAAGAGACTACACGTATTATCCAACTATCATTGGTAATAAGTTCATTCGTGTCAAACAACGTTGTGATTTTGCATAAAACTATAGAGCTCATACACTATGGAATGTGAAAAAATCTCTTTCTTAGGAAAAGTGACTTATAAAATATTGCAAACTGACCTCGTACATTTTCAGGATATTCCGAGATTTTCCAGAATATACCTTTACAATTTCAGATCTATAGAATCATTTTCACATGCCAATCGTAGAACATGCAGGCAAAGATGATTTTCCAATAAATTTTCGAAAGTGCATCTGGCATATAATTTAAAACCCGCATTAATCGGCACGTGGTTGCTGTAAATACACACGTATCATTTATTTGCTATGGAGGAATATCACGTACTAACTGTTTACCTGGGCTATTCACATCGATGTGTCGAGCAGCACGAACTGTCAATACATACTTGCGAAAACACTACTCAAATGTTGATGTGCAGTTTTCTACATAATATCTATCTTTTAGTTCTAGCACAATGTATCAAAACGATATAGCACTTCACTGTTCTTTGAAATGTTGGGTTGGTGGTTGTCGCGGTGTTATTAAGAAAGGTTTTAATTTCACGAAGATCAATTTGATGGAAGTCCAGTTCTATATTCCATTATATAACATCCAAAAAAATTTGTTTCGAAACAATCTGCTTATAATCCGTCGCCTAATGTAGATACGTGCGTCTGATTAGTATTCAGAAGGCACTGTAATTATTTGTTCTCTTTAGATAATAAATTTTAGTAACCATAACTAATAATTATTAATAACATCGCTTGAATGATCTGTAATTATGAAAGCTTGGTTTAATTTAATCACTAAACACTGGTTGATCAATCGACTAGCATTTTATTTTTTACATCCACTAGGAACTAAATTGTATTTTAAAAATACAAGATTCAGATAAATTACAAAAAGGTGAAAGTTAAGAGTTACTGCCAAGAAGTATTCACGGGACTTGGTCTAAGGTGGGGTTTTGTAAGTTTACACAAATTTTTATTTTATTTTTTTCTCAGAGACATATGTTTTATATTTTAATCTATTTATTTGTATCTATCTATGTATTTATTTAATTGAATGAATTTATTTCTTATGCATGAGAGCTCATCGCTCCTTGATATAAGAATTGTACTTCTTAAGAGCGACAAAAAACAAACATATCTGAAGTCAAATTTACTGTAAACATTGAAGAACAGAAAACAGCACTTCAGCTTCCTTTCATATTTAAGATTCCAACAAACCCACTTAAGAGATGCGTTCAGTTTTCTCTATAACTCGACACAAATATAACATGCCTAACAAATTACGGCAGACAAAAAATATTTTCTGAATTTCGAAAGATAAAAAGGTAGTGGTTGTTGTGCCACTTGCTACTTAAATAAATGATGTATTCGAAATCCCCAGTAAAGGGGCAAATAGAGAGATTGGCTCTGGGGGTCCGGATTTTCTAAAATAAGGTATTCTTTATTAAGAAATAAAGTATCTGCACTGTAAACAAAGTGAGCAATAAAGTATAAAAGAAATTAATTGATCTTGCGTTTTTGACACGACAAGTCTTATGTAAAATAAACTATTACATAATTGGCTAACCAAGCCAATTTGTATCGGATTCTGTGATCAATTCCCCATTACAGTCCATTTGCAGTTTAACTTGCTACGAAAATTCATAATCTTAAGCGATATATACAGCATAAAGTGGCAACTGGCGTTCATTCTTGGCTGTGTTCTGTATTTTGTCTGCAACGAAATACGATCCTATAAAATGTTTCTCAAGCCGATATTTCGAAAAATATCAAGAATAAGGATTGTCTCTGGAAAAGTTAACATACTTCGCTACTCAGTTTTGATTGAGTAACATATAAAAAAGTTTTCCGGGCAAAAGTATTGGGTTGAAGTCCAACTTAATCACTTGGCAATGCATGGTGAATATGAAAGCGTATTTGATAACTTCGAGTTTACACATTCATTCGAGTTAACATACTTAACGGTCCAAGACTACAAAGTTAACTTATTAATATCGAAATGAAATCAATTTTGCTTTGGAGATAATTTGATTTTATTATCTCGTGCCAAATGTAGATAGCGAAAAACAAATTCAGTGCATTTTTGACACGTTGAATTACTTTTTGAATTCCGTGAAATCACGTGGGTATCTGCTTACCTTTTCATTAGACCCGGTGATCGAGACCTACGATTTTTAACTATTTCACTGCTTGATTGATTATTTTCCACATTGTCAGGTGCTTAGATGCGTCTTGCTTAACTACTTTTGTCTCTCTGCAGCTGGTTTGAAGAATATTGTAGTTTTATTTGTTTATAGGTGCAGTGCATTGACAAAACTTAAGCCTGAGTGACGTGGGCATTATTGATATACACGTGGCCGACTTTTTTTCACCTTTAATTTTTCTCACATACTTTTCTTGCTGTAGCCTAACCAAAACATATCTGGACTATGGGCAGTTCATCAAGCTTTAATTTCTCCAAAATATTCTTTTATTGACAAAATATTTAATAGTATTGCCTGTTAATGCATCATCAAGGACTACAATTTACTACATATAAATAAACAAGATATATTCAAAATTATTATATTTAAGATATATAATAATTTTGTTTAAATTTTTCCTTTGTATTATATTTTTTTGAACACAAAACATCTGTATATATCTTTAGCTCAGTTTCAAGTTTCAACCAAAACGCCTGTTTCAAAATTGTAGTCCTTGATGAAGCTTCTTCAGGCGAAACGTTGACTGTTGAATAATGTTTAGTCAATAAAATAATATTTTGGAGAGACTATGAAACAACCCTTAGTGCAAATATAGTATGAAATGTCTCTTTTTTAAACATTAGATATTCTACATGTATACAACCAGGGGAGTTGTGGAGTAAACATTTACGCTTTAAAAATCCTATTCTATTTACAGCACGATTACTTGATCACCTGATAAAATGGCGATATAAAGGCAATTTCATTTTTTATTTGATATAGTCTACACAAACAAGATGATTTTCGAAATCGATATCCACTGTCTTTTATTGCCGAAGCCCCGACTACCATTCATATTTTATTGCATCCCCCTTATTGTTTGGAGCTCTTATTCCTAGAGCAATATATAAAGAGATGAATCAGCCCTAGTGGTTTTTATTAAGGGAAGTTCCGCTCTCCCCTCGTTCCTTCATATTGAAACTGCACGGAACCTGTTCCAACCCTTAGCATTTACCCTTCTTACTGTTTGTTTTTCATTAATCATCAGATTTTTTTGTTTTTTGTTGCATTGTTGAAATTCCCAATATAGGGGAACGCCTTGGCCAAAAATGACTTATTGTATATTCCAAATAAAGAGATTCTACCTGGATGGATTACAGTTAATCAGCCGTTATGTATTACTTAAGTGGTGTTTAAGGGATTGATTTTCACATGGGGCGTTCCGTTCCGGATGGCCTGAAAAAATCGGGAACGCAAAAATGAAATTTAACGTCTTAAAAAAAAAAAAGATTGAAAGCCAACGGTGGCAATTGCATAATTAAGTTCATTCCAGCAGCCATTTCAATAGGCTTTTAGTTTGTTAGTTGGTTAAAATACAAGAATGGGAAAAAAAATTAAGACAATTTTTTTAACTTTTGAGACTCCTCAAGTCCCGACTGAGAAGCTGATATCGATGATTTCAAGTTTGATGATTTCCCCCATTATTAGGGGACCCCGCCCCCAGTGGTTTCCTCAGAGAATTTGAATTGTTCTCGTTCATAAAATGAGAATCTCCTAGATAGGTGGGACTGTTGTGCCGGCTGCACCACAAGATTCGGATCAATAAGATATATAGTTGTGTTTAATTGAAATAAAAACCACAAACTCGTTCCAAGTAATGAAAATAAAAATAAATGTAAAAATAATTTTGAAATCGTGGATGTAAAACCCAAATCCAGAAAACGATTTTTAAAAAAAAGTATGTTCGGTTTAAAATACATTTTCATCTTTACATAAGTAAGTAAGCTGCTTATTATTTTTATATTGCTAATACTATTTTTTTCACGATTTATATCTTTTGTATACATTTAAAAATGTTCAATTTGGTTTATAATTAATGAAAGAGAAATGTATCTGGAGCAACAAAAAATGTCAATGGCAAGGCCACTGATCCATGGATGTCTATGTGTGTATATATAAATAAATAAATATATATTTAAATTGCTATTTGTGGCAGGTGGAAGACTCGTTTGCATGTGAGTCGTCGGCCTCAGACTCGAGCAGCTGTGTCAGATTGAATCAAGTCGGGTATTGGCAAGAGCTGGTGACGAGCTGACAAAACCCTGTCGTCGATCGATGGGCTAGAGGAAACCTTGCCGGCTCCCGGTCCTGAGCCCTTTCCCTTTTCATCAGTGGATCACATCCTTAAAACCCTAAACCCTATTCTTAGAGCCTGCCTAGGAACAAGCGTCGTTTGTTACTACACTCACTTATAATATTTAGGATTGTTAAATTAATACGTGTTGTTACAGGGGAAATCATATCAAATTAAAGGTAACCAAAAGTATGACTATGGATCAGTAGCTTCGCAATTTTATATTTTTATATAATATTAAATTTTTCATTAAATAGTTTGTGTAGTAAATTATATTTTCGTGAAATATATTTAAACGAAATAATTGACATAAGAATAAACGATATCCATGGATTCGCCAGTGGTTCTACTACTCTAGTTAATGAGGATTGGGAAGAATTGAATAGTCCAGAAAGAAGCCTTAAGATGCCATCCATAGTGATTAATAAAATTAACTATGACTTTATTACATGCGTTGCACTTATTAGATGTGGCAACCTTGTACCTACGTAATTGTAATATAGACTACCCCACAAAAAAAGTGGCGCGCTTAGAAACTTGCTTCCTAATAGAATTATTTTGCGTTTAAATTTTTTTAAATTAATATTATCAGTGGTAATGGGCTATAAATACGAAGAAAAACCCAAAAAATATTCAAAAAAATTATACAGAAATTTCGATTTCTTTTGTTAGACAAATTCAGCAATAGGTATTTTTGAAGTTTTTAATTTAAAAAACGGTTTTACGGTCATGCAAGTAGCCCAAGGTTTATTGTACTTCATACGCTTCGGAATCATGCTACTGAGACTCCTCAACTTCTTCGAACAACTCGGGGAGTAGCAATATGTGCAGAGACTGTTATATGAAGACTTTCTGAAGTGAATTTGAACCCTCAAAAACCCACGTAAACTACATCTACCTAAACAGGTGTATAGCTGTTCCTCTTCTCCTGAACATCGCGCACTGTCGGAGCGCACCGTATGCGATCTATTGGAGTCAGATCAGCCCCCAGTACTAACCACTTACCGCCAACATGGTTGTCCATAAAGACCCCTTCCGTGACATGTCCGACAATATATATTAAGTGTTTCGAGACCAAACTAAAAATTTGAAGTTGATGTTGAAATTAAATGAAATAGAGCTAATGAATTTGAAAGCTAATGAACATTACAATTTACTAGTAGAAGAAGTGAAAACATTAAAAATGGAATATCACAAATATGCAATAAAATTTAAAATAAAACTAAAATTATTTTATATAAAATTGATAAATCTACAAAAATAGGGGGGCAATGCCCACCCACGACGTAGCGTGAGTGTCTTGTTTAATGATTTTTGTTTTCAATGTGCCATTTTTATAATCATTTTAAGTGGTTTTGAAGTGCACCAGAGGCTTAAATTGCGTCTTCATTTTGTCTAAGAGTGGCTGTGTCCTCCGCGTGAGTAGCTGCTAGTGCGTTCATAAATATAGTTATGACCGGTATAGTAGATTGTATGATGTCGTGAGTGTGGGAAAGATCTGCTCTGACAGGGAAATAAGTTGTATTATTTATTCAATACTTTAAAAAATGGGGTATATGAGTTTAAAAAATGGTACTAAAAAGGCCGACTTCCTTGCGTTTAAAAATTCAGGCTTGAAATTTATTGGCTGTGCCCATGAGGAGAGGCCACACAGTCATCGGATTGGATAGTTCAAAAGTGAATTCAACGATACCCTCGTATAAATGGTAAATGTTTTGTTAGGATTGAAAACAGAAACACGTAAGTCAAGCGCAAATATAACTGACCCGCTTCTCCATTACTTGTAAAATTTCTCAAGTCGCTGCTAACATAGCAAAGGAAAATACTAAAAAATGTCTTAAAAACTGTGAATCCAGCAACAATAATTTAATAAAACATACTGCGCAAAATAACCTGGCAAGTTACAAAACACATAAAGGCATTCAATTTCATCAAAATGACTTGTGAAGTTAGACTTTCCGTGGTAGTTTTTTTGTTTTGTTCTTTTTTACATGTAAATAAGGAGTTATTATTAGTAGCTAAGTGCTTATTTGGGTTTGGTTTTGAGTTGCTCTGGCGTCTGGTAACTAGCTAACGACCACTAGCATGGGTGTCAGACCTCGTGTGGCACGTCTCCCTGAACTTAAAAAAATATCCAACACAGTGCGACAACGACCAGTTTTATTGTGTCTGTTGTCGGTAAAATAACTCCAAATTAACATATAGTTTTCTTTAAAAGCGTTCCATTAGTTTTAATTTTTTCCCATCCCAGTAATCATCAACGTTAACTCATCTTATTGTAATTAAACTACAGATTAGAAATAACGATTTTTGTTCCAAATGAAGACTATCAGGTCAAGAAGCGAAAGGTTTCCACAAACGTCTTGACTATGAGAATTTCAAGGTAACGCCTTGATGTTGTGAGTGAGGTAAGACACTCAATCCTCTTGATGTGATTACTGTGAACCAATTTTATATGGGTTCTTTAGTTTTTCTACGATGTGTCTTTTCTATATACGTATTGCATTTCTTTCTGATGACATGCTTCATGCTGTCTCACCTATAATAATTTTACACACATCGTGCAATAATTGGAACAAATATGAACCTGAACTCTCATCAATGAGCAATCAACTCACAAAGCACGATGCCAAAATAAAACTTCATACATGAACTTCTTGATACTTCGAACCATCCATTAGAGAGAAGGTAGGTGTACTATTTGGGCGATTCAACAAACTTTCAATTTGGGAATTTTTAAATAGTTCGGCTAAATACAAAAAAAAAATTAAATAAAGTTAAATTTTCTGAAAATTCCTCGGGTTCCCTCAAAAACTCCCTTTTTTCAACATTTTTTATTCCATTAATTATTTATCAGTAGATTTATGGCCTTCTAAGTCTTTTTTATTAAAGCTGAGCAAATTCTTGGATGAAGTTAGAACTGGCCATCGAGCTAGGGTTAGCTCAAGTTGTACAGCAGTTGTCTGTGGGGAAATTATTGCCCAATCATTACTTCTTTGTTTTATGCCAAGCCGACCATTGGGATACAGAACCTTTGCCATATTGCTCTGGAACAATTTTAAAAACGTTTTCACTTAGAAATATAGCTTAAAAATTGGGTATTGTGACATTTAATGATGTCACTGTATATCGCAATATTTTTCCGTTAGGCTGAAAATAATGATCTGAGAGCAAATTGAAGTTCCCGGGAGTTATTTGTCTTCTTCCTCCTAGTCACCTTCTGCCCCTGCTTCACATACCTAAGCAGATCGTTTACAAGCTGTTACTCCTCTGAGCCGCATTATGTTAGAACTATGAACAGACAGACTTTTTAAATCCAACGTAAAACTTGATAATGATCGTATATATGATAAAAACATATCAATATAGCACGTTAGATTTTTTGAAATCCCGATAGATTTTTCCCTGATTACGTTTCTCCTATGGTACAATTTACATAAACGCTTAACATGAAATGTTCCATCTTTTACACCTAACATAATTCATATTTTTTGAACATCATATAAAAAAAATTAACATTTTCGTTTAGTAATACAACTGTGAGGTATTATTTCAGGGAAATGCAGACGAGATTCCAAGGGCTGCTATGTGGATCATATACTAGTCCTGCTAGAGCTGTGTGAAGGAATCCAGCCAGCTATGTTATATTTTTCGTTAAGTGTTATGTAATGTCATATTTGTTTGATTATGTGTTTTTTGTGTTTCATGTTGTTTGGCTGTTTGTTTGTTCAATGTTAATACGGATTGTTTGCATGTGATGTAGCCGTTTTACCCTTATGATATTTGTATGTTCAGTTGTACTTTAATATTGCATGTTATATATTTTTTTTTCTGGCGAGAAAGATTTACGTCAGTGAAATAAGGGACACGTTTGCCTGTTAAAAGGCATACATAAGAAAAATAAGAATACGTTTTTGAAACAGTAATTTTTTAGGGGATGGACTTAAAGTGCTCTAGAATCATGAGAGTAGGATAAATTAGTAGCTTAAATCTTTTTGTGTAAATTGATTTTTTTTCAAAAGTATTTAAACTTTTTTCAAATAAGTATATAGTATTTTATATATATAAAAGCATTTTTTAAACATCTTAAATATTAAAAAATATTTAAACTGGTCTGGAGAATATTAAATATGCGAACCTACAATATAAGGTTGTCAAACATTTATATTTTGGAATTTAAGTGAAATTGGTTATTCTGTATCGTAACACACACAAATCGGACAGACGAGCCTGTTTGAAAATGAAGCTTGCCTCTCCGGGCTTGGCAAAAATATTAGTATCCTGTAATAATAAAATAGTTGTATGGGGACCTGATGTTATTGTTACTAAAGCTTTATTACTAAATAATTTATTATTGGGCTGTTTGAGTAAACACTTGCGAACAAAATGTTTATGGCAGTTTGGCCATTCTATTAGATGTTAATGGCAACTATAGAAAAATCTTTTGTTTAATACCGCCTAGATAATTAATTGACACGCTCTCAAGTTTTGCGTGGATGGCTACATTTATACCAAATGGGACCGCCATGTAAAATTTCATGTATCTACATTGAACCAATATCTCATTCGGACCAAAATAAACACTTGTTCAAAATCATCGATCGTGGGATGGAAATTACTTTTTTTTTCGTACAAATATTATTTTTACTTTCATGTACTATGAGGCGTTATGATAAATGTCTAAATGTGTTTAGACAATATGTATACATGAGTAAACGTTTTTCTTTTGTTGTTTGTCAATGCTCATTGCCCACTACAAAGGCGAGTAATCTATAAATGATCCTTATGCAGACCGTTATATGGATCACCCCGAACGGGCATCTAAGAAGTCTAATTTTGCCTATCTCTGACGATGATCGGACTGACCCCATTTTGTCCTATGCAGGCTTGCGGCCAGCTCGGTGGCCGCATCGACCTATCATATCTTGCCGTTGAATCAAGTTGTTCAATAACGATTTGATGTGCTCTACCCCCCAGTCCATATAAATACAGTGGTCGATTTCTGAGGCGAGCAGTCAATTTCATTTCTATTGCTGCTTGGTAAATTGGAAGTGACTGGTTTCCTACAGATAAGCCCACCTTCCTGCACTTCATTCAAGTGCCACAAAAGGGTCTCAAATCTCATCCTGCCCTGAAAATAAACCAAATTCTTTCCAACTCCGTGGCGCCGTAAATACGAAAGTATTTTATCGCGATAAATGTACTAAAAATGGATCTTTCAGTCAACCGCGTGAAGAATAAATGCGACAAAAATATATGAATAAAATTTCATTACTTCCACGAAAAATCGTAACGGACCCCCTGGAAACTAATTAACACTACATAAAACAGTAATCCACCCTACAATGACATTTGAAGCACTGGTTTGGGTTTACACTTGGACCGGAGATTGGATGTCATAGAAAACATCAGTAAGCGCATAATTAACTACCCTAGATACACCAAGATAACCACCATTCCAACAGACCCACACCCAGACAGTACATTTATTTTTTCTAACTTCCATATCCGATGACATCAGTATTAACAAGAGAGATAGGCAATTGCTGTAAACATACCCTCAAAAAATACATCCAGAAACGAATCGATGCTAATTATTTATTTATTTAATTAATTGTTTTTAGTCATCTCTTTTATATTTTATTTATATTATTATTTATTATTAATTATTTTATTTATTTATTTTTGTCTTCTTTAATATGTAGGGATTTCCTACTCTTAAATCTATCGCTTATTTATTAGCTGTAAAAAAATAAGCGATAGATTCAGTCTCAGAGTTCAAATCATTTATTATTTCACTGGTTTTCTGAGTAAAATTGTAAATTATGTAAATAATAATCTTAAAAAAACTCAATTCATAAATTTTTAACGTACATTCCGCAAATGAGGTGAAAATCTCTGTCACGATTGATAATGCTTCGGAGCAAAGTTGTAATTACCAAGGTTAACATCGTTACCAGGGATGAGAAATAATTTCTAACTTTAATTTATTTATGTCGTGTGCATCTGTGGTTCTCTTGCTTTCTCTCGGGTCTTCATCTTATTTCGAAACGGTCCGAGAGAGAACCAACACTTCCACCAGCTTGCTGTTATAACTCCTCGGGAGGGGGGAGGGATTCTAGACGTGTATGAATGGAAATCGTACATAAGGATGAATGAATTCGTACACTCCAATCAATAATGCTGAGCAAGCAAATTGTAATTTTTCAAATAAATATCTTATAATGAGATACGTGTTTTTCATTACAAATATAGAATAGAATATAAAAAAAAAAAATATTCCGGGACCAAGTCTCCTATGAATAACAACGGAATATTAGATGACGAATTCATTTCTGGAAAATAAAAAAAAATATCGCATCATAAAGAAAAATGACTAAGTAAAATAAAGTATAAATCTCTCTAAGAAATAGATAAAATAAAATATAGACTAGCAGCATTCAGTAAATAAAATCATAGATGGATCGCTGTATTAAAAGAAAAACAATAAATAAAAAAACAATATGAAGAAGTCAGTAAAATAGAACGTTAAATGTAAACCTTTAAATTGATACCAACAGAATAATATACAAGCTATAAATATGATAGTAAAACCAAGGAAGGTGCCTTTTTTTAATCATGCTTAAAATCAAATATCCATATATATATATATTGAAACCTACCTCATTTATTACCATTTCCCTTTCTACTTTAATTGATCAATTTAACTTAACTAATTTGGCAGGTCCGTCATGAGATCTTTAATTCAAATTGTTTTATGTCTTTGACATAGGAATTTATCCCGATTGAATCGCCCGATCTCAAGGCTAATGTTGTAGTTATTGATAAATTGAGAAACTAGGGATTGTGAAATATATTCAAATAAAATGGTTATAACAAATAATTAAAATTAACATAGATTATTGACAAAAGTATAAAAAAATATTCAATTCCTTTTAAATTAGGATAATTACTACTAATAACAAAAATGAATTTGAGCGCAATTTCTTTTAATGGATCCATAATAAAAACAATATAATATCACCCAATCGATGATCTTCCTGCAATCCAATCAACGTTACTTTCTGCTGTTGGTTCTTCTCCTCTCTTCCTGTATGGTAACCGCCAATTCGGGAGCTTGCTAAGTCCGTTCTTCTCGACGGTTGTGCTAAGACTGCTGGTTTATCTCATCCCCTCTCCTAGGAGCATAAGGGAAAATTCTTACCAGATGTGAGGATTCCTGGTCTATATTCTCAAATATCATGAATGTTACAATATATATATAGTAATATAGTAAACAATCAAATAAAATTAGAAATACAAAGAATAATAGTATGAAAATATAGAATAATGAATAAATCGTCCCCAAAATATGAAGTTGCTGTTTGGGTGGGGTAGTAGTGGCGGAATGGGAAGGCTTTCTACTAGGAGGGAGAGAGTTGCAGCGAGTCGTGGAGTGACCGGGAAGGAACGATCGTATGCTCCAGTCTTGTGAGAAGGAGTAAAAAGGTCGGAGAAACGGGGTGGTTGCTAACTGAAAACAAAAACCTATTGTAATCGTTTAAAAGAGTATACAATTCAAGATTTATATTGTTTTCACCCAAAAGTTAATTTTTTTAAAAATATTTATATTTTCGTTACCGTCTTTAATGTACTAAACATGAGCACCAAAAACCACTCCTTTCGAAATTCACCGAAACTGACTTTATTTGAGTTACATTATTTTTATATGAAGTACATTTTTAACATGCAAAATGTTATGGGTTCGTTAATTTTTTTTTGTTACTTGCTATTTAAACATTTATTATTTTAAAATATAAAAGCTTAGCCAAAGGAAAAGAATTTAAACATAAAAAGTGGCAAAGCTCTGCGACTTCTCCCTGATCTTTCTAAAGTTCCAACCTAATTAAATACAAAAAGCTCTGAAAGGTTCTTATATATTGTTTTTATGATTGTATTTATAAATAAATATATAAAAAATATTTGGCTCACTCTGCATGCATCTTATTGAATAAGACGACGCATTGGAAAATCAAATTTTAATTTGTTTTTTCTAAACATGTAAATTGAACATTTATTTTTTGACTTCAGTAAAATGAAATACGCTGGCCTAATTACCGAAATTATAATGATATTATCATTTAAGAGATTAAAGTTGAAAAGTAGCGTGCTGTGAAATAATAATTTTTTGTGGTAAAGTATATTAAACCGTTATCCGACGCTATATATTCTGATAAGATATTATGAATGTCATGACTATATGTCTTTAGAAATAATGAAAAATATTTCCACTTTTACGAGTAATAGGGGTGAAGGAATAAACTTAATGTTTATATAAAAGAGATATAAATGAATGTGATAAGCTAAAACCAAATAAAGTAGGGGTACTTGGCTGAGAAGATTCTATCAAATGTTGAGAAATATAAGCAATAAATCTTTTTATTGCTTTATATTATAACACTAAAGTATTGATTATTATAAAGTTAGTTAAAGTATTGAACACAGGTTAAATCTACTAAAGCTGTATGCAATGATAATGGAATGGTAGAAATACAAAAAAAATATGAAACAGACACTCAATTCTCATGCCTTCTCCTTTGAGCATATCGCATTATGTCGTAATAGAGAGGTATGAAATGCAACGCTTCACATCCCACGGCATATTGAATGATATTTAACTTTGAACCAAAGTGTCTCAGTTGTGGAGTAAAATACATGGCCAAACATAAAAAACATCAATACGTAATTTACAATTAAGACTAAGCAAGATTTTCATAACACGAAGCCAGGTGATTTTCCACCCATGTAGCACGAATCCGTTTAGACCAACCCATCTCTTGACCAAGTGAAAGATGAAAATTTTACAAAGTAAAAAAAATTGTAATTTATGGAAGATTGTAAATATCACTAAAAACATTAAATATTGAATTACTTTCACGTTACGTTTGACGGAATGACAAAGATATTCTGTACAATAGAACCAACACTATAACTCTTAACTAAATTTAATAATTATCTAAAAATACCACTTTGAAACTTTAATGGTATAATTAGTTACAAAAATGTAAAGAAATTGAGCAAGAAAATAGTATAGACATTATCGCTGTTTTTGAGACACACCTGCGTTTAATATACAGATTTAAACTGACATGATACCAATGTCAGATCAGATTAACCAAGAAAGGGGTGTAATGCTGTTTATCAACAACAATATACAACATCACCAACTAATAATACCAGCAATAAAATCATGAGAGGCCAAAGGAACACACCCGTTCATTAACAATTGCCTTGTTTCAATATTAATTCTCCTAGACAAAAGATTAGTCCTGTCCTGTCAATTTGAGATTGTTAATTGCTACGATGGGTCATACATTAATTAACTTGTGTAAGAAAGAAGGTGCTATACGACCTAAGAAATATTGATATATTGAATAAATGTTTGTTACCACTAAATATTGAATATGCCACTAGAATATATATGGCCAATAAACAATTAGTTTCCACTGCGTTTAAGCAGTGTAAATATGATTATAAAAATAATTATATGTCTTTTAAAAGCTAAAAAAAAGAGTAAACATGCAATATTCTTAAATATTGTATATTTAAATATATGTTATGCAATTTTTAATAAACCTTATTCTCCCTTCCATAATCTTAGCATGGATGAATATGAGATTTCAAATTGCTAAAAGGGCTCATAAATTCACTTGTGTAGGAAAGAAGGTGCTATATGCCCTGGGAAATTTTAATTTTGTAAGAGAGTGTGTAGCGAGCATCTATCTCTTGGTGATAAATGTGAACGAGCCTAGGGAAGAAGATGGCGTCATGCGCTGAATGAAATAGACCGCATGGGCACACACTTGGGCCTAAGCTGAGGGCTAGGTCTTATGCCCTTCACTGTGACTAGCTCCCTCTTCTAGGGCTAGAAGGTTTAGTTTCTCTCCTGCCTCGCGCGACAGACGATACGCGTAACGGGCTTCAGCTAGACCTAGTGGGTATGTGTGCGCGTGTGCATTTGTGTAGATATTTTATTTTTCAAGTTCTTGTTTTATATTATTCATATTGGTTTTGTTTACATCCTTTAATTCTTGAAGTACATGCGTCTTTTATCTGTATATGTATATTTTTTTATTGCATATTTTCTTACTTAATTCTATTTATTTATATATATTTAAATTTTGTTTCTCTTCAAATTTTAAATTTTAGTGGGTTACTGATACTTTCAAAGAACCCACTTCATGTTAAATAAATGTTTGTTCTTAAGGGACTTAGTTCTTGGATAATATTAAAGCTTTGTTGGGAAAGACCATTCTACATCCCTAGTACATAGAAACGGAGGAAAATCAATCATCAATTAGTTCAATTTCATTTCAATAACAATTTTTCATATTATATAACAACGGGCTCACGCGCTCTTGGCCAGCCAGTTATATATAATGCTAAAAGTCCCTTATAGTGTATACCTGCCTCGTGCCTTCATGGAAGTCACTGATAGTTTTAAGTAAGCGACCGCATCCTTCCTAGGCCTAGCTCCCTCTTCCCGGAACTGCCCTAACCTCTTACATATGTGTCTCAGCTTTAGTCCCCATTTGTTTACATTTGTTTCCCACACTCGATCCTAAACCTCCGACCCAGTAGGTAGTAACATAACTCTTAATATTTTTATATACCAGTGTTTTGCTTGTACTTCATAATAAAGCTTTTCTTTTAAAATACTCTCCTCTGCAAAGATTATTTAACTAGCCTCTTGGCTCGTATCCTGTGATGCGGCTGATGTAGAAGCGTGGGGTACTTCCCAAGACTCTTTCCTCTTTCGCATTCGACGAGGGTGACAACCATGTGGATTTGGGGGGTCTCTGGGCTGTTTGTAAATACTGTACGAAAGAGCGAGTGAATGATGCATTGTAAATATGGTATGAATGACAACATTGAACACAATTACGTATTTCTCAATAAGGCAGGTTGAAATTTAATCACAATAATTGAAAAAAAAATTATATAACTACTAAGTGTTCTAGCCCTATATTGTTTTTTTTGTCCTTCAAACTTCAATCATTCAATTAGACAACGTCGAGTTTTTTTATAATAATCCATGGCATAAGACCTCATAAAGAAACTAGGGCCGTCCGAAGGTGTCGGTGTAGTTGGTAGGTAGATCTGAGGTCTGGTGTGACACCATGATATTGTAAAACATACTGAAACTTCATAATACTTCTAACCTTTAAAATGTGAAAGTAATTCAATATTTAATGTTTTTAGTGATATTTACAATCTGCCATAAATTAAAGAGAACGAATTTCACTTGGGTGATTCTAATGTACTTCCAAATTGTGCGCTTTAAACGGTTTATCTAAATCTAATTATCTAACAATCTAACAACAATACACATCAGATCAGTTTATGAAAAGCCCTTTACGTACACGAACATTTCCAAGAGTTCCTTCAAAAACTTCCTTTTTCAAATACTTTATATTTCGCCAATTGTTTTAAACTGAATTTTAGTGGCCCGTTCAGACATCTGTTGACTATCTATAGCTATCTACTTTAGAGCCAGAGATTCATGTCATTTTCAAACCATTCACTTGACAGAACTGTTAGATTTTTTTTTAAAGCTGTCTTTCTTTGTAGAACTGTATCTATTATTATTTATTTTTTGCTGGGTCTAGGAATAGGAAATTAATTAGCATTTAATGCTTTAGCTGCAAGTAGTATCAGAATACAGGATGCTGAGGAGCTATATATTAATTAATTAATTTACTCCCTCTCTAGCAACCCTAGAAGAGAGCGTAGTTTATCACCCATATGCTTCCTAACAATGATGACATGTGTTTCACGAATAAAAATTATAATTTGTACATTTTTATAATTGGTAATTACATTGGTTCAAGATATAAGTATTTAACAAATATAATTATTCAATATTAAACATAATAATAATTAAATATATGATTATTATTGTCAGTGACACGGATGTACATATCCATTTGAACACTATAATAATTTACTAAAGTCTATTTTTTTGATAAATTTCTAAAGTTGTTCATTGAGGGACCAATAGCTTGAGTTAAATAGACCAGTTTTTTTCCAGTTACTAGGATGTTATTTATTAAGCTATGTTCTGCATCGAATATAGGACATCAGATGTTCCCAAGTTTGCCTTGTCCACACTGACACATTGGGTTATTTACTAGTGAAAACTTAGCTAGAACATAATTAGAATGTTTATTTTTGGCGTGTCCAAGTACTCAGTGGACAGTTTTAAGTGCACACCGAATATGAGGCTTTTCTTTATCTTTTATTATAGGAAACCGCTGATGTCCCCTCTACTTCCAATACCTTCTTGACCACATTTGCAGATGACACTGAAGTCTTGTCATCCCACCCAGACCCCGACATAGCATCCCATAACCTTCAAAAACACCTTGACGAGATCGAGTATTGGTGCTATCAATGGCGGATCAAAGTTAATGAAGCAAAATGCTCCCACATTACCTTCACCCTTTGTCGCAAGACTTGTCCACTAGTTTATTTTAATTCTATTCCTCTCCCTGTAACCGAGACAGTACGGTACTTAGGCTTCCATCTCGACAAACGACTGACCTGGAACCCACATACGAGACTAAAAAGACAAGAACTAAACAGACGCTTTGGACAACTGTACAGACTACTTCAAAGGACATCCCATCTCTCAATAGAAAATAAACTACTAATCTACAAAGTTATACTGAAACCAATCTGGACATACGGAATAGAGCTATGGGGGACAGCAAAAAAGTCAAACATCAAGCGTATCCAATCCTTTCAATCCAAAGTCCTGAGAACAATAGTAAATGCCCCTTATTATGTCAGCAACAAAACCCTTCATAACGACCTTAATATACCCTACATTCTAGAACTCATCCCTTCCAAGTTTATGAAATTCCACAGTAGCCTTTCCAACCACCCTAATCCTGCAGCACAGTCATTGCACTGCGCCACTCATCCCTATAATCCTCCTCGGAGACTGAAACGGCAGTGGCCTCGTGACCTGCTATAATCGCGTGACAGTGGGAGTCCTGGCAATGGCCAGTTTCTCCAATTATGTCCTATTGTATGAATGAGCGAGTGAATGATGAACTGTAATTATTGCACAATAAATCCTAAGGCTATTATAGGAAAAAAAATGTTTGTGTGACTTCCATTTCTTTTTGGTATCCAAACCTCATTAAATTTATATTTTCTCCTTACCGTTATTATACGTTCAAGATAAGCGAAGTGTCTTTTCAAACATATGTTCGAGTACCTGATTCGTAGCCGCATTTTTTGCTTTCTGGTCGCTCTCTTTATATCTTAATAATCCTTCCTACATGCAGTTTTACTCAAACAATTGCACTTTTTCATTCAGTCTGTTGAATATCACATAATATTTTATTTATACGGAGTATTGCAGATGTTACTGTTCTGTAATTTCCAATCATATCTATGGATATCTATCTGTCCATACATATTACTAGTGAGCTGAGGTAATCAGTGCTCAACCATAAATTCTACTTCTTTATTTGGATTCGCTACTTCTGTTTACAAGTAGCTACTCATTTATCCTAAATTGGCTGAGTTAACCCCGATCAGACATATCCTCCAAAGAAAAACTCATTTGGCGAGTTAGGAATCGAACCCAGGTCTCCAGAGTTAGAAGTACGAATGCGAACCAGTAGAATTCGTGATGGAGTTATCATATTTTAAGTAAATATAAAATAATTCGAAATTGTTTCCTGTTTCCTCATAAAGCCGTTGTCGATCTGTTTATGTCGAGAAAAGGATAAATATAAATTTTCGGTAGGTTTATTTATGATTCGTGAAGGGAGTAGGGGGGGGGGAGCGGGCAGGGAAGGAAATAAATCAGAACAACTTGAAAAGCATCAACACGCAATGAATTATTAAAGACAACTTCAAATGGAAAATAAGTTTGTTCCTTCAAAGCTTTGAATGGACCGGATTCACGTCGCGGGCACAACATCTCAAATACCCCTCATGCATAATTTATTAACATCCGTCACAATTCGGCTACTTAGCACTCCCAGTAAAAGGAAAAAAAGAAAATGAAAAATTACAAATTTGGATGGCCTTGTTAAAAAGAGGTATTCAAGTGGTGGCTGGCCCTATTCACGCGATAAAGGATACAGTTTCTCACAAATTTAAATACCAGCGTGTATCGTTCTACTCATTGACTATGCAACGAAGATTCTTTGATAACATTTTCTCATCGTCTTGAGAACAGATAATGTTTATTTCAGATCTTTTACATTAAGGTTTGAACTTAACAGGGGATACCACACAGTTTATTGTTAATATAAATTTAATGGGGAAAACGACAACAGTGTGTTCATTTCTCATCCCTCGCATCTAGTCAGCAAAAAAATAAAAGAACGGGACCGTTTTTTTCACATTCATATTTTTTCTTCAAGATATTTGTTTTTTTTATTTCCAGAAACCATTACCATGTTCATGTTTCTCTGCTTTGAGGTTAGTAAGTCCACTGTTCATGTTAGAAACATGAAATTTTTTCTACATGAGATTCCATTAGATGTTGGCAAGACATGAAAACATCGTCCAATAAAAAATGGCAATAAATAAACAAGGATATTTCGATAATTTTTTTCACTACATTTTGTCATGATTTTTGTATGACCCCTTTCTGTCCCTCTGGCTCATACTTTCTCCAAGCTCATTATCATAACCCCCTTTGCATATTTACAATATAATACAACATAAATCCAAAGACTAGTTCCAGGTTGATTTCATGTTTATGACCTTACCACTGCAGCATTCGACCGCTCCTTTCTTAATCTCTCCACCACTCTCTGGATTTCTCTCCCTCTTAACATCCGTTATGGTTCATCCTTATCACTATAGCTCCTTACATCTCAGACAGTCGCTTCCTTCCAGAACCATGAATCTTTATATTCTTTTTTGTAGTATTATCTTTTTGATTATATACGATTACTACCATTCAACTGTTTTGCCAATAAATCCATAGCTCTAATATCGTAAAATAGTAAGCAGTAATATTTATGTACTTTTTACTTAATTTTATACTATTATTTCCCCAATATTTTTTTTCTTGTAATTTAATTGCTAAATTTTGTATATGTTATTTTATATTTAAATAAATCATTGAGTGATCTTTTTTAATTTGAGGTATACATCGTAGTTTTTTATTATTATTATTTTATTTTCTCCCACTGTATGTTGTATTGTTTCTTTTTTGCCAGCCAGAGCTGTATTTATTTGTGCATTGTTATAATTTATAGGGGGCATCGTCCCAGAATACATTTTTTTTTCTATTGTATTCCAGTTACTAATGCATCTAGAGATATACACAACACGATATCTTCTCCCTTCGGTGTCAGCGATGAAAATAAAGTCAAGGCTACTGGTCCCTGGGTCTGAACGTATCGAACTGCTCGAGAGCCTCGAGTTGACTTATGCCTCGGACGGGGCAAACGGGGGATGTGAAGCGGCGACCATCATTCTCTGTCGCCACAAACGGCTCTCTTATTTCTCTCCATGATTTACCCCTCTTCTTGACCACTTCTTCTGACGTCCTCAGTGTCTTCGTGGTTCCCAGCCAGTTCTACACACACTGTTCTTCTAATCTCCTCATTTCTTTTTTAAACCTGTTCTTCTGTGGTGGCTTTCTCCAGGCAGATTATGACCGTTAGAGAATGAGTTTTGAAAGTTATTAAACAAGAGAAACGGAACAGATTCCAGTTTCGGTCAAATTTATGTATTTACCTGGAATGTATGATTGTTGGTTGAATAGAATAGAATATAAAAATCTTTATTCTGGGAGCTTCCCCCCTATAAATAAAGCGCTGGCTAACAAAAAAGAAACAATGCATTACATATGAGGAGATAATAAAATAATAAAAGACAATTGTTGTTCTTCAAATTAAAAAAAATATAGTTCAAGAATTAGATACATAAAAATGATGTTTTTTAAAGGTTGCAGCCATTGGTTTATCAACAGAACATTTAAATGACAATAATCGTATACAGTTAAAAAAAAAATTATAATGACAATAATAAGGAAACAAACCTGTCTGAACGGTAATGAATAGGAGGGTTTTAAAATTACGTAATGATGATGGGTATTGAGAGGGAGAGGGTTCGAAGAGTAGTGAGACGAGCAAGAAAGGAGTGGACGCTGCAGTCCTGTGGGATGGAGTACAAATGCCAGAAAGACTTTTGTCTTGAGAGCAGACTGAGGATTTGAACTGTAGGATATAAGCGGGGTCACGAGTCTGGATAGTTTGAAAAAGGTACGAACTAAGGAAGTATTGTGCACGAAGGGAGGGGAAGAGTCATCTTCCTCAACTCAGCGTAGAGATGTTATGTACGGGAACACCGCGGAATCTAACAGTACATGACTCGCTTTAACCTGCCCCCCAGCCCTGCCGAAAGGCCCTCGTTATACCACAAGGTCTTCCGACGCCGTCCCATTTAAGAACAGGAGCCGGCCTTAAGCGAAAATTTAAAAATATGTAACGAACTTAATGATTCTGATCAAGCGGGACATACAAAAGTAGAGAAGAAATGGATCCACGAGTGCAGTATTGTTTATTACTTGGGTAAATACAGATAATTATATAGTGATAGAGACTTGGTGGTCTATCGGCTGTGTTTCCCAGCGAGGGGGACCTATCCCACCAAGAACTGTTATTTCTTAAAGGATATGTTTACAATAACGGGGGAGATAATTATCGACACTTTTCCTACTATCAGCAACCACATTTATTAATTACTTTATGACAAATGCATCTAAATATACTGTGTAAACTATGGTCAGAAAGTATTCCTTCCTTGAGATATTCCAGTTGTTGAGTGATTTAGGTTATATATCCAACTTAATACCTAAATAACTTAATATATTTTTTTTTCAAATTCAACAATATTTATCCTGATAAAATTACATTCTGCTTTTTATTGGGCAATAAGTATCTGTGATCGATGTTCTCATTCATACCGTATTTACAGTTCTTCAATCACTCGCTCATTAATAAAGTAATTACAAACAACCCAGAGACCTCCCAAATCCACATGGTTGTCGCCTCCCTCACATGCGAAAGAGAAAGCGGAGTCTTGGGAATTCCCCCACGCTCCTCCGTCAGCCACGTCACCGGACACGAGCCAGTGGAGGCTGTAAGAGCTCAAGAGCCACAGACACTCAGGATGTGTTTAGAGAAACTGGCCATATCCAGGACTCCCACTGTCACGTATATATATAACAGGTCACGAGGCCACTGCCGCTTTAATGACTGTGCTAGTGGTTATATAGATAGGTTACCATGGAATTTCATGAAAGGAAAGGATGAGTTCAAGAATGTAGGGTATATTAAGATCGTTATGAAGGGTTTTGTTGCTGACGTAATAAGGGGGATTAACTATTTCAGGACTTTTGATTGAAAGGATTGGATGCGCTTGATGTTCGACATTTTTGCTGTCCCTCTCTATGTCCCCTGCTCTATTTCCGTATGTCCAGTTAGCAGGCTTTAATATCCTTTGAAGTAGTCTGTAAAGTTATCCAAAGCTTCTATTTAGTTCTTGTATTTTTAGCTTCGTGTACCTAAATAATTCGCAAAAAGACAAGCAAAACAATTCGCTGAAATAAGTCAGGTAATTGTCAGGTTACCTAATGTTATCAACAGTTTGGTCACAATTGTATGTATACATTAATACTATGGCCGTTTACATAAGCACTAAATGTAGTTAATATTTTATAATATTTTTACTACTGTCTGAGGGATAGATTAGTACGCTGTATACTAAGCAACTCATTATATTTGAACAGCCCCACTAAGTTACCTATTACAATAAGTAATCCTTTCTGGACGTGATTGAAGTACATAAACATTGTTACATACACGTTGCAAAACGCTTTTATTCGTGATTTATCTAGAAGATTATCCCGGATCTAAAAGTCTTTATGAGGTGGCCTGCTTACACCACATCTAATTATAAACAATTAACAATATATTATATACCTGCAGGATTGCCTGGCTATGTAATATACAGTAAGTCGTACATCTGTGCACAGTGAAATGTTTTATTAATAGATAAAATAAATGTTCATCATAGAATAGTTAGATTTAAGTGGATGCAATGGGTTTACTGTAGTATACATAAATACATGAATCCTAACTTCAATGTAGAAGTTGACCGGAGACAAAATTTAGGATTTTTGACAAGAGATAAACTTGCCTTGTCTGCGGTGTGGCTACTAAGAAGGTGTCTTCAAGCGTAGACCCAACAGTCACTCAAGGCTTGCTGAATCCTCCCCCCCGCTGAATGAGAGAAAAAGGGAGAGAGAGAGAGAAAAAGAAGGACAGTGCCAACCTCCTGGAGATGAAGAAAGGGAAGGTTTCGGGTTGGTCTCTTGTAATTTTCCACTATTGTTTTTCTGTAGCAATATATGTCCATTAATTATAGTAAAGCGGTTTTATTGCACTATTCTGGTTAGATTTAATAGACCCTGGAAAGTCCACCTGTGTAGCAATGGATAATTAATACATGAGATTTTGTCCCTGCAGTCAAAGGTGTTTTATATAAATATGAACAAACAAAAAATGTGATAATCTGATTTTGCGTTTTTAGTAGTTATAGTACCCTTAAACCCAAACAATTATACATATGTACTGATTTGAAAATATTAATTTTTTTATCAAGAAATAAATAAATGTTTAATATCCTTTTATTTTCATAAATTAAACTGTTAATATTTTAAGCTCGAGTACTAATAAGCTTAATGAGGAGAAGATGTTATTAACATTTCACTCGGTTCTCCAACACTGCCGAGGCAAGTGCTTCAGGCCAGACGACGCCTTCAGCCGTGACAGTATACAGTACAAATTAACCGTAGTGCTGTGCGGTACTGTTGCTTGAGTACTCGGCAGGTATCGATAGCTGGGACCATTTCGTAACAGTACACGTACAATATTTATTTACGTATTTCTGTTCTAGAATTAAGATGACTATCTTGGATCTTGTAGATCAATGTATAAAATTAATACGCTTGCCTTAGTTTCTGAAGGATTTATAGTGAGTTCCTATCTGTGGTAATCGTTGGATTATCGATGTTTCTGATGTCTGAAAACCAGTCTGAAAAAAACACTACAGTTTAACTTGTACTAAGATAAAACGTGTTACTTTAGAGAATGTGTGAATAACTCTACTTTGTCTGGCCAATCAGCAGGTTTTTAAGCGCAAACCCCTCCCCTCCCATCATAAATAGTGTCCCTAACAGATCTAAGGGTAACTATCCCCTTGGTACCTGCACAAACCATAAACACTTAATAAAGGGGATTTAAAAAAAAAAAATCTTTATCTTAAAATCAATTTACTTCTAATAAATAAATTTAGTTTGATAAAACACCATTACCGTGTACATGACTGCGGCATAAACGGGGTGGAATGTAATTTTATTGTAATAAAAAGATTTCCTAATTATTCAACCATTTATTTATTTATTTCTTCGACAAGATGGAGCAATAGTATCATACTACTTTTTGTTTTATATATAAGCATCTTGATTCGATACACCACCCTATATTTTAACTAGTTTGATTATATACTCCTCATGGAAGTCGGCATTAGGCTGACTCGTTGGTTTTATTACTGCAATATTATGCGGAAAACTAATTATGTATCGGGAACAGACTTTGGTCGTAATATTCTTACTTTCCTACAATGTCACTAAAAAATATGTTCTATACCATCCTTGGAAGGATATTGA
This sequence comes from Acanthosoma haemorrhoidale, assembly GCA_930367205.1. Classification (NCBI taxonomy): domain Eukaryota; kingdom Metazoa; phylum Arthropoda; class Insecta; order Hemiptera; family Acanthosomatidae; genus Acanthosoma; species Acanthosoma haemorrhoidale. The sequence continues at coordinate 78,722,741 of OV884009.1, read as the reverse complement.
GTCTCAAAGGTATTATCCCGAATGATCTTTGTATGTATGAGAGTAATCTCGTCCTCTTTGAAGGCACTAACATGTTATGGAAATTCGTCGAAAAAGGTTATGTGACTATCTAGTTTTCTCCCACATGACGTTCATGTTATAGCGACCGAGTGAGCTATATAAATTGCAAATTTCCCTCTGAAACAATTTCCATCCAATATTCCCTATCTAAAAACCTAATGTGAGGGTGAACGTTGTAAAATGCAATTTTCCCTCAGGGGATGTAATTACTCTGTTAAATGTGTATTAGAATTATTTTCCACTTCCCTTCCCTCCGTGGCTCGGTGTAAATTTGTACCTGTCAATACAGGTTAGGTGTAGGTCGCTCAAGTAATTATATCTCGATCGAAACATATATATGCATGCTTTGCTCACTGAATCCGTGTACAATAGGAAAATGAAAAGATTAAACAAATACAATAATGAATAGAAATTTAATTAGGTTAGTGTCATTCTAATAATACATATTTTTGTGCATTTGTGGATGAGTGTTTTGAAGGGATCTTTACTGTAATTGCCTATTTCTCGTATTAATGGGTTTTCACATATGGTATTTAGAAAAAATAAATTCTCTGTCCGGGTGTGTAAAAACTGCTGGATTTTGAGTAATTGTAGGACTTTTAGCATGGTGGTTATCTTGGTAATTTCCGAAGGTAGTTATGGGCATACTGATGTTTAGTTCGACATACAATTTACCCTAGTTTGAAGTACAAGTGTAACTCCAAACCTGGATAGCATTGTCATTGTATGGGGGGTTACTGCTTTATTTAGTATTAATTTGTGTTCAGGTTGTTTTTTTTGGAAGTAGGATGACATTTCAGTAATGAGGTTCGTTAATTGTTCACGTGGTCAGTGAATTTGAGGGAACTTAGACCGTTCCGTTACTCCTAGGTAGTGAATGGAATGAGATCAGGGTAGTTGGGCATTGTGCAAGAATAAATGGTTAGTTAATACTCTTCTATGTTTAGTGAATACTATTGACTCTGTTTCGAGTGGTTTAAGCTTAATTTTACATTTATTGAAATAGGTGTTTTTCCATTTGTGCTCGTGATCGTCACTATGTCTAATCTAAATGATCCCGTGTAGATTGCTACGTATAGTATCGTCTTAATAATAGTCTAGGTAATTTATTCACTTATGAAACTGCATATTATTTGACAATATTTTGACAAGAAATAATTTTGAGTATTTCTTAATAAGGCAATTTTAGACTTTGAAATATTTAACCCGTTGAAAAAAAACACATGTGCCTTCACTGCTGGAGCACATATTTTCACAGCTCGATTGAACGAAGGATTTCAGTACAGCACAGTTGACTTTTTACTCATACTCAATCCATTGAAATACCAGGTACCCAGTTTATAAAGGGTGGTACGTTAAAAAGGTGCCCACTACTTAGTAGCTTTAGTGGATCAGCTAGTTCTGTTTATTTATGTAACGCCTGAAGGCACACGCAAGGGTTAAGACTGACTAATGTTACTAAGTGGTCGGAGTTAAAGCCGGTGTTTTGTTTTAGAGTTATCGACACAACATTGATCTGGTAATATCACGTAAAATAATAATTGAATAAAAAAAATTGGCACTGCACTTAAATACTATAACCTCTGCTAAGTCTGTTTAAATAATAAAATGCGATGGATGATTTTGTGGAGCAGTGCAGGCCCAAATACCGGAATCTCTTTCAATATTATATGGTATTTTATAAATTTAGCTGTAAGCCTTGGTCGGTTATGCTAGGAGGGCTGATTACCAATCCTAAAGGGAGGGGATATCCTTTCAGATAGGTACTTAGAAATCGTATTACAGCTCCCAGTATTTATTTCGTTTCATGAAAAAATGCCAAACGATCTGAAATTCCAAAAGCCTTTTCAGCCATATCCTTCTGGTTTCTATGTTCTGGTTCGTAATATCGAGAAGTACCCGAACAAAAATCAGTCTTGAAAAAAGTCGGCACACTGAATTTCAAGCCCCTAGGACCGTAAGCTATTTAAGACTTATGTTCTGTTCTTTTCCTCGAAGTTTTAAAAAGGGATAGTACCACCAGGAAATATTATACGGGATAACAATTTCAGGGAATTCGCGGCTGGAAGCCAAAAATATAAATCACTTTTTTTAATGCCTTTCTGTCATGTTCAATATACTTTCCATATGATTAAAATATAATTCTGAGGCTATAATCATGTACCTTAACCCAACGGGATAGTAATGAGATTTCGTATAGTGGTTGAGCATGACGTCCAATCAGAATTGGGCAAATTAGAATAATTGTGATTATAACCAATAACAGTTACGAATTTCGATTGACCCGTCCAATGATAATGACTGATTAAAATTTTATTTAGGGGACTTACATGTACTCCCGCCCCGCTTCAATTGCCACGCTCTTTAATTGAATGAGTTCAAAACAAGATTAATTAGTTATTCGCTATAAGAAACAAATGAATATTTGCATAAAGTGTTAACTAATGTTAGAGTGTTGGTTCACATTCTTATTGCGTTATCTAGGTTACTGTTAGGCATCACGAAATAAATGTAATACATATGAAAAGCACATATATTAGGGTATTTTTATTTTTAAACTGAAAATTTAAATTGTAAATGTATATAATGAATGTAGATGCATTTTGAATATCTAATTATGGTCTGTGGGTATTTCGGGCTGGTATTTTAGTCTTACCTTTCTAATTTTTTTTTCTTTATATTGTTTTTGTCTACATATCATTTTATATTTTTGATTCCTGATAAATGTGTGTTTGTATGCGCATGAGTATATTTTTTATTATATCTTTTCTTATTTTAGTTTTTACTTCGTACATTGTAAATTTTAGCGGGGACTGATACTGTCAAAGAATCCACTTTATGTTAAATAAATGTTTATTATTAACGAACATAGCCCTGGGATAACAGATCTATTATTATTACATGTGTTTTACATGTAACCTACATACTTAATAATTACAGCTAATGGTTAATGGCAGTTCATAATTTCTAGCCCCTTAGTAATTTGCCTTAGACCGTACCTAAGTACCGAAAATATAGAATTTCCGTATCTTTGTCAGCCAGTAAAAAAACAGTGGCGTACATAGTTTTCGAAGAGGGAGAAAGATATTTATTTGGACCTGGCTTGCTCGGTGATGGAGTGAGTTATCCTCTTCTATCGGAACCTCAGTGGTTGTTTGTCGGCTCGGCGGAGAGAAGGGGGGTGGCGACGAAACAAACAGTAACCACTTAGATTAGTCATATGATATATAATCTGTTTTCGTTCTTCTTATCCTTATTATTTTTTTTATTTATCGGAAAAATTACTGTGGGATAGCTGAAATGGGATGGAGAATAAATAAAATTCCCTTTCCCTGAAATCCTAAAAAATAATTAAAACCTTAAAAAAAAAAACCACCCCCAACGATAGGGGGTACGAAAATGATCCAATATATCTTAAATTTTATACGTTCATTACAGAGAATTTCACGTATTAGATATTTTCAGAATGGTCAAGGAGTTCAATCCACGTTTTTGCACTTAACGAGTCCAGTTACTTCTCTGGACTTACAAACATAGATCTGTATTCTAAATATTCCTCACATCTATCGTAATAATCTATGTAAAATATTAAATAAACAGTTCATATAACCTGCACTTGCATTATTTTTGAATGGAGTTCCATGTTTTTTTATAAAGATAATATAAATGAAAAATATGCAATATGGCTGATCGTTATAAACGGTTGTGTTTTTTTTTTGTTTAAATCACCGTTGCGTTGGTCAATAGAAATGCCAATAGTTACATATACTTTTATTTTCTTATTAGATGTAATTAAAAAATTGTTTTTTCAGAATTTCCTGTGAGGATTCATCCCCATACTTTTCCACCCTTGAAAACTACGCCGCTGTAATTTTCCTGCAGTTATTTTAAGGACAGGAGTGCTAAATCATGTTGCATTACTCTTAAGTGATCTGATGATCAACAAAAATAAATGCTCGACGAAAATAGATCGTTTATCATATGATTGATCTAAGTGGTCCTTGTTTGTTTCGACGCTGCACCCCTTCTACAACTTGCCGATAAACAACCAAGCACCGATTGCATAATTTCTCTACAATCGACATATGGCGAATTGCCAGATATAGCTATCCCTTCGTCCTCTCTGTTTCGGGCGCTCTACCAGCAGGGCTAGCCTTGCAACTGGAAATATCCCACCAGTGGTGTCGGAATTATGTCTAAGCACCACATTGTAGCCCTTTCTAACTTTTTTAACGTACCGCTGTACCGCATTATACGAAATATTTAATATACACCGTCTTCATATTGCCGCTTTAAGTAAAATGTATTCCAACATCTTTGATAATTGTTAGCCGAAGAAAAATTGCAGGATCTGGACTCGAACACGGATCATTTTCTATGTTTTGCCGTGTGCGTTACTAGGTTTTCCCACCTTGTAGGAGACATTTGGTAGGGTATCCGAATAGATGTTGGGGAGATCCTCAGTTCGGGTGTCACAGTATTTTATCTTTGGTTATAATTATTAATGGCCCTGAGGAAGTGATTCTTATTCTTGTTTCTAAATGGAGGAGACCCAGGTTCGATCCCCGGCTCGCCCAATGATTTTTTCTTTTTGGGATGGGTCTAGTCGGAGTTAAGTTAGTCTAACGAGGATAAATGAGTAGCTACTGTAATAAAAAAGTAGTGAATCCGGTTAAGAAAGCTGAACCTAAAATTAACTATGCCAAATTAATAATTTTGTAAACTTTTGACCTTCGATCGGCTGTACATTGTCACACTATAGATTTTTAAAGAAATAATTATTGAAAATGATGATACCACAATTAAAAGTGACGCCCTTAAATCGAAAGAATATGATGATATCGTTCGCTAAGCCCGAAGGGAGCTTAAGCTTTACTTTCAGTCATTGTCTGTGTGCCACAAAATGAGTCTATCGGTGTACAATTACAGTGGTGTATTCACACCTCACCATATGTGTTTTATGTTCCACCCCCAAAACTGTTAAAGGTGTTCCGATTTTATGGCTACAATAGCTTTTAAGACTGTGACGCAAAAATAATTTCAAAGATCAACCAAAAAATAAGGTTTTGAGATCCAATAATAAACAACGCGTATTTTATGGTTTTCAAGACGGATCCGATAGTCAATATTTCATTATTTAACATTTTTTTTATCCTTTAAAAAGGCGATTTGCTGTGACCTTGGACGGTTCGACAAAATGAATCAAATTTTCAAGTAAGGATGGGTTGTGTAACTACAGTTACAAATTAGGACGTTGAAGTATTTAATTAGATACCCTACTCAATATGATTAGGGTATCTAATCAAACGAATATTTTTCTTAATCTTTAGCCTCATCGGAGCATTAATTTAAACTGCGTGGAAAATATTATTCCTCTAAAAAATCATTAGTCGAGTTTAAGTTCCGAACGCGTTGTTAATTACAGATGTAATTAAGCAATTATAGTTTAAAAAAAACAATTAAATATTGCTTATAAGGATTTAGTATGATAGCCCAATCAAAATTAGAAGAATTGTGTAATAGGAAATAGGTAATTATTTATTGACACTCCTGTTTTATATTGGTATATTCTCCATTTCTTCACAATACCAAATGTGGGACGCCCTTGTGAATTTGTCTTTTTTTACCTTGATCAGGGTGCCGTATAGTATAGGCATTAGTGAAATAGGTGAAAAGGTAAGTCTTTCCGATATTGAAAAAAAAAAAAAAAGCGAAACCCAAAAAGTTACGGTCAAATACAGTCGATTCTGCCTGTAGGGTTGTGTCATCGATTTTGATATGCCAATCATCATGTGTTTAATTTAGATCATTAATTATCTGAGTATGATCCTAATCATCACCAAGGAATCTTGGCCTGCGGTATTAAAGTCGGTGAGCTTGATTGCAAAGTTGATCGTCCAATTTTCACCCTAGGGCCCAACACGTGTTCACCTCAACCGGTCGATGTGGGCACAAAATGAAAAATTCCCCGCGTTAGAATCCTTTTTTTTATTCGAAACAATATTATTTAGCGACGGGGTGGGAGGAGGGGTCGGTACAGTTGACAAAAATTATTAGGTGGTTTAGATTTAGTGTGGTTCAACCATGTATGTTTCACACTTCCCTCAGAGCTACCATTTCGGAATCTGAAATTAATTTTTTAGTAGGACACTGGAGGGGGGGGGGGTCAGTAGGGGAAGGCCACCATGGATGACATAAACTCAGGAGTGGCACTTATTTTGGGGTTGAAATTTTTTGACATTTTTGTCTTAATTGTATACACATGAAATTTATTATATTAATTTTGAAATCAACTGAACCAATGATTATAATAAGTATCCAATTTTTTAAATAAATACGTGGTGACCCCTGTGGCCTGGCTTCACATTATTTTACGCTTAGTCAGTAAATAAAAATGTGTTATCCGTACGATCCTGCTTGTTACCCACACCGGCACACAGTGGGCTGTCGACACAATCCAGCGGGATAAAACTCAATGTAAAAAAATTAATTGTTTTTTAGGTTAAAATTATTTGTCCTTAGTTGGAAAAAGATAATTCAGAAATAATTTTGTACGCAATTAGAAGATGAATTTTATAAGATATCTTACCCCGGTAACTAAAATAAATTCAGGAAATGGGAAAAAAACATTTTGCTAAATAAAATTAGTTATTACTTAAATAAATATGTACAATTGATCTAAGCAATACATTAATAGTTTACCTTACTAAAACTAAACATGTACAAAGAATTATAATGACTTATCACTTGATATGTCCAAGTCGCTTTCGTTATCACTGCAAAGTTGGTGTTTGTTATCTTTGATCTCCAATACATGAATAAGTTCCAATACTTCTTTAGCACAGCTAATTTGTTTTGTGAGACAATGGTCCGGCCTATGAGATCACGGGATCAGAGGATACAAACAAACTGTGAATAATGTCTTCATTTGTATGTGTTCTAGATATTCTGCTAGAAAATTCCTGGCGATACTTTTTTAATTCCTTGTGACGGCTTTCTTGGACTTCCTTAGGATAAGAAAGGTTTTAGCGATTGCTGGACTACGAATAAGAACTTTGTGGGCATTGAGGGGCATAGGATACCATCCATATAAACTTGGTTACAATTTTGCCGGGTTTCAAGTACAACCTTCAAAATCAGGATTTTTTATTTCAAAAGAGGGTGCTGAGACTTGAAGAATGACATTAAACCTTTCAATGAGTTTAGAAATATTTGTTTTTGCAGTGCTGCCATCATTTGTATTTCACCCTCTTTGTTTGGAAGTATCGATCTGCGACCCGGTTTCTGACGATATCTGTCAATAATTCTTCTAGAAGCTCTTGGTTTTGGCAACCGTCATATACGCAAGGTTCGTTAAGCTACGATATCACTGGACCCGGTTTCGATTTAAAACTTTAAAAAACGAACGTAAGGAATGGAGTAGTTTTTCTCCTAGACCTTTGAATTTATTTCGTATTCATTCATACAAGATATCACGGCATTCCTGATTTGGCTTATTAATTACTTCTGGTTCTAGAAGTCATTAGAACATTATGCGATTGGACTTTGTATATATGCAAAATACATGACTAGTGTAAACAGGAAATATATATATTCAGAAGTTCTGAGCACGTTGTATCTTTTTAAAATTTGTGTTTTAGTGATCATCATTTCAATTTCTACTCAATCGCAAATAAAAATTATTTAACAATCTTCCCAAACTTTTTATTAATTCAGTTCAAACATTAAAAAAAAAAGCTTACCTCTAGGGCTAGAATCCATATTTTTAAAAAAATCTTAACTTAAATGTGTTTAATTTATAAATTGTTCACTCCGGCAATCAAACCTATATACCGCCTATTAACACGGCATTATAGGAATTAGGCATTGGCACATGGTTTGTTAATCATGGATTTTTCACTTTGTTAATACTATTTGTTCTAAAATCCATGAACATAAATTTTATAACAAATATATTCCATTAACTTTTTTTAATTTTGACCTGCTCACAATTATAAATGGGTAAGCCAATTGTAATTTTACAAATAAAGAACTTTTTAAAAGTTAATCGAAATCAATTCAACTGTTTTAAACGGCTAACGAGATTTTATCAGGTTTGTTTTATTCGTAGAAATAATTCACTTAAAACCAATTTTTGAGTCATAATTAGCGAGATGAGTTAGATAGAGGTCTAATTAAAATCCAGAAAAGCAATTAAAATTTTCAATTTCCAATTAATAGTACTATCGCGATAAGAGATTTCGTATTCCACTTGAAATCTTCTCTCCAGCCGGTCATTCTGAAATGTATAATCTGATTGCACCAAATTGACGTTTCCCATTAAATCGGTATTAGAATGCTTGGGCAATTCGGCTCAGGGTACATCATGCGTGCTTTTCAAATTTGAAATCGCTCCATTAATTTCCGAATAAATGATTATTTTCGAAATGTAAAATTATAAAGGCACTGAAAATAAAAACAAATGATAGAAACACTATTGATGGTAAAAAAAAAATTCAAGTGTATATTTTGTTACTGAAAAACGATGCTATTCATTAAATTAAGAGTATTAATTATTTTTTTACTATTCATTTCGAATATTTACATAATAAAATCAATCTTAACGATTTAGATACGATATTTTTTATCAATAAACCATTGTCTTCCTAGGGGAGATTGTAATTATCTTCAAATAATGATGTTAATTATCGCTCAAGGATTTCTTAAATGTTTGCCAATACATACCCTACTCTATATTATTGAAAAATGTTTTAATTACTAATTCATTTAAAGTATTAATAATATTTTAGTTACTCTTCATTGTTCATAAGACTCGTTTATGATCTAATAATCTAGGGTCTTTTTTTTTTTTTTTAAATTGAAACTTCTTTATTGTGATAAAATTACAATCTGCCCTATTAGGCAATAAGTAATTGTGATAAATGTTCTCATTCATACCATATTTACAATTTTCATTCATACAGTATTTACAAACAGCCCAGAGACCTCCCAAATCCACATGGTTGTCACCTCCCTCGTCGTAGGAAGTCCCCCACGCTCCCCCGTACGACGCGTCATCGGATACGAGCCAGTGGAGGCTGAAGAAGAGCGTGACTCCTGTCACGAAAATATAATGTCTGACGAAATTTCATGTTTTTGAAAAAAAAATCACTGCTTGAGTTATTTTGTAATCTTTTTTTTTTTTTGTCTTATTTACTGAAAAACGTATTTAAACGTAATTTCAGCCACCCATATTTGTAGGTGTCCCTGTATAGCATGCGGTTAAAGATATTTTTTATGAAAATACAAATTACTCTCTTAATTATTATATCAATAATTTATATTATTAATTATTGTATTTATGTTCTGGAGAGCGAGTATCAGTTATAAATCTGAAAGACAGGCTCATTGCAGAGAATACTTGTAGTTATTCAAGTAGGTACGAGTCAGTTATCTGCTTAAGCTGACCTTACACGATCAGTGCTAACTTCACTATAAATGAGATAAAGATGGCCTGAATTAAAGTAGAGTTTTATTGCTCTCCAATAAAATTAAGTCAGGCTTTGTAATTTGGATGCTTAAAATGGCCAGAACACTGATTTTCGGATCGAATGATTATTTTTGTCGAAAAAACCAAAAATAGATAACCTCCTTGAACTGGAATACTGAGAAGCAGGTGACCTTGGTGTTCCCCAAGGAAGTATTGCGTGCTCGGCGGTCCCTTCATATCTTAATGGCCTGACCTCGATCCGGTAAGAATGGACGAGGTAATGTTCCGAAGGGCTACCTGCCCTTATAATAATGACTCCACTACTACATGTTAGCACACTTCTTTCCACCCTATATCACTAATGTACAGAAAAAAGGCTTTTCCAGCTTTTCGTCATCTTTAATAATAAAAATAAAAAATGTTATCACTTCTATACAATAGTTATTGGCTTGAGGAATATGACATTCTGACTTGATTTAAGAGATACTTATTATGTAATATAAACTATTCGATTAAAGAAACAATAGCCCTCATCTTTATTTTTATTTCATTTTTACCACTTGTCTTGAGACTAATTATGAACCAAATTATTATTATTTTTTATTAGATTAATAAAAAATTCATTATATTTTTAAATCATCTTTGTCTCTGAGATAGCATTTAAGCAAATAAAAAAATATTAAATAGATAAAATACTCAAGAAATGAAACGACTAGTCTATCCACAATTTTTTCGACTATTAAACAGTCATCCTCTATGCTAAAATGTAATAAGCATAACTATAAGATGCATATATTTTCAAGTAAATCATTGATTGTTAAATGGATAGACCTTAAAATTACTATTAATTTTTTTTTCATACTTCTCGAAATTGTGTGATAACCGAATCGTTATAGGCATATTTTAAGATGGAATATACCATTAACTCATTTGACTGACAATAAAGCTAAAAGTCTCAGATAATTCCAGAATGGGATCATGAAAAAAGTGTTCCGACATACCTCTCTTGAGATGTTAAAGAACGCCGACCTGCACCCGTTGCTTGGTGTGCCATCGGTGGGTGAGTTCATCCTCCGGAGACGCAGCAAGTTTTTTGACTCGTTGCAGCACCTGACAAACCCAGTGTTTAACACTATGACCCCACTACCATTCCCGCATCGATCGCAACAGATTGTCGGGAAAAATTAGGTTAAGATTTAAGTTTTAAGCCTATGATAAATAAGGTAAGCCCCATCACTTTTAAAGATGCTCAATAAATTAATGGATAATGTACATCATCATACCTTTGTAAGAGCGCAGATCACAATGTGTAATACTCAGAATTTGTATAAAATTTAGCCGAGCTACAGGAAATATAATGAAGAAATTGTTAATAGATTCATTTGTAGAATCTATATTTTGTGCATATATAAATTTGTGACAAGAGGATATGTATGGAAAAAAAAAATATACCTTTAAAATTTTTGATCGATTGAATCATTTTGTGTCTCCCTTTGTATGAAACACGAACAGACCACCGACCACACACACGATCAGTGTTATTGTTATTATCTGTAATGTCACTGTAGTGACAACTTCTTCACAACGAATAAATAGAAGTTCACTTCTTCTCTGTCCGGAAAATATCTACCTATGTTTCAATATTTTAATAATAAAAACCTTAAAGCGTCAGATAAGAGAGGGGGGAACTAGTGCATGAAACAGCTGAAGCCGCTAGGGCGCGCGGGTGAGGCCTAGCCTCTGACTTGCCTATATAAGGGGCCAGATTTGAGGCTTGCGACACTCTCAGAACCCGGCACCTGAGGACCATTGCTCTCTCTCTGCACTGGCACTTGCTGCTCTACTCAAACCATGGCTTTCTTATTCAACTACCTCTGCATCTCTCTTTCCTAACCTCGCTATGTTTTAGTCCGGCGTTGTCACACCCCAAACCTTCCTAGTGGGATTCTCTACCTTCGTCTCGCTAAAACTCCTTGAAAGAGATTACCTTCTCCTGATAGATTGAAGCACCTCCTTGGAAGAGACCTCTTCCTCACGGACGACGGTCGCCGTGGCCCTACAAACTTTACCTAGTAGCGTCTCCCCCGGCGTTCCAGTCTGCCTCTCTCCGGTTCACACTCGCCTTTGGGATCCGGACGGTTTTCGCCTACCCTTAGATATCGAGTGTGAATTCGTGGTCATTCCAAGACCACATAGAGTATAATACCTACCCTGTTCCTCTTCCCCTGAACATAGTACTATTTCGGGGCACACCTTCTATGATCTTATGGAGTCAGATCAATACGAATAAAGCTGGCCACTAGCAAAGGTCAAAGACCACAGGTTCGCCTATTTTATCTCCTTCTTGACGTTCGCCGGACAGCGGCAGGATTGTAGTGACCTTAGCCCACGGTGGGCGCCCTCCCCCCTTGGGGACACAATTCCCGACAGTCACTATCTTCATAAGTGCTTCATCTTTACTATTCATCCGTACGTTAAAAAGTAATATCATTCCAAATGATCATTAAGGTTCAAAAGTGGTGAAAGTGTAATGATGAAAGGCTTATGAAGTTAATGTCATTACAGATAATGACGTTAACACTGATCGTGTAAAGTCAGATTAAGTAGATGACTGATTTCAATCAACTTGAAAAAAAAATTTTTCTTTCAAGCTCTTTCTTGCTTTAAGCATTCCTTACACAGTAAGACAATAAATAACTAATAATATAAATTATGAATATAATAATTAGGAAAGTACCTACATCTAAAGATAATTTGTATTTTCACAAAGATATCTCCAATTGCATGCTACACCGGGAACACCTGGCTATATGGGTGCCTGAAATTTGGCGTAAATAAGTTTTTTAACGACAGTTAATTGTGAGTCAGCTGCTTGTTATTGCTATTTGAAACATAAAGTGCTAATTCTGTGTTAAAGACAGGCAGTAACAGAGTTCATCTCATTAAATCTAATTAAATAAGCATTAATAATTTTTAATTACATTTAAAACATTGATTAGGGGTAATGAAGCTTAAGACGTCCTTTTTTAATGCTGATTAATCGGCTGGTATTTAAGAAGGGAGCGGGGATTTGTCAATCAATTTAAATAATGCCACGTTATCCACTGTGATGTTCAGACAATTATCTATTTCAACATTCCGTTAGTCGCATGTTACTCAGGACATGATTGGAGAAACTGGCCATTGCCAGGACTCCCACTGTCACGCGCTTATAGCAGGTCACGAGGCCACTGCCGTTTCAGTCTCCGAGGAGGATTATAGGGATGAGTGGCGCAGTGCAAAGACTATGTCAAGGTGTTTTTGAAGGTTATGGGATGCTATGTCGGGGTCTGGGTGGGATGACAAGACTGCAGTGTCATCTGCAAATGTGGTCAAGAAGGTATTGGAAGTAGAGGGGACATCAGCGGTTTCCTATAATAAAAGATAAAGAAAAGCCTTATATTCGGTGTGCACTTAAAACTGTCCACTGAGTACTTGGACACGCCAAAAATAAACATTCTAATTAAGTTCTAGCTAAGTTTTCACTAGTAAATAACCCAATGTGTCAGTGTGGACAAGGCAAACTTGGGAACATCTGGTGTCCGATATTCGATGCAGAACATAGCTTAATAAATAACATCCTAGTAACTGGAAAAAAACTGGTCTATTTAACTCAATCTATTGGTCCCTCAATGAACAACTTTAGAAATTTATCAAAAAAATAGACTTTAGTAAATTATTATAGTGTTCAAATGGATATGTACATCCGTGTCACTGACAATAATAATCATATATTTAATTATTATTATGTTTAATATTGAATAATTATATTTGTTAAATACTTATATCTTGAACCAATGTAATTACCAATTATAAAAATGTACTAATTATAATTTTTATTCGTGAAACACATGTCATCATTGTAAGGAAGCATGTGGGTGATAAACTACGCTCTCTTCTAGGGTTGCTAGAGTGAGGAAATCTTCCACAGTTGTGCTGTGAGTATGGCTTTGATGAGAAAGGTGAGGTGTGAAAGTATGGGTAAGATGCAGAGCTAATTACTCCGACCTATCCCCATCCGAAGCCGCCCAGGACCCATCATCACGACGGGGTGGATGTGAAACAGGTTAATACTTTAGGATTTTTTTTGTTACATTCCACAAGGAGTTATCCCTCAAGGAGAGGTAGGAATTGAAAGAATCTGAACAGAAGGATGCCAATCGCCACTTTACCAAACGGCAGTACTGATTGTACGAGCGGCGATCAGCAGGATGCCGGGATCTTTGCCACACTGTTCTGGAGCGGCGTTTGGTTTGGATTAGATCTTTGAAATGCTGAGGTAAACGATTATGATTGTGGATTTTTGGGTGACGAAGGGGTGACGATGCCTCCCAAGCCGACCCCTGGACCAGAGTAGTGAAAGAATGCATCGTCTAGGTCTTGGGATGTTTTTAGGGACAATTTGAGGTTTGCGGACTCTGTAAGAAGCTGGCGGAAGTGGTCCCAGTCAACTGGGCCCCTAATAAATGAAGGAGGAGGCAGTTTGTGAATTGGTCTTAGGGAAATGGTTAATAAGTCACATGTACCTTACAGGTGCATACCCGGTTTTTCTATTCTGTTTCCATGTTACTCTCTGGGGTTTCAATTTTTTTTTCAAAAAACAGGAACATTAAAAATAATTTATTACATTATATCATTGTACAATGCCTGTATTTGTTTAAAACTAGTTGCCTTCTTACAATAATAAAGTAGAAATAGAATCCAAACAAGTTTGTAACTTTACTATGACCAAAAAAAAAAAACTGAATAATTTTAGAACAACGATCGTGATTAATTATATAAATAATCAAATATTTCCTTTGACGTCGTTATTTTGAAATTAAAATACAAAGAGTTTAGACTGTTACATATAACACGCAGAAGGGGCAAAATACACTAATCAAAAAGGTGAGCCCCATCACCTTTATTAGTCAGTTTAGTCCAGTCACGTATAATGCATATCATTATACTTGTTTATTCATTATATAATTTCTATAAAATAACAAAACCTGTATATAATGTAGTGATGCTACAGGAAATACAAAATAATTTGTAATAGATTCACCTGAGGATCTATAATTCTATATAGTTATCTGGAAATTTAAAGGGGCTATGGAGAAAAAAAAAATACACTACTTGTCACATGCAACTCAAAGGTGAAAATTAGGGTTTTTTGAGGGATGAAGGTATTATTCCTATAAATCAATAACATGGATAAAAATGACTGAATCGTAATAAAACATAAAAAACCCGGAAGAAAATTAGTTAGAGGTAGAAAAACAAATTAACTTAACGAATACCCACATAACCCTCTCCCCAGCCAGGGGCTTGTCGGGACAATAACCAATGGCACCATTTTCGAAGCGGGAACGGAATGCAGGAAGCTACCACAAAGAACATCCAAGTACTAGAGTGAGGAAGAAGAAAAATGTTTATTTATGCAGCAAGCGTACAAATAACGAAATTTGTTTTTTTAGGTGTTATAACGTATAATGCGGAGAGGTTTCAAGTCCTGATGGGTACGAATAAATCGTATTTTGTCATAAATCAGATTGTAATTTTAGCACAATAAAGAGGTTTCAACATAATTTAAAAAAATTGATATTAAATTTGCTTTTAGAATAAATGAAAAATGATGCTATTGAAGTTAATTAAACTAGACTTTTAATATTTAATAATATCCAATATATATATATAATAGTAATATATATATTTTAATAATGTTCTAAAAAAAGAAGTGCATTAAAAAATTATTGCTTTGTAATGAATAAACAAGCTAATGAAACTTAAAAAGTATTGTTATACAGAAAAAAAGAGGCACGTGAACAAAGAGTAGTTGCCTTTAAATCATTTTATTTAATTTCCATTTGAAAGGCCTTAACAGAACGGCACACTTTTCGAGGGCAAACGTAATAACAAGGGTTTAACTTCCCTTATTGGCTTCCTTTAGTATGCAGCCTCCCACCTCCCTTCGACCGGCTACCCTCTAAATTCTCAATGCCCGCCCAAGTCACACATCCCCTTCTTTCGGTCGAACAAGCACTTGATATCGCTGGCGATTGTAATAAATGTCGGCGATTCCGATCTAACGCAAATAAAATGCATGCAGCAAAGTGTAATAATCATGCAATATTATGTTAGTTATCATAGAATAATCAAAAGGATACTGTCATCTAATATTAAATTTACTAATGTCATCACGACTCCGCTTCCTCTTTCACATGCGAGTGAGGTGACAACGATGCGGATTTGGCAGGTCTCAATATGGTATGAATGAGAACATTGACCACAGTTGCTTATTGACTAATAAAATGCAGATAGTAATTTTATCACAATAAAGATTGTTGAATTTGAAAAATAAAATAAAAATAGGAACATGAATATGAAAGGATAAACATTATCGCAACACATCATAAACTGAGGGTCGATGCTTATGAGCTGCCAACTTATCAATTATTTAATGGCTTATTATAAAGTATCTGGTTTAACTTGTTAAACTTTATATTACTTTAGGCCTGGAAGTTAGCTAAGTGGGCTCCAGGCTTTCTTACGGTATTATGTTTCTTTTATTAACAATTAAAGTTACTTAATAAATTTCCGTTCATTGTATTTACTGCAGCTATGCTATGTTTTATAAGAGTTTTGAAAATATACAAAATAATTATTGCTAAATATTGCAAGATTTTTTCCATCTTGAAGTTTCTCCTTGGTATTAAGAATCATCTGATACCTTGAAGTACTGTACACATCGATCTTACACGAGTGACATCGATCTTATCGGATCTTGCACGATCAGTGTTAATCTGTAATGTATACCTTTACGTGTATTCATCATTACTCTTCGGCCTAGTGATGAAAAGTAATGTCATCCCAAATGACCGCGTAAGGTTGAAAAGTAAAGACAGTCATCATGAAATCTGGCCAAAGACCATATTTTGTCTTTGCACAATACAGACTTATCGTTCTTTAGGGAATATTCCCCTCTTTTACAAAAGGTTCCCTGGAGTTCCTCGATATTAGGTGGAAGGTCTTCCGTCTCGAGGGAAATGCTCCCTCAGGTTTCCTTAGAAGCGTGGCGGGCCTAGCTATAAATAAATTTTGGCGCAGGCCCCGAGGCTCAATATATATACACACAATGGTAAGTTTAACAGAATATTTATGATAAAGTACGTGTGATAATCTCATCACGTACGAAATATCATAAGGCAAGGTTTAAAGTTTGTATGAAAAAACATAAGTACATACTCGTAAATATAACAATAATTACATTAAACTTTCAGGAACTCTGTTACGATTTTTTAAATTTATTTTGAGTTATAAAGAGAAATTTGGGCTGTATGCTGTCCTAGTTTGGTCAAAAAGATGAGCCCCATCACCTTTAGTAGTCAGTTCAGTCACGTATAATGTGTACTATTATACTTGTTTATTCCATTATATAATTTTTATAAAATAACAAAACCTGTATACAATGTAAATAATTTATAAATAGATTCACCCGAGGATCTATAATTGTATACAATTATGTGTAAATTTAAAGTATCTATGAAGAGAGAGAAAAAAAAGGAAAATGCTGTCCTAGATATCTCTTATGTATTTACTATAATTTTTTTTTAGGACGGTTGTATTTTTTAAAGAAAGTATACAAAAGGTGTCACGTATTCTTGTGCCTAGACTAGGCAAAGGTTCCACGTTTATGTTAAATTATAAATAGGGTCGATTGAAAAGTTTTGTAGTTTAGAATTGCGATATTGGTGTCCTGTCTCACAAACTTGTCATTTGCGAGGGGTGGCGTTTCCTTTACTTTTAGGTCGCAGGTTCTATTCAGGTAATGCATCAGGCAGAAAGATTTAAATATTGGTTAATGTCGCTGTTTGTGTTTGTCAAGAGAGAAAACTTTGACAAGAGAACGGAGATATCAAAAGAGGCTGTATCAAGCTGAACCATTTGAAGTATTATTTAGCTTATATTTCAAATTTTCCTATGACGTTTTCATATTTTCTACTCATGTTATGATCATCACTCTCATTTTCTTTCATAAGCAGCAGGCCAGAATTCGAAAACCTTTTACTTTTGTATTTTATTTTACCTTATTTATAATATTCCATTTTATTAGTTTAGAAACTCTAAATATTGTCCTCCACCTCAGGAAATAAATAAAGTAAAATAATGAAGAAATCCTAACAAACAGAAAGTAAAACTAAGTACAACAGCATCCACTTAATAAAAGGGATGATAAACGTAGTCGTCGATTCAGGTGTTCGCATCATTTAGCTGATATGAGAAACCCCAAGAATGGAGTTAACCATTTTTTTCAATATGCCAACAAAATTTAACTTAATATTTTTTTTTTAGGCTAATTGTAAGTCGAATCCTTGTGAATGCGAACCGACAATGGTGACATATGTTTCCGGGTCACTGCCCAGTAAGACATCACTCATCAAAAATGAGCGTTCCTGAATGTCATCTGTACGTGTAAAATGAGGAAACAGACCAAGTTATTCCCTTTGAATGTGAAGCTTTAGCATACAATAGCCTGACATTTCTAGGCAAGGCCTTTTCAGAGCCTTCTGAAATTAAAATAAAAAGTCACAGAAATATTCTAAGCTTTACTAAAGGCGTCAAGATTCTGGAACAATCCAAGGCTTATTTAAAAAAAGACCCATTTAAGTCGTAACGGTTGTTGAAATAGTCGACAATCCGATGTGAAAGGCTTTACTTCTAAACAGGTCTCTTCTTTCGGTTGTCTGTCTATGAGTATGTACCACGACGGTGCTCTTAAAATGACGTTTTTTTTTTTAAAGCGATCATTAGTTTATCATGTAATTAATTTTTGCTCGATTTCGACTTTGGCTTCCATCCATACTATCCTTTGGTATGTTTTTTTTTTACAATTACGTTTTGTGAGTCGTTTACATGTTTAAGTTTCTTTTTCTATTTTGAAAAATACGCTTTGTCTACTGTGTACTAACATTGACAAATTGTGATCAGTGTGCACTATAACGATACATTATATTAATATTTGTTGTTATGAAATGAAAATTCAGTTATACTTGAATATTCTAATTGTAATAATCTCTGGCCTTTGTTGTGGCTTCGTCAGATACGGACCGATCTTATCAAGAACCGATAACATCGAAAATGTTACTTTGCTTCCCACGCAGATGTATGGGAAAACAAAGCCCTCCATGGAAAATTCTACCAATTTTCTTGTAGGCACGGGATAGTTAGGCGTTGCTTTCCCGGAGGCCTATACAAGAACCAACAGGAATCACATCTGTGGGGAAGACATATGTGACTTATGTCGTTTGTGCAGAAGTAAGGTGCACCTTCAAACATATAATAATGCTGCAAAAATTGTCCATCAAGCCATAACAACAAAGTTTAATGTTTTAAGTAACCAATATCCCTACTGTCTATATCATCTAGCACCAGTTGTCTGAAGGCATCAGCACTTACCAAACTCTTAAATAAGTATAGGAGGGCCCGCGGATGATAATTTGCTTAAAGGTAGTAGCTGAAAACAAGAGACAATTCCAGGATTTAGCAGAAGAATTATGCCAATGCTATAGATTGGAGAGTTGTGGGATTTTTCCCATCGTTGTCGGGGGATGTTTCCCATCTTGCAATGACTTGATCCTGGAAGACACGCTGGAATTTATCAGATGTTGATGAAACACAGTAGCAAAACTGCTTAGCAAGCAACAATGGTAGAAACTACTCGCATTGTTTAAAATTCAATAATATCGATTAAACGGAGGCTAATATAGTCCGGGTAGGTGATCGTTGTTGACCCTTTACGGGGGAAGTCTTGAAGATAACCCTGGTGGTGGAGAAAGAATTAGTTAGATGTACCTTGACAACTGCTTGGTGACAGTTGCTATTATTCATCTATCTGACATGAACATCTATCCATCTGATATTTCTTGATAGGTGTGTGTGTGTGCCACGACAGTGCAGTGTGTTCAGAAGAAGATGTAGAAACAGGCTAGGTTTAAGGTGTCTTACATGATCTTGAAATCCCACGAGCTCAAATTCGGGATCTCAGGGTTGCTGAAAGTCGTCCCAAAAGGGAAATGTGGACCAGAAGGGAGTGGACTAAACCGCTGGGGGAGTGACAACTAGGATGGTATGGTGCCCCAGAAACCGTCGTCCAACGACTGGCTAGCGGGGTAAAAACAGGGAACTCCACTGGGAAAGGTGTGAAGGCTGACAGCGCCAGACTAAAACTAGCAAGGTTAGGAATAGGGAGGCAAAGAGGTTAGATAAAAATGCAGTAATTAGTAAAATCATTGTAGCTGCGAGTACCAGACCTGAGACTTAGCTAGAGTCCGAATGAGCTGTCAACCCAAACACAGGGTTATATATAGACAGAAACAGACAATGATAGATTCCTTTATTTTAGCTAATCAGGAAGGCGTTTATTTTGGCCAATCAGGATCACTCGCCTACCTCCTTCAGCCTGACCTGGTGATTCTTGCGGCGGCCGGGGAACTAGTCGCCACGTGGTATTTATTTATATTAACATATCAGACAGAATATGGTTTTCATTACTACGTTACAATATTTACATTGATACATCAGACTGTCAAAGGGTAACTTAGTCTTGTCCGTGAGAAAGGTTGGCACAACACAAGGTATATCTTATATTTGTCATGTATAATTTATATATGTGTCAATTCGCATATAATTTTCAAGACAGTGTTTTTCGTTTCTGTAAATATTTTTTAACTGTTTTCTCCCCAAATTTGACATGGGCCTACCTCTTCACACCTTTTAAATCAACTTTATTTTTTAATGTAATTGAAAATTCTTTTTACTGTCTGTTGGCTGTTAGACTACAAACGGTACAGCAGAATTCCCCTCAAGACGTTTTATGTATCTCTAAAGTATCCACGATTACCTCTACAATATTTGTACAAAGATTTAACAAAAAATCAATTATTTTTCTAACATTATTGAATGATCTTTGATAATATTCACAATGTGAGCTTGAACAACAAATAATTATAATTATGACATCATATTAATATAATCTCCCCAGTGTTATTGTTCTTTTCTGGTAGTTATTAGAGTAATTACATTACTCTTGTTCAATTTTAGTTAGGAATATGCCTGAATAGGCAACAAATAATTTTATTTTAAATCAACCTTTCATATATTCAAATAAACTAGTTGTTTCGTGGATCATGCCAATTTTTCTTATTCTAAAATCTTCAAGATGGCTGGCAACACCCGGGCCAGACTATCACGTTTGATTTTTTTTTTAAAACTTCCAGCTATTGGACGTTGAGCTACGTTATTATTGCTTTATATGCATGAAAAGTTCCCTTGAGCCGCAAACCTCTGGAATTCCCTCCCTTCTTAAGTTCACTTCTTATTTTCAAAGCCCATCTTTTTCATCACCTCTTTATAATTTCGTTTTAATCAAAATAAGGCCACATAATATGATAATTATAATTGTTCCAAGGGGCCTTAGAAATCCCAGAATAAAGTTTTTGTTTTTTTTCATTCATTCAAAACATCACGTCTGGAATATGTATCAATTCGAAAAATGTACACTGTAGAGCCTCGAGGCCTTTTATTTTATTTTTTTTCCCCCTCAAAACTATCTTTTTATAAATCGTTTATTTTTCTAAAGTAAAGTTCTAATATTTAAAAAAAAATTAAAGTTAACAAGTATTGTTGATGATCTGATGAAATTACGTCCCCCACTTATCTGCTGCAAGCTTAATGCTTCAAGCTTCTTAATGCTTGAACAGACTCCGGTTTATGCAACATTAAGTAGTTGGTATTGTTTATTATTCATCCGAGACGAGAATAAACGGAGGTTAATAGTACGAGTAGCTTTATTCATGTCAGTGTTGAGTCGGTGTGTCCTGCGGTGCCGGCTCGAGAAGATACTGCCATACATTAGTCAGGCCAGGATCAATGAAACCCGGTTATATCAATGGATTATTCGTTATTAATTGAACGTCACGTAGAATTTTTCCTAACCCTCTCTCTGGTCTATTGTTACACCGATATTTTTTTTTTTTGTTGGTCGGTATTTAAAATGGTGTTTTAATATTTATGATTCCAACACTTTTGTTACTTCTATAGGCGTTAGTGGGAGGTTAAAAAACCAAACACAATAAGAGTTATAGAACAGTCATAAATTATAATTTTGCCAAGGCCCAAAGGAAGAGGCTCTACTTTTATTCAGGTATATGCCAGCCATATATGTTGTTTTTTGCTTGTGGATCCGTCGATATGTTTATTTGATAAATGGTTTTATCATTATTACAAAATAATAAGGTTTAGACATTATTTTACAGTAAATTTTTAATCTTCTCTTTTTAGGATGTACTAGTTACTATTTGCCTGGTATGAATTTATCATATGTGCATTTTTATTCGTTGTAGACTTGGTCCCGGATACATTTTTTTTTTTATATTCTATTCTAAATGTTGATCGTATTTTATTTGTATGTTGTACGATCATGGTCATAGAAATAATTCAATAAAGCTTAAATCTTAATGCTAAAGCCGGCTTTTGATAATTCGAACCTTGATAATTTGAAATTTTTATTTCATCTAGTCACTTTTGGAAAATCGAAAAAAACCTGTGCAATTACACCCCGTTTTTGAAACGAGGGGGGGAGGGAATTCTATAATTTTAAACGGAGCCACTTCTTAATAATTCCAATTTTTTTTTTTGATGTGTACTCTTGATTTTCACCAACTGATCACAACTTCGCAATGCCGTTTCTTGTTATTTCTATAATACATAATACAACCCCCCCCCTATCATAATTTTGTATGATAAAAAATACAAACTCTAAGTAATTCGATGTTTATTTCTTATGGTAATTCAGACTTCTTGATAAATAGAACTCTTAACATTTTAAAAAATTTTTCCGATCCCTTTGGTTTTGAATTATCGAGAGTCCTCACTAATTATACTGATTAGTTTTTGCGCCCAAAATACTGAGCATAATAATGAAAAGTATGGAAGCCCAGCCCGTTTCGCCGAAAATGTTTGAGACCACAAGCTAATTAAGTTTTGAAGTTCTGATTTTTCCAGAAAAAACTAATTGGCAATGATAATAATTCATGGTCCATCGTTTAATTTAAATAAGAAACTACCATACTACTATGGAAGTGGATTACTGGCGGATATCTGTCTAATTATCCGCAATAGAAACGGACACCGACCAAGAAATAACAGTAAGAACAAACGTCACAAGTGATGTTCTCTGAAATAACAGTGACATGAAATGGCAGTGACAAAATGGAACAGACATGACTCCATTAGCTAATTTATTATTGGCGTAAGCCATGCTTTCGTTTAGGAACGGCCTATCCTAGGTAGCGTATTCTAGGAAAGCGAAAATTTGATACTATCCATTTGAAATTTGGCAAGTATCTTTCCCAACACCTCCAAACATGTAGATTAGTTTTTTATTAAAATATAATGATGGAAAATGTGAAAAAATGGGCCTTTCCGTTAAATTTAAAGTTTTTTTTTTTTAAAAGACACCCTTAGCGAAATATAATTTTGTAACAATAGTAAATGATTATTAAGGAGGACAAGACACTTCTGATGTTTGAAACGCACTTTAAAAGAAACACTGATGTAGAAGTTTTACTGTGGGAACACACGGGGTGGCTGGACTAGGTCTGAGTTAGTCCTGGAACGTTTTCTGGAATATTGGTCGTGCTCACATACAGCAAAAAAGGAACTCCCAAGGTTACCTAAAGGTACTTAATTGGAGGTAATAGACGCTGTTTTGCAGGGGAGATCAATACATAGCTCACTCCATTAAATTAACCACTTCAATATAGTTTGGTTCAATATATATCTATGAAGAGCGTTAGAGCCACATACGCTCATGAAATGATTGGAAAAACTGGCCATTGCCAGGACTCCCACTGTCACGCATTTATAGCAGGTCACGGGGCCACTGCCGTTTCAGTCTCCAGGGAGGATTAGGGTGGTTGGATAGATTGCTATGGAATTTCATGAACTTGGAAGGGATGAGTTCAAGAATGTAGGGTATATTTAGATCGTTATGAAGGGTTTTGTTGCTGACGTAATAAGGGACATTTACTATTGTTCTCAGAACTTTTGATTCAAAGGATACGATTGATGTTCGACCTTTTTGCTGTCCCCCATAGCTCTATTCCGTATGTCCAGATTGGCTTGAGTATAACTTTGCAGATTAGTAGTTTATTTTCTATTGAGAGATGAGATGTACTTTGACACAGTTGTCTGTACAGTTGTCCAAAGCGTCTGTTTAGTTCTTGTCTTTTTAGTCTTGTATGTGGGTTCCAGGTCAGTCGTTTGTCAAGATGGAAGCCTAAGTACCGTACTGTCTCGGATACAGGGAGAGGAATAGAATTAAAATAAACTAGTGGACAAGTCTTGCGACAAAGGGTGAAGGTAATGTGGGAGCATTTTCCTTCATTAACTTTAATCCGCCATTGATTGCACCAATACTTGATCTCGTCAAGGTGTTTTTGAAGGTTATGGGATGCAATGTCGGGGTCTGGGTGGGATGACAAGACTGCAGTGTCATCTGCATATGTGGCCAAAAAGGTATTGGGGATAGAGGGGACATCAGCGGTGTATAGGTTATAAAGGTTGGGACCTAGGACACTTCTCTGTGGAACTCCTGCTTTTATGGGATAGTAGTTAGAATATTCTAAACCACAGCGGACTTGGAAGAAGTGGTTTGAAAGGTAGGACTGTATGATTAGGAAACGGGTGTGTGGTAAATATCTTTAGAGCTTGTAGAGCAAACCTGCGTGCCAAACCCTGTCAAAAACTTGGGCTATATCAAGAAAGGCAGCAGTGCAATACTGTTTGGTTTCAAGGGCTTTGAGGGGGTTTCAAGGAGTTTCTCAAATATGTTTGAGAGGATAGGGAGTAGGCTAATTGGACGGTAAGATGAGGCGTCATTGGGTGGTTTACTGGGTTTGGTGAATAGGACAATAATGGAGTGTTTCCAGAGGAGAGAAAAGTGCGTTGTTCGGTTAATGCAACTTTATACGTAGGTTAGGAAGATTATGGCTTTAGGAGGAAGTTGTTTGAGAATTTGAGAAGTAAGGAGATCATATCCAGGGGATTTTCGGTAAGGTATGTTTTTCAGAGGGTATTTGACCTCAGAGGGGTTATGTTCTTTTGTTCTGTTGAAGTGAGAGAGGTATAGGTGAAGTGAGGAAATCTTCAACAGTTGTTCTGTGAACTTTGATGAGAAAGGTGAGAGGTGTAAACATATAGGTAAGATGCAGAGCAAATTCCTCCGACCTATTCCCATCCGAAGCCACCCGAGGTCCCATCATCACTACGGAGTGGGTGTGAAAAAGGATGATACTTTTTTTAGTTACATTCCACAGGGAGTTATTCCTGGTAGAGAGAGGGGAGAGGTGGGATTGAAGGAATCGGAACGGAAGGATGCCAATCGCCGCTTTAACAATCTACAGTACTGATTGTACGAGCGGGGATCAGCAGGAAACCGGGATATTTACCACACGGTTTTGGAGCGCAGTTTGGATTAGATTAGATCTTTGAGATGCTGAGGTAAACGTTTATGATTGTGGCCTGAAATCTAATGTCTAAAAACTTAGTTATGTGATATCCAAAAACTAGTAAAATATTATGCACTCATAAAATAAATGTTTTACAACAGACGACTTGATTTATCAACATAAAAAAAAAGTAAATACTGAGAAATCATGGAGAAACTTGCTCTCATACAGGGAAAAACAAACAGCATAAAATAAAAAAGTTGTGTGAGAGCGTGGCACTCATCAATCAGAAACAAAAGGCGTGAAGAGGTCGTGCTTAGCGGGTTGTGTATTGGACTCGCACGACTGCCTTCTGGATATTTGATGGCTTGGCAACCCCCAATGTCCCACCTCTGCGTCCTTTATTAAATCTCAATCACCGCTTATCTCACTGCCGAGGTTGAATTATTGACGCTACCAATTTAAATAAGAGTTTTTTTTCATAACTGGAACCCTTTATAAATGAGAAATTTATACAGTGGTATTGGTCCCACTATTACTAATAATCAACAGCCACAGAAAAATTTATTATTAGCATTAAATCAATTAATTAATGGCAATTATTAATGTTTTATGGAGATCAATGTGCAAAAAGTCTCTAACTTAAGCGACCAGGCCAGACACAAGGGTGAAAACATAAGGGGCTATAATTAATAGCGAATGAAAAAAAAATGCTGGCAAGATCTGTGAATCTGTGAGCTATTTCTAGTCGGGCGCTCTACCAACCGCGCTACCCAGCTACGAGTAACTAACGATCTTATCAATATGAATAGGTCAAACTCTCGCAAAGACGATAGGCAATGCACGCGATGGGCACTGATGCAGAAAACGGTGGCATAATGTGATCCTTATTTAGTTATTATTACGCGTAACTTATTTGTACACGAGGTAGTTTGCTAATGTTTGGTTAGTGAGTCCAGTGAACGAGTACACTCAAATATTCATATTATCATATTGTCATCACTGAGTGAGTTATTATTTGGGCAGTGAATAATTCATAATTTATTTTTAAGGAAAATTGCTTAATAATTTATATATATAAAAAATTATTGTTATGTAATTATATTTTAATAACCCGCAGACCAATCCAAAACTAAAAGAATGTAATAAAAGTCAGAAAAACACTTTTATATGTGATTATATTATGTTTGTGTATTTGTATGACTTATTTCACTAAGTATGCTGAAATTTTATACTTGTTTAAATATGCATCATACTCTCACTATATTTTTTAAGACAAGTACTCCATTAGAAAATACAAAATATTTTTCTTAATTCTTAAACCTGCTATTGCTATCAGGAGCAGGCAATAAAATCGAATAAAATGGTAATATGAATAAAGGGCAGTTATCTTTACCGTTCGAGTCGGAGTTTCATTGTAAGAAGTTTTACGACGGAGTTATCGCCTGTAAAGAAGGGCGGGGTGTGGAAGGAATGATAAAAGAGACCCCGGAATAAACTGTGATAAAGTGTACTGCCGTCGGCTGGAAAAAAAAAAAAACATTACTGGTTCCTTTGAAAAAAAAGGAAGAAAATAAAAACAAGAAACATGCAAGACCATATTTTGCCTGTTTTTATTTTATTTTATTCAAAGGAAAATATTTTTTTCTTAAAATATATATAGAGATATATATTTTTTTTATCATTTCCCTGTTACAAACGACGATTGTTTTTGAGCAGTTGCTATCAGAACCCAGCCATATTGGATCTAACACCACGTTTCATTTCATTAATAACTTCATTGTTAATCTATGTCTAGTATTGTTATGGTTAAGCATATCGTTGCTGACCCCATAGCATTGTTTAGCTTGCTTTGAATGAGAACTTTATGTGTTCCGATATCCTTCCCATATATTTTAGTATCTATATATTTATATATACACACACATATATATATATACATTCTAAGCGGGGTTAGACCCGGAATAAATTTCTCTTTTAATACATTCATATGTCATCGTTGTTTTATCGAAACTAGAGATATTTTAGTTTTAGTAAAAAAAAGGCAGACAATTTCGTATTCTGCCGTTTCCTATTTTAGTTTCACTATAATTTTAGTCAGATAGAATATGTTTAGCTAAATTATGGTACAATCTTTCGAGCGTAATGCTGCTAGTGTTTTGCGTAATGTTTCTCGAAATGCTTCAATTGTAACTTTGATATATCCCAGACATTTATAGTAAAAAATAACAACACGTACAGAAAGTAATTGGACTTGGGTGGTTTTAGAAGTAAGGTGTCCATATGCTAATTAAAGCTACAACCTCCTTCGGCCTCACCTCTTTATGATTTATAGATTTATTATTCTTTATATAAATTTGTTCAAATATCAATTCCTTATTGAATTGTATACATCTTAACAACCCTGTGTGGTCAAAGTAGGGCAAGAATGGATGCTAATTTTCTAATTGTCCCGTAAACACCATCCATCAAATTAATTAACCACGCCCAGGTAAGGCTATCTTACCTGAGATATCGATAGGATTACTCCCCGCATTTGAAAATGACAAAGAACGTCATCTTCTCGCTATATAATATTGTTTTCTCTTCATTAATCTTCTATTGACCAAATTACATAGACATTTTTTATTTGGGCTGTACATGCACCCATAGTGTAGTCCATATTTAATTTTGCCACCGTACAAAGCACGTTACCAGAGTAACCATCGTGAAAATTTAAAAAGTAACTTTTAAATTAGGTTTTTACATTTTTTACACGTTTATATTTTTAGTTAGCTTTCGGTATTTAATATTTATGTAAGTGAAGGTTGTCCCTCCTTAGGTGATTCAAACTTTAGGACCTTTCGGGAAATAAACGTCTGAAGGCTTAGTTAAGAAGTTTTGATAAAAACCATGTTAAGAAAATATCACATTTCCACAAACTTTCCTAAGTGAAATTACCAGGAAGATACAAAGAAACAATTTAGTATCTAAAATCTTAAAGTCTGAAACAAAGATTACTATGAAATGATGGCCCCACGAGTCACATTTTTCAAAAATTATTCTTTTCCTTCCGTCTTAACAGGTATTAAAATGTAATAGTATTAAAACTTAATAGGTATTTGTGATCAAAATGTTTAACGTCATTCACTTAAATATCTTGCTTGAAAATGTGAGTCATTCAAGATTTTACTTAAGAAGTTCTCAAAAAAAATAAATTAATTAAAACGTTTGGTTATAAAAGTTTAAGTAAGAATCAAAAATATAAAAAAAAAGGGTATTGGCTTAATTTTTCAATTTATGCATGATCGTAATCATTGAAGAATAGCACATATTTAGGGGTTATAAAATCGATTATTTTTGTTTAAATTAAAAAATAGTTGAAAACAGAAATATCCAGTCCTTTCGATAATGATTATTCGTCTATTAAATTGAATTAGTACAAGTAGAAATTCATTTCTTTTCTTTTTTCAAAATTTTAACGCAAAGTAGGAGTCAAGTATACATGTTTTGGAATGATCGTTCTGGAACATCGGGCGGAGTAGTGTCCAATAGCTCGGCGAGTGGTGAGCAAGACTACGTGTGACAAGATAAAATTATCACAAGATAAACTCTGAAATGCCTTACAGTCACGACACTACTGCTCGTGAGATAACGGTTTAACTTCTGCACCGGCAGGACACAGTGAGGAACGGAAGGTGGGAAAAACTAACAAACGTTTAGTGATTTTGATGGAGGACATTACAACAAAATCTTTATTAATTTTTAAATACAATACATACAGCAATAATTGCAAGTATGGTGGCTTACAACCAAAACACTGTTTTAACTATTTTATTAGTCAGCAGTTTCTTCCATGTTATAAAATCCTTCAAAAAACCCAACTAAATAACAACATAACACTTACAGTTATAAAATGAATGATACATCCAAGAATATTATATTAAACCGTGCATGATTATGTTAACGTTAGCACGCCCGGTTGGACTATTGAAATAAAATATGTTTAGCTCTCCTGTAGTAAATTTAGTGTGATTTCCATTTTCTTTAATAGTGGATTTATGGAGAAAATTGTCAAAAAAAATGTTTACTTTGAGTGTGTGAAAACTGTTAACTGAATAGGCTATCTAATTCGTCATTCAATTGTCTAATTACGGTATAGTAAGAGTAATTATTTATAATTTGGAGACATGTATTTTAAATGATTTCGATTTTATTCACATTTTGTTTATTGGTGAAGTTCCATGCTGGGCACCCAACCACACGGATTATTTTTTGCAGATAGTTTTAAATGTTTATTAAAATGTGGGTACATTTTGTAGATTATTGCTTGAATTTTCTGACATTTCAGATGGACATGGTGGGTACAAGATATTATTTTCCTAGGTATTGTATGGTTTTGGATATAGGAATTTCTGAGTTTTTCAGTTTGGTTTTACCGGGAATATGTGGTCTTCTTTTGGTAAATATTGTGGCTTCTGTCTTTTCGATATTAATTTTCAAGCTCTAAATCTTAAAGATGCGCAAAACTTGTCGAGATGAGTTTTGTTGAGTTTCAACTATTTGTAGAGTATTATTCGCTCCAGCTTTGGGTAAGATAGGTGGAATAACGATACGTGTACCTAATCTTCTAGACATGTTGAATTTATTTTTTGGGTACAGGCCCCCTATTAAATAACTCATATTTATAATAAGCAATTTTACTTTACTTTTAAAGGTAAATAGCACCAAGGATCAATTTCCTTTTGACATTGCGCAAAGCGTTCAATTTTAATTATTTACAGATTTTTCATATGAACCTTCCATAGGCAAGTTAACTTTATATTTAACTAAATTACCCTAAATTTATATAGACAATCACATGAAACAACGCTTGGGTTCCTTACTTAAATTTTTTTGTATTTAAAGACTTTATTTGAAAAGTTACAAACTGCATTTACAGCTTTAATAATCGTAGTGAAAGAATCCAAGCATACTTTATATACGATTCAAACCCCTTAATATGTACCGCTAAATCATAAAAACTTACAGAATTCAGTCTGAATTTCTATGTTAACATAATTAATAAAGAGTCAACATAATCTTTTATATTACACTATATTAAGACTATGCTCAATTAGTTTATAGGGTTCCATCTTCAAATAACTAACTATTTTGTAATCACTGAAGAATTTTGTCTCAAATAGGACGACATACGACTTGAGATATCTTCAGAAGTGTAAGAACATATTACAATTGTTTTGTATTTATTTTTTTCACCTTCTGTGCTTTAGTCAAAATGAAATTTAATTATTTTTGTGAAGCCAATGGAAGTAGAAAAATATAGATAGATTTCCTGCTGCAAAAGTTTCATTTCTGGTATGCCAATAATAATAAATACAGGTTTTTTTTCCCAATCGCTTCGGCACAGTAAATTTTATAAACAATGAAGGCGATAGTTTAACATTATTAGTTGACATAAGATCTTGTTTGTTTATACGCATTTATAAATTAGAAGAATAATATGTAAAAAACTAGCCAGGGGATTTTTTTCTAATTATTTCTCAATAGGATAAACTTAACACCCTCTGGGATTCTCTACCTCCTAATATCCCCCATGCTTCATCTGCAAGTACTTTCAAACCTCTCCTATTCTGTCATACATACCATGTATACCAGCCAAACCTCCTCACCATCCAGACAGGTGCTTGATGTTTGGTAGAAATTTATTCATGGTATTGTATTTCCATACTTTAATTTTTGGATTTCTATTTTTATCTCTTAGTCTACTATATACATAAATGTTTGAAATGCACATTCTTTGGTTTTTACTTTAATTATCTCGTTTTATTACTTATATTTAGCTAGATATTACTTATTATTTGAATCAATTGAATGTTATTAAACATTGTATTCTACAGACCTCTTCATATTGTTGTTTTTGTGTGGATCTATCTACAAATTTATTTTCTAAGTGCAGTTTAATCTTATTTTGTTAATATATTTTTCAGAAAATGCTTTATTTTAAATTTTAATTATTTTTATGATGTAACAGTTCTTTTTGTTTGCCAGATATTATTTTGCCATCTGAGCGTTATTTTTTTGTATTCTATTCTAATATTAGTGTCAAGAACTTACTTCAATAGATAATATGTTTGATTTTTTGTCAATTTTAGTTGTGGTACAAATTCCACTATTAATAATTGCTAGTCAAAGAAAAAAATGTTAAACATTAAGCTGGCTTGAACCCGGAGAACTCCAATAGCTCTACCAACTGAGCTACCCTGGACGAGTTGAGATTCTCCCGGTATGAATCTTTTTGGCAAAGTTCTCGAAGTGGGTATAAAAGAAGTTTCATGTTGAGCACAAAAGGCCTCTAGTAGGGGCATAATTCGCTTAGTATAATTCTTCAACATATTTTAATTGTGGTATAAATTTCAAAATTATTAGCGATTAATAGCCTAAGAAAAAATACCCTGGCACCATGTACTTTTTCCTAGAAAGCTTTGTATTTATAGATTATAATTAGAAAACCAGCCATTAAAAATGTTCTGTTTTTGAAATGTAGACCTTGTGGAAACGGGAAAGGTTTTTGGAACATTGCTCGTTGGTAGAAAAAAAGCTTAATTTAATTAAATTAATTAACACGAGAGGAAAAGCCAAAGTAAATTGCTTGTAGTTTACGCTCTGACTTTTTCTGCTGGATTACTTTTTCACGGTTTCACTGGCTTTTACAAAAACAGAAACCCTGATCTGTTGACCTGTGAGTACTTTTGCTTATTCTAGTGTTAATCACATGAAATTTTAGATTGAGTCATTTGATATTGCAAAGTCATGAATAATATAGCTATATAAAACATGGAAATAATGAGGTAAGGCCAAAGTTTAAAAAATGTTGTCGCCATAGGTTGGTAGGTGGCGCTGAGGTGCAAGTGTAATCAGCACGGTCTTTTCTTTTCTCAAACTTAAATTCGTTATCGGATTCACTACTTTTTTTATCCCCGTAGCTACTCATTTACCCTTACGAGGCTTAGTCAACTCCAACCAGACCCATCCCCCAAAGAACCCGATATCGTACCCGGGTCTCCCGAAGCTAGAAATCAGCTTGCTGACCACTAGGCTATGGTAATTTCTAGTAAGATATATGCCTTCAATATTTCGACACAATGATTAACTATATGTTATTTGCACTTTGTTTTTGTAAACTTATAATCATAAAAAAATCATTAAACCTGTAATTTACAGCGTCCGAGAAATTACGTCGTTGCTAACTCTCACTCCATAACTTAACCTAACTCGTCAATCACTGACGAAACCTTCGAAATCCTTCACTACTCGTTACAGTTTATTGTAATAAAAAAAAAAGATTGTTCAACCAATTTTTACAAGCCTACACTATTCTTAAATAAAACTTAATATCGAGTGTGATCGAGCCTTATGGAGGAATTTGGATCAGCGCTGGCACCTACTGGCAGTTAGAAAGTTGAACTCAGCCGGCTGTCGTTAGGGACTAAGGCAACATGGTGAAAATGGCCACCCGCCTAATTTGGTGGCCACGTCTACGGACAGTCATTAGTCAGCAAGAAAGTGCTGACTAATTAGATAAGAAATTCTACTGCTGTATGAGCACATTTTGAAGAACTTGCAACATGTTAAAAAATATTTGAAAATTCAATGAGTTTCTCTCTCTCTCTCTCTCTCTCTCTCTCTCTCTCTCTCTCTCTCTCTCTCTCTCTCTCTCTCTAAACATAGGGAACTCTCAAAATCATCCCATTCCTTCCAAATTTCGCCAACCTCTTGATCTCTCTCCATATCTCCACCCTGGTGCTATTTCTACCCAGTTCTTCTCCAAGACCCAAGTTGTCTCTCTCTTTTCTTATAGTGAGCCCGGGCAAGCCATATTTCCTTTTTTTAGCTGTACTTCTTAGCATGTTAACTATGGATACACTCTAATTTTATAGAGTCCTAGAAAGAAGTTTTCTATTTTTTTTGGGGAATGGACAGTGATCCCTTTTATAAAGTATAATGACTTACAACTCGACGATTTCATCTTGGTCCCTAATATCCCCCAGCTTATTCCCATGATTTTCCGATACTTGCTCCCACAATTGCTATCGAAATACATCTATGCGGACAGACGTAAACGAGCCCTATGTAACAGATTGAATTTAAGCCAATTACAAGCTTAACATTGACAATAAAAATGCCAGAAAACAGAACTTTTATTACTTAATCAATTGAAATAAAACCATGCTTGCAAATTTATCTATGAAAGCGGGGAAAAATGAAAAAAGGTGCTATGAGTGAGGAGTTTTATCTCGTGAAAGTAATAACCGATAATATCCCCCCTCCCCGCCCCAACAACCGGGCTTTGATGAAAGGGCATCGGTCGGGGAAATCAGATGGAGAGGCTTGTCTTTAAATAGATAAGGCGTTGAATATCATTAATTCTGTTCTATCTCCATCGTGGCTGCTAAATTATGCGCATAATCTTCCACGCGGGTCAGAATTATGTTAAAGAGATCGTCGGATTATGTAATTTTTTTTTTGCAGCCGCCTAAATTTGAAAGACTAGCCTAATTTTAGTTTTAGGATTAGCTGCCTATCACGAAATTAGAAATCATAATAATTATGAGTACGCTGACCACATCACCCCCCCCCCTCCAGAATGACATAAGTCCAATGAGAAAATTCGATATTTTTCCCAACTTAAATATTTCACAGCTATTATCAAGTAAATTTTATAGAAAAAAAACTTATATGAGTGAAATAAAGAACTTAAGTGGAAATAAAGTAAGTGGAAGAAACCGATTCGATAAATAGTTATTAAATGATCGTGAAAAATATTATCGGTATTTTTTATCGAAATTTTTGAGGTAAAGTCGTAAAGAATTGGGTCACTAAATAGGGAGATTTTTTTCCACGTTGATTTCTTTACTAATAGTTATTTACGAATGATTTTTAAATGGTTTTATATTTAACGAAGCTACCTTTTAACGAGGATAAGTCAAAAATTTTTGAATTTTGTTGTAATATTCATTTAAAATTAAAAAAAAATTCATTACTTTTTTTCAGATAAGTTACCGATTCCGTTCGCAATAGTGAATGCATAGGATAATGATTTGCCAGATACTCTCATCTATAGGCCTGTTGTTTCGTCGAATTGTTACCAATTTTATTATTCTTATTTTAAATATTATTTTGTATCTACTTTGTTTGAATAATAGTCCTAAGGGAACCTAAATAGGCCAAACGCTACTGTTTGTGTATTATCATAAATAAAAGATGTTTGTAGAGACTTAAAGCTTTTTGAAAAATTAACTTTCGTACTTTGTGCACACTGATACTTCACGTTATTGTAACTATTTCAAACCACTTATGGAGTGGTTCAAGGATTTTTCGGAGATATTTGTCTAAATATTTTTGTAAATAGATGGATTTTATCGTTTTAGCGTAGAACTCACGGACCGACAGATAGACAGACAGGGAACTGAAAGGTGATCGCAAGCTTTTTGTGAGTAGAGCCTCTCTCTTCGGGATAACCGATCACTACCCGTGTAGAAGTCAATCGTTGTTAATTTGCAAGTGCATTATCTGTTAATAATTATCTATGATTATAATATGCACATACTTAGTTTACTATTGATGCTAATTAATTTTTATCGTTTTGTTTAAAAATGGCCAGATTGATAATCGTACAAGTCCAGCAGAAATTCAGATCTTACATTTTCAATGCTGAGAGTCAAGGTTTGAATAATAGATTTATTAATAGTCTGTGTGTTTTATTCAAAGTCACAAAATCTGTTATCATTTCAATATTAATCACATGAGCTGAAAATGATATTTAAAAAAAAAATGTTATTTCATTATAATTTTCTTTGTTATCTGAAAAAAAAAATATGAAAATCGTAATAAAAAGTCACAAGGTTGAATAAACTTTTAAACTGTTCAAATGATCATCAGTTTTCAACGTACAGTTTTTTGTCATGAAATTTCTATATTTTCTGTTATGACTGTAATGAAAATATACGATCTCGCCTTTGATTTTTAATTTCTTTTGCTTCAGAATCCGCATAGTTATAAAAAAGTCCATACTGACAAAACTATTACTGAATAAAGATTTATACTTGAAAAGAGTTTTTCTGCAGTTAGTTTTACTTAAAATTGTAAGCATAAACTGTGAATTCATAGTCAGCTATGAATTTTTAATTGAGTTAATCTATTTTCGGCTATACTGGCTTTGATTGATGAAAGAATGGTTTTAGGTTTTCCGTCCGTACGTCAATTGAAATCCAATCCATAGCGTATTATTTTTCTATTGTAAGAAGAATATACTATATCACCAGTGACTACTATTGTAGTGTTTTAAGTTTTAGTTTTTCATTTTATAAAGATATTTCCTTGATCTATTTGATATTTTATTATTAAAAATTTCATCTTTATTAGGTTCCTTCGGGAATATCAACCTACCCGCGGACTATTAGTGGAGAATTTTCGGATTGTGGTGGCAGTTTCCTTTTGCTTGCTCTAGCCTCTGGATGAATTCCACCGAGTCCATAGGGATCAAACTATTATAGGCAAAATCCTACAGGTTTCCTTAATCCTTCAGCTAAATCATGGTATTCTTATTTCTTTTCAGCTACTACCTTTAGACAATTGTCATCTATCCTGTCACGCCTATTATTTGAAACCGTGTGGTCAGTACTGATAAGATGATCCCAGTAAATAGTGACTTTGTTCGCTGAGTCTGTAGTTGCTGGATGGGTATTGATAGTAAGGAGATTGTTTTTTTATCGAGTTTATTTATCTTTAATGCTACCGCTTTATTAATAATTTTTGCAGCGTTATTATGTCTTTGGAGTTAGTCCGTCGCCACTTGATCCATAGTCAAATGTTGTATTATTGTTTCCACCTTAATATTATTATTGTTTTGTTTTTTTGTTTGCTTCTTTTTGCAAATAAAATAGAGCTTGTGCCTTTTTATGGATCCGGTAAAATAAATGCATAAGGAAATGAGTTGCTCTGGTTGGAGGTTTGGAAAAAACTAGGTGACGCGTAAAATATTAGGAACCACTGCCTGAGTGTGTGAAAACCTAATTGTTTTACGTCAAAACCACCTTCCGCTGTCAATTACTTCTAATACTGCTAAAAGCATATATATGCTCCGTGCTTGCGTACGGTCACGCTCTATGAAGGACTTCCTTTCGGACGATCGGAGGATATGTATGTTGAGGTATGACTCGTATATCCATTACATCTCATTAGAAGAGAGCGTATCACGTGTTTACGCCACGAAATCCTAAACAGGCGGGCCTGTTATCGGACCTTACTGTTATGACGTCAATAAGGGACAGATAATTAGATTAGGATTTGACGATCTCGCTTTTCAGCTATGACGTGTTGCCTATTGTAGTTGTGACATAAATCGTTGCAGTTTCCTCTTGATCGTTCGTTTCCAGAACAAGTGACATGGGATCCATGTCGATGAGATGCCCCAATTATAGTATCTAGTCCTAGTGACACTCTGGCAACTAAATCGATCACATTACCTATCTCATTGTCACCATCGAAGGGAGAGGTTCCATTTTCATTCAGAGAAGCAGATAGAGAGACAAAGAGATTTATTTCAATTTTATTACTGACATATATGTACAATGATAAGAACAGATTGAATACGTCATTAGTTTTCTTCTTATTAGCTTTTATAATAGATCTATGATTAAATACTTTAAATTCAGAGGCACAATTAACAAAAACAAAAAAACCACCTATCGCAATGATAATAAACAGTAAAAGACTATTTTTACTTTATCTATACATAAGTGAAGTTAGCTTGTAATAAATATTTACATTAAAAAAAAGTATTATATTTGCAAGAATATGTTTTGTAGTCTCCTATTTTGTTTATTCATCCTTGCCAACATGCACATTCTGCCCCCCTCACTCCCATGGCAACATAATCTCGTGGAATGGGGCTTTTTAATATTTTATTCATAGTCAAAAGGCGATTTTCAGTATCACCGATAATTTTGAAAACAAAATAGGGTATTTTCGTAAAAAAAAAAAATCGTGCAATAAGTTTTTAAAAAAACTATCAACGAGTCCCGTGTGTATTTTTGGATATTATTTATTCAAGTTATTGATTTCCATTATGCAGCAACAACAGTACAGTACAATTTAATTCGTAATTGAGGTGAAAACAGTTTAGTTGATGTAAATAAAAATAATTTTAAAAATTGAAGGTACAGATATTATTTTTGAAAAAAATCGAATGCGTGCTGGAGCTGGTACTTTCTAGAATTAAAAAAAGTTCTTTAAACTGTCTGCACTATGGTATATTAAATATTTTACGTAAAAATATTTTGAAACAGAGGCAGGCCTGAAAATTTGACTTGATTCGTTTGTTGTGTCAGCTGCTCCTTGTTGAGGTACAAAAGCTTGAAAGTTTCTATTGTAACAATAATAAATAATTATCAGTAATTTATGGATGATCTTAGAAGGTGGATATTGGAAAAATAACGTCAACAATAATTGTTTTCGTATTTCATCAACTAACTCAGTGTTGACCTTTTAATATGAAGTAAACAGTGCCAGATCTTATCTTCATACTCAACAGTGGTCGATCGATCGATTTTATTCGGCGAGCTGGTCAGATTATTTATTCATTGTAACATTTTTAGATTCACTAGGTTTTTCTTTTTTTAGGCCATGAAGTTATTTGACCCGTCAATTGTCGTTACTTCTGAGTTAGTTTTATTCCATAAATAAAAGCATGCTTATACACCTTCTTACAATGAGTTTACAATTATTTGATGTGAGAGAACAATTCTTCCATTCTTAATCACATTTGATTAGTCAAAATATAGTGGACAACGTTTTGACATTTGAATATAAAAATATCTTTATTAACCTGGGAATATGCCCGTTAAGAAAAATGATTCTTTATGAAGTTCTTTGACATATCAGTCCCTGCTAAAATTTACAATTTGCCGAGAAATAAAAAAAAAATAAGTTAAATAAGAAAACAAATTTTTATCATAAATTAATAGTATAAAATAAAATAACTGTAAATATTAAGAATAGGAAGAGAATAAAACAAGAACCTGTTTGAAAAATAAAAATAAAATATTTTCACAAACACACACACTAATTCACAGTTGAGTATTGATTTATACACAACAAAATTCCCTGTGTTGATATACAAGTACATACTAATGAATAATTATAATAAATGATAATAGGAAACGAATTTTGATTTAAATAAAAAAGAGCTTACTCTCTCTACCCTAGTACAATGTTTTCAAGAAGTAATATATAAAATGTATTATATTTTTCACCTGGCTGCTTTGAACCCTTGTGTGGAAAAGGTGCTGCATTTTACGTATAAATTACTGATCTACAAAGTTATACTGAAGCCAATCTGGACATACCGAATAGAGCCACGAGGGACAGCAAAAAAGTCGAACATCAAGCGTTTCCAATCTTTTCAATCAAAAGTTCTGAAAATAATAGAAAATGCCTCTTATTACGTCAGCAACAAACCCCTTTCTAATGATCTTAATATACCCTACATTCTTGAACTCATCCCTTCAAAGTTCATGAAATTCCATAGTAACCTATCCAACCACCCTAATCCCGAAGCACAGTCATTGCACTGCACCACTCATCTCCTATAGCTCGGAGACTAAATTGGCCTCATGCCCTGGTATAAATGTGGGAGTCCTGGCAATGGCCAGTTTCTCTAATCATGCCCTGAGCGTCTGTGGCTCTCGGGTTGGCCAGCCTTCACTGGCTCGTGTCCCATGGATTTGGGAGGTCTCTGGGCTGTATGAATGAGTGAGTGAATGTAGACTGTAAACATGGTATGAGAACATTTATCACAATTACTTATTGCCCAATAAGTTAGATTGTAATTTCATCAAAAAAAAAAAATATCTATATCTATATATAAGGTTGTCCTTGTGCATCTGAAATTGCCGATTTTATTTTAGTTGAACCACTTAAAAGATCTTCAGTTTGTTTGCCAGAAGGTCCTGCTCACGTGAGATAGACTTACTTTGCTCCCAGCACGCCCTATATCAAAGCAAATCACAATCGATTTATATTGTACCGCTTCAAACACGCCTGTTTACTTCAAAGAGGAAATTGAGGGTTGCCCAACCTGTTGCTTCAGTCAAACTGTTAATCATTTCAGTTCTGTACCGACGTTGACGGCGATAATGACGTTACCAGTTTATAGGAAGCCCGTCATAGGAACACTAAGGGTTTAATGGCTGTATCAGATTACGGCCACAAACCACCACTCAAAATTAGCTATTTTAAAATTTCCGCTATAATTTGTTGATTTTAAGTAAATTTCATTTCTGTAGCCCTCTGACACATTTTATTCCCACCATCAAGCCAATAAGTAAGAGCTTTTATCATTCAATTTTCGTGAGAGGGAATTTCTTTATTTCATTGTATGTACATAAAGCTCATTATATAAAATAGCCAGACGAAGAGCGTCGCTAAACTAAAACGAAATTAATACGGAAAATTAAAATATCCACTTTTTTCCAGGAAAATTAACAGAGAACCTACAACTGAAAGACTAATCGATAGCGGTCATTAAGGACATTCACTGTGTCTTCTTACTAATTGAAACATTATGACCAAAACTTTTTACTAAATTACTGTTGCTGCCCTTACAATTTTCAAGAAACCTTTATTGCTTCATTTTAACAAGTTATAAGGAAATCTCACGTTGGTGGTGTCAGTCAGTCAGCTGATGGTAGTACGCCCAGGTTTGATCAATGGGATTGTGAATGAAAAGGGGCTTTTAAATCAGCAATGAAAAACAGAACAGAATTCGCGGGCTGTCTCTGACAGATTAATTTTCATTTGTAAATTATGGAACAGATTAATTGCCAGAATAGGAAGCTGAGAACCGTAGGCAGGTAATTATGACAATTAAGGATACAAAACCATTACAAGCGATTATAAAACAGCTTTATTGTTACGACCGATAATTTTTGCTTTATTAAAATAGCGCTTTTGGCAGCTCTCTTTAGTCACCTCCAATTAGTTATGTGGGATATATAACTCATCTAAAACACCAGTATCTTTTTTATCTTTTAACTAGGGTGGCTACACCCACCCTCCTGACTCTAAATCTCTACTGTTTTGAATATCCCACATAACCAATTGGAGAAAACTAAAGACGACAGCTTAGAGCTTTCAAAAGCGCTATTTCAATAAAGAAGAAATTATCAGTTGTGGAAGGACAATAAAACTGTTTTATAATTATACCATTCCACAATCCCGCAGGAATCTTTTTATTACAAGCGATATTTATTTACCTATTTTTTCCTTTATACTAAAATGAAAAAAAAAAATGAACAGCAGCAAATTCAGTATGAGCAAAATTTGGGCAATGGAGAAACCATTTTTTTTTTGTTCGGATTGTTGAGTAATCGTCTAGATGTGTGTACTAGACTAGATGTTAGAATGTAAGAACATTTCACTTCATGACCACATTATTGAACCATTTTATACAAAAAGGGCTAATTCAATAATTTAAAGGATTGGTATCACAGACCATTATGGGAAAATTTTTCCAACAAAAATTTCTTTCTATCCATCGTGCACTAAACTGCATTTTGAACAATATACATAAACAAAATAAAGTACATCGAAATTTTCAAGGCAATGTTAAGAAATACTTGCTACTACTATGTATACTACAATGCCACTTTAATACTACAATGTATTTTTGATCAAAATACTTCATTATATTTGTATAAATTACCTGGTAAATACCCATTGCCTTTTTACCAAATAATGATTTAAACAACAAAAACACTATTAAAAAATCTATTGAAATCAGCTATTAATATATTCAATACACGATTCCTATTGATGGGCCATTCATTTCCTTTAGGAACATATTTGAAATTGCACTCTATTCACGCCTTTAGTGCGCACGTGATTACAAAAAATTATAATTTATAATAACTAATTAGTTATTATATATAGGGCAATTGTATTTCGTCTGTCTGTATGCTCCACAATAGCGGCCGTAAACATTATTAAATCATGTTTAGGTAGCGTTTTAGATTTCTCAAGTTACAGCTAAAAAACTACTCACGGTTTAATGTTTTAATTTTCTCTATACTCAAGTAAACATTAGATATGCTAAAACAAAAAGAACTTGAAAGATTCCAAAAAATAAAGTTCCAGGACCAGAATCGCGTATTTGATTCCATTCGTGACGTTTTCAATTGTTCTTTGGCTTGAACTCCGGACATCTCTAAATAAATTGTTTTCACGTTTTGGTTAGTATATATATATATATATATATATATATATATATATATATATATATATATATATATATATCAATTTGTTATAAAATATGAATTGTTGAAATTCATCATTGTTTATAACAGTCCAAAATACAACATGACAATTTAAACAAATTGCTGAACTCTATAATAATTGTGTGAGTAAAAAATAAATTTCTTTGCGACAATTCTCATCCCACATCTACTTCAGTCAAAAATCTAGGTTTCGTCGTCGACCAAACTATATCAAGGGAAGATCACTCAAAAGTAAAGAAAGATTGAAAGGATTTCTCAAACACACGCCGATCGGTTCGAACATCTCCTTATAATACTTATGCGCCAACTCCTGGTTCCCTCTCTTGACTTCCCTAATTTTTACTACAGTGTGTTGTGTATGGTGGTCTTTCTTGGGATCTTGGATAAAGTGGCTGATGAATTGTTTTCTAAGATGTATACTTGGGATCCTAAGAGTCCGTCGCATTTCGTAGCCTCCACTGCTAGCGATGGGGGTTACCTTCCACCCCTTGCCAATAATTGCTTGGATCTCTCCTTCAATGCTATCATGACTCCCCTATCTGAGTCCCCCTCCCTTCACGACTTTCTCCGATTTAAATCAGCAATCAAACCCCGCAATACTTGATCCTACCCTTCCAACTTTTATTTCCCTTCTCACAAATCTGCTTTGACCGTTATTTCCTTATAATGCCACAGACCTTTCAAACTCTATAATCATCGATATTCATCGTTTATCAACTCTCTCAATCTTTAAATCGAGACTTTATTAGTTACTTATCTCCCTCCAATCTAACATTTTATAATTCAATCTAGCAATCTGCCATGGTGGAACCCCCTTGTGATAATTTCTAAATTTTATTTATTTATTTTTTCATTTCTATTCATTTTTGTTTTTTGTTTTAATTTGTTGCTGTTGGATCTTTGTAGTAACCTCCAATTCACATAGCCATTGGACATCGTACTGTACATGTGTATATAGTATTATTCATAAGCTTATGAAATTTGTTTAATGCTAATTATTATATCTAGAGCGAAATTGCTCATCAAAGTATAAAAGAGGCACATCATATTTATATGAGCTATAAGACTGCTAAGAACATTAAAAAAAAAACAGTAAACGGGTTGAATTGGAAGGCAAGTTTAAAACCAATTAAAAAAAAAAGAAAATCACTCTTGTGCACTACAAAATTTTAAAGAAAAATTGACTAGGCCTCAAAATATTATCAAGTTCTAAAAAAAGAAATTTCGTAGTCACTAAACCCATCCCCTTGAAACTTCAACCATCCTCTTCTTTCTTTACCGGGAACAGCTATCACCCTTACAGCGTACTTTTTTTTTTTTTTCAACTGCAGCGATCTCAGGTAAATCTGGGAATATAAATTTGTCCATTTTTTTCTTCACGAACAATTCAGGAACCTTGTGGGGGTCATAATTTGCTTCTTTGACAGGAAACTATCCTGACAATTCTTACGCTATAGCCAGTTGTCAGCCCGTTTGAGGGCCACTACTGATAGTTAACCATGTTGAAGATACTGAATGGAGCTGTACCCAGGTGAATAATAAAAACTTTTACAGTTTAACAGTTTAAAACACCATTACCATAACTGCCCACCTAATAGCCCCTATGACACGGCGCTATGTGCAACCATACCCGCATGACATTAAGGTTTTTGTCATGCAAGTTTAGTATTTTTTCCGGTCACATCAAACGAGGAGTCGTCCAATTAAAATACGAGGGTGGTCTGAAAATTTTCCCATCCCTGTAACCCGTCCAAATAGTACTCGGCGTTTTTCTCTGCAAAATAATCGTTCACGAAGGCCTCTTCATTTGACGAAAATCTCTGTCCTCCGTGCGCAATTTCGCTTGTGGCTGGTGAGTATGGCGGATGGCCAAGCAGTTCAAACCGTATACCATATTTTTTCACTATTGCCTTTTTAAAATTAAATGAACAATCTTCTATTGAGGTTTTCGTATGACATGGTATTTTTAAGGAACAAGGAAATATATTATAGCATAGAATGACGCTATTATTTATTGCTACTAAAACTGTATTTATAGTAATACCATTAAATTTTTTTTTGTTATAGAGCCTCTTATGTGTCTTTAACGATGGGGAAAAATCAGAGCATTAAATCTTAATTTCCGTCGTAAGTCGTGCCCATCAATTATTTTAATTTCCTTTCTCCCCCTATATCTCATACGGCGCGGAATCCAGGCTTCCATTTTGACAAAAGGCTAACAAAGAATTTTTTTTGTGCCAGAACATTTCTTTATGGTGGTCATTATTGTGTTAATTAGATTCAAGATTTGAAGAATAATAAGAGATTAGCTTCAGTATAGGATTCCACTGAGACTAAATCGTTAATAGCAAATATTGGATCGTTACTCTTAGCCTCCTCTAACTTAAATTTAAAACAATATTTGACGATAAGAAGAGCCAACACAATGTTCCTGCAGCTCAGCTAAGAAGGTACTAAAAATGCTTAGTGCTCATAAAGTTTATGTCTTTTCGGCTGAAGAGATTCATTTTTTTTAGTGCTTACTCGTGCTCTCAAACGATGCACTTTATTACCCTGGGTCCTGTCGATATTTGATAAATAGTAGGCGTTTGAATGCCAAGGAGCATAAACACACATTTTGATAGGGATAATTTAATAAATATA
Organism: Acanthosoma haemorrhoidale; assembly: GCA_930367205.1. Classification (NCBI taxonomy): domain Eukaryota; kingdom Metazoa; phylum Arthropoda; class Insecta; order Hemiptera; family Acanthosomatidae; genus Acanthosoma; species Acanthosoma haemorrhoidale. The sequence continues at coordinate 78,678,726 of OV884009.1, read as the reverse complement.
CACAATATTATTGGCAACATGGATGTAATATTGACAACATAAAATTTCCTTTTTCCTGTAAGTAGACGTTGGAATACGTTGGGTTTTAATTCAGCTTTGACAATTTTTATAATAAATTAAATTCAATGATTACACCGGGGACAAAGAAATAAATGTTTTTTTGCGGTATAAGTGTTGGAGTGAATTTAGATACATTAATGCACTTACTATCCCATTAAAGCAGGAGTTCCACAGGGCAGCGTCCTGGGTCCCACCCTCTATAATCTATACACCGCTGATGTCCCCTCTACCACCAATACCTTCTTGGCAACATTCGCAGACGACACTGCAGTCCTGTCAACCCATCCAGACCCTAATATAGCATCCCAAAACCTTCAAAAACACCTCGACGAGATCGAGTATTGGTGCAACCAATGGCGAATCAAAGTCAATGAAGGAAAATGTTCCCACATAACCTTTACCCTGTGCCGCAAGTCCTGTCCACCAGTCTTTTTAAATTCAATTCCTCTCCCTGTGTCTGAGACAGTACGGTATTTAGGCTTCCATCTCGACAAAAGACTGACATGGAACCCACACACGAGGCTAAAAAGACAAGAACTAAACAGACGCTTTGGACAACTGTACAGACTACTTCGAAGGACATCCCACCTCTCAATAGAAAACAAACTACTTATTTACAAGGTTATACTTAAGCCAATCTGGACATACGGAATAGAGCTATGGGGGACAGCAAAAAAGTCGAACATCAAGCGCATCCAATCCTTTCAATCAAAAGTCCTAAGAACAATAGTAAATGCCCCTTATTACGTCAGCAACAAAACCCTTCACAATGATCTGAATATACCCTATATTCTTGAACTCATCCCTTCCAAGTTCATAAAATTCCATAGTAACCTATCCAACCACCCTAATTCCCTAGCACAGTCATTGCACTGCACCACTCACCCCTATAATCCTCTTCGGAGATTAAAACGGCAGTGGCCTCGTGACCTGCTATAACTAAGTGATAGTGGGAGTTCTGGCAATGGCCAGTTCCTCTAATCATGTCCTGAGCGTCTGTGGCTCTCGCGCTCTTGGTCAGCCTCCACTGGCTTATCCAGTGACGCGGCTGACGTAGAAGCGTGGGGGACTCCCCAAGACTCCGCTTCCTCCTTCGCATGTGAGGGAGGTGACCCTTGTGGACTTGGGGGGCCTCTGGGCTGTTTGTAAATATTGTATGAATGAGCGAGTGAATGATGAATTGTAAATATAGTATGAATGATGACATTTATCTCAATTACTCATTGCCTAATAAAAGGCAGATTGTAATTTTATCTTAATAAAATTGTTTGAAAAAAAAAAAAAAAAAAAAAAATGTACTATGGTACATCAAGTATTGTTACTTTGTTCAAATTGACCTTATTTTTGTATTAACATATTTTTGTTTAGTTTGATTTATTATTTTCATTTATAATTCTGTATGTCATATAGTAAAATAAACGTTTTTGTATATTTTAATAAATGTCTTTCCTAAATTTTGAACTTCTCAACCTACACTTCCTACGCGTTTTGAAACACACATTCTTTTTCCCCATCAGTCTCTAAATAAAAAAATAATAACAGTATTTTAGTTTAAATAATTCTCCACCCCCCAAAAAACATTCGTTTTTCTTTCAATATAAGACTATGTATTTTTTTTGTCTTTATTTCAAAAACTGGAGTCATTTAACAAATCTGATACTTTTCTCGTATTTACAAGACTGAAATTATCCAAATTTGGCTCTGAAGCCCTGCGCCGCAAAATCACTGTTGTTATTGTGTTATTATTCAAACGCCATAATATAAGCGTTGACATGAATGTATTTTTTAAAATAATCTATGCTTAGACTTATATTGACAATTTTAAAAAAAATAACTTTTATATTAAAATTTTGTTGTTATTAAAAAAAACAAGCAAAGGGGGACCTCTGGGCTGTTTGTATATATACTATGAATGAGTGAGTGAATGATTGTAAATTGGTATGAACGAGATCATATAGCACAATTACCTATAGGCCAATCAGGCAGATTGTAATTTTATCATAATAAAGTTGTTATCACGTTTTGTTATAAATCAATTAAAAAAACCTTTTTTTTTTACCCCAGTGTTTTTATGGATTTTAGCATTTTTTTGTGGTACATATATACTGTTTTAGCCAATGAATGCATGCCAAGCACCATACATAAGAAAACGAGGAAAAAAAAGCTGGATTCTTGAAAATCCGACAACGGATTCGTGATCAGTAAGAATATATAACATCTTTTCCCCTAAAAAACGATCGTTAACTTTCGAAATGAGTAATGGTTACTTTTTAATTGCTAAAAATATTATTTCTTTTTCTGTATGAAGGGATCAGATTATTCCACGAAATACGAGGATATTGGAAACACGCCTTTATCTTTCCACTACGTTTTTTTAGTGATTTTAAAAAAAGGTCTGTATCTAGCATATGTCCTGAACAGGCGGGAATTACAGAAACAGACCTTAAAATAAAATTTCTAGAAAAAAAAACTCCTCAACCGGTGGCTTGCAATTTTTTTTATGATTTTTTTAAAAGGTTATTCAAACGAAAAAAAATACCAAAGCGTAATTGAAAATCAAAGGATTTTCCTGTTAGTGAATTTCACTGACATGAACTACGAGCCCTCGAGTGTTTTTTTAAAAAATATATATATCTTTATTTCCATCTCGGCTTTACGGCCAAACATGGGTACTGACAGAATAATAATAGAACTGAACAGATTGGGGAATGGTCCAGAAGAGACACCCCCAACGAATTATAATTTTATAACAATCCATTAGTGTTGAAAAATTATTTGATTAATTAATATTAGGATTTAAGATGATAAGATTTGGAATATAAAGTAATTTACATAATACATAACGATGATAGTGATGATAATTGATGAGTTATATAACTATTAGAACATCAAAAAAAAAAAACTATTAAATTCTCGGTCTAGGATGAATTGTAAATTTGAGCGTTGAAAACCCCCAGGCAATCAGACAACCAATTTATTTTCTTCCTACTCCTAATCGTAATGCCACTTTATATGTAGATAATAAATGAAAGACTTTCAGTCTGTGCATTTCAGATGAATAGCTATGGCTGCACACTTCTCCACCAAAGGCATAATTCTTCCAGATATATTCAATTCCATGATTGTATTAAAATACTATTCATTGTATTATTTATTTAATTTATGTTCCTAAATTTTATCCATAATGCTTAATGGAATTTACTGTTAAACAGTTTAGGAATCTGTGTTTCCGAACTCCGTTTTTGGAGTAGATTACCATTTGTTTGATTACTTTTATAATTCCTAGGTCTTTCAGTAAGCGCGTAGGTCACAGGCATGTTTAAACACGACTCACGCTTTGCTTTTTTAATGACTTCATAAGCCCAATAAAGCAGGTCCAGTAATATCGTGATAAAGTAGCCGATCCCAGTGCATTTTATTGTTTATTATGTTTGCTAATATTTGATGTAATATTCTGTTATTTTTTTATGTATACTATTACATTGGCTTTATACTGTAGTTTAATAATTTACTTAAAGGAGCTAAACTATTATTTAAATGTTATAAGTGATACTGAATAGCCTCAATGTGGTATATATTGTTATTTTTGGTTCATTTAGTATCTTAGAAGTTATACTGAATAAGTTATATTAAAAGTTATATATATATATTAGATAGTAAATAAGCATAATAATATAATAGTTAATAAAGAGAATTGGTAGAGGAATTCAGGTTTTGACAAATGATTTTTGAAGAAAGATTTTCACAATTTTATGCTACTACATGCTAGATGTATGTCGTCAGAATAAAACATCATGCAACTACATAAACTGCGCTCATCTGATCTGACATAATGATATATTACATTATCAGCATTATTTCAGTCAAGGCTATAATGATTTTCATAATATTACAAATTGTACAGTTATAATAGATTTTAAGTGTCGGGAAAGCATAAATTAGTCAGAAAAAGTATATGTGCTAATATAGGTATCGGGCAGGAGTTGGGGGTTTTTTTTTGACAACTTTTTTCTAAGTACGACAAAATTTGGTCGCAGAGGATAAAGTTTTTTTTGTAACTGTGCACTTTGTTTTGTCGCAGTGTTACTCTCATCGGATATAATTTTTGAAATGGAATTATCTTCTATGTATTGAATAATTATTTTAATTTCGCTGGAGGTAAAAATATAGCAGCCAAGTTCAATGGCTAGAATCTACCGTTACGGCAATCGGATCCGTTATAATGCTTTATTTACACCGAACTGGCCGTGCGGCACGCGAGGCTCTGAGGCCTCGTGGCCAGGATGTCGTTAGCTTTAATAATTCACAGTCCAAATCAGGTATCTAGGTCAGCTTTTCTTTTTTTTGTGAGGGCTGAAAATTTGCCGATCGGATCGAATCGACACCCTTATAGCTTCTAACTGCCCGAGGAAATCATACTCAAATATCCGTATTCTTCTCCAAGGCAATAAAAGGGCCGAGGTCAAAAAGAAAACCTATACAAGTTCGGAAAATCGTATTTTGTTTATGCTGTTCGATAGAAATCCTCAAACTTAGGGCAAGTATAGGGTTTTTTTAGGGGATGTTATCGATGAGGGCAATTGACGCAAGCATATATACGGTTTTTGGTTTGTGTTTAAAAAAATGATTTTTTGATATACGTAACTTATACTATATTTATTAATATTTTATAGTGCTTGGAAAGAGATCAGTTAATTTTTTTAGTGTCGGTTCATGTTTTCGTAAAAATTAAATCCACAACTAATATTGATGTACTGGTCCAAAAAATATTAAATGTTGTTCTATACATTTTTATTATTGTGATAATATTTGACTGTTAATGTAACATCACTAATAATAAATAATTTGGGAGAGATTTCAAGCTTTTTTGAAAAACCAACCTTCACACAATATCAATACCGATGTCTGTTGTTTAGTGTTACTCTGGATGTTACTTTTTTTTAAAAAATACTGTTTTAGAACACAATCACTTATCACAATCACTTATTGCTCAATAAGACATAATGTAATTTTATCACAATAAAGTTTTGAATATAAAAAAAATACTATTTTTTGATAGATAATTAATTTACTAAAGTTTTAATTAACCCTAGCAGACAAATAAATATTATCTCTATGACGTAATGAAAAAAGTAATAACTTTCACTGATAGATTGAGCTATTTATTCAAATGTATTATGCTAGAAATTGTCTTCCATAGGCAGAGAGGAGAGAAGGGTGGAATAGTGTAGTGAGGGAAGCACTTGACTATGTAGTTCTTCAGCTGGCGGCGGCTGAGCGAGGAAATTTTATTTTTCTCCTAACCGGCCGTTTGTCAGGGCTGAGGCAGAAAGGCCCTCCAGGGGCCCTATAAAGTGGGTACCTGCCCTTCGGAACGGAGGAGGGCTCGAGCTCTTTCTTCTATCTCGTCTGGAAAAACCGTCGGTCAGGAAACAGTACATCTTCGGATAGGACAGGACTTTTGCAGCTTTAAGGGCTGTTACACTACAGCTTTATTCCCTATTCCGTCACGTTCTATTTTGTGTCAATGGTCAACCCTTAAGTCCGCAAGGGACGTCATGGCACTTGAGCGTAAGGGGTCATTGCGGCGCTGTAATATAGTTAGACATCGACAATAAAAGTTGACAACGGTTATGACAAACACTATTAACAACTAAACTATCATTTATATTTAATTCTAAACATATATGCATAAGACATGTTTTTGGGTACATTTTCGATAGGGTTATCGAACCCAGAATCTCTTACTCTTTCCATCCTGTATGTGTCTGTTTGTTCAGGACTTTGTGAATATCTATATTTGTGATTACCATAAAAGCGTGGAATTTTACGTGGAATGACACAAACAATTCTCCCATCTTCATAAAAAATGATCGTCATCAATTATTTAATCACTACTTTAAAGGAGAAAATTATATCATTTTACGTAGGATATTGAACTAATGAATTCGACGTTTGTGATTAGTTTTCTAAACTATTGTTAAAAAAAAAAAGTATTCAAATGAAAAAATAGGAATAGTTAATTATATAGTAATGTTTGTATAACTTAGGGCTGAGTAACAACCTGAAGATTTCCGAGGTGCATTCAAGCGTGATCCATCACACTACACATTGAGGATTTCGTTTTGGTTTTGAAAACTAATTTATTGACGATTAGTTGGTGGATTCTAAGGTATCGTGTTTTGTCAGATAGTGGGAGTGGTAGACCGCTAATGAGGACTGGTGGACAGAAAAGTAACGTGAGTTCACTTTTATTCATCATTGTTTTCAGCTGAGTTCAATTTTGGTGAGGTCAATTTGGAGGATATGGGGCGCTGTATCAGGAGCTGAATGGGTTGAGAAGAATGCTGTTCCATCAGCGAGGGTAGGACAAAATCCAGCAGAAGTATTGCAGTATAAAGTGTATAGAGGGGAGGATTCAATACTCTGGGCCAAAAAAATCAGGAATGCCGGTATGGACTGGAAAGTAGTGTTGAACTGTAGTGGACGTGAATACACTTACATGGAATAGTGGTCAGATAGGTAGTAACGATGGATAAGGAAGTATATTGGGAGTGAAATGGATTTCAGTTTGAAGGCACGTTGTGGTACCGAATCCCGTCAATTACCTGAGCTACATCTAGTAGTGAACCAGAGAAACTAAACAGCTCAGCGCGCCAGGGCTGAGAATCTGTGGTCCACGGCAATGCGATGACCCAATCGCACAGCGGAGTGTTAAGTGCAGAAATTAAACTGTTACGATTGGAGAAGGGATTGTGCTCCAAGAAGAGAAAGGAGACGCTTTCTCAGAATTGTCTGGAAGATGTTGGAAAGAGTCTGGAGAAAGCTAATGGGATAGATAGGATGAAGGATTATTTGGTTTACCAGATTTAGGGAATACACCTTCCCATACGAACAACTCACAAATAAGGGAAAAGTGTGTGGTTCTATAAAAGCAATTATAAATGTATCTGTGAAGAACTATGGCTTTTTGTGGGAATTTATGTTTGGTTATCTTATTAAGCAAGTATTAGAAGATTACCTGTCAAAAACATCCTAAATCCCAAGCTGCTTGCTAAAGATCCCAACAACCTGCCGGCCGCCCAACTTACAACTAACTCTATAGGTTGATGGGGAATGAAAATCCTTAATAACCGATAATTGGGAATAAATTTCTGGATCTGGATGAGGTTTGAAGATGGGGGAGAAGAGATACCAAAATCAGACGTTTCTCCGTAAGACGTAGACCTGGATTCTTCGTTAAGACGGAGAGGGTGGGATATTTATGTATATTTCAAGATGTTTTTGTAGTCAGTGGTGGGAATATAAGATAAGTAGAATCGAAAGTTTCTGATTGGAGCGATTCAGGACACTACTATGCAACCCAACAAACCCATACATTTGGTTGTAAGTTGGGCGTTCAGCTGGTTGCTGGGATCTTTGGCAAGCAGCTTGGGGTAGATGTTTGGAACGAATGGGGTTTAGGATGTTTGTGGACAGGTCATTGAGGGAATGAGGAGTACCTGACTATGATCGGATGAGAGGTTGTCAAGGCATGTGACTGTTGAGTTAAGGAAGTTAACCCGTGGTGGATAAAAAAGTAAGTTGGCTAGGATTTCAATGAAGGTTCGTAGGACGGTATGTGGGACTATCTGGATATGAAAAGAATCATCGTTTAGATGTGGAAACAGTCAGTAACGCGTGCTTGGGGGTTATACGTTCTTGAAACCCACATGGGCGTTTGACATTGTAAACGACACCTAATAGAATACTATTTTGAAGAGAGTCGAGGAGAGAGAAATACGTTGATGGGTTTGTTTCGAGGCTAGTAAACTGCCACTTAGTTTATGGGAAAGGAATAAGTGCTAATTGACATTTTACAATTTTAATGACTTCTCATAATTAGAGCCCTCTTTAACCCTAACACAAGTTACTTATTAAATGTCAGGACAACTTTAAGTTAATATTCTTCATAATATTATCATAAAATATTAATTTTTAAATTTCAAGGAAATGGTTCGTCATTTACTTTATTAGTTTTCATGCAGATGCTTTTATTTTCAACATCTTCGGGCGTCAAGTAAAACTAACATGCAAAATAACATCCCTCCATGAAACTGGGACTGCAATAAAACTGCGAATACACTTTTGACGACAATTTTAATGAGTTCGCTTAATTAAAGTTAACTTAAGCCCTAACCTCACATTATTAACTAAATATGTTATATATTACATATTATTAACTAGGATGTTGATACTCTACTCTATGTTACATCATTCTGTCGTTAAATGAAATTAACATGTAAAATATCATGGTACTAAATAGTCACCAGTTGAGTTAATGTTACGAACACAATATTTTGACCACATTAATTTACGAAGATCGAAGAATTTCTAGATTGGATCAGTGCCTAGGAAAAGCTGAAAAAAAAACTGAGTTTTTACGCTGTGAAAACTTAAGCTATTACAATAGCCTCTATTTCTCCCTGATACCGATTTTCCTGCCTTAAACGTAAATAGTCACACTATCCGCTTTTCACCGCTCCGTTAAAAGCTTAGGCTTTAACACTGACTACAACCTCTTGTTTGAGTCCCACTTTGACACACGGTCTATTGGAACTCATAGGTTATTTGATCACTCTTACCTTCATAGATTCCACGCAGAGTCCAGGTATCCTACTTCATTTTCACCCTCTTTGAATAGGGTTGTATCGTGCATAGAGGTCACTCGGTACTTCAGGACTGATTGAATTGAGTCATTAACTGGTTTGTAAGATTGGTGTTACCGTGTCTCCCATTTTCACGTCAAGTAAGAGTGGCACTTCACCTCCCTTCATAGACAGTATTCCCTTAATTCCTAAATTTACTAAACCCTCAACTCTCATCAATCTACAAAAGTTCGAATCCTTAACCTAATCCCAGAACACGAGATCCCATCTTTCAGACCTTCCCACTGAACTGGCATTCCTTTCATTCCCACTCCACCACTCCCTGGAATTATCTCCCTCCTAATATTAATTAGGTGCTTAATTCTTACGTGCCTACAAAATCCTTCTATTCCAACACCTGCACACCAGACGCTCGTCCAGAGAACTATTTATTTATTTCTAAGGCAATATTTTGTAATATTTATATAAATATAATTTGTACATTAACGCTCTCGTATCCGAAGAAATCTATTTTGTTAGTTTTGAAGTTTCCTGCAGTATTTAATTAGGCTAATTGACTGGTGAAACCAAAGGAGTCGATCTATAAATTTGACCAGCAATGAAGTACATAATTGTATCCGTAAAATGAAAAACATATTATCCTACAAATAGTCAGCTAGAAATAAATGATTATTTAATGCCGTTGGAGAGGAGTCGGTTGGGCCATTACTAATGATCTTGTCTGAACTGCAGGGATATTGGATTGTTGGCAAGGAACCAATTATAAGCCTTGTAGTGTTTCCGAATGATTGTTTAACTATACTACTTATATGGAGAGATTAATGTTTTTTGTACCTAATCCGAGAGGTCAGGTGTTATAAATGATTGATTCGGTGTATAATGGAAGCTAAAATAAATTATACCGTAAATTTTAGATAATTATCAAGAATCTGGCTTACTACACTCAATTAAGAATGTTTAATTTAAATTAGTTTAGATGAATTTATATTTGACGCAAACTAGTTAAATCACAAAAAAAAAAAAACTTAATATTTATTTTGTTAACTTTCATTGCTTAATAAATAAAACATTTTATCAAAGGGAAAAGTTTAATTGACGGGAATTGGAGCTGGTGTTTGAAGGGTATTCCAAATTGTTTACCCTGCGTTCTGATATTAGCTCTTGCTCCTACAGGCAATTTGGCACAATTACTGTTTTTAGATTTGCTTACGCCATGAATACAGAAACTTTAAAATAATATCAATGGTGGTGATTCGATGAAAGTTTACGCCGAAGAGGGCACGGAAAAATATTGGTAGCAAATTTTGAAAAACACAAATTTCAGTATCCATTAATTACAAAAAACATTAGAATTATCAAAAGCCGTTTAATTCAAATAGAATAAATTGATCAGTATCATCGCCAGTTTTTTAATGATTATTTAAAATAATTAAATTTTAAGTCAGTTATGAGCAGCTATATTGTAGGGTTGAAAATATTTATGAACGAATTAAAAGACGGGGAAAGTGAATATATAATACCAAACAATCAACGTTTACAGTGAATATAAATAAGTAATATATTTATAAAAAAAAATTTACTAAAAACAATTGGAAATAATTTTTGCGTTACCATCACTAATATATTCTTAATAATAGGGAGCAGAAACAATATGTCTATAGTTTGTTTTCACTAAGTAATATAATAATATATTGCATATTGCTATTAGTTGAAATGGAATGGTTTTGTTCTATTGCTCGCTGAGGTGTAACAATAAATAAAAGGACAGATGCGGGACGCCTGGTGTCGATTGATGGCTTTGAAGTCGGATATGAATTTGTCAGCTCACGCTAATGACTAGGCCCTTAAGCACCATTGATAGCTTAAAGCGTTTACCCCAACTCCCCCGACCACATATTTTCTTAATGAAAATAAAACAATTACAAAGCCCTCGTAAGAAATTTTGCTCTTTAATTTCGAATTCTTCTTAATGGATTGGATACTCGATCTAGTTACAGTATATAGTGACCTAATTAACGCTCACCTAAATTTATTCTACTTTCTTAAATTTTATGACCACTCTCTAAAATATGTATTTAAAAACTAGGCGATTCCACAATGACCAAACCATTCTTCTTATGATGTATTGACGGTTAATTTTTATTACCTATAAATTTTCTGCACTAATTATGATTATGATTTGTGAATTATGATGAATGAGTTGTATTGATAAAATAAATGTAGAAAGTGAAATAAGGCCATTGAAAGTGAACAGTACTATTTTACTTGTTTTAATAACGATGGGGAAAAATCAGAAGTTAAAAATAGGTTCCGGAGTGCTGACACTGCCTTGCACCAGACGAGAAATCTTTCGAGGATAGGAAACAAGATAATGTTGTTTCAACATTTAATTGTATTTTGCATTATTTTTTAACTTGTCGATCCCGGGATCCATAGACTCACCAGACTAAAAACAATAAGGTTTTAATTTTATTTAATGTTGTGATATTCAAACCTATCCAAGATAAATAAACAACAACACCACCTGCCCCCTGACGAGCACTCATTATATCATTTGGGAGCTGGTCGTAGGTTTAGTCACCATCAAATAGGCTGGTACTTAGTTCATTAATCTATCGTATATTTTGACTATTTCATTTTAATTAGGTTTAGTAAAAGTTAAGACTATAAGAATAGAGTAACGCACAAACCTTCAACAGCAGACAGGGGCTTAACTAAAAGTGGTGAGTCGTAGAATAAAATATAAAAACATTCCTTCATCTTATTTTATTTTAAATACTAATGTGATCAGCGAGCCGTTCAGAGTAACCGCAGTATTGTATTAATACTTCAAACAATTTTGTGGTGACAATTTAGTATTTTATAAAATTTTATAAAATCGGCTACAAAAAATCGCCTTTTCAACACGTTTAATTTTTTTCACACACTTTTCATAATTGAATTACAGCTTAAAACTAATTAGAATATTTCCTGTTGATGCGAAATAAACCTTTGAAAGTTCAGGTTGATCGAATGTTTACGACCGTTAGTAAGCTTGGATACTGATTAAAACATGAAGTAGTAATAAAAAATATATGCATAAAAGATGCAAGACTACGCACGAATAGTAGAAAGTAATAATTAATATGGAGAGGTACTCGAGGAATGTTTTATATATTTTAAACTATCACGGTCAATGAAAATTGATCTTAATTGACTTGAACATTATTAAAACGAAATATATTCAAATCGGCTCCAGCAAACGTTAGTGTCCGCAGGTCCAACTTTGTTTATGTATATATTTTTTTTCATACTTGCATCATTCTATTCTATCCAAAACCTAGCCAGCATATTTTAAACTGTTGTGGAATATAATTTTAGGTTGATTAAATTATTTTAACGACCATTATGATAGAACATGCATATAGAAAACCATTACACTATACCTGAATGGAAGTAGAGCCTCCCCCTGCTGAGCTACAAGTATGTATTTGTAAAGGAACTAATGAGAAAGAAACATTATCAAGAGGTATCAAATGGACGTTTTTATTAGTTTTTCTTTACTCAAAATGTAAAAAAATAATACTAGGTATTTTCGTTTCAGATTCTTTGCTATTTTTTCTTACCAAAACCTGACCAGTGTATTTCTAGGTGTTGTGAAATAAACGTTTAAAATTTCAGATCGATTAGATCATTTTTGCGACCACTATACCCATAGCAGACAAAGACGTGCAATCTCTACCTAAATGGAGAACCACTCCCTTAGAGCTTGGCTATCAGATTGTATCATGAAATTTTCCGAGAATCAAAAGGAAGAAATAACCTGGGTATCTATGAAGTGGTGTTGTGTGAGAAGGGTAAAGGTTAGCGGTGACCACGTGGTCGGCACGTGGCCGGCATGCCTGACAATAACAGGGGTCGAGAGGGCAAATATTCTTGCCCCCTCGTCCGCCAGGCATGGGGCCTCCGTACCACGGATCCTCTCTGGCTAGGACACGCGGTAGCTAGGAGAGGGTATTGACGGGGTGCCTACTGACGTCAGATGACCTACTCCTACTGCCGCTGCTCGCTCCTCCATATCGATTGTTACCGCTCTCCCCTCCACCGCCTTCTCACTGATCAATGCACTTAGCCGGCTAATGTATGGAGGACCAGGTTTTTGGCAGTTCCAGGTCCCAGTGGCTCCGGGACCACGTGGGCACTGCTGCTAGCGGCGGTATCGGATCCCAGTTCACGCGCCACCTCTCTAGTCACTTTACGAAACCCTCCTGACTAGAAATCGATCAACTTCATCAATTTATATATTTATTTAAGCCAGTACAACAAATGCGAGACAGCACATGAATTATTATAATCATAAATGAATTACATTAAAAAACAAAAAAAAAACGTTGAAACAGAAGAAACAATCAATATCCAGAAATAAAGAAATCCTCGTCAGTTTCTTAAATAATTTAACTTATTATAATGTATTGTATTGCAAACAAATAACACAATTTCTTTATTTGTTATTACATCGCGGTCTTTTAAACATATAAAAAAAAGGCAATGTAGTTACGTGGATACAAAATCAAAACTTTACTTCTTAAATAGGTTTTGAGCTGGGACTTTTTCGCGTTTAATTATTTTTATGCAACCCGATATTACGCCATTATTAAAACATGATCATATTCTGTGGGGTTGAGAAATTTAATATTTGACACCGATAGAATCATTATTACGACCACTATCGCAGAACAGTCAATTAGACACAAAAAAGTACAAAAAAAACTTCAGCCTTCCTTAGGTATTTCCTCAGTTTTTCATAGATCGCAGTGAACGAAGCATCATTTAAATGAGGTCTAAATGCTAAAAGAATTTGAGAGGGAACAAAATATCACAGTTTCCAAACGCAAGTGACCAATGCTCATACCTTTTAAAAAAAATTGTTTTTCGCTACATCTCAGTTGGACTTGAGAGAGAAACAATTGAATATAATGTTAAATGTCTTTGAAAACTTGAATAAACTACAATTGATTTCTTTCCACTATGTGCTTACAAACCACATATTTGTTTCTACCAATTTTCAGAAAATAATTACAACGTACACCATTTTGTGAAAATCATATGCAGGAAAGTAGTAGACCAGTTTTATTAATCGAGTTAAAACACATAATACTTTTTTGTTTCTTTGATGTAATATTTTTTTATTTATTTTAGGTTTAGCAGGGTTCTTAAAAAAAACGTATCGGAGAACAAAGAAAATTATTATAAAATAGAAAGAGGAGTATCCGCTATCGTTTAATATTTGATCTGAAACTTTACCGAAAAGACCGACGAAACATTAGAATAAAAATCAAGAAATGATTTTTATCATGTAAATTCAATATTCTAAGTAAATATACACGCCTCTCTCTGTCCTACCTACAATTTTACACCGACGCGAGCTTTTTATTTACTAATATGAATGAGCCAAAACCAGCCAAGATTCCAAGTATGCTGGGGCTTGTAAAATATCCCTTTGTCCTAGTAAACAATTGTCATCGACAAAAACTTAGTACGATGATTTAAGTAGGTATTCAGTTTGCAAGGAAAGTATTATTCCGGTCAGTGGTGGCTCTGAGAATACGGAGATTAGCGCCGCTTTGGAAACAATGTCTTGACTACATTCAACCTGGGACAAAGGACCGGCGAGAATCCATTCAGCGAGAGTTGCAAGCCCTATCCGATGCCTGATTCTCAAGTCCTTTCTCGTTTCTCAAACCGAGAGTTGGCCGTCGTTTCAGATCGTTGCGTCACCGGGGTATCGGCTTGGGTTGACGAATGTGATATATTAGATTTTCATGAAACTTATCAACCAACCCTCAACATAAACTCATCGTCAACAAACATAAATGATTCAGCATACTCAGCCAATTATTGATTATTTGTTAATGGTATCACCCAATTTTAACAAAAAAATCAAGAATAAATACTAGAAAAACTCATAATACATTAAGAGATTATCTGACCAATATTATATTAAGAATGTTTCGAAGCTAAATGGGCATTTTTAAGTACAAAAAAAGTTTCTTTGGAAACAATTAAAGTTGTAAAGTTCTCTAAAACTGTTTAAAGATAGCAGTGAACATAGTCTACTATTCTAAAATTACATATTATTACATGCATACTTATTAATACATATATACACGAAGAATTAAAGATGAGAACCATAGATACATGTATTAATATGAATCATTTTTATCAAATACTCTGCAAACATTCAATAAACAAAATAGGAGATTAGAAAAAAGATACATTAAAACGATATGTTCACAAAAGGTCAAAAAAAACATTTGTGTAAATTTGATGTAGTATTTATAACAAGCTAATTTAATACATTGTGCTATTCGAGAAAATGAAGCAAACAAAAAAAAAATGTTTGTATATTACCATTATGATAGAGGTTTTTTATTTTTGTTTGTTTACCTCTAGCTTTAAAGTATTTAATTATCTATCTATTGTAGAAGCTAATAATAATTCAATCTATTCTGATCATTGTACATGAATGTATGCAGTTAAAATGCAATAAACATCTTTTTGTATTTCTCTCTCACTCGGTTAGTCAGCTGTTAGTCATATATTACACCTGTATATTTTGTGTTTTACTAAATACCTCTCTTGAGAGGTTAAATAACGCCGACCTGAACCCGTTGCTTGGTGTGTCATCGGTGGGTGAGTTCATCCACCAGAAATACATCATGTTTTTTGACTAGTTGCAGCACCTCAGAAACCCAGTGTTTAACACTATGACCCCACCAACCTTTCCACATCGATGGCAACAGACTGTCGGGGAAAATTAGGTTAAGATTTACTTTAAGTTTTTATTGCTAGATGTAAGTTAGTCTTAAGTCTATGATAAATAAGGTGAGCACCATCACTTTTAATAAATTCAATCCATTAAAGTATAATGTACATCATTATACTTCTGTACAATGTAGTTCACTATTATTAGAAAGCAGAATTTGTATAAAATGTAGCGAAGCTAAAGGAAATATAATGAAGCAATTATAAATAGATTCTTTTGTGAAATCTATATTTTGTACATATATTAGTTAGGTAACAAGGGGATGTGAAAAAAAAAAAGTACTAAATACAGTTATTTAAAAAAAATCAAAGTAACGGAAATTATAATTGACGACGTTTCGACATCCTTAAGTAAATTTTTATATAAATAAACTAATAATGCTAGACATGTTTTTTTGTTTTTTTCCTATCATTTATTGCGTCAACAAGACAAGGTACTCAATCAATTTTGAGTAACATTATAAGCACGGTACGAACTTTAGCCAAGAGATAGATTGTGTTGGCTTTGTCACCTTACTTAATTCCCCAAGTTGAGGGTTTTCCTACAATTATTCACCTTAAAACATTTTGACCCATTTCAAATAAATAATCACCAGTAATAAAAAAAAAATTGATACTAATAAAAGATTTAAAAAAAATAAATAAAAATAGTTGGTTTTACAGCAAGAAAGTATACATTCTAAATTTTATTTAAATAAATCGATATGATACCTATGCTATGAAATCGTTGAATCGCTACGAGAGATTATTAAGCAGAAATGCAGTCATTTTTTTTTAATTCTGTCTACGTTTCTATTCTACTAAGTATTTTTAAGGGTTCTTTTTCTTATCGTTCAAGCAGAAATATGTTTTGATATTCGAAATGTTTTATATTTTTACTTAAACTTTAACAACTCAGTTTATCAATGAGAGCTAACAATTATTACCCAAGCCCTCCAATATTCTTCGCAACCAGTTCCTGCAATCCAGGATCCATCTCACTGATCTCAACATCACGTCCATTTAAGATGTTCCCGCTAACAGTACTTGTATCCTGCCTCTCTGACCATCCTAATCCGTATTCTAATGCCCTACACTCCCATATCATCCCTGGCAACCCAGAACGACACCTAAGTTGGAGATGGCCTAGTGACCTAAAAAACAACTGACATTTTGTTCATAGTGAGCTCTTTGGTGATCACCATAGTGACAGGTTAAACGGTTTTTGCTAATGAGCCTTATCCCCAAAAAATTAACTAGCCGTTATAAACCAATGTTCTAAGCTCTAGTTAACAAAGATATATAAGGATTATATATTATTATTGCGTCTCAGTTATTAAATAATACGAATACGAAATGGGGTTCCATGCTCTGTAGGGTTATTGCTACTGCTTCAGGATGAAGGATTTAGGTTTAAATTCCTAGACGTGCATATTATGATCCCGAATAGGACGATTAAATGTTATTAAATGATGCCATATTATTTGAGTTATTATAACTTCTTGTGAAGTTAGGTAGACTCTCACTACCTTCCCGAACCCACCCACCTCCTTTAGGCATCCCGCACCCCATATCCTTCTCATACATCCTTCAAATAGGACTCCCCTTAGTGAAAGGCACCCATCAATCCAAAATAATTTTCCTTTTATTTTTCCCACATTTTATTTTTTATAAGTTTGAGAGCTATGAAAAAAAAAGTGAAGGACCCTTGCAATAGAAATTCAGGTATAGAATTAAAGACGGCTTTCTTAAAAGAAAAAAAAATATATATAGACGAATCCAATTTAAAAAGGGAACCATTTCCAGTTTAATCACCACCAGATTTTTTTTGCAACGGCTTCAGACAAAAAGAGGCTCTTTGAAAAAAAAAAAAAACCGTTTTCATTTTAGCGCTTCATTTGCATCGTAAGTGAGGTCGTTGATGAATGTCCCACCGACCTTATATTTCTTCTTTTGAAGGCGCTTGTTCCGCCTTTCCTAGATTAGTGCTAACCCTCTACGCCTTGACGAGCCTATTTAACTTTCGCCGGGTCTGCTTTTGAAGTCGAACTTATCAAGCGAGGGAACCTTGCTGGTAAATATGAAAATTTTCAAGAAAGGAATTTCAGAGGCGCTTAAAGACACGTGGGAAAGTTCAAAACTCATTTTCGCTTTTGAAATTGTAATTTACATACTGCTTGAGTGGTTTATATGTAAATTGAAATATAATTCACACAGTGTGGTTCAGATACAACGTGGGCTCATGCGAGAATAAACGTAATTATGAAAAGTTTCCGACCTAACAAAGATTTTATTTCACCAGCTTTTATTTATTTAATTATCATCTTCATGTTGAGGTCGGAAACGTTTCAGACCGCCTGTGTACCATTTTATCAATTTAAATAATTTTAAATGCTTAAATGCAAACGCTTTTAAACGTTCTATATCGTATATAGACGCAGTATAATTGAAATAAACTTCATAAGACACTTAAATTAGTTTAATTTTATTCTAACAAGCTAACATTCTAAAATGAGACAAAAATAAACTTCTTTTTGAACATAGCAATGAGAAAAACATTTTCAATCCAACAAGCAACCGAATAATACTTTGTTAAAGGAGGTTGTATACACTTAGCCTTATAATATTTTGAGCTTGAAAAGCAACCCTGCATGCCAAACAATATCAACAGTATGTGATATGTCCCGAAAGGCACTGGTTTGTGCTTTTGTTTGCCACCATTTGATGCACCAATAATCGATCCCATCAAGGTGTTTTTGAAGGTTATGAAATGCTGTATCGGGGTCTGGGTGGGATCACAGGACTTCAGTGCCATCTTCAAATGTTGCCAAAAAGATATTGGGAGTAGAGGGAGTGTATAGGTTATAGACGATGGGGCCCAGGACACTGCCCTTTGGAACTCCTGCTTTATTTGGATAGTAGTTAGAATATTCTAAACCACAGCGGACTTGGAAGAAAGGGTTTGAAAGATAGGACTGTAGTATTAGGAATACCTCTGGAAAATATCTTTTTAGCTTGTAATGCAAATCTGCATGCCAAACCCTGTCAAAAGGATGTGCTATGTCCAGAAAGGCATCAGTGCAATACTGTATGGTTTCAAGTACTGAGGATATGTAAAGGATTGTTGAGCAGTGGAATGTCGTAGATGGAAACCAAAATGGGGACTAGGAAAATGCCAGTAATCCAGCAAAAAGAAGTATACGTTTTAATAGAAGTTTTTCAAAGATGTTTGAGTGGCTAGGGGTAGGATAATTGGATGGTAAGATGAGCTGTCATTGGATAGTTTAACGTGTTTAGTGAATATGACAATAATGGAATGTTTCCAATGGAGAGAACGTTGCGTCGTTCTGATAATTAAATAATAAATATAGTTTAGGAAGATTAAGGAAATTGTCGGAGGCTTTAAAAAGTAAGGAGCTCATATCCTAGATATTTTCGGTTAGGTACGTTTTTCAGAACGTATTGGACCCGAGAATGATTAGGTTGACGAGAAAGGGATAGGTGAGGTGAGAAAATATTCAATGGTCATGGTTTTGATGACTAAGTTGAGAGGTCTGAGAGTACGTGAAAGATACAGAGTGAATTTTTCAAACCTTTTATCTATCTGAAGCAAATCGTCATGACGGAGTAGGTTTGAAACAGGATGATTGTAGCGACCGCTAGCTACACAAGATAAATCACCCTGTACTCTACTGTATATATATTGTAAATTGGTTATAATATGTTGTAAATTAATTTAAACAAATGTAAATAACATTACCAAACTATAAGTCATACCAGTGTAAATATTGTAAACAATAAAAGACGCAGCTGCAAAAAACTAGTCAGAGGCTCTTGAAGGGATCAAGCAAGCGTCACCGCAACCCTGCGC
The DNA here is from genome assembly GCA_930367205.1 of Acanthosoma haemorrhoidale. Classification (NCBI taxonomy): domain Eukaryota; kingdom Metazoa; phylum Arthropoda; class Insecta; order Hemiptera; family Acanthosomatidae; genus Acanthosoma; species Acanthosoma haemorrhoidale. The sequence goes on along the minus strand of OV884009.1, from coordinate 78,659,364 downwards.
GCAGCTGCGGTGTGGTTGGTCAGAATAACACCCCAGATCATTGGTTACTAGGGGCTATAAATAGGGCAACGTTTTGGTCTGTAATTCATTATAACAACGGCTCTCAGACTGGTGGACCTGCAGCTGCACTGATGTTCCAAGATTTGGCCTTCTCATTTATGAAAACCTCTGGATCTCTCTTCCTAACCTCGCTATGTTTTAGTCCGGCCTCGTCAGACAGCACACTCTCCTAGTTGGATTCTCTGCCTTCGTCTCGCTAAAACTAGCACCTCCTTTGGAGAGACCTCTCTCTCCCGGACAACGGATGCCGTGGCAGACGGTTTTCGTCGACCCTCAGATAGCGAGTGTGAATAATAATAGTATAAACACCACATACCTACAATACCTACACTATACTTCTTCTCCTGAACATAGTGCATTGTCGGGGCACATACCTATCAAATATGGAGTCAGATAGCACAGTAGTAAAACCCGTCATGAAGCAATTGTCCAGGCCATAGCCTAATCAACCCTCAATTCGTCACTAGGGCTAGGGTAACTAGGCACCCCCCTCGTGACGACCTGACAATGATGTTTTAGGATCTGTTTTTTAATGTTTTAGGATGATTTTTGAGGACTAAATTATCCACACATCATAACCCACTGCAAGATCGCTATCTCTCTTGCCACACTAACCAACAACTTTCATCGAAGATTGAAGAGGCAATATCACTGGCCTGAATTCTTCCATCATGTCCGGAGCATCTGTGGTTCTCGCGCTCTCTACCGTCTAGCAGTAGTGCGATGGCAGTAGAAAGTGGGGAATCTCCCTGATCCATTCTCCACTGATGACGGGTGATTTTGGGGATTCCTTCGCTTCCTACATACATTGTATTTGTTTGTAATGTAAATACAGTACGAACGAAAAAATGAACGCAATTGTATATTTGCCAATCATTTATTGCAATTACCCTTTGCCCTATTTGGTAAAATTATTAATTTTTCCAAATAATGATTGTATACTTTATATTATTGAATATTTATTTTTTTCATTACGTTCTTTATCGTGTCCTCAACAAGGTGAGTGGAGGGGGGCAGAACTTTAATCTTAAATAGCTTATGTACTTGTACTTGAACTGTCTTAAAATTAGCTCAACAGGCCCAATTTTTGTTATTGTATTTAAAAAAAAATATCTAATCATTTTTACAATCACTATCGCAGAACATACAAAGAGACATAAATAATAAATACGATAGCCCCGTATATGTTTAAAAGTACAGCCTATCCCTTGGTAATTGGCAAAAGAAGAATCTTTATTGTTTGGTAATTTCCTCAATTGTTCACGTCTAGTAATAAACGAGGTATCGTTACAATGAGAGAGGTTTAAATATTTAAACAATTAGTGAGAAATCGAAATCGAACCGTTGGGTCTTCGAACTCAAGGGGTCAATGCTCGCCCCCTTTTACAAAAATAGTCTTTCAAAGATCATGTTTGGATTCGAAATAGGAACTATTGCATATTATTGTTTTATTTTGTTGAAAGCTGCTAGAAATGATAATTTTTTTCGTACGATTCCTTGGCTAAAAACTACTCACTCTACATTACCATTTTCTGCACATGATTGACCTATCGTGTGAGAATCATAATAGTCATTATGATGAGGAGTAGAAGCAGTATTATATTTAAGTACTAGAAATGTATTTTACAATACTTCGTATTCGGGCTCGGCAATAACTAATAGTTATAATAGCTATACTAGTATCAGATTCAAAAAGCCTATATTAAAAGCACTATGTATTATTAAAATTGCAATGGAGTCAGGTGAGCGTTAAGTGCGGTCTAAGACACAAGGAAGCCAGCGGTCCCATACTTATTAAGGCCTACATGTATTGAATCGACCAGAACAGAGGCTAGCCAGCAAGACCCTTTCTCCATTCATTACTGCACCCCTCTCTAATAACACTGCCCCCCCCACACTCTACCTTAGCACTGCAAATATATATATATATATATATATTTTTGTTTCATAAGGAATAACGAAAAAAGAGTAAATATTTGATCTATAGATATAAAAAAAAAATATATTACTACACAACATATTGAAATGTGTAAAAGAAGACATTTATCACATCGCTTTGGGGGAGAGGCTCTACTTTCACTATGGTTGGACGAATTTCGTTTGCATGTCTATCTGTCTGTTTGAGTGACATAAAATTTTAATTGAAAGTCCCGTTTGAAATATAGAAAACATAAAAATTATAACCGTATCCATGTGTCATTTAGTAATTAGTTTAAAAACTGACCATATTTTCATCAAATTGAGTAGGATTTAAAACTTGAGACGTTATGATTAGTAGTAATATGTTACACGTGTGCACATAGGAACTATGTTATTAAAACTATCATTGAAAGAGTTCTGGTAACTCTTGTTTATTATAGAGGGGTGTTCTTCTTCATAAAAGTTTTAATTGATGTCATGTGAAGCTGCGTTATGAAAAATAACAGGGAGTAAAATATTAACCAATAACATGTTAATAAAATTTTGACTTTCTTATAATAATATGTACGATGTGTTGGGTCATTACTACAAAAAGTCATTAAAAGGAATAATAAATTCGATATCGTAACATGAACCAAATTTTTTGATACATCATACTTCATTTGCACGGTGTTTTTTTTTGTGTTCGCAATTAGAATAATATTCGAAATTTTATTATACTTGCTGCTAAGAAGACATCTGGATGTTTAAATTAGGACATCAGCTAGGAGGTCTAGCATTTAGATCAACAATGAGAATAGTATAGAGAAGAGTATAAGAATGAGAGCTGCCAGCATTTCAACAAATCCAAGGAGAGATACACTGCCCAAGGAACCGAGACAAAAAAAACAAAACAATGTCTGCTACAAATGCCATAATGTGCTTTCACCTTGTGAACAAACTTGTTAAAATTGTAAGTGTATCTCCTCGCCAAAAAAGGGATGATTCCGAAGTTCATTCAGGAAAGGATGAGAATAGTAGGAAAACATTTATTGTGATTTCCGTATGTTTTTTCGCGATTTCAGGACATTTTCGGGACTGGTTATCTTTCCTTTGTTTCAAAGAAGGAAAAGTATCAAATGGAGTTTTTGATTCTACTTCGGGGAGTGCAGTATTTATGAATATCCAACATTAAAGTGCAATTTCACCACAAGAGAAAGTTTCAGATTTTCACTGCAGATTTGCTGAATTTAGAAAACTTGAACATTTTTTTCTCTGTTGAATAAAGTTTATTTATTGAAAACAGTCGAAGTTTGGGCCATTTTAACTTTATTTAGATCAGAAATGTTATAGGGCTAGAAGAGACCCCCACGTTTCCACTTGTGATTTTTTCTGATGAAGGGTTAAAGAATCATATTCTGCCAACGGGATTATATTAAAAATTCCGGTTGACGGTGATTAAATTCTTTTTTGATATACTTTTATGTAGACATTTTTTAACACGATGAGCAGAAAACCTGTACATTCTATAAATATTGATAAAATGCTTGAGTGAACAAGTTCCACTCACTAAAGCCGCCCCCCCCCGTCTCCTTTGGGTATAATGTGGCTATGATGAGAGTTTCCCAACAATATGTCATCATGAATAGGCGGGTGCTCCTGGCAGAAAAGCCTAGATTTGGTCCAGCCCTTTCAGAAGCTACGGAGAAGACAAGAGTAGATGGATGTCCCTTGTAATCTTCTCAGTGTACCCAATGGCTCTTCAAATGGGATCAGGAGCACCACAGAACTTCTTAACATTGTTCAGTGCTTTTCTGGACCGAACTAAACTATGCATAACTAAACGGTGTTATAACAATTAAATTATAATTATAGGCAGATTATAACACTATCGACATTTCACATTGTGGACTGACTCGAAGCTTCACAATCTTCACATGAAGTGAAATTAAGCTTTAATAATTACTTGGTAATAAAAAAAAATGTCTTATTGTATTTGAGTGTTGTATTAAATAGAACGTCTTGATTATAGTATGTATTTACTTTGTATTTATATTAATGGAGTTTTGAACTCCATGAATGGGAAATAATGCTGTTTTTTGGTCTAGTAAACGATGCTGGGAGCCATTTAAAGAGAGGGAGCAAACGCCCGAGTTTTATTCTCTGTGTTGTATACTTTCGGCAGTCAAGTATAATAAGCTCTTCTGAAAGAAACTTCTTTATTGTGATAAAATACATACCATATTTACAATTTTCATTCACTCACTCATTCATACAGTATTTACTAACGGTCCAGAGTCCTCCCAAATCCACATGGTTGTCAATTCCCTCGCAAAAGAAGAAATGGAGTTTTGGGAAGTCCCCAAGCGTCTGTCAGCCACTGGATACGAACCAGTGGAGGCTGAACAAGAGCGCGAGAGCCACAGACGCTCAGGACATGATTGGAGAAACTGGCCATTGAGCTCTACTCATGAGTAATAAACCTTAGTGTTTCAGTATTCATTATTAAATGCAAAGTTCTTTTTTCTATTTAATAAAGTTATTTTGGGTTCTGTCGTTTGCTCGTATCCCTAGTTATTTCCTTTCAAGAGGTATTGGATAAAAACGTTCTACAAGAAGACCGGGAAATTTTAATTATCGTGTAATAAGAGATGCCCGGTTATTAAAAGTTTTTTGAAGTTCCACTGAGTAGAGAATTACATGAAAGCTACTAAATACCATTTGCATCTAGGTTTTTTCATCTAAAACGCCGACCTCATCTTGGTTGGAATATAAAAAATATGCAGTGGAAATATAAGACTTTTGTCTTCTCAAATATTCCATTCTATCTGTCACTTGTCATATTTCGTTTATTCTGACATTACAGCCCCCCCAATCTGAGATATGCCAACGAACGAAAAAATTCTTCGTGGATTTATCTTTGCAAATATGAATTCAGATTTCCGATAGCACCAACATACTTGTGGGGTAAAATTGCTCCTGGATATAAAATGGGGTTAGGTTTTAAAATGAAATAAATATAAAAAATCGGACCTTAATGTGGTGGTAAGCATGCTTGGCTGGACTCATCCCGGCTAGGAAAAATGAGTAGCTATAATTATAAAAATGTATATGTATGAATATTTAAATATTGGTAGACTTTACTGATGTATCTAACGCGGTTTACATGTTGTTTTTTTTAATCTACATTTCTCCATCATACTTCCTGTCAAATAATATACTATCTATAACCACCACCTGATATGTGGGTCTGGGGTGCCTCCTGAGGTCCGGCCGGTTCCTAGCAGCCTAGTTTCTGTTCCCGTCATGTACTTTTTGGGGCTTTCCCCAAAGGGTGGGCTTTTCAAATGAGCTTCCAAATAAAAAAACAAAAAAAAACAGCGTTAGTGACCTGAGAGTTTTACCCCTGAATAAATCGAATCAATCCAATTTAAATAGTAGACATTGGGAAACAAGCTAATACAAATCAGCCAGATAGGTCAAGACACTTTGGGATTTTCTCAAAATTATGTCTTTTCTTTTTTATGTTATCGAAACCAAATAACAATCCAACTACAGAAATGTATTTTTTTAAGCATCCAGTACGACTTATGCTGACTTCATTACAAGTAGGTAGAGGTGTAATTTATGCTTGTAACTATGGACGATCTGATGTCATTTAAGTATGAATGAGGGCAGTGAATAAAAGTAACATTAATTATAATTACTCATACTATTGATAGCACTCGGTCGAACTGGAAAAAAACCTAATCTACGTAAATAATAGTCAGTTTTTCGTTTATAAAAAAAAAAAATTACTTGTTAATTTTTTTGTCATTAACTGTAAACTGAATTGTGCTTTTTCTAAATATACGCAGGCGACGTATAAGTAAAAAAAAAAACATTATCGAGGAATATTTTAGCGATTCCAATCAAGTTTTTTAAATGGGTCGTCATTTAATCAGATTGTACAAAAAAAATCCAAAAAAGTAGAAAACTTTAACAAATTAAAATCGATGGCATATCTTTGGTTTCTTCATATTTTGTATGCTTAACCTTACAAATAAAATAAAATTTTAAAATCTTAAATTGTGACTGAGCCAAAGATTGGAAAATCTCGGCAGCTATCATAGAACGTACATGAATATATTTAGGTAGACTAAAGACGGTTACTTCGAACCAAATTTTGAAAGTAGAACTTCTCTCTTCAGGATTTTTATAATATTTGTTATTCGTTGGGTCATAGAGCTCATTGGAGCAGTTCCACAACCCACAAATAACCAGCAAATGTGTGAAAGTAAGGACTTTTAGACGTTGAACTTAATTGCTTTTATTCCAGTGCTCCAGGAGCTGTTATCTATCCCCTCCAGAGCCAGGCTCGTAATTACGATGAAAAAGCTGATATAGGAGTTTGCGACCTCTCATCGTCTAATGATTTAAAGCTTTGGACATCACGTGACGTAACTTTTACTCAGTCTCGCAAAAGTATAAGTTAACGAGAATAACTTTGAGGAAATGTAATCTCCTTCCTGAATACAGATTCATTGTACTTCTATTGTTGTTATCTCGTCAATTTCTCATTTGGGAATAGAGGCTAGGGAAATCAAGGGCATCCCAGTACGTGGTTTGCTTGCAATGACGATTTTAAAAACCTGAAACCTGTAATTCTGAGATGCTTCCACCCACACGCTTGTCTGCCCCCCTCTGTGATTTGACCTAAGGGGATAAACAAATTCATGAAGGTCCTTCGCTCAATTGACTGCCTAAACTAAAATACAGTATTTTTATTTTTAGATCTCAAAACTTTATTTGTTGGGAAAACTTTTAAATTCTAATTGTTTACCTAATTGAACTAATTTACCATAAAAATTACGAAAAATCAGAAGTTTAAATCGTGTTTAGTTTTCGACCTGCAACTTGAGAAATTTTAGCATCCAGTGTTTTTTTTTTTTATACTTCCGCTGTCGTGTGTAATACAAACTCTAATTATCCGGTTTTGGGGTAATGGGGAATATATATTTTAAATCCCAGATCAATTGAATCACTTTACGACCAGTGTCGTAGAACGTACGGACAGACAGCTTGAAATTGAGTATTAAAAGGGGGATTAGACACTCCATATGTCTGAAAACCACTCTAAAATAAATACTTAAGTCTAACATGTACCGAGAGAAAAGAATCTTGCTTTGGTGAGGTCTGAAGTAACTCTGGACGAATCCCCATTTACTTGAGATTGCAAGTTTACGCTAAATCAAATTTAACATAGTTAACAATATAATAAGGGGACCTGAAAGTAATGTCGTTTTTTTTACATTAAATTCAAACAGATAAATTTTTAACAAGTTTTTGTTTTTGATCAATGATGTAATCACCCTCGTTAACCTTTTGCCATCTAGTGTGCATATATTCAATGCCGAATCGATAAAAGTCAATTGGTTTTGGTGCAAGATATCTGGAGATAGCATTTTGGACATCATCCGAATTTTCAAATTTTTAGCGATCGGAATTAATGGGAATCCGATGGCGCAATATCGGGCGAGTATGGTGGGTAAGGCTGGAGATGAAAAATGGGTCCTCTATGATAATTCAAAAATCTCTCCACATGAATTGGCACAAAGTACAGCTAAGCCAGGTTTACACTCAAAAAAGGCGCTTTTGTGTGTTGGAGTATTCGCGGGGTCGTTCATTGCTGATACCGGGAGACATGTGAATGCAGATCTTTACAGTGAACAATTAAATCGAGTAAATCAATCTTTAATTGAAAATTTGCCAGCGATTGTCAATAAAAAAGGCATTATTCTGCAACACGATAATGCAAGACTACACTGCGCCAATTTTTTCCGCAAGAACCCTGGAAAAAATTAATGAATTGGGGTGGGAGGTGTTGCCTCAACCTCCATACTTACCCGATATCGGATTTCCATTTATTCCGATCGCTACATTTTCTAAGTGGAAAAAAATTTCAAAATTTGGATGATGTCCAAAATGCCATCTCCAGATATTTTGCTCAAAAACCATTTGATTTTGGTCGATCAGGCATTGAAAATTTGCATACTAGATAGCAAAAGGTTGCTGATAATGAGGGTGATTACATCATTGATCTAAAACAAAAACTTGTTAAAAATTTATCTGTTTGAATTCAATGTAAAAAAAACGTTACTTTCCGGTCCCCCTAATATTATATACATGAAGGGTTCCTGGTTAACTAATATACACTAAGCCATACATCTGTGTATAGTGAATTGTTTTATTAATAGAAAAAATAATGTCTACAAAATAATAGTTAAATGTAAATACACATAATTATTGCACTGCACTGTACATTAATTCACGAATCTTAGATTACCACAACTTCAATGTTAACTGAAGACAAAAGATTTCTGGAGATAAATCTACTTGCCTGCGGTGTGGTTGTTAAGACAAGGTGACTTCAAGTCTAGACTCAGCACTCACTCTAGGCTTGGTTTATTAAGGGATGTATGAGCAGGGGTCTGAGAGAAAGCTGGTTTGACTTCAGCCTCACGGCCGAAGAAAGAGAGAGGGGTTGGGTCTCCAGACACTTCTATGCCACCCTAGGAGGATGGAAGAGTTATGGAGAGGGCATAAGGGAAAGTACTTAGGGGCCGAGTGGTGGGGATGGTAATTCCGGTATGTAGCCATATGCAATAGGACCACTGACGCGAGTGTTTATATGTATTATTCCCTTTTGAAAAAGTGCTTTGTTTTTAAGGACAATTTTTAAAAACAACTTTGTTTTTAGGTAATAATTTTATAATTCCACTTTTTTTTTCATCCAGAAATATTTTTAAAATGATCGCTCTGTAACTAAACATCATTTAAAATACTCTGTTAGATAAACATCATAAGAATCAGACACTATTTAAATTAAATACTTTTATTTTTTTTGAAACTAAATATTCTACAGTAAAATACTTTGATAATTGAATTTTGTAAAAATTTAAATGTAAATAATAATTGTTAAGATTTTGTATAAGATTTGGTATGAAAAATATTTGTAAATATATATTATTTAATCAGGCCTGCCTTTTTTATACTTCTGTAATCCTATAAAACTTTCAAATGGCGTAGGATAAACTGTAATAAGACCATCATTAACAATTACGAAACTGACGGAAGAACAAGCCCACTCATTTCAACTGGTGCTAAGAGGGCGTGGCCAGTACTCTAGTCAATCCCCTCCCCAGCCCAATTCTTTCCCTAACAGTAGTGTAGGTTGTCATCTCCATTACCCTACCCTTCAAGAGACCATGCTCCGGGAGACAAAGAAGAGAGGCTCGGGGTGGTCTTGGTTGTCAATCGCCACCTGGGGTTTCCTGAGTATCGGCTGTCCCTTGTTTCTACGAAAATTATTTTAATTCTCAATTCTGGTTTGGTTTAATAAAACCGAGCAAATCCTTTTTACAAAATAGGTACAGCGACTGGGCAGCCGGAGCCTTAGTTGGACCATAAACGGGTCGCTCCATGTCCCTAGGAAAGTATGAATTCCTTTGGTTATGTTCTATATCCATTCTTATTCAACATAATAATGCAAGATGAGTCCTTAATGGTCTTACTATATAAACTATTTTATTAACATTCTCATTTCTAAAGGTTTAAGACTATTGCCGTTGATAAGATTAAATCCTATGCAGACTTATTCGATGAACTTAGTCTTCCAGGAGATATTGGGCTAATGTTCAGAGGCATAAAGCTTAGGAGAGGATTTGGCTAAAGCCGATTCCCTAGACAAGGAAAGCGAGATTTTATCATACAATCAATGTGCAAAGCTCCTTATAAATTTATTAATAAGAACTCAATTAAATATGGGAGGATTTGTAGTAATTTAAATGTGGAACGGAGATAAGGGATTGAGTAATATAAATGTTATAAGGTTTTTGTTTTAAAAATTTCCCCTTAGATGACTTTTTAATGTACTGTTAATACTAATATATTTAACTCAAATTTAGTTATAATCATTATGAAGAAAATTGTATTTTTTGATAAGTATATGCACAATCAAACTAATAATTTATAACGTTTATTATTAATTAGAGAACCAAGATCTTTAATTGTATATAAATATGATTGGAAATATTTATTTTTATTAATAAACTAATTATTTAATTAATGGCTTTTATTTTTAGCCTCATTGGGATATTTAAATTATAATGAATACCCCGTGAAATATCGTGGTGTGTGAACACTGATACTTGACTTTCATGGCAAGTATCAGGTATCAAGATCAAAGAGGGGATGCGCAAAGACTTGCATATACATACGGACGAATATAATATTGTGGTTTTGTAAAAAAAAAACCATGCATGCGAGTACACCATATAAGGTTCAGGACTCAAAATAGGATCAACGCCTCTGCAAAATATAATTTAGGAATTGTCCGGGCCAGTGGGAATATTTTCTCAAATATAAATTAGATTATTTTGATTAGTCAATACGATATCTTTGACCATAATTATAATAAACTAGTTGAGCCAAACAGCGTTGCCATTGAAAATTTATTTCATTATTTTAAAGATTTTTTTATTTATAGGAGCCATAAATTTGTATTAGTAATCATGAATTATATTTTACCTTTTGGAGTATAAAAAAATATCGAGAGATACCTAAGAGCCTTAGCGTTTCTTAAACCTATCAATTTATTGTTAAAAACAATAAAATCGCTGTGTTTTCATTTTATTTGTCAAACTTACTTGGTCACTGAAAATGGTCTAATCAACAATATAACTAAATGTCAATAACTGTCGTATAAAACAAATGAAATTACCCAAATGGCTGCCCAGATTTTATTTTTTTGGAACATCACTAAACTGAATTTAGGCTTCCTAAATTTAGGCATTAAACATGAGGCACCTCACTTTTTTTTAAATTTGCAGAACAGGATAGACATGTTTAATTTTTTTTCATTGTTACAGTTAAAATATTTTAAGGTATTTCGAAAGATACATTTAATATTTCAGAATAGATCACTTTTAACTATCGTAGATCATGCATACACGTAACAGACGGACGATCGCCGTACCTGACTAAAAGTACAGCCTCTCCCTACGAGTTCGGTCATCATTTTTTGTTGTATATATGTATATAAATATATATGTGTGTTACATTGTCTTTACAATGAGTGTTATTTCTTCCTTAATGTGTTTCAAGCACAATTGCTCGAGCACGCTTCCCTCCGTTCCTTATTACCTATCAATCCAGGTTTATGGAAAGTCATTACCCTGAGTGTAGCGCGTTCATTAGCTTTGCATGGAGTCGTGTTGCTTTTAGTCATTATAATGATCATTAACTGCGATACTTGAGACCAGCTGTATCTGAACGAGGCACTTTAGGGAGCACAACTACTTAATGAAAATGGTTAAAATATTTACTTGCCGAACTAAAGCGTATTTCTGACTAATTTGTCAACGCTACGGATTTTATATTATCAATTTACTTTTTTGTTGATTTTAGTCGTAGAGACATCAGTGCTTAGCCAGAAAAGAAAATCACTGCTTTTTGATAGTGTTGGACGGTCTGTCTTTCTTTCTGTGGGGTTCACGATAGTGGTGAAAAAAATACAATCTGAAATCCGAAAACCACATTTAAAAACACCCCTAATGTCAAATGTTTTGCTTATGATATAATATCCTTAAGTTATTTATAGGTTTGGTTTCGGTTTTCCTGGATATAAATAAGTGGATATTTTCGTTTTGGGTATTAATTGTAGTACAGTGTTAGTTTCCTACTAGTTTCAGTTCTAGTTATCCTGGTGTCTGGTAACTATAATAAATTTAATTACACCATGTAACATCAAATGAAATGAAGGAATTATAAGTTGGTCCCGTATTTATTAAGTGACACTGCCAATTCTAATGACAACTGATATATAATATAAAATATAGCATAATAATAAAATAAGACTGATAATGGAAAAAATTATAATATAACATATTTTAAAAACTCTAATCTTATCTTTTTCTATAACGTATTTTTTTATTCTGTGGTTTTCATCGTTGTTGTTTTTTATATGCTGCTAATCATCAGAAAGGCTTTCTAGATAAAATATGCACGTTCACGTTTTTTTTATAATGCATTATAATAGATTAGTACTGAAATGACTAATATGATTTATAAAACGGAAATAATTGCCAAGCTGGAGGAAAGTGGTTCGTTTAACGGTCGCAAATTGAACTCAAAATAGGATGATTACGTTTCAGTCCAAATACATTAATGAATAAAAATACTAAAATTTTCGGAACCGTTTTTAATTTCTCAAGTCAACCCTCAGAAGTTATTTAAGATTAAAATTTGTGATTTATCTTAGGGAAACTTAATGAAAGTGACTCATAATTAACGAAAAAAAGTTTCAGGAGTCAACAATATAAGTCACGTATATAATGGCGTTTTTTTTCTCAATAATTTGGCAATTTAAAATTTACAATACAATTTTTTGAAACTGGACCGTACTGCATTAATTTAATTTATTTAAAAAATAAACAAATTATCTTATAATTAATGTAAACAAATTACTAGTTAGTATACCCTTTTTTGTATATTGTGTGATTTTTTATTTGTTTTTCAAAAAAAGCTTCATGTCTCTCCCAAAATATGTTGTATTATTGATATGAGTATTTCCTATATTTGAGTTCATCGTTTTGGTAACCTAATATAGTTTTAGATTTTTTCTTATGAAGTATAAGAAACATGTTTTCAACTCGAAATCATTTACATTTAAAAAAGTATTTCACATACTATAGGAAGTTTATAAATCCGGTATATAACAATAAACAAATATGAATTTAAAGATACTATTATTCAAATCCGTGAGGCTGCCTGAATAAGAGAAATGTTGACTATTAATTTAATAACAATAATAAAAGGTATTTTGGGAGGGACTTCAAACGTTTTTTAAAAACTGATTTTTACACAATATCAATATACAGGTGTCTTTTTCTGATTTTTGCTCTGAAAAATGAAGAAACATTTTTTGTATCATGATAAGAAACTTGCGAGACAACTTTGGCTTTGGCGCTTTTGGTCAAGCAATTCTAGTCTGGCTGTAGATATGAACTTTTCTTTTCAGTCATATAATCTCGATGACAAACCTAATTTGGGGTTTACATGTCCGTTACTAATGCCATTACTGGTGAACAAAATTAGTCGCATCATTACTCCGCATTGCATTTCAATCTCATAGTGAGATGTCATAATGCTCCCCCTCCTGGATCAGAGCAATCCCTTAACTACTTTTAGTGAGAATCCTTTGAGGTCAAGGCCCGGCGGACCTGAGAAGTCCCCAAGGGTCATTATTGTGTCTTGTCCAATGAGTCATTAATTTCGGAGCCCAAGAGAGGATCTACTTTGAACAGGCACGGATCGATTGTCTTTGTCCGTCTGTTCACCCGTTCTATGTCGTAATAATACTTCAGTCAATCCGAATTTTAATAGTATATTCTTCATCTCATGTTATAAGGCGTGGCCATGCAAGGTGTATTTGTGAATGGCACTGTAGCGACCACAAACTACATAAGATAAATCACCCTATACTCTATTGTATATATATTGTAAACAAATGTAAGTAACATGACCAAAATATAAATCATTTCAAATGTATTAAACAATAAAAAAATGCGGGGAGCCAATTAGTTATATGAGCCGGGACACCAGCTGTCAAGCAGGTATAAGACCCAACCGCTGGCAAGACCCTTCCAGCCTCTGCCAGGGAACAAAAGAAAGCCACATCATTGGGTACTACAATACCGATGGTTATTGGCTACTGGCAAGGCCAGCTGGGTATTTAAGGCCGGAGGTTTGGGTCCTGTATATCATTCTCCTGATAACTACTGGCTCGTGGCTGCCCTGCTTAAAACTATGAAACTGCTGCTTCTTTATGAAAAACTGCTGCATCTATTTCTCTCCTCGCCTCGCTACGTTTTAGTCCGGCGTTGTCAGACCCCACACCTTCCTGGTAGGAATCTCGCTAAATCTAGCACCTCCTTGGGAGAGACCTCTCCCTAGTGGACAACGGTTATCGTGGCCCTGCAGTATTTCCCGCGACGATTCAGTCTGCCTCTCTCCGGTTCACACTCGCCTTTGGGATCCGGATGGATTTCGTCTACCCTCCGATACCGAGTGTGAATTCGTGGTCATTCCAAGACCACACAAACTACCTACCTACCCTATTCTCCTGAACATAGTGCACTGTCGGGGCACATACCTATCAAAAAATGGAGTCAGATAGTAAAGCCGTCATGAAACGATTGTCCAGGTTATAAACTCAAACAACCCTCACTTTGTCACCAGGGCAAGGGTAACTAGGCAACACTATTAACATTCTGCTAAGGATGTTTTACTTTTGTTCCACTGTAAGCTATGAAACGAGTCTACAAATTCAGACAGATGTATACTTCATCAAAAATCAATTTGTATTGTAATACTGGAATAGTTTTATCATTCGATTAAATAAGTAAGGTAAACATTTTTATTATTTTGATATCAAGCTCCAGAGTCTCTAATAGCCTTGAGAGGTTTCTTCTGTTTACTCTTTCTTGTGAGCTTGTTAATGTTCTTTTGAAGAAGATGGATGCCTCTTTCTACTTAATCATTCACAACTTTCAAAGCCCCCCTTGGAGTCATTTTTCCTCCTGCTCCACGTGGAGGGATGAATTTGTTGAAAGGGAGGTAACTTATACACAATTCTTTTTGAAAACTAAGTGAATACCTTTATGCGAGCATTTGTTAAAATAAAACTCAACTGCTCTTTGCCAAACTTGCTGTTGTTATATAATAACAATAAATAGCTAAACATACTTTTTATTTGTGAATTCCTTGAAATTATCTTAATATAGTAATATTTAAATCTTTATAATCGTAAAAATCAACAATAAAAACTATTGCTATAATCTACTTTTAAACTGTTATTATATATTCAGTTGGCAACAAAGCATTCATTGGAAAAGTGGTCGTGCAGTCGGCTCTTAATTATTCAGATTTCTTAATAATTCGATATCTCCAGCCGGTAAATTTGATAAATTGAAAAAAAAATTCTGTGTATTTTACACCCGGTAAAGCACATTCTATAATACGAAACGGTTCTCTTCTTTATAATTACAAATTTTCCTCATAATGTTTACTCTCTATTGCCAGTAACCGTTCATATCTTCGCAACGCAGTTTTTTTCTCATTTACATAAAAAAATATTAATCCCTATTATGATCTTATATTAATTAAACCCCTTTTATCTAAATTATTCATTCTTTGTAATTCGTTTTTTTTCATTTCGGTAATCTTAACTTCTTAATAAATCAAAATCGCCATATTTTGAATTTTCTCTGTAGTCTCGTTCTTGTGGTTTCTCCCATTGTTGAAATGGGCTGTATATTCATTTCGCATTCTTTCATCAGATAATATTTGTATTTAGTGTTATAAGAAAGCTTTATAAATGTCGGAAGCAGACTATACCAAACCTGTTTTTTTTTCAAAGACACTTCTTACAATGAAATGTGTGGATACAGTAACACCACTTCTGCATTCATAAGCGTAGAATCTCTACGCGACGAAACCTGCTTTTTTCTCTGTTGCTCGGGAGGTGACGTTCCCGGATGAGAATTTAGGCGATTCTTAATTCAACTTACTGATAAAAAGTAATGTCATCCCATATGATCGTGTAAGGTTGAAAAGTAACGAAGGAGTACTGATGAAAGACTTATGAAGGTAATGACATTAACACTGATATTGTAAGGTCTGACGTAAGACTCTTTATATAGGTCTGAATTGTATGTATGTATATTGTAAATACTGTATGAATGAGAGAGTGGATGCAACATGGTATACTCGTATATGAGATAAGTTATCACAATTACCCTTTGCTCTATTTGGGTGGATCGTAATTTTTCTTAAACCCCCTATATAACCCCAAATTAATAATCCAAATCTGCATTTTTATTTCTTTGTTCATGCTAACAGTTGATGTGATTATCTCAGGCCAGATCATTGTCTTTCAAAATATTTTTGGACATCCTTGTTTGCATGTTGACAGACATGTTAGTATTTGCCGGAAATTTAACATTGTTTATAAAACATCACGATTCTGATTTTTTTTTTATAATTCATCATTAGTTGATTAGAATAAAAATATAGTTTGAAGTAGCTAATTTTAAATTGAGAAAATTGAACGCGGCACTAATGGAGTACAATATTCAGTCAGTGATTTTCTCATATAACCATTAATTGAACTGAAAAAAATTCTGAACACTTTTAAGCAACAGAGCTTGTTTATATTTGTCAAACCATCTTGATCACTGAGTTCTGCTCAAAAAAAAATTTAATAGCTAAAATATTAACGGAATAAATTGGCGGTTCAGCGGTGGCTCTCAAACCTTTGTTTATCCATTAGACTTTGTTGGAAACCCCCACTATTATAAGAACGTTTTATAAATGTAGGAAGCAGACTATACCAAACTTTTTTTCCTTCTTTTTAACGAGCTAAAAATTGATAGAGATTATAAAATGGAAGGACATTATTGATTTTTTGTAAGCTTACTAATTTTTATTCTACGTTCTGTTAAAGCACCGTTTACCCAACCAAAGCAATTCGGATAAACTTAATTATTGCTGTACATTGTAAATTGTTTTTATGAGTACTTTCGCTACCTCTTTTAAAGTAACTCTTCTTGTTTCGGGATTGGTAAGTATGTTGCTTATGACCGTGTTGTCTTCCGGTGGCTATTCATAACAAAAAACGAACCTAAAACGTTATGTGAAGTTATGTGTAAATGTAATCAACATACTCCACAGTATTCTGGAATGAGCACTCAAAGTTCTTACATAAATATGATTAGGGTCCCTGCATTTGTCTCGAGACCGAAGGAGAGATAAAATACGTTTGAACTAAACACCTTCACTCCGTGAAACGAACGTCTATGTTCCCTTGCCACGATGTGTACGACACGATATCGTGATACAAATGGACTTCTAGAATAAAGTTTAACGGTGCAGTTTTCTTTCTGATATCTAGGTCGGATTAGGATCGTTCCGCTAAACTTGTTTGCCGGCAAACACACTAACATCGTCCGGCCCGGCCGGGAGACGACAGGACATGGGTCTCCCAGGATCAATACCGGGACCTCGGCTGCATTTCGAGTCTCCTCTTTGGCAAATATCTACTTAAATATTTCCCGAACATGGGTGCAACTGTGTCACCTATGCTCCACTTGAGAATTGACCGTGGGCTTAGGGGCATCCAGTAAAGTAAGCGGTCATTAATGAAGGCCACCATCTAACGTTTTTGGAATCGTTCTGATTATGTACACCACTGGACGGGAACCCTTTCAAAAATAAAGCCCTTTTTTCTCTTGGGCTGTTGTCCTGGTTGTTCAAAAATCTTCGATACTTTCCCCAACGACAAAATATCTATTCAAAAAGAAAAAATGAATACGGATACAAATAATACTTCTAGTTCCAGGTCTCTTATTTAATTCTTTGAGAAGAAGTAAGTGATCAAAGGCAGGTTTTTAAAATAGTTTTATTTTATTTCCTCAATGTAATATTTAAATATTATATTGCCTCCTCTTCAATATAATAGTGCTTTCGACAGCTCTAAGTCAAATGACAAAACCTTTTACCTGCGCATATGGAGACAGACTAATTACTATTATTATACAACAACATGCTTACTTATTTTGAAATTGCCCTTCTATTCTAGGACAATTAAAAATTCTCAAAGCTCAAAAATACAATACGTATGTAGTAAATAGATAAAATTCAAAAAACAAAATTGCAAACTAGCAAGTAACCATTAAAACCATAATTCTCAACAAGTTGTAATAAAAATATAAAACCTACTTAAAACACAACCATATATCAATCCTATGGCATACAAATGGTTATGTGGGATACACTCGTATAATGCATCAAAAAAAATAGTCTATTTTTATCTATTTAACCTTTTATAAAGATAGGTTTATTGCTTGTACCTTTCATTCACGCTACTTAGTATTTCTAGGGGAGGCAGTAATCAAGTACGAGTATCAAGTACCAACAATTAAAGCACCCTTGATTTAATTAAATAAAGAATATTTTTTAATTAGTTTGAAATTTTGCTCAATTATTTTTTTATTAGGGATTTCCCTGTAGCCTAGTTAGAGTATGCCTCTGTCTTTTGCCTCCATTAGACCCTTTGTGAGCAAATTCCCAATCAAGCGATATGCATCCATATTATCATGAGTAGTTTTTTTTTTTTTTTGTTTTTTTTGATAGCCTTTTTAAATTTACAGATATGATTGTCTAATAGTGCGATGTATTTTTTCCGTCTTTTATTCTCTTCTCAGTTCTTTTGGCTAGTATGCCCGTTCATCCCTTATCCTTTCTGGTCTGGATTTGCGTCCGGATCTTAGCCAGAACTTCAGCCCTGAAGCTGTCGTTTCTCTATAACTTACGGCTATAGAAAATGAAGCTATTGTTTTTCTTATTGATCTCTTTTCAATTACCAAATAATTCTCTAGATATTTCCAAGGTATTTAAAACGCTCCGTTTTAATTATCTCGTGCCCATTGATATTTAGGAGAATGTCATCTTTTGAGATGCGTTCCTGCTTGAGGATAAATCTTATCACTGTACATCAAAAATAATAAAATGTTAGCAATGAGAGAAAAATGTTTAGTTAATACATGCCCTACCTACCAGACAGGCGGGACTGAGGTGCCGCATACACCCCGGTCGGCCTCAGGGGCGCATTGTTTAATTATAATTTTATTGATAAAAATTGACGAAGTTTTTATTTATGGAATCAAATTTTTTGTCACTGAGATAAGGAGCTACTAGTTTATACCATATTCGCTATTAAGGAACGTTGACTCTTATTTAAAATAATTTTCGGATTTGAAGATAAATGGCCACTAAGCAAAGAATAACAAGGGAGAAAAAACGAGTTTCTTCCCTTTTTCCCCTTCGCTAAGCCATGATTACTGTTTGCTCAGTATACCCAATTTCGCCTCGTGTCAACACAAAATGTAGCACTGAAGAGGGCTAAGACGAAAACACAATCCGGCCCGTTAATAAACGGTCACTATTTTGAAAAGCTACACTAATTTCTTTCTGACTCGTTAAGATGAAGTTTAATATATGGATCTGACATTATTAAAATAATTTTTTCAAATATTCTATCAACCCCGGTCAAAACGACTGGGCTGTGGAACGGAATGAAACAAATGAGGGATGTTGAGAGGGATTATGCCGTTGAGATCGATCCACTTAACCCGAATCAACTCGCCTCTGCACTGATAAACCCGGGGGTTTTACACCTTCGTTATTTTTCTCTAGAATGTGTGCTTCATCACAATTTTTATCATTTTTCTCTGAAAAATTGATGCGTCAATGATGTAAATACATCTGCAGCCTCTTGTGGCGACGTTTTATGGCTAATTATTACAATAAAGTTTTTTATAATTACCGAACCTGAAAGGAACGATTTTTTTTCAGGAAACAGACAAAAGTACTATCCAAGGAGCTAAGAAACATGTTTTTCGTCTGAAAAATTGTGTTTATGTGTCTTCTACGACGGTATTAGTAAAACCGATCCAATAGAACTGAAAAAAAATATATATTTCAGCTCTCTGGATCATTTGTCTGTCTTTCTGTATATTCTACGAAAACAGTCATACGAATGATTTAGTCAATCTAACATTTTAATTAAGTTAATGTTATTAATGATTATTATCGAAATCTATCCAACCACCCTAATCCCCTGGAACGTTACACTGCGTCACTCATACCAATAATCCTCCACGGAGACTAAAGCGGCAGTGGCTTTGTGACCAGCTATAAAATGAATGAAGTTCAATTATGAGGTTTCAACTCACCACGAAATGTGCTAATGATATGAAGGCTGAATACAAAAAAAGAAATGAAGTATGGAAAAAAAAAGGAGAATAAAGATTGGGCCTTTTTTATTAACTTTTAAGGTTTCTCAAGTTCCAACTCAGAATTAATTTAAGCTTTGATTTTTTCCGTAAAGCCGAGGACGAATTAGAGACGTTTTTCCAAATTAAGCACTCAGGCAGTTCAAGATACGATCCCAAAATATTGTTATTACTGAACCCGAAGTGGGTGCTCTCTGGTTTCATACGAGAACAGGTCAATCGTTTTTCGCCAGGCGGTCATGGTATGCTCTATGACAGCGACCGCTTAATTGATCTGAAGGATTTGATATTTTAAAAATATCATGCCTCAACACTCTCATGTGTATGTTCTGATTAACATAATGGCATCAGAAACTGTGTCAAAACAACTAAACGGTAACAAAAGTCTACAAAGGCCCCGAAGTTCAAACGTTAACAAAGGCCCTGTATCTCTCACTGTATCTGTATCAGAAAATATTCAGAAGTTTCTTTAGTCATTTTTAATATTAACTTAAAAACCTCAAGCACAGTCCCGTAAGTATATTAAATACTGTTTAACTTTGCTACTTTCTGTTCACGCCGGTACAAGGCAGACGATATTTTGACTGTTTGTCTGCATTAAATCAATCCGAAATTATAACGTATATTCAACAACATCTCAAAATTTGAAGATTATTTTTTGGTTAAAATAAAATAACGATAAGTAAGGGAAACAAATTAAACGTGAAATGAAACGCGGGCTCGATTTCGAAACCTTTATGATTTCTTCAAGCCGCATGTCAGAAGTAAGAAGTAAGAAATGACAATTTTCCGCCATATTTCGCCTGAGGAGCATCCCTCTTGATGGCATATTTCTTGAAATATTACTTGCAAGATCAGGACTTGAACCTGTTGGGGGCTCTACCAACTTGCCTGTAGGCAATGTATCCTATGGACACAGGTACAGACAGGTCACAATGTGTCCCTTATTAAGTTAATTTTCCGAGAGCTTCTGTGCCATTCTCAGGGCGTTATAAAAAAAAATCTTTTAATATATATATATATATATATATTCAGGTACTGCTGTCGTCCATAACTCTATTTCCCATGACATAGTTCCTTTGATAGCACATGCTTTCCTCAAGTCCACTGCAGTGTCAATCAGCACCTTCACTTTTCCTACTCTAGCATCAGTGCCCTCCCGATAAATCCATTTCTGATTGCCATTTTTATCTCCTTTCTAGACTTCATCGGGAATCGTTACCTTGTGGGGGAGGGGCTTTAACTCAAAGCACCAAAATTCTTACCCGCCAGTTTGGTTTCCGTCTACGACATTCCACTGCTCAACAAGGCCTTTGCGTTGTTGATTACATATCCTCAGCCCTTTAAACCAAACAGTATTGCACTGCTGCCTTTCCGGACATAGCTCAAGCTTTTGACAGGGTAAGGCACGCAGGTTTGCTTTACAAGCTCAAACGATATTTACCACATACCCTTTTCCTAATCCTACAGTCCTATTTTTCAAACCGTTTCATCTAAGTCCGCTATGTCTTTGAATATTCCAATTACTATCCCATTAAAGCAGGAGACGCTTTATATGACGCTTTGGACAACTGTACAGACTACTTCAAAGGACATCCCATCGCTCAATAGAAAACAAATTACTAAGTTACAAAGTTATACCTAAGCAAATCTGGACATACTTTATAGAGGGGGACAGCAAAAAAGTCGAACATCAAGCGCATCCAATCCTTTCAATCAAAAGTCCTGAGAACAATAGTAAATGCCCCCTATTACATCAGCAACAAAACCCTTCATTATGTTCTTAATATACCCTACATTCTTGAACTCATCCTTTCCAAGTTCATAAAATTCCATAGTAAACTATCCAACCACCCTAATCCCCTAGAACAGTCATTGCACCGCACTTCTCAGCCCTATAATCCTCCTCGGAGACTAAAACCGACAGTGGCCTCGTGATCTGCTATAGATACGTAACAGTGGGAGTCCTGGCAAAGGACAGCTTCTCCAATCATGTCCTGAGCGTATGTAGCTCTCGCGCTCTTGGTCAGCCTCCGCTGGCTCGTATTCGGTGACGCGGCCGACGGAGGAGGGTGGGGGACTTCCCAAGACTCCACTTCCTCTTTCACACGTGAGGGAGGTGAGAACCATGTGGATTTGGGAGGTCTCTGGGCTGTTTGTAAATACTGTATGGATGAGTGAATGAATAAAAATTGTAAATATGGTATGAATGAAAACATTTGTCACAATTACTTATTGCCTAATCAGGGAGATTGTAATTTTATCATAATAAAGTTGTTGTTGGACTAGAGTTTAAAAAAAAAAATATATATAGTTTTGAAATAAGAAATTTTTATTACGCTAATGGTCCAACTATTATTTATCCCGTGACCTCCCCAATTTCTATTCGGGGAATCGGCATAGATCGGAATAATCGGGAATCCCGGATTCAAGTCGCGATCTTGTTAATAGTTCTTTGGCTGTTTACTTATGTTTCCATACTTTCCACATGTTTTGTTCACATGTATAGAAAAATTATAATTTAATTCATAATCAATGCAAAAAAAAAAAATTAAGAATGTTAAAACTGTATATATTTGTATATTTTCTTATGTATATGTTAGTGTATAAATAAGCAGCGCTGGTGTTTATATGCACCAGTGTGAGGAGAGAAAGGAGTTGATGAACCACTGATAGCAAACACATCGACGACCATTAGCATAGGCACGCTGGCCTGCACACATCGCATAATTGTATTTACCCCATGAGCTACATAATGAACTTTATGATTTCCGATCCTGGCCTCCGCTTCATCACGCATTCCAAACATTGGCTGCGACTTCGGCTGTGTGGTTTGGGGCTTCGAACTTCAAAATCCATTAATTTATCATCATTGGGCTGGAAATGTTGATTAAATTTTATCGTTTTTTTATTTTATTTTCACCGTTCGAAATCTCAACAGCATTACTTTAATTATTAATAATTAATAAAATGTTATGTTAGGGATCGAGGAAATAAAAACTGGCTCCGAGTTTACAATGAGAACTGTCGTCCATCTTTAAAATAACAGTAGAATTTATTGAATAAATCCGTATAAATTAAAAGTGTACAAAAGTATGTTTACTGTAGCTATGCTGCAACTTATTTATGTAAATCAAGCATTTTTGGAACTTGAAGGTGATGGGGGCTCACCAAACATGACTCCAAGAACTAAAGCATTGATGCGTGCGGTGGGGGGTGGTGTCATATTATTAAACACGGGGTTTGTTCCTATACGAAAAATTCACTAAATACATAATAGTTAAAATGAACTCATTTTCTTTTAGAGCTTTATTTTAAAAAGGTATCACGAGCTAAAAAAACTTGTATTGTTGAATCTGATTGTTTGGGAATTTATCCATAGAAAAAAATTCAAATATTAAATGCTTATGATCTGAGACCTTGTTAGGTATTAAAAAAAAAAAAATGTTACAGCTTGGAAAATAAATAAATTTCTTTTGGTGTACTTGGTTGGAGAGTCGAAAAGGAAAATTAACTACCCCCTTGAAAACTGTTTTCTCAAGCTTGAACAACGCCGCTGTTGAACGTCTATGAATAAAAGTTTCGTGTAAACAACTAGCAATTACACTCCACTTCATCTGGGACTGGTGCTCTGGAAACATAAATACTTAACTTTGATGCTTTAAATGTTTATTTAATAACCTCAAGACTCGTTCAAGTGCTCAGTGCTACTGCGTTCTTTGGCCTGGTTCGCCCTTATAAAAACATTTATTTTAGACTTTTATAGTATTCAATTGCTGCTTTTATTATTATTATAATTAGTCTTTCGTCCACTTCGTTAAAAAACGAAACCCACACGTTTCTGCCCACGAGTATTTCTTTTTTCGTGTCTTTTTGTTTGTTCTGTTGCTCAGTCGATTGGAAGTCCCAAATTAAAACATTGGAGAAAGTTGCCTATTTATCTATGACAAAATGATTTAAATTATTAAATAAATAATGTAAGCCTATTAAAACAAACTCATTTTTCTACTACCACTTTACAAGAATCCAAAGTTTTTTTTTTGAAACCAGAAACACTTACGTTATCACCTGTATGTCTGTTATGGTCATAGTGAACCATATCCGAGTCAAATTTAGAAACATTTAATTTTACTAGGAGGCCCCGCTTCATGTTGGGATGACATAAGAAATACAGCTATCGGCATGAAAAATGATCAAGCATCATCATCAATTTACTTATCAATTACTTATCATTAAAAATACAACATGTTTTTCTGTAAGTTTGTGTTGGGTATGAAATTTCAGACCACGATGTCCTGATTAACAAGATGTAGTTTGTGTTTTAGTTTTTAAAACTAAAACTAAAAAAGCCATTTAATAGTCATTAATATCGTGTTCGATAATTTTACTCAGCCAAAGTAAAGATTTTTTTTTTAGGAGAATGATATTTTTGAGATTTGCTCTTTTATATTTCAGGATTGTTGTTTGTCATGTTTGAAGATATTTTGTTTGACGTGGAGGATCCATTTGGTTTCCCGATGGCGCCAAAAACCTAAGTAACCTCAGTAATTAAAAACTAATTTATGCTATCATGCTGAGTAGGGTTTCAAATTCAAGAGCTTCGATGTACTGAATGATCACATATCATGTGTTGGGACTTGTGATTTTCGAATGAAACCCATTTGTGCATCATTTACAGTTGTCTTAATTTTTTTTTTCACTTTTTTTGATAAGGAACAACTAGTCCGCTTGTTCCAAATTACCAAGGAACAATGGCTGAGGCCGCATTGTGGGCTCGAGTATGTGTTTCTGCCCCAGTGAGGCGGCGGAAATACTTCCCTTTCAATTTCACATTCCGTGCAGAACGATAAGGCCTGTAACAGAGAGAGACCTTGTCGGAACTCACAATCGTGTGTAATGTACAAGACAGGAATAAGGGGGAATAATTTCATTCTCTGTCATTATGCCACTTCGTCCTTGTCGAATATTCCCTTCAGTTTTCTTCTCGTTCTACCGACAGCTGCTTAGTGTGTCTCGTTTCTTTAATTTTTTTTTCTATTTTTTTGTGGTTTTCCTGTTATAGTTAACTCGGTATCATTGCAGTATATATCATTCTTCCAGTTATAACTAATTCCCAGAGAGCTCTGACTTTTTTTTTATATATTTATTTAAATACTTTACGATCCTGCGCTCAGAAGCACAAATCAAAATTATTACATGCTTTGGTCACTGAAACTGTATACATGTCTACACTGCAATATTTTTTACTATTAATGTAATGTAATACATGATGAAAATCTAACACAGTAGGAGAAAACCTACATAATAAAAAATAAAAATAAAATAATTATTCAAAGTGAAATTATGACAAGTAGGTATAAATTTACTTTTAATTTTAAATAAATTTAAATTTTATTCCTAGAGGATATGTTTTGTGCGTTTTCGAATGTATTTTTGAGGGAATGCATGGACTGACATGGACATTTTGAAACAGTGTGAATTTCATCGCCGGATTATATTTTAATTTATGATCTTAATTTATTTCTCTTTTTTAATATTGTTTCTAATTTAGAATGACAGAACATGTAAATAGTAAGCATATGATTTACGTTTAGTGAAATATTGTTTTCAATGGAGAAAACAATTTTTGCTTATTGTGATTAAACTATGGTTTTTTTTGGTTGTGTAGATGTGCCTGATGTTCCGGAGGAATCCGAAAATCACAATAAACTGATGAATAAAATAATAAATAAATCTTATTAACGGATATTATGCAAAATGATGTATCACACAAGTAAATATTTGGGCATAGGAAGTATTAATGAATTTTGTGACTATAGCCCACTAAAGTCCCAAAACATATAAATTATTAATCAGGGTGTTGAGATCTTTAACCTGATAGCCAGTTCAGTATGCTAAAAATATTTGCTTAATGAATAATTGATGAGCTTTCGCTAGTATTGATGTGGATACTTTTATTTTTACCATCTGTGTGGCATCGAATTTAACTAAGATAAAATATATCGAACCTATACAAAATTAGCTGCAATAGTTAATGTGGGCATATGGTGTTATATTGATTTTTAACGGTTATGTTTTATAAAAATATCATTTAATGAAGAAGTAGAAATGATTAATTTGGTATCCTTCTCTAAATAATTGATTATTTGAATTAATAAATATTGACCGACTTTTAGCGTTTAATGTTATCTCATATACTTTCTGTTGTTGAGTCTTAAGATATCAGTTAGAGTCCATAATTTTGACCGTAACAGCCAATATATCATTGGTCCCGTAACTGGATGACAACAAAGTTTGAAACAAAATCGTGGTGTGTACATTTATAAGATTGATTGAGTTTGCAGCTGACGTTCAATGGTAGCACGGGCTTATTTAAATTTATTCCCTCACGTGACCAAATAAAAAAGTGCTTTATCTATAAGTGAGGATGATTTAAAATAAGATGTGATGTTGGCTGATAGCAACCATTTACAAATAAATGAAACTCACAATTGATGAATTGGAACAAAACAGAATGGCCACGCCACAGATCACTGAATTTAAGAGATAAAACAAATGGAAGGGGTGTAGCAGGGAGAAACTCTAAACCCTTTGTTGTATTTGACCTTTGTCGCAGATTTAATCTTACTTTTTCTGAACAAGCCCTTCAGAAAGCTAATAAACATTCCATTGTCTTCTTCAGTCACTGTACTATCGGACCTACGTACAAAGGGAGTAGAATATTCTCCTTAAGTACTGCAAAGCTCTCGGAGTATTTACCGAGAAATCGGACGGGATTGCTATCAAGAAACCTCTCTACGGTCTCTCTTTTTGCAGCACTAAGGAATAATTTATTACTTTTGTCTTCTATAAAGTTTTAGAAGAGTTGTACTCAGAGACAGAGAGTAGCAAATGCCACTTTTATTGTTATTCGACAGAGAGTTTAGCCCCTTGAGAAGCAGCCATATGAAGCTGTAGCTTTCAATAACAATTTACGTTGGTATTTCCAAATGAAATTCAGTTAGTACATCAGATGTATCCTATTCGATTTCTGTTTTATGTTATTCATATTTACTTATTGTTCCTCTCCCTGTGTGCGCGCCCTAGTTGAAGGAGTAATTTTGCAAAATTAAACAATCGATAGAAAAAAAAAGTAGACAATGAAAAATTATAATATTCTTCCTCCCCAGAAATACGTCGAACTATACATATCACCTAGAATCAAGCGAACCATCCACTTGTACTCACATACTGAGCTCCATCAAAATTACATTGTAAAAGTTTGAAATGTTTCATATCGGCTTGCTTATAAAGTGGTAAAGGGTGGGGTACCATGGTACAGTGATGTAACCAAAGTTAATGCTAGTACAGAACTTGGCCTTAACCCCACCAGAGAAGATGAATACAGAAGTTGATAAAATACTTCATAACATCGAATATCAATAGAGGCAGAAGCTACTAGATAAATTGGCAAACGGGATATTCCACTCAACCTATAAAAGACTTAAATTTGAGTGTAAGAAACTCTCTTGTGTCAACGACTTAAACAGCATGCGGATTATAAGGACTATTATGCGAGCCAGAACCAAGATGAACCCGTCGTAAGATCGAAAGATGAAAACGAAGTCCTGGAGTTTAAATGATGCCCTCTGCTCTCTTTGCAACCAGCGAGAATATATGCATTTCCTAGCAGATGTATTTTATCCCAGATAATTCTGCAGATAATTATCAGGTAATGAAGCTCTGGAATACCTGAATAGCATGTACTGTATGAAATTAAATATGCATGTATCAGAAGCTACGTCTTGGAAGACTTAAAAGTTTGATCATGCTTAATACGTTCTTTTATTTATGTATTTATTTATAATTGTTGCAGTGAATACAATCAAATGACGGACTAAATCCAAGTCTATGTGTATTATTGTAATTTTTTTAATAATTGTTCTTGTATATAATATATGTTGAAACTTCTTTATTGCGATGCAATTACAATCTGCCTTATTGGGCAATAAGTAATTGTGATAAATGTTCTCGTTCTTACTATAATTACAATTTTCCTTCACTTGCTCATTATACAGTATTTACCAACAGCCCTAAGACCTCCCAAATCCTCATGGTTATTACCTCCCTCGCATGTGGAAGAGGAAGCGGAGTCTTGGGAAGTCCCTCACGCTCCACTCACGTCAGCCGCGTCTCTGGATAAGAGCCAGCGGAGGCCGACCAAGAGCGTGAGAGCCACAGACGCCCAGGGCATGATTGGAGAAACTGGTCATTGCCAGGACTCCCACTATTACGTATTTATAGCAGGCTAAGAGGCCACTGCCGCTTTTGTCTCCAACGAGAATTATAAGGATGAGTGGCGCAGTGTAATGACTGTGCAAGGGGATTAGGTTACTATGTCATTTCTTAAACTTTTATTTATTAAGATCGTTATTAAGGGTTTTGTTGGTGACGTAATAAGGGGCATTGACTATTGGTCTCAGGACTTTTAATTGAAAGAATTGGATACGCTTGATGTTCGACTTTTTTGCTTTATGTCGTCCATCTATTCCGTATGTCCAGTAATAGCTTTGTAGATTAGTAATTTATTTTTTATTGAGAGATGGGATGTCCTTCGAAGTAGTCTGTACAGTTCTCCAAAGCGTCAGTTTAGTTCTCGTCTTTTTAGCCTCGTGTGTGGGTTCCATGTCAGCTTTTTGTCGAGATGGAAGCCTAAATACCGTATGACTTGGATATAGGAAGAGGAATGGAATTAAAATAAACTAGTGGACAGGACAGTGGTAGAGGGCAAAGGTAATGTGGGAATATTTTGATTCGTTGACTTTAATCCGCTATTGGTTGCTCCAATACTTGATACTTGTATATAATAAAAATTACTTTACTACTACCACAACCTTAAATTTTTCAGGATAATCCGTTACCTGTGGTAATTAATGGATAGTTGTATAATTAAGGAGTAGGAAGTGTTATTAAAGGATGACAGAGTCTTTTGATGTCTGAAAACCACTTTATCTTGAACACTAATGTCTAATTTTCACTGAGAGGTAATACCTTGGTGAGCACTGAATACATTATGATTCTTTTTCAGGAATGGTCGAATGGGAGTGGTTCGAGTATGGGCGAAAAACGTATACTCGACTGGCCCATCGGCCGATCAGCAACAAACGGCATTCAAAGCGAATTTCACCAAAAACCCCACTTTCTAAACTCAGCTTACTTCTAGTAGATAAATTCAGTTTGATTCTAAATTCCATTACAATATGACTGTGGCCTGATAGATTAGGAAATATCAACTTTGCTCAACGTATGATACGTATATATGTTTATTTAATATATATCTAATACATATATATTGAAATGAAAGATATTGCGCTTGCTTTATTAACATTTTCATTTACATAGCTCCCATTTGCAATTCAAATTGTACAAGTTCATTTAATTAACCAGTAGCCTATAGAATGATTTCTGCCAATTCTACTCCTTACCAGTTAGAGTCGCAGTAAAAACTAAAAAACAAATCAAACGTGACAAAAGTTTACTCCTTAAAATGTCTCGAGTGACAACTCAAAATCTGTCAAAGGTTTAAATTTATGATTTTTTTCAATGGTGAGCGGTGTCACAAGAGGAAATTTAGACGTCCCAAAATATTGAGTTTTGAAAGCAAACAATTTAGATCATATTTTTTATTTCGTTTCAGTCACTTTCAATATAATGTAATTAAAGGGTTTAGTCATGTTCGCAAAACCAGAAACCCTTATATTTTCACCCAAGTGGTTTTTGCGCTCCTGTTTGTGAATTACCGGTAAAAGCTAGAGATATGATATTTCATATGGAAGTGATTTGATAATAGGCGTGATAAATACAGGTGATAAACATGATTGTAATTGATTAAATGATCATTCATTTTTTTTTATCTGATATTATGATGTATGATTCACAACAATGCAGGTAAAATGATAATGAAGAAATTAGAGAATTAAAAATTATTTCTCCAATGTAATTGGAAGCAATTATTTACCTTCATATTATTTTTTAACACAAAAAATTCTTCAAATAAATTAGTTAGACACCTTAAATGACGCTAGTATAAAATGACCCCTATTAAAAATCAAGAAGTCTTCAAAACAGTGCTTACTAAATAAATATTTTTATATCTGATTGAGGACAGTAATAAAATAAACATGCAAACATCCTGATTAATAAATTGTAAAATGTTTTGGGACTTCATGGGTCAGTAAATATGTATTACAGTTGTATTGGAAGCCGTAATATATCCCTCAATTCTGAAGTGTGTCACTTGACTTGATTTCTTTTCTATTAAATATTTATTTTTCACTGTTTTTATTTATTTGTTGAAAAACGTCTTTTTTTACGATGTGGTTTAACTGATAAAAAAAGTATCGCTAGTCGAAAATAACGTTAATAACGTTCCTGAGGGAACTCAAGCCCCCCGGACTACATCCAGACTATTCTCGGCAGTGTTAAAATTTATATTATTTATTTCATTTTTATAACTAGTGAGGGGTAGATGGTTTACTATTTATAGGTTGACCTTTTGTATGTTAGATTGAGTAAGAATAAATAGTGAGACAAATAAGTATAATTTAGGGCAAGGGACGAAAGCAGTTTGGAACTTGTTAGGTCTAATTGATAGGTGCAAACTAGCTAACTTGATCCAGGAGCCATATCTCAAGCTAATAAGGTCGAGGCTTTGCGGGTCATATGCCCACAATTACGCTATTATAGCAGGTGAATTATGAACCAGAGGTGGCAAAAGGTGGACGATTAGGACTCATCTTGAACCAATCATTGATGAATCAAACATTAGGAATAATTATCTTCAGCGTCAATCTCTGGTCGTCACCAGTGAAAACATTTCGTTGCCTTAATAAATTTAAAAAAATAATCTATGGGGTAAGGACCTCATAAAGCGGTAAGGGCTGACCATAGGTTGCCGCTATAGTTGGTAGGTTGTGTTGAGGTCCTAGTGTGATCAGCACTAGGCGTTACCTCTCAACCTTAAATTAGGTATTATTAATCGAGTTTGCTACTTCTTTATTCAAGTAGCTACTAATTTACTGAGTTAACCCGCTTACAGAGTTAAATAAGCTGAGTTAACCACATAGAGGAATAAATCCTAGGGCGAGAAAGTGATTGAAGCTAGATGCAATAACGATCACCATTTGGCTGATTACTAACGAAACTTTTCAAAAGTCGAAAGTAAATTATTGACCTTCACGTGGGTATGGAGGAATCGTCTTATATTATGCTGTATTTTTGTAATTCGAAAATTAAATCAGTATTGAATAGTGTCGTTGGATGGCCGTTAATATAAGGAATATTTTTCTAAAGTTTCTTCTAAATTATGTATTTTCTCGAAGAATGAATTTTTCTAATTTAGGTAAAGGTATGTATTTTACAACTTAAAACGTCTAATATTGTTTTGTTTTGTATGGCAAATATTATATAATGTGGACAGAACATGGTCATGTTCTCTTTATTGACATTTTTATCGGTATAAAAGACATCGCGTTTTTAAGAAGAAAAACCCTCCAAAAGGGGAAAAAATCCTTGCCAAAATCGTATAGCGTGGGAGGGCAAGAGAGCTCACCAGCTTTCTCAATGCACTATTTGGGTATAAAAATGGATAGGCATCTCCATTTCTCTACTCATTTTAGTAATAAAATAGAAAAAGTACGACAAAGGTCTTACCGGCTATCGCACTTGCTAACTTCACCTAACCTGTCACTTCGTCTTAAATTGATGATATATAAATGTGTCCTCCGGCCAGCTCTGCTGTACCGTGCCCCGCTATTTACCCACTTGACTGACAATACAGCCAAATGTCTCCAACACTTCCAGAATGGAATCATGCGAAAAATGGTCCGACATACCTCTTTCGAGAGGTTGAAGAACGCTGACCTGCACCCGTTGCTTGGTGTGCCGTCGGTGGGTGAGTTCATCCGCCGGAGACACATTAAGTTTTTTGACTCGTTGCAGCACCTGACAAATCCAGTGTTTAACACTATGACCCCACCACCCCTCCCGCATCGATGGCAACAGACTGTCGGGGAAAAATTAGGATAAGAATTAGTATGTAAGTTAGTTTTAAGGTTGATCAAAAAGGTGAGCCCCATCACCTTATTAGTCAGTTCAGTCAAGTCATGTAGAATGTATATCATTATACTTGTTTATTCATTATATAATTTCTATAAAATAACAAAACCTGTATATAATGTAGTGATGCTACAGGAAATACAAAATAATTTGTAAATAGATTCGCCAGAGGATCTATAATTATATATAATTATCTGTAAATTAAAAGGGGCTATGAAGAAGGAAAAAAAAACAAAAACAAAAAAAAAAAAACGGCTTGTCAGATTTCACAAACCATTGCATTCTTCTCACAGCCGGAAAGGTGACAATACTGTGGGGTTTTATTTGCCCGGGTTAATTTTGTTTTTAAATCGAACGAACGATTTTTGATTGAAGATCCCCCGTTGTTTATTTCAAGAGACGCAAAAATTCTGTTAACATTTACATGAAAACTTTTATTTGTTGAGGTAAAAATAACTGTTCAAAAAAAGCTTGGGAAGTCTACCAATTATACAGACTAGTTAACTATATAACATATATATTGGTATATTAAGAATAAAACAAGCAGTATAAAGACAAATTTTAGTCAATAGGAAAATTAATAATATTAAAGTTTTACATTATTTAACATGAGTGGTGAGCACATTGTTACTCTAATTTACTAGTATTACGATTGGTATAGCCAATGGAATTTAATTAATTAGCAATTTTAAATTGATTCAAAATCAATGAAATCATTAAATCTGAGAATTTCAAAACTCTATCGATCGGCTTTCAAAAAGATCGAAAACCCAAAATATCTATTCGTCCCTTCAAACCCCCAATAACGAAAAACTGTTCACACTTACCTGGGGTTGGATAGCTTCTTTCTTGAGCGGTTCGGCTTCTTGGCGAAATATGAGGGACATGAAAGGACAGAGAAAGTTTAGGATAAGCCCGAATCTACCTGATGGCCACGCCAAGAATCCAGAAACAGCAAACAATTCTTCCCCAGTAGTCAGCGATGAAAGGATCGTTTTACACATATGAAAAAAACTCTGGTATCAAGAAATGAAATTACGAACACCAACTATCGGTAAATTTGAAAATCAAAACTGGAAATAATTTTCCTTGGCTCTTTCAAACACCCCATTCGACCGGAGTCCAGATCTAGCCTTTGCAAATTAATAAAACACAATGGAGAATTACTCCCAAAACGGTTTCTGACATCAATTGGCTCGCTAGAGTGCAGCACCCCCCAGAGCTATTTCCCCTACATACAAATTAAACAACCTCGCGGTAATCTTCCCGCGTAAACAACGATTGTACAGTTACACTGGATTTATGTCACGATTTGTAAAAGAAAATTTCTTTTATACATATTAGGAGTTTACCAATTCGTTATATGATGTAAGAAGAAAGGGACGATAGTGAAAAAAATCGTGGAAAATCGTTGACCAATGTAGAGACAAAAAAATGGAGATACTGTGAAGCCTTCTTTTGAAAAATTAGTGTATTTTCATATAAAAATATTTCAAAGTATAAGTATGTAAGTATAAGTCTCTTTTCAGAGTGTTAATGTTATTAACAATCACGTTTTACATAATGAAAAACGAGGACATCACTACTTTAATCCACTAGTGTTACAAACGTACACTTATTTATCCAGAATAAAGGGCTGAAAATAATCATGAACGCGTGTTAGTTTCATGATTTGAAATGGTGCTATCAGATGGCGTTTTAAACTTGGATGTTAAATTTAACGTAACGCCTGTACCAGCGTAATAATTCGTAACGTGGTCAAATCTACGTACTTACAAATGGGCTACACAAATACCTTTGGGATAATGCACCATGTCTCTAACAAACCAACACATTCCACTCCACCCCCCTCGTTAGTACTTACAATAAGACTTACAATCGGTGGATTTTTACATTTTCTATTACCAGTGGTAATTCTATTTTATCGTTGAGCCCGTAGGGGTAAGATATACTTTCGAACAAGCATTAGACAAGTTTTTTTATGTCCGTTTGCCTGCATCTCTACAATGATGGACGTAAAAATAACTCCCCTTCGATAACCCGATTTAAAAGATTAAAGGCATATTCTACGACACATGGAAATGTTTAGAAGTGTCGTTGAACATGCAATGCAATGCTATATGATCAACTAAATTAAAAATAACTAATGGGTATTACTTCTTTTAAAAACAATATATACATGATATAGCTATTGTTGAGAAGTATAAAAGGATATGAAAGATCTCTCAACGATCACTGTTAGGAAAAGCAAACAAATATATTCCTAATTAAAGCAACAAATATACAAGAAATAAAATAAAAATCCTTCAGTTGAGGAAAAATATCTATATAGTAAATTACTGACAAAAGTTCCTGGTTTAAAATGAAGATCGATTGTATCTGCTAACTCTCTGGTTTGCTGATAAACAGTAGGTTACAAGTGGTTACTCACCTGCTTATTAGTTCTCACGAATAACAAGAAAGGTACTGGCGTGACACCGCGAAGTCTTTGTGCCTCCTGAGATGTCTTCGATGAGCAGTTATCTTTGAGGAACACATGATCTATGGTGGCCACCAGCAATCTGTTCATAATTATGTCGATAAGCCCATCAAGAACAAAATTTTTGAAATTTGGGAAAACCAACAAAACCCCTGCTAAATAACAAAATAATGATTATGCGAAATAAAAAGTAAATGATAAAAGAAGGAATAATATATTTAATATGATTATCTATGAATTTAGCTTGAGATGTGGCACTGTTGTGATCGAATATGTTTGGTTGCCTGATGGATGTAAATTTAGTTTAGTTTCCTATTTTCCTAATTAGTGGATTTATAGAGTTCAGTAAATTAAAAAAAAAAAACGTAGAAATTTAGCCATGTTTTGCTAAATAGTAAAAAAAATAATCTGATCATAATCTCTGTTTTTTCTCCTGTTTGACTCATTAAAGACAAGAATAAAACAAAATCAATACAAACACTCAGTACGTGGATCGGTTGCGTACTGGTTTTCCTCTATTAGATCAACGATTCTTCTTAGCGAATATATACGTATTTTTAAAAATAAAATATTAACTAAATTGCATTTTGTTTATTAAGGAAGTTGAAAACAAACGAACTATCGCGAGATATGTGAATTAGTTATAGGGACATCGAAAGTTACGTAAGTAAGAGGACGATATATGTTAAATGTATAAATAGATAACCATGTGGATTTAGGAGGTCTCTAGGCTGTTTGTAAATACTGAATAATATATTATCAGCAGTTATCACAATTACTTATTTCCCAGTAAGGCAGATTGTAATTTTATCACATTTACATAAAAAAAAAAGTATTAATTAAACGAAGTTTCGACAAATTTGTGTCTCTGCACCAAGTCCTTGTCTGAGATGGCGATAGCGATGTAGGTACGATGCTGAGCACTAATCAAAGATGTGTGGTTTTCACAAGCTTTTTTATGTGAATATTTTTATTGAAAAGTAGATTTTTAACAGATATTACGAGAAGTTTTTCCAGTATAAAGTATTTTTGGCTTCAAGACTTCACTGTAATTTTGAACCCATAATAGTAATAATTATATAATTATTAGCCAGGCAATTAATAAGGCAGATTGTAATTTTAGCACAATAAAAGCATATATATATTAGCCAAAAAAAAATTTAGTGACTACGCCGGGAGTCGAACCCGGGACCTCACGGATCAGCGTGCGAATCTCCCTTCTTGAACTCCGACAACCTAGAGATTTGGGCCCAAACCCCAGATTTATCTATTAGCTGTCTGCGTTTAATCTGAAATGTCGCCTCTCCAAGACTGCGTAATAGTGAATTGAATAATGACTAAATAAAGATAATGGCGTTGA
Source organism: Acanthosoma haemorrhoidale (assembly GCA_930367205.1). Taxonomy (NCBI): domain Eukaryota; kingdom Metazoa; phylum Arthropoda; class Insecta; order Hemiptera; family Acanthosomatidae; genus Acanthosoma; species Acanthosoma haemorrhoidale. The sequence continues at coordinate 78,623,576 of OV884009.1, read as the reverse complement.
GAATACGCTTGAAAAACAGTGTGAAAAAATGACAACTGTTGAAGACAAAAAAGGACGCTATATTGTACATGAAGTTACCAGTCGAGTGTCAAAAGTGGGGGAAAAAACTCTGCTCGAGCCGGCAGGCAGCGCCAGCGTCTGTGATTCACTGAAATACCGAATGGTTTCGGGTAATTACTTATTGAATAGCAAATTCAAATTAAAATGAAATTAATTTTACGCAAATGGCGTAAACAGTGATTAATATTCTCGTAGTACGTTTGAATAATATACGTTATAAAATAAGATTGTACTAATTTACTTGGTATGTACAAATTCGTACATCCCAATTAATAATGCTGTACAAGCTCATTGTAATTAAAATCTTTATAATCAGAATATAGTAGAAAATTAATTGATTAAATGAAATCCACATCTGCTTGTGTTTTTAATTTTCAACCGTCTTAACATGATGCTTTGTAGTAGGTAAATAATTTATCTCATTGTTTCCCGAGAACACTGAACATAGTTTAGCACTCAGAAACCAATATAAACGGAAATTTATGTAAATATATAAAGTTTATGCCACACTGACTGTTATTTTTAAATCACCTCATGAAATCCAAAATTTATTTTACGATGGAATAGACAATTTATTTGATTGTGATAATTAGCTTTAGTTTTATTGGAGGCTGGAAAATAAACTACATTGAGCGATGATAAAACTCCATTTCAATATACAGGAAATTTACACTGTTTCGTTTTTATAGGTAGGAACGAAATGTTGTGCGTAAAAAAAACGAGGTACTTGTTTTCAGTACGTCCATTAGTTATCTACGTTTGAATAGAAAAAACCTTTACAATAATTAGAGTTAAAATAATCTATTTACAGGATTATCCTAGACAGGCTAAAAAGAAAAAAAGTGGTTTATCATTGTACTTGTATTTAGTAGTTCAAATATAATTGGCAGTTTTTTCTTTGAAAAAATTGTGAAAAATTAAATTTATTTTAAGTTTTTAAAATACAGATTATTAAGAAGAATTTTCTATTATTTTGGTTAGAGTTTGAACTTTTATTCATGGCCTTTCCTTCTGTTTGTAATGTTTGTGATAGCCTTCGTGAAAGCGAAAGATATATTAAGATATATTCCACAACATCCTTAAATATGTTTTTTTTTTTTAATAAAACAAAAAAACGAGTTGAATAAAAATAAAATTAAGCTTATGTGGTCGGGATTCGGATTTCGCTAATTTTTAAGATTTCTTAAGAATTCTTATAATAATAATAAGAAAATCTTAAGAAGTCCCATATTAAGATTAGAATTTTCTCGATTTTCCTTCATCAAATACGGTAACGCAATGAGAATATTAAATATATCACAGATAATGTTTGAAGACACAAAGTAGGATAGGGTATTGATAGCTTTCAGCCTATTTATATTGATTAATATAACTTAAACATTTATATATAACTATCGGCTTTAGACGATTAAAATAAAGAGAAGGAGAGTAAATGGAACTGATATCTGAACAACGGCTAGGTTTAAACTGTCTTTATTGCGCTTCTAATCCTTTATCTCTATTTACATCCTTTGCTTACATGGGGCTACGTGGTATTAGGCCTAACATTGCCATACCACGAGCCATAACTCCCCCCTACCAGTTTACGAACATTCCTCGTAAACTTAGGGTAAGCAACATAATGACATATTTAAATAAAACTAAGTACAAAAATTAGCTTAAAAAGAGAAAAGAAAAAAAAAACGTCCCACAGATATATACAATACAACAAAAAAAAAAAAATAAATAAATATTCCACTTGGGCCGATACGCTAACTGCGCGTAACCAGCAATTTAAGAAAAGGTAACTAGGTTGTACCAGTGGGGCGCTCCGGCTCCGCCGCGGGAAACTTTAACTGCTCGACGTGAACTGTCCTCCGTTTGATAGGCGGTGTTATGCTTTCTATCGTGACTATATTGTGTTCACGAATGGCGATCACCCTGAAAGGACCTTCGTACCTCACCAATTCTTTGCCCCTGTTACAGCGGAATTTCATGCACCGTCACCCCCGTTACTCCTAGTTTGGCCTCTTCCTTGAAGAATATATCCTCATAGTCTCTCTTAATCGACTCTCTCCAGTCTTTCTCCCGATCAATAGCCCCGATCCTCGCATTACCATCCCTCACGGCTTCCATGCACCGGTATGATTTCTTACCCAGCCTAATAGACCACGTTCCCTCTCTGTACATCACTCGTGCTCCTACTCTTCCTATCAGGTCACACCCGATTATTCTCTCGTATTCTCGCGGCATCCTCCCTACTACGTGTACTTTAAAACTCTCCTCCTTGGCCACCCATCTATCCAATCCCATTACCGTTTCCCCTTCGATTTCGCACAGCCCTCCCAAGGTGATAAGTCTACACGCGCAAGTCCGGATGCGGGGTGCCTCCTCGCTGATACACAATCTATCCGCCGCCTTCCTGCTGAGGATTGTGCTTGAACTTCCGGTGTCTACCAGGCACCGTACTCCTCTCGCCACTCGGATTATGGGTATACCGCCGTAGTCCCCTTCCACACTGTAATTGATTAATAACGCGCGGTCAACCCTCTGCCGGCCTTCTTCTCAGGCCACCGTTTGCATTTTCCTTCCCGCTTCCCCACACCCATGACATCGTCTGTCCTCTCTCCTTCCGCTTGTTCTAGCTCTTCCTTGGCTTGTCCGCTTCCGTTCAGCCACCGTCCTTCTCCTCATAATGCGTTTCTCTTCTTCTCCAAGTCTGCTGCTGCATCCTCGTCCTACGGTATGTCATCCTCGTCCAACCAGGTTCCTCTGCTTCTAGCTGCACCTCTTCCTCGCGGGCGTTAGCGTCCATCATCTCTTGAGCGCATTCCACGAAGGACCGGTCCCCCGGTAGATTTTCCTTCCTCCCCGTCTCTCTGGCCAGCTGTGCTTTGAGGATGGTTGCTAAGAATGCCATCCTGCCTTCTACCTCCACTGTATCCACTGTCTCTCTCATTTTCTGGGTAATCTTCTTATACCACGCAAACAGTTCCCTGGCGTACTGCCCTTTTGTCTGTTTTGGTCGTTTCGTTTCCCGGAACATCTGAAAGATGTCCTCCTCCGGTGTCCAATTGCCGCCCCCGTATGTCTTCTTCAACCTTTCCTTCACTACCGCCCATGGGGTGTCTTCATCAGCCTGTATTAGGTTTAGTATACTTCTTTTCACCCTGCACACCTGTTCTGCCTTAATCAACTTCGTGTCGCCTGGATCGAGTAGACCTTCATTCAACTTAGCTTCCACTCTCTCCATAAATCTATCACTGCCTTTGATAAAATGGCTTAACTCGCTGAGTTCTCCTGAAAATTTCTCTAAGTCCGAGATTGCCTTTTTCAGGTCTTGCGACGTCGCCACCCGCACTTTCATCCAAGCCAGGGAGTTTGCGTGAGCTTTCGCCAATGTTTCCTTTGGCAACAGTGGAACTTCGAAGGCTGCCGGCCGTAAGTCCACCAATTTACTTGGTTATATAAAAAAAACCACAGCAAAAAACAGCAACTAAAAAAAAACACACCCGCATGTCGTTTAACTGAACGTTTGTAGTCCGGGGTTTCGGCACCAGTTATCGTCTATCGGCTTTAGACGATTAAAACAAAGAGAACGAGAGTAAATGGAACTGATATCAACAACAACGGCTAGGTTTAAACTATATATATAATACATTCATATTTACATTGTTTTGTTTGTTTAAAAGGAATTTTTTTAGACATTGCGATGGCTTAACGGATGTAATGAAGATTTATTTTTTTAAAAGTACATGTTAGTTTTGTCTTATTAATGTCAAATAATTTGTTTTCAAGAAAATCATGGCGAGTCCTGCAAGTCTCTTGCAATTATATTTCATCATTTTTTTATTCCATTACTTGGCTTATACCTATTTAAAAGATTCGATTACGTTCTAGATAAAGCTAAAAAAATGTAGCTTACTGATGTACAAATGAACTAGTATATATATATTACATTGTTTTTCTAATAATGACATTTTATGTGCTGTTTAATTTTTTCTATGTAATGCATCATTTTATGTCAGTAAGAAGTAGAAAAATATACATATAATTTCTTATGGTTATTTTCTATGTGCATAGTGTGAAGAATTTTAGACATCAATAGAGATTTAGGGAAAACAACATGTCCGATAGCTGAAGTGCTGTGGGCTAATAAAAAAAAAAAAAGCGTTTGAAATGAGTGCAAACAAAGTCTATGAATATTATTATTATTTCCCGGAGAATAAAACATTATATCAATATGAATCATATATTGACAATTGGTTTATTTCACAAGGAAGTGGGTTAATGAGATTTTTTCTTTCAAAGGTCTGCCACGGGTTCCCCATAGGAGGACCCAGTCTCACATGAGGTAATTGCATTCTTCACCCTCGTTCTCTTCAAGCTTCAGAAGTATGTTCAAATTACCATTTCACGTAGTACACATGCCTGAAAAATTACAAAATATTGTAAAACTTGTGTTCTACTGAAGGATGTACATCATTGGTTTAGCTTGAGCTAACATGGTAAACATAAACAGGTGACAGCCAAACGATTTTTGTACAAATGAAAGTAGTTTATTATATATTAAGCTGTTCTTAGCCATAGTGACAGATAATATCAGTTACAGTAATTAAATTTTTGTATGTTTTACTGAATACCTTGAAAATATCCACCCCAGAAACAATTGATAATTTATTTTCTCTGGTTGAAACATTAGTGAAATAGTATTTCCTATTCTAATTTGTTACAATTTTTTTTTTTATCATATTTAATGGAATGTCAATAAAAATTTGTCACTAGAAACCCAAGCAAAACATTCAGGATCAAAATTAGTTAAATAATTGTACTATTTGTTTCTTGGATCTGTTTATAAAATAAGCTTGAAAAAATAATTCATTATACTTCAACTGATTACACTCTGTTGTCAGTAATCAAATCGAAATAGAATCAGTAAAATTAAATGTTATTCTATTATATAGCTATAATAAGCTATTACATAGGCTAGTGTAGTATTAAATTATTTGAATATCATTTGAACCACTAAAAAGAGAGAAGCTATCATTGGCCTTGGCTGATGATAATTTAACGTTAGGACTATTAATAAAGTAAATTCATGTTAATGTTAAATTTTGAATAATAGAATATTTCTATGAATTTCTCCTTTGAAAAAAGATACTGCATTTTTATCTTCGATTAGCTATTTAGAAATACACTTATTTATTCCAATCGATACTGATTTAACAACTTGGATATAACGCTCTTCTGTGTTTGTGCTTAAATATAGTGCATGTTTTTGCATTACTGCTAAAGCTTTTGTTCTATTGATTAGGCATATATTTTAGAATGTTAAAGAGAGATTTATAAAGAGTTCATGTGCATAAATTTGTAACATATATTTTATAAACATACGTTTTTTTTATGTCTTATTTTTATAATATAATATTTATTTTTATTTGTCAGACATAAACCCCTATTCAGAGCACTTTCGTTATTCATAGGGGACTTAGCCTCGGAATACAATTTTTTTTTTTCATTCTGTTATAAACATATGTTTATAGCTGGTTTAAGTAAATTATATGAGTTTTCTTCCATTCAGGTTTAAGATACATGCATAAATTTGTCATGTTCGAGGAAATAAGATTAAAAAATGTTTCTGTAGAAACATTTTAATTTTAAGATCAGACTTATAATTGTTTTAAAGTTTTATTTTTATGTAAAACCTAGCTGTTAAAATCTACCTATATAGATAATAGTTGTAATTTAGCATCTCAGCTCAATTGCTTAATATTTGAATTGTGTTTCATGTTGAGGAGAATAAAACAATAAAACGTCATAAGACGTAAATGACAAAAGTAATTAAGTTGTTAGACTTACTTAGTGAAATCATAAAAAGTCATTAAACCGTACTCGAAACTTTAAATCAATACGTGTTTTATGTAGATGCATGATAATTTTGCATGGTAGTGTCATTTGAAGTGAAAATAGAAAGATCTAAATAAATAATAAAGGACCATTAATCAATTGATTTATAATTTAAATATAATTAGTTTCATTATAGTGAGTAGGGTATCCAATTGAAAGTACAAACTAAAATGTATTGTTTGTTTTTTTAAATCAACCCATGACAGAATTAGAGCCATGATATTTTGCATGTTCCATATTTAATTTAACGGTGTTGCTAAAAACAAAAGCAACTTAATTATGTAAAGACTAAAATAGCAGTGGCCTCGTGACCTGCTGTAAATGCGTGACAGTGGGAGTCCTGACAACGGTCAGTGTCGGGTTCAGATATGTGAGTCCCTAAAGTGGGGAGGAGACGCCCGCCGCGGGCTAGTGTCGCTACAACCTCTAGCCGCCGTCCGGCGAGCGCCAAGAAAGAGATAGACGGGTGGACCTGTGGTCTTTCACCCTTGCTGGTGGCCTAGTCAGCAGGCAGCCTAATTCGTTTTGAACTGACTCCATAAGATCTTAGGTGTGCCCCGACAATGCACTATGTTCAGGAGAAGAGGTACAGGGTAGGTTTATGTGGTCTTGGAATGACCAAGAATTCACACTTGGTATCTAAGGGTAGGTGAAAACCGTCCGGATCCCAAAGGCGAGTGTGAACCGGAGAGAAGCAGACTGGATTGCCGTGGGAGACGCTACTAGGTAAGTTTGTAGGGCCACGGCAACCGTCGTCGCGAGGGAGAGGTCTCTCCCAAGGAAGTGCTAGTTTTAGCGAGACAAAGGCAGGGATTCCCGCTAGAAAGGTGTGGGGACTGACAACGCCGGACTAAAACATAGCGAGGTTAGGAGAGAGAGATGCAGAAGTTGAATGAGAAGACCATGGTTTTGAGTAGAGGATCAGGCGCTAGTGTAGAGAGAGAGGAGAGAGTAGTATTCCAAGTGACGGTCCTGTTCGTTATGCCAACTCGAGCTAATCCCGCTGCTTATATAGCAGACCAGTCGTGGTGGGGATGGGTCCCCAACTGCGGCTGTTTCCCCCACTAGCTTCTCCCCCTACTCTCACTGACGTCATAACCTTTATTAAAAACATATTGAAATATGGATAGATATTTTCTGATCCGAGAAGAGGGGAACTTGTAATTACTCGAAATTAAGAAGTGGCCACAACAGTCAGTTTTTCCCTGTCCTGAACGTCTGTGGCTCTCGTGCTCTTGGTCAGCCTCCACTGGCTCTTATCCAGTGACGCGACTGACTTCCCAATACTCCACTTGTTCCTTCGCAGGCGAGGGAGCTGACAACCATGTGGGCTTGGGAGGTCTCTGGGCTGTTTGTAAATACTGTATGAATGAGCGAGGGAATTAAATTGTAATTATGGTATGAATGAGATCATTTATTACAATAACTTATTGCCCAATTAGACTGATTGTAATTTTATCATAATAAAGTTGTTTGTCTCAAAGCATTGTTAAATGGCTCATACAGAACAAATTTCTATAGTATTTTTATCTAAATTCATTTCAAGTGGTTTTGGCTGAAGAGCCTCTAAAAAGAACAAGTCATTAAAAAAAATAAAGTCACAAGAGGTGCTTATAATACTTTGTGTATTCATTGCATGTAAAAATGTTATTAAAAATTTATTTCTCAAAAAAAATTATGGTATTTAACAGCCAACATTTTTCAAGCAACACTATCAAGTTATTGATAAAGTTTTGCAACCGTTTCAATTCATCCAATCATCATCTGGTAGCGGCTTTTTAGTTTACAGTAGATCAGATTTGTAAAATGTGCAATGGAGTATGACAACAATAAAAAATCAGTAAGAACAAGTAACAACAACAATAAGCCAATCAGTCAAAGTTTATAGTCCGTTGTGCACACAGGCTTCAGTGTTAGTTTTGAGTTTGTATTTGAGTTTGTTTTTAGTTGCTGCGGAATATGAAGGAAGAAGCTGCACTTAGTGTATAATGAACGAGAATTCTCGAACAAGTATTAGTATCCTTCTGGGATGGGTTTATAACGGTAAATTTGTTGGGTATCAGCTTGTTAAGAACTTACTAGAAACTTTCTAATGAAAGCTTGAAGTTTGCTTCAGCGAGACAAAAAGTGTAACGCTTAACTATTTCCTAGTTCTATATTTAACAAGCCAAGTAGGTAGAGGATGTACTTTATGTAACAGGGACAATATTTTTCGTATTTATGTCTATGTGTATGCCCGTCACCCCGTAATAAAAGTATGTGCCGTTTGTATTCAGCAACCTACTTCTCTCTTGAAGTATTATTTAATTCGCAGATTATGCTCGAAGTTTCAATTTTACCCATGGTAGTGGAAATATCCTATGAAAAAAAATTTGTTTTAAAAGCCAACAATGAAAATCGCATATTTAATTATGTCAGGGCCGATTTCAACAGGTTTATTTTGGCCAATGCTTTAGCTGTTGGAAGTATTTTTTTATTTGAAAGGGTAGTTATCAGTAATAAAGATTTCAACTTTTACAATTATTCATTATAAATGAAGGAATAATGTTGATCGTCATTTCCAGTTAACTGTAGTTTGTAGAACTACCTACCATTCGCGATGGTGAAGTTGGAGCTGTCACATAATTGGGACCCTATATATATTTTGGTAAATGAGTTTCGGTAGTTTAGTAAAATATTTTTGTCATTTATCCTATCTGGGATCATTTGTAAGCCTGGATATTATAATCAACCATGCGAATCAAATGAAATTTTGTTGAAAAAATTGTTCATACCTGGTCACATAATCCACAATGCCTGTTCCACTCTTTGTGAATATACTGGTATAACCCTTTAATTTGTGACGTACTTTTGTATTCTGCATTAGAAGCTGTTAAGAAATTAGGAATCGAAAGAAGAAGAAACGTCCAAAAGAATTAAGTTATAGTTTGGATTATTTTTTTTTCTTTCATAGCCCCTTTAAATTTACAGATAATTATAGATCCTCGGGCGAATCTAGTTAATTGTTCAATGCGTTTAAACTTTTATTTTGCTTACACACGATGAAAATAAATATATGAATTTAAATTCGTACCTGTGGAGGTACAATGTGTCACTGTGTCTTGACATCTGTCTCTTGGCCAGGGGATACACAGCAACAAAAATACTAAAACTGTATATAATTTGGATTAGAAAGCAATATGAAAATATATGTTTATTAAATTGAATGACTTTAACGTAATAACCTAGTACTTGGATGGGGTTGAAAGGAGCAGGGGAAATAGATGTGACCAATAGGAGAGCGGTTGGAGTGCAAATATGGACGAGGACCAGGGTCCCTACTCCCCTGAAGGAAAGACTAGGAGTTTATATTTGTCCGCATCCGATCATAATACGCGACATAAACATGACGCGAATTTGCTCCGTAAGCCATGGATCAAAGATTCATAAACATTGATAATCCGTGCATCTACTTATAAAAAAGACAAAACTGCTGACATAAATACACCTGTTGATACAAAGACTATAGTACCCTTGCATTAAGAATCAGCTGCTTTCCTCTCACCTTATACATTCATATATTTATTTTCATCGAGTGTAAGCAAAATAAAAGTTTAAACGCATTGAACAATTAATTTAAGTTCTAATTCGAAAAGTGGCTTAGTTACTCGGACATAAGTCATGCGAAAATCCTTGTAGCAAACTCATACGTACAATAGTAGCCGTCACAAAATTAGAAGTTTGAGACCCGCAATACATGACTAGCCCTGTTGCCGCTCTGTGCACTACCTCTCTTCTATCCTCGTTAACCCTCTACTTCGATAATGTCAATCACTAAGCAATAAGCAAATTAATGATTAGTCCCACACCACCGCCAGTATGTGGCAATACCACGCCAAGTAACAACTTCATCCCAAGCGTCTAATTTCATGACGGCCACTATAGTCAATATTACTACCACCACAACCTAAACGAGTATTGCCCAAGTGACAAATGTAATTAGGCTGCCTAAATATTGTTTAGGGTCAGTATAATTGAGATTTTTCATCTAGATAATGTTGTATCTTGAGTATAAACGCCGTATTAGAAGTAGAGTTAATGCTGGTGACTGTTAGTGGGGAGTGATGTAGACAGTCTTTGTGTAGAAGTGGAAGGTGGGTGTGGGGTTGGAGCTGGAAGCCGGGTCGTGATAGCTTTTCATTAAATGGGAGAAGCTCAGCAAATGAAACTGTTGTCCCCGCAGTTCTCCTCTTCTTTTCCCAGCAAAGTTATTTGTTTGTGTTCCCCACTGTTTGCCACAACCGAGATCTTTGGATCTTAGAATTATCTCAGTCAAAATCAATAAGTAATAAAATAAAATTTTGGTCATATTAACATAGTAACTTTTTAAAATTTAGGTAATGTTATAAAACATCTTCAAACAATTAAAACTATTAATTTTCAAATGTAAAGCTAAATACAAACAAGCAGCGGCAATTATCTGATTTTATGCTAGAACATTTAATAGTGGTGATATGTAAATTGTTTTTTAGATATTGAAACTCAAATAATTGAGTTAAGGCTAAAGGTTCCCATAGAAGCACAGAGCAACTAAAATTTTTTTAATCAACATTTCCAGGTCATTAAATTTTTTAATGATTTATTTATCTTTTTTTTCCTATTCTGAACGATATGACATGTACGTAATTGAGCGTGCACATATGTAGCCTACCTAGTGTTATTCCACTAAGGTAGCAATTGACTGAGTTCCTTTTGAGTTCCCATAAAATGCCCCATACACACTCTTACACAAAGTTCTTAAAGCAACTCTCTCCATCTTCTTCACAATATTCTCGTTTTCAAGAAAGGCGGCATGAACAAGTTCAAAAAATAAAAGGTTTCTAGCCGTTGACTATTATATCAAAGCTATTTATTTGAAAATTACTAAATAGAAAACAGTGAGTCTGACTCTCCCAAGCCGATCGAGTGTATGATCCGTGCTCTCCCTTGTTCCAAAGCTCGACTGGTGAGGGCGACCTGCTCTGTATCTCTATCCCTGCGATGTGGTTAATTGGGGTCCGCAGCTCTTATATGCTCGTAAAGCTTGAATCGAAATCCGCCATGCTCCCTATAGCACCTGGGAACTCCAGGGCAAGTACTTCCTTAGGGCACTAAAACAAAAACGAACTACCCTTCGTGCTATTGATCCACCTTGCATTCCACGCATCGATGCCCTTGTTGCTGGTCCAGTCACTAAGGTGGGCGACCTTCTCCTTCCTAGGTTCTTCTTCAATCGTCCTTGGAGGGGAAGCAGAAACTCCCTTAGAAGGCTTTTCTTCGCATTACCTCGGAGGCGTAGTTCCTGGAGGAAGGACCAAGTCTACTGAAGCCGCTGCCACTAGTATCTGTCACAACTGTGACGTTCTCTTTGTGCGCCAGCCTATCTAGTGCTATGCCGATCACGAGTAGAGCATATCTTATGACTCCAAACTCCACGGCCTGGTAGAGGGTTCCTGAGGCTGGAAACCTGGTTCCCCATATCGCACCACCAAGCCTGGAAAATTGTGTTTGCAATCATTTAGAGAACGTCGAATGCTACAAACCTGATTTTACTACCTTTGCACTCTTTGAAACAATTTTTTCAACTCTCTCTGAATACCCCGACCCCCCACTATGCTGCACTAGGAGAAAGAGTGGACCTTAGTAAATATAAAAGGATAAGTTATTATTAGCTAAGTTTCTTATTAAGTTAAGGTAAAATAAAAATCACAATTTATCACACGGAATACACCTCAACTATTTATTTTAATCGTACAAAATGTTAGCTAAAAAGCATTACATTTACTTTTCACCTTCATGAATTTCAGAATTATGTTCCGATAATAAACAATTTAAGTTCAAATTGACCACTACGAAAATTAATAAATAATTAAAGGGGTCCCAGATCCTAATAATAGAATCGAAGGAAGGGACTGAACTCAACAACGTCAGCACAGTCGACTATTAAACAGGGACGGTGGTATTCCATACTTGATTTCTAACATTTTGGTGTAGTTATTATATGAAATAGTACAATATATCCCGATTAACTAACGCTATAAAAAAAATGATAATTAAACTTGTTTCCGGAACAACTGATCAGTAATAAAATATAATGGAAAACTATTAATTCCATTATGTACAAAACTCTTATCAAAACAATGTAATAAGCGATACTGGTACTATACATTTAGAATCACCGGATCAGCATTCGGTCAATTGTACTATAGGGAGTCCCAGAATGAACGCAAGATTTGATTTAAATAGAAAACACAGTTTTTAGTATTTTTGTTGTTATTTTTTTATTGAATCATAATGTAAATAGGATAGGGTTATTTATGGAATAACACATCGGGCAAATGGCCTCCGCGACTTTGCTGGCACATACGCACTCTTTTGTCGAAATTTTCCATGACCATTTGGCATAAATGTGGTTGAATTTCGTTGATGCAGCGTTGAATTTCCTCTTTTAATGCACGGGTGGATGTGGGCTTGTTGACATACACCTTTGACTACAAATAACCCCATAAAAATAAATCTAAAGGTGTTAAATCACACGATCTAGAGGGCCAATTCTGATCACCGAAACGAGAGAGTACACGACCTGGAAATTTTTTATGCAGTATTTGAATTGTTTCATGGGCTGTATGGCATGTGGCACCATCTTGTTGAAACCACATATTGGCCACATCAATATCATCTAATCTCGGCACAAAAAACTGTGTTTACGACGCCGAATTGATGTCCTGGATTTTCAACAACACTCTCACGCACTGCTTCGATATTGACATTTGAACGGCTTGTTTTTGGACGACCAGTGTGTTTAGTGTCTCCAACTGATCCAGTCTCCCTAAATTTTTCAATTAATCTCTTCACAGTTCATGAAGTCAAAACACTATTCCGACCATATTTTGTATGAAATTTTCTGTGGCCGCCAAAATTTTATTATTTTTGAGATAATGTTCAACAATAAAGACACGTTGTTCAATCGTGTAACGCTCTATTTTTATCAACCCTGAACTGTCAAATTGTAGTTTTCTAGGGTTGCCAGCATTTCACTGCGCAAATGGTGACAAATTCAAATCTTGCGCTAATTCTGGGTCACCCTTAACCTAACATGATAAATCTTACCCTAACACAGACAACTTATGCAATAATTAGCCCATAGTCTATAATATACCTAGCGGTATGGAGTAAATCTATACTTAATGCTAAAAGAGGATTTAAGACAAAACATTTCATACCCAACAAGTACATTTCAATGGAACCGTTTTCATTGATAACCTACATTGACGGCTTGGACTGAAGAGATTATGGACTATCTCACACCATCCAGTGAAAACTTCACCGAGCATTGTTTCTTCCCAGCTTACATCCCATCACGCTCAACAAATTACAGCAATATGAACGAATACCATTAATACCACAAAAGTTGGAGCGAAGTTTCAGTTGTGGAATAGATGAGGGTTACATAGCTGCGGGGAAGTTTTGTACTCGATCCGCTGTTGCTATGGCTACAGCTTTGCTCAGTTTACTGGTCACGGTTTGGCTCAAAACTTTTCCACTGTTCCTAATCACCAGCTGTTCTCGAATATCTTCCTTCCTCCTGCACTCCTAACATCATATTCAATTTTGCACTATTTCCTCTGAAATAATAATTCGTTTTAGAAATTTATTTATTCAAATTACAATTATAATAGCATACTAACATTATTTCAAAGATTTATTTTTATTTAGATAGATAATAATACTTTATTCATAATTTAATTTAGAATTCAACTTGTTAGTAAATTTCAGTAACCTTCCCATGTTATTGTATTGGCTTTGAACTATGTACAAATTTTATTAAATAGTAGTAAAAATATAATAGAAACCATGTCAAGAAAAAAAACCCAACAAAACCTTATTTATAAATTAAATAAAAATGTTTGCAAGTAATGTAAGAATATTTACGATGCAATAAACTTAAGAATGAATTAAAATAATCTTTAAGGTTATCGTAATCAAGATTTTTCGGGTATACATGTCGTGCTGTGATCCCTGCTCGAAAGTTTTTAATTTAGCAACAAATGTTTTGTCTTTTATGAGATTAACTTTTGAGAAAATGTTTTATAGTTACCGATTGGTCAACAGGAGATTTTCCGTTTCGAGCTTGTTTTGTAAAAATATGTATAGAACGGAAACATTCTTGAATTGTCGAGAGTTGTAAGTTGTCGAGCATAGTGGTTAATTTTAGTTATTGATAACACGCTTTCGTAGGTTTTGGATTCTTTCAAGTTTACTATAGTTAGTTTTGCAAAAGCAGCTCCATACTGGTGAAGCATAGGTTATCTGATTTATAAGTGTGTTTTTGGGGCTTAGCTGGGATTATTGTTTATGGTTGTTTTTTTGCTCTGCACGTTTTCCTGTTGATATGTTCTGTGAAGGTTAGGAATCTGTCTAGAGTCAAGCCAGGAGATTGACCACGGGATCTGTGCAGAGAGTGAATAATATATTGTCTGTGCCTTTTATCGGGTATGCTTAGAAACAATCAATTACGAAATGAATATTTTAAAAAATAAATAATTATTATACGACATAAAAAGCAAAGAATCAATATCAACCGGATCATTAATTTAAGAAAAAAAACCCACTGAAATTGGATTGAAGAACATCAAATGCGTTGTTTATATTGTTTTCTTGTCAAGCTTTAATTTTTGTAGTATCGTCATTTTTGTTTTGGCTGTTCAGAGGATGTCAATCACAAAGGGTCATTGATGCCCGCACACACAGATTAATTGTCTTACATTCACTTTTATTACCGTGTTTTTTTTAATTATTTAACTTTTATTATTATTTTACAGCGCTTACAGAGATATTTTTCAACGTTTTTTAATGGTTTTATGGTATTAAACATGGCAATTATGTATCTTATACATGTGCATGGTAGCGATATCAAGAGGCCAACTGGTAGGCAGGACATGTAGTTTCGTTTTATCTTGATGTAACGTTGAAATTTTTTTTTGGTGAAAGTCTTTCCCCCTATATTACGGGAAATAAATTGAAACTTCAAATTTTAAAGGAATTCTGAGCTAGGACCTTTTAAAGTTAGCAAAACGGCTCGATTTATTTTTCGGTTCATGCTTATTTCGAGGTTTTGTGAGATATTTCCAAATTTCGGATAAGTTGAAAAAATTTAACAACTCTTTCCGTGTAAAGTGTACACGAAAATACAGTCAGACGATACGAAGACAGTACCTAAAGTTTCTTCTTACAAGTTGTGAGAACAACTTCTTCTTCTTGTATATGACCTCGTGTGACTTGTATACTTAAGCCTTTCATATATATTTCTTTTTACATTCTTAGATTAATAATTTTCATTGTGACTGCACATTTGAGTATCCGTGCATGAGTTGGCCTATTCGACATGCATAAATGTGATTGCGCAAATATAAGAGCTGAGGGGAGCTAGTGGGTAGTAATATAATTTCATTTTTTTCCCTTCCGTACCGTAGGAAGCTCAGAGGGTCAATTATGCTTGAACCTAGTTATCTTTCAGCTGCAAGGTAAGGGCACTCACCAGATGTCAAGTATTCTTTTGAGGGCCTGAGCCCTGGAGGAGGTGGTGAATAGAAGGGAACGCCGTAGGAAAACAGTCCTTAATCAAAAGCTTTTTCTTCTAGTGCACCACTTTTCATAAGCCTGTTCACAATTGCCCTGAAATTATTTAAATGTTTTCAGGAAATTTAATCTTCACTCGGGATTAAATGGTTATTTAATTGCCATGCCTGAAGAAAGAGGCTTTACTTTGCATGAGTCTTTGAACCGTCTTTTGCCTGTCTTCATGTACGAGCTACACGATAGCGTTCGTAACACCGATTGCTAAAAAATTTCCATCGCAGATTTTGAAACACTCCCAGGTACTGTAACTAACTATTAACTATCCTACAATAGGAATAGCCCCAAAAAAATTGTAACGTGTGACAAACACTTTTGATTAATTTAAAAGCTTTCTCAGCTCGTTTAAGGTGAGGACATCAAGCAATATAGATTTATTATCGAAACGGCCAGACTTGTTACAGTTATCAATAATAACTCAAATAATTTTATATGTTTTGTTGCTAAAAACTAGTAATGATAGTAAACAAAACATTCTATTTATATAAATAAATAGATTTACTAACATGTAGGAAGTATTTTCTTTTGATGCTCTACACAAATGAGTTTTTTACAGATGGTGCATTTAAATTTAGATTTTATGTCCTTGGGGCTAGTACAGAAGGTGCATCTTTCTGCTGATAGTAGTGGTTTATTATGTTTGAAAATCATTTTCTATTTTTAGAATATGACATATGGCTGCTTTACGGAATTGAAGAAGCAAAGCTGGAATGTTCAAAATGCTCATCAGTTGTAGTTTTACTAAGGCCATGGCAAGATTCTTCAAGAAGAACGTTCATATTCTTGATCTTTGCTTCTCTGGTTACACCGGCAGTGCGATCAGAGGGTCTTTCATTAGGCACTTTCTATCTTTAAATTTAAATAAAACAAAGTGTGTGTGAGATATCATCGAAATTTTTTATTGTTTGAAAGGCATATTAATGCCATAACGTATGAAATATAATATCATGCAAATGTTTACCGCGGCTTTGCTTGGTGGCGCGCAAGACTGGCGCATAAATCAGACCGAATTTGACCGATGGCATGGGTTATATTGGCTTTGAGGACCGCTGTGATTTGTGGCTTATTTGCATAGACCTGCGGCTTAAGAAAACCCTACAAGAAAAAGTCTAACGGGGTCAAATCGCACGATCTCGGTGGCCGGTTCACATCACCACCACGTGAGAAGACCACACGTCGTTGTCTATGGTCGTTTACCTTCAGGTTCTGGGTCCGTTGAATTTTGTACGGGTGCAGCCCCAAGTCACGACGCAAAATTTGCCAAGTTTTGGTCTGCGAAAGACCGCGTTCTTGTGAGCGACGCGAAATCGACTGCCTCGGATTGTCCTGCACACTCTCGCGGACAGCGACGATGTTTTCGTCGACGTACGGATGTGGTTTGATTGTTTACTGAACCAGTGGATTAAAACTTATCCACCACACTGCGAATAGTCCTCTGGGTAGGACGGTTATGGGGACCGTAAAATGGGCGAAGTCCGCGGAACAGAACACTCATATTGATAAAACAATTTTATCATCATCAGCCACATGGACGCTATATCCATCCAAGGTTATTTGGCGAAACAGACTGAATAAACAACAGCTAATTCGACAGATGCAGCTTCAATAATATGGCCGCTATCAACTGTCAAAGTTCAAAAGTCCCTATTGGAAGACACTACTCGTATATATTATTTTGTATATTTTAATAATGGATTTAATTTTAGCAATTACCAAAGCGTATCTAGGTTAGATATCAGAGCGTTGAATGGCATGCTACTTTGCATTGACACAGGCAAATGACACTTAATGTGAATCACTCAAAACAATAAGCAGTTTATGGTTGAGTGGAAATCATTGTTCCAACTGGAAAGATATCACTGAGCTGTCAAGCTGTGTGAACAGTTTCTCTCCCTCACCAATGTACTTCGCTTATCATTGCCAAACAGGGGTTCTCGTATTGTTCCGGTATTTTCAGGAAAATTCAGTTGTTTTTTAATCACCAATAAATTAGTGGGCATTCATTTTATTGCCTTTTTATGCTACTACACTTAGTAAGTAAAAGCTGATAAGTAAATGGGATTCATAGTAGATTTATTATATTCATGTTTATTTTTCTCATGTTCATTATTCTATTATCTAGAATATACCTTAAAAATTGCTGGTGAAGATGTTTTTACGACGCTGCTAAAATATTCTTTCATTTGTGTGCCCTTATAAACATTACCACTTTCATAGTCAGGCATCGAAATCATTTTTCCCGTGTGAATCTTCAAAACTGAGGCTATTTAAACATCTGCTGAGCCTGACAAAGTAGTAGAAACAAATTTTATTGTTAATAACTACATAATTATGTAGAATTTTATTTTCTCATCTGGTATTATATTTTTTTATGCTGATTAATCATAGGATTGATTTATTATATTCTTTTATTATGTATGTATGTATACACCGAAATACTATTCATATTGAGTATGATATGATTAAAAGATCTTGACGTCGTGGTTAATAATATATAATGTGCAATTAGTGGACTGTGATTACGGAAAAATGTCATGTTCGCGACTTCTTTGCAATCCCCATTTGAGTAATAGGTCGATGATATTTTACGCTATAGTTCCACCTGATACTATTATGTTAAAATTAAGAGCAACATCTAAACAAATAATGACGGGTTATTGATTGGTTATAAAAATAAAAATATTTCCACATCATATTAAAAATTCGCTTTTGACTTGTACAGACAAACATACAATGTTTTACAAGTATGATCTGACGATACCATGTGCTTATGCATTGTCCCCGCTGCTTACGTCTGAATTTGAAACTTAAATACTACATTATTGAATTCTCTGAAGTACTGCTCTGTGGATTTTTGTCTGAGGTCGGTTGAGAGCGTAGCTAAAGAGATTTGATATTTTCTTGGCTGTTGTTCGATTTAGGATAGCTGAGATAAGAAGCACTCGGCCAATGGTCACAATAGTCCCGGGTTGGAATGCCCAAATTATCATGTTTCTTTCGGTAATACTTATTCAAGCCACCCTGAAGTGACACATTTAGTGACCGCAGATACAGAATAAACCCTTTAATAACAACAAAGAGTAATAAAAAGCACCGTTCAAGCCCTTCATTAATTCTGGTTATCAAAGTTATACTTAAACCAATAGAGCAAGCTGGGACAGCAAAAAAGTCGAACATAAACAATGCTTTCAATCATAAGTCCTGAGAACAATCGAAAATGCCCCTTATTACATCAGCAACAAAACCCTTCATAACGATCTTAAGGGACCCTACATTCTTGAACTCATCCCTTCCAAGTTCATGAAATTCCATAGTAACCTATCCAACCACCCTAATCCCGTAGCATAGTCATTACACTCCACAACTCATTCCTATAATCCTCAACGGAGACTAAAGTAGCAGTGGCTTCGTGACCTGCTATAAATACGTGACAGTGGGAGTCCTGACAATGCCCAGTTTCTCCAATAATTTCCTGAGCGTCTGTGGCTCTCGCGGTATTGGTCAGCTTTCACTGGCTCGTATCCAATGACGCGGCTAACGGGGGACTTCCCAAGACTCCGCTTCCTCTTTCGCATGCGAGGGAGGTGACAATCATGTGGATTTGGGAGGTCTCTGGGGTGTTTGTAAATAGTGTATGAATGAGCGAGGGAATGAAAATTGTAAATATGGTATGAATAAGAATATTTATCACAATCACTTATTCCCCAATAAGGTAGATTGTTATTTTATCACAATAAAGAAGTTTGATAAAAAAAAAATGCTGGTTATCAATCCTTGTGCATGTTTTTCAAGCTTCTCTGCCCATTATGTGTCATCATCGAGAACAGAAATATACAGAAAAGGCATAATGGTGGTGTGGATCGATGTGCTCTATTTAATGTGACGTAATCCGTATATAATATATTTATTGGATGTAATTCAATACATAGGGAATAGCCGAGACAGATCAATATTTATTACCTTTGGGAAACGCCGAAGGCCGCTAGACAAACCATGGTCGAAGGGTAAGGTACCGTCGGATTGAGTGCTCACCCCCAAGTGAGCCCAATAGTAGGGCAGCACGCCAAAGGGCGTACAGCGAGAAAGTACTACAGGTTATATATAGAAGCGGAAAGGTGAATGTTGGATCTGAAGGGATGAAAGGGAGGTAACGGGATTTAAGGTGTCGCATGTCATAAGCCCGATGATCAAAGAGGTAGACCGGTAACATAATTCGTGAAAAACAACGAATATTTCTTGGGTGAATAAATTCCAGCCCCCCCCCAGAAAAAAAAATAAACAACGGTTTTATTTGAGGGTTTTTTCTCAAGCGATACCCGTCCTTATTGACTTTTGTGAATAAATTGTTTTCAAGCCTGGAAATATGTTTCAAAATCATCGATCGAAAATTTTAGAATTAGAAATTTTAATTACCGATTAATTTTTTTATTTTATTCAATTATTCATCTCTCGTAATATTATTTTTCTTTTCTGTAAAACTGATACGGTTTTGGGTTAGAATTAATGAATTGTAATCTGTTGTAAAATGGCTTAATTGCGTTATGATTCGTTTTATATTGTGAATAAGTTTTGTTTTTTTAATTGAAAGATTAATGATGTGTTATAAAATTCATAGATGGTTATTGTAATGAGCATTGTAGAACTTCAGTCCAGAAAATGTTTAAATGGGAAGGACCAATGTCTCGAAGAATTATAAATATTCGAATTTGAGAGACTTGAGGCCTTTGATTTGATATGTTCTTCACTGATGTCTTACAGCGAATATAGATCTTTATATTATTTATTAAGTTCATATGAAAAATAAGAATATAGTTAAAACATATTTGCGTTGTTCATGTTCCAAAGAAAAATGTCAATGAAGATTCAACAACTTCGGGTCAAAAGTAAAGTTAGTGTCTTGGTTGGTGGTTAGGTCTTCGTGATTATTTATGGCTATCCTGCAATCGATCATCGTATTGTTTGCACAGGAAGGTGCAGACCCATAAATTCTAGATCTAAATCTTTGGATGTTCGCTTTTCAAATTCTGTGCAGTAAATAGGGGCTGTATGCCAGACTTCTTAACAATCACTACTATATTTTTTACTATTACTAACTTTTTTTGTGGCCTGTTTATACAAAAGAAATTGACTAGACCACGGTAAATTAGTACCAAAATAATTTAAGTACATCGATCAAGAACGATGACATAGATTAACGAAAACTAACGCGCGACTGTATGGTAAGACGCCTGTAGGTTGTTTAAAATTATTTAAAACAAAAAGGGTGGAATTATCAATTAGACACCACCGATGAAAATAATTCTAACGAGGATCTGATTCTTGACTTCCCAACGATTTTATATTAATTCTATAAAGGCCATTTTGTTTCCTTTTATTTCCTGGGCCATTCTGTATAAAGAATCTTTCTGCGATAGTATGTTTTGGCTGCTTGTGGAAAATACTTCAAATGACACAGAAAAAAGTAGATTTTTACGTCAGTTAGAACATAAATTACTTTTTTTATACACAAGGGCTTTCTGTAGCTCTGCTACCTGTTATGCTTAGAGCGCTTGTGCAAAAAAAAAGTAATCATAATAAAGTTATCATCCAACTGTTGGTATCAAATACGGAAAAAATAGGCTTTTTTCTTAAATCTTTGAATTTTTGTAGGTACACGTATGATTTCACCACTTTTTATTTTTTCCCACTAAGCTTTTATTGTTTTTGTTTGCATGTCTTGGTATTCATTGTTCATTGTCATGCATGTTAAAGATATTCGTTACTTGGGTTATTTATGAAATTATCTGCGTTATACTTGTTATTTTCGTATTTCACCTTTGTCTTTCTATGGTATTTCTTTTCTAACTGTATTTTATACAAAATACATAATTTTAGAATTTTCTTCTTATGGTAATTTTAAATTTCATTTCGGTTCAACTGCTTGGTGTAGCTTACGTTTAATTTACTACTGTATATTATATAACGGCTTATAATGTTTTTCATTTACGTACTGAAGATTTATTTATAATATTGCCAGTATTAAGTTTTATATATACATTGTATATTTCAACTTTGTGCGCTCGTTATTTCATTTTTTATCCTTTTTTACAATATCGATGTTCCTTTGTTTATGTTGATAGTCACATTTATAAAATATTATATGCTCAATAATTAGTAATTTTAACATAATCTCAAATCTCTGCAATTTCTGAAGCTTTGGTTCCCATTTCTAATAAGTCCAAAAGGAGAAGCACTGCTTTAATTCGAGTAAAGGCGATTGACTGTCCAAATCTGAAAAATGGTTCAATAATTTTGAAATCATAAGGGTTCTTCCAAAAATTCTGATTTGTTTATCTCGTTAAAATAAATACATAAACATACATTTTAGTTTATAATCGATGTAGAACAATTAAATTAATTAATTTGTTATTTAAAATACAATACTACAACTTAAATATCTTGCACTCACTACCTCTTATAATCGCAGTGAGAGAGAGTCATTACTCATTCTGAGTTTTCATAAACCTATTTTATTCTCTAAAATTATTATTTGATGAGGAGAGTACTCTCGCGAACCAACAGCTTTCTGGTGGTTAATATTACTTTAAATTTTACTGGGCACAAACAATAGTATCACATCAAACCTGGTAGGTTTCGGATGTTAAAAATTGTATATATAATGTACATACCTATGTGTGTTTTTTGGAAAATTGCTAACTCAGTTCGTGATATCAATAGTAATTAAAACTTACAATTTTTTCATGAAGCAGGAAGAAATAGGAAAAAAGCTCATATTTGACGTCACTTCTATTTTAAATGATAATCAAAATCTATGAGCGTTGAGCTGGAAATGTTCTGAAAAAGTTTTTTTCTAATTGAAAATGGTCACATATCTGTGCGGGAAAGCCTATAAACTGATCGACAGCGATTGAGGACACTTGAATTTGGCATTGGACATTGAATATTCAGCATTGACCCCTCGGCTCCGTGTCCATTTATTATTGGGCACAAGAGGCCGTGAGTCTCCTAGAGTGGCCATCGGCCTGCTCTACATTTCGACCGAAGTGTCCGCCCTGGCCATAAAACCAGCCATCCTAGGACACTTTGGATGTCATCCAGCTATCTGGCCTAGGCCGACCTCTTTATTCCTTCTGTGTAGTCACCTATGTTTATTGTATTCGTTCAATGTTGGTCTTCGTGATGATTTGAGCCCAGAAACTTCTAGACATGGCGTAGTTACACCATGGCCATGTTGGAGCCTCATTGAATGAGTTGAAGAAATTTTTAAGTGAGGTATTTAAAAAAATCCATGATGCAGCTCATGAAGAGGTACGGCAGACCACGGTAGTCAAAGTAGCCGGTAGGTGGTGATCACGAGTTACTAGTAAACCCTAATTTTGGTTTTTAATCAGATTTGTTACTTATTTATTCAAGTAACTACCCGTGTATCGACAAAAGGCACAGTGGTACTTGCTCCTGTGAGTCCTGACTCATCCCCAAAAGAAGTCCTTAGGGAAAGAGCCGGGACAAATATAATCCTCTGTGATATTTCATTTACTATTAGTAAATGAATAGCTAAGACTGCCCGTTTATCTCATCCCCACTCCTAGGAGCATAAGGGAAGATGCTTACCAGATGTGAGGGTTCCTGGTCATGATATTCTCAAATATCAGACCAAGTTAGAATAAACACTGAACTACAATTTATTTTTCGGTAATGCAGTTTAGCTTTTTACAACTAAATTACATAATTTTTTTTTTTATTTGTGCCTAACGAAGGTTCCGAATTCACTTACATTCATTTTTCTATTTTTCTATGTGGTCTACGATAGCGGTAGTAGAAATATTTTAATCTATCATCATTTTAATGATATGTTCAACTGCAGCTTAAAATATGCTGATGTTTGATTAAAACGCAAGGACTGCAAATAAATACAAAAAACAAATCAAACTTAAAATAAATAGTGCCTGTTTTGATAAATTTAAAGTTTTCTCAATCACGTCCTAGCTCATAATCTACATAAGATCTAAAGTTTTGTTTTTTTCCTCATAGGTAGTAAGGACGCGTCAAACAATCAATTAACTTCAAAGATATGTTCATAAACAATGATTTATGTAGCGAAAAAAAAAGGAATCGGATATTACATCCAGTCTAGGTTTTTAATATTAATTTAGTTGTTTAAAAGTTTTATCAATTGTTGAAACACTGATTATAACAAAAAGATATACTCTTAACAAAGCTAATGTATAATATTTATTACCTTTTTTATTAACTAACATTAAGTACCAAGTAGTTTCTTCCAAATTATTTATTCTGTTTGTTATAATCCTCATGGTGATCACGGGTACTAATAAATTTTAAATAATAAAATTTGTAGTGAATTTAACAATTAAAAAAGTCAGACAATGTAAATTGGTTAGTTTTCCTTGAATGCCAAAGATCTTGTGTGATCTCCACCTGTGACAAATACTGGATAGTAGAATATTTAGGATGAAAGTAAGTATTAAATAGATTTTATAATTAAAGTATTTTATAATAGATTTAAAAAACAAATTTATCAAATGTTTATTGATCCTTGGACCAGTAAGTCTATAGTTTATTGAATAATTGCAAAAACTATCAAGATTGATTATGTCAATGAGCTGAGACGTTGCACAGAGGCTAGGCTGTGATGTTGCTGATAATAAATGAATCGGGGCCGGCCTATCCCTTCATGCCGATAAAAGGGATTTTGTTTCTTCAGCCAGCATGAAATTGCATGCAGCACGGCAAATCGACCGCCACCCCATTTGGCGGCACGTGGATTATTCGGATAGATCATCGGGGCCCGTGCACATCGGCTCCTGTAATAAAGTTATATCTAGGGTCTTAACCATGATTCTAGTCCACTTTCAGTCATTCCTCATACTTAAGAAAGATAAAATATACCATCATCATCATATCATAAGAAAACAATATACCATGTTAAATAAAGTTGTATCATTAGTGGAGATTTCAACCGGGATAGAAACGGAAACGAATTTTTAAAATATTCCCAGCACAGCAGTATGTTCTACAATGTTGTATTGATCAGTAACGGTATGTTCCACAATGGTGTATCGATCAGTAAAATTGACTAAAAGAAATTAGTAATCATAAAGCAAAGTTGCCGATTTTTGGTACTGACAAGATCGCAAAACAACAGAAACACCCCCCCCCCACCATGTTCAGATCGCTGGTACTGTAGAACCTCTCAAAGTGGCAACACTGATTCTTGTGACCAGTGCAGTGGCTACGTTGATAACTGCCAACAAGTAACACACAAACGCAAGCTGAAGAGAAAAAAACAGTTGCGACAAAAACAAGTGTAGGCCTTCATATTACATCAGTTTTTGTTTTTTTTTCATTCATAGCCCCTTTAAATTTACAGATAATTATATATAATTATAGATCCTCAGGTGAATCTATTTACAAATTATTTTTGTATTTCCTGTAGCATTACTGCATTATATAAAGGTTTTTTTATTTTATAAAAATTATATAATGAATAAACAAGTATAATGATATACATTATACGTAACTAGACTAAACTGACTAATAAAGGTGATGGGGCTCACCTTTTTGATCAAAGTTAAAACTAACTTACATACTAATTCTTGACCTAATTTTTCCCTGACATTCTGTTGCCATCGATGCGG
The DNA here is from genome assembly GCA_930367205.1 of Acanthosoma haemorrhoidale. NCBI lineage: Eukaryota > Metazoa > Arthropoda > Insecta > Hemiptera > Acanthosomatidae > Acanthosoma > Acanthosoma haemorrhoidale. Next base: position 78,598,320 of record OV884009.1, on the reverse strand, counting down.
TAGGGGTGGTGGGGTCAAAGTATTAAACACTGGGTTGGTTAGGTGCTGCAACGAGTCAAAAAACTTGATGTCTCTCCAGCGGATGAGCTCACACACCTACGGCACATCAAGCAACGGGTGCAGATCAGCGTTCTTCAACCTCTCGAGAGAGGTATGTCGGACCACTTTTGAGAGTCGACCTTTCTAGCCGTGGCTCAGAAGTTCGGATGATTAGAAAATCTTCAAAGACAGTACCACAAAAAGTATTGCTAAACTTAGTTGGGAGCTCACAATTATTGCCATAATACGTTCCTAGCGGGTTTTACGGGTAAATTACATGCTGAAGACGTATATGTGCTTGGGAACATACTGAACATACAAATCCAGGATATTCCAAACTTTAAATAAATGCAAAACATAATTTAATTTATAAATATTTTACTTGATAAACGGGACAGCAGCGGAAGATTAAAATGGTACCTTGGTTGTTATACCTGTAGTAGGAAGGTAAGCAGATTGTGTGTTTGGATGACTGGAAAATCAATTCAGCGGTTACTAGCTGTTCTGTCCCTAAGTACGCCAACAGCCGTAAAGCACGCTTGTAAAGGAAATGGGGCAGCAGTTATCTAGATGGTTTCCTGGTTGCCCCTCTTTATGACGGGCATTACCTCCACTTTGTGCCAGTGTGTCGGATACCATGTTGACCAGACAGCTTTGAATAACGCTCATACTAAGTAGGTCAAGAATTCTGGAAGAATGCCATCTGATCCAGGGCCGTATCTCTCATTAATTTGTCTTACTCTCGTTGAGATCAAAATATCTCGGTTTGTATTAATTTAGTCAAACCTATGGCCCCGCAATATCTGCCTATAGATGAAATGCTAAACACGTCAGAATTTTGCATAGTTGTATTCTTTATATCCAAATATAAACGGTTTATTATAATAACCTTGGGATCTACCCGCATATATTTTTATTGGGATCTTGTTGATTTTGGAACATGGGCTACCGTTCAGAATATTTCATGTGAATGTAGTAGCACTTATTTGCTTCATCAATCAGTTGTATTTTTTCTTAGCCATCCTCACGTTTTCAGAGATGATTGTTCCTGAAAATAATAATTTGCTAAGGAATTGTGCTCTTCGAGTGGTACCGAGAGTAGTTATTTCCTTGAAAGAGTACTTTTACCAGTTAGCCTTATTTGTGGGCAGCGATCTCCGCTAGGGATTTCATAACTTAGCCGTTCAAGATGTTAAGATGTTCTATCATTTTGTATACGGTTTGGTTTCTGTGAGTAGGGGGGCAGTAGTATATCTGGCCGTGATGGGTTTACAGACGAAACGCCTCTTTTTTGATTCTCCAGAAATTGAACAGAATTTACACCCAATGGTGTGAAATATCAAGTTATCATAGACTATGCTTATGAGTATGACAATGAAGACGTTTAGCCCAACATTTACAATTTATTCAGTGTTATGTCTATGATAAATAAGGTGAGCCCTATCACTTTTAATGATGTTCAATAAATTAATGTATGATGTGCATCATTATACTTTTGTACAAGCCCAAATCGAAATTGTATAAACTATAGCGAAGCTACAGGAAATATAATTAATGACCTTTTGTAAATAGATTCATTTGTTATTGTATTATATATCTATTTTAAATTATATGTGAATATGTCACACTATTTTAGAATGTTGACAATGTATGAAATATTTGTTTTCTAATTTCTATTATATCCTCCGGGAATAAGATCCATATGTTGGAAACTCTTAGAATAATTATCCCCATTAAAGAATATTGGCTATTATTGAAGTAATTACCTATTTACAACTGAAATTTTAGAAAAATCGATGAGCAAAACTGATGTTTAGTTCTAATAGGTCAGTTCTGAATATCTAGAAAGCTGATTGCGTAATTAAATAGTTCTAGGTCAACATTTCTAGCTCATTCATGAAATAGTGACAGGTATCGATTTTAGTGGACTGTAAGTTTAAAGTAACATTAGGATGTTGTCATGCAGCCATGGTACTGATTAGAATTATAATAAAATACGTCCTACTCAATATTTAATTAAAACTTTGTAACATTTATATGTTAAATATTAATAATATACTGATACAATATATTAATATCTGGTATGTATTAAATAATTTCTGTGTATTCTATAGTATATACAGCATAGATTTCTGTCTGTCGGGTGATGGTAAACCTATATTATAATAACCAGTCACCTTGTTAGTACTTACTAGTAGTAGATAATACATAGGAAGTGGGAAAATAATATTCTTTTTGGTCTTAATTAAACTTATGTATACCAATACACAAGTACGAGAAACAAAGCCAATTAAATTGACTAACACATTTATAATGAAATATACAAGAACAGATTAAATCACTATTTTGCTGTCCCCCATAGCTCTATTCCGTATGTCCTGATTGGCTTAAGTATAACTTTTTAAATAAGTAGTTTATTTTCTATTGAGAGATGGGATGTCCTTCGAAGTAGTCTGTACAGTTGTCCAAAGCGTCTGTTTAGTTCTAAATCACTATTAAAACAAGAAACCGTACTTTTAATCTACCACAAAAATATTAAGAAAATGCAAACTACTAAATTAAAAATTAATTAATTAATTAAATGAATATTTCCCCTTTAACTTCATATTTCATAAAGATTTGATCTTTGCATTCGAAGACAATACTTCAAATATAGCATTAAATATAGGGTTTGATCCCGGCTCCCCCAAGGACTTTGTTTTTGTGGGACAGGTCTGGCCTGGATTTACTAGGCATCGTGGGAATAAAAAGGAACTACTTGAAATAGCAAATCCAAAAGAAGACCAAATTTAAGGTTGAGAGGTAACTCGTAGCTCTGACCACTCTAGACCTCATCACCACCTACCAACTAAAACCTTCGGTTGCCCTTTACTTCTTCCTGAGGTTCACCTCCATATATTTATTTATTATACTAGAGAGAACCATCTCAAATAACGAGGTATAACGAAGGATGGAAACTAACAGTACGATATTAAAATCCAACAAAAAGGGGTACGTACTAGTTAAGCAAACAAAGCCAAGACAGAAAGGCTCACAGTAAACCGAATAAAGTTTATCGATGGCAAACGACCAGTCTACAAATACAGAGAACCGGGAAAGGCCATAGGAATACCTTTTTTACCCATGGAAAAAACGGAAAGGATATAAATTGGATACAGTAGCCAACATGAGAAAAGTGAAACAATTAGGTTAAACCCAGAGTGGTCCCCAAAATGTAAGTGGGGATAATTTTGGTATAAAACTCATAACATAGGAATCGAGACTCTGCCAAGGCGGTTCAATTCAACTTTGTCTCTTCTACTTGTCCTGTACCATCTGACTTCCTGATTGGGTCCATGTTGGTAATATCCTTACCTTACAAGGCCGTGGAAATACCCTTGCCAATGTTAGCTGGTACGGCCTACATTCTCTTACGATGTCCCCATCAGATCAATATCAAGTAAACTGAAGACATCACAAGTATGGCATTTTGGTTAATAAGATCTTTGAGCTCATTAAATTAGTGATACAATTTGCAGCATAGTATTATATAACCATCCATTAGTTATTTTATCATAAAAACATAAAAGTTTCATTTTGTTTAAAACACAAATAGACCATTCCAAGATAAAACAAATATCTTGCTTTACGCTTTATCATTGCACAACCAGGCATCTCCAGGCATAACAAGAATGTTCATTATTATTAAACTAATTGATATTACGGCAACTTCTTGGTTAAGGAAATTATATTCAGTATACTAGTTAAATTCGATCTTAGTACGCTATATCAAAACAAGTTCCCGGACAGGGTACTTTATTAAAATTTCTTTTGTTAATTTGCGTTTAAACGAGCTAAGTGGCGCTTGGCAATATACATCAGGAATAGGGTAAAGAAATCTCTCTCTTCATATGGTGGTTTTTCCTTTCCTGTACTTTATCTAATTAATTGTTTACGTTGTCCTTGTCAAAGGGTAGTTTTTCATTGACTTTTCCACCAACCCATTTTCTCGTATTCTGATCTATAAAGTCTCAAGCACTAACTTAAAAATTCTTATTAGTGAAGAATACACATTGTTCATCTATTCATCTTTCTGTGTGTCTGTCCGTTTTATGATTTCACCACAAAAATAATTGATCTGAAATTTTACTGTTTTATTAAACCACAACTTAAATGCTTCGTTTAGTTCATATTTTTATACAATAGCGGGAAGTACGGACAAGAATTCAAAATAAAATCGTGCACGTTTGTAAAACGTTTAAGATTTCTCAGGTCTTAGTTCAAATGCTATTCAAGACTCAGAATTTTTTACTATTTTGACACGGTTGAGGACACACTACTAACGGTAATTTAAAACTAATTTCATGAATATTATCAAAAAAAAAAACTGTTAGCCAAAGAAAATACATTAGTAGGATAGAGACTCGTAATCAAGACATTCCTTATATCCGATCAGGTGCTCCACCGACTGAGCGATCCTGCACGTGTCAAAATCTTAATCAGGCCTATATATTTTTTCCTTGGATAATAATTATAAATTAAATTTATGGAAATTGCTGAGATGAAATTATTTGGTCCTAACTTAATAAAACAAATAATATAACTTTATAATATTAAACATTCCAGAAACTAATATTACAATAAAACAAATTTGAACAAATCCGGAAAGTAAAACAAAATGCTACAGTCTGCGAAGGAGAGATTCCCCAATGTTATTAAGTTAAATCATTCACCAGACCACCTGAAATATTGAAATCAAACAAAATTTGGCACTATGTTCCTTAATTATTTTACAAACATTATGGAAATCCACGACATTCAATACTCTCGACTATACAAATATATTATATAAAGATAATATTAAAGGAACGATTGAAATAAGGATGAACTGACAATAGGATCCCAACCAAGAGGGACTAGGAGACCTTTGTTTGACCATGAATATAATCAGGCCACAAATCACTAGAACAAACAACATAAGGAAACAATCTAACAATATACTGGACTATCATCATAGTCATTAATTGAAAATTCGAAAAAAAGTGGTTGCATATTTTGTTTTTTTATCAAACAACGTGGAGTCCCAAAATTCCATTAGAACCAGCGTTTCCTGGAAGGCCGACTCGTTAATATTGGTTTCCCTCCTTGCTCAAAGCGGGGGGTGAAATTATAATTAATTGGCGATCAACACTTTAGGTTTATTTCCCTCACCGTCAGGAAAACGAAGAGTGGCAAAAACACTATTTATCAATACAATGAATATCTATTTTATTTACAACATAGATATGATAATTAGTTATTTGACACCTAGAATAATTAGGTGAGAGTTTTTCTGTTTGAATTTCCAGGAGAGTGCTACATAACTGAACTGGAAGGCACATAGAAATACCTAGATTGACATGTCTGAAGGATGTGGAAAAGGAGATCGGGTGGTTGTGTGTTTGGCGATGATTTGAGAAAACATGTAGAAAAATCCAAGGCCTTTTCAAGACAGCAGTTCCTAGGTCGATGGAAGCGCACATTTCTGGCAAAACATTTTTACAAAAAAAAAAGAGGATTCAACGTTCAAAATACGTTGGTTGTACTGCTTAAAAAAATGTGCAAGTTATCATAAAATGAAGGGTTTCGTTAGGATATTTTCCCTCTTCATCTGATGTCCATTGAGGTAAATATTTTATAAGAGGCACTCTTCCCTCACCGGTTACATCCGGTTTTGTTTCGGACGCTATTCGTGGTTTGTTAAGTTATTATTGTCTAGAGTAACTAATTTATTATTAAATGAAACTTCATTACATTTTATACGATATTTTATCATCAAAGCAGCATCAAATGAAACTTACTGGCGACATTTGATGCCCCTTAGACTAACAGTGACTGCTGAAAAAAAATGCAAAATCGATACTAATGAAATAAGCAATATTTTTTGTTCTGTACGTCCCACTATTATTTATTGTTTTTAATAAGTAACTTCCAAAGAAAAATATCCTGCCAGTAAATATTTATAAAACTGCTAATCATTAATAGATACTAATAAAAACGTTATTTTGTAATGAAAGCGTAATATAGACCAAATACTATCATTCCTTAACCGCAAGATTTCCTTTTGACAACCCTACTCAATATATATGATAGAACATTACATTTTTTTTTATCATTTAAAAATTACAATCTACTTCATTGGGCAATTGTAATTGTGATAAATATTCTCATTCATACCATATTTACCATTCTTCATTCACCCAGTATTTACAAACAGCTCAGAGATCACCCAAATCCACATGGTTGTCACGTTCCTCACATGCGAAAGAGGAAGTTGAGTCTTAGGAAGCCCCCCATGCTCTTCCGTCAGCCGCGACACCGGATACGAACCAGTGGAGGCTGCCCAAGAGCGTGAGAGCCACAGACGCTCAGGGCATGGTTGGAGAAGCTGGCCATTGCCAGGACTCCCACTGTCATGTATTTATAGCAGGTCAAAGGCTGCTGCCGCTTTAGTCTCCGAGGAGAATTATAGGAAGGTGAATAATAGGACATTTCAAAAAATAAAAAAAATTACCTCGTAGTTGAATAATTGGGTATAGATATTAAATGGTAGACCGAGTGACACAAAGTTCTTTTTGACTTTTTACAAACATACTTACTAGTATACAAGTACTTACTCTACTAGCAGTACTTGTATTAACTACTGTATATCATATTGTATTCGAGAAAGTCCGTTTGTGAAGAGATGAAGTACTCACAACAACCTTTATGTCGATTGGTCTACTATTGCATAACTACATCCAATAGGCAATCTGGTATGTTTGAGAGTGTTATTTTATTTTCAGTTTCAGTAGGAAAATTTCATGTTGCTACGTCCTACAGGGGTTGTGAGAAATGAGTGAATACAGTTACATAGAATGTTTCCGTTAAAGTCTTAACAAATACGACCCTACCTAATACGAAAAAAAAAATTTGCTTACCAAGTAATTAATTAATTAATTGCATTTTAATATACTTTACAGGGCTGGATATAGGTTTAGTGTCAATGAGTGACCATCATGCAAATTTATCAGGAGTCTTACGTGTGGCAGCGATTAAAACATGGTTTCTGGTTTTTAAAAAGCATGAAAACCCTATAGGATCAGTAGAGCGAATTCATATGGTTGATTGCTACCATTTGCCTAAAACCAAATCAAAATTCACTTTAGCCCATCTTGTATAGAAATTGACTTTCAGACCAAAACGTTAGGTTACATTTTTAAGAAGTGTGTTCGGTAAATTTTAAGGAATAATTCATACAAATTTGAGCTTAAGAGATTTTGTGCAATCATAACTGAATCATGTCTGATTCATTTGTTTTTTCTTGTCTGTGTTTATTGATCTGTATGCATGAATTATTATGAGTGTTATAAGACTAAAGAGGATAGGACTGACGTACAACTTTCAAAAGAATGAAGGTCTGTTGAAACGTTGGTAACTTCCCGACAGGCACTCCTTGACTTGAGGTGGATCCGGGTCTTAAGCCGAAATGAAGTACACTCAAAGTCAAGTGCGTAAAAAGCACTTCTGGGTTTTAGGCTTTGGCTTTTTGTTATCTCTACTCCAAAAAAATTCCCATTTTCAAGCCTCGTAAGAAGGGAACCTACTTATTTCACTTTACCAGTAATAAAAGTATCGAAAACACGCCCACCTTATAAGAAGTGGTCCTGTGAAACAAATAATTCAGATATACTCAATTGTTAAATATTACGCAATTTGACGAAATGTCGGGTGGGATTTTTTTTTTTTAATATTAATCAATTTTACTTTTTGAACGAACCGGAAAAAAATATTTCTCGTAATAAATAAACACGTTCTAATGAATAAACGGTGGATGTAAAAAAAATCATAAATTATAAACCGCATATGCAAATGAACGTGGAAGTAGGTGAAGTGTGACAGCCACTGCACGTCATGCCCAGGATTATGTACGTTTTTATGAAGTGAAGTTTTAATTATTTCTATGTTTCTACTGATAATTAACAAGCGTTTGAAATATGTACAACAAGCTATAACACAGGTCAACAGGTGTTTTGGTCCCGTAGTATTTGGATCTGATTTCAATTAGATGAACGGAATTTTTATTACTATATCATACAAATATCACAGGTAGACAAAAAATTCATGAAACCATGTAGACTTTTCCTTAAATGCATTTTGAAACAGTCGCAGTAATTTGCTATCGTCTGCGTATCCCATTTTCCTTGGTTGCGGGCCTCCGTAGGTTTAATATCCTTGTAAAATCTTCCACTTTGTTCCGCAATAGTGTATCCTAAATTTTCAGGAAAACGGTCTAAGTGGCTGTGTGTCATACTCACGGGATTTGAAACTGTTAAGTTTACCATTTCAACGTAGTTTTCAGCTTTGCAATTGCCCGAATAATTTCCGACAACTTCAACAAATGAACTCCAGGCTTTTCGCTCAGCCTGTCATCGAATTTACGAAGACAGGATCCTTAATGAGTTGTCTTATTTGTGGGCCGTCAAATATTCCAGCTTTAATTCTTTCCGTTCTCAACCGAAGCATTTGGTCCCCTATATATGCAAACCATGATCTGATCACTTACAAACTGCTTTATGAGGCCCAGCTTTATCACACAAATCACCCATTTGATGATCCGTGATACTTTATTTTGTCCAAGACCAAAGCTATGGTGTCATATTTTTCTTTCATTTTCGTCGAGTGAGCAATTGGTATTGAACCATATGTATTCCATTGTGTAGAAGGAAACATTTCAGTGATAGTCAGAAAGACCCATTTGTCCAGGAGTCCTCTAATTTTGTGGCAAAATACAAGATTGTCTTCTGACCCTTTTTTCTTTGACGCTTAAAGGTTATTTTGGATTCTTGTTGACAATTGTTTTCCTTCAACCTGGAAGTCAGTAATTCAAGAGCTTCTTTTGACAGGTTTTTTCGTTTGACAAGTTACCATATGCTTACTCCATCTGGTTGATTTGCCTGGAACTAACTAGACAGGAGACTGACAATAAGGCAAATAAACAGGAACCAATCCTTGCATATGTGTTTAGAAGTGCACAAAATGGAGTTAATGCTGCACATTTTGTTTAGAACTGCACGTTACAAAAACCTGTGATCTAAAAAAGTAGACTAACAGATAGAAAAACTGATTTCATATTAAAATTTAGCTCACCAAGTATAGCTAAAATCCTAGGTACCAAAAACAAATGTTTTTCTTGTAGGCCTGTGTAATCCATGACCTGTGGAACATCATAAAATATTGATCTCATCATATTTCTTCTTCGAAACCGGCTCTTGAAGATCAATGCTGAGTTCTTGACTAACTAAAGGACAAGGAAGGTGGGAATAATCTAACTAGAGAGATACATAATTAATAAAGTGATAAATAATTACTAGCTGTGGTATTTTATCCTATCCTTGATAGTAAAAGATTTAGGCAGTGCCGAGATTTTAACAAACTACCTCCTGATTTCTGGTTAGGCGCTCTGTACAATGATTCGTCCTTGTGAACCCCTAAGCCTTGTAATCTCTTTAGATGTCCTCGAATAACTCTGAAAAACCTGGCATAAACGCGACTATCTGTCAAAAGTTACCAATAACGGTTTGCTTTTTATGGCATTACTTGTATACATTTTTATTATTCCTTATATTTATCGACACATTCTAAATGATAGGAATGTGAATGAGATCACGCTTTATGTTATATAAAGTACCGGGTTAGTAAGTATATTATTATCATTATTATGTTTCAAAAATTAAATATGTACCAACTGTAATTACTAGTTGTGGTATATGATCCTACTGGGTTTATAGTTAGCAGTCAAAAGAAGATCTGGATTCATATCCTGCCCTTCAACTCAAAATCTTTGTCTTTGGCTATGTATTTCATATGGATATACTTTAAAACTCTAGGAGCCACAATCTTAACTGTGGCGCAAAGCGTTGCTCCATTGATTTTGAGACAAAATATTTTTTTTTTCTCCACTACTAATTGGATCACTGCGCGAAATTCCATGTCTTTCGGCCAAACAAGGGTCTTGCGACAGACTGACGGTTACAGAGGTGAAATTTTCAGGTAAAAATCACAAGACACCAACTATTAGCAACAATACAATGAAAATTTTAAGGAGTTAATTAATTAAATAGACTTTAATAAAATATAATGGGTGACAGTGGGAGTCCTGGCAATGGCCAGTTTCTCCAATCATGTCCTGAGCGTATGTGGATCTCATGCTCTTCGTCAGTCTCCACTGGCTAGTATCCGGTGACGTGGCTGACGGAGGAGCGTGGGGGACTTCCCAAGACTCCGCTTCCTCTTTCATATGTGAGGGAGGTGACAACCATGTGGATTTGGGACTGTTTGTAAATACTGTATGAATGAGTGAGTGAATTAAAAGCGGTAAATATGTTATGAATGAGAGCATTTATCACAGTTACTTATTGCTTAATGAGGCAGATTGTAATTTCAGCTCAATAAAAGAGTTTCAATATATAAAAAAAAAATATATAATAGTGTTTGGAGGGCAATGGAAATAAAGGAATTTTTTTTTTAATATATTGATGTATTTATGTGTGTTTGTGTTATATATGCTATTATCGAGGATGTAAAACTTGATAATATTTGAAAAAATATGCGAAATATCGTTCTTATAACACTATATTTTTTAGTTGCTTGCGACGTTTCGGATCAGCATTAGTCTAATGTCTATTAATTATTAGATATTTTCTTGAAAATCAATATGACAATTTGCTGGCCTGGCAAGATTTTGATCACTATTTTAATTTTTTATTTGGAACGATACAACCTTTTTTGTTATGATTGTGTAGATATCATTACTTGAAGATGGACTAATGCGTTTACGAAACGTCACTAGTAATTAATAAATAAACTGTAAGAAGGATATTTTGCATAATTTATTTGGTCTAGGTACACACTTATATAGCAATTAAGTTATAATTGTATTTTTTTTTATTACTGTTATTTTATATTGAGTAAGTACTTTAGAACACGTTCTAAGTACGCATCAATGAATAGCTGCGTACGTAGCCAAGTAATTAAAATAAATTAATTTTATGTTTTATATGTGAAACACATGTAATCGCTGTTTCGGAACTTGAGACATATGGGAACCACTTTTAGCATTACTAAAGAGAGAGAAATCTGAAAGTAGATTGAGTCGTGGTGTAAGTGCCAACTGGTTTTTGGAACTACAAGGTATAAGATATATTTTCAGTCGGGCCTGAAGAAAATTCTAATTACTCGAGTGAAAATCAATTGAAAGTTAATTGGATGGTACAATTTAGGTTCGAATGAATCATAGTCGATTGCATGTCACTGTAAACATAGGGGTAGATGAGATAGGTTATTCGTGTACTGCTCAGTATGCCATTACCATCAAGCCTTGTGCTATTTTGGCATCTGAAACCCTTTGATGCCAATGCACTGATTGCACATGTGCAAACATGGTTGGATAGATATTGATAGCTGTACCAACAGCACGTGATTGGAGTCCAATCTAGCATCCGTGAAGGCAAACTTGCACTTGGAGGCAATAGCAATGACAGCGTTCAAATCAAACATTAATAAGCCCTTTGCACCACCGAGCTCGAAAAGGTTAATTAATTTTATTTGATATTTCAAAGGTTCTCGGGAAACGTCGGCTGAGGAGTACTTCAAAGTCACTCGACTCTTTCTCGAGAGTAAGGTAAACCTTCCACCGCCAAGGTTTAGAGATGATGAAATTTTCAAAGAAATGTAATTTTGTACTTTGGTTGGATTTCCAACGCTCAAAATTTTGGTTCTTAGTAACTGGATTTATTTAATACAAGTACACCTCATACTTCTTCACAGGAGAGTGGTAATCTTCCAGTAGTGATTCATATTAATTATAGCGGCAAAATGTCTCTTTGTTTAAGAGATGGCCATGAAGATCTAAATATATAAACTAAAATGAAATATGTAAAAATGTGTAATAAAAAAAACTTATAAATCTGTAGCGTAACACGTGATGAACAGGAAAGGGCCGACTGAACGTTGTAGCCATTGTTAGTTGATGGCACTTAGTCCTAGTATGGTTAGTACCAGGTGCAGCTAACTCTCCACCTTAAATACGGGTTTCATAACCAGATTCAATGTTGGTTGGTGGCACTTAGATCAAATGTGGTTAGCACCAGGCGCAGTTACCTCTAACATAATTTGGTTTTATATAACTGGATTTGTTACGTTTTTATTCAAGTAGATCACCATTTATCTTGGGCGTGCTAACCACTAGGCCTAGGGTACAGTCAAATAGTATGTAATACAGCTCGAAAATCTGAAGTAACAGAATATTATAAAATATATTTGTCATTTTTAACTAAGATAAGGGCGATTTGTGGAGTCTAATATACCGTAGAAATATAACATAGAATATATTATAATAGTACTATGTTATCCTGAGGCAGTGCCCCTTAAGAACAAAGATTTATCTAACATAGGGTAGGATATTTGATAGTATCAATCCCTACTAATATTTACAATGTACAATTTCAGTAAAATTTCAGTACAATGTACTGAGAAATAATATATATATATATATAAAATAAAAAATGTATTTACACCTAATGTTTTAAACTACACCCGAAATCATTGCAAAGTATACACCCATATCATTCCTGGCTGCTGAATGGAATATCTATCGCCTTGGTGCCAACTCTGATCCATCTCCCGAGTTGAAAATTATCCCACACGTTCCGTGGGCCTGTACCAAATCCGGAGGGAGATAAAATATTGTAACGCGTTTTCCGACAGCTCCCCTTGCGCTATCTGCTATCCGGCCACCTGATAGTCTTAATTTATATCTGTTAGAAAATGTTTTCCATATCCTTTCCCCACGTGATTATTTTTAGTAAAACATACAAGGATATTTCACGCGGATGCTAATGATTTTTCAAAATCGTGAGCTAGAAAAAAAAAATGAAAGTTTTTAAAGAATGTCAGAGGAAGAGTCATTTTTAGTCATGTACACTGCCTGCACGTAAGTGACGTTTTTATAGACCAAACACAAAAGCTAAGATTACAAGTCTTTAACTTTTGCGCTGGTTAAAGTCACATTAAAGAGGGTAAAGCAGAAATCATTACAAAGGTTTAAGCCGCTAAAAAATGATTCAATGGTTAAAACTATTGTAACAACTGATTCTTGGAACTAAACCATAGATAACTTTGATTTCCTGACTACTCAATGGTCACAGGGAATTTAATCATATAAAATAGATTGATGTTTAAATCGTTAACAAGTATCGTCTCTCCCATGAGTTGAGATTAAATATGTTTGCAATTTCTGACGGTTTTCAGAAGAATAAGACTGGAAAACATTGAAAAAAAAAATTCTTTACTACTATATTTTGAAGAAGTGTTATTCAAACAGAAACACTTGTGTGTGTGTGAGTTTGAATATAAATCTTGGCGTTTAAATAATATATCATTTTTATTTACTTGATATTGTTAGTATTTAGAAGCGGTAGACAATTTTAGTCTCCGTATAATCCTCGAAACACGTTGCTTAAAAAAAAAATCAGCTAAAAACATACCTCTTCGTTGTTTATGAAGATCCATGAACCATGAAGAATAGTTTTCCTGGGCAATAAAAGATATGTCTTATAGGCAATCAAATATTTTGGCTTAGTGTGAGCAATATACACGACCCGCTATTCATAAGGGCACTTGGTGAAGAAAATCTGAATATATAAAGTAATGTGAACTTTAATTAAAATATTTAATTAAAAAAAAACATGGCGAGAAGAGGTAAGAACCGACGGAAAGTCCTCTTGCTATCGGTTGGCACGCAGGGGCTCACTAAGGCTCGTGAGGGTAAATGAGTAGCTACATAAAAAAAATGATTCAGGTCTAGAAAACTGAAATTGAGATTAAGAGGTTACTACCTAATACCTAGTAGTAGTGGGTCTTGCGCCTTGGGGTCTTTGTTTTGGGTACAAGATACCCCGATACTGAAACAGTTTTTAGTCCTCTTCAAAGTTTTATTTACTGCTAACAACTCCGAAACAATATTACAAAAAATATAATTTTGATTTTCCCATTGCTCAATGGTTACTAGAATATTTACCTAAAAATGGTTTGATTGTTAAATTGCTAACAAGGGGATCGCCCTCTATCATCAGCTATTGCCTCAATTTAATAGCTGCATTAATAATAAGTAACTTATTGAAATAATTACTATAAATTGATTGATTTATACAGACAAAATTTTATTTTGGTACAGTTAAGACGGCGGTGGTCCCGCCAGGGGAGGAATGGAATTTCTGAAATTGAGCGTAATGGCTGTGTAACGCCCTAGATTTTATTTAATCTGGCACTCAAGAAGGTTATGAGATAGTGGAAGATAAGTAATGTCAAACAAAATTTACGGCTGTTCATAGCTCAAGTGAATGCTCTGGAGACAAAGTATAAGAATATTTATATAGATTAGTTTTTTTCAAAGCTTGAAGTCTCTCTCAAAATATCTTTTAATATTAAAATTCCATCAACAGACTACTCCTTGCCTACTCAGACATCCTCAGTACAGACAAAAAACATAAATCTACATGCATAAAAAACAATTACATACAAAAGACTTAAAATTATAAATAATAAGATTGTCAACAATCCAATGATTAAAATGATACTCCTGTGAAAGTTATCATGCTTAGATTAACATTTATTCATTGCCGTATACCGAATTAGTTCGGAGTATTCCCCTGAAGAATAATAACAAAGTATTTGGTTTCCGAAAAAGCAACTTCACCCTGGAAGCGGTGACGCTTGAATAATAGGGTCTGAGTATTTATAGCAATGCTGCTTAAGCAGAGATTAGGCGTAGAACCCTTGCTTGCCTTAAGCCACTTCATTTCACTTCCATTCAGAAGCCTTACCCGGGCAAGTTAAGACCCGTCTTTTTAAGGCTCTATTCGTCCAGCTCTCTTTATAGCTCCGAAACTTGGACAGCTTCCAAAATTAGTGAGCAGGACATCCCAGTTTTCGAGAGGAAGATGCTTAACTGAATAAATTAACATCTAATGATTTATTGAGCGGGAAGATTCTCAATTGTTATTTCGCCGAAGTTTATTAAATATTTTTATGATGTTTCTAAAAATTAATTATCTTTATAAAGTTAGTAAACAATAGCCAAAATCTCGAGGTCCTTCCAAATACACTAACCTCAGGCTTTTATTTATTACTGTCTGTCTAACAAAGTGCTGTATAACAAGTAAGTTCAGGAACTAGGAGCTAGGAACAAAGGCCTATCAATTATCTAATAGTAAAGGAATGTCAATATTTTCTATAATTACTCAATTGAAAAAGTGCTTTATGTGACAAGAGAAAAACAATTTAGCACAAAATAATTAATTACGCGCTCATGGGAGAGTCAATTTCAAATTATTGACTACAGCCCACACAATTCAATTTTACCGAGGCAAAAAATATTGGAATGAGCTTTTTAAAGCAAGCGAAGAGCAACGGTCCCTAATCTTAAAAAGTTGTTCAAAATACGAAAGCATAAATTGGCTTCGAAAGGTTTGTTTTACACTCTCTGTACCAGTACTAATAGAACAACTAAGATTTTTGATGGAACGTAATCTATCAAACTGCCTAGTACTTCTAATTACAAATACAATTATTTTCTGGGATTTAGAGACAATCGATTCAACGTAAGTATGAAATAAAAATTGGTAACGGTGAAATTCACCCCACCCCTCAGTGAATTGTTGAATTGCCTATGTAATCTAATGTAACGTTATTAGCCTGAAATAAGGCATAAAGCATTTTATTATAACACCATTTAATGAAGGAACTATGAGTGTTTTAAATGGTAAGTCATCTCTTAAACCTAATAAATTGTTTAAAACATTTTAACAGCAATCTATATAAGAGACTATATAAAAAAAAATCAAATATAGACAATTATCTGACAGGAAAAATATCAAAGATGCAAGATAATTTCCTTGAGGTAATCAGAACTCTCAATAAGAACATATCTGGTGTCGAGAAATTCTAATTTTCTGCTTTGTTGGTTCAAATAATAGCGTTTTAAAAGGGGCTATCAGCGCCAATCTTGTTAAAAGGCAAATCCGTGTTAAGAACCTCAAAGGCTTTATTTAAGTCTGTTTAATTACATCGACTTGGGTCGACTGAGCAAAAGGTGACACTTTTGCAATACCTGTGATATTGGATTTTTTTTTTTACAAATTATGTAAAGTATCTTTTTCAAATTGCTATCTTCCCTAGAAGAGCAATAGACGGCTGTGGTAAAATATCGCATTCATACCAAATTTACATTTACTCTTTCGTTCATACCGTATTTACAATACAGTCATACAGTATAGGTACATAACTCAGGGATCCCCCAACTCGCCTAATTTAGTAAAATAATCTATTCTAAGTTTTAAGAAGTGTAGGCATTACAAACTGAACAGATTTATCTTTGATTATATATATATAATATATATACATACATATATATATATATATATATATATATATATATATATATGATATATACCACCTGACAAAGGTGATTCATACCCAAATTAAAAAAATGTTTTTTTTAATTTCAAAACCCCTCTATTTATCAAAGTTTTACAATTTACAAATTATCGATTTACAAATTTCTCCTACTGCGTACGCAGATGCATTCGAAGGAGGGTAGAATTACAATAACAATATTCTATTTGAAGTTAAAATTACAATGCACTGGGTACAGGACTAGAGGCTCACCTTCAGATTAAAAAAAATTAAATTAAAAAAAGAGTTTATAAATTTGATTCAACGTGTGGTAAGAGTTCTGTCCAAGATAATGAAAGTCGAATATGACCAAATAAAATGGTAAATCCTACCAACAAGTTCTGATAATAGGTAAATTGATAGCGATTGAAAGTTATTGATGGTTAGTTTCATGAATTTCGCATTATAGGGTGAATAAAAGTAGTCAAGTCTAATAATGGTTAAATAACGAGCTGACACATACATTGTAGAGACAAGTCAATCAATAAGGTTTGCAGTTCCAAAATACTTATTTTCATTTGTAAGCAATGAATACACTGTAATACATGGACACTTGGTCTTAGCAAAATGTGAATGACAGAAACGTAGAAAGGATACGTAAGGTAATATATAATAATAGGTAATATAGATAATAAGGTAATTATATTGTTAAATTACAACTATCATAGCAGCTAGCAGTAGCCGCAGGTATTCATACATAATGCATTTAGAAATTTTACGTTATTGTTTGCTTATTATAGATCACGCTTTATTGTTCGTTACTTAATCGTTAATGACCTTATTAGTTACGAAGACTGCAAAACATCATTAATGATCTTTTTGATCGGAGAAAGGCTGTCCAGTTCTTCTGCGTACCTTACCATGTTTGAATCAAAAGTAATGGACGCACTGGAAAGGCTGCATAAGTGACCTGTTTATTGACAATGTAACGAGCAATATAGCGTTACATCTATAGTAAGCTAACAATAACGTCAGTAAAATTTCTAAATGCATTATGTATGAATACCTGCGGCTACTGCTAGCTGCTATGATAGTTATACTTTTAACAATATAATTTGTTTCCTTTTCTGAGCATTCATGGAATAGATAAATGATAGATAAGTATATAGAAAAAAAATTTATTTGCAAAATTACAAAAACCAAATTTTTTTGTACCTTGCCTAATAAAATCTTATATGTAAAGAGAGAAAAAAAAACAAATCATTATCAGCCCAGTCTAAACGGAGCCCGCAAGTACCTCTTGATATTGTTTCTTTACTTTGTATGTTCTTGAATAAATTTATACACATATCAAAAAAGACACGATCGAAGTAAGTGAATTTATGACAGTAAAAACAAAAAAATCAATGAAATAATAAAAGTCTTACTGATATCAATAATATATATATCAACGTGTTTAAGATTAAATTTTTATTCTAGAAGTTCATTTATTTCTGCGAATAGTATTACGAATTGAAGAGAAACCACTTTGAAACTCTTAGCTTGAAGTTAACCTGGTGTAAATACTCAAGGGTTGTCTTGAGTCTATCGCCATTAATTATTATTTATAGCAGCCGTCTAATAGGGGCGAATTATTAATAAAATAGACGAGGCTCTTGAACTGTGTGGAGATGTAGGCTATATCGATCCGGCTGGAGAGCGCAGCACTTGTCGTAGTTCGGAGTCGACGTGGTTCGGCCTGTCGCCGGTAGGTCTCAGTGGCTTCACAACTTCCTTACCCGCCAAAACGGACACATGCTTTCCATGTCTACCGGTGTTAAGTGTTACCTTCATTTTTCATTTTTTAAAATCAGAAACCGATCTTTTAGCACCTGAGTGTTTAGTCTTCGTGAGCTAGTGAAATCAAATTTTACAGTCCGATTTGACATGTTAAAGAAATGAAAAATATTGCCACCTCCTCACAACATGAGTAAGTATTAATAAATTGTTTATTATTTTCTATGAACGAAATTTATAATTTCCTATAATTTTGAGTCAGGTATCAAAATAATGATCTCAACGTCCCGATTAACATAATTTATTGTTGTTTTTTTTAACTACATTGCAAAATACATAAATATTTATGTTTAATAAATATAGATAATGAGCTTTTGATCGGAGAAAGGCTGTCCAGTTTGTACAGTTAACAGTTTGTACAGCTTGTACAGTTAAGCTAATGTAAATCATAATTACGTAAGGTCATTAAAACCAAAATCGTATTCGCAGTGTTATTACAATCCCAGTTTAATCTAGAGGGGTGATGTTTTGCATAAATGTTTTGGTACTAAAAATAATGTAGGTTCAATTATTGCACAATTAGTTTTAAATTCAAAATAAATATTTTCCGGTTAGTTCAAGTAGGGTATAGAATTAAAGGTTTCGACGTAATGATTAATGGTACTAATAATTAGTGTTGGTGCTTAGTGGGCTATTGTTACAAAAGGACACTGAAAGTATCGATGAAATCGCAACCCCTCAATTGTGTGATGGATAATACTTGACTTGAATTTGTTGTGAATTTGTCTTCACGTCTGTTTTGGATTTTTTAATTCCCCTATTCGAACTAGACATTTTAAATGGAGGTGTCATTTGACATAAAGGAAACTTGGGAATTAATCTCATTTGTATGAACTATAAGTGTCGTTGATTAGTTAATTAATTTTGTTACAAAAAAAAATATTTCCTTAATTTTGAGTATTCAAATTGTTAGGGTACCCAAATTATTAATATGTATTATGTGTTGAGACTTTAGCGGAAAATTATCACACTACTTCTTTAATACCACACCGGACTAGATATTTTTACTAACCAAACTATTTTTTTGTTTTTACCAATTCAATTTTTATGATATAATTTTATTGAAAAAAGTTATGCATTAAAAAATAAATGACGAAAAGAGTAAAGAAACTATTTCAAGAAATAATACTGGTGGAACTTCTTAAATGGTAATAACCCTTTATTTTATTTATTCAACCACGTCAGTACCAAAAAAATAGCTTTTCTATCAACGATAAAAATGGTAAATAATTAAAACATAAATATATCAAAACCTATTAAATTCGCCTGGAGCGTATTAGATGTCCAATTTTTATTTTGGCTTTCAGAACGTTAATTTTGGTATTCTTTTCATGTCGATTTGCCTTTAAACATAGTGAAAATCATAAATTTAAATCATGATTAGCCTCTGAGTGGGGACTTGATTCATCAAAGTCTCCAAAAACTAACCAGCACGTTTTCAAACATACTTATGAAATTTCAGATCGATTAAATAATTATTACTACTAATATAACATTATATAATACATTCATTCAGACAAAATAGGATTGTATCTGAATGAACTGAGAATAGTCTTTTTCCTCGGGCTTGGTTAATTAACTGAATAGATTTAAACTTTGTAGGAAGTACTACTTAGCATCAAGTAGAGTCATTAATCACTTAGCTTATGACAGCTTTACAATGTTTTATAATTCGATTCGAACATCATTCATCATTCGAAACGGTCAAGTGAAAGGATCCGGTACGAAATTGAACCGGGCGGGCTTAATAACTGTGGACGTTCTCAAGAAAAATCTCTCTGAATGAATATTACATAACCAAAGTGACCTAGGCATGCGGTGTGAAGGATACAAACTTAAATTTTCGAACGAACATTTTCTTTTATATTTAAGGTCACTTGAAACTTGTGCTTATAAGTTACTGACGAGCATTATCTCTGTTAGGTAACTGATGGAATCGGGTTGCTTAAATGAATGGAGTCGAACTTTCAAAGTCATTATGTCTCTTCTTGACAGCGGCGATAGACGTTTCCATGGTGTGTTGCGTTTCTTGAACTTCCTTAAACGGTTTAAGCTCGGCGCTTCTTTTTTCCCCTTCTCATAAGTTCAAAATTTCTATTGCATTTTTAGACAAGTACGAAGTTTGCAGTTTCGGCAACGTGTTCATTGCCTTTTATTCCAGCTCGAGAAGGTACCCAGGAGAATCAAATATCATTTGTTTTGGTAACAAATAGTTTTCCCCGCTTATTTCGTAGTCTCTCCAGCACAGAGCAGGAGTCGGGGGTGACTCCATTTTTGGTATTGCCTTATTTTACTTGTCTGAAGGTTTTCAAGTTAAGCTTCTGAGGTAAAGTTTGGGCGTAAGTCTAAATTTCCACGGGATTGTTGTGTGATACATCGAACACTTTCTGTTATGTAAATCATAATTACGTAAGGTCATTAAAACCAAAATTGTATTCGCAGTCTTATTGCAATCCCAGTTTAGTCAGGGTGGTATTTTGTGTAAGTGTTTTGGTACGATGGATGTTCAATTACTGTACAATTAGTTTAAAATTCAAAATAAATATTTT
Organism: Acanthosoma haemorrhoidale; assembly: GCA_930367205.1. Taxonomy (NCBI): domain Eukaryota; kingdom Metazoa; phylum Arthropoda; class Insecta; order Hemiptera; family Acanthosomatidae; genus Acanthosoma; species Acanthosoma haemorrhoidale. The sequence goes on along the minus strand of OV884009.1, from coordinate 78,577,444 downwards.
CCGGTTAATTCAAGTAGGATATCACTATTGGTATTGGTAAAAAATGTCCCTCCTTTTTTACCAATGTTTAAATAGCACGTTTAAACATAGCCTCAGCTACATGTCGTACATACAAGAGATATGGCCTGGTAGTTACAGATATCTTGGCCATGTAATTATGAACAAGAAATCACTATGGACTTTTGCCGCCAGAAAAAACCTTATGATCTCTTTTTTCCAAATCTTTCAGGAGAACAAAAATAAAATTCACCCATTTTGTTCAAACTTTAATTGAACAAATCCGCAAACAAAGTAAAACAAACACGTACAAACCCGATCTTACAACAACAAATATACCATGAAAATGTTAAGTATGAAAAAGCTCAAAATTTTTCATCATTCTGCCAGGTACTCTGATTGTTTATTATAATCTCCCATCTCATTAAAATTTCGAAATATTCGGTGACGTTTACGTTTAGAAACATGTAATGTGAAAAATATGTTTTCTTCTCGTCATCTTCACTCAAACTATACAACTTACATTCTTTATTGTGCAATAATTACAATCTGCCTTTTATAAGGCAATAATAATCCAGATAAATACAGTCATCATATAAATACTATATAACTAAAATTTAAAAATGGCACTGAAAAGATAACTGAACCGTGTACCAAGCCGTTTCCATTAATATTGATGCAATAGTACAGTATATAAAATAAAGGGGTTTGTTAACCTACACCGGATAATGGGTTAGGCAGTTTTTCCCCTAACTCCCGGCAATTATGTTGTTTTTCCCGCTGACCGCCTGCTCTTTCCTGTTTGAAAACTAGGCGTTTAGGACTGTTTTCTCTTGAACAGCGAATACTATTCAATTCGCCTGTCCTATAGCTACAATATTTCGTAAAAAAATGGAGTTATACAGTTTTTCCGTCGACCCCTTCATTTGAAATTGCATATGTGTAGGAAGTGCGTTTTCCCCCTAGGGCGTAAGATTTTTACAAGATATTGGGGATATACAGGGATACAATCTTTCGTTTACTTTAACGTATAGTTTCCAATGTTTTATAGGTAAATTTAGCAGTTGATTGGTATCATCTGATTATGAGAAGTTTATTCAGGCGATGACGTAAATTTTTTTCTTGAAGAATCAGCAACAAACCGACATGTTAGAGTGTTGGAATTTATTAGATCACTTGTAATTGACTCGGCCTCAGCTCGAATTTTTTTTTTTTTAATATGTTTTTAAAGGCGTACATTGTATGAATTCGAAAGAATCCTTATCTGGATGCCGCATTGCTGTAAAGGCAAGTGTCGAACTGAATGAAATTCCTGACTATCAGTACTTTGAAATTCCCAATTAATATTCTGAAGCTGGAGTACTTGAACAAGCTCAAATAGTACACTCCTAAAGCGTATGTGACTTCTACGAATCAATCATGTAATGGATTACTTACTACCCTTGTGGCACAAACTACTAAAGATGGCTTCTAAATAATAATCTTTGTATTCTTATTAAAAATAATGTTTGTTTCCATCAATAAACAATTATTAGTCGATTTTTTACCTCTGGAAAATAATGTTTTTTGTTGTCAATATAAGTAAATATTTACTCGATTCTTATTTATTATTTTCTGTTTTTCAACAAGTCTGTTTCTAAAAGGACTCATCTTGGAAAAGTTTTTTGTTATTATTCTACCGGCAAATTGAATTTGGATTAGAAAGTGGTTACCGTCTGTAGGTAGTCCGTGACACTTCATATCGAGTGTCACGTTGAACTAATTAAAGGATGTCCTCATTTGTCCTCGTCATCTTCAAATAGTCTGCACTGTATGTGAGAATGGGTCTGATGGTATATCCTAACTGATGGTTTTAGAACGAAGATCTTGAAATTCCTACGGAGAGTGAAGTAACACACACATTAGCTAAAATGATTTATCTTTCGATTTTCCTCATCAATTTGTTCAGGTTGTTTTCCTGCTGTTCGAGGTAAGTAAAGGTATGTATCTTTTCAAAGGCATAATTTCGTTCATTGTTCTTATAATGATTCTCTTACGCGGGGCTCTCACATCAATGACTATAACAGAAGATATACGCTACTTCTCCACCTCATTGACAATCGTTCCAAAATAACAATAGTAAATTAAAGATTTTATTTATTAATAAAAGATTTACTCAATAGTCTACAATCCCTGCAATTCTGAATCTCGACAAGATAGCCGATGGTCCCTTCTATGCCAGCAACCGTACCCTTCATGCTGATCTCAACATTGATGGATGATCTTGCCACCTCTATCCTAATATGTATGCTAATCCTCTATTATTACTCCCATATCCCAGCAACCCTGAGTGATCCCAAAGTGAACATGCCCTCTTGACCTCCTCCAAAACAACACATTTTGTTTCTTGTGAGCGCTGCGTGATCAAGTGGCAAGTGAAGTGGTTTTCATTGTGAGCCGTTTCTCCCAAAGAATTACTTGGTGTACTTAGTGTTACTTACAATACTTGGTGTCAATACACGTGAACGTTTTAATTAAGATTGTAAAATAATTATATTGTATTTAAAGTTTTCCTTTAATTTTTTAATAATGCCGGTTTATGCATTCGTGCTGCATATTATTAGGTGATTAGGCTGTTGACAACAACTATGTAACAAAAAAAGTGTTCGTGCAGACTATCCTATTTATACTCAGTTGGTATTAATAAAAATTTATTTCATTGTTTTAATTGTTGTCGTTGGTCATATGGTTAAGTAGTATGTAAGTTTCTTTCTGTAGATTAACTACACAAAGTCAGCTTAAACGTGAATGACGTAATACATAATCATCCTATGAAAAAATTAAATGGATTCAGAATCTAAAAGAGTTTCAAAATAAAGATAGAAAATATGTCCGAAAAATGGAGTTTTTAAACTTTTTTTTTTTTTATGGTGTGCTAGGATACATACACAAGAATGCTCGAACAGCTGTCAAATATATTTCCACATCGTATGTCGAACTAAATTCAATCGGTGACCCTACTTCCCTAGTTATTGGAACAGTCTGAGCTTCATGCTGAGACGTCAAGAGTGGTTACTGTGTGGTTAGCCAGCATGTGCCAGATTGGTGTGTGAAGGTGGCGTGCGGTTTCAAGGGGTGGTTTCATATATCAACATAGGAAATGATGGGTACACTTTCATACTTTTATTTTTTAAAGAGTAACCATTATAGTGGACCTCATGTCCTTAAAATGAGAATACCTGCCTACCAGACACGTGGGGCTGGGGTGCCCCGATTGGTCTCAGGGGTGCTTTTGTTCTCGCTTTCGTGCTCAATCGGGGCTATAATATATATGGCCAATGTTTAACAGTATTAAAAACCACAAAACACGTTAAAAATTTTCTTAATAAGCGCTGTAAAATAATAATAAAAAAATCGTACAACGAAAATCAATAAAATTATCGTATATATGCGAGCATATAACAAACAAAAAAAAAGCTCGTTTAAGTTTAGTGACACATAATTAGGTTTCAGAAATAGATTGGTTACCGGTCATATATAAATCAAAACTACTTTATCGTTTTGAATATTGTATAATATTATTGATAACCTTATTTAATAATATATAATATGTCTTTTGTCTTTTTAAACTGAAATTAACAAAAGCTATTTAAATCGTGTGTGTAATTGTGACTACTGTGTTTGATTTAAAGGGGTGATATTTTGAAGTTTATTTTTGACTCATGGTTAGGAACTCATATAAGGTCAAACGTCATAACGTCATGATGAAACAGGATCACTCCACAATGATATCGATGTGCGTCTATTTATTAAGTTTGTAGTAGTTCAGCGTAAAACTTGATATGAGCTGTCACAGACCACCTACAGACGGTGATCCCTTTCCAATCTAAATTCAATTTGCCGGTAGAATAATAACAAACGTCATAAAGTTGATTTTACAGATATCAGAAAAAATATTAAATAAATATTTTAGGTATTTACCCCATTTTTTTCAACGCCAAAGACAGTAGATAAATAATTTTTTTTTTTATAGAAAATACCAGGTTGTATTTAAAGTACATTTATGTTTTGACTTTCTACATCCACTATTTCGTTTATGTATATGTTTTTAAAAAATAGCTCATTATGGATGCCAAAAATATAGTTAGTGGATATTTATAAAAAGTAATTGTAAATTATAATAACATAAGGCCACTGACTTAAGAATCAAGTGTTATTGAATGCAATGGTTGTTGACCCCTTCAATTGCAGACCATTGAAGTAGTTGTGATATGCGGGCTGGCCTCGTTTTCTTCTGCAAGGGAAATGAACAGTATGCCTTCCTACTGAACATTTACAGACATTGAAATGTATTTTAATTCGGCCTGATCATATATGTGAATTTGTATATTTAATGTATGTACCACTCACAGTTTAAGTAATATTAAAAAAAAATGTTAATTTTTTACGGTTTGTGAGCCATTGTTAACTTAAGTGGTGTTTTTGGGAGCAGTGCCCCTAAAGTGTAACATAAAAAAAAAAAAATTGTTGTTCATTTCATTCATTAATTTTTATAATTTTTCGAAATAAATGAGTCTAGTGAAATTTTCTTATTGTTAAAAAAACGGATTGACGTTAAACGTTTAGCCCAGAAGATTTCTAAATAAGTGTTAAGGTCTCGAATAATGAATCAGAACAATTTTGAGAGACTTAAGATCTTTTATTTGAAACATCTTTCAGTACTGTCTTGTATTGTTGTATTGTTTTGTTTTATGTTTCGGTTCCCTTACGTAGGCTCCAGCGCATCTGTATTTATGTTATAAGACTACTTTGCCATCCTTGTTTCACTGCCAACGCTTGCTAACCGTCTGCAACAGATTACGGAGATCACAGTGGTTCCTTATACAAACAGCTAGGGAACCTTATCTAGGAAATCTGACCATGAATTTTCAACCAGATACACTTAATAAATAGCTTAATTAAAATGTAACAGATGTGTTCCGGTCTGGTACCCCAGGGAAAGTTTATTATCTAATGGGCATTTCTGATAAGTTATAAATCAACAATTATGCCTGCCCTCAAAAATCAAAAAATCCCTAGTAGGAATAAATAATAAATAAGGAAGGCATCGTTGTTGATGAATGATAACTTCAACCAGCAAACTAATATTTTCAATAAGCTATTATAAAGTTTGTAGTAAATGAATATGAACAAAATAATGAAAAATATAGACTAGTAATGAACAAATTAATAATAATAAACTTTTTTTGAAGTTGGTTATTCTTAAGCAAATAGAGTTTTTTTTATTCATTTTATTTTATTTATTAATCCCAACAGTACCCTCCTTTTTTATAATTTTATAATCAAAAATACTAATTTTTTTTTATGTTGAAATGTTTTGTTCACTGATGAAAACTGCTTCTTAAACAAATTTATTTTAATTTAAAAATTGAATAGCTAAAAAACTGATGAAAAAACTAAATATGCGATATACATTGCGTCGTATACTCATAACTTGTTTTCATTATCTTTCAAATACTTTAATATAGCTGTTTTTGATGTAACCTTTGAAAAAGAAAAAAAACTTTTAATATTAAACGTGAGCTGAGTTGGAACAAAAGAAATCGTTAGGTCTACCGAAGCGGGCCAGACTATTAATTAAATTTTGATTTGTTTCTATATTCCCCTCTACTGTATTTTAACCGAAAAATAATCAACATATTTCCATTGCTAAAATTTACTGTCCTTGGTTCAAGTTTTGTATATTTCAGTTCAAACTGAAATTAGACTCCAAAATAAAACGACTAAGAATAAAGTTTCGCCAATGTGCATAATGTCTTTCTGTATAAATTTTATACTTTTTTCATGTCATACTGAGACGTTTCGAACTTAATCAACCCGTTTTCAAGCGATCCCCATACAATCAGAAGGGAAATATTAGTGGTCAAAATAAGTAAAACTCAATTTTATTGTGATAAAATTGCAATCTGCCTTATTGGGCAATACTTAATTGTGATAAATGTTCTCATTCATACCATATTTACAATTTTAATTCACTCGATTATTCATACGGTATTGACAAACAGCCTAGATACCCCCCAGATCATTAATTCGCATAATAAAAAAATAATGTTTTAACAATTTTTAATGGCGTGGTTAACATGTTTCGTCCTTCAAATAAAAATAACAAATAATTAATATTAAAACAGATCAATAAATTATTGTCGTCCGCTATACAAAATTTGTTGAATTACTCTTAGAAGACATCAGTTTGGGTTGAAGGTTACTGCGTGTTGCCTGTTCAAAGTTCTATTTAATCTGCACATTCTGGAATGTCTACTTCTTGTCAACTCTTATCATAAAAACAAATTAAAAAATTTAACTTATTAATTATGTCAACACAGTGCAAACCTATTTCTTTTACGTCCGCTTTGAAGTCCTCAGTATTTTTATTTTTTTGCTTATGTGAATTTCTTCTAAAAGTTTACGAGATAATAAAAGATATCTATCTGCCTTCTTTGCCAGTAATTTTTGTTGAGTCAAAGTCAAAAGCGTGCTGTTAGTTAAGGTTGAAGTGGTAAATATCAATAAACAATATAGGTAAAAAAAAAATTTATTTAAAAAGTTGAACGTTGATATCTCAGATAGGTAGGAACCCCCTTTCAATAGAAAAATGGCAAAAGGAAAGGTCGACCGTGTCCACCTGATCAGTCTGGACATTGGAGGACAACATGTATCTAGGAGACTTATAGGACTAGGAGACTTGGAGGAGACTTATCTAGGAGTGAGAGAAAATGGAAAGGAAGCTGAATTGCTGCCCCATATCTAATACCTGAAGGATAGGATGACATCCGACCCCGAAAGCTTCGCCAGGAAAGGTTCCCAGTCTCGAGACTTTCTACTAGTGATGATGGGAATTATTTTCTGTGCATCCCTGTCATGGTCAGCGCACCTGAACAAGAGTCAAATGCACCGGATGATGAGGATTCTAAAGATCTCACTTATTAGGGTCACGAGGGCCCATAGGACAGTCTCCTTCGAAGTGGCTTGGGCATCGGTCCCGACAACTCACGTGAACTTGGTCCTCCAGAACAGTGAGTCAGAACGAAGGTAAAAAGCTTTTGAAGGGTGAAAACCATTGTAGTAAGGCATAGTGTAGAGGCATTGCATCTATAGGATAAGTAAGGATTAAGTGTAAATCTGCAGGTTTAGTTGGATGCAGGAGAATAAAAGGATGGAGTACTTATAAATATTTTTTTTGTGGGTAGTAAGGATCCTTGTCTATAGTTTGCAAAGAGTTGATAAGAACTTTATATTTTTCTTTTTTGTGGGTAGTAAGGATCCTTGTCTATAGTTTGCAAAGAGTTGATAAGAACTTTATATTTTTCTTTTTTGTGGGTAGTAAGGATCCTTGTCTATAGTTTGCAAAGAGTTGATAAGAACTTTATATTTTTCTTTTTTGTGGGTAGTAAGGATCCTTGTCTATAGTTTGCAAAGAGTTGATAAGAACTTTATATTTTTCTTTTTTGTGGGTAGTAAGGATCCTTGTCTATAGTTTGCAAAGAGTTGATAAGAACTTTATATTTTTCTTTTTTGTGGGTAGTAAGGATCCTTGTCTATAGTTTGTAAAGAGTTGATAAGAACTTTATATTTTTCTTTTTTGTGGGTTGTAAGGATCCTTGTCTATAGTTTGTAAAGAGTTGATAAGAACTTTATATTTTTCTTTTTTGTGGGTAGTAAGGATCCTTGTCTATAGTTTGTAAAGAGTTGATAAGAACTTTATATTTTTCTTTTTTGTGGGTAGTAAAGATCCTTGTCTATAGTTTGTAAAGAGTTGATAAGAACTTTATATTTTTCTTTTTTGTGGGTAGTAAGGATCCTTGTCTATAGTTTGCAAAGAGTTGATAAGAACTTTATATTTTTCTTTTTTGTGGGTAGTAAGGATCCTTGTCTATAGTTTGTAAAGAGTTGATAAGAACTTTATATTTTTCTTTTTTGTGGGTAGTAAGGATCCTTGTCTATAGTTTGCAAAGAGTTGATAAGAACTTTATATTTTTCTTTTTTGTGGGTAGTAAGGATCCTTGTCTATAGTTTGTAAAGAGTTGATAAGAACTTTATATTTTTCTTTTTTGTGGGTAGTAAGGATCCTTGTCTATAGTTTGTAAAGAGTTGATAAGAACTTTATATTTTTCTTTTTTGTGGGTAGTAAGGATCCTTGTCTATAGTTTGTAAAGAGTTGATAAGAACTTTATATTTTTCTTTTTTGTGGGTAGTAAGGATCCTTGTCTATAGTTTGTAAAGAGTTGATAAGAACTTTATATTTTTCTTTTCTGTGGGTAGTAAGGATCCTTGTCTATAGTTTGCAAAGAGTTGATAAGAACTTTATATTTTTCTTTTTTGTGGGTAGTAAGGATCCTTGTCTATAGTTTGCAAAGAGTTGATAAGAACTTTTTATTTTTATTTTTTGTGGGTAGTAAGGATCCTTGTCTATAGTTTGTAAAGAGTTGATAATAACTTTATAGTTTTCCTTTCACGAATAAAGACGGTTTTTCAGAACAAACGAAGGTGCGCTGACCGGTGCAATAATCCTATTGCATCGGAATACGCCCACCGCAGGCCCCGCATACCCAATGAGTCCGCCTCAGGGGCTCCTGGGGAAAACCAGTATGGGGAATTGTTCGCAGGTAGGGGGAAAGAAATTGTTAAAAGGGAAACACAGTACCTGTTAATTACGTTTGTTTTATATAAATAACACTGAACAAACAACTGACTTATATTTCAAACGTTATTTATTAATTATATATCAAAACGACTTCTCAAGCTGCTCCATTACGGCACATTAACGTCTAGCCAAACTAATCTAAGACCCAAAGACTCTGCTTGCCATCACATTCTTGTCTTTCCAGAATTATACGAAATATTATGTATCTAATTATTTATTATTTATCAATTGCTCAGTAAGTCAGATTGTAATTTGATCACAATAAAGAAGCTTTCATATTATTATTAATTATTTATCAAAAATGCTTTACGGACCCAAATATCACTACAATGCAGAGACAAGTGACTTATGTACCAAACACCACTGATTAGCTCTATTTGAAAACGAATACTGAAGGTATCTTTTCCAAAGCCGAACTGATTCCTAACCTCACTCAAACTCCTCCAAATGGCGCATGTTGTTTCTAACCTCTAGACCTCTAAATTTTTCCAATTTTATATGAAACATTATATATGTGTTTAATAATTAGTAATAAATTATTTCTTACCATCCAATTATCACTAAATATTGTCTGAATTACATTTAGATTCATATAGTAGGACAGCCGAAAGCCAATCGCACTGTACAGAATGAAAGTATAGCCTCATTAACTAAGCATGGAAAACTCAAATTTATCGCGACCTAAAGGGACTGACAGGAGTGTTGTCCTCATTCCAGGATATGCGTCTGTGCAGTTAATATTTTCTAGAAGGAAATAATGATGGGATTCCGCAGTCATATTTCCTATGAAAACAGGACGAAAGAGCTCTAATGCCGTCACCGGTCCCATAACTCAGCAACTTTAAAACATGTGGTACCAGAAGCTCTAACCCTGAACCTCAAGGTTTGGTGTGATGTGCTATAATCGTATAAAATACTAGGCCCTCACCCCACTTCTCACAATAAGTTTTCTTTTAGTTTAACTGTTCTTTTAAACTACTTATTCATTATAACTGTATGGTAAAAATAGTCATTTTGATCCACCTCAGGCGGGCCGGACTGTTAACAGTTTTTTGGATCGGAGAAAATCCTTAACATCGCAAGATGAATGAAAGTGATGTGTTTTTTTCGTTCGGCCACGTACAAGCGGTCAAGGTGTTTCAGTTGTAGCGCAGTTGCAGCATCACAATTTTACGACCAACCTAAATATTCTGATTAATGTTTGGCTGAAATACAATAACAGGGTGTCCGCTAATGACTTTATGAGTCACAGAATGAACTGTAACTAAATGAATTCATGCAAACTGTCAACAGAGGCGTATTCTAATTTGCATATGGATGGACGATGCTATGCTCGAACGTTTCCCTTGATCCCCTAAAGATGCTGAGAATAAAAGCTACAATATGAAATACAACATTTGTCATTAATAAATTATTTGTAACTGAAAATAAATAATATCCTATCATGATATAGAGGTATCAGTGTACTGATTAAAAATATATACTTATGCGTTAGGGCTGCAGCGAGCTGCTAATAAAAGTCATTAAACCTGACACTGAAATCGTTTCCACGACTTCTCAGCAGGTAGTTAAGTCTTTAATGCTTTAAATGTTGATACAAATTTTTTGTTTAGTTTTTAGTACACAATGGGGTAGAAAAGGGTTTTATTTTTAATGTTCTTAACGCTACCCGTTAAAAACTTATCAATGATCTATTCGATAATTCCATGTATGTCTATTGCTTGCACTACATCTTTAAAGGTCATAGCTGTCCGGTTACTAGTCTTAGGACTCTCTGCATATTTATAGTGTTGGAGATCATCACGTTTTCCTCCCAGTGGTAGTCCGGTGCACCTGACATCGGGATAGAAAAGCTGGATTTTAGGGAATCTCGTGAGGGATAGAATATAATTAAATAGGAAAAAAAATTATTCCGGGACAAAGTCCTCTATGAATAACGATAACGTTCATATGACCAATTCCATATCCGGCAAATAAAAATAGCTATTATATCATAAAAAATGACAATTTAAAACCTCGATAAAAAAAAAATGTAATGCTAATAATAATAAAAGATTGTTTAAATGAATTTACTAAATAAAGTCACAAATGGATATAATAAACAAATACGAAAAACAACAATATGCAGAAGTACAATACAATATGACATTAAATGAAAAAAAAAGTAATATAAAAGCTAAATATACAATTGTAAAACATTTCTCTGTGTATAGTTAACAATGAAATAATTATAGAAATGCAAAAATAAAGGTATGCGAATATAATATGATGATTGAATCCTTGCCAAGCTAGCGAGTATCAAAGACAAACAAATAGGTTCAACCTACGGGATTAATATGAAAAACAAAATTTGTTATGGCTGTTGAAATATTTCTATCGGAACTTTCAAAGAAATAACTTTAGAAGAAAGTGTGCCATAAACCGCATCCTTTCGCCTGTTTTTCGCTCTTACTTAATTTTATTGTCTTAGTATCCATTTATGCTAATTTGTGACTTTGCCGAATTCATCAAACTCACCAGAGTGTTCATAGTAAAACCCCTTACATAGTAAGTAAGTTGACACATAGTTTAACTGGTTCTGTTATAAACACGGGTGCCAACCTTTTTCCACTTAACCCCTGGCATCGTATTCTACGCGTTAACAAAGTTTCGGGAGCTAATAATAGAAATGGCGAATTTATAGTTGTTCAAGCAAATTTGAATATTTTTTTAAAATATTGTTTGAACGAATAAACTGACGTTTTGCCAAAAAAAATTCGGTATGTCATAAATATATTTTTGTGTTTATAATTATTAAATAAAATATATTCTGCCTTACTAGAGTAATAAATAATTGCACTAATTTATCTGAGCATTTATATTAATTTAAAAACAAAGTTTAGTTCATTATTGATATTAACAACTTTTATGGGAAAAAATAAAAGTTTAGAACTAGTGTTAGAACAATATCACGTATCTAAGTATAACAGGATAGCAGCCTTTAACTCATATTATATATATATCTTATTTTTGTTATAATATATATTTTTTTTCTTTATACTTTAAACTTATTCATTATAACGGTATTGTAAAAATAGTCATTTTGATTCACCTCAGGTGGGCTGGACTTTATGTTATGGGAGTGCAGAAGGGAAAATAATATATTATATGTTATACTTATTCATATATACCAACATATCCAGACTATATATACCCCAAATAACTGTTGAGTACTTTAAACAAACAATATATTCTATACTTCTAATCCTTTCAACACAATACAGAGGCAGAAAACTAAAGGTAAGCGCGAGTATGCAAACGAATTTTGGACTTAGGGGGACTTGTGAAATTCTCCGGAGACAAATCGCAGGGGCCCGACCCTCGCATGTTGGCTCTAACACATCAGCACAATCCTTCATGATTTATGAAGAAGGATAGGCGCTTCGTTGGCTTCTATGCACTGTGTGCCAGCCAGCCTCTTCTCTCGCGTCGTTAGCTACAAACTTAATTGGCCCTACTCTCTCACTATCTCTGGATATCCTTATGACTAAGTGTTTCCTACCGAGTCCGAGAGAAGAGGTTTAAATTAAAATTTTTAAATTATAAAATAAAAATCCGTAACAGCTTATGAAGAGCTAGGGCCGACCGCAGGTAAAATCAGAACATGAGGGAATGAATAGGCGAAAAATTCAAAGAAAAACAACGCTTTGAAAAGAGAAACGGAAAAAAATAATCATATAAAGTAAGGATGAGAAAACATGCAGTATATTAGAGATATTTCTTTAAATTATTTCTCCTATAAATATATTTAGACGTTTAACCACTCATCTTACGAGATTATATTAAATAAAATGTTAAAAGAATATACAAAAATATTCACAAAGAAATGTAGAACCGCTAAGACAAAGAACGGTCATTTTTATGGCTTCGTTGGATTGGATTGGAATCGTAGGTGTTTCTGAGTTTTACCCGAAGCCAGAATAGAGCTTCAAAACAATTTTGCTCAAAGTGATGGACAGTTGTTACTCGAGCCCTAGTGGAATTTTATAACAAACGCCACACCGACATTAGAACCTCTCTTTCCCATCTCCTTCCAGGGGTAAAGATATAGAAGGGCTTGATACTCGATCACTCTCTTCGGCCGTAAGGGACACATATCTGTCTCAGTGCCTGGCTCACGCAGTTCCCAGGAGTGCTTGATCTAACTTGAGTGATTGGTGGGCATAGGCTTGAAGTTGTCTTGTCTTAGCAGTCGCACCGCAGACCAGGCAGGTTTATCTCCAGTCAACTTCTACTTAGAAGATTCACACTACGTTGGGGTAACCTAAAGGGCCCTATTCACAAAGGTCGTAATACCGCTTCGTGACTAAGGGTGGCGCAGGAAGCTGCGACTGCACCCACACACCTTCATAAAAGTCGAACGAGAGGACGATATTGTCGAACCCTTTCACCCACTGTGTCAGTTTGCATCACGGTACATTATGGTTATATTATAACGCTACCCGCTATAAAACCTATTAATTAACTATCCAAAAAATTACAAGTATTTCTGTTGCTGCACTACGCTTTTAACGGCCATAGTGGTCAGGTTACCAGTCTGAAGAACCCTCTGCCCGGCTATAGTGTTGGAGATAATCAGGTTTGCCTCCCAAAGGTAGTCGGTGCACCCTGATCGCGTGTGAAGGAGGAAGCGGAGTCCTGGGAGTCCCCCACGCTCCTCCGTCAGCCACATTGCTTGATAAGAGCCAGCGGAGGCTGACCAAGAGCGCGAGAGCCACATACGCTCAGGACATGATTGGAGAAACTGACAATTGCCAGGACTCCCACAGCATGCTTATTTAACGATTAAAAAACACTCGTTGGTATTTTATCCTTAACTTTTAAAGAATTAAACTATCACGATCACTGAAAATCATCATTTAAACAAATAGAATATATTCCCAAAAAAAAAATTTATAAAGCGAAACAGTTAAAAAACGGCCACTTTCGTAGAATACACGTGAAGACACTTGAGCGACTATCGTCTCTTTCCTGGAAATAAACAATTTTATAAAAATAGATATTTCTCTGTAGGCATGAAAAAAACAAAACAGATTCCTCACTTCATGATGAATCAAGTGGATTTAGTTTCTTCATTCAGTATTAATAGTATTATAACTTTTTGCTGAAGTGGATTTGCAGGATTATTGAGTCTATACAATAATCCCCAGATAAATTGAGCAATATGTTGTGTATTGTTCATTTCATTTCCAGAAAAAACGTACTTCACGTAACAAGACAAATTTATTAAATTTATTTTTAAACAACATGGATGTTAACACTATGAGAAGCGGGTTCTTTTCCCAGAAGACCATTGTTGGTCAACCTGCTGTGTTGAAGGTGGATTTTGAACGTCTTCGTTGTTGAATGTTGTCAAAATGTCAGGTAGAAATGTCAACGACCAACCAGCATCAGGACGTTCAACATCCACCCACCTTCAACGCGGTGTGTTACCAACAAAGTTGACAACACCTTGTTGAAGGCTGAAAGTCACCCTTGAAGACTTTCAAGGGTTAGTTTTTTTTTCAAATACCCCTTAGTACCCGCGCGGTCAGTCTACATTTTGATGAAGTGGCTGCAAAAAATGTCTATGATCATGTCTTCTTTACTTTACAAAGGAATGATAAGAACAAGAATAACCAGGAAGTGACCTTCAAATAACATCTTGATAACACAGTTTTTAAATCGGTGGTGCTAGTACCGGACGTTCAAGGTGAAAAATTCTATATATATAAAACTAAAATAAAAACTCAACATTTATGTAACTTCCCAAAATCAAATTCCAAGTGAAGAATGTATCTCCAAGTAAATCATACAAATCACTTAACTACGTGTGCACTATTTAATTGGCTTGCATAGTTCAATTAAGAAGAAAATTTTCCACTTTCTTGAAAAATTGGTCGAAAAAGCTTTGTTCAAAATTTAATTTACGACACATTCCGGTATCCTTTCCGTGTTATTGTATTGGTATAATGATATTTTTTTTGGGTACACAATGTTTACCATCATATAAAAACAACACACAAAATGGTGGATATGAATGAATCCAAATGTAACATTGGAATGTATGAACGATATTTGTTGATGAGGCATTTAATGGATAAGCTAAATTAGTTTAAAATATCTATAACGAAAGAAACTATAATACGTACAAGTGGGGTCGAAAAGGATACAATCAGGTCAATGATTTTAGTCAGTGAATTTATAGAAGAAAAAATAATTTATAATGTACAATGAAGTTAAGCATGCATTGTGGAAATGAGCAAATGTTGTGGTCTATTGTTGTATGCTATTGCTTCCTCGTTTCTTCAGGTAATTAATAATTTTTCTATGCTGTAAAGTAGATATGTTAGATGAACTTACGAATAAACTGTTCTTTGCTGGGCAGGCCTTATTCTCCCTCTACCTGCTCCTCCCTCGATGAAGCAAAGAGCCCCTCTACTCAATCATCTTACAAGTAAATTAATCTTATTTTCACATGGAGAGGAACCTGCACATACATCGAGCGTGGACGTTGCAATTCTTCTGACCTTTGGTGACTTCGGTTTAGTAGAATCGCAGGGATATGGCAACTTGCCATACCACCAACCAGCTTGCTACTGGCAACTTACTGGCCAACTTTAGAAATAATAATATAATAAATTCATTTTTTAATTGGATTGTAGGATCCATACTCGAATAAAAACAGATAATTTCAATTTAGCAACAGAGGTTTAGTTCTTTTGAGAACGTTTTGAGAGGATTTTTACTGAAACTACCAATCCCTCAAAATGTTTCATTATATATGTTTAGCCACTTCATTCATTGAAAATTCTATAAAACGTCAATCAAATTAACCGACCAAATAAAAATCAATTACTTAGACTTACCACTACTATCCAACCACATGTCCATATGTCTTGACAGGCTGACCCAATGACGAAGGAGGATTAGTACTTCAACGGTAATGCCACTGAGACTGTGTGCGGAAACTTGTTCAGTGATAAACGATGGGGAAAAAAATCCTATATCACGGCATTTGATTACCCTGGTTCCCAACATTTAAAGAATTAAAGTCAATAAATAACGTTTAATAACCTGTAATTGTTTACGCCTCGACTGGAACATTGTATAATTTAGTTTCATTTTAGATGACGTATTAATTACGACGAGTAAAAAGCGCCAACGCACTGTTGCTTCAGAATGATTTAAAGTTTTTCAGACGTAGTATTTTACATTTATCAGTCAGCCCAAGGTGTAGAATTTATGACCAATTTTACGTTATGAAATAGTCAACATAACAACTTCAGGGCATCTATCAATAACTGTTTCTTGGGACCCGCACATCCAAGGCAATATGTGAGATGCAATACTCCACGCGTTGCATAATTAATTCGACACTGAAGCAATATGAAATGCTTCAAGGAGATCATTTATTTACTGCATGATCCATAGAACATAAGTGTATCACTTGAATTGGATATTCTTCACAGCTAGTTTTACATTGATTACCATAGAAGGTTAAATTAATATTATATAATCAAAATAAAACTAGAAAAAACAAAGAATTAAAAAAGCTAAGAGAAAAACTAAACGATATAAAATAAATTAAAAATATATTCAAATAACAGTAATTAGAAAATTATAAAGAAATAGAACAGTAATATTTATTTGATATAGACATTCTATACATATTTTTGTATAATTAAATAATTTAAATTTAGAGGTAAAACAAACAAAAGTTAAAAAAACCTCTATCAAAAGACTATCTTCTTTGATAGCACAATTGGTAGAGTTAGCTTCTAATAAATAATTAGATAAATCAAGATATTATATTTAATGTTATAATGATATATGTTTTTCTAGTCCTATTTTGTTTATTATAGGATTTGCTTAGTGGGGACATTTTTGAAGAAATGAAAATGATTAATGTTTAGTGTACGTATTGACAGATGTCATTTGTAATTCTCCGTGTATATCTGTAATTTCATGCGGGTTAGTATATTCCTCCGACTACCTTAAACAGCGGTTTTGTAAAAAATGAAGTTTTTTGTAATTTGAAGTGCTCATCGAGCTCCAAACCGGGCATGCGTAACACATAATTGGTCAGATACACTGTAGAGTCATTCCTCTTTAGGACAATGGCCTCGTTTATAACAATATACTGTAATAATATCGTGGTTAAATATTTAAATTACAGTCATTATTACACATTTATTGCTTCATATTTTCAGGAAACAATAGGCTGCTGAAGCCCTAACAAATATTACTTATTTCAAAAACTCGTTGTTACTTTTGTTTTTGTCGTCACAAATAATTAATAATCGTCCTTAATTGTTGTTTTTATGTATCAGCTATTATATTTCGCACCTTGATGAGTCGTTTGCATTTAGTTGAAACTTGATCCTAATCTTCATAGAACATGTCAACGAAAACTTACAAAGCGAAATAATATACCAAATGTTTCGGTATTTTGATGAAAAATCCCAGTTAAATCCTCAAAAACCAGCCAACCGATCACTCATACCCCATGCTTAACCACTATGAAGCTCCACTAGCAAAACTAACTCTAGTAAACTAGAAAGAATCATAAACCTATTAATATGTATCATCAGTAACTACAAAAAAATAACCACTATGCTCAATGACTTACAACCCTCCACAAATCAAGAAATTTTTCCATTCTCAAACTGAAACATATTTAAACAAAACAATATCCTACGAAAATCAATTAATACAGGAGGTTGGTAACTACAGCAAAACATCTCTCAAAAGATACATTCATAAAAGAACATATGTTGTTGGATTACAATTTTCTGTTGCATTTAGAGTAAGAGCTGCTAGTACAGAGAGTAAGCTAAAAATAGCTTAAATATATTTTTTTACCCTAAAAAAAACTTTTGAAGTGTAAATAAAACTTTTTAATTATGGCTAGTTATTTAAATTAAAGGTTTATTATTAAGGTTGTGCTATTTTCCTTATATATATATATATTCTATTATAGCTAAATATATATCATTCTGTTATAGCTAATACAATAAGATTGGAAGGATACCGAATATGTTATAACAACTTATTTTCTTTTTATATATATATATAAGTTATTCGCCACCGGGTAAAATGTGATAAAGAGAAGGAAAACGGGAACGTAAGACTAACTCCAGTTCTCGAAATAGACAGTCTTTATTTCTCTTTGTAATCCGACATATACGGGATCATGGGATGTTTACGTCCCATGATCGCATTAGTTTACAATACAGAGCTACCTCTGACTTTAAATTATTTATATATATATATATATATTGAAACCTACCTCATTTTTTACCATTTTATTTTTCTAATTTATTAGATCAATTGACCTTAACTAATTTGGTAGGTCCGTCATGAGATCTTTAATTCAACTTGTTTTTATGTCTTCGACATAGGAAATTATCCCGATTGAATCGCCCGATCTCAAGGCTAATGTTATAGTTATTAATAAATTGAGAAACTGGGAATTGTGAAATATATACAAGTAAAATGGTTATAACAAATAATTATAATTATAAATAGTGCTGACATTATTTATATAAAAAAATATTCAATTCCTTTTGAACAAGGATAGTTACTACTAATTAGTTATATAAAAAAAAATGATAATTGAGCTCAATCTCTTTTTAATGGATCCATAATAAAAAAAAACATAAATATCACCCAATCGATGATCTCCGTTTAATCCAATCAACGTTACTGTTGATCTCTTCTTCTTCTTCTGTTGGATACCGCCAAGTCGGGGTCTTGCTCTTGTTCACTCTCTGGGTGTTAGGCTAAGACTGACTAAAACTCGCCCTTCGTCTCATCCCTACTCCTAAGAGCATAAGGGCAGATGTTGGACAAAGTGGGAGGGTGGCTGGTCATGATATTCTCAAATATCATGAATGTTACAATATATATATATAATATTCTTTATTATATATATAATAATATTATATATTATAATAATATTCTTTATTATATATATAATAATATTATATATTATAATAATATTCTTTATTATAATAATATTCTTTATTATATATATAATAGTCTTGGGAAGTCCCCCACGCTAGTCCGTCAGCCGCGTCACCGGATACGAGCCAGTGGAGGCTGACGAAAAGCGTGAGAGCCACAGACGCTCAGGACATAATTGAAGAAATTAACCATAACCAGGGCTCCCACTGTCACGCATTTATAGCAGGTCACGAGGCCACTGCCGTTTCAGTCTCCGAGGAGGACTATAGGGATGAGTGGAGCAGTGCAATGACTATGCTACGGGATTAGGATGGTTGGAGAGGCTACTATGGAATTTCATATACTTGGAAGGGATATGATCAAGAACGTAGGGTATGTTAAGATCGTTATGAAGGGTTTTGTACAATTTATTAACAAGTTGAATTGTAAATTGTGAATAAAGTATTCTTATATCTATTCTTATAAAATGATATATCTGTTATTCCTAACTACCTTTTTTTTGTTTACAAGTATACGCTTAAAAATCGTATTCTTATTGAAGCCATTGACGTCAGACGTAGGTATTACAATAAGTGTGAAATTACTTCAGACTGAGAGTTTGTCTGCAACTTAATTTTCACATGAGTAGATCCTGTCGTTTTGGGTTAGGCGAATATTATAATTTGATATTGAGAGACCTGTCCGTGGCTGTACGCTTTATAATGTGACCTCTATCGGCAAAGCTAGAAGGCGGCATTGAACCCTCAAGCTCTGGCAAGGTCGCCCGGTTTACGGCCTATAAAGAAGACGCTTTGAGGCCTCTGGGACCGTTGTTAGTGGGCTTTCTTAGGGGCGAGCCAACACTGGACAAGCCCCTAAGATCCATAATTCATGGCCCGGCTCCCAGCGCCTAGGAAATACATAATTGATAACGAGTTTTGAACCCTCTTGGAAAACCTCACGGGAGGCTTGCAGAGAATTAAACAGTGCAAAATCTGTTTTGAAAGCTCAACGTTTTTTAGATTAAGAATGCAATAAGTTTTATAGGAAATTAAGCCGATAATAACTTTTAAACAATTGTTCATAATATCCTTCTGTTATACAATTTTTTTTATTTATTCATAACTTTTGTCTTAGAATTCACTTGACCCAACCTTAAAATATTAATGACAATTTTTGAATTTGAATATCAGGTTACTTCTCCTAGCCAATTAAAACCGTTATAAAATCAAATGGAAGAAACAACAGGTTTCTCATGAGAAACCTAGCTATCTGATTTACCCGAGAGGAAGTTGGTTAGGTCACGGATTGTGGATTCAAATAGAGGAACTAGGGAAAAAACTGACTCTGTATCTCTGTCACAGTTTCACAAAGTGTAATGAATATCCGAATATCTAAATTATGGTAAACACGAAAACCTTAATTCAGATTATCTTTCCTAAAAGGGACTTTGGGCCATATCAAATTTGCGCCCAATCATAGGAATATTTGAATTAATTGAAATTCAATGAATTTCTGTTCGGTCGACACACGAAATCGGTTCCAAATTAGTGACTATTAGTAATAACACGAACAATGAATATGTATGAACGAGTATAAATGGATAGGTATATGAATACACCTGGCAATACATTAGCACTAAAGCAATCACATTACCTGGTTATCGATCATAGGCCAATCCTGTCAATCCCATTTGGGTAATCATTGAATAACGGCCAGTGTATTGGCGGGTAATCAGTTCGCTAACAACTCCATTAACTAATCCCTTCAAGATTTAATCATCGAGCTAACATAACATTTCCGTTTAATTAATTGTTATACCTATTATTATTGGCACATATTATTGCGATGGGATTGCTTATATTTTATAACATAGGTACATCGTATGGAGCCGCTCTCCAAAGTTTTACGGTTCTATGTCAAAAGTTGAGTTAAAATGTTGAACATAAATTTATAGCTGTTCGCAATCATTGTTAAAAAAGTACACATTATTTCTCAGACATTGATATTTTCAATTTGACACTGTTGCACCAACTTCTTCACCACGAATAAATAGAAGTTCCCCTCTCCTCGTATCAGAAAGCACCCGCATACGTTTCCATATTGTAATAATAAAAGCCTTATTCGTCAGTTTACTGCAGAGAGGAGGCAAGAGAGCTACAGACGCTCAGGACGTAAGTGAGGATGATGACCGGTGCCAGATACCCCCATAATTTACATATATATTTGCAATAGATTACCACCACCGTTTTAAGTGACGAGGAGGATTGTAAAGATGAGTATTACTAGATAATGAGATAACAAAAGGGTTTGGATGAGCGGATAGGTTTTTGAGGAATTGGGAAAGTCTTGGGGGTATCGAGGACTGTTGGCACATGGAGATATCTGTGAAATGATGAGCATGTAATACACGTAGGACTTGAGGAAGAGATGGAGGTGGGACCTAGAATTGTGCCTTGCAACCACCCGAAAAGATGTGCACTTTTCTGGCAGAAACGCTTCTACCAAGTTCTTTATTGTGCAATAATTACAATCTGCCTTTTATAAGGCAATAATAATACAGATAAATGATCTCATTCATACCATATTTACAGTTCATCATTCACTCGCTCATTCATACAATAGGACATGATTGGAGAAACTGGCCATTGCCAGGAGTCCCACTGTCACGCGATTATAGCACTCACGAGACCACTCCCGTTTCAGTCTCCGAGGAGGATTATAGGGATGAGTGGCGCAGTGCAAAGACTGTGCTACAGGATTAGGGTGGTTGGAAAGGCTACTGTGGAATTTCATAAACTTGGAAGGGATGAGTTCTAGAATGTAGGGTATATTAAGGTCGTTATGAAGGGTTTTGTTGCTGACATAATAAGGGGCATTTACTATTGTTCTCAGGACTTTGGATTGAAAGGATTGGATACGCTTGATGTTCGACTTTTTTGCTGTCCCCCATTGCTCTATTCCGTATGTCCAGATTGGTTTAAGTATAACTTTGTAGATTAGTAGTTTATTTTCTTTTGAGAGATGGGATGTCCTTTGAAGTAGTCTGTACAGTTGTAACAGCAACGCTTCTAGGTTCCGCTGCTTCCTAAGCCTTACATGACGTTGATAAGTAGTGAAACGTAAATTCTGCAGCCCATGTAATTTGCCGGGTGGTCTTTCTGATACAAGGCACATATTGCGGGGGGTTGACCAGGCTTCTTGCAAATCTCGCTCTTGTGTACTTCAAATACCTAGGTAGGCGGTGACAGTAAAAACGAGTGTAACCACATCCCTGGCAATTGTAGCTCTACACTTTGTCACGCCTGGGATGTGGTTTTTCCTCTAGTCGATTTGTACCATCTAAAGGTAGTTCCGCTCGTAAATCTTTTCGACACCTGGAGCTCTTCTAAGTCCACGAAAAACATTGGCAGCGAAGTTTTCATTGGTGTTTCTATGTCTTTGTCCTTCCTAAAGACAATGATTGTTGGCCTTAAATTCTTGGGCTCTTAGTTCTTCCTGAATAAGGTTGACGTTGTAGCGGGAAGATTCCTAATGACTACCCTCCAGGATCGATCATACTTTAACTAGTAGGTGTGGAACTCAGTTTTTATGTTTTGAAACTATCGCTCGATAAGCATCTGAGGTATTGGGTGTGATCGTCGTGTTTCTACCTGTGTTGCAAACGAACTCTTGAATGCCCACTATTTTTTTGAATAGACACATCAATATGATTTTTTTATGTTTACAACATGTATTGGAGGTGGCGTTGGTGTTTTCGGAGTAGCTGTGGACTCCATATCTTGGTCAGATGTTTCTTGTAGAAGTGTGAATAATTATGTATGGGATTTAAAACAGACTAGTTCATACACGTGGTCACCATAGGGATAAACCAAGTATGTTGCGATGGCCGGTTATAATGAATGCAAGGTTCAATGGTTTGTGGAAACTAAGCCAGCTTTAGCAGTAATTAGCTTTAGAACTAATGCCTCCAGAAAATAGAGTTTACTAACATCATACTCAATGCCGTTGATAAATTATCATTTCGTATTAAAATTAAAAAAAAAAGCAATATATTCCAGGCATTATAACTCAAATAAATACTCCTGCACGTAATGCTTGTAATTTATACTTATATTATTTCTAATATTATAAATCCAATCAACGTATTATTATGTTTCAGGTAAGTGAAGAACATAACTCATGTAAAGAAGTCTTCTGCCACACACAGTAGGAAAGCTATAGATCAATCAATGCATGATCGGCATCCTTTTCGTAGTTAATTCGGATCGACCTCACACAATGTAAGTACCATCAACCACAATATCACATTATCATTTCATATTATGCATGTTATCACCCTATGTCTACTTATAGTTCATGTCATTACTTTAATTTATCGTTATCGCTTAAGAAAACGTCAAATTAGTGGATTTTGTCATTGGTACGTTGCTACAAACATATATTAATGCAATTTTATCAATGAAAATAAATACTGCTACTAAGTTATGCTAGGTGTTAGGAAGTTATGTGAAACAGTAGAACTAAAATTATAATTAAGTTGATTGTATACTAAAGGTTAAGTAGACTGTAATTGGAAGAAATTGATAAAAATACTGAATTCAAGATAATAATGAAATATAATGTTGAAAAGTACATGGTTAAGATGGGTTTAGCTAAGGCAGGAACCTTTTAGGTTAGTGATGATTTAATGGCTTGATATATAATAAAAATGAAGAGATATAAAGAGTGACTGAAGAAAAGATGAATCTGTATTGATGAATAAAGCCAGGGTTCAATTTTGATTGAAGTTGAGTCAAATGCAGGGGGAAATGGTTAGTTAATGGTCAATAGTGAAGCATTCTCCTCCCCTTTTGGAGACCAGGAGGTTGAATGAAAGCCACTCACTCAAAGTAAATAATGATGCAGTAGAGTGAAAAATTGTAAACTCTTGCTTCTGGTTCAGAGAGGAATGTAAGAAGGTGGTGTAGTTCGCAACGCTACCACCAGATGGCTCTTCTTAGATGACTCTTCTCTCACTTCTCTAGTAGGTACTTTGTATTATAAGATGAGTACAGAGGTAAGTGAGTGATCCCTAAACAGGAGTAATACGCTGAAAGCTCTTGACCAATTACCATTGGATGAAGTGACATTCCACCCCTTTAATTTTTTAGCCCTACCAGTCAAACCTAATCTGAAATGTTTGATATTTATATTGTGCGGAAATTAGTTTTTCAAAGAAAGCTTAAAGTCACTCCGAAAATATCTTTTATTATTGATATTAAATCAACAGTCAGTGTTTCGCCTATTTAGGCATCCTCAGGACTATAATTTAAGCATAAACATAAATTTAGATATATAACTGGCAGTCGCATACTGAACGCCTTAACAGGCGAAACGTCGACTATTAATATCAGTAATAAAAGATACTTTGGAACTTCAAGCATTATTTGAAAAAATAATTGACACGCAGTATAAATGTTACTCAGAAGAATAATATTGCATGAAATGTTTGATGTAGATGCACACATGTTCCGTATCAGCTCTCACAAACACCATCTTATATGATTTATTTTAGTTCTTTGAACCTTAAGTTACTTATTTTTTTTTTTTAGTTTGTTTTGTTTTGTTTTGTTTTTTTCCTAGTGTTTAGTGTTTGGTGTCGGTGACAAATAGGAGGTGAGCCTCATCACCTAGTGTGAATATAAGACTGAGTACTCTTAACAACATCAAAATTTATTGTATTATGCACTCCTCCAAATGCACTTAAATGCAGGAAGAGGAGAAATTTGTAAAGTTCGATTATTTTTCTTTTTCTACATTGTATTTTGTTTAAGGTTTTGAAATAAAAAAAAAAAAAAAAATACTTATTTTATAGTTTTTGGTTCATGTGCTTACATCATGCCACCGATTCTCCCGTGTTGGTGTAATCTCCAATCGTCGTAATAATTGTCTCATATATTTATTAAAGCTAGTATTTGTCATTAATTAAGCACACGGACACATAGAGACCCTTGATTTGAGTGGATGCATTCGTTGGAATACCAGCGTATGACATATTATGGCAATACCTTAAATGGCATTGAAATAATATGTATTTTTCTATAATTTTGAGTTGGGTATCAAATTAAAGATTTCGAAGTCCTAATTAATAGTATGTAATTTATACATTCCCGCCGTAATTACCACAAGCCATTAACTATTGCATTAAGATTGTGTTGGAAACAGTAACTTAACTAGAAATTTTTTGTGTTGGAATTATCTGACACATATGTATGTTGAAGAGAGTCAAAAATGTTAACTCTTTCACAGTGCAACCGTTGCAATATCATGCTCCTTGTCACACAACTAGAACAAGAAGAGGCATTTGGGGCTGTTGAAGGAATAAGTCCTTGTAAGTATACTTGGACGTTGTGGACAAAACAGTACCTTTTGGTCCGAAAAACAGGTATCAGTACCAAGAAAGTTTGTGCGAAAGGAGTTCCACGGGAAAAGCGCACAGTCTGGACGTAGAACCACCATTCCCCAAATTACTAATGAAATTTTTAATGGGACTAGAAAATTGTAGGTAGATAGCTGATAATTGACTTTCCATTCCACCGAATCTATCAGAGTCAGTAATCGGCGATATATGAGACTGATATTTTGAACTCACTCAACATAATCCATTTTACTGTTCATAACTGAGACTACTGTTATTGCCATATTATATTTTATTGATGAATTGTATGCTTTTTGATATTATATTATGTCCAGTTGGAACTTAAATATCACAAAAATCCGATACAATATGTCCACTCTACAATTATAAACCTTATTCCTTGTCACATTTATTAATTGAACGTATTACACAGAACTTCAGAGAAAAAAACATTATATTAATATATTGAAAACTCAAAATATGTAGAAGCACAATTAGAAATCATTTTTAATGACTGACTCTCAAAAGAATTTAAGTTTTTTTTTTTATATAATCATTTTGACCATGAATATACTTCTATCATTGTATGATGCCTGAAGATTACTGGATTGTAATATTTTTTGATAATATTGAATTGCATTCGATTGGTTTTTTTTGACTATTCAGAAACGATTAAATTTTTTTTTATTAGTACATTGTAGATAAGTGGCTGTTTTTCTAATTTATGTTTTGTATATTATAGGGGAGAATTATGCTCTTTAACAGCAGTAAAATTTATTCATTTATGGGAAATTTGAGTTGATTGTGACTCTATGTAATTCCTTAGCACTTGGAAACTAGATCTCGGAAAATTTATGGGTCGCACCGTGCCCCAGCTGTCAACCTCTGGGCCCAGTGCCTCTCGGGTGCGTTACATACAGCGAGAGTTTGGCCAGAGTGAATTTATATTGCTCATTGGTAGAGGCCCTAACTTGATATAGGCTTCCGGGTTCAAATCATTATCTTACGGGTGATTGACCGTTAATTATTAATATTTATGTATTAATGTTTTAGATATTTTATATTTCGAATTGTGTTGTATAAGTTTATGTATCTTATTTTTACTGTCGGAGTCGATATTGTAAACTGTTAAGTGTTGTGTTGTCGGAATTTCTGTCCATTCCAGGAGTCAATCAATTTTAAAATAATTTCGAGTTCATAACTCATTTTTCGCGAAGGTGGCCCAAATTGGAAGAGAGAGAGCGAGAGAGAGAGAGCTTTGATTGCAGACCGGGCATGGAGGGAGTGCTTCCGGGCCGGGTTCCGGCCAGTGTCCAGCCGGCACCCTACCTGCCGACCGGCCTGCCTGTAAGTATTGCATTTTGACATTCGACGCACGCAGTGAGTCCTGTATTTATGCCTGTCACACTCCGGTCAGGGGATTCTTTCCGACCGTTGAGAACATTCATAATCGATCACGAACGGCTTTCTCCGATAAGCGTTTTTGTTCGACTGGACATTCCTTGTGTATTGGCGAATTTCCCCGTGGGTACGCACAGTAAAACATCCCTGATTGATGCCAAAAATATTATTGTTTTTGAAACAAATTTTTTTTTTTAAACGTAATATCAATCTTTCCTCAAAATAAGCCGATATCCCATTGAATATACCTCCACGTATACAACATCCATTCAAAGTCAACAATGTTGGGTAGATGACGTCCTAATTCATGGGATTTTTCATTGTCACGACCTCCCCCCTCGTTTTTTTATAAATTTAAGGAATTTTTGGTTGCCGACCAGAGATATTTGACAGATACATTAGGTAGCAATTGAACGATTCAGATCAGTACGATTCATTTGCCGCTAAACTAGCTTATTCTTTATTACTAAAAACCGTTTTCAACAGCTCCAAGCTGCCGTATTCAGTTAAAATTATCATCAAAATTAAATCTCACGCGATAAAAATATCGGAGACAAACAAAACTAATTAGTGATAGTCCTTTTAGTTTAAAATTGTTGTCATACTATACATAAGATAAAATTTATTTTATTTACTTGTTACACTTTATGTGATGTTGTAATTTTAACTTGTTACGCATAGGTTTTATTAATTACGATTATCATTTTTTGTTTTGACCATCATTAATTTCTTTTTTGTCTCCTCGTGTACGTTTAAGGTTTTTATCATAAGAGACTTTATTATTATTATTATTTTAGTAAGTGAAGATAACAGCTTAGAGGATTAGAAAATGTTTTTAGTAATGAATAATATTGTCGAGAGACAAATGATAGTTTATTTAAACGAATTAGTTTTTTTTGGTGGGTTATGAGCTAAATTGTATCGTTAGGCACTTCAAAAGGGAATACAAATATAGAAAAATACTCATAGGCAGAAGTTAACACGTCAAATGGTTTTGAAAAAAACTACCTAGTATTTTGTAACCAATCGTTTTATTTTGTTAACCATCTCGGTCACTGAACATTGCATTCTAAACAAATCCAAAAAAATTGTGAATACCTTAAATGAAGACCAAAAAAAATATATATATATATATATATATATATATTATAAATTCCTTTAAAACCGGCTTGGAACGTTCTAAATACACTTTAAAGGTAGCCTATCGTTGACTCTTGCAATATATTTGAATTTTTTACATCGTTTAATGTGTCCTCGACCATGAGGAAAAATCAGAACATTAAATATTATTAATGTTAATTTGTATAATTACTCCCTTTATCCTCTAACGAAACATCCTTGGGCCTAGTTGACAATACCTACAGGTCGATTGGATTATGTTTATGGCCACAATTATATTCAGTGCAACACGATTCATTGTCATAAAGACGAAAGATCACATTGTACCTTTTAGCAAGTAGAGCCTTTACCCCCGAGCTTGCCAATACCCTCACAGATTAATTGTTAAACGATTTAATTCAGATGGTGAAAAACTGGTTACATTTTGTACTGGTAATTTTGAACATAAAAGTAACGATTAAGTCCGGATACTACAAAAAGCAAACATAGATCTTGTTTCATAATGTAATATTTATGATACAACTATAAAATTAATTGAGCTTTATTTCAACTCGTACATCTAACGAAGCTTTCCAATTTGAGTGTATTAACTGGAACACCAGCATAAGATCAAAGATTGACCCAGTATTTAACTTTGTATGTTTCTAAATGTGATAAATTTCAATGTTGATTATTAGGTTGATCATTGTCTCGATTTCTGGAACTTTTCACAAAAGCTATTGAGAAAGTGTGTTAAAAATAGTAATTTGTTGAATGTTTTTTTTTGAAAGATAAATTCTTTAATAAGTATGGCTTTGACTTGGACTTTTCACACTTGATTTATTCATACTCATTTGCATTCGGATTGTTCAAGGAAGCTAAAGCTCACTGCTCAATCCAACCACAAGTGTGTTTGTAAAAGTAACATCTTAAAATTTAAAATATAATAAGAACTCTTATAATTATCGTGCTTATTAAAAACAAATGTTTAAAAACAGCTTAAATTTTTCATTTCATTTCACTTCATAATAAATTTAATATTTATATTTAACTGTGAAACAATTAAAAATTAATAACTTACTGTAGTGATACCGTCTTTCTACCCTTCCGCTTGGATACTAAATAATTTATAGGTTTGTTTGTCAGTGAATCTGAATTGAAATTGAATTGTGAATTGAATTTGTCATTCATTAGCTGATAAATAAACCTATTGTGCATAAATATGCCCGAATTCTGCTCCGACGTAGGAATTATATATGGTTCCTTTAATTAGTTTACATGTAACGAGTCCTGACTGTTACTGCCTATTATATTATCTTTACATAAAATAAATTAAACTAACAAATAATATGTTAAATGATAAAAAAATAAATAGAATAGGCGATAAAATATAAGTAATAAAAATTTAAGAAAATAGAAGGATATAAATATTTGTTTATATAAAACAAATAAACATTCATGCACTGTTTTTTATTGTAAACTGTATTGATATAGTTTCTAATATAATTAATTTTAACATTTCTTCAAATATTAACATATACATTGTCCTTCTAGGGCCAAGTGTAATTTTCCTTGAATAAAGATTTATTATTATTATAAAAGAAACACTAACAAAAGAAAATTTGGAATATTAATGGAAAAAATTAGTATATTTCGTGTCAAATCGAATCCTCACAAATCACTTATAATTGACCCAATGACCAGTTATAATTATATAATATATAAATATTATTATACTCTGACCCAAAAACAAATTATAATTGACCCACTTAAAATTACTCAATGGAAATCAGACGGAAATGTTTAAAAATTATGGTTTAAGGGTATTATAATACGACCAACTTAACACATAGGTTGGAACAGCGGAAGGGGGGGGGGGGAAACAAAAATAAAGTTAAAAATCGCCTGAGTAACTGCCGAGAAAATTACGTTTGATAATGGCACTTTTGAACTTTCTCGTTTGCTTCCCTTTACTTTATTTTCAGCTCTGACGCACCTGCAGCCAGAACTGCTGGCTCGATTTCTCTGAAACATGGCTGGCCCTATTCGTCTTAGATCCTTCGGGGTTTTTATATACCGTTCACTGCTACAACAATTACTCTTGTTAGAAATCGCAGTTCATTCTGCGTTGTTGCTATTATTACTTTCGGAGGCCCAATATTACAAATCAAAACTCGATGTTCGTCCTGAAATTCATAAAATATAAAAAAGCATGATAATTCGCTTATAACGATGTCTCTCGATTTAAGCGATGTTCCTGGTAAAACGGTTCCTAGCAATGTCTTTGGTCGGTTTATTGTATGGGTTACGGTATATTTGTTCGAGTACAACCAGTTACAACGATAACCAGAAAAAAGCGATACAAAAAAATGGTCATTGCATTCGCTAATAATTTTCTAATGATTTTCTGATATCTCATCCCCATTTTCGATTTTCTTAATAAAGGTTTCCATTTTAGCTATGCTTCAATTTTTCTTGTCCCCTACCGTTCAGGCACAAATATTTTTATAATCAAAAGGGACAGTTTTTTTCCTTTAGATGAAAAATGAAAAAAAAAAAATGCATATTTTGAAAGAAAGAATTACCTGTCAATAAAATGAAAATCAAAGGGCTAATTTTCTTTTTAATAGATTTTTTTTTTAATCAAGAACCTTTCTAAAAGAACGCCACACAACGGATATTTTTGGTCTGGAAAAACTTCATCGTTCTCAAAATATTCTTATACCAGATATTTCAATAAACTTGGGAAACTTTTGTATGAGTAAAAATTTAAATGATCATGAATTGATTGTTTTTGGAAAAATGACCAGAAAATAGGCAAGCGATTGATAAAATTCTTATAAATATTTATACATCGATCGATAAACACAATAACCGAGATTATACTA
This sequence comes from Acanthosoma haemorrhoidale, assembly GCA_930367205.1. Taxonomy (NCBI): domain Eukaryota; kingdom Metazoa; phylum Arthropoda; class Insecta; order Hemiptera; family Acanthosomatidae; genus Acanthosoma; species Acanthosoma haemorrhoidale. The sequence continues at coordinate 78,547,014 of OV884009.1, read as the reverse complement.
ATCGATTATAAAAATCGAGTGGTATGAAAAATAAGAAATAACATGACTGAGAGAATTTTAATACGGCTCCGAGAGTTATGAATTATGAGTATATACTTTTTGTTAGTATATTTTGTTAAAATTTTAGTTGAAGCGTAATTTACCTTTGATGTCCAGTATTTCGTTACATGTCTGGTCAAAAATAAATGCTAATATATTTTCATATTTTCGTTATATATGTTTTTGTGTCATAATGGCAAAAAACGGTACAGCATGGCTGGATCTATTTTTGAAACACGTGAAATAAAAAATATGAATTGTATTCATTCGTGCTGTCCAGGCATGCAAGTTGTAACTCAAGCTTAGGAAGATAGCCACGTTTTTGGATTCTTTGATCCCAATGATTTCAAGGAACTGAGGTAGATAGAACGACGCAAAGGGAACCTTTGTTTCACACCCAGCGTTTAAGCAAAAATAGGGTCAGCTTATGGGAGAAATGTTTCCTTATACCGAACGTGAAAGCATCCCTGTGAAATAGAGTACGTTATGGCAACATGATGATATATATATATATGAGGGCAACAGAAGGGTAAAGAAGAGGGAGAAGCGAGAATACAGGGTAGGAAGGAAATGTGGACAGGTTGATGGGAGGATATTGGCCATGAGAGAAGGGTCAGGGCAAGAAAGAGATGGAAGGAAGCTGTCAAACAGCTTTTTGCTCAAGAAAAGGGAAATCAGAATTTTGTTTTGAGAGAGATATTATTTGTTTTTGCTCTATTTCATATTTAACTACGTAAATATGTTAACTAACAGCTTCCTTTATTATATCATAATTTTTTTTGTTATGTTTCTTTATTGAGATGTTCAAATTAAATACAGAAGTATTTTAAGCAGTGTTTACAACTTTAGTGTAATGAGTACTGAGGGACTTATTACTCATTTGCCAAAACCACTTCATTTGTCACTCTAGTAATCACCAGAGAGCTCAATGTAAACAAAATGCTATTTGGTTTAAGGGGGTCACAATACCACCTCCACCTTAGGCATCGCTCTGGGTTCCCAGGAATGAGGAACTAATATCATTAGCATGGCCAGGAAGGCGGGAATAAATGGTAATTCTAGTAGCGGGGGTTACTAGATCTTGAAGGAATGGTAGTTCTAGTAGTGGGGGTTACTAGATCTTGAAGGAATGGTAGTTCTAGTAGCGGGGGTTACTAGATCTTGAATGAATGGTAGTTCTAGTAGCGGGGGTTAGTAGATCTTGAAGGAATGGTAGTTCTAGTAGCGGGGGTTACTAGATCTTGAAGGAATGGTAGTTCTAGTAGCGGGGGTTACTAGATCTTGAAGGAATGGTAGTTCTAGTAGCGGGGGTTACTAGATCTTGAATGAATGGTAGTTCTGGTAGCGGGGGTTACTAGATCTTGAAGGAATGGTAGTTCTAGTAGCGGGGGTTACTAGATCTTGAATGAATGGTAGTTCTAGTAGCGGGGGTTACTAGATCTTGAATGCATGGTAGTTCTAGTAGCGGGGGTTACTAGATCTTGAAGGAATGGTAGTTCTAGTAGCGGGGGTTACTAGATCTTGAAGGAATGGGATGTAAACGGTACGGTTGTTGTTTGTTGTTGTTGCTTTTAGGTGGCTCTCAACTAAAACGAGACATAACTTTTTTGTTACTATTAATTGTTTGGAATCAGTTCATAGATTTTATGAAAGAAAAAACGGGTGGTACTTTATGCTTTCAACGATTAGCTTGAGCATTTTAATGAAACATCAGGCCACATGAGCTAAAGTCGGGTCAGGCTATCAGTGTTTGTTTCAAACATTCAGCCCTTGTGTTGAGTAGGCAAAGGGCAAATATTGAGGTTGAGATATCAACAGTATTTTCCGAAAGTTACAGGTATTCTGTTGTATTGTACCAAGTAATAATATGTCAAAAAAAAAACATATGTAGTATTCATCAACCTTGTTAAAAGATACTGGTATGGACTCAGATGACATACCTCATCACTCAGAGAGCCTCAAAATGACATCTCATAATATTTAACACCTATTCATACAGAGAAAAATAATTGCGTGGTAATTTTCATATAACATGATGCATTTTTATCATTTACTTGAGAAGTTTGTCTCCCATTTGTTTGACTGTATGTATGCTTTACAATGGCGATGGTAACAAAAAGGATCAAACGACCTGTTATTTTAAAGATATATTCAACAGCATATCGGAAAATGATTGTTCAAAATACAATAATTGGACTCAAGCCAGTGACGTTTTATTATTTAATTTTCTGATTTTTTTCTAAGGTTGCTCGTCAATGCAGAAATAATTTCTATGATATTTTTGAGAGCCAATAATAGAACTCGCCCATTAATTAAGTTCCAAGCAAATTTTAATAGAATTTGGTGGTTTAACAGAAAATAAACAAAGTATGTTAAGCCAAAAATACCGGTATGACGCCGGTGATGGCGTCACTCTGGGTTCCCGGGGGAAAGATGGCAGTCAAGGGTATGGTTGTTGACATAGAAGGGAGAATTGGTTTAATTAAAAAAAAATACAGATCACTAACCCTTGGAGCAAGCAAATAATTTCATTTTTGGTTTAACAAAGCACTTTTCAGATAATAGTTAATGTAGAACTAGTTATAGATTATATCAATAGCTTTGTTTAGTTGAAACTGTAACGATGTAATGATATATAGTATATATTATATTATTGCTATGTAGAGATACATGGACGTTAGCTAGCTGGAGATGAAAAGAAAGATGGAAGAGCTGCCTTCGGATCCGATCACGATGGAGATCGAAGTGCCCATCAACCCCAGGTAGTCAGTCTTTCTCAGTCAGCATCTACTAACCCCCGTTTGGAGTCTATCCACCGAACGATTGCTAATCAAACCATTCTCAACGGAGATTTTAAATTACTAACTACACAATGGTATTCTAACATCATCATACCTACAGAACAGTACATGATGTCTATCACTTCACTAACTCGGTAGTATGTAACTAACAGACTTATCAATGTTATAAAACCTAGATATAAGCGATTTGCTCAAAATCATATTGTTTTATTGAAAAAAAAAGCTAGATTGTTAGGAACTAACATCCTTCACTGAGCGCTAATGAAATAAATCGTTGCACCAATCATTCATTTTGATGGGGAGGAACTTTTGACGAGTACAAGCTGAATTGCGGATACAATGACATAAGATGGGAACAGGGTTTAAGACTAAAATGTCGAACTGTATGACCATCCAAGATGCACTATAGTAAGAGTGTTACTAACCACTCGCCTTAGTGCCATAGCAGTTATATTGCTGGTTAATTTATCACTTGAATAATTAACTGAACGGTTCATAAAATAATTCATTCTTCAATAAAAAACAACAACTAAATTTAGGTTAAATTGACACTTTTTAAATATTTTACCATTATTATGTCACTTTTTCCTCCACCAAAGGTGTATCATGGCGGATAGATGAAAATGTAATCGAGATGTTCTTTATGCATGAATGTTTCCTTTTTCATATATGAAGTCGTAGGTATTATATACAATAGTAAAAAAATGAAAATTTTTTGAATAGTTAAATTTTTCCTCATCAATAAAACAAAACAGGAATATCTATATATTGAAACCTACCTCATTTTTTACCATTTCTTTTTTTAATTTATTTGATCAATTTACCTTAACTAATTTGGCAGGTCCGTCATGAGATCTTTAATTCAAATTGTTTTTATGTCTTTGACATAGGAATTTATCCCGATTGAATCTCCCGATCTCAAGGCTAATGTTGTAGTTAATAATAATTTGAGAAACTAGGAATTGTGAAATAAATTCCAAATAAAATGGTTATAACAAATAATTATAATTATATATAGTGCTGACAAAAAGTATATAAAAAATATTCAATTCCTTTTGAACAAGGATAGTTACTATTAATTACAAAAAAAAACATGAAATTTGAGCTCAATTTCTTTTAATGGATCCATAATGAAAACAATATTAATATCACCCAATCGACGATCTTCCTTTTATCCAATCAACGTTACTTCTGCTGTTGGTTCTTCTCCTCTCTTGGTTGGTACCGCCAGTTCGAGAGCTTGCTAAGAATCCGCTCTTCTCGGCGGTCGTGCTAAGACTGACCCTTTATCTCATCCCCACTCCTAAGAGCATAAGGGAAGATGCTGACCAGATGGGAGGGTTGCTGGTCATGATATTCTCAAATATCATGAATGTTACAATATATAGAACCCAATACAATTAGAGCATTATGATTATTTTCTAGAAGTTGATATTTTAATGAACTAAAGATATATTAAAATATTAAAGTGACTTTATAATAGGAAACACACGGAACATGGACACTAAACTTGTTAAACACATGATTACATTTGTCTATATGAAATATTTAAAACATATATCTCTACTTTGATCAATTAACCAATGATCAATTTATTACTAATATGATATATGGCATGGTTTGTTTGTTGATGTGAAATATTAATTAAATAATAGTACATCTTAAATAATATATCTCTAATGCGCTATAAACGATAAATGTCCACCATAAATTCAGGCTTCGGGGAATTCTTTGAATAATAGAATTGAATGACTAACAAAATAAACGCCACAGTCTTGATAAGGGATAAGTCGCCAGTTGAATTGAAAGCCGGTGTCCAGTCAGCTATTCCGGCACCGATTTTTTTTAACTATCACCAACCCTTATTGAGCTTCAGTCAACCGTGACCAAGCAGATAACGAAGTGTTTATATTTATTTTTTTCTCAGTTTGTTCGAGAAAATCTATGTGTGGAATCGAGAATTTTAGTGTTATCGTTTTATGACGTAAAAGCGTTTGTAACTGATAAGGTTTAGTTTGTATAAAAAAGAAGATGTGATCGTATCCAAAGATTTAAATCATATAGCGGGAAGAATTGGTGAATTGGCACTGTCCATGCATCCATTCAAACATTCTTGGATGTGGAGTACCTTCTGTGAATCCGTTTGAAATGTTCAAATACCTCAACTTCGTCCTACTCACTCTCCTAGGAAGGTGATTGTCATCATATGGGGACACATCCTGCATCCTCACAACAAATCCTGCCATTTTTTGAGGAAATTTACATCTTCAGTTACAGTTCTTCGAATTTAGCACCCATTCTCTATATGCTTTTGTAGCGACCACTAACTACATAAGATAAATCACCCTATACTCTATTGTATATATATTGTGAATTGGTTATAATATGTTGTAAATTAATTTAAACAAATGTAAATAACATTACCAAACCATAAGTCATACCAGTCTAAATATTGTGGACAATAAAAGACGCAGCTGCAAAAAAAAGTAGTCAGAGGCCCTTGAAGGGAGAGGCAGGTTGCGAACCAGACCTCGTTGGGTCACAGCCTAGAACAAGCAAGCGTCACCGCAACCCTGCGCGCAGCTGCGGTGTGGTTGGTCAGAATAACACCCCAGATCATTGGTTACTAGGGGCTATAAATAGGGCCTCGTTTGGCCTGTAAATCATTCTAACTACAGCTCCCTCTCTGACTGGCACCTGCAGCTGCACTGATGTTTTATGATTTGGCCTTCTCATTTATGAAAACCTCTGGATCTCTCTTCCTAACCTCGCTATGTTATAGTCCGGCCTCGTCAGACCCCACACTCTTCTAGTGGGATTCTCTGCCTTCGTATTGCTAAAATTAGCACATCCTTGGGAGAGACCTTTCCCTCGCGGACATCGGTTGCCGTGGCCCTACAAAATTTACCTAGTAGTGTCTCCTATGGCAATCCAGTCTGCCTCTCTCCGGTTCACACTTGCCTTTGGAATCCGGACGGTTTTCGCCTACCCTCAGACACCGAGTGTGAATTCGTGGTCATTCTAAGACCACATAAAATACCTGTTTAATATCTGTTTCCATTTATGATAGGTATGTGTCCTGACAATACACTATGTTCAAGAGAAGAGGTACAGAGGTTTCATAAAGAATAAGACCAGTTTTCAGAGTTGGGGCGGGGGACCGGCAGCATGAGAGGTACACGTCGGCAGAGGGTCTGCAAGGAGGCTGAAAGGCAAGGAGGCGCCGAGGAGAGAGTGGGTGACGAGGAGTCTAATAGACTGAATAGGCCAAGTGGCCCTGGCGTAAAGCGACACCGAGTAACAGCGGATGAAGAGAGAGTAGACTGAGTGGGATTTTGGGCTAGCAGCCCCTGGATTAAATAGTATTTTCCTGCTTGGTGGGGGAAGCGTGCAAGTGAGGAAATGCGCACACCTGCGACCCATTACGTGCCCCTCGACCCCTAAGGGACTGTTTACGCCTCTTTATGGCATGCCAGGTGGCATTATTGCCAACCTGGCTGTTTTATGGCAGCCCTCTGCCGACCCTTTTAGTTTTATGACTGCCGGTCCTGCGCATGATTTATTGCTTAAAACTTTCACCATGATTTACATCTAATTAGAATACATTACATATGCACCAGAGTATAGGGTGATTTAACACTTATGTAGTTAGTGGTCGCTACAAGTGTTATCTGAGAATTATAGAATATGCGTTAATGATTGATGATAGCTTGAACGAAGCTTGGTTTTTATGGAAAAATAACTCGATTTATAATATAAAATAGGCCAGACCAAACAATTTGAAATGTAATATGAAATTACCCTAAAACCTACAGTTAAAAAAAAAAGATATTTACCATAAAATACCTATAAAATCTCAAAAAGGAATAATTGAAAATGGTTTGTTAAATGTTACAGGGATGAGAGAAGTTCCTAATGAGGTGCCAGTCCAAATTCATTTAAATTTAGTTTTGAAGGATTTATGATATTCGTTATTTTAGCACCTCAACTTTCTAACTAGCCTGACTCTTATCTTGTATAATAATATCACATTTAACCTAAATATTAACAATGTGTTTACTTTGTATGATGTTCTGATATTACAACTAAAACTATCAAATAAGATTTTTCGTGAAACTTTTAAAACAAAACTGTATGTAAATCTGGTTAAACAGCAGGTTAGCCGTCCTAAAAATAAAATTAACCCCATGCAAAACGATGAAGGGTCGTTGTCAGTCAATAAACAAATACTGCGTGATTGATAATAGGTCGTAAGTGTTGGGACTTCATTTTATTTTAACAACAAGATGCCATATAGTTTGTTTTCGCAGCCGTAAAGAAATACTAAAACATCACGCATGATTTTAGTTTGTCCTTGTGATGTACTGTCACTTTGTTTGTGAGGCGGAATTAAATTCATTTGTTCACATCATAGTGTTTTCCATAGGTGACATAATTGCAGAATATAAAGGTTTTATTCTGTTCTCAATTTTATGTTTTTTTTGTATGTATTATTCATGCTATGAATTTCGCCCATGAAACAAATATATTCGTGCATATAATATAAATAAATCACTAAGTTGAATTGTAGTAACGCTATAATTATTATGCCGCACATCAACTCCAGCAATGGACTCGACAGAAAAATCTTAAATATTGTATTGCGAAGACTCGAGTCAATGGGTCATTAAAAATAGATCAGTTAGTCAGATCTGTGCCTTGATAATAATTAACAAAGAGCACTTTATTACCTTAAAGGTCCACTGGTACCGCATAAAAAAAACCTGAAGCTGTCAAACTAATGGACACACTTTGAAAAGTCTTGATAAATTACTTCCGCTGATCGGTTTGATGTGTCGGTCCCTAATGCTTATTGAACCCTGGTCGGTCGGCATCTATGATGCGCTGGCCTCAAATCGCTTCTGCCATAAGAACTTTTCAGTATTTATCTGGCCCATCTTGTTCAGGTTGGCAACTCCACCATAGATTTTCATTTAAGGCCCCATATCTTATTTTTATATTTCGAGAAATCAACAAGTGCATTTTCCAAAAATATAACTGATACTTTTAGGCTCAAAGCGGTTAGATCTATCCTATGTTTAACATCAATCCTCACACCCCTTGATGATCCATTAGAAAGCAAATTGGGTCTTTTAGAAAATTCAATATCTTTCATTGCAAAGCCCAAAGGATCTACTATCAAACAGGTACGTTTGTGTATTCACCAACACCCTGGATTGCACTGTGTTACAGTTACAATCCAGTGAAAATTTTGGAAAATTTAATATTACGAGATAATTACAAATGCCCGTCACAAATTACATGATTTTTTCTCGTATATTGCAATTTTTATAGTATGTTCGTTTATTTTATTTTTGCGATATTGTTTTCATTATTGTTTTTTTTGGATATCGAAACTTCTTTTGTTTTTTTTAAAGAAATTATGTTCTATCAAATACAAATTAACGTAATAACATGTTATCTCCAACGGTTTATGTGATTACCTTAAAAGGTCGTTTCGCTAAAAAACCTTCGCATATTTGCTACTGAATGGGACACAGCTTCCCGAAATTCAGAATAAACCTTAATTGAGTACTCTTTACAGTATGATTTCACCATGTCTTAGCTGCTTCTTCGGTCAGAAAATACAATTCAACCAAAAAAGTTAAACTAAAAAATTAGGCTTCCTTTCAAGATGGGTTTCAAGATTTCATAAGTCAAAAGCTAAAAGGCGCGCTGCAGAAATGCACACTTGTCAGTCAAATGAGCGGTAACTTCGCGGTACTGATGTCTAACTGAGGATACGTCATAATTGGTATAAAACGTACATTTGAAAAAATAATAGACACTTAGAACAACAAAATAGTTAGTTCGTACATCCAAACACATATTTAAGAATTTCAAGAGACAGGTTGCCGAGAAAACTTAAATAAGTGTTACATCATTTGTCTAGCTTGCATGAAAATTTCAGACATAATTAAGTCTCAAAATACTTGGTTGAGGCCGTGTTGTAGATCAATTTTCTCAGAATTAAATTTTCTGCAATTGTTTCCCGTCTTAAACCGTTGAGGGAACCTTTTCTTGCACAATTCAAGTACTGTCACTATAATTCGTAGGAAATAACACGCCATAACTTGATTTGATATTTAACAGAGCATTCTGTTTTTAAAAAAAATGAAGGTTCGCTAGCTGCAAACAAAATAATTTAATATACCTATTAAACGATGGGCAGAATTAGGTATTATGAATCAATAAATTTTCACTATCAATTGTATATAGGTCACACATTTTCTTACTTTCCGTCATGTTACACGTATATCTTTAGAAAGGCTAACATAACCAGTGGAATCCGGAGTTCATACACAAAGTGTACCTGTTTGATGGTAGAACCTTCGGGCTTAGCAATGAAAGCTATTGACTTGCTTAAGCAACACAATTTTCCAAGGGCTTGTCATAACGAGGGATGAGTATTGGTGTCTTTGACAGATGATATACTTCGACGTTTTGCGACTAGAAATATCTGCTTTCTCAATAAATAAAAATAAGGAGTTAATTAATATTGATGATTCTTCTAAATTTGAACAAAATACACAGCCCTCAAATACAGCCTGTTATAACATGTCGGTTTTAGGCATCATTCTAAAAGCTGCAATGTAAGGAGTGATGCCAGTATAAAAACAAAATCTGCCAGTTACCATTGTCGACATGTATACGAACAGTCATAAGAAACCAAACGGGAGGGGGGAGGACAACAAAAGGGAGTGTAGCAATTGTAGCTAAGTCAGACAATAAGTGTCGCATATTGAAAAGGAGAAGAGTGATGGATCTCCTTGAGACAGGGATTTGATTGAAATAAAATCGGGAGTGGGTTGAGCATTGTCGTTTAGTCATGCCCTCTTGGAATATGTTATAATATGTCTCTCCTTTCATCATATGACGGCAAATTGAATCCCCCCACCCCAACGGCGGTATTGTGTCTCTCAAACGTTTCCTCTATGGAAAGAGTCCTGGTATGAAGATAGATTTCTACCAGCCACAATTTTATTTCAACGAACAATGAATATGATATCCTTCCAATTGTATTTATTACTAGTTCGTCAAAACGCATTGTGCAAAACGCATAATTAAACAAAATATTATAAAATCTTGGTCTGCCTGAGGATGGAGGGTCAGTCAAAAACATTGCAAAACCTATTAATAATTTGGATATAATGCACAGAATGTAAACAATAACATACAGGTGTCTCTTTTTGGAGTGTTACTCCTAAGGTTATTATTTTTTTTAGTTAAATTCCTTTATTGTGCAATAATTACAATCTGCCTTTTATAAGGCAATAAGTAATTAAGATATATGCTCTCATTCATACAATATTTACAGTTCATCATTCACTCGCTCATTCATACAATATTTACAGACAGCCCAGAGACCCCCCAAATCCACCGCGAAGAGAAAGCGGAGTCAGGATATTATTAAAAAAATTATATTTATACAAAACAAAAAAAAAAAAGTTTTTCAGAAACCGTTAGAACATTTGGTTTACTGGGGATAATGTTTTTGAATGCTGTATTTAAATGCACCAGTATCATCAAAAAATTAACTATCATTAGGTAATATTCTTTCATTAACTACAACTATTTATCTCTATTACTTACAGTATTTTAGCATGATTCATTCGGGCCATTCAAGGGGACCCGTGTAACCAATTGTGTACATTTTTATCTGTTAAATTTTTATAATCCTAAATGCTATCCAAGAAATCAACAGGTCCATCATACCCAGAAAAGTGCTTCAGCAGCAAACTATGAAATTGAAACTATAGCTGAATTAGAGGGGGAAACACCTCTTTTTTCACGGATGGTTATTTTTTATTCGATTCAAACCTTTTGATATTGTCTGTTCCAGAGTTTTCACTATTAACTATGCAATCTTACGAAATAAAGTATAAAATTTCGAAGTAATATATTAAAAAGTATATTACTTTTAGGCATGAGAAGTAGACAAAAAAAAACAACAAAACATGACGTCTTTTGATTTTTCAAAGCACCCAGACTGTAATTTAGAGAAAATCGCTTTCCATTACTAAGTTGGTGAATGGGTTTCTGAAGGAGGATGCTCACACAATTGAGACCGTGTCCTCATTGCGTCAGGGGATCTTAAAGGAGGTGTCCTCAGTCAGGGAACTCGTACAAAGGGAATTGAGAACTGTGTGGAAGGTCACTACAAAAAGACGATCTTTTGTCACAAGTTTTACAAAGGGGGAGTCTTGTAATTATTACATATCACAAGAAGAGCTGACCTATGCTGTCCAGAGTGGTCAAAGTCATCTACGTCAAAAAAATTTCAAAACGAAAATATTTGGTTGCAATAAGAAAAAAGGAAATTTGAAAGGATATATTTGTTTTCGTATTCCAAACACGAAGATATAACATTTGTGTTATTGTTGAAACTAATTCTGAGCACGTATAATAATACAGACGCCTTACAATATTCAGATTAGAAGTCACCTTAAACACACCTATGAACAATAATATGATATAAATAAATAAATTTACTTTTTTTGAGAGATAGCAAGAGAATTTCTTTATTTTATTTTATGCTACACGTTCTCATCACAAATACTTTCCAGACGCCAAAGCGCCTCTCAACTAAAAATAATATATCTGTATATATGAAATTTATGACATATATACATATACGTTATATGTAAGTTATGTAGAAAAACTGAAAAAAAAAATAAAGACATCATAAATACAAATAAACTCAAGTCTTACAGGTATAATACAAGATCAAGTGATGTCGATACTGCTGGAAAAACGAATTTGTTGACTTTATGATGATAAAATATACTATAACCCCAGACCCAAAACATAATACATATTATTGCCCATGACGCCAGTCCCATTGTTACAATAACCTACTTGATACCATAGGAATTAATTAATGGCCATTCATTATTTTATTCATAGGGTCTAATTTTATAGTTAGGATGGTTTAACTGGCTTCAACCAGGCATGTACACTGCCTAAAATTGAAGTCCCGACACATATTATATTTTATTAATCACAAAGTCCGGATATCAAAGACCTGACTTAATAATTGTTATAGGAAAATATTTGTTTTTTCATCGATAATGACCCTTCATTATTTTGGGTGGGGTTGACTGTATTTTTAGGATGGCTCACCTGTCATTTAACAAGATTTGTTGGTGTAGTTCTTCTTATAATATAAAAACATCATACAAGGTAGCACATTGTTAATATCACATACTCGTATTACATCGTTAATATGTTCGACCTAATATTAAGTTAACAGGTTACATTTTATTAATCACGAAGTTAAGATCTTTAATATGATGCCCTATTTAATATTATAGGAAATTATTTATTTTTTAATAAAAAATTTGAAGTTCTTTATTAGAAAAGTTATAATTTGCTAATACAGCATGGGATGTAAGTTGTCATTCACACTTATGTACAATTTCCATTTATACTAACATTCATAAAATATTTAATGATCCTTCATCCTTCTTTTTTATCAAGGTATCTTTAAATCGGGTATGTAAAGTGTTATTCACCATGAAGTTGTTTCATTTTAATAATTCAACGAAAAGCTGTACTGTATATTTAGAATAAACTTTTAAATATAGTAATTTTGATAAACTTTTTAATCCCACTTAAATTTATTCGAACATCACAATTATTTTAGTGATTGCATGAACAAATTTGGATCTAATATAATACAATAAAATGTAGAACTAAACTAATTTATATGTCTTTGTGATATTAATTTGTTTATTTTAGCTATACTTGTGACGGTTATGGCTATATTGAATTCCAATTATTGTATTTTCCTTTATTAATAATACTATTCTATACAATGCTCGTTTTCGTTACAGCTAAAAAAATATTTGAAAGCTCTGAGGTATTTTACTTGTTATCAATACTTTATCACATCAACACTTAAAATAATTGTTATAAATTGTTGTCAAAATAACGTAACTGTGCTTATTATTGGCCAGGTACTACTAATAGGTACTAACACATACTTAGTAATTGGTCCTATATAAGTAACTTATCATGAATTTTGCAAAATTAGACAAAAATAAGATAACCTATTAGAACCCTATCTATATATTCCAGAATAACAAATAAATATAAATACAAAAAGTACCTGCCCCTTTTCTTTTTGTTTATTACTTACATAGTTTTTTACCCATAACCTTCAAAAACACCTTGACGAGATCGAGTATTGGTGCAACCAATGGCGAATCAAAGTCAATGAAGGAAAATGTTCCCACATAACCTTTACCCTCTGCCGCAAGTCCTGTCCGCCAGTCTTTTTAAATTCAATTCCTCTCCCTGTGTATGAGACAGTACGGTATTTAGGCTTCCATCTCGACAAAAGACTGACATGGAACCCTCACACGAGGCTAAAAAGACAAGAACTAAACAGACGCTTTGGACAACTGTACAGAATACTTCGAAGGACATCCCACCTCTCAATAGAAAACAAACTACTTATTTACAAGGTTATACTTAAACCAATCTGGACGTACGGAATAGAGCTATGGGGGACAGCAAAAAGGTCGAACATCAAGCGCATCCAATCCTTTCAATCAAAAGTCCTCAGAAGAATAGTAAATGCCCCTTATTACGTCAGCAACAAAACCCTTCACAATGATCTGAATATACCCAATATTCTTGAACTCACCCCTTCCAAGTTCATAAAATTCCATAGTAACCTATCCAACCGCCCTAATTCCCTAGCACAGTCATTGCACTGCACCACTCACCCCTATAAACCTCTTCGGAGATTAAAACGGCAGTGGCCTCGTGACCTGCTATAACTAAGCGATAGTGGGAGTTCTGGCAATGGCCAGTTTCTCTAATCATGTCCTGAGCGTCTGTGGCTCTCGCGCTCTTGGTCAGCCTCCGCTGGCTCTTATCCAGTGACGCGGCTGACGTAGGAGCGTGGGGGACTCCCCAAGACTCCGCTTCCTCCTTCGCATGTGAGGGAGGTGACAACCTTGTGGTCTTGGGGGGCCTCTGGGCTGTTTGTAAATATTGTATGAATGAGCGAGTGAATGATGAATTGTAAATATGGTATGAATGATGACATTTATCTCAATTACTCATTGCCTATTAAAAGGCAGATTGTAATTTTATCTTAATAAAATTGATTGAAACCGGAAAAAAAAATAAATAAAAAAAAACTTACAAAGTTTACAATTTTGCTCAGAGCCGATATTTTGGTTATGCTTTTGGTCATTGAGACCAATACATGTGTAAACCGCAACCTATTTTTACTGGTAATGAGTTAAATGATGGAAATCATTAATTAACAGTAGGAAAATTAAAAAAAAAACCTCATTCCTCATTAAATTATCATTACGAGTTGGAAGAATACTTTACATTTAATGATTATTCCATTTTTTCCTGAGATTTGCAATCCAAAGACAGAAAACGCAGAAGGTGTCAGCAGTTATTTGCAATATGGTTGTCACTTGGTTGAATTAATCAGTCCAATTATCAAAAACTCAAAAAAAATATGCATTCAAAACGATTATTGTTGTTTAACAAACATTACATAATGGCCATTTTTAGATTAATGACGTCAACATGTTATTGCTTGTTCCTCTTTTGCGTCAAACGAATTCCTCCTTTACGACTTGAGCTCAACTGACATTCCCTGAACAATTGAGTACGGAAAAACTCGTAAATTTATTATAATTACAACTGCCCGAAAATGTTTTTTATCATCCCGAAAGTGCCATAAAATACTTTACGTAGCTAATACAACAGAAATATCTATCATTAAATTTCTATTTGTAATGGATTTTATGTAAAGCTTGTTGTTACTAAACAGATAGTCACATATGTTAATTAGAATGAAAAAAAGGATCTTTTTTTTCATTAGTGAAAATATATAGGGAGATAGTCCTAGATATTTTTTCCAAACATGATATAAATGAAACATATTAATAATCAAAACTTCAAGATATTTAATATTGTACCCTGATTTTGGCCAGTAAGTCACTTTTTACCAGAAGCATATTTAAGTTGATATATTTAGTATAAAGTTTACATAAATTGATTCTCTATTTCTTATTATTTATTAAATAAATTGCTTTGTTCGTAACTGCTCTTCTAAATAAGTAAATATATGTTTCTTTGTCTAAAATGTAGTCCTAATGACGCAACAATGGGCGAAACGCCAACTGAGGATAGTGTATCAATAAAAAATTATTTTTATGTTTTATTGTTTCCAAACATGGTATATAAAAATATTAATCAGAACTTAAAGAAATCTAACATTGTATAAATATTATACAATACATATAAATCACCTGATTTTGGCTACTAACCCCTTTTTTTACCAGAAACATGTTTAAGTTGACATGATATTATTTAATTTTACAAAATAATTTTATATTTATCTATTTATATAATTTAGGATTCCTTTATTTTTACTATTTATTGATATACAGCCCCCTTTCACTTTCAGCACTTACTAGCGTAGCACCCATTATAGTAATTGTGGTAACATCTGCCCTGCACAGATTATCATTATTAATTCAACATTAATCATTAACAAACAAATGCACAGCCTGTCCAAAAAAAATAAGCCACTCGTTTAACGACGAATTTAAGTAATGAGCAACGTCATGTTAGTTTTAAGATTTGCAGATCCAGTGACTGGGGCCAGAAAAAAAAAAAAAACCCGTTGATTATCAAAAGTGGCTTCGCTCCGGTCGGTTGGGCAGCTCCGGCTAAGCCCACAGCAGCGACCCTCAAATGGGCAGATGATGGAAAATTAAATGGATTGTTATTGGAAGTAAATAGTGCAAAGAGGTGGCCGATTCGAGCTACTTCCTCTTCCGGTCCTTTGACTGCTTCCGGCGGTGGCAGTTATTAGCGGTGCTCAGTGGCGGTGGACAAACAGTGCAGCCAACACAGGAAATATCTGTAACGAGCCAGGTAAAGTGTAAGGCTGTGTCCAGTTAGATATAGGAGTTTTTTTGGGTTCATGAGACATAATACATAACGGAGATGTATTTAATAGGTTATGTGTAAATAGAACTTGCGTTTTGAACACATTTTTGATAAATATTTTAATGATTTTTGCTACTATATAACATTTAAGTACCAAAATCATTAAACATATTGTCATTCTGAGGAGTAGTAGTACTCAAACAGAGATGCTTATATGCTGGTATTTAAATATGTTATAGGAAAAAGCTTGGAGTCTTCATCAAAATATTTCTTATGTATTTTTTTTTTATCATCCCTAACGTAAACGTTTCAGTATTCAGGCATCCTGGATTGCACTTAATAACAATAAACATAAATTTGGTATAATTGTGATAAGTTTAGAAAAATTAATTATTTATTAAATAAAGTTCGGATATCAAATGGGAACTCGTTGTAAAATTAGGTGTCCCCGGATTTAACAGGGACAAATACAATAACAAACACACACACAAACCCAAAGTTCAAAAACGTTAAGCCAATTTAGCCTCCTGGCTAAAAGCTTCACTAGTAGTCGGGTCAACTATTTGCAGTGATGCGCTGGGGGACTGCAATCTGATACACATACCCCCAACACTAAGTTATATTGTTTTTCTGTCATGGAAGTTAATCCATCGTCAGTCCTAAACTACTGTGACAATTGAGCAATACATCGCTAAATCCCTTATTATTATTTTTTTACGTCATATAAATAAAAGATGATAGGTAATAAAGAATACCATTTCATCCACCATGACTTATGGTTTGGTAATGTTGTTTACATTTGTTTAAATTAATTTACAACATACGAGGGTGGACTGAAAAGTTTCTGACCTAACAATAAAAGCTTTGTTCAATAGATTTTATTTATTTTATTATCATCTTCATGTTGAGGTCGGAAACTTTTCAGACCACCTGTGTATCACATAGGAAGAATGCCACCTTGGAGATGGATTGCTAGGGATGGGTTTACCTAAAACCTAGAAGACCTGGAATGTCTAAAAAGTAAAATAGGAGGATATAATGGAACGAGGATACATTGGTTACAAACATCAGAATTAAGTTTTTGGATAAGCGAATATTTGCGATATGGTGAAATAAGAATCTCCGTATCTTATGCCGAATTAACGAATCTTTTTATTTTATATTAATGAATGAATTTTGTAGTTTCGGTAATAATTACTATGGGCAGGTGATGTAATGTGTCTCTACAAAGAGAATTTTTGTTAAAGGTTCAATAGATATGTCAAAATTTAGGATACGTTAACAATAAGGAAAATTTTAGAAGGTACTGGAAATGTCTATAAAGACTATAAGATCTAATTTACTCAAGAGATAAACGGATTATAAGGTTTAGCTGGCACGAATGCAAACAACCTTTTCTCTCTTCCTGTATGTACGTATATCTTTATGTTATAATTAAACAGTTTAAGATAAATCTGTACGTAAAATATAGAAATATTAACACCAAATCTATATATATATATATATATATATAGAGAGAGAGAGAGAGAGAGAGAGAGATAAGTAAGGCTGTAAGGCTGGTGCATGGTAAAAAAAAGGGGACTATGTTTCCCCCACTTTCACGGCTTTTTTTCTGAGTTTAAAAACAACGCGCCGCTTGCTGGATAGACGCAGAATAGATTACACCTTTTGGACGAGTGTGGATAGCGCTGTACTATTGATGATGGAATCAATAGTACTGGAGCCTCCCTAGGAGTCAAATGTTGATGTCGGTCATTGAAAATCACAGTGAGGTATTAATCAGTAATGTACCATACCCCGTTGCCAATATGTGAATATTTAGAGGCAATTAATTTCAATGTCCTAGTTCTGTTGAATGTACATCTAAAATACTCAAATGATTATAAATGTTTTAATATATGTCATAAACCAGTAATATTTTTATTTAGTCTAGTAAAAATATTTTTGTTTTGATCTAATTCGTTAGTAGAGAATAATCATTAAATCTATCATGCATATTCCAAATTGTGTGTTCATTATAAATATATAATGTGTCCCTTCGGAGCTTAGATTTTTTTTTCATAATAGTATAGCCTAGATCTCAATTTATACATAGATTATTACATAAAATTATATTACATAAAATCTTATTATGGATATATAACTGTGTAATTGCCTACTATACTAGTCTGCAGTACTATTCTCAGCTTGCTAGGCTGACTAAGAATTCCCAGTTAGTATATAACTGGGATATATATATACATATATATATAACATATAACTTATTATTTTATATAATAATAATATATTTACTATCCTTGGACTATGTCCCTTAAGAATGAACATTTATTTAACAAAAAACCGATAATATTTAAAATGTGGAGATAATAAAATAATCTATAATATAATATAATCAATCAAATCAAAAAACTTTATTGTGATAAAATTACAATGCGACTTATAGGGCAATAAGTAATTGCGATCAGTTTTCTCATTCATGCCATATTTACTATTCTTTATTCACTCGCTTAATCTTACATTATTTACGAACAGCCCATGGTTTTTACTGTCACGTGGACAACCATGTGACAACACCTCCCTCGCATGGGAAATAAGAAGAGGAGTCTTGGGAAGCCCCCCCACGCTCCTCCATCAGCCGTGTCATCGGATACGAACCAGTGGAAGCTGACCAAGAGAGCAAGAGCCGCAGACGCTCAGGACATTATTGGGAAACTGGAAAATATATTAAAATAAAAACTATATATATACAAATAAAAGCCACATATTCTTAAAGGATTTTTTATATATAATCCTTTATTGTGCTAAAATTACAATCTGCCTTTTATAAGGCAATAAGTAATTAAGATAAATGCTCTCATTCATACATTTACAGTTCATCATTCACTCGCTCATTCATACAATATTTACAGACAGCCCAGAGACCCCCCAAATCCACCGCGAAGAGAAAGCGGAGTCTTGGGAAGTCCCCCACGCTCCTCCGTCAGCCGCGTCACCGGATACTAGCCAGTGGAGGCTGACCAAGAGCGCGAGAGCCACAGACGCTCAGGACATGATTGGAGAAACTGGCCATTGCCAGGACTCCCACTGTCACGCGTTTATAGCAGGTCACGAGGCCACTGCCGTTTCAGTCTCCGAGGAGGATTATAGGGATGAGTGGCGCAGTGCAATGACTGTGCTACAGGATTAGGGTGGTTGGAAAGGCTACTGTGGAATTTCATAAACTTGGAAGGGATGAGTTCTAGAATGTAGGGTATGTTAAGGTCGTTATGAAGGGTTTTGTTGCTGACATAATAAGGGGCATTTACTATTGTTCTCAGGACTTTTGATTGAAAGGATTGGATACGCTTGATGTTCGACTTTTTTGCTGTCCCCCATAGCTCTATTCCGTATGTCCAGATTGGTTTAAGTATAACTTTGTAGATTAGTAGTTTATTTTCTATTGAGAGATGGGATGTCCTTTGAAGTAGTCTGTAAAGTTGTCCAAAGCGTCTGTTTAGTTCTTGTCTTTTTAGTCTCGTATGTGGGTTCCAGGTCAGTCGTTTGTCAAGATGGAAGCCTAAGTACCGTACTGTCTCGGATACAGGAAGAGGAATAGAATTAAAATAAACTAGTGGACAAGACTTGCGACAAAGGGTGAAGGTAATGTGGGAGCATTTTGCTTCATTAACTTTGATCCGCCATTGATTGCACCAATACTCGATCTCGTCAAGGTGTTTTTGAAGGTTATGGGATGCTATGTCGGGGTCTGGGTGGGATGACAAGACTGCAGTGTCATCTGCAAATGTGGCCAAGAAGGTATTGGGAGTAGAGGGGACATCAGCGGTGTATAGGTTATAGAGGATGGGGCCCAGGACACTGCCCTGTGGAACTCCTGCACTTATGGGATAGTAGTTAGAGTATTCTAAACCACAGCGGACTTGGAAGAAGCGGTTTGAAAGGTAGGACTGTAGGATTAGGAAAAGGGTCTGTGGTAAATATCTTTTGAGCTTGTAGAGCAAACCTGCGTGCCAAACCCTGTCAAAAGCTTGAGCTATATCGAGAAAGGCAGCAGTGCAATACTGTTTGGTTTCAAGGGCTGAGGAGATGTGATCAACAACGCGAAGGCCTTGTTGAGCAGTGGAATGTCGTTGGCGGAAACCAAACTGGTGTGTGGGAAAAAGGTTTTTGGATTCAACAATTGGAAGTAGACGTTTTAGTAGGAGTTTCTCAAATATTTTTGAGAGGATAGGGAGTAGGCTAATTGGACGGTAAGATGAGGCTTCATTGGGTGGTTTACCGGGTTTGGCGAATAGGACAATAATGGAATGTTTCCAGAGGAGAGGAAAGTGCGTCGTTCGGATAATGCAATTGTATATATAGGTTAAAAAGATTATGGCTTTAGGAGGAAGCTGTTTGAGAATTTGAGGAGTAAGGAGATCATATCCAGGGGATTTTCGGTAAGGTAAGTTTTTCAGAAGGTATTTGACCTCAGAGGGATTAACGGCTTTTGGTGGAAGAGAGAGAGGAATAGGTGAAGTGAGGAAATCTTCCACAGTTGTGCTGTGAGTATGGCTTTGATGAGAAAGGTGAGGTGTGAAAGTATGGGTAAGATGCAGAGCAAATTCCTCCGACCTATCCCCATCCGAAGCCACCCAGGACCCATCATCACGACGGAGTGGATGTGAAACAGGTTGATACTTTAGGATTTTTTTGGTTACATTCCACAACGAGTTATCCCTGGTAGATAAAGGATTAAGGATTAAAAATATAAACAGAAAGAAACGTATATTCTATTCGTTTAAGTCCTTAAGTATGAATTTATTATGAATTGGATATTTAAAGAGTTGAAAAGGTCTTTGAAGAATATATATATTAATGTCTACTTTTTTTTTTTTTTCTGATTAACAACTTTATTATGATAAAATTACAATCTGCCTGATTGGGCTATAAGTAATTGTGATCTCATTTATACCAATTTACAATGTCAACCTAAAGAAAATTATGATTCAGCATTAGTTAGAGTGGCTTTATTAAAAGGTAGTAATTGAGGAGTAATAATATTGAAAACATTTATCTCACCAAGTCATTCCTATTGGGAAATAACGTTTAATCCTTTTTTAGCCTTTAATGAAACATTACGTTTCCCAAAGCAACAAGTTAGTATTCACTTCAAGATGTTATAATTGATAATTGTGGGAAACACATTCCCTATATTCTAGAAGTTTTCGCACATATGAAACAAAGCATATTTATTTCCGGTACGGACACATCTACTTAATAGCCTAAGTGAAGCCCAGTTCGATGATGTTTTTTTATGTTCTCTGCTGGAGAATGATCCACACCAAATAATTAGGTTCACGTAAAGTCAACGAAAGGTAAATGTGCAAAAGAACATCAAAGTGTTGGAGGCATCAGTGTCCTGCCATGTGAAGCATATTTTTGGTCAGAACGCCAAGATATTTAATTTGACTATCTACTTTGTACAATAGAAAAAGATCTATTTTTTAATTACCAAGTATGAAATTCAATTATGACCCTTCCAAATTTTTCATGGGATTGTTTATATTTTTAGATTAAAAAAATGTGCGAAAATTGTTCACTGTAGAAAGTTAATAGAAAATTAGTGCTTTTATTGACGAAAAGATGGACAGAGGAATAAGAAGCAAATAATTTTTAATGCAGCATAGGTCGTTTCTGAACATAAAATGGCACGGCTAGTGACAATGACAACCAGGTAAAAAAGGAATTAACGTTGTCATCAATTAAGTGTTCTAATTAGTTATCACTTTTAACGAAACGACTAGCATTTCCTTTCTCATTGTGTGCTCACCTGGTCATTAGAGGTGCAGGTACCGATTCACACCTACAGGATTTCCGCCTTTAAATACCACGACGTTATAAACACTGTGATGCGACTCGCACGACGTAAAATGCAGTTGAATAGCAGAGAGTTAAGCCTCTCATCACGAATAGAAAAAAATATGACTTCCCTACAGCTGGTGCGTGATCACAGACCAGTGAGCTATACTACTACCATTAAACATAATTATAATAACATAAAAAGGTATTATTTCAGCATTAACGTTATTAATTTCCAACGTTTAAGGCACTGAAACCTTCTCCCAACACCCATGGAGTGTTGGGGTAAGATTAAAATGAAAAGTACTTAAAAAAAAAAAATTTCAAAATAATCATAAAATTTAAAATTATGGTTAAATATGTTTTATCACATGAAAAAATTGTTTAGTCATTACAATAGTGTGCTAAAATCAAAATTAATAAACTTTAATCAATTATAGTATTTAAATAATAATAATGTTCATAAATGAAACAGTATCGATTGTGGTGTTAAATAAGATTTGTAGAGGATTCTTGATTTCCTAGTCGTACTCGTCCACGAAAATGTACACGGAACCGTAGCTTAATTTGGATTGTCCTTCAATAATGAATGAACCTCTAATTGTAGCGCAATAAACAAAGGTTTATAGTCAGTAAGTTATCTACAACAATAATTTTCAACTATGAATAATAAGGAATCGATATAAATAATAAACCTAATAATAGTTTACCTTTGCCTTTAATGTATAAACCAAAGCTTAGGAAACAAAATAAATTAATAGAACACTTAAGAAACGAAAGATTTATGGTTTTCAAAGTAAATAACTTGAACCACCGTTGAATAAAATAAAATACTATCTGGCTTCAACATCTCTGATTGGTCTGATTATGTCCTTGGTTCCAATTGTCTACAGCGCCAGACTTGACCACCAATAAACCAATCCAGGACCCAGCATTAATTGGCATATCTGCATATGTTGTCGATGATGGACACCTACTGCATAAATTATTGTAGCATTGCAATGAAACTTTGGTTCCATCAAATTTAGACAATAAAAACATTTTTTCCATTATCCGTGTTTTTTTTATTATTCGGGAACACTGTTTCCGTCATTACCCTTGATAATCGAGGTTTTGCTGTACTCGTCGGGTTTTTAAAAAACTTATTTATGGATAAAACTAATGCATGTATGTATATACAAAGGAAAAAAAATAATCGAATTTAAGAAACCAAAAAAATATGAAGGCTTCGAATGTCACGACGAACAATTGACGTTAACAGCTCACGCTGTTAATGTTTACTGTTCATGTGCAGGAGAGTCAATTTTATCTAGAAGCCAGTACGAACAAATAGCGTCCCAAGTGAGGAGGGTGAGGCGGCAAGATAAGTTCAAATATTTGATTTACAGGAGGGTGCTAAATCGGCTTAGGACTTAGACGGATTGGGGTAAGCGTTCTCACCCCTTGGCTCTAAGCAGGCCAAACTACTTACAAGCATAGCACCATATACAGGTACCTGTATTTCGCATAGCTCCTTTATTCTCAGCAATTGAACACTTACGGTGGGAACTGAGCATATTCAAGTGTTAATGATGCCTTGATTGCATATGCACTGGAGATGGGTGGATAGAACTCAGTGTCATCTCCATGTGCCAACTGTCATTGCTCATCTCAATCCTGTTGTCAATACAGTAACACTCATCTTTAAAATCCCCCTCGTCATCTAAAACTGTGGTGTTCTCGCGGTCTATTTATAGACAAGTATGTCCTGTAGTCCTGGCACTGGTCATCATCTGAGCGGCTGTGGCTCTCTTTCCACACTCCTCAGAGGTCATCTGGTCTTCGCCAGCGAAACGGTCGGAGAGGGTGGCAGGGTGGGGTGGGGGAGAATAGTAAATAAAACTGTTAGCATTTTTTATTATTTTGTCGAAAATTTCCATACTCAGCAAACGCCTCCAATAAACAAAATAAGAGACACAACAAAGATCCATTAAAACGATGTGTTCACGAAAGGACAAAGCATATAGTGTTGTACATATAATGTATACTATTATAAAAATATTTATACAAACTATATATTATATCATTATTGTAGTATTGTTCTATTAGGGAAGTTATGGCCTATCAAAAATAGTATTTTACTGTATTTTATCATTTTGATACAGATTTTTGTTTGTGTTTTGTTATTCTTTTTAATTGTAATTAAATAACTATCATCATTGTTAAGACCATAATAATCAAATGATTATTATCTGTCCTTATATTGCACACATATGTATGTTTTTAATTTACAATGAATCTCATTCTCTCTCTCTCTCTCTCAAATGTCTGGGGATCAATCAATTCTACAAAAATATTTTTGTTGTTGTATCATGTAGTTTAATGTTTATTTTGTAAACGCTGAGTACACGGCGCAGCTGATAAAATGATTCTGTCAGGGTGTTGTTAAAACAGTTCGTAGGTCGTAGCCGATTCATTCGACAACGGAAACCGATTTACCCTCGGTTTGGCTCGCTTGAATTTGTAATTCAAATTTTAGGTGTTTCAACCCCCTTTGTAGGCGTTTCAACCCCCTTTGTAGGCCAGGGATCACTCACTACTATCGATTTGGCTTTAAAGGCCCTGGTACCCGTGCCATGTGTTCTTTGTTTATTAAGGGTCACATTCTTGCACAGATCTGTATGCAGCTGTCAGTTATAGATGCATATACAGTACATTAGAATATATTGCATATCTGACGAGCCCAAATGGAGAGACCGTACTTTCGTTCAGCTTTGAGTTATAGTCTTTACGTCTGTCTTTACGTATGTTCTACTTCAGTACGTTCAGACGTTAAAACGATTTAATAGATCTGAAAATTTAAAAGAATATTCTATGACTACTCGCAATATTCTAAATAATTTTTCCGTTAATACAGAAAGAATACGCATAGAATGAAAAAAAAAATCATGAATGTTTTTACCGTTACCAAAATGGTTCTACAAATGAAATAAAGTATTTTTGGACTAAATGACAAACATTTAAAAAAAGTGTAAGATGTTTCGGCTGGTTTCTTGTTCTTATTGCGTGTAATTAAGAAAAAAGGCAACTTTCCTCGGAGTGTGTCTTGGGAGTTGTAACATACGTATATTTCAGTAGACGGGATTAAGTCTGACCTCGTTCTGTCATTATATAGATCCTTATTTGAAAAATTACAATTTGCTTGTACAACATTAATAATTGGTATGTAAGAATTCATTTATATTTATGTACAATATGTACACTAGTTAATGTCCGGGTGAATAGCTGGAAACGCTCGAGCACAAATAAACTTATGTTGTAATTTTGGGTACTGTGGGTAAAATTTTTTTTTTTCTTCATATTCCCTATATACGTCAATGGTAAAAATAGTGTAACCGATTTGAAATTTTTAAGTGTTTCACCCCAAAATACGCTGATTATTCGTTCGTTTAAATGAAGTGTAGAATAACAAAAAATATTTCGAGCCGTTTCTTCAGCTTTTAAGTTTCTTTAATAATAAAGATACTTATTATTATTTAAGTACCAGTACGGAGGGCAATAAAAAAACAATTCTAAAATATTCCGGGACAAATCTTTAGGGGGCCGGTACAAATATAAATACTGTGTGCCCTAGTTGTAAAGTTTATTTTGCAATAAAAAAAAAAACTATGAAACAAAAAAATAGTTAAACATTGTTAAATTATTTTTCTTACCTAAGTGTATCTTAATCCTCTACCTTTGGCAATCATTGGCTAGAGAGGATGTTTTAAGAAGCCAACAGGCGATTATTACATGAGCATTAGAAACATCTTGCATCTGAGAGTACACCATGTGTTGCTGCTATTCACCGCCGGGTAAGATGTGATAAAACAAGAGAAGGAAAAGAGAAACAAAAGACTGACTCAAGTTCCCGAAGTAGACCGCTTTATTTCTATCAGTAATCCGACATATATGGTATCATGAGATATTTACGTCCCATGATCGTAATAGTTTCCAATACAGAGCTGTATCTGACTTTAACTTTATATAAAGTATGTATATATATATAGTAAAACTAGAATCATTCAAATAATTATTATTGAATCAACTTATTATATTAAACGATAATGTGATGAATGAAATAATTATAAAGTCCTCTATTACTCTTTTACTGCAGCTAGGACAAAAATAGCACAAAACTTACTTTCTTTAAACAAACAACGAACAAATAAAGAAGGGGAACTTTAAAAAAAAAAAAAAACTTTTTCAGTGGAAACTGAAAGAAAGAAGGGAAGGAAATACATCAACTGGGATAAAGGGGTGATAACTGAAGAAAAGTTTTTACCTGAACTTCACAGAAGTCGAATGACGCTATTCAGTTACCTCGGACTTGAGGGAGGCTTAAATTGGATAAGGGAAAATTCGTTCCGACTCTTTGTTTTGCGTTGCTCATCACAGCTACACATGTGGGATCCTCTTCACGCATTCTTTGACAGAGATGAAGAGATATCGGGAAAAGCCGAGGCCGCGCTTGTTAGATTGTTGCCGGGGACCCGCCCGTAAATCATAGGATCGTTCAATTGGTATTCAGCAAAGGGTATCCCCAGGTTCCGTGTTTGCTTTTCAGGGTTTTACGGGAAGATGGGGTCCACTCACACGTGTTCCCTCAACGATCCTCTTGGCATTTTTGCCTGCTTACTTGTCTCTTTTTTTTTTTTTTAACCCCTACTCCATTTTGTTATTATATACAAACCAGGACGCAGAGAGTGAATAAATAATATCCGTAAGAGTTTTTTGAAAACCTATTTGATGAGCCTAAAAATAATTGTCAGAGATTTAGACAAAAAAGACTTCACTCTATTTGACAAGTAACTTGGCTTGTTATTTTTATTTTTAGAGAAAATTAGAGCTTTGAATGTTTCGTGCCGGTAGGCAAGGGACTAGTGTAATAATAATGTGTATTTCAAAGGCATACATTCTATTAGCTCTCACACCAGGCTAGAACAGGCGGGGAAAAGTAAGTTTTTCTCCGTCGTGCTGAGTGGAAACATCTCTTCTTTAGGCCAACCTTGGGTGCACCCCCTCACTATCAGGTTACAATAGTATTTTGTACGTATATTCCCTTCTTTCTTCTTCCTCAATTCCTTTCAAAGGCTGCTTTTCTATCGTTTTTTGAGCAGAAAACTCGTCACTTTTGTTATTTTGTCCTTCTTTTGTTCACTATTTTTAAAGAGTTAACCCTCACTATTTGCTAAGCGATTTCAGTCATTGAAAATCACCTTGTCATAAGAAATTTTGAATTGCTAAAATAAAAATAATAAAAACTCTCACCAAACCACGTAAAATGTCTATTGTTGGCTCTCAAAAGATTATTTTTTGAGCAACTGAGTTCATTTTTTTATTAATTCTGAGGAAACATGAAGTTGCAAATAGCTTCTAAAATAGCTCTTACTTTTTTTTTTTTTTTTATTGCGTTTTATTCAGCACATTACAAGGTGCGTAGGTATATTCAGTTCATACTTACGATTAATTTTTTTTGGTCGAAAATAGGACGTGTCTGCGATAATCAACTCTGCAAAAAATTGGATATTTTGTTCTAATAAGTTAGCTGTACAGAAAAGTATTAAATAACACATTTCTATTATTTGGCCATTGTTACAACAGCCCAGTGATTTACATTTAATACATTACCAATGTTAGTCCATAGTTTACTTTTGCTAAGCAGAATAGGATGCCTTTATTCATTTTCTGTCTCTCAAAACCCTACTATTCATTATGTTCCGTCATATGCCGTAGTTTTTCCCCTATGAGTCATGAAATATAGTTTGAAACAGTATCGGAAGTACAGAAATCTTTGGTCTTTACGTTTGTACAGTATGTGTGTATTGCATCAGTGATAGCAAATATGTTCTATCTGATAATTTGAACGTTTATTCCAAATGGCGTTGATTAAGTCCTAATTCAGATATAATTACACAAAGTATGAAAATGGTGGCCAAGTTTCTTTATAATTTTTTAATTAATTATTTCAGCTTGGATTCTTCTCTTTTGAGAAGCTTTTAAAAAAGCTTCACCTCAAGTCCAATATTACCGAAGAAAAAATAAAATAAACGCTAGATCCGGTGAAGGAAACGTATTTGTGGCATAGTTAAACTGCAGTGACGCTGCCGTAAGAGAACAAACCGCTTGCTCGTTTAACTCACTTATCCCAAACATTTGACAGCGTAAGAGAACTAACGGCTCTAGGTAAACAGGAAATGAGAACAAATTACCGCCCTAATGCAAAGGGACAGTCCTATTTTAAGATAGGACAAGAAGTTATAGGTGAGATATTGTCTCCTTCACCTTGGGTACAGGACAGTGTCATGAACATAGAAATATACCCACTGTCTCTTATGAGAAAGCACAACTAAAATACTCTAGAAACATAATTTTCTCTGTAACATTCATCCAAGTTTGTGATTTTAAGTTTGATTACAATAGTTGCGTCAATATTTTAGATATTTACAATTAATTTAATTTGTTTAAAAGACGGTTTCCAATGACTGTAATCGTTTACCTAATATTGAGATTTCTCTATATTGGAAAACGGAACGATAAAAGAAACTAGATTTTTTTGGTAGGCTCAGATAAGATGAGAACAATGATAAAAGCAATCAGACTCGTCTTGATTAATCTGGTAAAGAAGGTAAAAGAGCTGACAGTCAGCAGAAGGAAATGACGAAGAGGGGAGAAATAAAAGGGGCGTACTGCATACGAACCGATAATGCGAAACTCTATTCATAATTAAAAGACGGACCTGTTTCCACTCAAACGCTTATGAAGAACTGACGCTTCCCCTACCATACTAACATCGAGCGGACCACCAGGGGAAGAAATCAGCCAATCAGAGCCTTGTATGCTGTATGCATTTACATTATTATACATTTATCCTTCTTGCCTGCCGGAGTTAAACATTCAAATTTATAAATGTATATTAAAAATAAAAATCTATGTTTTTTGACAATGTTCGTCAATTTATTACAGAGCGACTAAATTGAGCAAGAAAATCAAAATTGTATTCAATGGCAAATCTTGCCGGATCCGGACCATTGTGAATAGACCGTGACAACTTAATAGCTTAGATACCAGCCACCCATCCGAGTGCTAACCACTCCCGACGTTGCTTAACTTCGGTGATCGGACGAGAATCTGAAACTATAGTTTAGTTTATAAGTCACAGTGGGAGTCCCGGCAATGGCCAGTTTCTCTAATCATGTCCTGAGCGTCTGTGGCTCTCGCGCTCTCGGCCAGCCTCCGCTGGCTCTTATCCAGTGACGCGGCTGACGTAGGAGCGTGGGGGACTTCCGAAGACTCCGCGAGGGGACCATGTGGACTTGGGGGGCCTCTGGGCTGTTTGTAAATATTGTATGAATGAGCGAGTGAATGATGAATTGTAAATATGGTATGAATGAGAACATTTATCTCAATTACTTATTGCCTAATAAGACAGATTGTAATTTTATCTTAATAAAAATTGTTGTTAAGTGTAAATACCAGCCGACTCTCAGGTATTGAAAATTGAATTGGAAACCAAGCCGAAAAGGCGGTACATTGTGGGAACACAGACATAGCGGAGCACGCCCTGCTCTCTCTCCTGCTGAGCCTTGCAACAAACAAGGGCACAACTGCTTTGTTAGTCAGGACAGTATAGCTTGGGTGAGATATAATTAAGAAGAGGACTATAGGGTCTTTCTCCTTTCCTTTCTTTCTCTCTGTCCAGAAGCAGAAGTAGCTATAGTGTCTGGGCTACATTATCTCCAGGTGTGAGTTGCAGGATGTGAAACCATCATCGTGGGGATGCTCAACAAGATCGTTGTATATATAAAAATAAGTTAGTTTTGGGAATATAGAGAATGAATATAGGTTTATACTTAAATTTATTAAGAAAGGAGGATGAGCAAAACTCTAAATCGTTCTAAGGTCTTTATTAATATCAGTATTAAGTTTTTTTTTGGTTAAGAAAGACGATACACGAGTGATCCAAACTGGAATACGCACACTACTGGTGACTAAATACCCCATGGGTCCACATAACGAGAACCCCCGTTATGGGATACTAATCCCAGCGCATCCAATCCTTTCAATCAAAAGTCCTATGAAAAATAGTAAATGCCCCTTATTACGTCAGCAACAAAACCCTGATGATCTGAATGAACACAATGATCTGAATATACCCTATATTCTTGAACTCATCCCTTCCAAGTTCATAACATTCCATAGTAACCTATCCAACCACCCTAATTCCCTAGCACAGTCTACTGTCTACCACTGCACCACTCACCCCTATAATCCTCTTCGGAGATTAAAACGGCAGTGGCCTCGTGACCTGCTATAACTAAGTGATAGTGGGAGTTCTGGCAATGGCCAGTTTCTCTAATCATGTCCTGAGCGTCTGTGGCTCTCACGCTCTTGGTCGGCCTCCGCTGGCTCTTATCCAGTGACGCGGCTGACGTAGGAGCGTAGGGGACTCCCCAAGCCTCCACTTCCTCCTTCGCATGCGAGGGAGGTGACAACCTTGTGGACTTGGGGGGCCTCTGGGCTGTTTGTAAATATTGTATGAATGAGCGAGTGAATAATAAATTGTAAATATGGTATGAATGATAACATTTATCTCAATTACTCATTGCCTAATAAAAGGCAGATTTTAATGTTATCTTAATAAAATTGATTGAAACCGTAATCCCAGAAAGAGGGGGGTAAGTCTCCTAGTTACTTCTTTAATTTTTCCTCAGTTCTATTGCAATTGCGCTGTGGACAGAGATGCGTCTCTTCTCATCTCAAAACAAGACTTGGTTGACTTGAAACTGTTTTCTATGATTTATCCTAAGGGATACTTCTATTTCTCCGTCTGCTTGACACTATTCTGCTCGTTCCCTGTGCTTCCTGTACTGAGCCATAAATCCCACCGCCCTTTGTGTATTACCGAACTCATGGATTCAAATCTGTTCACTCGCATTCCACTCGTTGGTCACAGGCCCTCCTCACCCCTGCTCATCATCATTCCCTTGGAGCTCTATTCTTCTTAAAATCCACTAGGCATATACACTTCCCAGATTTTCAGTAATATGATGTCTATCCAGTCCACCTAAAGCCCACTGTACCATGTTTGGTTTAGTTAATATATTTTTTTTAAGTTCTCTAGTACAGGGTGTTAGATATTGCAAAATGTGTAAAGTGCGAAAATATTGCGTGGAAACTATGAGACTACAGAGCGCCTATAAACTAAAGCCAACCTACAATTAATTCGTGAAACTTAAATTTCCAGCTATTTATGTGTGAGAAATACAGAAATATAAGAACCTACAACTAAAAGATTTTTTACTAAATTACTGGTGCTTTAAATCTTAAAATTTTCAAGAAACCTCTGTGCTGATTTCTACTAGGTTATAAGTCAATGTGAGTGGTTTCAGGTAGTTTGCAGTAAAATGAGATGATTTATTGCAATTAGCTGTCGCCCTGTTATAGGGAAGATTGTATTTTATGTATATTTTAGTTTAAAAAAATAAATATTGTTTAGGACACAGCCATATATATATATTATTTACCTGGAGGTAACGGGGCCTCCAAGCCCTATTTTCACCTGAGGATAATTGGTTTACGAGCTAACGGCACTTTTCTTGGCACCGGTTTTTGCCCTCGCTCAGTGAGCTCAAAGTTGTTCAGACCTTTCTTAAAGTAACACGGTACTTTCAGTGCTATTTTCGATATTAGAGTGTAGTTTTCAGATATCTGAAATTTCTAATCTTCGTTTAATACTTACATCTTTGCTTAAGGTATATCTGACACTGAGGTAAGCGAATTAATTTTACAATGTCTAACTATTATAATGTTGCATCGTTTTATTTTATATAGTACGGTACTTAGGCTTCCATCTCGACAAACGACTGACCTGGAACCCACATACGAGACTAAAAAGACAAGAACTAAACAGACGCTTTGGACAACTGTACAGACTACTTCAAAGGACATCCCATCTCTCAATAGAAAATAAACTACTAATCTACAAAGTTATACTTAAACCAATCTGGACATACGGAATAGAGCTATGGGGGACAGCAAAAAAGTCGAACATCAAGCGTATCCAATCCTTTCAATCCAAAGTCCTGAGAACAATAGTAAATGCCCCTTATTATGTCAGCAACAAAACCCTTCATAACGACCTAAATATACCCTACATTCTAGAACTCATCCCTTCCAAGTTTATGAAATTCCACAGTAGCCTTTCCAACCACCCTAATCCTGTAGCACAGTCTCTGCACTGCGCCACTCATCCCTATAATCCTCCTCGGAGACTGAAACGGCAGTGGCCTCGTGACCTGCTATAATCGCGTGACAGTGGGAGTCCTGGCAATGGCCAGTTTCTCCAATCATGTCCTATTGTATGAATGAGTGAGTGAATGATGACTGTAAATATGGTATGAATGAGATCATTTATCTGTATTATTATTGCCTTATAAAAGGCAGATTGTAATTATTGCACAATAAAAGTTATTTTATATTAAATAGCTCCTCGTCTATCGTACAACTACGATATTTATTATTCGTTTAAAATTTGAAGTTCCTGTTTTAAAGTAGTCTCTCCCGTGAGGGTCAAATGCAATGAGCGTCAGACAGGAGGATTCTAGGGGTTCGTGCGGGAGTCGAGGGGATTAGGAGTGCTTTAGCCTTATCCGCTGATAGGCTGACTGGGCAATAATGATAGAGATCCTGATTGCCGTGCGGGCCTTTGGGGGTGGGGTTAGACGCGCGTGACCACTTACAAGTGAAGCGCACGACACCTGAGTTATGAAGCCTGTCCCGTGTAAATGATAGCGGACAGGCCGACAACTAATTGCTTGCTTGCAGCCGCACTTGCCAACTTGCATTCATGGTTGGTCTCAGACACATTTCTTATATCTTAGAACATCTCCAGTCAGTCCAGTGCCCAAATATACTCGGAACATTTTGAAATGGTGCTTTCTCGATATTGTTTCCTCGCATTATACAAAAAAACAAAAAAAACAGTAGTCTAAAATAATAAGTAGTCTAATTCAAAGCAGGGACAAATAAGACAATAGTGTTTCTTGAAATTTAATTTATGTTTCGATTGAGTTAATTAAAGCAACAATTAATTAACAGGCTCCCAGCTATCCAAGTTATTTTCAACTAACTCGATAAATTTTATTTATTTAAGGTTCTATGCCTTTTAATACGTTCAAGTGTCTGTAAACAAAACGTGTCTGTAAATTTAGGTAACAACTTCAATTAGTAAAATTTAGAAAAAAATTCAGTGTATAATTTCCTCACAATACTAAAATTAAAGGATAAATTTGTTGTACACAACCTCTACAGAGGCTTCCCACACTCCTTAATTCTCTCACACCACCTTCAAGCAGGTACTCCTAGTACAAGGATCCGCTCAACCCAAATATTCCTTTACGGAAACCAATAACTCCTACATTATTGATAAATCAAGAATCGTTACGTATCTATATTTGCATACCCTGTATTTTCTTCCAAGTATCCAATAAACCTGAAAGATGAAAAAAACAACAACTACAAACAAACTAAAACAATGTTCTAAATCCATGGCAGGCTATTTTTTTCTATCTATTTGGCATTTAGAAATAAGAACTAAGAGTTAGCTCTTAGTGCTCTTAGGTTTTTGTTATAAGGTGACGATACAAAAACAATTGTGAGGCAACTGATTTTTGGGTCTGCTAGTCAATTAGTATTTTATTCAAAGTCGATGCAGCTTACCCGTTAAACTTCCCCCGCTTTTATTGTCGACACCAATGTTTCAATACGTCCATATAAATTCCATTGTCATAAATTTGAAGTGTCTCCGGTGGATGAACTCGTTTTTTTAATCGTTGACCTGCCTAATAAATCCAGTATTTAACACTATGACCCCACCACCCTTCCCGCATCGATGGTAACAGACTTTCGGGGAAAAAAAAGTTAAGACTTTTGTTAAATGTATGTTAGTTTTAAGCCTACGATTCATTAGGTGTGCCCCATCATTTTTAAACATATCAATGCTAAATGGACATTATACTTTTGTAACAGTCACAAATCTTAATGTAAAATTATTAAAAATTGTATAAAATGTTGCCAAGCTACAGGACATATAATGCCACCAGTGGACTCTCACCACTGTACCGCAACAATCAACCTCTACCGAGGCTTCCCACACTCCTTAATTCCCTCACACCACCTTCAAGCAGGTACTCCTAGTACAAGGATCCGCTCAACCCAAATATTCCTTTATTTTTACCTCATCCTTAATCTTATAATTAGAGAGCTAAGGAAAAAGAAGTCATATAATGAGCTATTATAAATATATTCAATTATGTAGTCTACACTGATTTCAATCATTTATAATAACAAAAGGATATGAAGAAAAAAAAATGTCATAAATTGTACAAAGGACGAATGAATGTCTTATTGTCCATCTGTAGTATAATGATAATTTTCAAAATAAAAACCTTATATATCGTATATACTAGATTGGTTTTTTTTTTAATCCTCCCACTGCCCCCATTGTACTTTTAAATTGTCGAAAATTATTAATTTTAATATCTCCAGGAACACTTATGATTGCAATGTGGGACATATTAGAATACATATAAGAACCAAAAAAACGTTGAATTATCCGCAGTCATTTTTTTATCTCCGTTCCAAAACGATGACAGCAAGAACCTATCATAAAATAGTAATATATTAGGTCCATATATCTTTATGTCCTAGGTTATGAAAAGGGATCCAAAATAACTTGTTTTACTTCTAGCCTGATTCAGGAATCATCCGAACATCACGGGTGGTACAAATTAAATCACTGAAAGTAATTAAACCAAATAACATGTTTCATTAGGGAACGACAAGATTCTGCTATAAAAAAGTAAACATATAATAAAAAAGTTCTAGTCTACAGCCGAGGGGACTATAAAATCATATGAAAGTAATATGGACGGATACAACTAGTATTTTAGCATGCTTTCTTGATAACGGCAGTCTTGGGGAAGTTATCCTGACAATTATTATCTTCATAACAAAATCGATACTTTGGTAGGTTGTCAGGTAAAAAAATTAGTCCATGATTTAGTTGTCTAATTATTTGTTTTTTTTATACAAAGGATATGCACCTGCTTAAATGTTTTTAGATCAAGTTGAACTAATGTTTTGAAAAACAACAATATTTTTAAGTCTGTAGCTTCTGAGTCGGGATTAACAATTAGCGAAGCGGGTCTTGCATTTTTCGAGTGTATGCCGTTCTTTTCGTCGTGTTACCAACAAAAACATATTATTTTATCTAGAGAGATGGTGAAATACACCTTTGAAATTTGAGCTACTAAATAAATTTCAGTACTGCTTCCGTAGAATATAAATACTGACAGACAATCACGCAATACCTGAAACTAGAGTTCGTCAAATATCCCCTTTGATTTGGAAAATAATTCGTGAAGTAGTGTCAAGAATTGAGCATGGTCGTTGACGAATTGACCCCATAACCCCAAGATGCAGAGCCTCGGTCAAGGGGAACACGGACAGTCCTTGAGTGAGTATGCTAGGACAGCCGTAAATGGCCATTGGAACGTAGATTCAGTTGCATGGCTATCGTAGCTATATTGCTATATGCATTTCTACATTTATTGCAAAATCTTGACTCGAGACCAACATCAAGTCTTAACTATTTGATCCTAAATTGGTTTTATTAAATCAAACCATTTGATTTCCAATATTTACATAATACAAATAATCGTATACTAGTATGCAATGCACCTTGGTCTAAAAACAAAATACTAACAACATCGCTCTTGGCCATAAATAAATACTTCATTGAAGTACATATAAATTTAGGAAAAAATATAATGAAAAAACCTATGAAGCTTTTTTAAATGTATGAATGCGATGTTGAGTACCTATTAAATGAAGAAACATCGCCGAAAAGATCTAGCGGTTCTTAAGAGCTTATTGACACTACATTCAAGTAAGAATAATTCGTTTTATTTGTTGAATCAATGGACACTGAAAATCGCCTATTCATCGAACATAATTGTGGGTTGCCAAAATAGATTCCAAAAATACCTATAAAGTTTGACTGGAAGCACAATAAATTGACGATTTCTACCGTTACCTTCCAAAACTACAAAAATATCTCACCGTTTTTAATATGTCTTCAACCATCGGGAAAAACAAAATTATCAAATAAATCCTGAGCTGAAACAAGAGAAAACTTATTTACTAGTGATAATAAACAGTCCAAGACAACACTATAGTCAAGATACTCGAACCTAGGTCGTCCACAATTTCTAGTCAAGGGCTATATCCTATATGAGCTTTTACCCCTTGAATGCCAACCTTCACAATATTTTCATCAAATTCTTGTGGAGACTGTTAATGATTTTTTCTTTGGCTATTAATTGTGAGACCTAAAATAAAAATGAATAATTTCTCGTTTCCTTTATTTCTTCACATGTCCGTGGTACAAAGGTCGATTTACCAAGTATTTACAGATTTAAAAAAAAAAAAAAAAATGCCCTGATTGTTATTCAAGCTTTTTTTTATTCAACTAATTTATTATGCTCCCATTTCGGAAATTTTTCTAATTTATTATATACATTTATACCTGACGTAAAATTTCACGTAATTTATAAAAAGTGGTATAGATTCCATTACGTTTACAAAAAAAACACCGTTCTTCTCTTGGAAAAATCAATTTGATGAAAGAATAATGTTTTCGTCTTGATACCATTGAAAACCAATCGGCATGTGATTTTTAAGAAAATAGATATATATATTTGTAGAGGTAATGTATTATAAGTATTTATATTATATAATAATGAGAATAACTTGAAATGCCATTGAAAGGAATGATGAGTGAAATATGTAAGACAAGACACGAGATAAAATTCAAGGAACCGAGACAATTTGAGTTTGGACCCCTCTGCGCTACCTATTGGCTCAACACTGAACTCACTGCATCGATCGAAAGCCTCAGGCCTATGCCCGCCAAGGGAGGTTTCAGAAAATAACCTTTCAATTTATTTCTCCGTTTCTAACAGTTTTGGGAAACATAAATCAAAATATAACAATACAATTATTGTAATTATATAAAATTTAAATGGTTTTATCTAGTTTTTTTGTTTTTTCTAATTCGTTTATAGCGTTATCTATGGTACCAAATACTAAAGAACATTTAAATACGCGTCAATAATTTTGCTCCAACTGCGCGATTTTTGTGTTACTTCGAGGTTTTAAAAACATCGCGATTCACCCTAAATCATTGATATGTGAACATCAAAACTTTGTTTGATGTCAAAAAAAGACATCGATCCTACAAAATTAACAATTTTTTATCGACTGTATATAATTTCTACTTCTTTTAGCGCTATATAATGTATTCTCTTTCTCTTAACTACCCTTGTAAGTAGTGTTTGCAGGAGTGAACACTGATCAAGGATTTGTGCCGAATTTTCTCATGAACCGTTTAACTATTTATTGTTTTAAGTAGATTATTCCCTTCATTTATTGTTGCTTTAATTTAATCCTAATTAAAGAACCAACCCAAAGAGTTTTACTCTTAAAAAATTTATTTGTTTTTTGTTTAAATATTGATTTTGTTTTTCAGTGACATAAAGTAGTGCAGTATTTTATAAAAATGGTGTTTTTCATTCCTTAAAATATGGCAGTCTTTCTCTTAAAAACCATGACGTTTTTTTGTAAAAAGATATTTTTTATCGTATCTATATTAATTTAGTGTATTTAACGAAATTGAATAGTGGTTTGAAAAAAGTTGAGCTGTACACTACTAAGTTTTCAAAAAATCTCATGTATATTTTTGTTCTACATTGTATTCAACCTCGCTACCTGTAATACATCAGTGTTACATTTTACTTGTTTTTCCATGAACCAAAATACTTTCGTTTTTAGGATAGAATATATTCGTTGAAGCTAATATGTGATAATTTGAAAGAGTTATAGATAATTGAAATTATTTATGCTACAAACATGTTTATTCAATTTGTGCAGCTTAGTGTCTGTGCTACAATGTTAGAACGGCACTACGCGAGACCCGTATTACTCGTTATCGTATCTCAAAGATCATCAAAGCACCAATATTAAGGTGATGTATGTTGGTCGGGAAATACACGTTTTTAGTTCGGACAAGCTTTAAGGCGACTGTCGTAGCATATCTGACGGTGCACATGAATAATTGAAAATTTCCTGTCCATGTTGTCAAGTAAAAACTATCCCCCACTGGCTCCGAAGTGAATAAACCACATTTGCGACACCTAGGGGAGTCGTGGCACCTTCTTGTAGAACTTAAACTATTTACAAGAGGGAGCCTATGCCATCCCATCCCATCAGTTCCAAAGTTAAACGATGGAAGTTGGACTATTATGCAGCATAGGATAATCAGTTGAGGTATGGTACGGTAAATTGGAATAGCTGGAGAGGTGTTAAGTGGTCGTTGGCTGTTAGGACAGCCTGTTCCCCTCATCGAAACAGAAGGAATGGAAATGCCCGCGAATCCATATGCACATCAGCCTCTTATGCCATGCTAATTGAATATTCTCTTAGTTCTGGATCAAGGCCACTGATTGGTATGCCGGGCTCCACGTATGTCGGATTTATTCCAATCAAATGCGGCTATTTTTCGTTATGTTCTCTACATTTT
The DNA here is from genome assembly GCA_930367205.1 of Acanthosoma haemorrhoidale. Lineage (NCBI taxonomy): Eukaryota > Metazoa > Arthropoda > Insecta > Hemiptera > Acanthosomatidae > Acanthosoma > Acanthosoma haemorrhoidale. Next base: position 78,508,704 of record OV884009.1, on the reverse strand, counting down.
AATAATGGATCTTTGGATTATTTCGGATCGCAGGTGCACCAAACTAACACAATAAACTCAACGGCGCGGACATCCCACTAATCGGATCGAAGGAAGGAACTGAACACAAGTCAACTTAATTCACATGGTGTCGGTCATCAAACGCTAATGCTGAATCGCAAACAATAAACCACACTTAGAATACCATCAAATAGTGGATTATTAAATATATATGTATGCCCTCGTGCACTAATGGCGTATTTTCTGTTTAACCTTGTATGTTACTTTCCTAATACAAAAACTATTAACAATCCTACCTCAAAAATAAATAAACGTGAACTGAAAAAGTAATGAGCAGTAACAGAAGCAATCTGGCTTAGAACTATAAGTTAGCATAAGATTTGAAACAGAAAAACATTACATACTAACTAAATGCACAAACCAGTGATTTATAGTGGATATACTTTCATTTTATAAACTACATGCGCTATGTACTCAAGTCACAAGAATTATCTTAAACAAACAATCGTTCACATCACATTCTTCTTGGTTTCCCGAAACTCTTTGCCCTGGGGCTGGTTTCCTGACAAAGCCTTCTCGATTTTTTCTTCTCCCGCAAGGTGATGGAAGTGGATTTGATTTACGTTCAACCTCCTTGGTACACAGCTACAGCCCAATGGCGGTAATTCCACACAACTTGGGACACAGTACAGCCAAAAGCCAAAGTTTCTTAGTCATCTATATATTATTGATTGAAAATAATTATTTATCACTTGGTTTTGTCCTATTTTATAAACTCTGTTAAAAGTGGTGAATTGATTGGAAACAGGCAATTAAAAGTGACATACAATTTCTACACACACACAATTCAAGACATTTAGGACATTTATTTCTACATTCTTTTGATGATTTCACTCTATAATAGTAATTTATTTAGGACTAGTTTCAATCTTCTAAGTGCATTGATTTTGATTGATGAGTTTTATAATGCTAAGTACAAGCAGAACAGTATACCTGCCTCGTGACTTCATGAAAGTCATTGATGGTTCCCTGTTATTTTTAAGTAAGCAACCTCATCCTTCCAAGACCTCCCTACTTCCCAGAATCTTATACATATATGTCTCAGCTTTAGCCCCAGACCCCACTTGTGCCTAGACATTCCACCCAGTATGTTCTAACTGATCTGTTAATATTTGTATATACCAGTGTTTTGATTGTACTTCAATTGTACTTTTCTTTCTTTTCTTGTACTCCTCTACAAAGATTATTTAACTGATGGATCACGATTAATAACATTAAAAACAAATAAGTAGTAATCAAAAGATAGCTGTTTAGGCATTTAAAGAAACATGAGTTATTTAACATTTTTTTATTGTATAGAGATTGATTACTTGCAGACTGTAAGAAAAGTCGGAACCATGATCATCCTAAATCATTAAATACCGATTTGTACTTGAAGTGGACAGACAATTGACACGGCACATATTATCGTGACAAGATAATAGAGTCAGAATTCGTATTCTTCCTAGATCATTGTGACAATCTTAATTAAACGCTTCCTTACTCTGCTTGAATACCAAACCTCCCTTCCATCTCACGTTTTTCTTTCCGATTCTTTAGCATACATAAGTTAAATTCGCTGCTCAACCGTTAGACTTTTTAAAAAACAATTTATTAATAGAACATACAAAAAGTTCAGCGATATACACAACTTAAACAGGCATAATAAAAGTACAAGTCTATCTATCCTCCTACTTCATAAGATATTATTATTATATTACAAGGAGATGAGTGTATGTTTGATATTATAATCTGGTATGAATGAGATCATTTATCACAATTACTTATAGCCCAATCAGGCAGATTGTAATTTTATAATAAATAATAATTATATAATAAAGTAAATAAAAAAAAAATTATAATTATGGTTAAATAATAGAGATAATGGTTTAAAATAGTCTTCATCATATACTGTGCAATAAATATGATAACATGAATGACATTATAATCTGGGGGTGGCTATGGCTAAATGATAGGGTAAGAAATTTTGGCTTTAAAGATAGTCTTATGTATGTTCTATACATTTAAGATAGTAACATGGATTTTATATTAATATTTGTTATTATTATTAGTGGATAATTAGTTATAATTGTCATATTTATATATGACAGAATATTTTATAACAGAATATAAGCGCTGCTGTGCTAGTGTGTTTCTGGGGGTGGCTTAGTCACTTGCTGGGTTTGATATCCCATTTTCTATTAGACTTGAAACTCAAGTTAATGTTTCCCTGAGCCTCGTTTCATATCCTAACAAATTCGAGTATCTGAATAACCAGCAAAATATATTTGCATTTATTAAAAGTCTGTTCTATTTAGGCTATGATTAAATATGGAAATACAATTGTAAAAATTCGTTTGTTTAAAATTATACATTACATTTTAATTTATTACCGCGTCATTACCGAGTAAAATCACGACTATTATCCATAGTTGAATTTATCACATTTTCCAAAAAAAAACCCAATTTACTTTATTTACTTATTTATTTAATTTACCAGAATGTATAGAGTGAATGAATAAATAAGAATATATCCAGGCTTGTTTTTCCTTCTCATGCGGTGGTGACTGGCAGTGCAGCTATGCGCTATCGTGCAGGCGCAACCCAATAAAGTTTGACCGAACCTTTCCTCGTTTTCAGAATGTTTCAACATGAACTTTTCTATTTTCCCTCTTCTATTAATAATCAAATTCAATACATTGCTTACAATGAATCTCAACTGTCTTTGACTTCACCTAATGCAATACGTAACATTGCATCTGTTGGATTGTGCAACTATTCCAATCCATCAAACATCGTGGCTACTTCAAACAGAATATTATTTCGAAAGCCATTTGGTCTTCTTTTTGTATTATTTACCGAACGACAGTGACCTGCTAATGCTTTTGAAATAGCCTTGTCCGTCAGTACGTGTGGATGTTTTAGTTGCTTTTTGAAAACTAAATTTTTACATTAGTACCTTAGTCTCCTCGGGCTTTTTTTTTAGTCCCCTTCAGTCACGACGACATGAAAATACTGACATCTCTATAAAACATAATTTAATAATAATATATTTTGACTTAATTTGAAGTACAGTATCACATAAAACACTTCTACGTCCTGAACAGTACGTAACCCATATTTTGTTTTTTTAAACAATAATATAACAACACAAACATCTTTAAAATCTCGTTCAAAACTGAACTATTGTTTAGATGCATATATTTTTTTTTTGGCTCAATGACGTACCCCAACGAAAAAATAACGATAGATCATCAATTAATGAATAAAATTTAACAATAAACTGGTTCCTATTATATTTAGTAGGACTATAGACTTTCATTTATTGTTCAATACAACGTTTAGCAATTTTGTCGAATTCCTTTAAGTCGTTCACGCATACCCAATAAAACCCTTGATTTATTTTACAAATAGAACGTTTTAAAAAGGGAGACAGATATGACTAAAATAAAACTCCATTATGTTCAAGATTCCTAACCAATTTTGATTATTTTTGTTTTAGTTATGACAAATCGGTTGTTTCGTTTGTTAGTTCTTGATTCGGGGGGTTTATTTTGGCGGAAAATCTTCGTGTAATCAATACCGTTGACTAAAGATTTATGTTTATTTGTGGATCCCACCGATGTGAGCCTGAGAACCCTCTCCTAATACCCATTAGGTGCTAAAGAAGCTTCTGAATTACTGGCTTCCAGGTTGAAGGACAAATATTTCAGTGGCTAATTGGTTTCATCGATGAATTTTTCCTCTATATTTGTATACGATAATATCTGAATAATATAATAATAAAGGTTCTGTGTTTAGATTCTTTATTTTATCCATGAATATAACTTAAAATAGTGTAATGTATATTTTACTATACATCATCAAGTTCCATGAAATCAGCTCCAAATATTCCGGAACCAAAACACCTGTTTATTATATGTGTTAGGGCTGTGTTATTTATAAAGAGCATTTTACAGATATAATCATGTAGCTTGTGGCAAATATACACCTATATTTATTAAAATCGTTCTTAATATTTATAATAATGCTAGACAGGACATCGTCCAGAAAGGTATACGGCGTGGACCTGACTGACGAATCAATGTGGTTGTGGTGCTAGGTAGTAGGTAGCGCTAAAGGTCCTGTGTGATCATCGCTTTGCGTGAAATACTATTCAGCACTCATTTAAATTATATTAATAAATAAATTATTTATTTAATTAAAGATTTATACCAACCCTGACAAGAAAACTTATCCCTGGGTACGGGGGAAGGGGTTGAACTCATGACTCCTCTAATTCCATTGCTTTTCTTTCTATGATATAATCTCATTTCATTCTGCGCAGCAAACCTTCAGGGAAAACAGACCGAGAAAAGTGTAACGCTGTTCAATAATAGCTTTGTTTGCTTCAAAACAACACCCACTCCTGTTTTCTTGTTATAGGAGGCAATAATACCCATTTAAATAAGAACTGAATCTTAAAATCAGACATTTTTTGACATTCATAGTGGTTTAACCGTTTTAAAATAATTCGTAACAATTGAGCGTATAATACAAAAGAATGATTCCTGTAATATCCTTTAAGTACACCTCTTAGGAACAATTACTAAAGTTTGTATATGAAGTGAAAAAAAATTAATATTAGTCCATAAACATTACAAATAAATAAATATAAAAGATCCGATGACACCTGCTTAAAAATTATTTTGTCTAGACTGTAAAAATTGTCATTTAATTATTTTTAATCAAAGCATTAATTAATGTTTTTTCATACTTTGACAAGACAAACTTTTCAACACAAAACACACATGAAATCAACAGTTAGAGTAATTGATTTTACATGTTAATGTTTCTTCGAACAATGTTAAGAAAATGAGGTCATGGTGTAAAAAAATAAAACTAAAAATAAAAAAAATCAAAGATTAATTTTTAAGTAGTGGTTTTCCATTTAATAAATTAAAATGTAATGGATGGTTGTAGACAAGCGTTTTTTTTTCTTTTAATTGATGTCAATTAAGTTAATGGAACCGCTTCATTCTTTCAGTTGTTACATTAAGATTCGTGAAATATTTTTTTCTGTTTTTTTTTTAATTTCAATCCTTTCCCGTTTTCTATATTACTAATTTATTAACCTTTTAGGGCCAGCAAAAATTATTGCTACATATTTACTACTAACCATATATTTAATAGCGTAATTGTTATTATAATTCATAATAACATACACAAATCGTCAACTTTAAATTTATATTCTGTGACAATTAATTATTCGAAAAAAAAGCTTAAAGTCTCTCCCAAATACCTTTTATTATTGGTATTACATCAACAGTCGTACTTATCAACGTTTCGCATACTTAAACATTCTCAGGACTACAATTCCAAAAAAAATAAAAATTTACATATATAGAAGACAATTACATAAAAGATATTTAGAAGATACCTCAAGTTTTATTTTGAATAAATAATTGTCACAATTTATTTACGCTTAAATCATCGTTAATTCCTCTGAGATAAGTTAGTGATTTTTCTACCCACCGATACCCCCCTTCGCTCCACTTTTCAAAACTCTCAGGGCTTTTAGACCAAGATGTCGGTAAAACATTTGAAGGAAACGTTACCAAAGTCTTGAGCAGATGTTGCATGCAGCACGCAGGCCAAAACCCAACGGATGTAAGGCTGAGGGAAATCAATGGTAGGCGAGGTGGTGAGCGATTTCAACTTCCTTCAAGATGCCAAGGTTTTTTGAAGCGTTCTTTCATCTACTCATGCATTTAGGCTGATTGATAGCATTTCATAGAAATTTCCTTAGAAGGTCCTTGCTCCTGAATATTCTACTACGAATCAACGGTATGTGTCAAAAGCATCTGTACACACATGTATCTTCATGATAGAGAATCTAATCAACTGATTTTGCTAAGAAAATTTAACTACATAAGAATAGAGGGGATTTAGTACTATTAAAAATCCTTGAAAAATTCCTTCTAAAACATCTACTGCTAATACTTGAATCCTTCTTCCTGCTCACCAGTTTGGCTTTAGTGTACCACATTGAACTGTTCACCAAGGATTTCACGCAGAAACAGTAACCAAGGATGCTTCCAAGTCGTAACACAATCTTTCGACTGTGTATGGCAAGCCGGCTTGCGTTTACTTTATAAATTCAAAATATATTTACCTCTAATCAATATTACAGTCCTAACTTTTGAACAGCATTTTCCAAGTCTACATTGGTTTAGAATATTCCAACTACCATCCCGTAGAGACAGGAGTTTCACAGGGCAGTGTCTTGGGTCTTATCCGCTATAACCTTTATACTTCTCAATCATTATTAAAATTTATTTTTAAAAAAAAATTCAATTTTCAATGGGGCAATGGATGATTGTGATATTATTATAAGTAGTATTTTAACTGTTAGTTGATTGTTAGCCATCAGTATATAAATGAGTTTACTATATGTATTATACTTTATTGAGATTTTGACATGAAATCAATATTTATTATTTTAAGGATTCTTTAGAATTTTGTTTTTTAACGACTTTTTACTTTTTTTGGAGGAAATGGTCCATTAGCTAAAACCACTTAATTTGTCACTTTAGTGATCACCACTCTATAAATCTCAATATAAACAAATGCTAGTTAGTTTGGAGGCGGTCGCAACGCCACGTCATCCTTATGCGTCGCTCTGGGATGCCGGGGATGAGATAGGAGTATCGAGTAATAGCGTATGGATTAGGATGAGGTGGGAACAGAATTTCTGATTGCGGGAGGTGGCTAGGTCTGGATTGAATTGGATGTTGAGATCAGCGTGAAGGGTATGGTTGTTGATACAGAAGCATTGGCTATCTTGGAAAGATTGAATGCAAAAGACCTTGGAGGGCTAGACAAGTAAAAATGAGTTAGTGGATTTTAGTATGTTCATCACAAGAGCTGGTGTCAGTATGTTAAATTGGAAGGACCATCTAAGCGACTCGACCAACGAGGCGTGGAATGCCTGGTGTGACAATACTACAAACGGAAGTATACTAAGAAAGTATTTCTCTTCGGCCAAAGTGGGTCTTCTCTGACTACATGGGTCCCCAGGTACCATCGGGGCATGGTGGATTTAGTTCCTATCTCTACGAGTATAAAAGATTTGTGGACCCCCAACTGCCCACATTGGGGGGGGGGGTAGAGATATCGCAGAGCATGTCGTACTCACCTGTCTAGCCATGGAACAAGCAAGAGCACGGATGCCCCGCTCAATCGGCTTGGAAGAGCCAGAGCCGTTGCTGGTAGACAACGAATCTTTGTTCAGAAGTGGAAGGTGCTGCAGGGACCAGGGCACTTTACCATCTCCAGGAGGGCGATGGAGATTAAGCAACCGTAATATCGGGGATGGTCATCAGGAAGGCACCGTTGTTCAAGGATGGAGTTGAGTCCCTTTGTATATGTATACAGAAATATAAATTTTACTAGTGAAACTTCTTTATTGTGATAAAATTACAATCTGTCTTATTGGGGAATAAGTAATAGTGATAAATGTTCTCAGTCATACCATAGTTACAATTTTCATTCACTCGCTCATTCATACGGTATTCACAAACAGCCCAAATACCTCCCAAATCCACATGAACATAAATATAAATTAGTCTCAAGAAAAAATAATTACGAATTAAACGAAATTAATACAGTAAAAGCGGCTTAAAAGGTTATCAGGTGCGCTGACCAGTTCAGCACATCCAATTGCACTGGAACACGCGCAACACAGGTGACAATATAACCAATAATTTCATAAACTTTCATAACAACCTTAACATGAGGAAACCCCGTCTGAGACATGAATCCCGTGGTAGGGTAGAAAAAAAAAGTTTTTATGTATGTTCTCGGAATGTCACTATCACACGGACCTGATATAGACATACACGGTATACCAAGCAGATCTCCCAGCAATTCTTAAATGAAGAAGTAGCGGTTCCGATTAACAAAAGCGAAATTAAGCGAGATCGGTAACCTGCCTATTACCAATATCGCTAGTACACCTCAGCGCCACCTTCCAGTATCAACCTTTGGTCGGTCCTTCACAAGGTGTCACAAAATGGATTTATTTTTCTATTTTAATTATTATATTTAGGCTCTAAAACTTTCCTCCATAATTATTTTAACACAGCAAAATACCAGATCCACAGTTTTACTATTACGATTAATAAAATGACTTTATTCTACTCCGTCATACTTAACTGCATAAATATCGATATTCCCTAAAGGTTGATTTGAGGCCGAACATGTTTTCATTCTATACTGTACATGTTTCTGTTTACAAAGAAAAAAGAATTGGAGCCCTGCCAAACTTGTAGACTCAACCAGCGTTGTCACGTGTGTATTTTACATAGGTTGTTTTCTCTGCCAGACCTTGTTAATAAATCAGCCAATACTCGTGGAAACAGATCCCGAATTCCTACACAAGCCGATTAATTCAAATGCCAAACTATTTTGATGGGGCTGAGGCGAGAGAATGGGACAAAACAAATGAACAGTCACCAAACAACTGCATAAATATTTTAAAAGTTGGGTACCACGCTATGTTTTCCAGTGTACCGCTTCGAGTCAGTGGTGGGGGGGGGGTCCGTGTTTCCCGAAGAGAGGGTCGTAGATTAAATTTGCTTTGAGCCAACCGTTTATTTATTGGCGATCTAGAAGGGAGAAACTATATTTTCGTTCATGTACAGTGTGAACCTCCTTCACATGTCTGTATGTATATGCTATAGCAATGGTAAACAAGATTAAATCTGTCTGAAATGTTAAAGGCATATTCTAAAACTTCTTGACATGTACTGAATAGCTTTTGCTAAAATGCAATCATAGACTGGAAGTATGAATAGAACAAAATAAACATGAAAACATTCGGGTCCGTTTATTAGATTGAATATGAAATATTTCCTAATTCCTAGTCCGGAAGCAATTTAAGATTAAAATTTCTGATTCGACTTCATATTTATTAACAAAATAAATACGTTAATGCAAACATAATTTGAAACGCTAACCTAAACATTAATTTTAGAGAAGAAACAATAAAATCAGCGTTATAGCAAATTTTTTAGATTTTTAGGCGTCAATCTTGGCCACGAAAACCCATCGTTTGGTTTTAAAAACTGTATGTACCTTCACTTCCTACGCTCTCCAATTTATTTTATTTTATAATTTAGAATAGAATTGAAAAATTACTATTTATTCTGGGACCAGGCCTCCTATGAATAACAACAATGGACAAATAAGTTTTTTTTCTAATCTCTGTAGTTAGAAATTCAGGATGAGGGAAAAATATAGAATATTTAGGTTAATCGGACGGACAATTTACTTAAGGACAAATAAGTAGGCAACTCGGCCCAACAACAATGTATCACATAGTGGGATGAGAACTAATAATAATAAAATATAAAAAAATATCCTGCACAATTAAATTAAAAGATAACAAAAAGAGGTAAAATAATAAAATAAAATAAATTACGTTATAAGTTAGTGATTACTCTTTTACAAGATATTATACAATTTATATAAACATAATATAGTAGCATAAGCTGACACATGCTATCATAGAAGTAAATAGCACCGATTACTTTATCTTAGCTTTACGAGCAAATGATGTTGCTTACGATGGGTTCGAGCATGTTACATTTTTTCTGAATAATTCCAATTTTGAATTGTGGCAACCACCGTATTCCTGAACAGGTAATATCAACACTTTCCTGTCCTCTTGGCATTTGGATGTGCAAATCTGAATTTTTCCTGATCCTTGTCGGATACCTTGGCCAAACAAGGCAATCTGCGAGGAATCAGGCTCAATTATCTCCGATCTGAAAGCATTTAAAGACGTTCTCTCATTTTAAGTTGTCCTTTGTTGTGTTCATTTTTTACTTGTTTCCAAAAGGCGCGCCTTCCATTCGGGCGTTGCCGGTCAGGTTTCAGGGAGCGAATTTCCAGCGGGCTTTGACTCAGGCCGTTGAAGGCCCCCATGAATAGGAGAGGCGCCAAGGTTGAAACAAGAATAGAAGTCTCCGCACTCCTTTGTCCGAACAACAACAGTCCATAACAACTACAGACCGGCAATTTTATTTTTATTTTACCGTCTACCAAGTATGTTCCCGGAAATGTTACCTGTAATAATCCTGCCGGCGTACGAAATGTTTCCGGAAAAAAAACGACGAAATTGGATCCTGAAAAAAAATATACAGAAACATGCCAACAAGCGCAGTAATCGTAGTTACGGTCATGGAGGTTTACATGTGATCAAGATGCGACCTGGCTGAAAGCACGGCGTTCAATTCTCACTGACCTAAGAAGCATGACTTTGTTAGGCAAGGAACAATTCGTTTTAGTCATTGAATATTTGAGGTGCTTGTATTTCTCCAAAAGTACTGTTTAAGGAAAGCAGAAAACATAGATTACTACATTATAATTACAGATATTCACTAAGAATTGCGGATGAGTACTATAGCCACATATATTAAACATTTATCATTTTATTTTCAAAAATATCCCCACTCAGAAACCCTCTAATCAACCAAATACGATACAACAAAAAATATAAATTAATGCTATATGTTCACAAGAAGACAAAGCGTATATTCTTGTAAATATACATTACAAGCTAACTACAGCTTGTGTTTGTTTATTAATTGTGCTATTAGCGAAGATAAAGTTCATAAAAAAACTGCATATCATCATTATGAAAGCGAATTTTCTTAGTACGTTTAGTTTTTTGAACGAGTGAATGAAAATTGTAAATATGGTATGAATGAGAACATTTATCACAATTACCTAATAAGGCAGATTGTAATTTGATCACAATAAAGAAGTATCTATCAGTTTTTTCTTCCAGATTAAACGTATTTAGTTATCTATCTATTATCTAAAAGAAAAAGCGTTTATTCTTGTAAATATACATTACAAGCTAACTACAGCTTGTGTTTTTTTATTAATTGTGCTATTAGCGAAGATAAAGTTCATCAAAAAACTGCATATCATCATTATGAAAGGGATTTTTTTAGTTTTTTGAACGAGTGAATGAAAATTGTAAATATGGTATGAATGAGAACATTTATCACAATTACCAATTGCCCAATAAGGCAGATAGTAATTTTATCACAATAAAGAAATATCTATCAGTTAGATTAAAAGTTTTTAGTTATCTACCTATTGCAAAATTTAATAATAAGACAAAATACATAAATGTATCTAATGAATAGCCATCTCTCACTCTCTCACCCCCCTCTCTCTCTGCCTCTCTCTCTCTCCCTCTCCTTCTCTCTCTCTCTCTCTCTCTTTCTCTCTTTATTAAATTAACAAATATGTGTTAAATTTACTATTTAATAAATAATTTATAAACTCATTTCTGGCGATTCAAAAATTTATTTTAAGTTTCCGGGAGAAATAAATAATGCACTACAATTACTATAATGGGTTTATTTCGAGCCCCGTGAGGGCTAGGACAAATCCACTTATCTAATTGGAACATTTAGAAAAATCATATCACGTTTTTCATTCGAGATCGATTCTTGGCGGCGTGGCACGTAGCAATCTGGCTCGACGAAAGTTATGTGTGTGTATACTTCTACAATGAGCATAAAATGGGTTTTACATTTCAGCTCCAAAATATTTACACAATTTAGAGGTGTGTACAATCACTGGTACAATTTGGCTGGGCAAGCCCCAAGGGAGAGGCTGTACTATTATTTTTATTAGACGTGGCTTACGCTTTTCTATTGGCCAGAATGTTCTTCCATAGGGTTTGTGAAAATGATCCAATAAATCTGTGATGTTATAACTATATCCCACAACTAACATTATACTGACGGTATTCGAACAAACAGTATTAATCACAATAATAAAAAGTAATCAAAAATGATTTATTTTTTATTATTTTATGTCAATATTTCAGATATTTGCACATTTTTTCCGTATGTTAAAAATTCTATTTTCTTCAGTATACATTTTTTAACAAATAAATTGAAGTATTTTCATTATAAAATAACCAATAGTTTCTTAGGATCACTGGTCTCTAAGAAACTCATTCAGTGAGTAAACTTTGATATACATATATTATATTATATCACAAGCCTTTATTTCGTTTTTTGAGCCAATCATCAATAAGTGATACAATGCTTCACTTGAATTCCTTTAATGAGCGCCTATGATTCATTATTTTTCACATTTTTTCCATCCTGGGTGGTGGTGTTGAAAAATGATTCGTTCGATCTGAAATTTTTAAGGTATATTCCATAACACTTTTAAATAATTTCCATTCTTACATTACTATTACGAAAAGTATTTTTCAAAAAACGTTGTCAATAAGTATTTGTATGTCAATATTATAGATATTTTTTTACGTTTTTTACGTTAAAAGTCAAATTTTAGTGGCCAAGATGGTTAAACAAGTAAATAGAAAGAATATTTATACAATATGAAAATAATTTTTTTTTCAAATTTTGAGGCTTTTCAAAAGTCTTTTATTTATAGTTACATTTCCAGTCCGTAAAAATGACCTCCTCTTCAGCTAGTTCCATGGAGGAGATACCTCCACAGGCCAGCACATCCAAAAAAGAAACCGCCATAGAGTCGCCTTTCTTCACGCCAAACCCCTTTGAGGCTTTGAAAAATATCCCAGCAGAAGAAATGGATGTCAACACAACTCCAACACAGCCCAAGCCGCCTGCTATATTTGTACGCAACATTAGCAACTTTAAATTACTATGCTCACAAATGAGCAAAATTGTAGGTACCGGAAAATATACGTGCCTCAATCGCTCTCGGGATACAAAAATTTCCCCAGACACTTCCGATACTTATCGAGCGATCATCAAATATTTGAAAGAAACCAAAGCAGACTTCCACACCTACCAATTAAAGCAGGAACGATCACTTACGAGTGTTGATCAGAAATTTGCACCCAACCACACCAGCTGACGAAATAGAAGAAGAACTCTCAGCTCTCGGATGAAAAGTTCGCCAAATAACAAACATGTTGCGTGAGGATAGGCAACAGGATGAAACAATAAAAACGGCATTACCACTGTTGTTGATCTCGAGAGGACACCTGGAGTCGAGAAGATATATGACCTAACAGACCTGTACTACACTAGGGTACAGGTTGAAAAACCATATCCCAAACGCGATATCGTCCAGTGCCATAACTGTCAGGCATATGGGCACACAAAATCTTACTGCCACCACCCTCCCAGGTGTGTTAAGTGCAATGGGCAGCACCAAAGCGAATTGTGCAAAAAGCCCCTGAAATCGCCTGCGGTATGCGTGCTTTGCCACCAAGGACATCCGGCCAACTACAAGGGCTGCAAGGCCTACAGAACACTGAAGTCCAGGACAGAACAACGTCGTCAGCCAGAAGAGGAAAAGCCAGTAACAAGAAGCGGCCCAGCCAGAAATTTGAGGCCTTCTGTCTCTTTCGCATATGCCGTTCACAACAGAGAGCAGTCACAGGCACCACGCACTCCCTGTCCGCAAGATCACCTTTCCCAGCATTCCATTCATCCCGTTAACCCTCAAGCTCAATCCCATCCTCAACCACACATCTCGCATATTCCTCCACCTTCAAGTTCTTCGGATCACACCAGCCTATTAGCCTTATTCCTTACAGAGTTCAGAACCCTAATTACCCCTCTCATTTCCCTTCTTACAAATCTTGTCTCCTACCTTATCCCCGTTAAACAAAATCCATAAGTGGATCCTTCCGACTCCTTATACATTCTCCTTTGGAATGCGAATGGTGTTCGCACCCACACTAACGAACTGACAGCACTACTCCACGACAAAAACATTGACGTAGCTCTCATTACTGAAACAAGACTTAAGAATAAACCACCATTTACCGTTCGACAGTACCAGACTTATCGAACTAATCACCCAGATGGAAGAGCTCATGCAGGTACCGCTGTCATTGTCCATAACTCCATATCCCACCACATAGTTCCTTTAGTAGCACATGATTTCCTTCAATCCACTGCAGTGTCAATCACCACCCTCACTTCTCCCCTACACTAGCACCAGTGTACTCCCCTCCCAATAAATCCATTTCCGACTCCCAATTCATTTCCTTTCTAGACTCTATCGGACATCGTTTCCTTGTGGGTGGGGAATTTAATGCGAAGAACCAACACTGGGGGGTCATGATCCACAAATACATGAGGACGTGCTTTGCTGTCTGCGCTCACACGGAAACATTGCTCCATTATCACTCCTGACACAGCCACCTATTGGCCATCTGATCTCAACCGAAATACTGATCTCCTTGACTTCTTTTTTTACAATAGTTTAGGAACACTAAACTATTCACTCACGCGCCTCGATGACCTCTTCTCTGATCATAGCCCTTTATTATTAACCATTTCCCTAAGACCAATTCACAAACTGCCTCCTCCTTCATTTATTAGGGGCCCAGTTGACTGGGACCACTTCCGCCAGCTTCTTACAGAGTCCGTAAACCTCAAATTGTCCCTGAAAACATCCCAAGACCTAGACGATGCAGTGCATTCTTTCACTACTCTGGTCCAAAGGTCGGCATGGGAGGCATCATCACCCCATCGTCACCCAAAAATTTACAATCATAATCGTTTACCTCAGCATCTCAAAGATCTAATCCAATCCAAACGCCGCTCCAGAACAGTGTAGCAAAGATCCTGGCATCCTGCTGATCGCTGCTCGTACAATCAGTACTGGCCGATTGGTAAAGCGGCGATTGGCATCCTTCCGTTCCGATTCTTTCAATTCCTACCTCTCCTCTCTGTCTACCAAGGATAACTCCTTGTGGAATGTAACCAAAAAAATCCTAAAGTATCAACCTGTTTCACATCCACTCCGTCGTGATGGTGGGTCCTGGGCGGCTTCGGATGGGGACAGGTTGGAGGAATTTGCTCTGCATCTTACCCATACTTTCACACCTCACCTTTCTCATCAAAGCCATACTCACAGCACAACTGTGGAAGATTTCCTCACTTCACCTATTCCTCTCTCTCTTCCACCAAAAGCCGTTAATACCTCTGGGGTCAAATATCTTCTGAAAAACTTACCTTCCCGAAAATCCCCTGGATATGATCTCCTTACTCCTCAAATTCTCAAACAACTTTCTCCTAAAGCCATAATCTTTTTAACCTATATATATGCATTGTCCAAACGACGCACTTTCCTCTCCTCTGGAAACATTCCATTATTGTCCTATTCGCCAAACCTGGTAAACCACCCAATGACGCCTCATCTTACCGTCCAATTAGCCTACTCCCTATCCTCTCAAAAATATTTGAGAAACTCCTACTAAAACGTCTACATCCAATTGTTGAATCCAAAAACCTTTTTCCCACACACCAGTTTAGTTTCCACCTACGACATTCCACTGCTCAACAAGGCCTTCGCGTTGTTGATCACATCTCCTCAGCCCTTGAAACCAAACAGTATTGCACTGCTGCCTTTCTTGATATAGCTCAAGCTTTTGACAGGGTTCGGCACACAGGTTTGCTCTACAAGCTCAAAAGATATTTATCACAGACCCTTTTCCTAATCCTACAGTCCTACCTTTCAAACTGCTTCTTCCAAGTCCGATGTGGTTAGGAATACTCTAACTACTATCCCATAAATGCAGGAGTCCCACAGGGCAGTGTCCTGGGCCCTATCCTCTATAACCTATACACCGCTGATGCCCCCTCTACTCACAATACTTTCTTGGCCACATTTGCAGATGACACTGCAGTCTTGTCATCCCACCCAGACCCCGACATTGCATCCCATAACCTTCAAAACACCTTGACGAGATCGAGTTTTGGTGCAATCAATGGCGGATCAAAGTTAATGAAGCAAAATGCTCCTACATTACCTTCACCCTTTGTCGCAAGTATTGTCCACTAGTAGACCTCCTATAAACGCGCGATAGTGGGAGTCCTGGCAATGGCCAGTTTCTTTAATCATGTCATGAGCGTCTGTGGCTCTCGCGCTCTTGGTCAGCCTCCACTGGCTAGTATTCGGTGACGCGGCTGACGGAGGAGCTTGGGTGACTTCCCAAGATTCCGGTTTCTCTTCGCATGTGGATTTGGGAGGTCTCTGGGCTGTCTGTAAATATTGCATGAATGAGCGAGTGAATGATGAACTGTAAATATGGTATGAACGAGAGCATTTATCTTAATTACTTATTGCCTTATAAAAGGAAGATTGTAATTATAGCACAATAAAGGAATATAATAGTAATAAAAAAAAAACATTTCCAATCCACAATTCACCTATTCATGAATCCTCAGGACTATAAATCATAATATAAATTATCTATTAATTTATCGTGTGATCAATGGAAGGAATTTAGTTGATCAAACAGAATTTACAGTAATATATGTTTTTTATTCATATGACTGAATATATTGAATGATGGATGATTACAATACTTATCACAAATAGGTTTCTTCATTAACAGGGGTATCAAGACCAAATGTCCCAATCCCTTAGACTGCGTCCTCCCAGGAGCCGTCCTTCCTCCTCGTTCCGAAAGAAGTGAGGGCTTTGGAGCCTTCTCACTTCCTTTTAAAATGAAATATTCTCCCCCCCCCACCGACTTTCTGGTTTTATTTCTCCTATGCGAGCGGTCTGTAGTTTTTACTTTCATCTATTTTTTCAACTCAAAAGTGTGAAAAAGTTATTTTTTCATAGCTTCTTTGACCTGAAAAAAGACATTTTCACAAATCCACACCTTCATATTTTACATCCACCAACTGACCTGTTTTAACCTCTACTATTGTTCCTCGGGTAAGAACTGGTTTTTGCTGGTCCATCAAACCCCTTTTGATAGCCGCCGACAAAGACATATATATTTAGAAACATATAACAAAAGCCAGTTTATATTTATTAGCTATGCTCTTTTCTATATCATATCTACGTGTTGAGTTACACATATAACTAAACATTAAAATTATGATAATATAAACGTGAAGAAAAATAAAACCGAACAATCATCAACACCTTTCAGGCACGTATAATTAGTGTGTGAAGAGAAAATATGTATATTGCATTTTCAGCACACTTTTTTCGTTTTATTTTGTTTCTCCTTCGTGGAAAGAATGCACAGAAACCTTCTCTCACATATTCACTTTTCGGAAATCAGCTCATCTTCAAATCTTTTCTATTCTAATCTTTTCAATTCTTTTCAGATCCATTCTTTTGGCGCTCTTTCTCAATTCACATAGGAGATTTGGCATTATGGAGCGTATATGACTCATTATGGAAAGATCTAACAGACATCAGTCATCAAACCAGTAATATTATAAACATAGCCAAGAAATAAAACGCAGAATAAATTGAATTGTAGTAATAATGAAAAGATAATGACATGAACATTCGCTATGAGAGAATGTCTCACGACACGGACTTTTTAGACAAAAAAATCTCACGATGCGAGTTCTCCCAGGTCTGTTGAGTCCTCGATAAAGCCCAGCGAGTAAACCGCTTCAATGCAATTAAAAATATACAATTAATGAAGACAATTGGCTAAACTACAATCATACAATTTAAAGCCCATGGGTTGTAGAGTCCTTGGATCACAGATGTTGGAACGTCCCTGACCGGAGGCCCGTGTGTATTATAGTGGCGGTACAGTCTGTGATGATTGCAGGCAATCGTTGCATTAATGGAATCATCCGGTTAATGTCCGACCAAGGAACCGACAGGCCTCGTTGCCGATTGTCAGATCATGTGAACATTTGTACTTGGATTCGACGCCGAACTTACCCTGGCTTCTGACAGACTTATGCGTAAAGAATAACAATTAATTCGACCGAGAATCAGATTCCTCATCATTTCTTCTTATACATAATTCCTGTATTAGTTTTAGGTTTTTTTAATTTCGCTTTTCCTTTAAAAAATAAATGGATATTTTAGTAATGATGAACAATTGTATTTTAATTTTAGTCCAAAGCACTATAGCGTCTGACAAATATGTAATGAGTCTATGTAACATAAAATAAAGTCAAAAAATTCTGTCTATCTCTCTCTGGATATCGTACAGGATACAACACTCCAACAGCTCTTACTATGTGATTATATAAGAAAAATACATTGACCCCAGCAACATTACAATACTTACAATAGTGTACATCATAAATTACTGCTAGACATTCAGTGTAGTGTCATGGTTCTCAAATAGCAGGTGCAGTGCATCAGAACAGTGAGATGATTGTCAGAATGGTCAATATTCGCAATTTATGTCAAATGTATAGGAAAATGTAAAATCTCCTATTTTTTAAAAATAGTTTATGCACTACCGTGTTGCCTATTAATCTTCAGCACTTCAGGACTATGAATGATATTATTTGATGATATTAGTGCCTATTCAACAAGAAAACAAACAGCCAATACTCTGTGGACGAGTGGAACAATGATTTTGAAAAATAATACATTCCAAGTCTTGTAGCTGAAATGTCGACTGGTAATAATTAATAAAATACTCTAGGAGAAACTAAGCCTTTTATGAAAATTTTGTTTTTCACATAGAGCTCATTAATAGAGTTAAATCATTTCGGTCATTGACGATTGGCTTTTCAAAAAGCAAAAAAATGTTTTAATAGTTATAATAATGAGATAAAAAAATATAGAAATAATCCAATAAAATCGGCTTGCAACTTATAAATAGACGATTTCTTTTCTTGGCTCTCAAAACATTATTCTTTGGAATATTATTTAAATTATTCTTTATGTAACCGCCATTGATACAATAAATCTCAAAATTTACTAATAAATTTTCTGTCAAGAGATTTGGACTTTCCGACTAAAACTATGGTTTGCGAAACCTTCGAACCTCAAACATTCCAATTTTAAACTCCCCATTGCTCTCTTTTAGATTACAAACTTATCCGTTCACAATGATCTCCACCTGCTAACTGTCTTTGACCTTATACCCACCAGACTTTCAAAATGCTACGGAAACCTTTACTCTCAGGCAATCCTCTTGTCAACTCCTAAACTCCTAAAATGGCGAAGGTCTCGTGATCTATTTTAAATAGATGTGAAAGACATGGGATGAAATTAAATTTCTACAACTCTATTTATAAAAAGATCTTCTTATTGTGTAACGGATGTTCCGTTCCGTTTTTATAATCCTAAAAACTCATCGTTAAAAAGTAGTATGTCTCATGAAAATCTAAATTTTTTTATGATCCAAAGCAATCCAAGGCAAATGAGTGACAAAGCCAAGCTACTTTTAGCCAGTAGAACAATGGTTTTCCCTTAAAGTTTAGAGGTGTTTAAACCAATTATGAACTCCATATATACATGCATATAAAGGAATTGAAGACTTTAAAAGTAAAGGAGTAATGTCCAATTCACAACTCAAACCTCACCTCAATTTCACGGAACCTCATTAAATGATTGTAAAAAAAAACAAGGTATTTTTGAAAAAAACTTTATTTGGTCAAACCATTTCAGTAACGGAAAGTGCGTTTTACATAACTATATATTTTATATTAAAACTATATATGGCTTAGTAAAACCTACACTATTATATACACTATTTAACCGGTTTATTAAGGTTTATAACTCGATTCATGTTTATGGCCATTAAAAGTTTATCTTTTATAATATCTTAAATTTTTTTTTGTCTTTTGTCTTCATTGAGTCCTTACCAATATAGGAAAATTTTAAATCTTTAACTTCATTCCTAGGACTTAAAAAAATGTACAAAATCACGAAATGAGCTTTAAATCATTATACTCTCACCAAATACTGATCAGAATAATTTGAGATGTGGAAAATACCTTTAAATTTCTGGTCGAATGAATTTTTTTAGATATTATTGTGCCTCATATATAAATATTGTGAGGGAGCATATCTTGAAATAATAGAAATTTATCAATATATACAGAAAAGTGTGCATAGTATCGTGCTTACACTTTGTATATCAATTTCTAGATGTGACGCAAAGTGAGTCAAAGTCCCGCTTTTGGTGTATAAAAACATTTTATCCTACGATCTGATTGTTTTTGGTATGATGAATAATAATTTGTTGCTTTATTGAATAATTACGCATTTGTTGATAATTTAGAAGGTCAGGGTATATATACATATTAAAATACTTAACTATAGAATAAAAAAACGGTATCGTTATATAATGTGTTGTTACGTATACGTAATTTAGCACCGCATAAATTATACAATAAAATTTATTCTTACTACTTATAATTTAAATTATAAAAATAAACAATGTAAAATTTAATTAGCAAATAATACTCAAGACTAATAATTATCAGAGTTACTGGTGCATATAGAGACTATGTAATAAGCTAATGTCACGTGACTGTCCCAACTGCTTGCCAACACAAATTTCCGAACATTTTCTAATCAAAGTAGCTACGTTTCTGTGACTAGACAGACGATTCGCTACTTTAAACTCACTCACTGGCCTCAGTGGCCTCACCAAAACTTTTGGCTGTGAAAGACGAGTCTTCAAACTTCTTTTTGGGCCGACTTTGAGATTGACTTCCTCCAGATGATGCATACTTTTAATTAAATTCTATATCTCCGCCCTCTAACCAAATTTTATTTTTATTTAAAAAACTGCCCATTATCAAATTGCCTGCTGCCCACTTTTCAGAGAATTTTGATAAAAAAGTTGAAATTTTTAACCGTAAAACCCTCTCTGACTCAGGAGTCACATCAGTAACATTAAATTTTTGCATTATAAAATCCATTAAACGAAATTGCGTTCTTCTTTCGTATGTTCCCGCCATTTTTCAAATACTCAATTTTTGAAAGATACCACACACCATCTGAAAAAAATTAATTGTATGAATAAGTGTTATTCAATTGTATATCCATTGTACAGCTTAGGAGTCTCGCTATGCAATAGAGAAAAAATAGCCTTAATACATGTAGATACAAAAACTGTATACATTGAAAAATTAAAAGGTTAAAAAATATTACAAGTATTTACTTAAAATCTTGTTAGATATTATTGTATGTATTGAAAATTGCAACTAAATTGCTTTCATTGGAATTACCTTATTACTCCACTTCAACCGTGTATGACTCATCGCTCTGGAATGTTTGTCATAAGTATTACCTCAGATTATTAGCTATGGGAGGTTGTTATTGTCATGGGATCATCAATTAATCTATTCCTTGAATTGATGTTTGTCCACCTAGCTTGTACTAGGCAATTCACTGTGTGACTTTTCGAACTGATATTAGTCCATCTTCATGCAACATTTACACAATCAGAAAAAGTAAACATAATTTATTAATTTTGGGACTAACACTTAGTAAACATTTCGGTAACACATTTTTCTTTAAAAACAATACTTCTGTCAACATTACAAAAATTATGTACATAATTATTTTATGTTTTATGGCTTTAAATGTTGCTTCTTTCGTTTACAGAGAAACGCAATTGAGTCTTGTTCACAGGAAAAACATCGACGGATTCTCAGACAGATAAAATCATATTATAAGTCTTAGTCACTCCCAGTGTGTTGGGAGTTCTAGAAATAATAATTGTAACTTTATTTTAATGGTCTTCTGGGTTCTCCTCTTAAGCCCCTGCTCTCCGTTACTTAAGCTCTTTACTCCATAACTGTGCGATCTCTTCGCCGTAAAGCGAAAAAAGATGTGGTGGTCGAACACGTCTTGCACAAGAGCTGTGCACGTTTTGTCTGTTTACCCTTACCCCTGGGGATCAAGTGAGCCTTATCTAGCAGACACCGGATCTAGGGTGGGGCGGGCCATAGGCACTTCAGGCTAACTTTACATAGAACTTTACCAACCAAGTTTTATATTGAACACTCATGGCTAGTTTTTTTTCTATTGTTTTCTAGAAGAGCGCCTTTATTTTATTATTTTCCTCGGGCCTTTAATGCTAGTCCTTATAGCTTATAACCTATTTATTTATTACTCACGAAATCACTTTCTATTTTCCGAATCGAGTATTGAATTAAGTCATTTCCTTAAAATTTAAATTGTTCACTAATAAAAAGGGAACAAACTCGAGCTCCATTGACTTGTGAAAATGAAACTCGTTAAAAATTCAATTCTCAAAAACTTCGCCGCTTCAACACGGGGCGTTTGTGATAATTTAGAAGCATGAAGAATTTAAAGTTACTGAGGGGGTGCATATCTGAATCGTGTCCTTTTTTTTAATTTGTGCCATAATTGACTTGCTTATTCTATCAAAGAGGTGTTTTTTTTTTTCATTCATTAGTTATAATAGAAGTTTTGCGAAGAAGAAGCTTGAAGTTTTGTTTTTTTTAATTACTGAAATCACAGATTAATTCGCTTGAGCATTAAAAAATTCATTATTTTCATAGTAGCACCTTCAAAAATACTGAAAGGATTTCATAAAATATTTATCCAATGTAATTTATTTATGAGTAAAATTTATCATGTTTCCCTTTTATTTGGAAACATGTAGCTCTTATATAGTTCTTCCTATATTATTATTGATAATGAATAAATTCAGGGCCGATGGCAATTTAAATGAGATAGAAATTGGCTCATATCACATTAATAAAATTCACACTTTTGCGAATTCTTTAAAAATTATTATATTTTAAATTACGAGTTAGGAGATGATACACTTATTGTATTAACTTGGAATGAAGACTATAGTGGCTAAGAATTTTTAAATTTTCCACTCGGACCAACGCTTACTACCTATTGATTACAGTAAGTGCTCTCTAGCTCAAAGATTGATAAATTAAACTATGTTAGAGCCGATCTTAGTAAAAATATTTAAAAATATCATGTACCTATATGACAAAGGTGGAAATAAGTAAACACGTTGTAAAATATTCATGATCATCATTTGAATGAATCGTATTTATAATTACAGACGCGAGAGGTATAATCAAAACTGTGCTACATCTCGCAATCATCCTATGGCATAAATTTG
The DNA here is from genome assembly GCA_930367205.1 of Acanthosoma haemorrhoidale. Taxonomy (NCBI): domain Eukaryota; kingdom Metazoa; phylum Arthropoda; class Insecta; order Hemiptera; family Acanthosomatidae; genus Acanthosoma; species Acanthosoma haemorrhoidale. The sequence goes on along the minus strand of OV884009.1, from coordinate 78,485,789 downwards.
CCAACTTTCAAACTCTTCCTGAATAAACCAATATTTCTCGGCGTGTTTGTTATTTTGCTTTACCCCGATAACATAACTAGCTTGTTTGTTGATAAATAATCTAGCTTGTCGAGGAATCTCATTCGTTCCAGTGATCACGTCTTAGAATATGCTGACTAGTTTTTAGAGAAAGCCGTTTTGGGTACTTTTAAGATTTCTCCTGTCCCAGCTCAGAAGCTATTTAAGAATTTAAGATTAGTGGTTTGACAGTGTTTAATAACCCATTAAAGAGCGTATAGAATAATTTGAAAGTTTTTCTAATAAAGCTTTTAACGCACAAGAATTGTTATCGCGCGACGTGTATTTCGAAAATAGAGAACGATAAACAATATGATGCAGTGAAAAACTAAGAGCCGCTCCAATGTCCAAATTTTAATAAATTGCGTTATAAAAATTTATTAAATAATATAAAAATTATATCCGTGGTGTAATGGCCCTTGGAGAGTCGATGTACATTTATGAACTAGTGATGTCAATAATAGGCTGGTACCTTTACCAGACAGGTACCTTCTAGACAGGTTTATTCAATTAGCCATTCATTATGGCAATCGATCCCACCCTATGAAAAAACAGCCCCTAAAGGGGAAACAAACATCGAACCTGGGTTTCCGTAGGCGTTATTCAGGCGTACCTGATTCACCTACTGATTTTCAAAATTATTAATTTACAGTGAGAATGAAGTATACTTTTGTACAATATTGATTGAATCCATGTTTTTGTTTTAGGTAAGTAAACAAAGAAATTATCTTCCCTGACAAGTACGTATCAACACTAGTACTCTATATTTAACTCACCTGTATGTGTATGTTACTTTATCCACTACATAACGGCACAGTCACATCTATTACGTCAATAAAGTGAACACATATTTTTCTTAAATAGTGGTATAAACTTTTGAGGTTAGCACTCGCATGCTTATGCTTAATCAGACTACAGTCAGGCAAATGGCAGAAACTTGAGTCTTTTGTTTATATAAAGTGTTGACTAGGGGATGGTGATTTCCCAAGGGTGCTGTCTATTTTTATTTTTATTCTATTACTTTTTGCTGTATCTGTGAACAGCCATTGACCTATTGGGCTGTAACACATCCAGTCGGCGCTACAAATTGTAATCATAGTTGCGAACTTCCTGCAGTTTTCTACTTGACATCCGTAAATGTATCTTTGTATAAGGGGTATATTAAACAATGCAGAGGCCGAAGAAAGAGGATCTGCTTTCAAACAGGTACGGGCTGTCGTATTTCGTCTGTTTGTCTATATACCTCCATTTTCATGTTTTACGATAGCGGTAGTAAAGATGATTCACTGGATCTGAAATTTTAATGGAATAGATTACAAAAGACCCAAAAATATGCTGATTGTAAATTGTTTAAAATACAATTACAAGAAATACAAACAAAACCTTAACTTTGACGTTTTCTTAAGTCATAGCTAAGAAGCTATTTAAGATTTGATATTTCCCTTTTTTGCTATTTTTATTGACTAAGAGGTCATTAACGTAAAAATATTATTGGCAATGGCCAGGGAAATAACACAAATCACCCAATAATTCTGCTTTTAGGCAATTTGAATAAATGTTTTTGGGCCAATAATTTATTTACCGATTTTTTTTTCAGTCCTTGTGAAGGCTCTAGAACTATTTCCACTTCTTTATCATCACTTTAAACTTATATTACTTGGTATATTTATTGGAGAAACAATAAAGTGTATAATTGATGTGAACAATCACCAGGTTCATTTTTAAATTGGCGAAAATTCACCAAATAAAATCTATTTAGACCCGTTTGGCAATGAACGGTACTGTTTCTTTTGATGGTATTTGAATGTATTCTACGCATAGTTAGTGTTATTGTATATTAAATAAAACGTGATATGTGGTGTTTTTGAAAAGACTGACATGGAACCCACATGTGAGGCTAAAAAGACAAGTAATAAACAGACGCGTTGGACAACTGTACAGACTACTTCGAAGGACATCCCATCTCTCAATAGAAAATAAACTACTTATTTACAAAGTTATACTTAAGCCAATCTGGACATACGGAATAGAGCTATGGGGGACAGCAAAAAGGTCGAACATCAAGCGCATCCAATCCTTTCAATCAAGTCCTGAGAACAATATTAAATGCCCCTTATTACGTCAGCAACAAAACCCTTCACAATGATCTGAATATACCCTATATTCTTGACCTCATCCCTTCCAAGTTCATAAAATTCCATAGTAACCTATCCAACCACCCTAATCCCCTAGCACAGTCATTGCACTGCACCACTCATCCCTATAATCCGCCTCGGAGACTCCAAAAAAGACCACACACAGACAGGATACGCCTAAGCTTTTGGAGCCAATTGTTACGGTCAGAATCTTGCTCATGTGCTCTCGACAACACAACACACTTATACTGCCTTGTTTACTCGATCTCAGGAATGCGAATTAAATTATTGCATAATTTGCATCAACTATTGATGTAACGAATAGCGCAGAAATGATGTTACTATTCTCAACATAACACCTCGGTAGAGGGTCTAGTTTCAAAAATGAACGGACCGCTTTTAGCCTGTGTGGTCTACGATATCCAAAAATAATACAATCGATTGAAAAATTTTAGACATCTTAAAACAATTACCGGAACATGTATTCGCCTCAGAAACGAACAAAAAAAAAAGTATTTCTCATTGACCTTCCTGAACATCAGTTTAGAAGCAAATTCAGATTTTAAGTTTTTAACTCGTGTTTAAGAACTCATTAAAGGCAGCAACGATAAAAGAGATCAATCCAAAATTTGAAATTTTAGGAGACAACAATATAAATCTCTTTCCCGCCAGTTTTGAGTGACCTTCGCATGTCCCACTTTCTCATCTGTCTTCTGGTCTATGATAGTGATCCTAAAAATGATTTAATTGATCGTGAAATCTTAAAGGTGCATTCAACAACGCCTGGAGATATGCTGATTAGATTTTTGGTTGAAATAAAATAACGAGAAAAATAAGGGATGTGTGGACATTTAGATTTCTTCTTGTACTGCAAATATTTAATTTAAAGTTATAATTTAATTGTATAATTCCTTTATTGTGCTAAAATTACAATCTGCCTTGCTAGGCAATAAGTAATTAAGATATACTATAATTCATACCATATTTACAATTAATCAATCACTCGCTCATTCATACAATATTTACAGACAGTCTAGAGGCCTCCCAAGTCGAAGAGAAAGCGGAGTCTTGGAAAGTCCCCCACGCTCCTCCGTCTGCCGCGTCACCGGATACTAGCCAGTGGAGACTGACCAAGAGCGCGAGAGCCACAGACGCTCAGGACATGATTGGAGAAACTGGCCATTGCCAGGACTCCCACTGTCACGCGATTATAGCAGGTCACGAGGCCAATGCCGTTTCAGTCTCCGAGGAGGATTATAGGGATGAGTGGCGCAGTACAATGACTGTGCTACAGGATTAGGGTGGTTGGAAAGGCTACTGTGGAATTTCATAAACTTGGAAGGGATGAGTTCTAGAATATAGGGTATATTAAGGTCGTTATGAAGGGTTTTATTGCTGACATAATAAGGGGCATTTACTATTAATCTCAGGAATTTTGATTGAAAGGATTGGATACGCTTGTATAATTTAATTATGATTAAAAAAAAAAATGTTTTGCACCAACACATTTTCGTACGTGTAGATTTTGTGTGGTTTTTGAGAAAATTGCTTCAAGGCCAATGAGAGTGGATTTACTTCCGAACCGGTACGTGGAAATTGTATTTTGTATCTTATTGGACTTAAATCGAGCTGAATACTTTAAGGCATATTCAAAAATCACCCTGATCATATCTTTTGTTGACTAAATTGTAGCTATGCGCATTTATTTTAATACTTCCCGAGATGGAAATTAAAAAAAAAAAAAAGAATAAAAATTACCCAGAATTTTTACAACCATTAATAATTTTCAACAAAACTCTCGCGGGGTCTCTATTTCTTTAATTATTTACAGTAGTCTCTCCCAGAACGAGATGATTGTGGGCGGGAGTGATCCGGACACGGAAGTGTAACTAGTTTTAAATATTTAAAATAAATTTTACAGGTTTACATCAAAATAATTATTTAAAGTTGCTTTTTTGTCAACCTTTTCCGAGCCACGATGTCTCACCAGTGTCTAATGACCATGACGTCAGATGTAGAATGATCGTGCTGCCTCACTAATTTTAATGCAACCTTAACAAAAATAATAAATAATATAACCAGATATATATTCCTTATAATCCAAATAAAAATTAAAACAACGATTAAATAAAGTTTCGTCTAATGCACGAGACCCCTCTTGGGAAGAAATACGTCAATGGTTTTTGAACCCAATCTGCTACTTCAGTGTCAGTAATGTTTTCGCACCCGTTTATACATTTGACAACAGTAGTTAGTTTGCTATCAACGTTGGCATCTGTTGTCTCTGGGATTTCCTTGAACATTTTCGTAGCGTTGACATTTTGAGATTGATCGATGAATTTGAAGTTGAAAATTAGCTTGAACGCTTTTATGGGTCCCGTTAAAGTCAGAGACAAATCTGTATTGAAAGTTAGTACGATCATGTGAGACGTAAACATCTCATGATCCCATATATGCCGGATTACTGTTAGAAATAAACTAGTCTATTTCAAAAACTTGAGTGAGTCTTTTATTCCTCTTTTCCTTCTTTTTTTTATCTGATCTTATCCGCCGGCGATCAACTTATATAACTATAATATATATAACTTATATAATGGTATATAAACGAAACAAAGGATGTAAAAAGTAAAGAAATACTAAAGAGATTTTTTTTTTTTTAAAGTTGCTTATATACTTTTATTTATAATCTTTTCATGAATATAACTATGTGCTCTAGCGTTGTCTCATTCTTTTTAAGTCCGAGTATAATTATTAAATAGTCAAATTTATAATATAAAATATAGTTTAAAAATAAAGGTTTAAGGAATAAAATAAGGGTGGAGGTACAGAAGTGGGGTGAGTGCTTAGCCATTATTTGCTGGCAATATAAGACCCGGGGGATTTGCGGTGAGGCCCCACCTGGTCTGTCCTACATAGTCCACACTCTAGCGTTATTCTCTTGTTTTATTGAACTGTTCCGCACTGTTAATACACAAGGGTGAGGATTTACTGATTTTAAATGTCACCATTTCGAGAATAAGTTATTACAATAGGTGCAAACAGTACAATATAGATATTAAAGAATCAGATACACTATTTAATAGGATAGGGTTTTTTAATTACAAGTAGTTTACACATTTATAAAAAAAAAAATTCCTTAATATGAGATCGGGGTGCGAAACAAAAAAAAGCATAATTTTGAGGATACTTCTAAGCTCTTCTTCACTGTCGCATTTCTCGATGTAGCTCCGACATTTGTCTGGGTTTGGCATGCCAGCTAAGATTTATAATAAAATACTCCCCCAAACATATTTCTATATACTTTGCTCCTAACTATCTGCTAACCATTCAAAGTCCGCTGTTGCTCAGAATAACTAAACCACCGTCAATGCCGGAGTTCCTCAAGGATAGCGTTCTTTGCCCTCTTGTCTATTATACACTTTCGACTGTTTAAATTCTTACCACTGCTGACTCAATTCTTGCCATCTTCGGAGATGAAACAGATGTCCTTTCAGCCCATCAAGACCCCGCCATGGCATCCTATAACTTACAAATTCACCGTCCCGTAATTGAGCCCTGGTGCAACCAACGGAAGAAACATTCACATTTAGTAATTTTACTATAGTAATCATAGTACATCAAAATCACAGCATACGAGTAATAGTAATAATCAGGAAGAAAATGTATTTAATTTGATATCCAATATTTACCCTAATCAAAATTATAGATTTGTCATGCACTCCAAATCATCTTTAATGTAGAAGGCTTTGTTTTGCTTGACTTATGAATTTCAAATGGGAATTCAACTCGAATTTGCCAGATAGTCTCTCTGATGAAAACATAAAGGGTTTCTCAGCTCTGAAAAAACAACAACAGTTTTATAATCCTAAGAAGGGGCTTGAGCAGAACAGTGTACCTGCCTCGGGACTTCATGGAAGTCACTGATGGTTCCCTGTTAATTTTAAGTAAGGAACCTCATCCTTCCAAGACCTCCCTACTTCCCAGAATCTTATCCTTTTCTTATAAATATATGTCTCAGCTTTAGCCCCAGACCCCCTTACTTCATTCGAGCAGCAAAGAAACAGTGAGATGCATGAGATATTTGAGCTGCCTATGGTGGATGAATTCATCCAGCGTAGACATATCAAATTTTTCGACTCCTTACAGTATTTGACAAACCCGGTGTTTAACACTATAACCCCCGCTCCGTTCCCCCATCGATGGCAGGACGCTGTCGCGGCTGGAACGCTTTAGTCTTAGGTTCTAGTTATAGGTTTTAGTTCGTTTGTTTTGTTTTAGTGTTTTAGTGTTTAGTGTCGGTAACAAGTTGAAGGTGAGCCTCATCACCTAGTTTTGAATATAAACTATGAACTTTTAACCACAACAAAATTTATTATATTTATGCACTTCTCCAAATGCATCTGTGAATGGCAGGAAGAGGAGAAATCTGTAATTCAATGATTTTATTATATTATTTTGTTACTTGTATTACTTTTTGAGGTTTTGAAATAAAAAAAACCCCAGACCCCCAGTGGACTCTCACCACTGTACCGCAACAATCAACGTCTACCGCAGCTTCCCACACTCCTTAATTCTCTCACACCACCTTTAAGCAGGTACTCCTAGTACAAGGATCCGCTCAACCCAAATATTCCTTTATTTTTTCCCTCATTCTTAATCTTATAATTTGAGAGCTAAAAAAAAAAAAAAACCCAGACCCCACTCGAACCTAGACATTCCACCCGGTATGTAGTAACGTAACTGTTAATATTTGTATATACCAGTGTTTTGCTTCTACTTCATAATAAAGCTTTTCTTTCTTTTCTTTGAAAAGACTCTCCTCCACGAAGATTATTTAACTGATGTAAATTCAAGATGAAATGAAAATGAAACGGTTAAGAAAAGTAAATTAGAGACCGATTTTACGAACACCCCAGCTGGCTGAAATTTCCTGAGAAACCAAGAATATTGGCATCAATGGATTCTCAGAAGAAAAAATAACCCTGATATTTCTCTCTTTTCCTCCCAACATACTTGTTTTTCTAAATTTTGTTTTGGAAAAAAGTCTGTTATTCAGTGTTGCACAATATTAGCTCATCAGCGTATGCTAATGTAATAGTGAATCAACTGTTTAATTAAAAATTATCCTGTTCCAGGTAAACTAATAGACCATCAGAAACATCCTGTGGTTTTGAACGTTCACTTTTTGTTTTCCCTAACCACATTTGAACTGGAAAGAATAGTTCTGAGAATGCTATTAATGGCATAGCATCAATATCATGAATTCTTTTGTTCGGAGTATTTCTGGGAAGGAAAATGATACAACGTTAAAAATAATAATAAAACTTAAGACAACTATACATTTCTGAGAATTTGCATATCTTTTAAGTTGCAAAAACATGACACGGTAAATATTAGTCATGCAGCAATTAATGCGATCAATTCACCTTAAGAAAGTTATTCCCTATTTTCTTGTAACCTCGGTAGTTGCAGGAAGGATAATTGCCGATTATCAATTTAAATAACTAAAATAACCTAAACTAAAAATAGTGATAATAGTGACCTACATAATATAACATTGTTTAACAGCTTTTTTGTTTTTAATCAACTAACTAAAAAATCTAGTGTTGAACAGATACAATGAGATTTACGAATGGAGGGAGAGCTTATATGACGAAGGAATTTTGTAGTATTGTACTTCTTTTTGACCTAGTTCTTTGAATTGTTGGAAGCGGGTTCAATATGAAGTATAAAGGTTGTTGGGTTAGGAACATACTCCGTGTCTTCGTCACATGTCCTTGTTTGGGATGTTTTAAGGATGGGGAACTATTCTTCAACATGTCATAATCCACACTCATCTCAAGCACTTTCATCTTCAAAGCAGCGCATACAAGCCATGAATAGAATGTCAAAAAGGCGTCTATAAATAAATTTGATTTACATTTTTTTTTTCAAAAACCTAAGCCGATATTCCATCAACACCCACTCTAATCCAAATTTTGGGCAGACTATGAACTCACAATGTCCACTGAAGGAAAGTCATCTAAAACTTAGAAGACAAATCGTGCGTATTTTTTCCTTGCAGAACTTCGCTGTCAACAGGTTATCGTACCTGTATTTTTTTGTTTTTGTTTTTTATTGAATTTAATAATGGTTCAATTGATTGGGCTGGGAATAAAGGAAGCGGGGAGAGATTAGAGCACCGACTGAAAGGGGTTGAATTATGACCACACAATAAGCCGGCCCCGGGAAAGGAGTGCTTTAAGGCCCTTTTACACACTGTCAGCCATTAGCAACCTCTGCCCTTATCGCATTGATTGAACTATTACCTATTAGGGAGAGGGGTGGGAGGTTCATTTCGGCCTACAGGGATTTACTGGATGATTTGTAGGCTGGTGTGTCCCTAACTTCCTAAAGGGTTCTTCGGCTTGCTTATCGAGGATCTGGTGGGCCCTTCGGCTGCCGATTTACACCGGTCACTCTGTAACAATAATCTAAGGTAAGCTTATTCATTTAAAATACCGTTTATTATACAGGAACAAAAAAATTCAAGCGTCCCCTAATCCTAGACTTTGGCTTGATGATTTCTAACAGTGGGTCTCCATGTTTTATTCCTGGCTCCTATAATTATTTTTTCTTTGTGAAAACATAGCAAATGAACAAGCACTTTGACTTCCTGAGAATAGCAAAAAAGTTGGTCTAGCTGACTAAAAATGAAAAGAAATATATACCATTATAATGATGTGATTTTCTCACAAAAAATAATAAATATTGCGTGACAAAAACATATATGAGTAGAGGTGAATGACATTCGCTGACAATTACAACTGAGAAAATAAAGAAAATGTAGGAATTATTGAAAAGGTTGGTGGGGTGCATTACAATAGGAAATGAATAAAATGGTTGGAGGTAAATAAGGAACTGCTAATGCCTGGATTTGCAGGGGTGATGAATGATGAATTTTGATGGGAATAGCAGAATTTATGAAATGAGTAATAAATCTTGAAAAGGTGGGACCTAGTTTTGCAAGATGCTGATTTTAATAGGAGGAGGAATAAGTAAAGAAGTTTTCTTTGAAGACACTAAAGGTAAGGGAATGTTAGGTATGATACGGGCTCACTCAGCCTCCTGAGGATAAATGAGCATCTGCTTGAATAAAGAAGTAATGAATCCGTTTCAGAAAACCAAAATTAACATTGAGAAGTTCTATCCACACTGGTACCTAAGTGTCATCCAACAAGTATCTTTACTTTAATCTTAATCAATTATTAAATTACTTTAACCCTACCCTTTCATGAGGGGGTACGCTATCAAAATAAATGTGAACTAAACTATTTTATTGAAGGATCAATAGTTTTGTTTATAACGTATTGTAATTATTACTCTCTAATGCTATGTTATGTTCGATAAAAGTTAAGGACGAAAAGAGTAGAGTAACTGATTCAAAATCCCAAGTCAACGTTTTGTCCTGGTCTACCCATAGGTCTCTTAAAAATAATTAAATAATAATGAGACAAAAATGCTCGCTATTCCTGACCGAAAATACTTAATTTTATCCTTTTATACAACTCGGTCACTGGAAACCGCATGGACATCTCTTAATGACATGAATTGTTGGTTTTCAACACTTTATTTTATACTAATATTGAAAATAATTTTTTCCTATGTCCTCGGGGAAAACTCATAGCTTTGGAATACAAAAAGTTTCTGTACTGTGAAGTTTTAAAGACCAATTATCGACAATATTTCGAGGTGTTCTACAGCTCTGGCATTTGGAATGGATTCGAGCGTGTCCAGCGGGATAAAACTATTGCAGGAAATGGTGATAGGGAAAATACCTCAGCTCTTCAAATTATAAATTTTCCTTGATTCTTCAGCTAAATCCAGGAATTTTATCTTTTTGTACCTTTAGCAAATTGTCATCCAGATACACTCATCTGCGCCAGTATTATTTCTTACTACTAAGCTATCTGAGCTATTGTTTAAAACAGTGTGGGCAGTAAATAGTGATTTTGTCCGCTGAGACAGTTGGTGCTTGATTGTATTGATAATAAGGAAGTTCATTTACTTCACCATGTCATCAGGAAATTCATCATGTTGCTTAGGAAGTTCATTTCCGTTCCTATAGATTGATGAATAATTGTTGCTATGGCTTAATGAATAATTTTCCCAGCGTTATGATGTCTTTGCAGATACTCCCACGCCGCACAGTGGTGCCAAATCCCACAAATGCCAAAAAGTAGAGACAATTCCATATCTTCCTGTTTGCTCTATCGAATCGGTTTTGGCCTCATTCGATTCAGTGGACAAATAGTCTTTAGATAATAAATATAAATTGTTTTTCCGATTGAAAATTGTAAGTACCAGCACTTGTATAGGGTGATAGAAAATTAGTACTACAATAGAAAATAGAATACAGGAACTTACGGAAAATTTGACGCTGAATCCTATGAACTAAATCCTTTAAACATTTTTGGAAATTTTTTTCGGAATAACTGATAGTACTCATCCTATCAAGACACACTTTTTGGCAAGAACATTTTAAACTAATAGTTCCTATGTTTTAAGGACGTACATTTCGAATCTAAATTCATACCTACAGTTATTTACAATTCATACTCAATTATTCACAGTCTTTAATTATACTTATACATTTATTATTATATCTACAAATGTCTTCACTCATATTTGCAAAAGCGTCTATGTTAAAAGTTATGAGCATTCATCAATGATAATAAGTATTATTGTTTTCAGCACAATAGATCAATCTTTGTGTTCCATGAGAAATGCAATGCTAATGCAAAACAAAAAAAAACACAAGATCGTAAAATTAAAGAGGTTATACCTTTTGTTGTATGATGATGTGGCGCTAACAGTTTCCTGCCAAAATGTTTTAAATTTGACAGTGTCGTTGGCTAAATCAGAGCACAGCTCTTTTATTTAAGTTAAATTTATCTTTAGGGATTATAATGTCAAGTAAACACAGCTGCGAAAGAAAGACAGTAGAATAGGAAATGGTCTGTCATTTCTGTTCGTTAGTTGAACGCATTTTGTTTCTTTTAATTCCATATCAAATAAGCGTGCAAGGATCTACAACTGAAATTTGAAGAAATTCTTCCATAGACTGCCTGTACGCAAATAATAGCAATGTAGCGTTTCTTGAAAAATATCAAGAAGACAGAAAATTTGAAAATTAAATATCCGCACTTTTGACGATCAAGGCGGGGGAAAAGTGAACTCCAATCACTCTGAAAATAACCATAAAGCACCCACTTATAAACTAAACAAAAAAATTTTATTGTTGCATTTGCTTCAAGTGCATTCAACAATAAAGCTACATCGGTTCTTTTTTCAACAGGTGCACACATTTTACGATACATCTCGCGAAATACAGCATGGCCAAGCATTCAATGGTTATTGAACTATCGAAAAATATTTTGATTTGGGTGGTTATTTTCCGTCGTAGCACCGCGGTGCTTCACTAGAACCTTACTCCAGCACAAGCGACTGAAATCGAATACTTCCTCCCTCTTGTGGCAAAGGATTGCTTTTGTTGAGTCAGAAGGAATCCTTCAGTTTCTGAAAAGATGCCTGCGTTTCCCATCCATATTACTATAACGCGGTTGATGGAACAGCGTGGGGGACTTCCCAAGACTCCGCTTTCTCTTTCACGTGCTAGGGAGGTGACAACGATGTGGATTTGGGAGGTCCTGGGCTGTTTGTAAATACTGTATGAATAAGCGAGTGAAAGAAGAATTGTAAATATGGTATGAATGAGAAAATTGATCACAATTACCCATTGCCTAATAAAGCAGATTGTAATTTCATCACAATAAAGATTTTGAAATTATTATTTTGTCTTTGTCGTCCTTGCTGTCGGTTTCATGTTAACAAGGTGTTGTTTTTTAATTGATGTCAATCCTTGATTTACATAACACTTTTTGTGACAGTAAAAAATAAATTATCATAACGATGTTATAAATACAGGGTTGTAGCACATAATTTTTTCCCATGGTGGTGACATTTATTGATTCATTCCATGTAATTAGCATGGGAAATGCAATGGGCTGAAATGTCGACGCAGCCGTCCGTTATCGAAGGTGTTCCGCCAGGCTCCATGCATGAGGAGTGTGCAATGTGCAATTAATTGCAGTTCCGGTGACAAGCTGACCTGGCCGTGTTGGGGCTCCGCCCGCTTGTGCACCGTTGCACCTACACAGGCTCATTGCCTCTGCGGCTGACTGCCTCCTCTCCAACCAACCGTGTCAGTCCCTTGTCTCCCACCTACACTGTTAATGACTATCAGGCCGTGTAGGTGTGAGCTACACCCCGTTGCGAAATTCGGTCAGATGTACAACTATACGGTAGCCGGATAAAATTAATAAATGTCTAATTAATGTCAAGTACGTTAATATTGCTTGGTGATTATCACTTGTCGTATCAACTTAAAGGTTTGTTAGGAAAAAGAATCGTAACGACCGCTAACTACATCAGATAAACTACCCTCTACTCTATTAAAGCGAGTTTGACATGAATACACATTACTTATATTTATAATTATTTAAATACAATTGTAAGTGTAATGATTGTTAAACAAAGAATGACGTAGTTGTGGACGAGTTTACATGCAGCCCCTAGAGTCCCCAGGCAAAACAGCAGGTACCTCCTGCAAGCGAGCCGATTGTACAAAATAAAAAGCCTGCTGGTTGGCCGAAATAAAACACTTGCTCATTGACTGCTTCGGGCTATATATACCCCCTGGTCTTAGCTGACAAATACTTTAAACTACGGCTCACCTCTGAACTGGTACTTGCAGCTGCACTAAAGTCTCTACACTTCTATATCCTTAACATTGCTATCTTTAGTCAGGTGTTGTCAGACCCCACGCCTTCCTAGTGGGATTATCTGGCTTTGTCTCGCTAAAAGTAGCACATCTTAGGAAGGGATCCCTTCCATGCAGACGACGAACTCTGGGGCCCTACAAGTGTACCTAGTGGCGTCTCCCCCAGCGATCTAGTCTGCCTCTTTCCGCCTTTAGGTGCGGACGGTTTCGCCTACCCTCGGATACCGAGTGTGATCGCGTGGTCATTCCACGACCATGTAAACTATCTATAATATTTAGCCTGTACCTGTTCTCCTGAACATAGTGCACTTATCTATCACATATGGAGTCAGATAGCTCAGTAGTCACCAAACCACCCACCACCAAGCCAGGTATTCAGACTATTCAACTCTCTCTCCGTCACCAGAACTAGGACAACTAGACTCCCTTGTGAAGACACGACAAGAATTGTAAGTGATGCCACCTCAATCTGTTACTACTAAACTTCCTGCTTAATACAAGGGATCAATCCCAAATTCATCTTTTAAAAATATTATGTCCCTATTTTTTTCACCAAAGGTGTTTAGACATTTACTATGTATTAATAATACATTTCCATATATAACGATATAAATATGATAGACAATCATTACACACAATAGTAAAAAATAGAACACGTACTTGTATGAGTAAAGTAAGTATTTTGTGTCTTAAAACAGAACAAGAATGTATGGACATATAAAACTATGATTAAATCATTATGGTTATCTTTTAAATATTTATATGTTAAATAAACATATTATTATTATTTGTTCCGGCATTTGTGCACCGCGGCCTCACTGAGACCTATTGTGCGCCGTCCATGTCCCTGTCCTATATATGTGACAGGCCCACGGCCTTTGCAAATCTGAGGATACTGAATGGATCGATCAGTTCACATAGTTTGGGGTCTACAATGCGATCACTACCAAAGTGAAGGTATCGCCTTCTAGCTAAGTTATCACAGTCACATATTATATGACGTGCCGTTTCTCCCTCTTTCTTGCAGAATCTGCAGATTGGTGATCCCACTATCCCCAAATTAAAGAGGTGTTTATTTAACCGACAGTGACCTGTATAGAGTCCTGTCACACTTTTGAGTGTCCACCTGTCCATTGATAGAAGTGCTGAGCTTCTTCTCTTACAGGGTCCATTAAGAAACAGTTTCGAGTGTTCCTGTTTCTTAGTTTCTCTCCAAGAAAGTCTTGCCTTGTCCTCTAAAGCTAATTTTATACGCCTTTTAGCGTAGCTGAGGCTGATACCACATATGGGTTCAGGTGCAAGAGGTGTCTGTTCTGAGCCCACCCTTGCAAGGCCATCTGCCTTCTCATTGCCTGTGATGCCTGTGTGTCCTGGCACCCAGTCGATTCTAACCTTATTGGCTAGCGAGAGTGTGTTTAAGTTGTTTTTACATTCCTCAACCAAATAAGATCTGGTCGTATAGCTTCTCAGGGCGCCAATGGCTGCCTGGCTATCCGTGAAAATTGTGATCAGTCTGTTTCTTACACCCTCCCCAATTAAGGTTTGGGTACAGACATTGATCGCCATCACTTCGGCCTGAAAGACCGAGGTGTGTCTACCTAAAGGAATAGAAATCCCGGATTCTGGTTTATCTTTCCTCCATATGCCGGCCCCTGATCCGTTTTCTGTTAGTGAGGCGTCTGTGTAGCAATTAATCCCATTACACAGTTTATGTGGTTTGGTCTTTGTGTGTTCCGCACAGTATAAAACGTCTGTGTGTTTCTTAACTTGTAGGTCAGAGTGCATTGACAGCACCTCGTCCTCATCAATTCTTCTGAACAAGTTCCCATGTCCCATGTGAGTCATGACTTTAGATCTTGTTCCTGATTTCGCAAGTCTGTAAGCCACGTTCAAGGCTTGCGCTTCTACTTCTATGTGCAGTGGATTCAAGTTCAATAAGACTTCCATAAATAAACATAACTAGTGGAATTTTCATGTAAAATATTTAAATGAGTTAATTTTAGAAAGCGCACAGAACAAGATCATTAAAATGTTAAAGTCTAATTAAACATGTCTATCTCTACTACAAGTCATTACTAGAAATCTCTGTTTATCTATAATTTTATTACTAATATAAAATAAGGCATGGTTTGCCCGTTATTGCCAGTGTTAATTGAATAATTGTGTATCTCAAAGAATATGATTTTTCCCTATCACAATCTTCACATGTCTCCTCAGCTGCTATCTTGGACACATCTCTCTTCCAGGATCATATCTCAAGAGTCATGCGCGGAGGAAATAGTTGCATATTAATTGTCCCATAACCAGCTTTGAGACCTTATTAATTTTTAATTATAGAACTTTATTGTGCAATAATTACAATCTGCCTTTTATAAGGCAATAACAATACAGATAAATGATCTCACTCATACCATATTTACAGTCATCATTCACTCGCTCATTCATACAATAGGACATGATTGGAGAAACTGGCCATTGCCAGGACTCCCGCTGTCACGCGATTATAGCAGGTCACGAGGCCACTGCCGTTTCAGTCTCCGAGGAGGATTATAGGGATGAGTGGCGCAGTGCAAAGACTGTGCTACAGGATTAGGGTGGTTGGAAAGGCTACTGTGGAATTTCATAAACTTGGAAGGGATGAGTTCTAGAATGTAGGGTATATTAAGGTCGTTATGAAGGGTTTTGTTGCTGACATAATAAGGGGCATTTACTATTGTTCTCAGGACTTTGGATTGAAAGGATTGGATACGCTTGATGTTCGACTTTTTTGCTGTCCCCCATAGCTCTATTCCGTATGTCCAGATTGGTTTAAGTATAACTTTGTAGATTAGCAAATTATTTTCTATTGAGAGATGGGATGTCCTTTGAAGTAGTCTGTACAGTTGTTCAAAGCGTCTGTTTAATTCTTGTCTTTTTAGTCTCGTATGTGGGTTCCAGGTCAGTCGTTTGTCGAGATGGAAGCCTAAGTACCGTACTGTCTTGGTTACTGGGAGAGGAATAGAATTAAAATAAACTAATGGACAAGTCTTGCGACAAAGGGTGAAGGTAATGTGTGAGCATTTTGCTTCATTAACTTTGATCCGCCATTGATTGCACCAATACTCGATCTCGTCAAGGTGTTTTTGAAGGTTATGGGATGCTATGTCGGGGTCTGGGTGGGATGACAAGACTGCAGTGTCATCTGCAAATGTGGCCAAGAAGGTGTTGGAAGTAGAGGGGACATCAGTGGTGTATAGGTTGTAGAGGATGGGGCCCAGGACACTGCCCTGTGGAACTCCTGCATTTATGGGATAGTAGTTATAGTATTCTAAGCCACAGCGGACTTGGAAGAAGCGGTTTGAAAGGTAGGACTGTAGGATTAGGAAAAGGGTCTGTGGTAAATGTCTTTTGAGCTTGTAGAGCAAACCTGCGTGCCAAACCCTGTCAAAAGCTTGAGCTATATCAAGAAAGGCAGCAGTGCAATACTTTTTGGTTTCAAGGGCTGAGGAGATGTGATCAACAACGCGAAGGCCTTGTTGAGCAGTGGAATGTCGTTGGCGGAAACCAAACTGGTGTGTGGGAAAAAGGTTTTTGGATTCAACAATTGGAAGTAGACGTTTTAGTAGGAGTTTCTCAAATATTTTTGAAAGGATAGGGAGTAGGCTAATTGGACGGTAAGATGAGGCGTCATTGGGTGGTTTACCGGGTTTGGCGAATAGGACAATAATGGAATGTTTCCAGAGGAGAGGAAAGTGTGTCGTTCGGATAATGCAATTATATATGTAGGTTAGGAAGATTATGGCTTTAGGAGGAAGTTGTTTGAGAATTTGAGGAGTTAGGAGATCATATCCAGGGGATTTTCTGTAAGGTAAGTTTTTCAGAAGGTATTTGACCTCAGAGGGATTAACGGCTTTTGGTGGAAGAGAGAGAGGAATAGGTGAAGTGAGGAAATCTTCCACAGTTTTGCTGTGAGTATAGCTTTGATGAGAAAGGTGAGGTGTGAAAGTATGGGTAAGATGCAGAGCAAATTCCTCCGACCTATCCCCATCCGAGGCCACCCAGGACCCATCATCACGACGGAGTGGATGTGAAACAGGTTGATACTTTAGGATTTTTTTGGTTACATTCCACAAGGAGTTATCCCTGGTAGACAGAGAGGAGAGGTAGGAATTGAAAGAATCAGAACGGAAGGATGCCAATCGCCGCTTTACCAATCGGCAGTACTTATTGCACGAGCGGCGATCAGCAGGATGCCGGGATCTTTGCCACACTGTTCTAGAGCGGCGTTTGGATTTGATTAGATCTTTGAGATGCTGAGGTAAACGATTATGATTGTGGATTCTTGGGTGACGATGGGGTGACGATGCCTCCCAAGCCGACCTCTGGACCAGAGTAGTGAAAGAATGCACTGCATCGTCTAGGTCTTGGGATGTTTTCAGGGATAATTTGAGGTTTACGGACTCTGTAAGAAGCTGGCGGAAGTGGTCCCAGTCAACTGGGCCCCTAATAAATGAAGGAGGAGGCAGTTTGTGAATTGGTCTTAGGGAAATGGTTAATAATAAAGGACTATGATCAGAGGAGAGGTCATCGGGGCGCTTGAGTGAATAGTTTAGTGTTCCTAAACTATTGTAGAAGAAAAAGTCAAGGAGATCAGGATTTCGGTTGGGATCTGATGGCCAATAGGTGGCTGTGTCAGGAGAGATAGTGGAGTAATGTCTCCGTGTGAGTGCAGACAGCAAAGCACGTCCTCGTGTATTTGTGGATCTTGAGCCCCAGTGTTGGTGCTTTGCGTTAAAGTCCCCACCCACAAGGAAACGATGCCCGATGGAGTCTAGAAAGGAGATGAATTGGGAATCGGGAATGGATTTATTGGGACGGCAGTACACTGATGCTAGAGTAAGGGGAAAAGTGAGGGTGGTGATTGACACTGCAGTGGATTGAAGGAAATCATGTGCTACCAAAGGAACTATGTGATGGGATATGGAGTTATGGACAATGACAGCGGTACCTGCATGAGCTCTTCCATCTGGGTGATCAGTTCGATAAGTCTGGTACTGTCGAACGGTAAATGGTCGTTTACTTGTAAGTCTTGTTTCAGTAATAAGAGCTACATCGATGTTTTTGTCATGGAGTAGTGCTGTCAGTTCGTTAGTGTGGGTGCGAACACCATTCGCATTCCAAAGGAGAATGGATAAGGAGTCGGAAGGATCCACTTATGGATTTTGTTTAACGGGGATAAGGTAGGAGACAAGATTTGTAAGAAGGGAAATGAGAGGGGTAATTAGGGTTCTGAACTCTGTAAGGAATGAGGTTAAAAGGCTGGTGAGATCTGAAGAGCTTGAAGGTGGCGGAATATGCGAGATGTGTGGTTGAGGATGGGATTGAGTTTGCCGATTGCTGGGATGAGCGGAGTGCTGGGTAAGAAGAACTAGCGGAGGAGGTGTGGGCAATGCCTGTGACTGCTCTCTGTTCCGAACTGCGTCAGCAAAAGAGACTGAAGGCTTCAAACTTCTGGTGGGGGCGCTTCTTGGGCTACCTGTGGCTGATGTTTCTTCTTCAGGACGACGACGTTGTTCACTTCTGGACTTTAGAATTCTATAAGCCTCACAGCCTTTATAGTTTGCCGGGTGGCCTTGCTGACAGAGCACGCATACAGCAGGTGATTTTAGGGGCTTCTTGCACAATTCACTTTTGTGCTGCCCACTGCACTTTACACACCTGGGAGGGTGGTAGCAGTATGATTTTGTGTGCCCATATGCCTGGCAATTATGGCATTGGACGATGTCTCGTTTCGGGTAAGGCTTTTTGACCTGTACTCTTGTGTAGTATAAGTGGTTAAGCTCGTAGATTTTCTCCACTCCAGCTGTTCGCTCTAGATCGACAAAGAATAAGGGCATTGGTTTCTTGATACTTGTATCATTTTCTTGTCTTTCCTCACGGAGGACATTCGTGATTTGGCGAACCTTGTACCCTAAACTTATCAGCTCCTTTTCTATCTCGTCCGCTGGTGTTGTGGGATGCAGGTTTCTAATCACCACCCGCAGCGATCTTTCTTGCTTTAGTTGGTAGGTATGAAAATCAGCCTTGGTTTCTTCTAGGTATTTTATAATTCCTCGGTATGTTTCAGGAGTGTCCGGAGAAACTTTTGTGTCCCGAGATCGATTGAGGCAAGTATATTTGCCTGTACCTACAACTTTGCTCAATTGAGTGCATAGTAATTTGAAATTACTAATGTTGCGAACGAATATCGCTGGTGGCTTGGGCTGTGTGGGTGTTGTTGTAGAGTCCATGTCCTCTACCTCAATATTTTTCAACACCTCGTAACTATTGGGTGTGAAAAAGGGAGACTCATGAGTTACTGTTGTTTGTTTTGATGTGGTGGTTTGTGGTGGTATCTCTTCCATAGAGCTGCTAGGTGCTGAGGAATTTATTGGGATATTCCGATTAGATCGCCGTGGCTTGCGTTTGACTGGTTACATAGTGGGCGTAGGTCCCAATGATCTTGAGCGTTTGAGACCTTATTAAGATAACAAAATCTGTTATCCAATGAGACTTCTATTTATGGGCAGATCATTTTAGTTAATAGCCATTAGGAGATTTAATGAGGAAAGGACCAAACTGGTTAAAGATTTTAACTATCTTAAACAGCACAAAACTATAGTTGTGGAAACTAGAGTGAACATATCGAAAGGCAGCTCTATCATATTGTAACAAGAAATGAAATGAGATTACCTGTAATATTTTTCACGATATATACTTACTGCTCAGAATCTTTGATGCTTACTGGCCAGCACAAATGCGAGGTACGAACGCTGGAAATAGATGACCCACCAAAACAGTATTATAAATATAACTCACTACAAGGCCTAGACACTTAGCCATTTAATCATACAGTATAACAGTCGGGGACAACTCAGAACGCCTAAGAGACAAGGGTACATACAAGTCTACAGATGAAGTCCTCCAAAGGTCGTTTAAGGACTAGGCTAATAGGAGAGACATAAAACAAAGATAGCACAAGATTTAAATGGTATGATCAAGGAACTCTCATACCACATCAGAGGTGGAGGTTCCCATAAGAATGAGTTTGGGTATGCCAATATTTGTAAATTAAAACAAAGAATATAAACAAAATTCTTGCAGAAACATTCGGAATTCTCACGCCACTTTGAGTTGATATAATAAATAATACTCTTATGCGGGAAAAATAAAAACACATTTAAGAGTCGCAGAACTTGTGATGTTTGCCTTGCTTCTGTTCAGGGCCACTCGCTTGTGTAAGAGTGTGCTAATCTGGTTTTAATTGTCCACTCATTGCAATCCTAATCGAATTTCGCAGAAAATTGATTGCAAAAAAACATAACTCAATAACCACCTGGCAACTCGAGCAGGGTTATGCCTGGAGTCCAATCGATTTGTTTTCATTCCCGGTCCCTGTCTAATAATATTCCCTAACCATTATCCTGCTTCGACCCCAAAAACATGTAATGAAAGGTATATTTTAGTCAGTTCAGAGCTTAAACTTCAGGTCATAGTTCATTCATGTTTCTCGATTTTACTATCAATTTTCTGC
Source organism: Acanthosoma haemorrhoidale (assembly GCA_930367205.1). Lineage (NCBI taxonomy): Eukaryota > Metazoa > Arthropoda > Insecta > Hemiptera > Acanthosomatidae > Acanthosoma > Acanthosoma haemorrhoidale. The sequence goes on along the minus strand of OV884009.1, from coordinate 78,465,223 downwards.
TCTAAACATAGTTTTGATACGGTATACTTGTGGTAGTAATATTTCAATAATGTGACTGAAAAGATTTTGTATGCACATATTGTATGAGTGTGAACTACAAAAATTGTGTGAGTGGAGGTATAAACTTAGAAATTATTAATACTGGATAAGATAATTCTAATTTACAATTAAAGATCTTTCTAACTGGTTTGTTTACCAACCCCGTGATCTAATGGCTATTTGACTTTTAGCTGGGGGAGACCTGGGTTCGATTTCTGGCATACCCTAGGAGGTTTCTTTTGTTGATGGATCTGGTTGGGATTAACTCAGCCTCATAAGGATAAATGAGTTGAGTTATCTATTTGACAAATAAAAATAGGGAATACAACGTAAAAATCCATTTATTTATTTTACTTTTATTTACTACTGGTTCGTACAAAGCAAAAAAAGTTAAGAAAAACAAATAAAAAAGTATAAACGACTACTTCTTATTTATTTATAAGTCTAGGCAGTTTTAAAGTCAAAATTGCATAAATATTACTATTAACTAATTTACCATATATAAAACAGATATTTACATAAGTGTTTTATGCTATGCATCTTAGACATATTTTTTAAGAAGTCTTTGCATGTAATTACCTTAAAATTTTGAATCGAAACCTCATAAATAAAAAATTAATAATTGCGTTTTGTAATTTTTTAATTACTGTGTGGAAATAATCCTTCATCAATAAAATATTGAATTTAATTTGTGAGGTTTCAGCCATCTATAATCAACCATATTCCATTAAAATTCATCTGATATAATCAATTACTATACCATGAAATATATTTATCACGATAATGGCGTTATAAGGAATGATTTGTATGTTTAATATATGTGGCCAGTAAAATCGTTATTTAAAAGTCAGCATTTTAAATTGTCAAGTTCTTTGAAGAATATAGGAAGCTCTTATGTCCATTAAAATTATAGGTGTTATTTTAACGTTACGAGGAATATTTTTAATGTTTATTGTTTACATATTTTTTATGACTGCTTGTTGTTACAGTCACCTTCAAAATATAATACGTACTTATGACTAATAAAATCTTTCATTTACATCCATAAAGTCATTTGCTTGAACTTGCCGCCGTCACGAACTTTTATGTGTAATTCAACTCGATTTAGGGGAATACAACTCCTAAGATCGGAAATTTTAATGAGTTATCTGGTATTGGCATTGTTCCAATGCGCTCTTTTTATTTTTTAGGCTAAGATAAAACTGGTTTTAAATCACTACACCAGTAAAAATATCGGCCTTCATTACATCATAACTGGCCCACTGACATGAATAATTGTCGTGACATAAGATATCATAATTTTTTTTTAGTGATTTTAATTACATTTCTCGATTGAAATGATGAGAAACATCTGTTTGTAGTGTGATGGTTCATCGCTGGACCAGCAGCTGGGTCACATACTTAGCCCAATGATGTCCAATCCGATGACGTCATTAATAACGCTAGTTGGTGATTGGTAAGTAGAACGCACGCACTATTCTTGTTTACTTAACAGAATTGTATCAAGGAGGTTGCACTCTCTACTCCATAATTGTAACGGGCCTGTAGTGGTGAAATCGTTTGATTTTGTTTCATCTATGTAATGACCATATGAGTTCACGTTTGCTGATTTTGATTGTATAATATTTTTTAAGTTCATTTAGGAGTCAATGGCCCCGTTATTTTGTTTGTATATTTGTGTTGAAAATGCCACTAAGTATTTTTTGCATCAACAAAATTGTATTCAGTTGATCTGTATTTATTTTGGGTTTATTTATATACGGAAAATAAATTACTCAAAATAATGTATTACACAAATTACAAATTATGGCCTAAACCGTCAGGCTAAATATTAAAATAAACATGAAATAGAATAGTATGAAATTTTAAAAAATATAGCTATAATATAAAGAAATAAATGAATAAAACATAAAAATAGCTCAAATAATATGCAATGCTTTAAATCTAAAAACAGCAACTTACATAAGCACTTTTCGTTATGGATCAAAATAAACTCTTTGGCGAGGAACATATAAATTTTAATTTGGGAAAAACAAAAAAAATTAACCTAACAATAACAAAAAAGATGGTTATAGAAAACATTCATTTATAATATACGATGCGTTTGGGTAATTTGTGGACGTTAGCAATATTTTAAAGCCACGGATCCTTTCTGAGTTGACATTTGTCATTAAGTTTTATGGTTATTCCCTTTGAAATATCAAGAATGTAACCATAATTGGATACTTCGTGCAACATAACTTGCGTTGTCTGACTTAGTTTGTCAAATATTATTTTAAGGAGTATTTGGTATAATATATTTTGGGTTATTTGTAGCACTTGTATACTTGCTTATACAAGTATTACATTATACTTTGGGATGACTGACTAAGCTCCAACAAGGTGATGCGTAAGTTTGTAGGACTTTTTTGTAAAAGTAAATTGTAAATGAGTAATTTAGTCTCAAGCTCTAAGGTATCAAGCTTAGAATTTCTATTGATCTCTGGGAAAAGAATGATGCTATATGTGTAGCGTGAAAATGAGTTCGCTTTTCATAGATTTGATTGTTTGATAGTCAACAAAATAACATCAAAAATTGTAGTAGTACGATTACTTGATAAATTGCTGGGATATTCAAGTCATTTTTAATAAAAAAATTAACAGTCATAACAGAGATAAAGAGAATTACGGAATAGTTTTTGAATAATAAAAATATTACATTATACTATAATTTACATTACGCGTTTACTGCTCTGACCAAAATTTAATTAAAAAAAAAAAAGTTCCAAAAAATAAGCATTATGTTGAGCGCCAGGCTTTAAGCCATCTTCCATTGAAGGAAAAAAGAAAAAATCTTAAATTCAGCTTAGATTACAATATATTCATAATATTATATTATACTACATACCCATACATGAACATACAAAAAAAAACCTTCGAATACAGGCTAGTTCAAGGGAAAAGGGCTGTGTGAAGTTATAAAGCAGCAAGCAGAATATTTTCATGCAAATCTATTTATCAAAGAAATATTTACAATATTAACAAGCAGAAAAAATATATATACAAAGAAATAGGAAAATTATGTAAATGAGAAATAATTTACAAATAAATTGCACATTATACAAAAAGTAAAACTGAAATAAAAGTAATAATGTAAGGACATTGAAATTTAATGGTAATATATACAAATACGATCTAAAATTAGGCAAGTTAAAAATCTTAAAGATAAAATAAGGTAATATAAATGAAGAATAACGGAGACAGAATAACAGAAAAGATAAACGCAGATCTGTACAAAGTAAAGATACTCAAGACACTGTCTTGTTGATATCTGTTTGGTAACACTGTGCTTCCAAGTGGAATTACTGTTAATTTACACTATCAATGCTGCCAACCTTGTTTACACTACTTACCCTTTATAAAGTATTACATGCTATAAAGTACCACCTAAAGTACCACTATTGCTATAAAAAAAATCCAATTAGTAATAAAAAAAACAGTAACGACTTTTATGTCCTATGTTACTGTCGTGTTCGCTGTTACTTCTGACAAACGTTTATACTACTGCTGTTTGCATATAAACCGTTTAAGCCCCTTAAGTCACTGGGTGTGACTTTTTGACCCAGTTATTCCAAAACACACTTACAAGTCAATATACCAAAGTGTGGCTAAGTAGTAAAAAATAACAACAAACGGATGTAATGTATAGCACGTTCTCTCGTTCTCACTGTTATCTCTGGGAATCTTTATTTAATTACAACTATAATGTATGTAGTGTGTGAATTTTGTTATGCATGTGAATTGTGCATACATTTAAATTAATTCTTATATCCTAATTATTAATGCTGTACGATTCAATTATTTTTCAAAAAAAAATCTTTATATAATTACTAATACAGGTCGCATCACCAATACTTTCCTTGTTTTTATAATTTAAGTCCAGAAAATTTTCGACCTTTTTTAATTTAAAACCTCTACTCATTGCTGTAACACGAGATTAAGCCCACCTGTACTCTCGTCAGATCTCCCTTTGACCAATTTTTCCTTGTGCACGATTTCAGAAGTCTCCCCATCATTAAAATTCAACAGTTACCGTCCTTTCGTCTACCGTTTCTCAAATTTCATTCTGCCTTTTCGAACTCGATTTAATTATTCCTTATAAACTCGCCTAGCTTTTAATGCAGGCGGTTAATATTCATGTGTGTAAAGTGCTAGCCTCGTCATTAAGATAATTACAAATAATAAGTTTTTATGCTCATAATTTTGTTTATTCTATTTAATATTTGTTGTGTACTGAAATAAATAAAATCGTAGGTACGGGCAAATATACGTGTTTCAATCAGTCTCTCGACACTCCCGATACATATCGAGTGATAATTTAAGTCCTTCTTCCCCAGCATTCAGTTCATCCCGGCAAGCAGCAAACCCAATCTCATCCTCAACCACACATCTTGCATATTCCTCCATCTTCAAGCTCTTCAGATCTCACTAGCTTATTACCATCATTCCTTAGAGTTCAGAACCCTAATTACCCCTCTCATTTTCCTACCTTATCCATTCTCCTTTAAATTGCAAATGGTGTTCGCACTCCACAACCAGAACATCCACGTAGCTCTCATTACTGAAACAAGACATAGGAGTAAACTACCATTTACAGTCGACAGTACCAGACTTCGAACTGATCATCCTGATGGAAGAGCTCATGCAGGTACCGCTGTCATTGTCCATAACTTCATTTCCCATCACACAGTTCCTTTGGTAGCACATGATTTCCTTCAGTCCACTGCAGTGTCAATCATTACCTTCACTTTTCCCCTCATCCTAGCATCGGTGTATTGTTCTCCTAATAAATCCATTTCTCCATTTTTTTCCATTCCATTCCATCTCCTTTCTACAATCCATCGGACATCTTTTCCTTGTGGGTAGGGACTTTAATGTGAAGCACCACCAACAATGGGGGGACAATATCCACGAATACTCGAGGACGTGCTTTGCTGTCTCCACTCACACGGAAACATTGCTCCAGGATCTCCACTGACACAGCCACTTATTGGCCATCAGATCCCAACCGAAATCCAGATCTCCTTGACTTCTTCTTCTACAATAGTTTAGGAACCATAAACTATTCGCTCAAGCGCCTCGATGACCTCTCCTCTTATCGTAGCCCTTTATTATTAACTATTTCCCTAAGACCAATTCAGAAACTGCCTCCTTCATTTATTAGGGGCCCAGTCGATTGGGATTACTTCCGCCAACTTCTTACAGACTCTATAGACCTCAAAGTGTCCCTGAAAACATCAAAATCGTTAACTCAAAGACCTAATCCAATCCAAACGCCGCTCCAGAACAGTGTGGCAAAGATCCCGACACCCTGCAGATCGCCGCTCTTAAACTCAGTACTGCATATTGGTAAAGCGGCAATTTTAATTCTACCGTTCCAAATCTTTTAATTCCCACCTCTTCTCTATGTCTACCAGGGATAAGTCCGTGTGGAATGTAACTAAAAAAGTCCTTAAGTATCATTATGTTTTATACCCACTCCATCGTGATGATGGGTCCTGGGCGGCTTCGGATGGTGATAGGTGGGAAGAATTCGCTCTGCATCTTTCCCATTCTTTCACACCTCATCTTTCTCATCAGAACCATACTCATAGCACAACTGTTGAAGATTTCCTCACTTCAACTATACCTCTCTCACTTCCAACAAAAGCCGTAAACCCCTCTGAAGTCAAATACCTTCTGAAAAACATACCTTACCAATCATAATCCCCTGGATATGATCTCCTTACCCCTCCAATTCTCAAACAACTTCCTCCTAAAGCCATAATCTTCGTAACCTACATTTCTAATGGCATTATCCGAACATTCCATTATTGTCCTATTTGCCCAACCCGGTAAACAACCCAATGACGCCTCATCTTAACGTCCAATTAACCTACTCTCTATCCTCTCAAAAATATTTGAATGAAAATTCTATTAAAACGTCTACTTCCAATTGTCGAATCCAAAAACCTTTCTCCTAGACACCAGTTTGGTTTCCGTCAATGGCATTACACTGCTCAAAAAGGCCATCGCGTTGTAGATGATATTTCCTCAGCCCTTGATACCAAACAGTATTGCAACGCTGCATTTCTGGACTTAGCTTAAGCTTTTGACACGGTTTGGCACGCAGGTTTACTCTACAAGCTCTAAAGATATTTACCACAGACCCTTTTCCTATTCCTACATTTCCTTTTAACTAATATCCCATAAAAGTAGGAGCTCCAAAAAGCAGTGTCCATCCTTTATAACCTAGACACCGCTGATCTCCCCACCGCCCCAATACCTTCTTTGGCAACATTTGCAGATGACACTGCAGTCTTGTCATCCCACCCAGACCCTGACATAGCATGCCGTAACCTTCAAAAACACCTTGATGAGATCGAGGATTGGTGTAACCAATGGTGGATCAAAGTTAATGAAACAAAATGTTCCCACATTACCTTCGCCCTCTGCCGCATGTCTTGTCCGCTAGTTTTTTTAATTCCATTCCTCTCCCTTTATCCAGGATAGTACGGTACGTAGGCTTCAATCTCGACAAACGCCTGGCCTTGAACCCACATACGAGCCTAAAAAGCAAGAACTAGACCAACGCTTTAGACAACTGTACAGACTAATTCAAAGGACATCCCATCTCGCAATAGAAAATAAATTACTAATCTACAAAGTTATACTTAAGCAAATCTGGACATACAGAATAGAGCTATGGGGGACAGCGAAAAATTCTACATCAAGCGTATCCAATCCTTTCAATCAAATGCCCTGAGATCAATAGTAAATGACCCTTATTACGTCAGCAATAAAACCCTTCTTAAAATACCTTACATTCTTGACCTCATCCCTTCCAAGTTCATGAAATTCCATTGTAACCTATCCAACCACCCTAATCCCGTAACACAGTCATTGCACTACACCTCTCATATGTATAATCCTCCTTGGAGGCTTCGTGACTTGCTATAAATTCGTGACTGTGGGAGTCCTGACAATAGCCAGTTTGTTCAATCATGTCCTGAGCGTATGAGGCTCTCGCGCTCTTCGTCAGCCTCCACTGGCTTATATATGGTATGAATGAGAACATTTATCACAATTACTTATTGCCTAATAAGGCAGATTGTAATTTTAGCAAAATAAAAGAATTTAATAGTCTATTCAATATATTAAATATTTATGCCTCTTTCCTCTTCATTCTGTATTATCAGTTATTTATTTTAAGGATGGTATCCGGTTGATTTGCAATTTATTTAAACGTTTTCATTCATTAATACAATGAACAATTATTTTCTAATCTTTGTAATGTAAATAATCAATAAATACGCTCTAAATTAAGAAAATATCTAAGCACAAAGTTGACAACCTTCTTTTATGGTTCGGAGTTTTTTTAAAGCATTCCGTCATGAATTTTTTATCCAATTCTTCCTGTCCAAGTGACAGCCTATCCTTATCCATATTTTCTGCTACTCCTTTCACCCAAGACAGTGTGGGTCTGAATTTTCCTCTTTTTCCTGGAGCTCTCATTCCTTTATTAATTTTGAGAGTGCTCGGATGTACTATTTTGTTCACTTTTTTTAAACAATAATTATTGATATTGATAAGTAATAACCCCTAATTTTAAATCACGGAATGGATGAGTGTAGAACTTTATTCTTATTTATAATAAAGGTATTGTGTTGTGCCTATTTTGGCATTGAGAATAACAAAATTAAATGTTAATGACAAACTAAATATCAGTCTGGTTAAAAATTAAATTACAATCTTTGTATACATATATACACACGCTCATGATTGTAGGAGTATATACGTAACTTATATGTATATATACATACGTTACGTGCAGAAACACTTGTGTACAAAGCAATGAATTCTGATGTATTGTTTTGCTTAACAAAGTATATTAAACAGAGATTGACAACCAGAACAAGAAATCCTGTGGTGAAATCAGTTACTTATTTTCTGGAGTTCTAGCAACGCATAAGCTATAGAAAAACACAGTCCAATCACATACAAAGGAAATATGGAAACGAATGGAAAATACTCTACGGAAAAGCCTTGACAGGAATGAAAACGGCAAGGGCAGTAAAAATGACAAGGAAATCCAGTGGAAAGATTGTACGATATGGATCAATGCCGGCTTGATTAAAGAAAACCATTCATACATAACGCGGAGAGTAATGCGTTTGACTCGCGTCCTCCAGGAATGATGAAGATTGACAGTAGAATTCTGTCGTGATGTACACAGAGTTTGCGGGCCACACTAATTCAAAGTAACAGAAAAAAATGTAAGAACAAGGGCATCAAACGAGCAATTGGACAATTCTCGTCAACAATGAGAACTCCATCAATTATTAACAAACTCCACACGTGCGCTATGTATTTGGAATAAGTTACGCAATAGATAAATAAGTTATTAAATTGTGTATTATTTATAAATAATCCACAAAGGTAATAAATAGGACCAGCCTGTCTACCAATCTGTTTTAGAGTAATAAAATGATTCATTATTATGACCAATTTTAAGTCCCATATAAATAAAACCAACCACAGAACATTAATTAACTTTGATTTATTAATGTCCCATAGGATTCAAAATAACTAATCATTGAAGTAAAAAGTAATACTCCTATAATGTTACGACTTAACTAAATGATATAGACTTCGTGTTTAGCTATTCAATAATGGTCTAAGCAACATTTTTGTCGAAAAACATTTATCATTTCTTGTTATTTTACATAATTAAATGTAGCTATTTTATTTATCTCAATTCGTTACGGTAGGGCGTCAGTTATCTAGAATAATTTATGCCTGACATTTTCTGTATTATTTTATTTCTAAAATACCTCATTCGTAGGCTTATGCAGACGATATATATGTAAGGTATTACTACATTAGAAGTAAACATATGAAAAAAGGTACTTATGGGATTAAATATTTAAGTGGCGTCAGTATCATACGAAAGACGAACTCACACGATTCAAAAGTCAGACAGCTATATAGACTGCTAAAAGAAATTGTCTCCTCTCGATAGACAACAAAATACTGATTTACAAAACCATCCCACAACCGATCTGGACTTCTGGATTTTAACTCAAGGGCAGCAAAGTACTCAAACATCAAACCCATTCAGTCGTTGCAATCCTAAGTGCTTAGAAGAACAGTAAATGCCCTATACTACATATAGAACCCACTGACCTAAATCGAGAACACATTCCCTGTAAATGTTTAAACCCTATACAAAACTATCTACAAATCTTAATTCTACTATAGATACCTATCTAGCTTCACACATCCTTACAATCCTCCTCAAAGAATCAAGTGGCCATGGCATATAAATAACCCGTTAGTGGGACTCCTGGCCAGTATTCTCCCCTCGTTTGGAGCATTTTCTCTCAGCCCGTACTCATTCTATCAAGCAATAATGTAATAAATAAATGTATATGTTTGTTCGATGCCTTAACATGCTCGGTTTTTTGATGAGATAACGTTTTATTGTTTATAATATAATATTATCTATACTTATATACTAGAGGCCCCACCCCCTGCTCGCTTAGCTCGCTAACCCCCGTGCCGGACCCAGTCACCTGCTTTTTATTCTTATTATATTATATATTTTCTTACTTCTCACTATATATATATATATATATATATATATATATATATATATTACAAAATATATTATATCTCTATCTTCTCCTCTGAGAGATCTTCTGAGACTGGGACCGACAGGGGATACCAGAAAAAAGTAAGCAGGGAGTGGGGTGGGCCAACACTAAATAACTAAAATTAAATACACCCCTGGTTTATACGTGGATTCTATGTTTTCAAGTAGTATAATAAAATGTAAGACGGAAAAGCTCTATTTTATAAAATAATTTATAATAATAGTTATAAATGGCTAAGAATTTGTTGTTGAATTGTTCAAATATATTTTTTTTGTCGCGCACATTTCTTATCTTAAACAGGTTTATGCCGAAATGCGAAGTAACTGAGAAAATCGTTCTTTGGAACTTCTATATTTATTTTTAAGAAATAAAGACAGAAATCGATTTTAAAACTTAATACATTTTTTTAACTTAATTTTCCGTGGGAATTAACGTTATTTACAAATATCAATACTAAATTATTAAAAAAATATATTTCTTCTTCGAACGAGTTTTCAATAAATTATTCCTATGCTGTTAGATTTAATTTTACACAATGATGATACGACAATAATTTAATTTATGTAAAATTTGCAGATAAGATTATTTATTTCTAATTTTTCTTTATATTTTATAATTATTTTATTCAATTTTCTTCTACTAGAAAAATTGTGGATACATACTGTACTATCGTATAATTATATTATGAAAAGGAAATCATAATCGTGTAAATACAATTAGTAATTACAAACGGTGTAGTTACTGTTCAAGGAAGGTTTTCAATCTCCTTGAAAATATTTATAAAGCCCCTATTAGATAAACGTAAGTTCCACTTGCTACTTGATTGATTTTGAAACTTGGAAGGCCCATCGATCAGTTGCTGTCTTAAGTTCCGCTGCACTATCTTCTTTAATGCCTGCCTACGCAGAGTGCTTTAGTTTTTTTTTTAAAGTTTTTTGATAATCATCTTTGCCACCCCCAGTCACCACCAGCATTAATGCGGGAGATCGATAATTACAGTTAGTAATACAATAAAGCTCTCTCAAACCATACACACCCAAAAAGAAAAAATATAATTATAATTTTGTTTTTGAGTAGATGTTTTTTTTTCCATGTAATGTATTGGGTTAAAAATATTTTTTGTAACCAAACATTTTTGAAAATTTGACGGGTATCCGTTATATGTATTCAATAGGTATCAGTTCTGCACAGTAAATGTGTTGTGTGTAATAAAATCTTTGGTTTTTGATTACCTTAAAGAATAATTTAATTTGTGTAAAATTTGCAGATAAGGTTATTTATTTCTGCTTTTGCTTTATATTTTATTATTTTATTCAAATCTCTTCTACTAGAAAAATTGTGTAAACATACTGTACTATCGTATAACTATATAAGATAACATGAAAAGGAAATCAGAAGATCTGTACGTATCTGTTTAGAATTCGTATTTAGAACAATATTTCCCAAATAATACTAGGATTATTATCTAATTATTTTTAGTACGTTTTGTAGTCATTCATCATAAAAAAATCATTTGAATCTGACTACTTAATGTCTGTGCTCCAAATGTTTCAGAAAAAACGTACTATAAAGCATATATTACGTTGTAGGAGTTATCGTCTCTCGGTTGTAGACGATCAAAGAAAAAGAGAGAATATGGGTTCGATTGTTAACTGGCTTTATTATGTTCTCATCCTCTATCAATACCCAGGCTTTGTTTACATTAGGCCTTGTGGTATTAGGCTTAACAATGTCTTGCCACTAGCCATAACATAGGCAATGTTCCACACTAATACTAGGGCGTACCCAAAAGAAACCGAACTGGTGTAGTATGTGGAGTTTTTTTAGTACCGGGATTTTGGACAGTGTAAAGCAACTTTTGCAATGGCTGATTTTCGTGTACAGCGCGTGGACGTGAAGTGTTGCTCCCTGCTTGGGATAACTGGCACTGAAACTCTTGAAATGTTAAAAGTGGACTACAAGGATAATGCAATGGGGTTCCCCCTCACTCAAGTGTTCCCACGTTTTAAAAGTGGGGAAATGTAATTAATCATCAAACTTGCTCGGACGTCCTTCGATAGCCCGAACCAACGAGAATGCCAAAAAAAATCGTGAAATTGTCCTGAAAGAACGACATCGGACCATCGAAGAGGTTGTGGAGAAATCTTGAATGACTTGGAGTTTACTATAGCGAATTTTAAGTGAAGAGTTGGGGATGCGTAGAGTGACAGGACAACACTCTTGGTCACACACCCTTCTCTGTGACCACACTTCCTCTCCAAAAATAGTATGACCACATGACCACTGTGTCTCATCCTCCCTATTCACCCGATCTAGCCCCCTGCGACTACTTTTCATCCCCGTGAATGAAAACGGACATTGATGAAGTAAAAACAAAAACAACGGAGGCGCTGTCTGGTATCACAAAAGAGGAATTTAAAAACAGTGGAACAAAATATTGGACAAGTATATTGACTCCGATGGAGAGTACTTTGAAGGATATTAAAGGTTTTTTGTAAAAAAATTAAATAAATCACTTTTTTTTTATTAAACAGCTTTATTATGATAAAATTACAATCTGCCTTATTGGGCAATAAGTAATTGTGATAAATGGTCTCATTCATACTATATTTACATTTTTTCATTCACTCGCTCATTCATACAGTATTTACAAACAGCCCAGAGACCTCCCAAATCCACATGGTGGTCCCCTCCCTCGCATGCGAGAGAAGAAGCGGAGTCCTGGGAAGTTCCACACGCTCCTCTGTCAGTTATAAAATAAATTATTAATAAAATTATATTAATTATAATTAATAAATAATAATATTATATTAATAAATTATAAATAAAATAAAGTTGATTCGTGTTCATACAAGTATGGAGAAGCGATTAAAACACAAATTAGCTGCGACCGAGTGCGACCCTTGATTCTAGATCCTTATTAGTGGAGACAAACGCGTCTGTTTATTTACATTTTGAGTATTTGACTAGCTATTAAAAATGAAAGAAATATACAAATGTGGTCCATTCCTTGTTGATCTTCTGACTCAGTTGTTACTACCATTCTAAAGATAATAATCATGGTTTCTGTCATAAAAGTGCCGTATTTGGAATTCGAACAAACGCAAAGGTAAGGAATTGAGTGAGTTATATTCAATTTCTGAGCATCGATATGCAATGAAGTATAGTTTGACAAAAAACGGGCTCACACATCTTTCAAAAAAATTTCAGAGCTTATGAGCAATGTAGGAAGCCTTTCAAATTTGTTCGGGACCGAACCGAAGAAGGACGAAAGTGACACGCTGTCAAAAGAAGAAGCCCTTGCTCTGTTTTTCGAAACAACAAAGTAACATTATAATAATCACGAACTCTCTGGATTTATGTACGAAGACGGAATTGAAAACTGATGTTTACCAACTTTACTACTTTACTCATCATGTTGTTTTTTTCAAATATAGCCATTAATCGGGGTAATAGTTTTATTGTGAGGACCTACCTATGCTTATGTGCAGTGTACCTACATGTATTTATTTACCAATACATTTTTTCACACTAAAAACAATGATGACTATGCGGAAAACTTACCTAATATTTTCTTGGTTGTTGAATAAGTCGCGTAAACTAACACCATTGCATTCAGCGTAAAAAAAAACTTTAAAAATCATGGGTCACACTTGATTTTTGTGAAAGTTTTTGGTGTGTCTATTTTCGGACTATTTTTGGAAAATTTATCACCAGTTTTCCATCAAGGGCAATCTATACCTTCATTAAAAATGTGAAAAAAAATTTTTTGAGGCGAACTTTACTGTTTTGAGACTTTTGTCCCGTATTTCCTCGTTAGGAACCAGTGTGTGCCGGTTTGTTTCTTTCTGATTTTCACCCTATGGGGGCTTCTTATATAGGCAGCTAGTCGTGGTGTGGAGTCATCCCACCAGTGGCTGTTCTCCCCACTATCTTCTCCCCCACTCCGACTGACGTCATAAGCTTTATTAAACATATGGAAACAGTGATAGATATGATCTGATTGAGAAGAGGGTGACTTATAACTATTTGTAATTAAGAGGAGGCCACAACACGCATTTATAGCAGGTCACAAGGCCACTGCTGTTTTAGTCTCTGAGGAGGATTATAGGGATGAGTTCGACAATACACGGTATATTAAGATCGTTATGAAGGGTTTTGTTGCTGACATAACAAGGAGCAAAATCACTTTGATAAAAAAATAGATCGGGTTTCTTTTGGGTAGGTCCTCGTATGTCATAGAAAATTTCAACCGTTAAAAAAATTCCCTACAGACTTGCTTATGACACTAGCAACACATTAGAATAAATCAAAGTATAAAAGCAAATATTAAAATAACTAATGTATAATAAATATGAAAACTGAATCATTGTAATTATTTTTGCACTAGTGAGTTTAAACATATAGAAAATATAAGAAACAATATCACAAAATAGTCTAGGGGCATTCTTAAAAGTTTATAAAAAAACAACTAAATTTTGATAAAAAATAACTTGTTTTTATTTGTTTAACCACTTTTTTTTTTTTTTTTTTTGAAAAACGCCATTTTGTGATATAATAATCACCAAAATATTGAGCAAAGGAAAACAGGCTTGGAACGTATTAAATACGTAATTATTATTGCCGGGTTGTAAATCTTTAGTGTTTAGAATATTTTTAAAATTAATTTATAAAAAAAAACAGAACTTCAAATTTTGAATAACTTCTAAGCTGGCTGGGATGTGATAAATTAAAAAAAAAATTTTAAACGTATATATTTTGTATTTAATCAAAATGTAATTAGTATAGTTATTAGTATCATTAGTTCATAGTATGAACCATTTTAAGACCATAGGAGTACATACATAAAGACGAAAGACATTTGCTCGTTACCCAAGCAAAATTAGAGCTTTATCCTTTGGGCGGGGCCAAAAAGAACCCATTGAGACTTTGAATTGTGAATCTGAGACGTTGCGTCTTGCACAGCGGTACTCTAACGGTCCACCTAGCGATCACACACAGCAGGCTTACGTCGCTGTAATTAATTACTCTCAGTACAATTAATTATTCTCGTTCATAAACACTAATTGGTTTGGTGTGGGGGGGGGGGGGCAGTTGAGGATACACCTTGTCCCTGGCATTCACCGCAGGGGCCAAATCCAGTCCTCTCAACTTCTACCGTTCCGGCCCCGACCTCCATTCGACGATGTGTTGAATATTAGATATTCAAAAGTGAGTATATGAATAATAAATAACCTCCCAAATGGGATGTCCATTCGCTGTAATGAATCATCGCACCCCATTCGCAATTTTTATTTATTAGGCCGTGGACAGCTTGTTACCGACACGCCAATAAATAATTCCTCTACTGGACCTAATGATATATTATACCAATTAAGTAGACATCTACCAGCCGACATAACTCCCCAAGTTGTAGTCTGTATGTTGCTCACTTAATTTTCCTAATCCTAACAGTGTTGTCAATTAGCAACCCTTTAAGTTGGCGGTCATATTTAAATAAATAAATATTAATTGTGATTCCAGGATGAAGATAATATCTATGAATTTTCAGTGTTAGGTATTAACATTGTAATTAATAATGTGTATCACAATGTTGGCCTCTTTTACTCATCGGGTATTTTTGTATTGACTACCAATTCGATGGGTCGCAAAAAAACTGTACATTTTGAGTAAACGAGTAATTATATTCTATATCCCTCCCTATCTCAAGAATATATATATATATATATTAAGAAAATTTGTAGTTTTTAATTGCTAAATATACTTCATATATTTGTCTGTTGCTGTAATTTGGAGCAATGTGGAATCATTGGGAAATTAATATTAAAATTTTATATGTTATTAATTACACCGAAATCTTTTCCAGATTGGAAAATGTATAAATAGTAAAAACCAGTTAATTAATGACGCTTAGTCAACATAAAAAAATTATTTTTCTACGTCATACAGACTTACAATGGTCTGAACAGACAGACTGACACAGAGGTTAACATATTCCTGGATTTAAAAATAAATAAATAAATAACGAAACTCAAAAAATGGTGAGGAATACGTTACTGTGATAAGTTACTTATGTTATTCTGGCTATATACCGCAGCAGTTAGACCAATGGTGCTCTATGCCTCTATGGTGTGGTGGCACAGAGGTAGTATTAGTAAAAATAGAACTTTGCTTGGCAAATTACAGAGGCTTTCATGTCTCATGATCACTGGTGCCATGAGTACAACTCCTACTGCTGCAATGGAAGTCTTATTGAACTTGAATCCACTGCACATAGAAGTAGAAGCGCAAGCCTTGAACGTGGCTTACAGACTTGCGAAATCAGGAACAAGATCCAAAGTCATGACTCCCATGCGACATGGGAACTTGTTCAGAAGAATTGATGAGGACGAGGTGCTGTCAATGCACTCTGACCTACAAGTTAAGAAACACACAGACGTTTTATACTGTGCGGAAAACACAAAGACCAAACCACATAAACTGTGTAATGGGATTAATTGCTATACAGACGGCTCACTAACAGAAAACGGGTCAGGGGCCGGCATATGGAGGAAAGATAAACCAGAATCTGGGATTTCTATTCCTTTAGGTAGACACACCTCGGTCTTTCAGGCCGAAGTGATGGCGATCAATGTCTGTACCCAAACCTTAATTGGGGAGGGTGTAAGAAACAGACTGATCACAATTTTCACGGATAGCCAGGCAGCCATTGGCGCCCTGAGAAGCTATACGACCAGATCTTATTTGGTTGAGGAGTGTAAAAACAACTTAAACACACTCTCGCTAGCCAATAAGGTTAGAATCGACTGGGTGCCAGGACACACAGGCATCACAGGCAATGAGAAGGCAGATGGCCTTGCAAGGGTGGGCTCAGAACAGACACCTCTTGCACCTGAACCCATATGTGGTATCAGCCTCAGCTACGCTAAAAGGCGTATAAAATTAGCTTTAGAGGACAAGGCAAGACTTTCTTGGAGAGAAACTAAGAAACAGGAACACTCGAAACTGTTTCTTAATGGACCCTGTAAGAGAAGAAGCTCAGCACTTCTATCAATGGACAGGTGGACACTCAAAAGTGTGACAGGACTCTATACAGGTCACTGTCGGTTAAATAAACACCTCTTTAATTTGGGGATAGTGGGATCACCAAATCTGCAGATTCTGCAAGAAAGAGGGAGAAACGGCACGTCATATAATATGTGACTGTGATAACTTAGCTAGAAAGCGATACCTTCACTTTGGTAGTGATCGCATTGTAGACCCCAAACTATGTGAACTGATCGATCCATTCAGTATCCTCAGATTTGCAAAGGCCGTGGGCCTGTCACATATATAGGACAGGGACATGGACGGCGCACAATAGGTCTCAGTGAGGCCGCGGTGCACAAATGCCGGAACAAATAATAATAATAATAATAATACTTATGTTTGTAAGCGCGATAAGCTTAGTAGATTACACATACATAGTATTAAGGTAATGACGAATATTTATTTAAATATGAATAGAGGACCTTTGGGTAGTCTACGTTTGGGGAATGAACTTAAATGAAAGTATGCAAGATAACTGAAGATTAACACGTTAACTGGGATCATATAACATAAAACGACTTAAATGTACGAATGTATATAAGTGTATAATATATGAATCAGACGAGCTCCGGTGAAGGTAAAGTTGAGTGTGTTAATAAAACAGCTCTTACCTTTATTACTGCAGACAGCAAACACGTACATGTAAGAAAACAGGGAAAGAGTTTGGAATTAATGATAATTGGATTTGATACTTCTGTAGTCTATGTCTCCCAACAGGTTTCTTCATTACAAATGCATTAAGCTTTGCACTACAAAGCGAAACCAGCAAAATAAACATGAGTTTGGTCAGACCTAATATTACTCCAGACCGCACTATATATCACACATGGGACAAAAAAGGGCTCGGTCCGCTACAAGCGATGCCTTGGCTCCGGTGTTTGGTCTGACCATAGACTCCTTGACCTCGTAGACTACAGGGACGGTGGCCTCGTGACCTTCTATAAATACGTGACAGTGGGAGTCCTGGAAATGTCCAAATTCTCTAATCATGTCCCGAGCATCTGTGGCTCTCGCACTCATGGTGAGCGTCAACTGGCTTGTATCCGGCGACACGGCCCGTTGAGGAGCGTGGGGAACTTCCCAAGACTCCGCTTCCTCTTTCGAATGCCGGGGGGTGACAACCATGGATTTTGGATCTCTCTGGCCTGTTTGTAAATACTTTATGCAAGAGCGAGTGAATGAAGAATTCTAAATATGGTATCAATGATAAACTTGAACACACCACTTATTTCCCAATAAGGCAGGTTGTAATTTTACCGCAATGAGAGTAGTAAACAAGGGACTTGGTTTCAATCATATACAGCAAATGCGTCCAAGACACATTATGGTGTCGACATTTTGTACCCCAAAAGGGTGGGAAATTTAACTAAAGTGTTAATAACAAATAACTATAAAACACATTAAAATATCGAAGAGTATTTTTTATTTCGTCCCAGCAGGGGACTTAATTATATAATTTTCAGTGGAGAGAATATTGAGAAGGATATTTCATAACCTTTACAATTGAAACTACTACAAATAAACCTTATTTGTAACTGAGCCCGATCGTTTCAATTCTCTAATGCGAACAGGCCATTAAGCCATTAACTGTACAGTGAAACGTAAAGATGAGCGGGATTCAGGGACATTGGTCCTAATCGAGGCTATACGACCTGTACTGGATATTGCTCTATCGGGGGTGGGATTATCCCACACACCTGGGCCCCACGGGATAAACCCGGGGTAAACGACTCACCAATAATGCGTGTTGCATCCCCCTGTATGATGTGGGAAATCGTATTAATCGTTATCAATTATCTATTGAATGCTTGGCTATATGTGGAGTAGTAGCACGAATTCATAATAATTGTGTATAATTTATTAAATTTATTCTCCAGCTCAAAGAGAGGGCCTCTTATAGGTTGCTAGCAAAGTTTTTGAGCATAAAACTAGTTTATTAAATTAAGTACGGCGCCTTTGGAAGCCTTTATTCGTGATAGTGGTCAAGTCTGGTCATGTGTAGTCAAGCCAGGTCGAGCCGTGACTGACTAAAGACTGGAGCGCTCCTAATTTGTTTTGACCGAATCGCTAGTGACAATGTGTGACACTCAACTAAAATCAACAGGGATGACGAACACATCATTAAGCCTGCTTGGGATTTCTGCGAGTTAAATGATTTTATTATTAAAAATATTGCGTTTATGAGTTGATAAAGCAACGCTATGTATAAAGATCACAAAAAAAATCCAGCAAGTTAAGCAGATACTTTAGTATTCTAGGAAAATTATCTTCATCGACAATCAGCGAAATTTTAATTAAGTTTAGTGTAGAGAGAATGACATTGTTCATTAACAAGCGTGCAACTGAAATGAAATGATGTCGTCCATGAAAATGATTAACCTGAGCTGACCTTGAGTGTGAATGCTGCTGCTGAAATCTTGGAACTTAGGCTGATCTGACTCGACCGTGCCTTAATATGTAGTGTGAATCGTCCTTTATGCTAATCCATATCTGGTCACGAACGAATAGACAAATGATCGAGGTGCGTCATGAAAACTATCATTCTCAATATTGAAACGTTTGAACGAAATCGCTGCAGCGTTTCGATGCTTCCATCAAACAAATTTGTTTGGCAGCTATCTTCCTGCTCAAATAAGTCGTGACTAAAAGACCGTTGATCGCAAATGTTTAATATTTTATTTTAAAGACTGCAATGTACCGTTATTTTTGTAGGTGCTGGAAGTTTTTCAGCTCAGCAATGTTTGTCGTTGTGTGATAAAAATTAAAACTTCAGAAAATTCTCCATACGTCTCAGCAGTTCTGTCACCCCATCTTGAGCCTGAAACGGCATTCCATAACTTGCAAAGGTACTTTAGGAAATCTTTGGTGCAACCAATGGTGGACTGAAGATAATTTAACAGGATACTTATTTTTAATTTCATCCATCTTCCAGTATCCTATACAGTACACAAAATTGTTACACACATGAGAGTAAAAAGACAAAAACTTAACAGACGATTTAGATAACTGCATAGACTACTTCAAATGGCATCACATCACTCAATAGAAAATAAAATACAAACTTACTAAGGCACGCTAAAACCTATTTGGACATACAAACTAGAGCTTTGATGGTGTGAAACAAAACGGTCAAACAACTAGCGTATTCATTCCTTTTAGTCAGATGTCCCAAGAACAATAATTGTTGCCTTTTATTACGTTAGCAACAACACCCTTTAAACGATCGAAATAGGCTTTGCATCCTTGATCTTTCCCCTTTAAGGTTCATGAAATTTCACCAAAAGTTAACAAATCATTCTATTACCCTAGATCTGTCCGTTTCTTGACTCACAAATCCCTTTGATCTTTCTCGAAGATTTCCTCGTGACCTACAAATTCATGAAGTCCTCACAATAGCTAGTTTCTCCGCTTATTCCCTGAGGGTCTGTGGCTCTTTTACTCGTAGTCGGTATGCTCGTAGCCGATTTGTAACTCGAAATACTAAGAAGCGTGTGCGAACATCCGAGATTCTTCTTCCTCCTACTTATGCGAGTTATGTGACAGTTATACGGTCCTTGCATCTCTCTGGGTTGTGTGTATTTGTATTTAATATATTACACGAATGAGTAAATGTTAATATGGCATGAACAGGATCATAGATCACAACTGCCTGATTGAAATTTGATACAAAAAAATACAGAGATGCATTTAGTTTTCAGCCATAGATACATTTTTATGCTTTAGCAGTGTAGCTCTTATATTCTCCCCCCTGTGTCAGACTGTCTGGTTGTGTAATTGTATGTTCCCTTTTTGATATTCAAGCCGTTTTTTTTTAACCTAATCCTGAGCGTCTGTGGTTGTCTCACTCTTGGTCAGCCTCCGGAGGATTACAGGCCATCTCCCAAGGCTCCGCCTCCTCTGCCCATGCGTGGGAGGTGACAACCATAATGTGTATTTGTTTATATCGTATGAATAAGTGAGTGACTGGTGAACTGTAGTATGAATGAGACCATTTATCACAATTACTTATTGCCCGATAGGATGGATTGTAATTCGATTTAACTGAAAAGAATTCTATCCTATTGAACAAGTTAGGGAGAGGATACTGGGATCCGCTATTGTCAGCTGTAAGTGATCGGATATCTGATCGCCAGTTCGTAAGTCCGGAGCAGATCCAGCAAGGGAAGGGACGTGCTCCTACCGGACCGAACCAGTTCCATCCAGGGACAGGACACCAATTCAGGCAATCGGTCAGGAGAAAATAGTCCCCCTCTTATCTACGGCCTATTGCAATAGAGGTGGAATTAAAGCCTAGGTATCTTATCTCACTGTTTTACTGCGCCCCTTTTCCGATAAACCTCCGACATTATGGCCAACGCTGCCGGCTGTTTTTTTCTAACAAAGTCTTGTCTATTGTGTCGAATCCCAACAACTCTTGCATAGTACATTGCTAATACTGAAGCAATCCCTCCCTGCAATCGAGGAGATGCTACGATCTTGGGGTCACCGGCTTCAAGGATTTTTTTGGTGCCGGGTTAGCTCTCGATAATTCGAACCCCTCAGCTAGACAGTTTGCTATCGAAAAAAAATCATGCGTATTTGACACTCGGTAATGTGAAGGCGTTTTCGTGACGAAGGGAGAGAGTGCATTCTATAATTCGATATGTTTCTTCTTATTTCACTGGATTTGTTAGGTACACCTATACATATATAAGTACTTACAATATTTCATTTTATAGTTAATAAATATACACTCTATCTGGTATACCCACGATTTATTTTACACTGATACGAGCGCCTTCTGTGGCTACACCACCATTCTGAAGGGTAATACAATTGTGTTCCGTACTACAAGTAGTGAAAATAATATATAAAATTCAAAATATTGATATAATATTTAAAACTATTTAAAAAAAACAATAAAAACATGTTTACTCTATAATAAGTTGTGTAAGAAATTCATCTAGTACTAAAATATCACAAAGAATCAATTGTATAAATGATTAAAAATGATAATTCTACAGTTTTTCATTCTTTTCATATTTATCTACTTTATGTATTTAAAAAAAATTTAACTCTTAAATATTTTAGTACTCTGATATAGGTGATTAGAACTTCTTCATAAATTAAACTCTGAATATTTTAAATTTTTTTCGGTTGCCCCTTGGCTTGTAATTAGTGAAATTCGACTGTACTAGGTAAAAAAATACTTGACACGTGATCCAGCGTTCTTGGCAATGAGCCCTAGAAGTAAAAACAAATATTCTAAGTTAAAAAACTCTATTTTTTATCTTATCTTCTGTCTTCGTTCTGACTAAAATAAGGTTATCAGACATCGCCCGATTTTTTTTTTGTGGAAAATATTAAAAAATATGTGGAAATTTATCAAAATCAGCATAGCTCATTGAACAGTTACACCAGGAGAAGCTTCAAGTAATGTAAGTAAATAGAAAAAAACTATACATACGAAATTTTACAGCAATAATATTTTTTTTTGCTAGATTCGATGGGGAGTAGAATTTTATGGTCAGCGTTCTTTATTTTAATTAAACCTTCCTTACCCGTCTAAATTTGGCTAAATCCACTTTTTTGAAGTTTAATTTATTCTCGTTTTGATATAAGTGGACATTAATTAGATTTGATTCATTTATAAGAGTAATAATAATTAACAGTAAAATCTAAAATGTTATATTTCACATCTTCGTTTCTGAATTATTTATGACAACCTTTTTCGTATTATTACTTGTAGTATATGGGCCTTTAAACTCCTGCATTGTTTGGTATACATTTTTTGTTCTGGAGTTAAATAATCTCCAAAATTGTATAAGGGGATTTTTTGGGGCGCTTAAATCGAAAATTAACTCTGTTTCTTGTCTAAGAGATATTTGAACGCACTCTGCTTCCTTGGTTCATTATTTATTCACGTTATTTCAATATATGATGACCATAATATGACTGGTTGCTGAAGGATTTTGTTTTTTCTAAAAAGACAGGGCACCTAAAAGAAGAGCTGTATAAAATCAAGAGTTTTCTAAATTATCAAAAAAAAAACACTTTTTACTCACCTGTAGGGCACTAGTGATCCACTGTTTTTTTCTCAACCCGTTTCGATTTTTGGGACGGCTTATATTTTAGGTACGGCTTTAGGATATGTTGGTAAAGCCTGTTACGGAATGCGTGTTCAATATAACACCTGTGTTATAATAAAGAAAGGACTCATCATATAAATCCAATCATGAATATATAATTTAAATGTGGAACGTTGCTGCAGTACGTTACGCGTGCAATACATTATGTGGTGAGGCATTATCATAAAATATAGAAAGCTTCTAATATAGAAAGCGCGACAAGGGCTTTCTTTAGTTTATGAGTTTTGAAAAATACTGTCTCATATTAGAGCATATTTGAAAGAGCGTTCTACAACTTTTGCCTTGAAGAAAGCTAATTGTTGTAAAATCTGGGAGATTTTAAATATGTATATTTAGATAATTTTCAATCTCTTATCTGAGCTTCTGCTAATGAAATCCGTCGATATCCTAAAAAATAACATGTCGATAGTCTACCGATTACTGTCACTCGTATGAATGATAATATTTTTAATATTTACATATGGTATGAATGAGAGCGTTTATCGCAATTACTGATTGCCTTATAAAAGGCAGATTGTAATTATAGCCCAATAAAGAGTATAGTATAAGATAATAATATTTCAAGGGTAATAAATTCCCAGTTATTTTCTTTATCAAAATAAATTAACGGAACGTGTGAAAAACTCAACGAATGTGCTACAGTTTGGTCCCACTTTGCTAAACTTTAAAACGTGTCTCGAATGCCCAGCTCAAAGCTAATAGACCTCTATATAAAAAGCTACGTTTTTTGAGAGCTAACTTCATAAAAAACAATATAAACCGCGCACACAGTGTTAGTATTTTGGCGAATATTTAGGCTGATTAAAAAAAAAATGTTTCATAGCTTTATATAAAACAAGTGTGAAAGTTTAGCATTATTATTGAGTCCTTCAGAATTTAAATCAAAATGATCATTGTTAAAATCTATGTAATGTAGATATTATCTATTGAAACAGGCAAATATTGGCAAAAAGACTTGCGAAGGTTTATTGATAGAGTTGTTTAGACATGTATAAATATTTAAGACCTGCTAACATCCGTTTCCTATGGTGTGACATAACAATATTCTATATTTTTTGATGACGCTTTTGTAACCAAGATACTTTTTTTAGAATTACATATTGTATGTACACAATTGGGTTGATCATAAAAATGTTCATAAAAAAGGCCAGCCTAAGTACTGTAGAATATTAGTTCCATACAAACAGTAAGATGACTAGTTTATCAGGAATATATATAAAAGTTAATTAACATTACATTAAAGCTGTTTTAATCATGGAATAAATAAATGTGTTAAATAACTTCTGAAAGTTACCATGCTAATTACATAGAATGAACGAAGCAGTTTATAATTAAATTAACATTTAAAAACTCAGGAATTATCTTCATTTTAGCATAAAAAAGACAAAGTGCTAATTGAGGCAGAAATATCTTTAAAACATAAGAATATAATTTCAACCAATTACATTATATTATTTTCATTTAATAGTTTATATGATAACAATATAATGTTTATATGTTTACTGCCATTCTCTAATTTGTATACATGAATTAGTTACTTTATTATATCAATAGTGGACTTGCGTTGGGGAGTTACTAGTTTAGTCCTAGAGGTTCAATTCTATCTACAAAAGACTAACTACTAATACTAAACTCTAATACATTTAATTAAAAATTTGATGTGTACTAATTACAGTAGGTGTTTGAAATGACGTAAAATTGATTGGATCATTGGCTACTAAGTACCAACGAAACAGACGAAAAAGGGTCGGCTGATGTCTGTATGAAAGTAAAGACTCTCAGGCTAGGTTAAAAACAAAAACCGCTTAAAGACAAATATGTACGGAAACAGCACAACAAATCATTCCTCAATTGTCGGTGTCTCGCTCTTGGGATCTGTTCATTTGTCCGGGCATATCATCCGTCTAGGCTCGTGAATAATTAAGTTAACTAATAATAAAAAGAACAAGGCAATAGGAGCCGCTACTTCATTAACGACATAATGAAGGAGCACTGACTCAGCAACTACCCAGCGCCGCAATGGGACTTATACCTGGCGCAGGAAACCTTGCGGTGTTGCCACCATAGTCAATGCACAATAATTGTGCACCGTAGCACAATAAAGCATGTTTATTTCAGTGTATGAAATGGTGTCTAGCATCATCTACTATTTTACTTTTCATATCAGGGTCTTAACATTTATTTTTAAAAATCACGTCCCTGGTGGAGTGGTTAACCTGCCTATTCGACTAGGTAGAACAAAACTATTTTCTTAAAGTTATTTGTTATATTTCTACAGCTGAAACTTAGTCGACAGAATTTAGAAACAGTTTTAGGGAAAAAAATGCGTTCTTTTGCGAAAACCTAAGATGTAATAAAAAAAAAAATTATCGTTATTCTTCACTATATTATTTACTGTACAGTGAATATCAGTCATAATCACAGTCATTATCAAATCATTAACTCATGAAAAAATTCTCTTTCATACTAGGTCACACAGTAGATAAAATAACTGGTTTTTTTTTTATTGCAAAGTTAATTTTGAATATTATCGTATGACAATCAGATTTTTTTTTTTTTTAGTACTTTATTTTTATTTGTTAGCATTTCCGGGTCTCGTGTGATGAAGACCGTAGATGTAGATGATTGCTTATTGCCGCGGAAACTGAGAGCAATGTGTTATAACATAATAATATAAATTGAGGGTTTGAGAAACAATTCATAAAACAGCCCTTAGGTCATATATTCGTAATTTATAATTGCTTTTGACAGTATTTATGTTTAACCAAACGGCCTCCCTTCGCCTCCTTCCTACTTTATTTTCTTTCATGTGCCATTTCTTTTATTATTCCTATGTCCAATAAAAAATCGTTCTAAAAATGATCCAAGAAAAGTTACTAATCTACTGGCGCGGAACATTTTTTGGAATTATCCCAACGCCAAGCAACTTTTTACGTTCCCACGTTTTCTTATAATTTGTAAATAAGTTCCGATTCTTTATAGATTTCATGTTTCACTAATGGCTCTAAATGTAGCTGTACT
Source organism: Acanthosoma haemorrhoidale (assembly GCA_930367205.1). NCBI lineage: Eukaryota > Metazoa > Arthropoda > Insecta > Hemiptera > Acanthosomatidae > Acanthosoma > Acanthosoma haemorrhoidale. The sequence continues at coordinate 78,439,272 of OV884009.1, read as the reverse complement.
ATACTCTTTATTGGGCTATAATTACAATCTGCCTTTTATAAGGCAATCAGTAATTGAGATAAATGCTCTCATTCATACCATATTTACAATTCATCATTCATACAATATTTACAGACAGCCCAGAGACCTCCCAAATCCACATGCGAAGAGAAAGCGGAGTCTTGGGAAGTCCCCCACGCTCCTCCGTCAGCCGCGTCACCGGATACTAGCCAGTGGAGGCTGACCAAGAGCGCGAGAGCCACAGACGCTCAGGACATGATTGGAGTAACTGGCCATTGCCAGGACCCCCGCTGTCACGCGTTTATAGCAGGTCACGAGGCCACTGCCGTTTCAGTCTCCAAGGAGGATTATAGGGATGAGTGGCGCAGTGCAATGACTGTGCTACAGGATTAGGGTGGTTGGATAGGCTACTGTGGAATTTCATAAACTTAGAAGGGATGAGTTCTAGAATGTAGGGTATATTAAGGTCGTTATGAAGGGTTTTGTTGCTGACATAATAAGGGGCATTTACTATTGTTCTCAGGACTTTTGATTGAAAGGATTGGATACGCTTGATGTTCGACTTTTTTGCTGTCCCCCCATAGCTCTATTCCGTATGTCTAGATTGATTTAAGTATAACTTTGTAGATTAGTAGTTTATTTTCTATTGAGAGATGGGATGTCCTTTGAAGTAGTCTGTACAGTTGGCTCCAAATGTGTGGAAAAAAGAATCTTCGTTTAAACTGCATTTCAAATGGTCTGAATCCCAACAATCTTGTCTCTCTTAGCAATGAATTTGGTACTTTTGTAGTTTTGTCAAGACTCTACTCAAGTCAATGTTTGCCATTTCCACTAAATGAAACATGAGGACAGATCGTTTATGCAGTTGTGTCAGATCCACATTTTCTAGCTCAATCTTGACACAACTGTAGAATTGATCTACGAACATCATCGTAGCACTTCAAAACTGTATTCTTGCATAAAAAACCTTAACTTTTGACGAAAGTTGCTTCCATCAATGCACCATATTTTATTTTTCATAAATAAACATGAATAAGTAACTTTTTATTTATTTAGTGCCCCTACTTTGGACATTAGGTTCCAATTACACAAAGCTTTGTGTCACTCTATGTGCTATTAATTACAAAGCTGTCACACGCTAAGGATTAATTTGAGCCCATCGAATATATCCAAAGGGTGCTTCAAAACAAAATTTGCTTAGGACCTCAATAGTCGTGATTACGGTAGTTTCAGCCCACTGATGAATGTTTGTGGCAAACGTTCACCTCAAATGTTGGATCCTAGGTTCGGTAAATAGTGTGACCAGGTATTAATTGAACAGTACCTCTGCCGGATGTTTGAGACAAATGTTGGACGAACAGCGTAGCTGCAACTATATTACCAATTCTACCTAAGCAAACATCCTCCTGGGTCGATCGGATCTAAATTGAGTAGACGAGGTTATAGCTCACTTATGATACGGACGCTCATCAAAATGTAACGACAATTCCCTTTGTTATCTTTCATCAACAAAATAATGTAATTCTGTCATATTTGGTTCAATGTCTGTCTGTTCGCTCTCATCCCAGTTGTTCATGCCGCTTAGACACGTGTATTCCAGCATACTACGCATTTCGCCAATTTAATCTTAATTATTACTATTGAACTCGATTCATTCCAAAATAAAAATACCTGCATTTATTTGCATATTTCTGAATAAGCGTTCGTTGGGTTGCTGGAACAGGGAAACGTGTTACAGCAGAACTGTTTCTGCTAGTATGCACTGAGAAACTTAAGAACTATGCGAAACTCACACAATTTCGATGTTATTAGTAAATTATAAGAGAATTAAAAGGAACGCTCTCCACTTGGGGCCTCTTAGTTACAAAGCTAGCACCCACTAAGTATTAATTCGTAATTTGTGCCTGGAAGTCATTAAATACAACAGTACATGATACATAGGCTGTACATAGATTATAATTACTTTTTATATATGCTTGATATTTATTGAGATCCTAGTAAGATTGATAACCGAATATGAAAGTATATAAACATTTAAGAAACTCTGGGGGGATAGGCAGAATACCCGAGTAATTAATTAAGTTCCATAGAGTAAAAAGTTAATTTACGGTATTTAAACACTGTCATAAGGATGAAATGATATTATAACATAACATTATATATAGCGGCTAATAGGCTATCATTTTTTTCCTTGCGCCCATCTTACACTGGAAGTCTCAACACGTACTTAATAAAAAAAAAGTTCGTTTACAAATTGTGTTTACTCTGCTTTGTATCAATTATTAAACCTCTCAGCGCAGCGAGGAACTCTTGATATGCACCAGCCAAGAACCATTCTACAACACTGTGAGAAGGCAGAAATGGAGATTGTTGTGCGGTACAATGGGGAAGCCTCAAAATGGCAAGATGGACAGAGTGGAGTAGAAATGCGTATGAGAAGGATGCTCTGCTGAACATCTGCAAGGGAACGTGCCTTAATTAGGAACAACCTGATAATAATGAGTAAAATGGTCCTTGCTACAACAAAGATACCGTAACGATTATGATAGCCGAAAGATTCCTGTGCTAGCTTATGGGCTTCTTAAGACGTTTCTGCAAATTATCAAACTTTTCGGGGAAATTCCCCCAATTAAAGTAAATATTCGCAACATTGAAAATTAATATATAATAACCAGTCAAGGGTGCCTCCTCTACGATATAACCATTAATATACCTTAAGGGTGTGCCAAAAGAACAAATGCATAACATTGAAGAAAGATGACACCCCAAAGGTATGAAACAGGTGATACCCAGCCAGGAAGAAATGGAAAGCAGGAATATTTCTTAGGTTTAGTTTCTATCAATGTTTCTGGCCCACAAGAGCACAGCCCTTGCTCATATAAATTGTCCATTATTCAACATTTTTTGAGGATTAAACTTTTACATTATTTACAATTTTTCTTAGATGCACGCTTCTTTGAATCTGTACACATATTTAAATGTTGATTGCAAAAAAAAGCCTAATTTCGTCGACATAACTAACAAATTAGCAAGTATTTACACGGGACATTGATGAAGATGAGTGTCATTGCAAATACAATGAAGGAACTATGCCAAGGGTACAACTCACTTAGGACTAATTAAAATTAAGGGGCGCTAATACGAACTAATATGCAAAACTCCGTTTTCTTTTGACCACGAAACATCTGGTGGATTTTTTTGTCATAAGAGGTTATCGGGTCGATTGGCAACATTTCATAACATGCTTTATTCTTGTTCGACATAGAACAGACCAAAAAAGATGGAATTTAAGAACAGAAAACAATTAATTTGAGATAAAAATCCGCTTTGTGTAGATTCCGAAATTGGGCTTAAACAAACTCAAATTTGGAAACGGTAATAACTTTTTTCTGTAGTGTTCCTCATCTGTTTCTTTTTGATAAGTTTAATCTAGTCTCTCCATCAATTTTCGGATGGAAAACGAAGCAGTAGTCTTTTGATTAACCGAATGAATTAACATCGAAATTATGTCTTCATGTCTTGTGATGAAATAACGGCTGTCAGTATGTTGCTGACCTTCTCTCATTATATATTTTTCGGGAATATCTTCAACTTCTGCTCAAAGGTGATAAAATATCACCAATTAAACAATGGGTCAGTAATCCAGGTATTTTTTAAAAATTAAAATTAATTCAAAGATTTTTTTTATTTTTATCGATAAAATTTCCTTACGTAAATTAGGAACCAAATGGTAATTATTCATGGAATATATATATATATATATATATATATATATATATATACATACACGAAGATAATGACATATAAAGTAGACAAGAGAACTCCCAGGACTCGGCGTGAATTTTTATTTTAAAAATTTAAATATTTTTAGATTTAAAAAAGATTTTTTTAAAAACCAAAAGTGCTTTTACTTTATTTGTTAAGCCATCTTGGTCACAAAAATATCAGATTTTAAATATCGATCTTCTATGATGAGTCCTTATTCATAGGGAAAAATCAGAATTCTTAGTATATGTATACATACTTAGTATAGTATAACAATAATATTAATTTATATATATATATATATATATATATATATATATATATGTAAATAAAGTATTCTCTCTTTAATTTGAATATTTGAATTTGGCGCGCTGCTTCTTACTGGCCTCCGCCAGATGGAGCTGTAGTTAGAGAAGGTTATATTAAGTAACAAAAGTTTTGAATAGAGAAGTGATGGTTATAAACTATAATTGTCGTTTCTTTGTTTACAGGTAAAATTGTATAAATCAATATGAATAATTTTTATAATATATAGTGAATAAAATTGCTTACTTTGTTTACAGAGAAACTGATTTCAGTTTATTCACCCCACCTTCAATAATTGTCTTATATATATATATATATATATATATATATACTCTATATGCTCGTATATACATATGCCTGTGTTAATGACCCTTGTAGTTGATATGCAACAACAAAAAACAGAACTCGGAATCTTAAATTATTTCTGCTGGAATATAGAAATTTTAAAATTTGGTGAAACGCGACCGATTTTTTTTATTAGTAATCTAATTTCATTATTTCCGTTGCAATACTTTCATCAACATATAACCATCATATTTGGAGTTTAGATTACACTATTAAAATTTCAGACCTGTTGAATCACATTTACTACAGCGATCGGCATTGAGCACATACCTGCTTGAAATCAGAGCATTTTAAATTCAATCTAGATAAATTGGTAAGATCTTTTCAAATTCAATCAAGAGAAATTAATAAGAGCCTACAAAATAAGTGGCCCTTCAAGTTTTACCATAAAATAGCGTAAATAAGCCCATGTTATTTGTTGATAAATATTTGAAGAGCTTATTTACCTAATCCTATAAGGTAGCCAGTTTCGTTTATGAGTCATGATACCTTATGACTCTGCTTTCAATTTCATCCAAGTCTAAAGAAAAATGAGGAACCACCTTCGTCTGTCTGTCTGACGCTATGTTGTGAAACATCACGAAATCCACCGGTTAATTTTCACTTTAGATGCCATGATGGAAAAATGAAACAAAAAAGTATTGGCCCCTTTTTATTTTCAATATGTATGCTTTCCCATGAGATATGTTCCCCTGTGTCGATTCATAATTTGATGTCCTTATAATTGTATTATGATATGTTTTCTTAATATATCAACAATAGAAAAAATGTGTACGTTATTAACGTTATGTTTACAGTAAATTGACATTAAAAAATAGAATGTGACACATATAAACTTCAATACGGTTCGCAACATGAAATAGCCAATAGAAATGGTATCCACGTGTTCTAATTTTTCGTTTTTGGTATTCTTCCACGCTTTTTAACAATAATATATAGCTGTTTTACTTTTTATTCTAATTTACAGTTATTAAAGGACTTGTTTTCGGAATAAAGTGTGAAATGGTACGAACTGCATTTTGAGACGCAGCACTTTGATTTCAATTCTACTTCTATAATGTAAGCTGATTTAATAGTTAGATCTTCTTTTAAATTATAGACTTGATACAATTGAAATGCAGTACAATCTCGGTAATTCGTTATTCCCGCTTATTCGTAATAAACTGCCAGTCCCTTGGAAAAATCAGGGTTATTTGTAACAAAAACGCAATGCATTTCGGCCCCCTCGGTAATTCTTAATTATTATCGTACTCAAGACCACGTAAATCCCGTTTATTCGAAAAAAAAAACTCCTTTCTCTTAATTCTCTTAATCAAGTCTGTTTACATTCAATTGGAAATCCTTTATATTTACTTCAGTTCAGTGAGGTTTCACCATGAGTTCAAAGCGTACCCATAAGTCTCTGTACATTTGTGAAGAAAAGCCGTTGCCGATGGTGAGAAAAACAATCAATGTTGCGAAACGCTTTAATATTCCTCCATCTACGCCAGATTTTAACGGGGTCGCTGGAGTACTTTTATATATATATTGAAACCTACCTCATTTTCTACCATTCTATTTTTCTAATTTAATAGATCAATTGACCTTAACTAATTTGGTAGGTCCGTCATGAGATCTTTAATTCAACTTGTTTTTATGTCTTCGACATAGGAAATTATCCCGATTGAATCGCCCGATCTCAAGGCTAATGTTATAGTTATTAATAAATTGAGAAACTGGGAATTGTGAAATATATACAAGTAAAATGGTTATAACAAATAATTATAATTATAAATAGTGCTGACATTAATTATATAAAAAAAATATTCAATTCCTTTTGAACAAGGATAGTTACTACTAATTAGTTATATAAAAAAATGATAATTGAGCTCAATCTCTTTTTAATGGATCCATAATAAAAAAACAATATCTATATCACCCAATCGATGATATCCGTGTAATCTTCTTCTTCTTCTTCTTCTTCTTCTTCTTCTTCTCCTCTGCTTGTGTTGATGACCGTCAACGGAACGGGAGCTTGCTCTGCTTTGCTCTCTGGCTCTTAGCTAAGACTGCCTAAGACTGGCCCTTCATCCCATCCCCACTCCTAAGAGCATAAGGGCAGATGCTGGACAAAGTGGGAGGGTGGCTGGTCATGATATTCTCAAATATCATGAATGTTACAATTGCCTTCCCTTATAAATAAAAAAAAAATTTATGAAAATTTTTTTTTTTTTTTTTTAAGTGGATCCACAATATTATGTTGCTGCGTTCGGTTTGTTGAATTGGTTGTTTATAACGGGTGTTGAATTTTACAAAGTTTATAGTAATAATAGTTCAAATTTTGCAAGGTTTTAAATTGCTTGAAAAGCGTACAAGTTGTTTTAATTTTTTACTTAACTAAATTATTATGCTAATTAGTATGGATTAGTTCGAAGGTACATTGTTTTATGGATCATAACGCGATTTGGAAAACATTTGTTGAAAAGACGGTTGAGTGTGATTAGTAATACATATTGGTTTTTAATTAAAATACTAGACAATTCTACTGGTAATTAGTAACAATAGAGAAAAATTGTTGAGTGTGTGTGTGTGTGATTTGAATATTTTACCTGAGTGAAAAGATAGTGTTTATAAAAAAATTATAAATGTTACGAAAAGATAGGGAGGTCGTTGTCGTGTATAAAATTGTATAAGCTCATTTTATTTCCTTGCTATAAAATTAATTATAATGGACTTAAGCATTCAAAGAATATTTACGATCTGTTTTATAGATTAAGTGATAATGAAAGCAAAAGCTTCACTTGCTGATAATTCCATAGACTTTACTAGGGTCAATACTTCTAATAATAGTTTTGTTTTTGTTTGTATAAACTTCTAAAGTTTATGTGTCATCCGATCAGTATTATTTTCATTTAATAATGAAAATAATAAAAGAAAACTATAATTTTTTTCTTTTTTTGAAGTCATATTGTATCGAACAAAAAACATCCCTGTAATTATTTTTAAATGCCTTCCATTCATTAATTTTAATGTTGTTCAAATCAAACACGCAAAAAGGAATTTCATCAAGATGAGTTGGAATTTGAGATTCCAATTTCTTCATATCCAAAACTTTATTTTGAATTATTTTTAAATTTTTCACGTTATCACTGGTTGTCTGCTGATGCTCTGTAATTTGATCTTTCAATGAAATCACTTCTCCTTTCTTAATATTCGCTGTATCTTCTAACTCTGAAAATTTATTTTCCAACAAACTCATATTATTCTCATAGTCAAGCTTTATTAGATCATGTTGACGTGAGGTACACTCATCATTGTTATCTGCAATCTTCTGTTCATCCTCCAATGAAGTCATTTTCTCTTCATTATCCTTAATTGAATATAAGCTAAGATCTGTCTGACAATCAGCATCAACTAGTTGTGACTTTGTTAAATTTATTTTTTCATGATCTGTCGTATTTTTCAATAGAATCATTTCTTCTTTTAATTTTGAATTTACATTATTATTTACTTGGAGTGTTCTCTCCTCACAAATTCGTAATTGTCTATCTAATTTATAGTTTACATCCGTGTAACCTTGTTCGAATTTAGCCGATCTTCCCGATTTTATTTCTTCCCTTAGTTGATCAAACTTCCCGCTCAACTCTTTTTGTTCTTTATTATTTTCTTTAATTGCGTTAAATTGACTGTTTAACTGGGCAAGGATTAGTTGTAACATCTTGGAATGATTTATCGTGGGTTCGGGGTCGGGGGCTGGGGGGTCTCCTTTAGAGGCTGGGTTTGACCCAACCCCTGTACCTGAGTCTGACCAGAACATGTTTGTGTTCGTCATTTGTGTCTGTGTTTGTGTAACAAATGTAAAATTATAGGAAAATATAATTCGTTATTGGTTAGTTCTAGTTATTATTCTAACATGCAATACCTCACAATTCCTTTGGTTTCCTTAGAATTTTTGACGTTAATCCCGGAGCGGCCCCCATTGAAACCTACCTCATTTTCTACCATTCTATTTTTCTAATTTAATAGATCAATTGACCTTAACTAATTTGGTAGGTCCGTCATGAGATCTTTAATTCAACTTGTTTTTATGTCTTCGACATAGGAAATTATCCCGATTGAATCGCCCGATCTCAAGGCTAATGTTATAGTTATTAATAAATTGAGAAACTGGGAATTGTGAAATATATACAAGTAAAATGGTTATAACAAATAATTATAATTATAAATAGTGCTGACATTAATTATATAAAAAAAATATTCAATTCCTTTTGAACAAGGATAGTTACTACTAATTAGTTATATAAAAAAAATGATAATTGAGCTCAATCTCTTTTTAATGGATCCATAATAAAAAAACAATATCTATATCACCCAATCGATGATATCCGTGTAATCTTCTTCTTCTTCTTCTTCTTCTTCTTCTCCTCTGCTTGTGTTGATGACCGTCAACGGAACGGGAGCTTGCTCTGCTTTGCTCTCTGGCTCTTAGCTAAGACTGCCTAAGACTGGCCCTTCATCCCATCCCCACTCCTAAGAGCATAAGGGCAGATGCTGGACAAAGTGGGAGGGTGGCTGGTCATGATATTCTCAAATATCATGAATGTTACAATATATACTTCTTTATTGTGATAAAATTACAATCCGCCTTATTAGGCAATAAGTAATTGTGATTAATGTTCTAATTCATACCATATTTACAATTTTCATTCACAGGCGCATTCATACAGTATTTGCAAACAGCCCAGAGACCTCCCAAATCCTTATGGTTGTCTCCTCCCTCGTATGCGAAAGAGGAAGCAGAGTTTTGGGAAGTCCCAAACGCTCCTCCGTCAGCCACGTCACCGGATACGAGCCAGTGGAGGCTGACGAAGAGCGAGAGAGTCACAGACGCTCAGGACATGATTGGAGAAACTGGCCATTGCCAGGACTCCCACTGTCACGTATTTATAGCAGGTCACGAGGCCACTGCCGTTTTAGTCTCCGAGGAGGATTATTAGGAGGAGTGGTGTAGTGTAATGACTGTGATAGGGAATTAGGGTGGTTGGATAGGTTCCTATGGCATTTTATGATCTTGAAAGGGATGAGTTCAAGAATGTAAGGTTTATTAAGATCGTTATGAAGGATTTTGTTGCTGACGTAATAAGTGGCGTTTACTACTGTTCTCAGGACTTTTGATTTAAACGATTGGTTACGCTTGATATTAGACTTTTTTAATTTCCCCCATAGTGCTGGAGTACCTTTATGCTCTAAAATTAAACGGTAAAAAACCGGTGACTTCTTTGAATGTAAACGATCACTTGTCACATAGGTTTTACAGTGCCGACAATTTAATACACCAGTTGGGAGAGTAATGATGAGGGAAAAGGTCAATTTTTTTGCAGAGATTTTAGGCTTGAAAATTTCCTGTGACGGATGGTTTGGCCGTTGTAAAAAAAGAACATTATAAACATTATTATAAAAAAAAAAAGAATATAAAAATAACTAAGTACATGGATATTTTAGTTTGTTGTTCCGTATTTTGTATTGTCCATAGATGGAATTTTAATAAAACTGATAATCCCGCAAATTTGAATTAGTTTGTTTAACACTCAATAATTCGTAATCCTACTATTTCAAAAATCTCGGTAATGCTTGATAAACCCTCCGTCACTTGGTATCACGAATTATCGGGATACTAAAAGTGATTTGACAGTTCCTTTGATAATAATTAGATCTGATAGTTACCACTCATTGATACTGCTAATGTAAACCTCGATCTTGGAGCGTTACACTGACCACAATTCCTTCCTGGAAATCATCTTCCCCGTGGTGATGGTCCCTTAACCAGAACTGATGAATTATTGGAGGTCTGTGAAAATGTCACAGTCATCAAAAATTCGATTAGTGCTACGACGAGACTCATCAATGTTTGATGTGAGCAGGTCGCAATCCCACACGACGCTAACAACGATCCCAGAGGAGGTGAACCTCTGACTGGGTATTCAAAGACAAGCTGCGTCAAAAAAACACATTTAAATAAAACATATGCTATTACATAGTTATTTAGCAGGTGTTTTCGAGCGAGAAGCAGTAGGTGGGGGGGGGGGTTCCTACCACTCTAGTCAGGGGAAACATCATCTCTATGCCAAAAACTATTTATAAAACGGTAACGCTAATTCAGCATAACTTAAAAACACCAATGCAATAACATATATTATGGTTTAATTGCTGGTTAAATTTTAAGTAAATAACTTCCTAGTTTAGTTTTCTCAGAAGTTATTAACCTTCCCAAGGGTGCGTGTATTCTATATATACATTGACATTGTTTTCTTGTGAGTCCATGAACTTAACGTAACCTCCTGAACTTAAAGCTACCCCTATAGTTTCCTAGCTTCCTGTTTTCTATTCAATGAGTATCATGCCGGCATCAAGACTGCACATCTTTGCTTCCGGTAGCTATTTTTGTATCAGACAGACACTTGCGCCTGGACTTGTAAGCTTTTATTGCCTCCATATTTTTCATTTAAATTAATTATTTTTATTGCTAAAAATATGCATAATTATGAGAAATTAGAAAAAAATATAGTAATGGCAAAATTGAAAATATATATGGAAGTAATTTTTTTAATGCCAGCTTTGATCTGAGTTTTTTAAGAAGCTAAACATCCCTGGGAGATTTAAATACCCAAACTCTATATTCCATGCAATCGTTGAGCTGCCATAGCAGTGTGCCTGCAGAAAATGCATCCCTCGCTAAATAACTCGGAACCAAAATGCTCAAAGGTGATCTCACCGTTCAGAAGCGGTAAAAAACATATGGAAGCTGGAGAATGTAGCAGTCGTAGAAGTGAATCGGCCAGGAAAATATGCCGATTTCGTAGACACGTCGCTTTATGTCTTTTTTTGAATTTATTGCTTATTTATTTTAAATGCGTTTGCTTAGAATATGTTTTATTTAGTTGGGAACTTTATTTTTTTAATGTTCAACAATAACATATCTTTTGTGATGTTTATTTCCAAAAGCAAATTACGCATTTATTATTAATGATGTGACTGATAAAAAATAATCTTAAGCGCTAGTCATTTTAGTGAGATATTGTCTGACGTTAGTATTTGTGTCGATGCGATTTTAAAAATACATATTTTTTTATTATAAACAAATTAAATTGTATTTGTTTAACTTATATTATTGGTGTGATTCAGTTTAAAAAATATTTATTCGTGATGTTAGAGCAATTTCGTTGGTTGTGTATCTGAGAGATACACACATCCGGTACTGTTAGTGTCAAGGGGAAGGTTAATCCCTTATACACAAGCGCTTTCAGCAGCCATCCTGAAGTGCTAAGAGCTTTATTAATGTTAGCATAACATAACTAGGCACTTGCCATAATATATAAGAAGTTCCCAATAAAATAATTAAATTAACTATGTATAAAATTATCCTTAAGTACGGTTAAGTGATTAAAATGATATCTAAAATATCCATGTTAACAATTAAATAGTAATCAAAACTATTAGGAAACATAATAATTTCAAATATTGAAACTATAAATTGTATTTTTTTTTTTTATAAACGTGTAAAGTAAATGAATTGGAACACCCACCCAATATTTATTTTAGGCTTTTGATTTTTTTTTTAAATACAGAAACCTTATATTTTTACCTATTTGTTGGGAATATCTTTGTACCGGGAATTTGCGAACAGACATCTAATTCTAGATGGTTGTGATATTTCTTATCAAGAATACATATGAATACAGTGATCTCCATGAAACTTAATTAAGTGTCTTGTTAATTAATTTATTGTTCAGTAATATAGAAAAGTTAAGCCACGTGCGATGTATCACACTATGGTTTCTTTATATTACATAATAAATGAACAACTAATTTTACATTGTACTACTAAACCGTGAACACATAATGCATATATTTAATCACGCTGTTGAAGTATATTATGTAACACCCAGGGAGATTCTTCTTATGCAAACATTACATAATTCCATATTAAGTTAAACATGTCTAAAAGTGAGAAATCGTTTTGTTTTATCAGAACAAATTTCACTGAGGATGCTTAACCCCAAGCATGGAAAATATATGGTCAAGACTAAAAACTAACCGAACATTTTCACTATCTAAATAAAAATGTGGTTCTAATTAATAAAAAAATTCTAAATGATTTGTTCTTGAGTTTCATTAAATTCATCTGAAATTACTGTAAACACAACAATAATTATTTACCAACAAATTTCAATGATTTGCTGGTTTGTTGTGGTCCTGTTGATCCTTCTTTTTCCAATAGATACAGCATAACAACTCCATTCAGTATTCGGTTTTCAGTGTACGGTGTGAATAAACGTTGAGTGCGTTTTAATTGTTTTTATTTGTTTTATTGTTATTACTATGAGTTTTTGTGACTTCAGGGCCAATCCCCAAAAAGAAATCCCCAATTATGCCTCACGGTTTATATGTGGACCGGAAGCAATCGTGTTTTTTATTACCTTCCAGTACAGTCCAAAGAGGTCGATCGAAATCTGAAAATTTTGAGTTAAGGTTGGTTGATATTGTGATATCGTTATTATTTCATTCACTACAGGAAAATTATAAATTTAGATTTGCAATACATCACGTTTCTTAGCTTATATTTTACAATCTGATTGCAATTATTCATTCATTAAAAAGAGACCAGTCAATTGAGACTGGTCATACAAAAGAATATTATTACTTCAACTACAAAAATAAAATCCATTGACCATGTTAATTAAAATACATGTAATTTTACAAAGCTCAAAAGTATGTAAACTGTATTTCATATTGATACTTATGAAGATTCCTTGTTTTATTTGTGTAAAAATCAGACGGAATAATTTTTAACAATCAAAATTATTTGCCAAGACCGAAGAACGGGCTCTTCTTTCGATTGGGTACTCTAATGTTTTCACTTCCTGTCTGCCTGTATGTTTTACGATGCCAATGGTGAAAATTATTCTATCAATCTGAAATTTTAAACACAATATATGCTCTTTGGTGTTTGGTAAAAATATAAAAAATGCTGGAGCCTTTCAGCAACATTTAAGATTTCTCAATTCCAGCTCAGAATCCATTCAAGGCTTACTTTAACTTCAGACCTTGGTTTCGTGGTTTACGACACATTAGACACGATGACTTGAAAATGATTTTGGTCATTTAGTCATTAAAGGTCATCGTGTCTTAAGACTCGATAGAAATTGCGTATTTCATGCCTGTTTGCCGATTTTAATAGCTTTAACTAAGGTGACGATAATCTAGTAAACGCGATGCTTTTTATTAATCTTCAAAAAAAACTTAAAGTGGTTTAGACTGACACTTCATTGATCATCTCTGGTGTGTTTACACATAATGCACATATACATGGAACACATCATACCTAGGCGCTTCTTTTAAATGACTTTTACGTTTCGATGATCGAGCTATTTTCGTTATTTACAAAATAGTTTATATCAAATTATTGATTAGTGCTAAAATAAAAAAAAAGGACTTCAATTAAGAAAAATACCATAAAAGACAAAATTCGCATTTCTTGGGGACATTTTTGAAATGAACGTAATAAGTCGTCCAATAATCTAGGAGTTCTTGGGTTCTGGCTTTGTTGTATGATGATACTACATTACGGTTGGCCAATCTTAAGTCGGTGATATTCAGGGCTTGGTCCCTTTGTAGATGGTGAATAATTATGGAAACAAACTATTATATTGATACAGGTTCTACATAAATCTGCGTTTACAGTTATTCAAATTGATTTGTTGCTATTACAGAATGCGTTGGAACGAAAAGGTTGGGACAGCATTAATGTTGGAATATACTTAGTAATCTCGTGTTTACCATCCGGTTCTAGCCAAAGACTCTAAGACTGTGGAAAGAAAAGGACGGGAAACACTCGTACGGACATCAAGCTGCACTCCACACAACACTTACGTTTTTTAATAAATTAATCGTAAGTTAAATAATCTTTGTAGAGGAGAGTATTTTAAAAGAAAAGAAAGAAAAGCTTTATTATGAAGTACAAGTGAAACACTGGTATGTACAAATATATTAATAGTTATGTACACACTGGTTCGGATGTTAGGGAACGAGTGTCGGAGAACAATTGGGGACTGGGGCTAAAGCTCAGACATATGTGTATAAGAGAAGGGTAGTTCTGGGAATTGGGATGGAGGTCTTGGAAGGAATGCGGTTGCTTACTTAAAAATACCAGTGACTTCAATGAAGTCACGAGGCAGGTATACACTAGCTTCTGCTATTAGCATTATATATAATATTAGCATTACAATATTTTTAGCATTATATAACTGTACATAAAACTGATTTCATGATAAATGTGTTTCCTGAACAGTAAGCGTTGCTCAAAAGACGTTTTATACTCGTGTCGATAATCAAAGACTTTTTCCACTCCTTTGTCTATATATGTATATCCATACAGCAGTGAAGAGATACTGATAGCTGTTGGTGTGGGTGGGTGGGTGGTGGAGCACACGGTGGGAAATAGGCACATTTGTCGATGGGACGGCAGTACAAAAACCCCGGGAACGGGTCACTAGATCTCCAACCGACCGGAAGCTGTCCCTTTCAAGCCACCCTGTCGACCGCTTTTCATCTAACCTATTCCTTATTGTCCTCTCACACCTTACATCTTATCGCTATAATGGTTTCTGTGATATGTCAACCAAACGGTGAGGGGCGGAGCACCGGAGCATGTTGGAATTTAAACCATGCTCTATCCAAGTTAGCGTTTCCCAGCTTTCAATGTCCATGTTCGATAATATCGATACGGTAATATCACTATTCTACATATTAATATTCACCGCTAAAACCGTTCCTATAACTGAAACAAAATTAGAGGTGAATTTAATTTCCTCAAATTTGACCAATCTCAATAAACAATGATTAAGAAAATATAACAAATGAACAGTTTAGTTACATATAGATTAGATACGGTCTAAATATCTCTCTGTATATATTGTTATGATTTTTATCTTTCTTGCTTATTTTTAATTTTACCTGAGGGTTAACGGTTCTGCTAATATAAAAAAGAATTCTGGCAAAAGGAAAACTGTTCAATTACAAAACTTTTCTATAATTTATATACAATCACGTCTGTGACGCAAACTACAATGATTTACTAAACAAAAAAAAATTGTACTCTATTTTACCTTATTATTATTTTTCGCGACTGGCCAGATTTACTACATTTTATGTCCTTTTCTTATTGCTTCCTCTATTTTCTTCGTCCTTCGGCGAATTCTCCCTTATTCTTCGTTTGCTCCTTGGCCTGCCACGCGATCAGTAATATCCACTGCTATCATATCAATCTTCCTGCTTTGAAAAAACTCCTCTTCCGTTAGCTGTTCTCCTATGCCCAATCACCATATAAATAAAAGAATTTTAATGTTTTACAACATTCACTATCTCCATTTTAAACCTTGTCTTATGTGCTCACAACAAGAACAACGTTAAAGTCATATTCTTTTTCAAGCACTCCTCTTTTTTCATCCTTCTTTCTTCCAATGCCAGTTGTCTCATATTTTTAACTTTTCTTATTTTAAAGTTATCAAATCCAATATTAAAATATTATTATTATTAAAATTATATTTATTATTAAAATTATATTTATTATTATAAATATATATATATATATATATTTATATTTTTTTAGCTCTCAAATTTTTAAGATTATGGATAAGGGAAAAATAAAGGAATTTATTTGGGGTGGTCGGATCCTTTTACTAGGAGTTTCGTAGGAGTTTTACTAGGAGTACCTGTTGGAATGAAGGAATTAAGGAGTGTGGGAAGCGTCGGTAGAGGTGGAAATGTTGCGGTGCAGTGGTGAGAGTCCCCTGAAGGCTGAGCCTAGAGTCTCTCTAGGCATGTAGTGCAAGTTCATTCAGTTGGATAGCAGTGATGGGTGCCCGTCAGAGGCTTGTTGTTGGTTGGCCAAGGGCCGTAATGTCCACCATTTGGTCTGCTTTCCCAGATCTAGAGAGCTGCCATCTTGCCGGTAGTGGTGGGGGTGTCAGGTCTTGGAATAGGGGGTTTTGGCAATGTTTCATCGAGTCGAAGAATTTGATGTGTGTTCTTCTTATGGCTTCGGTGATGGTGGAGACCTCGAACTTTTCGTGGATGTCAGGAGTCTTTATTTCACGAAAAGGGGTATGCCATAGTGCCGTGCGCAGGATGTTGTTCTGGAAGCTCTGGAGTCTAGTCATTGTGCTGGTGTGGAGAAAACGGAAAAGCGGAGTTCCAAACAGCAGTGCTGGCCTCAGGACGCTCTTATATATTAACAGTTTCAGCCTCAGGGATATAGGCGGGCTTGTGATGAGATGCTGGAGAGAGTAGTAAGTCCTACGTACTCATTACAGCTTCTTCTGCAAGTGTGTGCCGAACGTCGTGTGTCTGCCTAGGTTGATGCCTAGGTAGCATATGCTATTGGCAAGTTTGCAATTAGTCCCGTCTATGTTGAAGCTGGGTGGAAGCTTTCTTTTCCCGTGCTGGACCGAGAAAACGATCCCTTGCGTCTTGGCTGGGTTTACCTGAATGTGGACAGCTCGGTGATTAACTGACTGGCACCCTCTGCAGCCTTCAGCGCTTTCGCTGGGTTGAGGCTGGTACAAATATATTTAATCCTTGATATTATTTATATGATAAATATTAATATTAGATAGAATGGGAACAAATAATGTTCATCTCTTCATAACCATGATTCACGTGTCGTTTACCGCCCTTGTTGTTTATTACCAATAATTTCGAATTCAAATCAAAGGCAACATCACAAAATTTACATCTAAATATCACAACAATATAAAAATAAACAATACTTTATGTTTACATTACTGTCTTTCATGTGGCATTAAGAGCATCAATTCTTTAATTCCTTATTAACTGTGACCTGAGAATTATAAAATTCAGAGAAAACCCAGTCACAAGACTTACTTATTATAAGTTATTTTTTGTTATTATATCTTAGCCAAAATATTTACAGTATACAGGGGGTCGTGTAAGCTACATATGTTTTATGTGACATGATTAAATCAAGTAGGTTTGCTATTACGTAATCCATGAATAAACTTTTTTGAAAATACTTAAAATATCTGATGCCCTATTGCGATGATATTTATTTAACATTTTAGGTATTTATAATTGATTGAATAGATTCGTCATCATGTAATTTTTGTGAATGTTAAAGTTTGAAAATATGATTTATTTCATGGTTTCAACAGCAATATTTTCATTAGCAAACAAAAAATCAATATAATAAATTAAATTTAAAATTCATAACCTTTCATAACGTGATGTAATAAATATTTATTTGTATACTCTCATCAGAAATACTTCAGATGCAAAGTAAAAAAACAAAATCTCTAGTATTTGAGTTATTCGTTATACATTTGCACTAAAATATTATTATAAAAATTTAAATGAGTACAAATAATCAATTCCAACGAGCTAAATGCCGTTTTTTCTTAAACGGAAAGTATTAAAGCAGCTGTTGAGCAAGTAAAACGGGTGATTTGATATTAACTAATATCCGCAAACTTATGAATTATTAACTGTTTGAACGATGCTCGCGGAGTTAATGACTGGTTTCGGCGTTCCGGTTCAAGAGCGCCAGATAAATCTCTTTCTAATTACACGAAGTTTCCAAACTCTGCGTAACCGTTTCACCTAAAACATCCCCACTTCCTATAAAATTTAAAATTTATGCTGCGTGGAAACCGAGAAAACGGCCCTACATTTTAGGACGTGAGTACGGAAGTAAAATTCCAACTTCAACTATTCAACTTTAACCTAATTGGTAATTTTTTTTGTTTTCCTCGTCAGCCACGACCATAAGATGAATAAAACTAAATTACTACTCTAGCATACTTAGCATTATGCTGCTAGGGAGTACGTTAATCATTATTGGCCATGCCAATGATTAAACTGTATGCTATCAGCCCATGGTTTGGCAACCCTCTTAGTTCTTTCGTTGTGGCTCACCATACTAATATAATAAATTTTTTTTTAACAACTTTATTATGATAAAATTACTATCTGCCTGATTGGGCTATAAGTAATTGTGATAAATGATCTCATTCATACCAATTCACAGTTTTCATTCACTCGCTCATTCATACTATATATACAAACAGCCCAGAGGCCCCCCCAAGTCCACATGGCTGTCACCTCCCTCGCGTGCGATGGAGGAAGTGAAGTCGTAATAAAATTAAAAAAAAAAAAAAATGCCAATAATACCTTCGTTTATCGGCAAGGTCCTGGGTGCTGTTAGGCTGTAGTTGCTCTCTTGCAAGCATTTGTAGGTGGGTTTAGGCCACTCTCTACAACAGATCCCGGTCTGCAACCTTAGAAGGGGTTCCTCCGAGTTCGTTTATTAAGTGGCTATTCATGGTATAGCATCATAAAGAGATCTTACTGCATGGGCTTGGCAGTTGTCGTCTTCCCTCCACTTCTTGGGTTGTTGAGAGACCCTCAATTCCACCGTGGCCATAGGCACTCCTCTACTAACGACCCCCGGGCTCCTTTTCACTGACACGCTCGATCCTGCAAACTATGTGTCGGTCATTGCTGACGTTAGGGCACCTTGCCATGAACGGTCACCACCACGTATAGAGCAACCAACCAAAGTTGATGTTTTATATTGTAGATTGGAAGCCTGCGACAGGGCGTACACGATCCCCAACGGATCCCAAACTATAAACTCATCCAAATATCTAGCATACGGGTAGCTTGATGTATGTGTGGTAATCATCACCCTCCCAGACGAAAGCTCCAGCTCTTGTACGCATGCCTGTTCCTTCGATTCCCGCTTTTATTTTTTTCCCCCTTGTGTACCCGCACTAGTTATGGATTATAGTAGGAATGATTTTGCAATATGAACTGATCGATACATCAATAAAACAACTAAATTAAATGGCTTATATTAATATCTGCAGATCTAATTTAATCCCCTACCTGTGTCAATTGTGAAGAGAAAGTATATTTAGAAGAAGGAAGTTATTTATAAAGAAGAAAACAAGGCACTTCGGATGCCTTCATCAAACATACTGTCTAACTCGTAACTGAGAGAAGGTGATTAATGGAGGTCTGACTCTGTTCTAGCAAACAAAATGGCTTGTCCGAGGGGGCTTGCTCACTTCGTCAAAAAAGGCCGATATCCCGCTTCCCTCATTGTCCCAAAGGGTGGATTCTTCATGGTCATAAACACCCTTTCCGGTGATTTTCGCCACATATCTTCCTACTCAACTTACTTCAAATATATGAATTTAATTTGATTATAAACTATCATTAAATATATGTGACTGTGGCCTAAACACCTTGCAATAGCCAATGGGTGTTAGATTGAACACAAAAAAGTTTCTGGAATTTTCACCTAATATTAGTATAGAAATTTTAAAAGAAAATATTTACTATTGTGGAATACAATAACCATATAAATTGTAGGTTTACCCTTCTAGCACCCTCTGCAAGGGAAATACGTGACCCTCATCCAGCCACTATGAAGTGGTCATCACAACGAAATAGACAAAGAAAGCAGGCATATTGAAAAAACAATTGTTATACTTTATAGTTGCTGAATAGATTTTTTATTTTAGTAAATTTCCCGGTTTTGAGCATTGCATATAACTAAGTATTAACACCTTTTCGTCGGGGCTTACTTGGCCTCTATCGAGTCGAAAACCAGATGAATAAATACTTTTAAAAAAGGGCAAAACAATGGTCGTTGGTCTATATGTTTATCAGGTGGTCGTAAAAACGATTTATTCAATCTGAAATCATAAAACTTGCATTAAATAATAAGTAAAAATATGATAAATATTTGGTTGAAATACGGTAAAGTATCATTAAATAAATTAAACTTTAAAAAAAGTGACCGTTTTAATACTATAATATTAATTATAGTTATTAATATGCCGTTATTCACGAGTTAAAGTTCTGATTTTTACACTGTGGTTAAGAGAAACTTAAACATAATACGGCAAAAGAGATTTCAATGTTATTTTAACTAACTTTAAGATAAGTTTTGGGCGACAAAACCTGGAAATCACGTATCAACAAGGGTTTCTTATATAAAGATTTTAGTTATTTCATTGGTTGAAAATTCAATTTTTAGTGAGCAACATGTTTTGAACAATAAAGTTTTTTTTTGGACGATGTTATCGATTTTTGTCTAGTCATTTAATCTTCGTTTTAGAAACTCGAGCAGAGTACATTAGTATCTCTCAGTGTTCTTTGCTATTTAAATCCCTTTATCTTTTATCTAATTTAAATGTAAAAAATACCTTTGCCTTTGATTTACTGTAAGAAAAATTCAGACAGTAACATTTTTTTTTTTTTGTATAGGAAATGTTTAATCCGCCCTGTTTGAGCTATAATCATGTGATTATCATTCGTCCCACAAGTTCTGCATTCATTCACTCATTTATACGATATATACAAATACACAAATTTTTTTAATAAAGAAAAAAAATGGCGAGGCAAACGATCTATGGACTAACTAGACATTTACATTATATTAATTACAATTGTATGTATTAATAACTAAAAAATGAGAAATTTATTTTTGTTTTTTAGGTAAGTGGATATACTACTTAGAAGAATATATGTTGGCTGGGGTAAGTGTTCATTTTAATATATTTAGTTGACGCTTTGATTGTGGAACATGAGTTCTTACATTTAAGTGGAATAGTTGAGTTAAGAATGGAGGATTAGGCACTTTTTTCGATCAATTATAATTATCCTAAGATGAAGATAGGGGAACCAATGACCTTCCTGACACCAGGCAACACACTTGGCTGGAAGAAAATACTGATGGGACACGAATCGCTGATAAATAGTAAAGATATGAGTTTGTCATTGGTGCGCTCTGCCGTTCTTCGACAATGCCATTCTCTGCCCTGACATGACCAAAAAAGCCCGCTCCCTACTAGTTACATAGTAGGAACGGAGGAAAATTCACCAGCCAAAAACCTAGTATATCTGGGAATTAAAATGGACAGACACCTCCATTTTAGTAACCATTTTGCGAAGAAGTTGAAGCATATACGCATGAAGTCTTACCGGCTTACGCACTTATTGACTTCCCCCAATCTATCACTGCGTCTCAAGCTACTGATTTACAAGAGCATACTCAGGCCTACTCTGCTGTATGGTGCACCGCTATTTCGTTATCTGATCTATACGACAGCTAAGAAACTCCAACAATTCCAAAACGGTATACTGATGAAAGTGGTCAGATGTACTTCATTCGAGCAGCGAAGAAACAGTGAGCTGCATGAGATATTTGAGCTGCCTACGGTGGATGAATTCATCCAACGTAGACATATCAAATTTTTCGACTCATTACAATATCTAACAAACCCGGTGTTTAACACTATAACCCCCGCTCCGTTCCCCCATCGATGGCAGGACGCTGTCGCGGCTGGAACACTCTAGTCCTAGGTTCTAGGTAGAGATTTAGTTTGTTTTGTTTAGTTTTGTTTTGTTCCTAGTGTTTAGTGTTTGGTGCGGCGACAAACAGAAGGTGAGCCTCATCACCTAGTGTTGTATAAGAACGATGAACTTTTAACAACAATAAAAATGATATTATATTATGCACTCCTCCAAATGCATTTAAATGCAGGAAGAGGAGAAATTTGTAAGTTCGATTATTTTGTTATTTTTCTTTTTGTACATTGTATTTTGTTTGAGGTTTTGAAATAAAAAAAAAAAAAAAAAAAAAAAAAATCCAGATCTTTGCCCATTTAGGCCAGTCGATGACAAGGCCACTATTTGGTCTCTGGTGGATCAGTGTTCGATGACAATTATTGATGATTATCAATATGTATGACTATAGTTGCCTGACATTTTATCTACACATCTACACATTATCTAACTAATGTTTTTTTCACTCTCAGAGGGAGTTCAGGGATTTCTTGTAATAGGAAAGGGAAGGACAGTTAATTTCTATTGTCAGTGATTAAGATTTTGAATTTGTTTTTGGTAATATATTTTATGAGATGGCAGGCTAGGAGCTACTTCCAGTTTATCAAAAAAAAAAACTGTTATATTGTGATTCCAGTAGTTTTGTACACTCGCTTTCCTCTCTACTAGGTCAAAGACAGTTATATGGCTATATAGTTATATGGAAACTAAGCTGATTGACATTAGATCAACACACTGTAATGCTTAGATAATTTTATAAAATCAGTTATTAAATATGAACTGTAATTATATAGTATCAATTAGTACAAGAATAACTATTGGTTATTTCATTTTACATAATTATATATAATTTATACGTTTCATTTCTGTAACATTGCATATAAATTAGTTGATTAGTAATAAAAAATAAAGGTTTATTGCTTGGTATATCTAGGTCACCTTTAGATAAATAAATGATAATTATATATACATGACTTTTGTGTGAAGAGCATAATGATGAGCTACAAAAAATCGAATACAAAAACAGGGAATGGAGTAAATAAGTGCATATATGGATATACTACGATAGAGATCTTAACAATTGTCCAATCAATTTGAAATTAAAATCAGATATTGAAAAAACCCACCAGATCACTACAAGTAGCATTTTAAAGAAATTGAAGTCAGGACTGTTTTGTAAAAGTTCGCAAGCTTTTGTAAGCTCTTTCAGCCATTCCCTAACTTTTGATAACTAATTATAGACGAGTGATCTACTCCAATCACATAAGGCCCCAAGCTGTTTACCAAACCTTTTTAGATCGATTGAAGACACTGGAAGCTCAACTTGAACGCTCCCTGTGCGCCTAATTCTTAATGGAACAAGAATCTTAAAGAATGGAGGAGTTATATAATGCTCATTATATCTTACGTTTTTGGTGGAAACGTATACCTCAGTTGAGACTTATGGTCCCCTTGTTTTTGTAAGTAACCTCCCCTAAAATCCAACCCTTTTTTGACCTGCTTAGGGCCAAGGCACCCAGACTCGGGTCTAAGCATTCACAAAAGTATAGTCTAACGCTGTAACTGATTAATATTTGTATATATATATACCAGCGTTTTGATTGTTATTCGTAATAAAGTTTTTTTTAAATACTTTCCTCTACAAAGATTATTTTACTGAGCTTTAAAACGCAGGAAACAATCTTTTATCGCATAATGTATCGGCCTCGGACGGACTTGAGTAGGCCTTCTTGATGTTCCGGTTTTATTAAATATATTTTAAAACTCTGGAAACGATGAAGCGTTCCGAACCACCGAACAACATAAAAATACGGGGTATGTTCATAAGTATTTTATTCTTAAGCGATTGTGCGTTGCAGCGTTTGGGCTAGGGGGGGGGTTGGAAGCTTGACTTTTCAGCGCGCCTAAATTCAGTCTGCTCCGAACAGCGGTTGCGCCAGCATCGTTGATTCTGTGGAACCCATTGCGATGACCATGTCACGACGCGTGATGGAACAAACGACTGAGCAGCGGTACGTGGTCAAACAAGCCTACAGAGACTCTGCTTTATCGTCTTCGCAAGTTTCATGGTGTTTGAAGATATTTGAGGAGGGACGGAAACTGGTGACCGACAACTCCTGCTCTGGACGGCCATCAATTAGCCACATCGACAAATATGTGACTTGTGTGCTTGAATTGATGAACTCTGGCCGTCGAATGAGTGTTAAGATGATTTCACATGCACTGGAACCTTAAATTAGCCACTTTGCACACCATCTTAATGGACCATCTCAACATGCAAAAGGTGTGCGCTAAGCTAATGAGCTTTCGGAACGTGTTTAAAAAGAGCTTGATATTTTAGACAACGTAATTATTCGGAACGAAACACAGGCATTCGAGTACAACCTAGAAGTAAAGAACCAGAGTCCCGGATGGCGTACCACAGCGTCGCTAAAGCAAAAGAAGATAGGGACGAGCAAGTCAAAAGTGAAAAAAAATACCGGTTATCTTTTTCGACGCAAGGATTTTGGTTCACAAGGGGTTTGTATTTCCTGGTCAGACCGTCAACGCTGACCACTACGTGGACGATCTCAAAAGATAGAGAAAGGAATCCTCTGCGTGCAAAAGAAGATAGCTTCCTGGGTGCTCATTACGATACTCTCAGCCAAGCCGTTCTGAATGATAATCACGTTCCGAGGACTTTGGAAGGTTTGTACTTTGCCTGGGAAAATCGCTAGAAAAACGAACTAGGTGCCCGAACGAATAACATCGAAAGTTTTTAAATATTTGTAACTATATCATGAATAAATCTTTTTCTTACGACAACTTAGTTGTCGCATTACTTTTTGAACACCCCTGTATGATTCCAGAAAATTCAATTTAGTCCTAATTCTCCTAGATGTCTCCAAAACGTCTGATACCATAGACCACTCGCAAGTTATTAACCTTCTTCAATAGCTCTGTCCTCTGGTTTCGATCCTTAATCAACCCCTGTCTACTACCCCCACTTTTTCCTTGGGCGTATCCCAGGGATCGAGCATTTGGGGTATCTCGCTAGGACTCAGAAATAAGTTGAAGTGAGTCATGATTGCTACGTTAGATTTGTTATTGGGACTCCGCGGTGCTCCCATGTCTCCCAACTTGGTGGAGTTAGGCTCTTCCTCTCTTTTCGTATACAATATTTCCTTGGTTCATTCCTTTTTAAAATCATAAATTCTCATCACCCCCATCATCTTATCATTATACTTCTGCCTATTCAAGAGCAGTATACGGTTCTGTCTGGCTGCTCTATTCTCTGGAATTCTCTACCTCCCATTAATCACCATACTTCATTGCACCCCTCCTATTCCAACACACCCTCAAAAAACAGAACGATATTTTCTAGTTTGGGAATCTTTTATTCATTACATTATATTTTTATCTCATTGTATAATATGTGTATGGATGTAAGAAAAGTTTGTAACTTTATATATATATATAAACAAGGGAGTGACAGAGAGAGAGAGAGAAAGGGAGAGAGAAAGAGAGAGAAGAGAAAGAGAGAGAGAGAGAGAGAGAGAGAGAGAGAGAGAGAGAGAGAGAGAGAGAGAGAGAGAGAGAGAGAGAGAGAGAGAGAGAGAGAGAGAGAGAGAGAGAGAGAGTGTGAGCAGCCTTCACTCCAAGTGTTAGAGTGGCAGAGAATGATAACCAGGTTGGGATCCGTAATGGAGACACAAAATTCAGATAACTGTAAATTGTATATTCATTGTAGTAAGGAACTAATGAATTGTACAACAGAATACCTAAGCGGGGTCCCTCAATACTTCGACCTGTACTGTGCACTATCACAGAATGACCTAGATGAGACTCTTCCGTTGGTAATTTCAGGGTGCTCCACTAGATGACGCGTTGGAGGTAGTCCTTGCCTTCGCACCTAATGGTTGTCTAATATTTTTATTATTTTCTTACAGAGGTCTACACCTTATTTTAGATTGTCAATTTTCTCTCTTCTCTTTTGAAGATGTAATTGTTCTTATTTTCCAGATAAGAATTTATCAACTGTACATTATTGTAACACATAGGGGAGTTTGTCTCGGAAAACATTAGTGTTTGAGGATGGAAAAAGTATGTTGGCTGCTTAGCTTATACTTGAGAACCGCAAGCAGCAACGGCGCTTGAACCAATGAAATATGGTTTCTCGAAATATGTTTTTTCGAAATATGGTTTATGTTAAAAAAAAGAATAATCTTATCTAATCTACCTCTCGTCAATAACTGTTATTACTCTATGTTTAGTATCCAACTTTTTTTTCTTATCATCAGGACCTGATAATATAGTATCCTAGTTCTTCGTCAATAAATTTGATGAAAATTTAACATCTCTATCATGATTCTTAGCTATTATCCCGAAAATTCATTCATATCTTAATTCACAGCCAAAAATAAGCTCCCAGTTGAATAATTTTAGTATTGAAGTTAGTAAAGATACTATAATAACGATTTTAGACGATAATAATAATGATAAATAAAAAACGATTTTCTATACTTTTTACAATTTTAATGAAAAATGAACAAAATCAGTATGACGATGGTTAATTACTAATGTAGATTTCAATAAATATTTCTCCATGTGATAAAATGTAGCATATCAGTAATAAATTATTGAATAAGCCGATTGTATACAAAATTCACGATATTTTGTTTACAGTTGCTTTATTTATAACTAATCAATGTTTATTTTTTTTTCTGACACGATTATTTACTAGAGCGTAATAATTCAGCAAGTCTTTTTAATTAAGCACTACATGGCCCTGATACGCTCCATTCCGCATGTTGTTTCTTAAAGATTTTTGCCTCAACCTACATGGGATAATCCCTATATAAGGTCACCACATGGAATTTATTGATTAATCAATATTTATTTATTCATATTGCCATTTATATATGGCTTAGTCTAAAATCATTGGAGACGGTCGAGTTTCGCAACAGGCGTAGACATTTCACAATTGGCAATTAAAACAGAATATATTTAAGAGCTCTTTTAATATCAGTGTCTATAACTAAATTGATGAAATCTGCTAGGTTCATTGCAGAAATAGTTTATAATTTTCTTACAAATTGAATAAAATATGTTAATAATATCAAAAACTTTTGATGAAATCGGCAATGATTGTTAGATGTAAGATTTATAAGTCAACGTTTCTGGTTGATTCGGGGCTCGTTATATTGAGTGGTTATGTTGTGAAAATTAAATTAACAGATAGGCACCTATCATGTACCTATGTATGTAACATAAAGTAAATAAACAACATCTAAAGGTTTGCCTAAAGGTTTGACCTGTTATTATTAAAAAATGAACCTGAATTATTTTACAGTGAATATAAGTTAAGTAACACATATAAAAGGGTAATAAAAAATTAAGGATAGGACGGAATATGGCATTTAACAAACAGTTAAACGATTCGTCTTCAAGATTAGATACCGTTTTCACAATAACTATTGAAATTTAAATGGTAACTATTCACCTTGAAATAAAATCAGTAAATGCCGACACTATTGATCACCCGTGGAGTACTCTTAAACTCATCCATCTCTCATGCTCTCCATCTCAAAAGTTAGTAGAGCTCGAGTGAATGAGATGTATCTCTTTAAACAAGGCAAATTCTTATATTGAGTGACTAGAAAATATACTTAGTGATGTATAAAACTAATTAACGAAAACCGTAACTTCATAAGAACAAATAAAAATACTAACGAAAAATCAATGTAACAAACGAAACTTCCATAAAAAATGACAAATGTTTAATTTGACTTCTGAATTAATCCCGAACTAATTTTTGGATTTCATAATAAACCTTTATTCCTGACGAACTTAAGTTTAACTCTAACACAACCATATAGTTTATGAATCACCTGCTTGAAGCACGGATACGCTGGTGAGAGATAGTTTGACGACAGTTAAATAATCTTTGTTGAGGAGAGTCTTTTAAAAGAAAAGAAAGAAAAGCTTTATCATGAAGTACAAGCAAAACACTGGTATATACAAATATTATGAGTTACGTTACTACAGTCTAGTTGGGATGTGTGGGAACAACTGTCTGAGAACAAGTGTGATCTGGGACTAAAGCTGAGACATATACGTATAAGAAAAGGGTAGTTCCGGGATTTGGAGCGCGGTCTTGGAGGGATGCGGTCGCTTACTTAAAAAATAACAGGAAACACCAGTGACTTCCATGAAGTCACGAGGCAGGTATACACTAGAAGGGGCTTGCTTCTACTTTTAGCATTATGTATAATGTTAGCATTATAATATTCTTAGCATTATATAACTCACGATGCGTGTTCTCGTCAAGAGTGAAGGTTATGATTCTGAAAAATGATTTTACCTCGTTTGATGCCTTTCTCATGAATAGGAATCTGTTTTGAAGTTTTCATCTGATACATTGGATTTGAGGTTGGATTGTTGTTGATTGTTGGATTGACACAAAGCTTCCAACACCACGTTTTCTGTCCTTACTTGGACAAGCAATGCAATGTAAGAGAAATTTCGGTTATATCTACTTGGCAAGTAAAGTGATTAACATAAGGGTGGTCATTGGTTCGATGATAATTAACTGCTGAAATTACTTTTGAAACTGAACTGGTCTTAAAGTGAATGATGACAAATTATGATAAGTAAATTTCAGCGTCGCTCCTTTTTTTTATCATATTTGGGAAGTGACTTCATGTAATAGATAGACGAAAATTGGTTCTGGGGACGAGTCCTCTATGAATAAAAATAAAGTAGACATAACCAAAAATCAATTTTTGCTAAAAAAAAAAAATAAATGTCACTTGACAAAGAAAAACCAAAAAGTGAAAAAAAAGAGTAAACTTTATTGACTTAAAACTCAATCTACAGATACGATATCCGCAGAACCAGTTTAGCTTTGAACGAGTTTACAGAAAATATAGCTATATGTCTGTCTCCTATTTGCAGCTTCTAACTCAAATGATTGCCTGTAGTCAAAGCCAAATCCACCAACCAGCAAGCGAGAGTCAGTCAGTTCAACAAAATGTTTGTTTTTGGCATTGATTGCATTTTCATTCAAATTTACAAATCATGTAAGAACATTGTCTTTACTGGACCAACGTTCGAGGTCAAAAGGATCTTCTTGATTTTCTACCAGAGCTTTAAAAATGCGATGTTACAAATGCACTGCTAGAATAAAATTTATTATTTGGTAACTATTTTCATGACGGGTCCGAAGGAAAGTATTCTACCACAAAAATTCTGGTTGTTAGTCAATTAATACGACATACGGTTTAGGAATGATTTATCTTTCTTGCATAAGGCGATAAATCCATTGATATTAGCGATCATTGGTTAGTATTTTCAATAGATATTCTTTCTGTTATTGTAAGGTTACTAAATCCTATTCACATCATCACTGGAAAACTGGGCAGAGGCTGATACATCTGTAGACTCGTCATTTTTAGACATTTTAACTCAGTTAGCTTGTCTTTCGGAATGTCTTGTATTCTTCTTGAGACGGTGTTATCAGCCAACTGTAAATCTTGTATTCCTGACTTAATCTAACATTTTGTTACGAAATCCCTCAAACAACCAATCGGTGGAAATTCTTCCAAATCCTGGAATGGCTTTTTCATCTTTGCGAGTAGGGGAGGAATTTCGACTGGAGCAAGAGCAGCATTTTAGATTTTACCACAGGCTTGGTGAAAACCAACTTGGGTTGATTTATTTTCTCCATTCAAATTGTCTAGAAGCTAGGTTCTAGATTATTCAAGTTATACATTCGCTTTCTTTTACTCTATTAATTCATGTCGGGATTAAAATGAGAGACTATTTAAAAACAATGAAGTAGAAGACACCGTATATAAACATATAAGCATATAACTAGGAACATATATGGAACTAAATGCGTCGAAAGCACGTTTATTTTATACAACACAAAGTAAACTGACTAATTCAACTTCGCTACTAGCTACACCCACCACTGACGTTAAACGTGTGCATTATATATAGTAGAGCGCTTTCCAGCACTGATACATTATTTTTTGGTCGTTCACTACGGTTCGTTCCAGACTGATTAAAGAAATATAATATATAATTATTTTAAAAAAAATACATATATATTCTTCTAATTGCAATATATTCCAAACTATTAAAAATTAATAAAAATATTACAACTCGACCTTTAATTGAGAACTTATTTTTTTCATAATCGTGGTCTTCATCGGCAGGTAAAGTGTTGGTGGTCACCTACTATAACGTTTTCACGCCACACTCAAAACCACTACGTGATTAAGCATAATATTTTAATAAAATATTTAGAATCCTACTTATTTCTTTATTAGAAATAGGTTGATTTGAAGGGAGTGCGTTTTCCGTTGAATTCCTTTGCTGTACGGATCGGCAGGTAGCCATGTGTATACTCCTGGCTGCCCAGGACATTTAAAGTTACTTCAGACCTCGCCAAAGCAACACGTTGTGTCCTCAATCGTCAGTTTTTGTTTACTGTTTATTTTATAGTAGTTTTCAGAAATAATTAGCATTTAATCCTCCTTTAATATTCCCCTCCTAGGTAATATAACACCCTTCCATCCTATAATTACCACAGCCAGAAGATTAGGCCTCAGTTACTATGGTAAACGAATTAATTCTTCTGCGGGTAACTTTTTATTCTAACTTCATATTGGGAAATTACTCCTCAACTACCGCTTATAACAGCACTTGGGTTTTTATCTCCCAAATTATCCACTATAAATTTGAAAACATTCGCAAGGCGATTCAACACGAATTTGTGAATATTGACCACTTTAATCCCATATAGCTTTCTCTCTAATGCAGCTATTCATCAAGAAACTATTTAGACTTGTACAAGATTGATTTGCTTATTTGAATCTCAAAGATATTAGTATATTAGCAATTGATGTATCTCATAAAATGAAACTTTAGGGTTAAAGTTTATTAAGTTATGATTATTGCGTTCATTATCAACGTTATCTTTAATTTGTTAAGAAAAATGTTCATACTGTGGTTTTTTTGTAGCACTGGCAAGTCTATTTTTCAGAAGTTTTAACATTGGGTTAACAATAAGGCACATTCAACAAATTAAGAATAATAAGAGGGAAAAAATAAATCTTGCTGCCACGTTTTATATTGTAATATTGGTAAATAATATACTTAAACATTAATAATGTATTCCCTGAAAATTTTGTCACAAATCCTGTGCATCATCATAAAGTGCATTAAACACATCTGTAGCAACCGCTAACTATATATATAAATTACCCTACACTCTGGTTCATAATGTATTATAATATAATGTAAATCTTGTAAGCTTCTTTGGAATAAATCAGGGTCGCGGCACGTAGTAGGAAACAGGCAGACATACGGACACCGACAGGCGGTAATAAATCATAGAGAGGTCGGAAGTCGTAGACAAGTAACTCAAAGGGTACGGCAATAAACCTACACGAATTAGCCACCTGACTGCCATAAAACACACCCTTTTTTATCCCAACGGCCATATAACAAAGTGGTCACCACGTATCATAAAACATGCCCCTGTCAGCAACTGCACCTCTCGCGAGGGAGGGGAGATGATATAAAAAGGCCAGGAAATAAGGAGTAAACCCTACTCTCTCCCTGCTGTCCTATGATTCGCCACTCTGTCTCTTAGCTTCATAGCCGCACGACTTATCACTTGCCCCAGGGCCACCTGGCCCTGGTGGGCTCACTCTGTTTACTAATCTCCACAGCCGATTACCTCGCGATATGCCAGGGCCTCGGGGCCCTGGGAGTAAGCCCCCCTCAGCCTTCCGCTAATCGACTCTCGCTATGCTACACCTATACGACGGCACTTTGCCTCACAGCCTATAGCAGACCCCTGACGACTTGTCGGGACACATCCCTATCAATAAATGGAGTCAGATATTAACGCCTACATGGAACATGGTCCATGTTATTAACTACAGCAATCCGACAATTGTTGACCTCCGACAATTGTTCACCTTTTCCGACAATTGTTCACCTCCGACAATTGTTCAACCAATATCCCGACAACATCACCACGGGTTACCCTGTATATATTTTTGTAAAAAAATGACAGCGGGGCAAAAATCAACGCCTAATAAGTTGGCCCTATGTTCATTAACTTATGTCCTGACATTCTCTACAGTTAAGGACAAATCAAATACTATAACCAAAAAGTATATTCAAGTGTACGAGTATTCGAAAGTACAAAGTTTTGGTAGGCAAATATGTGTTTCATATAAAAACAATCCGAGCATACTTAATTAGGATTTTCGTATGGCCAATAATTTGGCTATCTGTTTCGTTAAGTGTCAAAAATCTCCATCGAAAATAATTAGAGATATCCGATCAAAAATCATAAAGTAGCTTTTCACTTTCTTTTAGTATTAAAAAATTCGTTTAAACGTGAAATCTGAGCGTATGTACTCTTTGACAGCCTCCACTGGCTAGTATCCATTGACGCGGCTGACAAAAGACTTCGCTCCCTCTTTCGCATTCGAGAGAGGTGACAACCATGTGGATTTGGGAGGTCTCTGGGCTGTTTTTAAATACTATATAAATGAGCGAGTGAATGAAAATTGTAAACATAGTATGAATGAAAACATTTATCACAATTACTTATTGCCCAAATACGCAGTTGTAGTTTTATCATAATAAAGTGGTTTTTATCATATCAAACGTGAAATGATGAGACAAATGGTGTACTCATCAAATATGTTTGATATTTCATGCAACAAATATCAGTTTTCCAGATAACGTGACATTATTTATATATATACAAATTAGAATTAATTAGTTAATGTCCGGGCACCACCAGTATCCAGCCTTAATCCCTGGACTTCGAGATGTAAACATCCCGAACATATATATACATTGTTCTGGCTTCCGTTGTTGTTCTTTAACGCAAACTTTTTCTTTTTTTATAAGTATTAAATTTGACGTACATTCGCTTATATACATATTGAAATGTTCACGCAAAGTATGCAGTGGTTAGAACATCAGCTTAGAATGTCTTGCTATTTTATGGGGTAAAAAGGCTCATCATCCCAAACCAACTAACTTGTCACTTGTAATCATGCTAGTTGGTTTAGATGGTTGGCCATCTCCGCCTTTGGCGTCGCCCTAGGTTACAGGGATGAGATGGGAGTATTGACTAGCATTAGCATTAGCATTAGCATGCGGATTGGGATGGCCAGGGAGGCAGGAAAGGATGTTCTTGTAGCGTGAAGTATTAAGTAGTAAGGCTAGGACTTGAAATAATGGGGTGTTGACATCAGCGTCCAGGAGTACGGTTGGTACAGAAGGGAGAGTTAGCCATCTTCAGGATTGCAGGGACTGGATTTGAAGAATATCGGGGGGCTTGCCGGTTTTGAACGATTTGATACCTTCAACTAGCAAAACCTGAAGAGATACATACTTCTTTCCGTATCTGTTTCATAATGAAGTCTTACCAGTTGGACAATTAATATTTATAGAACAAATATACATTTTTTTACCACATTCACAATTTGTTATTTAGTTTTATTTCATGTTTAGATATTCTGAATCAATCTTAAAATTATACGCTAAAAACAGACTGCTTATAATTTGGGAGTAGTGTCCTCAAAACCGGTTGCGCGGCTTAACAAATTGTGACTTTTTTTATAGCCTGTTTAGTATCAGGTTTATTAATTAACATTCAACCTCCTATTTAGTTATATTGGATATATGGCATTTAAATGACAGCCGTACATTTTCCCTGTTAATAGTCTATTAAAGACTTAACCTATAAATTGTTAATTTATAGAGCCATGATTGTATGGTGTTATAAAATGAATTTGTTATCGAGTCGAATATAAAAAATTTAACTAGTAGATAGAATCGGAAGCCACCGAAGTTTTTATTAGATATCCATTAGTAATAAATTTTTGTAATTCCCAAAATGGATTGAAACTGCTCATTCCATCAATATCAATTTATATAGAGCACATTATGAAATGTACTCGATATGGGGCTGATGTTGGGTCTTTTGTTCCCATTTTATGGTTACTCTCAAAATTAACGAGAATATCAAGCTTGCCAACATATATTATTACTACCATGTATTTTCAGATACTGTATAACTTATAAATATTAGGGTCCGTAAAATGATCGCCAGCGTTTTGTTTTTTAAAATAGTCCTAATACATATAAAAACAAACACATTTTCTCATTTGGTCCCACAGCTCTTTTCAACAAATAAGATCATATAAATGTTCAGCATTATTCATAAGTTTAATATATAATTAAACTTATTACAATAAGAGTTTTTCGGAGAGGGTGAGTCTGATAGGGATTTAATTATCCGTGTAAGTGGAAATGAGTAGCTTCTTCAATAACTACCAATTAAATCTGGTTTAGAGAACTGAAACCAAGGCGATATCTATTACATACATTTTGCTTTTAAAACGTTATTACTTTCAAAATACCGTTGTACATATATTTATATATATATTGAAACCTACCTCTTTTTTTACCATTTCTCTTTCTACTTTATTTGATCAATTTACCTTAACTAATTTGGCAGGTCCGTCATGAGATCTTTAATTCGAATTGTTTTATGTCTTTGACATAGGAATTTATCCCGATTGAATCGCCCGATCTCAAGGCCAATGTTCTAGTTATTAATAAATTGAGAAACTAGGAATTGTGAAATATATTCAAATAAGATGGTTATAACAAATAATTATAATTATATAGAGTGCTGACAAAAAGTATAAAAAAAAAATATTCAATTCCTTTTAAATTAGGATATTTACTACTAATTACAAAAACGTTTTTAAAGAATATACATATATATTTTTACTCTTCATTTTATCAAAGTGTATTTTGCAAAGCGTTAAAAGACTAATCAATTAGATCATTTTCATAAGAACATAAAGACAGAGTAGCGCTAGGCCATTGTCAACACCTGTTTCAAAGTAAAGGCAACATCAATGTTTTATGTTTAATTTTATTATATTAAACATAAAAACAAATACATTTATAAAACGAAGAAATAAGAAATTGATCGTTAAAAGTAACAGTCCTATTTCTGGCGGAAGCCGGTTTAGTAAAATGCCAACAGTAATTGATTGTGCACTTAAGTGTTCTTCTGCTTGATAACTTAACCGCCGTTGCAAAACAAGCACAAGTTTCAGAAAATCCGTTTAATGAGATGTAAACAAAATGGCCTCAAGCCTGGAAGCTGGGAGCTAGCGGCCTTGTTCCTTTAGGAGAGTTTAATTTTTTATTTGAAGAGTCGGATTTGGTTCACTTTTGAGCTAGTGAGACACCTAAATCTATTTTTACATCATCAACGTAAATCACGGTCCCCAATTTTACGTTCTTTCTAATTCAATCAAAATCAATAGTTATTAACAATTAATGAACGTAAATAAATAAAAAATCTCTTTTGTTTAAACAGATCGTATACATAATGATAAAATGTAAGCTTTTTATATATTTATTTTCTTGTTTTGTTTTTTTTATAAGTGTTTAATGACATTATTTATATTTTTTTATAAGGAAAATATGACAGTTCGTACCAGCTATAAACATTTCCTTTCGATATTGCAATATCTCTCTTAGAACAAGTGGCTGTTTGAAAAGTACTTTTTGTATATAGTGAAACTTCTTTATTGTGCTAAAATTACAATCTGCCCTATTAGGCAATAAGTAATTGTGATAAATGTTCTCAGTCGTACCATATTTACAATTTTCATTCACTCGCTCATTCATACAGTACGTTTTATAGAAGCTCTAATTTTGACCACGCTTCTTTAAGTGGCTGTCGTTTTCTTTTTTTACTGATTAAGCGCAAAAATGTCGATTTCGAGTCCGATCGCCGTAATCAGCATGCGTTTTTGTTAAATTGTACGTTTATTATAATCAATAATTCTGTTCATTACAACATTTTTATATTAATTTTTTTTTTTGATATAATCTTGACAAAAGTACTTTTAAAAAATGGTGTCCCAATATATGTCACCTGAGACGGAAACCACCCCTATCGTCACTACCAGATACAAAATTGTAATGTTTTAGACAATTAGGGGTTTCGTTGAACTGTAATAACTCCTCTTTGGTTGACACGTTGTCTTGATTGGGAATTATTCGTATGTTAAACTTTGTTGTGCGTTTCCTGCTTGAAGCATTCCACATACACCTTCAACTCTGATTCGCAGAACCAGAATTATTAAATGTATCAAAACCATCATATACACTATCCGTTGTACTTGCTACTAACGATCAAAGGATTATATTTTATTGATGTTAAGGACATGTTGTAAATAAATATTTTATCCTCCGGAATGCCTGAAATATGCTTTGTAACACTTCATTCAATTCCCTCAAAAACTCAATTATCCACGACAAAGAGTAGAAAAGTCAAAATTACAGTGTTGGCTATTGAAGTAACATAATGAAGACATCGAGAAAACTATGGACAGATTAATTACATGTTGGTATGGAAAAATAATTAAAAGCTGAAGATTTCCAAGAAATCTTATCAAAACATGCATTATCTACTACACTTTTCTACAGCGTCTATCTCTAAGCTCGAAATAGCTGTAATTAAAAAAAAAAAAGAAAAAAAGACCTTTGCCTTTACCCCGAGCGAGACCCTCTCTGTTGTAGCCCTCTTCCAGTTTCTTGCACCAATCTACTAACTCTCCCTTTCTGTTTTCTTACTCAGATTTCGTGTTACTATTCCTATTATCGTTCACCATAAGTGACTAAGTTGTTATCACTTAACGTGATGTAAATGAGTTTTTATCCATGTATCTCGGACAGTGCTTACACATTTAGTATATGACTCAAAATATCGTCCAAAATACACAGTTGACGACAGTGTTATTGACGGATAAAGATAGCCCATCATAAAATTGTTCGCATACTTTAGGAGTAAAAGTGATAAAATAACATAAAATGAGGTTTGTAAAATTTATAACGATTTGTTGAAATGCTTTTAAAAATTATTAAATTGTTTCTTTGAAAACATTCGTGAGGCCTCTCATTTTTCGATTCCTTTGAGAGGAAGAAATTTTTTGGAGAAAATATTGTATCAATGCATGTGACCTCCATGGCTTGCCTGCCTAAATAGTGAAAAAAACAATTAACTTTGATACTGTTGCTTTTTATCAAATAAGCTCTTGTAAAAAATCATTTTTTTCATAAAAACTACATTAAAGCTAACATATGACGTATATGAGGAATCGAGAACGTTTTGGTTGACATGCTCTAAAAAACAAAGCTATCATATGATAAATGTTTGGTTGTGATATATATTTTTTCCGACATGTACGCACACAGCAGCCTATTGTACTAATGAAAATAATACTGTATTTCCCGATAAACAAAATAGTAACAAACAGGTGTATTGATAGCGAAGGTGTAGAACGGTTGCATGATCAATTTTGAATTGAGAAAATATATAGAAGAGAGGGGGTATTCTAAGTACCACGCACGGGTTATGATAATGATTTAAACTGATGGAATCCCATGTTCGAGAAACGGAAGAGGACCTTGAAACCTAGACTGCAAGCCTGATAATTTCTCGACGTTCTTTGTGTACCTTTTTTTTTTCCGACCCGGCTCACTGGATTCTTTTCGAAAAACGAAAACTTGTAGTAGCCTTCAACCGACAATAATTTTGTAGATGATGCACCGCGGGAGATACTATGCGCAAATAAAGACCCTGTCCTAATTTTCCGTGATTAAATTAAATGATGAATTAAAATCACAGGCAATTACTTTGAAGAAAACCAGTACCAAACGTGCACACAAATGACTTGGTGGAGGGGTAGTTCAATATTTGACTTCTATACAATTAGTTTAATTAACGAATGAAATAGATATGTAATTATGAAAATCATATTTGGCTGGATTGTATGACGGTTGAATATATAAACGCGCATGCGCACCAATACAATGTACAACGAGTTATGCGTGGGCCTGTTGGTCAGTTGGGTAAGGGAGCTCATTAGAGAAACCTCATTAATATATCGTGCTATCTAATTTAATTTATTGATTCGATATTCAGTCATTTCATTCAGAGAGGAGATGCCAAGGTAATCTCATATTAGTTTATATTATTCATTAGTTAAACATTTTTAATTTGCAAAACACATCTAATGTTATATTTATAATCAGCAATTGTTACTAAAATCAAAAATGTTTTAGGATCCTATTGCAACTTAATGGAATAAACTATTAATAACCTCTTATTAATCTAATAAACAAAAAAGGAATAAAATAATTTTTTTAATAACGATATTCCTTTTTACTAACTGTTCCGTGATAACACGAATAACACGAAAGAATATTTTATATTACTAAGTCTAACTATTGTATCTAGCATTTGATACAATTATATTTGCTAACACTGTATTTTTAGAATTAGTTATTTATATTTTAATTATAATTTATTTATGATATTTTATCACGGAGAAATCAGAATTCAATCAAACTCATAAAATCGGATACGAAATACTAATTTTCTGAAATGAACTAAAAATTTCACACGGTTGAAAAATTACCTCGTAAATTTGTTGTATCTCCAAGCACTTGTGTACTGAGTTATAACTTTTTTTGTCCGCTCTATTGAGATTTGTTTTCCTTTTCAATATATTTCGGTGATTTTAATATTTCGAAGTAAACTAAATCACTTAATCAGAGTAAGACACGGAATGTCATGTCTGTATGTGTACGATGTCGATTGTAAAAATAATCAAAACTGGTAAAAGATGGAATTTTGGTGCGAAAGAAACTGAATGCTTATGTATTTTATTTCCACCATTTTTGAATATTTATACTTGAATTTCTTTTTGCATAACTTTTTAAAAATCTTCTCTGTACCATCAGGGAAAACTTTCGAACGTGGATCAAATTAGTTCAATTTTTAATATTTCATTGTCTTGTTTTTTTTTTTCAAAACCAGAAACACTTATGTTTTAACCTAGCTTTCTGTTCTTGTCTTGCTAAGTCTCATATCGGATCTAGTGGCATGAAACTTTACACAGCATGATCGGAAACATTTGAAAAATATAACGATATATTCGCAAATTATTTATCATTGTAATTGTCATTGATTATTTATCTGTAACTTTGTAATTAAATGTGTTTGGACTTAATAAAATTTCTTAGCACGCGTGATGTTTCGAAGGACATGATTTTTTGTTTTAATCTATCTTAACGATTAACGAAAAGTTAATCGGGGTTATTAAGAATGTTTCTCATTTTAATTTTTTTTAGTATAGCTTAAGCTAATTAAAGTAAAGTTAGCGAAATCGTTAAATTTAAATACCTTTGAGCTAAATTGTTCCTATTTTAGCATAAATTTACATATATACTTTCCATATAAAATACTGACAAAGGAAATTGTTACCTCATTAGCTAATAGATTATACATCATTCTGCCTAGGAGCTACTTTAAGCCCCTCCGATTAAGCCATTGCCAAGCTGTTAGCTTCATTCTATTTTAAGATAGAAGCATTTAAGTTGAAATAGTTAACCTAACAGAAACTGTCAGGCGTTTTCCTCTTTAAAGCTATCTCAAGTCATAAAAGCTTGATGATCTCGAGTACAGTAAATGGCTTTACCAGTCTACAAATGAAGGATACAGGTTTATCACAGCACCCCAAGCATCATTCATCATGTCTTTAGATTGATTACATGGGCTCGTTTGAAACAAATATTTCAAGGTGACTGCGGGGAAATAAAGGAATTGAAAATCTGGAGCGAATGTCATTCTTAAAGATAGAAATATTAAAAAAAAAAAAACGTTATTTACTAGAAATAAGTTTTTTTTTTCTTCATGTCAAAAATTGATTCATAACACTAAAATATTTCTACATTATTAATTTCCTAGCCCAGAAATACGGGATAATTTCCTGCATGTCTGTGTTCTACAAAACAGAACATGACATATTAAGAGTACATATTCAAAAACACACCTGAGAACACTCAATTCCACAAAGCGAAATGTGTGAAAAAATTTTTGAAATTGTTACAAAATTTAGACGCTACTTCAGACTTCTTAAATTATTATGTAATATTAATATGATTACATAGTTCTGATGTCATCCCATGGTTAAGGACACATTCAAGAAAATAATGCAAAAATAGTTTCAAAGATATTCCAATAAAAAAGTTTTATTTAAAGCCAATTTCACTAAACATTTTCTTTACCAATATTTAAGCAATTTAAATTTATTCTTTATATTTGAAATGGTAATGTCTAGTCACCGAGATGGTTTAAAAAATAAAATGGAGTATTTTCATCAAAATTACCAAGTGAATTTTCAATTTAATAATTTTTTAAGAAACCATGTTCAAATATATGCATCTCAACCAAAGACAAAGGTTTTGTAGTCTCTATAAAAAATTGTTATTTTTAATTTTACATCAACAGTCAACGTTTCGCCTATTTAGGCATCTTCAGAACTAAGAATGACATAATCATTCAAAATCATTGATTCACTATTCCACTCTCGATACCAAATAGGTATCTTTTCCAAGACAGATAAAAACTTCAAATCTAAACAAACTTCAACGCAGTATTGTTCCCATTTGTGTTAGATGGACGATAGAAACTTACTTTATGAAGTTAACAATAGTGGAACTAATGATTTTGAAAGGTAATATCATTCATAGTCCTGATGATACCGGAGAACGGTGATGTAAAAATAAATAAAAGATTTTTGAAGAACGTCTAAAACCTTTTTTTCACAAAATATAAACATACAGGTGTCTGTTATTGTAGTGTTTGACCTTTAGAATATCACTATATTTTATGTTGATCAATCATTTTTATGCAACTGAAAATTTATTTCGAACACACAGGGCCAATGTATTCAATGTGTTATTCTGCGCTTTTTTTTTTTTTTTTTTTTTTTTCATGTCGTAAGTAATGACAGCTAGGTGTGTGCAGTGAATAAATAAATCTCAAGAGTGCTTCAGGTGAGGTCAGAGTTCAAGTGCAGCGCCCGAAGGACTTAGTGAAAGTGAGACTCGGAATCATGAGTTCGCAGTTCAGGCCGTGTCAAGGTCTGCTTGTATCGGCCGATAAGTGTCAACGAATGCAGTTAATACAATGCCCTGCTATTAATCTTAACCTCACGAAGTGTTTTGATTTATTGAATGAGTCGATCGTTTTCCAAAACGATTAATTCCTGAGAAAATAAATCAGTAGATCGTTGCTGATCAATGAGGTATTTGATCCTTTGAGGTACTTTCCATCGTTTCAAACAGGGCTGATCGTTTTTGCAAGCCCAGTTTCACGTATACAAGTGTAACATTTTGTTAGACGTCTTTTACAATACAATAAAGACCCTATATTATTGAATAAATTAGTGGTAGTTAAAAACAAATGTTATCCTATCGTATCGAGTATCGAACTTAAGGTCCTGATTAATGATGATTATAAACTGAGACTACTAATTAAGTGTTGAATGATTGTAGACAAAACTGCTCGGTAAAATGTCTAATAAAACATAAAATGGTTTTTTTAAAGAAATAAAATAATTTGTAAAAATAGACCAAAAGAACCTATTGGAATTAACTAGATTATCGTTGGTCTCCAAAACTATATTTTTGAAAAGCCTTTGAATTTGTTTCCTTGACCATTAATTAAATGTTAGTTTTTACGCATACAATCTGACAATGGATGCTATGGAAAATGCTTGTAACGTCATTGGTCCCATTCTACCTGTTAAAGGTACCGTAGAACACGCAGACAAACGAAAAACGAGGTGTTTGATTCATTGGTAGTCAGTATCGACGAAATTCGTATCTATTTGATAGGCAACAAGCTAGTTGACCATGTTAACATATGCGTATACATTACGTAAACATAGTGACTATTTATAAAATGAGACTGGATTCTCCCAACCGCTTGTAATGGCCATTACACAAGAGCCACTGAAGTTGCTTGACCACTCACCAGAGGCGAGAATTAAATTGAAGAAGTGGGACATTGGCCCATTGAAGATTACATAATAACTATTGTAGCAGACTCCAATAGATCGCTGGAATAGTTCTACATCTCAAAGTAGTCATTTTTTATTTTTATTTTGATGCGATAACCATTGGGCGTTTTCCTAACCTGAAGGATGAGGCTTTACTTTGAACTGGGTACGGAGAATGAGTCAAGAAGTAGGATGTAAGTGCACATTTTCGAGGGTAGCTAAAATGATCCAATTTTATAAGTTTTTTTCCTGGATTAGTATGCCCACCATTTAAAAAAAAACAAAAAAAAGCTATGAACTAAATTGTTTTTTTTTAAACAAAAATAAACCAATAAAAGGAAGGAAGTGCCTAGGGGACTTTAAGGCTTTTTCATCAAAACATATTAAATGCTTTATTAAACAAACTACTCTATTTTTTTTACGAATTTCTTTTAAACGCATAAAAAAAAATATCTTTTATTACTTTAACAAAAAAAACGCTAAAATAATCATATTAACTAAAAACGTCCTGATTATGTTTTTGGGTGTTAATTTAATTTTCTGAATAAGCAATAAATCATACATTTAGCCCTCTATCGTGGAACAACCATACAGAAAGCTAAAATACGATCCTTATACCTGAATAAAGTAGAACCTCTCCCTTTTGGACTTGGCAAATATTTTAATAAATATTTACTCAATCCAGAAGGAAAAGCTAAATTTTCGCTCTCTCCACATCCCTGCAATCCTCTGAGATTGAAATGGTATCATATCTAAGAACATCAATCAATGAAGGGTCATTTAACCCTTGTTATTGACATGCCCAAAAACGAACAGATTAACGACCGCGATCCTGATTAATAATATTTATATGTTTTGGTACTTAGTTAGACTTTAATTCTCTGAAATTCCATTAAAACCACCGCCAAAATCGAGTTGACGACCTTTCCAAACTCAAGATTTATTTAGAGTTAGTAAAATTCTATAAAACATTCTCGACACACCGTAAACCTACTGCAAGATTGCTTTCTAGCCACAAACATCACTAAATTCATCCTTGATGATCGAACCTTGTAATGGCCTCAAGATCTCCTATAGTTAACCAGTTATTGAGAGGCCGGGGACTGGCCAGTATACTTATGTGCGGAGCGTCTACGGCTCTCACGTTCTCCCAGTCTGTATTGCTAGTATCTAGATAAGCAGCGTGGGTTTCGTCCTTGAAGAGGAGGAGGGAGTTCCTGTGCTTTTAAAACATACGAGTATGTCTTGTCACCATTGTATCTGTGTGCACATATTGTAAATATGGTTTGATAAGAGATTGAGCCCAATATTGTACATAATGAATGAGTAAGTATATAATGGTAAGAATGAGATCATTTATCACAATTACCCATTGCTCTATCAGGTAGATTGTAACATGTTTTAAAATGATTTTTTTGAAATGATTATTTTTTATGAAATATCCTAAATTTTAATCCGGCTTAGTTTCTTAAATAAATATGATCCAGATTGTAGTTTACTTTACGTCACCTTCCAGCATGAAAATGTAAACCACACTTGGATTAAAGATTACTTTTCCCACACGATATCTTGAGGTCTGATTGAGCTTCCGGGGGTGTTTCTCAAATCTCAATGGTTGCTATCCGTCAATTATTTTGTTATTACTGTTTGGGTGGCAGGGGGGGTTTGCTCAATACCTCGGGTCCCTTGCCTGGAAATGATTCACTCGTTACCAGGAAACCCTCATCTCTCGAACACGTGTATTCTCTGAACCAAGCGAATATTTTTATAAATTAAATTAAATACAAATAAATTAATGATATTGCCTGATACTAATGGATTCTATACAACTTGCCACTCTTGGGCATATCGTGTATTTTAGGTGAGTCATTATACTAGTTTCTAGCTGGAACTGTATTATATTATATTATATATTATATTACATTACCATAGTATTTTCTACTATTTTATTATTGCTAACTTAAACTTATTAGCCTTATTGAGACTCATAAATTAAGTTCTTGAAGATGCTAATCCAACGTCAATGGTGCCGCATTCCCGCCAAATGCTTTTTAATACACCTTTTAAACTATTAAATTTAAATATAAATTATATATAAATGGAAAGCATGTGATAAAATATTCAATGTTGGAACTTCTTTATTGCGATAAAATAACAATCTGCCTTATTGGGTAATAAGTAATTGTGATAAATGTTATCATTTACACCATAATTACAATTTTCATTCAGTCACTCATTCATACAGTATTTACAAACAGCCAAGAGACCTCCCCAATCCACATGGTTGTCACCTCCCTCGCATGCGAGATAGGAAGCGGAATCTTGGGAAGTCCTCCACGCTCCTCCTTCAGCCGCGTCACTGGATACGAGCCAGTTGAGGATGACGTAGAGCGCGAGAGCCACATACGCTGAGGACATGATTGGAGAAACTGGCCATTGCCAGGACTCCCACTGTCACGTGTATATATATAGCAGGTCACGATGCCACTGCCACTTTAGTCTCCGAGGAGGATTATAGGGATGAGTGGCGCAGTGTAATGACTGTGCAAGGCGATTAGAGTGGTTAGATAACATACTATGAAATTTCATGAATTTTGAAGGGATGTGGTCAAGAATGTAAGGTATATTAAAGATCGTCATGAAGGGTTTTGTTGCTGATGTAATAAGGGGCATTAACTATTGTTCTTGGGACTTTTGATTGAAAGGTTTGGATACGCTTGATGTCCGACTTTTTTGCTGTCCACCATAGCTCTATTCCGAACGTCCAGATTGGCTTAGGTATAACTTTGTGATAAAATACTAAACGTGATAAATGTAAAACTCGTTTGGCTAACGCACTCCGAAACTCACCATGTATATTATTTATAACATTTAGAACTATCAATGTAAGCGGATACATGAGCTCTGATCATTGAGTTAGGGTTTGACCGGCAAAAAGTTATCATCACTGATAAAATGGTGC
This sequence comes from Acanthosoma haemorrhoidale, assembly GCA_930367205.1. Lineage (NCBI taxonomy): Eukaryota > Metazoa > Arthropoda > Insecta > Hemiptera > Acanthosomatidae > Acanthosoma > Acanthosoma haemorrhoidale. The sequence continues at coordinate 78,394,524 of OV884009.1, read as the reverse complement.
TGATCGGTGGCCCCCGGTAGAAACTAGACCTCCACTACCATTATCCTTAGCCCTGCCAAGATAGGAAGTGATCGGCCCAGGATGGCAAGACAGATGGTGCCGACTTCTCTCTTTGGAGTCCGTCGGTCTGTCGTAATCCTTGCCGGTCCTCAGACCTTCACCGTACCTCCCACCTGAACTTACAAGGGGAAATAAACACGTGTGATGAAGAGGATAAAAGACTAATTAAACAGTTATAAAAAAAATCTACTCAGTATTTTTGTAATCGTTGCAAACAAAAAAAGATACCAAAAAAATATTGAAATTGACCCAAACAGCAATGTAGTTATAATATATCGGAATTTCTTTTAGTGTTACTTAAATGTGTCTTAAACTTCGCAAATAATCAGAGCATTAAATTTTGAATAGAAGCCGAGCAGTGATTTGAAAAACTTTAACAGCACCAATGAACAGGTTTCATCTATCGCGTATTTTTTAAAAATATTTATAATGATATTGTACCGGTGGGAGGTTCAGCCTATGAAAATCCACCTTCGCCATCTGTTGGAGGTGAGGCTGAAAACGCTTCTTTGTCTTGTTTCGGGAATGAAATTGGGTGAGTATGTTGTTAAGTATTGTGTTCTGTTTATTGTATATATGATATTGTAAATATTAATAAGTTTATTAGGTCAGTAAATGGTGTATTTAGCTTATAAGAGGAAATAGGAGCCACTGTAATAATTTCATTGACTCCTATTATTAGTATAGATTTGTGCCGTATAGTTTATATAATATACGTCAATGGTTTCACAATTGATTATGTCAGCTTAAGAAGATATACCAGGTTAAATAGTACAACTTCCTAAATCCTACTACGGAGATAATAAACATTTAGTATTAGTATTTTTTATTTCTATTATTACATATTTCGTTGCAAGAATCAGTTAACCTTTGATTATTAATAAATAAGTAAATTTAAATTTGTTGGTTTACCTTGGTGCAACATTTGTATATAACTGTTAAATTGCACGTTATTATTGTCGGTATCGTTTTTACGTTGTTTTTGTTTGCATTCATTAAATAATTTTGTATATAGGTCATAAGTTATGAATAAAAAAGTGTGGAGGATATTCTAATTGTGAAATTAGTAGTGGTAATTAGTTAGCAGTTTACAAGTAAGGTATTTGATGTAGTGTTATTCAATCCTATCTTCAAGTAGTGGTATCGGATCTTCACTAATAAGGACTCAATACCTGCGTTCAACTCTCGCCATAGAAATGTGAGCTCCGGGTCCAGTTTATCCTGTAAATCTCCCATCGGCTGAATCGGATACTCCCGGCTATGCTCCACTGATTTTCCTGCTTAGTCGGAAATCTGTGTATTAACCAGGATAACACGTGGCACAGAATAACGATGAATTCCGGTAACATTTGGAATATATTTAAATATAAGTGCAGCCTGAATCGGGTATGTGCAAATACCGTTATTTGCATGAGCACATACTGTTGTAATTAATTTAATTAATTATCTTTCCTCGGAATGAAATGGTTATATCAACATTCCGTCTCTCTATCAGAAGAGCTGATTGAAGTGGAATTATTTTAATTAGCATAATTAAATATTTCTAGAGAGGCGGCTAATGAATCGTTCTAAATCAAAATAATTAATTCCTCGAATATTATTAAGTACCGTTTCCATTGGTAGCGCACCTGACGACTAATGGCGGGTATTGACGCCTAATGAAAAACGCAGAATTCCCCAGTGAGGGCGAATCATTTCCCCGGAAAGGGAAAATTCCCTAACCCAAGTGGTATCGACTCATCCTCCAGAGGTCTTATGTTTACGGCCGAACCCTGATACTAGTTAGTAGTTAAGCTATTTTACCAGCCCCGTGTGTTAGTAATGACACTTTTGGGTAGACCAAACTGGGTTGAATAACAGAAATTTATTAATATGCATAGGTTTTAGATATTTACATGTTATATAGTTAATAGTTATTATGTCATATGTTGTTCGTGGACGTACGTATTTGTCTTCTTTACTATATGCAAATCCTGGTTTTGTGCTACGTCTAGTAAAGTTGTTGTTGTTATTGTTGTTTGTTTTTTGACGCCTTGTTCACTTTGATGGGTTCTTGTCTCAGAGACACTCAATACTTAATAACTTTCCGTCATTTTATCTTCATCAGCATAATTAGATTTGTGGAGGAATACACTTAATGGGGAATGTCCAATTTGGTTTCATATGTCAGATTTATTAGACTTCAGGCTCAGCAATAATGTTGCCTAATACAATAAAAATAAATAATTATGTTACTAGATTTAATAATAGACAAAAGGGAAATATACTGCATACCTCGGTTACTGAATGAAAGATTTCTTTCTAGAATAGTTTTAAAACCCATGCTGAAGAAAGTTGAAGATGGGTTAAAGAATATAAATTTATAAACGGTAGGGCTGTCTTGATAGAAATGTTCATTGTGAAAACTTTCAAAGCTAGATAAGATAAGGGCGTGTTTAAAAGGGAGTTTGAGGTAAGTATGTAGGGTAAGAAAGGTCTGGAGCATAATGAGTTAAGTTGGCAGTTACGGGTAAGAATTAAGATTGGGAAGTTTGTGATTCCACGTTAATGGTTGGGAGGATTCGCAGTCTGCCGAAGTTCTGAATGCTTTAAGTACGTATCAGACGTATCTGCAATTCGTTAAGTATCAGTTTTCTTTATGGGTTTTACTTGTATTTTAGTATCCTGCGCACTAAAACCAAAACATTTCTAGGTTTCCGTTTCAAAAATGGAACAAAAGGTGGAAATGGATTCGAGAGAATGTAAAAAATAAACGCAACAAAGAGTGAACAAGAAAAAGTTTAGGTTGTCTTTTGTTTCTGTTTGAATGGATATAAACCAGTGGACATTTCAGTTCCACGTGTCAATTGCATTTTAGTCTTACTTTAGAGGTGCTCTGTCTTCTGCTAACTATGTGTAATGTACCAAGGCAACTTAACTTAACGTAAACCAAGGTAACGTAAAAAAAATCTCTCTTGAGATAGTTTTGTAAAACAGCATGGTTGTAACAGGTTAGTATCAAACTATAATCCATACTGCTTTGACCATCATAAAACGCAAGCGGACTCCTTCCTCCTCGATAACAGAACTCTTAGCGCAGACATTGATCAATAAATATTCTCTAATTATAAACTAACTCCACGAAAAACTTAACATTCAAAATGAATAATACTACTTGTATTATAACTTCACTGTGCACGATATCACCCCTGTATAAAAGTACCATTCATAAGAAATAATTCAGCCATCTATCCATATAAATAAGAGGAAATCAATAATTATTATACATTCCTATTAAATATGAATGGATAGCAGATATTGGCTTAGCCGTAATTATATTACTTGTCGGGCTTCTCGATCACGTTGAGGTCACCAGTTTTCGGGTTGTCACTAGGGGAGTGCCTAATCACTCTAGCCCTGGTGAGAAGTGCGGTTAGTTGTAGTTTATAACATGGACCATGTTCCTGAGTGGACTTACTTCCAGGGCCCCGGGGCCCTGGCGTAAAGCGACCGAGTAACAGTGGCTGTGGAGATGAGGAGACTGAGAGAGAGTGAGCCAAACGCAATGGTTTAAATATAGTTCCTACTTGGGGAGGGGGCTAGGAAATGCGCACACCTGCCACGAGGTACGTGACCCCTTCGACCCCTAAGGGACTGTTTTACGACTCTTTATGGCATTCCAGGTGGCATTATGACCGCCGGAAGGTGACCCTAGGTCTAACAGGGTATGTTTTATTACGGCCAGCTTTTAGGCCGGTGTACCTGACTTGTTTTACGACTGCCGGTCCCACGCATGGTTTATTACTAGAAGCTTTTACCTTGATTTACATTAAATTACAATACATTATAAATGCACCAGAGTATAGGGTAATTTAACTTAAGTAGTTAGCAGTCGCTACATTACTCAACAACAAATTAGTCATATTTGTATAAAAGTAATTTGGATAAAGGCGTATGAATAACATATTGCGTATTATTTATAATGTTAATGCACCAGACGTTTTAAGCTGCCTAAATAAGCAAGAAACCTTAATTAGGATATCTTAATGTATGTATGTATTTCCCGGACATTGGAATAATGGAATGCATTTCGCATAGCTAAATCATGATGTGTATAAATTATTGTAAGTTATCGTCTCCCGGCTGTAGACAATCAAAGGAAAAGAGAGAATATGGATGATAATACTGCACACAGGTTCGATTGTTAACTGGCTTTATTCTGTTCTCATCCTCTATCAATACCCAGGCTTTGTTTACATTAGCCCCTTTGGTATTAGGTTTAACAATGTCTTGCCACTAGCCATAACATGTATGCAATAAAATATTAATTTAAAATAATACAAAAAAAATGAATATTTTTATTTAGCTAAATGGCCAGAACTAAATCAGCTTAAACTCAGTAAGTTAGTTTGCACGCAGTGGGTTAAAACCAAAAATTCAAAAATGGTTTTAGAAATAGTTGTTTTGTGTAGAAAATATAACTTTTTTTTTATTAATTATTGTGTAGTTGTCCCATAATAAAAGATCCAGTAGGCTAACATAATGTAGGGGTCCTATTGTATTTTGTCAAGAACGACTAACGCAAGAATATATGTATATATATAACTTCTTTATTGCGCTGAAATCACAATCTGCCTTATTAGGCAATATGTAATTGAGATAAATGTTATCATTCATACCATATTTACAATTCATCATTCACTCACTCATTCATACAATATTTACAGACAGCCCAGAGGCCTCCCAAATCCACATGTTTATCACCTCCCTCACATATGAAAGAGGAAGCGGAGTCTTGGGAAGTCCCCCACGCTCCTCCGTCAGCCGCGTCACCGGATAATAGCCAGTGGAGGCTGACCAAGAGCGCGAGAGCCACAGACGCTCAGGACATGATTGGAGTAACTGGCCATTGCCAGGACCCCCGCTGTCACGCGTTTATAGCACAAGGCCACTGCCGTTTCAGTCTCCGTGGAGGATTATAGGGATGAGTGGCGCAGTGCAATGACTGTGCTACAGGATTAGGGTGTTTGGAAAGGCTACTGTGGAATTTCATAAACTTGGAGTTCTAGAATGTAGGGTATATTGAGGTCGTTATGAAGGGTTTTGTTGCTGACGTAATAAGGGGCATTTACTATTGTTCTCAGGACTTTTGATTGAAAGGATTGGATACGCTTGATGTTCGACTTTTTTGCTGTCCCCCATAGCTCTATTCCGTATGTCCAGATTGGTTTAAGTATAACTTTGTAGATTAGTAGTTTATTTTCTATTGAGAGATAGGATGTCCCTTGAAGTAGTCTGTACAGTTGTCCAAAGCGTTTGTTTACTTCTTGTCTTTTTAGTCTCGTATGTGGGTTCCAGGTCAGTCGTTTGTCGAGATGGAAGCCTAAGTATCGTACTGTCTCGAATACAGGGAGAGGAATAGAATTAAAATAAACTAGTGGACAAGTCTTGCGACAAAGGGTGAAGGTAATGTGGGAACATTTTGCTTCATTAACTTTGATCCGCCATTGATTTCACCAATACTCGATCTCGTCAAGGTGTTTTTGAAGGTTGTGGGATGCTATGTCGGGGTCTGGGTGGGATGACAAGACTGCATGTGTGTCATCTGCAAATGTGGCCAGGAAGGTATTGCAAGTAGAGGGGACATCAGCGGTGTATAGGTTATAGAGGATGGGGCCCAGGACACTGCCCTGTGGAACTCCTGCATTTATGGGATAGTAGTTAGAGTATTCTAAACCACAGCGGACTTGGAAGAAGCGGTTTGAAAGGTAGGACTGTAAGACTAGGAAAAGGGTCTGTGGTAAATATCTTTTGAGCTTGTAGAGCAAACCTGCGTGCCAAACCCTGTCAAAAGCTTGAGGTATGTCAAGAAAGGCAGCAGTGCCATACTGTTTGGTTTCAAGGGCTGAGGAGATGTGATCAACGACGCGGAGGCCTTGTTAAGCAGTGGAATGTCGTTGGCGGAAACCAAACTGGTGTGTGGGAAAAAGGTTTTTGGATTCAACAATGGGAAGTACGTTTTAGTAGGAGTTTCTCAAATATTTTTGAGAGGATGGGAGTAGGCTAATTGGACGATAAGATGAGGCGTCATTGGGTGGTTTACCGGGTTTGGTGAATAGGACAATAATGGAATGTTTCCAGAGGAGAGGAAAGGGCGTCGTTCGGATTATGCAATTATATATCTAGGTTAGGAAGATTATGGCTTTAGGAGGAAGTTTGAGGAATTTGAGGAGTAAGGAGATCATATCCAGGGGATTTTCGGTAAGGTAAGTTTTTCAGAAGGTATTTAACCTCAGAAGGGTTAACGGCTTTTGGTGGAAGACAGAGAGGAATAGGTGAAGTAAGGAAATCTTCCACAGTTGTGCTGTGAGTATGGCTTTGATGAGAAAGGTGAGGTGTGAAAGTATGGGTAAGATGCAGAGCAAATTCCTCCGACCTATCCCCATCGTAAGCCACCCAGGACCCATCATCACGACGGAGTGGGTGTGAAACAGGTTGATACTTTAGGATTTGTTTGGTTACATTCCACAAGGAGTTATCCCTGGTGGACAGAGAGGAGAGGTAGGAATTGAAAGAATCGGAACGGAAGGATGCCAATCGCCGCTTTACCAATCGGCAGTACTGATTGTACGTGCGGCGATCAACAGGATGCCGGGATCTTTGCCACACTGTTCTGGAGTGGCGTTTGGATTGGATTAGATCTTTGAGATGTTGAGGTAAACGATTATGATTGTGGATTTTTGGATGACGATGCTTCCCAAGCCGACCTCTGGACCAGAGTAGTGAAATAATGCACTGCATCGTCTAGGTCTTGGGATGTTTTCAAGGGCAATTTTAGGTTTACGGACTCTGTAAGAAGCTGGCGGAAGTGGTCCCAGTCAACTGGGACCCTAATAAATGAAGGAGGAGGCAGTTTGTGAATTGGTCTTAGGGAAATGGTTAATAATAAAGAACTATGATCAGAGGAGAGGTCATCAAGGTGCGTGAGTGAATAGTTTAGTGTTCCTTAACTATTGTATAAAAAGAAGTCAAGGAGATCAGGATTTCGGTTGGGATCAGATGGCCAATAGGTGGCTGTGTCAGGAGTGATAGTGGAGCAATGTTTCCGTGTGAGTGCAGGCAGCAAAGCACGTCCTCGTGTATTTGTGGATCTTGACCCCCCAGTGTTGGTGCTTCGCATTAAAGTCCCCACCCACAAGGAAACGATGTCCGATGGAGTCTAGAAAGGAGATGAATTGTGAGTCGGAAATGGATTTATTGGGAGGGCAGTACGCTGATGCTAGTGTAAGAGAAAAAGTGAAGGTGGTGATTGACACTGCAGTGGATTGAAGGAAATCATGTGATACCAAAGGAACTATGTGGTGGGATATGGAGTTATGGACAATGACAGCGGTACCTGCATGAGCTGTTCCATCTGGGTGATCGGTTCGATAAGTCTGGTACTGTCGAACGGTAAATGGTCGTTTACTCGTAAGTCTTGTTTCAGTAATAAGAGCTACGTCGATGTTTTAGTCATGGAGTAATGCTGTCAGTTCGTTAGTGTGGGTGCGAACACCATTCGCATTCCAAAGGAGAATGGATAAGGTGTCAGAAGGAACTACTTATGGATTTTGTTTAACGGGGATAAGGTAGGAGATAAGATTTGTAAGAAGAAAAATGAGAGGGGTAATTAGGGTTCTGAATTCTGTAAGGAATGATGGTTATAGGCTAGTGAGATCTGAAGAGCTTGGAGGTGAAGGAATATGCGAGATGTGTGGTTGAGGATGATATTGGGTTTGCTGGTTGGCGGGATGAGCGGAATGCTGGGGAAGAGATACTTGCGGACGAGAAGTGGGCAGTGCCTGTGACTGCTCTCTGTTCCGAACGGCATCAGCAAAAGAGACAGAAGGCCTCAAATTTCTGGTGGGGGCGCTTCTTGAGCTACCTGTCACTGGCTTCTCTTCTTCTGGCCGACGACGTTGCTCGCTGCTGGACTTGAGGATTCTATAGGCCTTACAGCCCTTGTAGTTGGCCGGATGGTCTTGCTGGCAGAGCACGCATACAGCAGGCGATTTTAGGGGCTTTTTGAACAATTCGCTTTTGTGCTGCCCACTACACTTAACACACCTAGGAGGGTGGTGGCAGTACGATTTTGTGTGCCCATATGCCTGGCAATTATGGCATTGGACGATGTCTCTTTTGGGGTAAGGTTTTTCGACCTGTATTCTTGTGTAATACAGGGTTGTTAAGACATAAATTTCTCCACGCCAGATGTCCGCTCGAGATCTACTAAAAATAACGGTAATGCCGTTTTGGTGGATTCGTTTTGTTGTCTGTCCTCACGTAAAACGTTGGTTATTTGGCGAACTTTGAATCCCAGAGCTGATAGTTCGTCTTCAATTTCATCAGCTGGTGTGGTCGGGTGCAGATTTCTTATCACTACTCGAAGCGATCGTTCTTATTTCAACTGGTATTTATGGAAGTCTGCATTGGTTTCTTCTAAATACTTGATGATCGCTCGATAAGTATCGGGAGTGTCTGGGGAAATTTTTGTATCCCGAGAGCGATTGAGGCACGTATATTTTCCGGTACCTACAACTTTGCTCATTTGTGAGCATAATAGTTTAAAATAAGGAATATTAGCATCCTTACGAATATAGCAGGCGGCTTGGGCTGTGTTGGTGTTTGAATAACTTCCATGTCGTCAGGTTGGCTATTTCTCAGTACCTCGAAGCTATTCGGTGTGAAGAATGGAGATTCTGCTACAGTTTCTTCTTTTGAAGTGCTGGCAAGTGGTGGTAGATCTTCCATAGAGCTGGCGGCCGATGAGTTTATAAGGATGTTATAGGGATGTTGAGCACCTAGGTTTTCGCTTTACAGGCGACGTTGTCGGAGTTGGACCTAAGGACCTAGATCTTTTTTTTTTATTTTGTGATATTAGCTGCTGATAAAATCTCATTTTATCATTAGCTAAGATTTTTGTAAGTTAAAAAAAAAAATAAATAAATAAAATACATAGCACCGGTGGGATTCCAGTGGCGAGTCACCGGTCTTGGCTCTGAGCCACCTATCAGGTCTGGCTCAGAACGCCTATGTATCGTGAACGACGGCTAATGCCGATCAGTCAAGATGGTCGACTACTCAGCCCGATTTCACTATTTACACTTCACACCAATGTAACTAGCGATCTACTCACTTATTGAGGGCTCCCTCGTGGCCAGCTCACTTAAGTTGCCAGTTGAAACAATCCCAAAGCCTAAAAAGGGTCTATAAACGGTAGTTATCGGTATTGATTTGGAGAGCGATAGTTGTACGTGGTTGTCTAATAATAGCGCATGCGCAGAACTGATCAAAAAGTAACGATAATTTATTAATCACTGTTTTTTTTCGATTTCAATGGCGTAGTGCATCATGAGTTCCTGCGAGAAGGTCGTACGGTCAATAAAGTATATTACTTGGAAGTGATTCCGAGGAAAACCACCGGAATCGTAGCCTAACAATTCGTGGAAATCGCATCACGATAACGCTCCCGCTCACACCTCACTGATTGTTTGTAATTTTTTAGCAAAAAACGACACTGTTGTGTTACCTCAGTTACCGTATTCGCCGGACATGGCTGTCTACGACTTCTTTTTGTTCCCGAAGTTGAAAAAAACTTTGAAAGGACGACATTTGATCCCCCCATACCAGTTTGCAAACAGAGCCTCTCCCATATTTTTCTTGATGAATTTCTTTTCCATAAAAAGTATCCCATTATGTAATTTCACGTTCATTTTCTTTATACAAAGTGATCAATTTTTTTTTTTATAATTTATAATAAATAAATAAATATATGATCAGCTTATATCGGAAACACTGAAGAAATACAAAAAATGTCGATTAGATATACACCCAAGTGTACAATCATCAATAATAAAAATTACCATTTCCCGATTGTTATGTAACCATAAACAATACCCTTCACATAATCGTGTTTGCCAATGATTTTCAATCAATGCACAATGGATATTGATCAGTTCTGTCATCTCCACATGTCAATCATTCTTGATTATTACCATTATAAAGCTATCACGAACTGTACACGGCTTGTGGGTATCTATTATTTTCAAAAACATATACAGTAAACACATTTACGCTTTACAAAAGATTCTAATATTAAAAATAAGGGTCAGCAGACTCAACATTTTTTTCTTGTTAAAAATGATTTCATAAAAGACTTAAAAATATATTCATTGAAATGTAGTTGAACTACACACAGAACGTAGGGGGAGAGGGGCTCCACATATTGAAAAAAAAATCAAAATCGGCTTGTTAGTATTAGAAACGCAGTATATATTGTTGGCTCTCAGAACTTTAAATGTTTCTAAATATTCTTGAAATGTGCCCTCGGCGGCTGAAACACAAACAAAAAAGAATTCAAATCTTAGAAAGCTTTTGAGCTCGGCCTGAGAAAACTTGAAAGTAAGCGAGATATTATCTGTACAATATATTATAATTTCATACTTCCTACTATTGCATTTTACCCTGAAATCAATTATCATACTTTTATCTGTTTCAGAATGTGCCTTTTACATTTCCAATTGACATAATAATTTTACGACCGCTATTGGACATACAGACAGAAATTAAGGACTCTGCATTTGGGATTGACAATGATATTGATGGTGTTATTATGTAGGGAAGACCATCCTCGTTGTCAAGAGGTTACAATCCCGACTTCTAGCATTGGATACAAGGGTTATTATACCAGCTTGTGCTAAAATACTTTTATTGGGGGCGGGTGGTCTGGGTTAACTCAGCCTCGTGAGTATAAATGAATAAGTACTCGAATAAAGAAGTAGCGACTCTAGACAGGGACAAGATCCAACTAACGGGATCGACGGATGGGACTAAACTCAACAAGTCAACTTAATTTACAGGCCGTTGGTATATCATCAAACAGTAAAATTCAATTTAAATGTATAGAACGATGTACTTATGTCACAATACAGAATATTAATAAGCGTAATTGGGTTTCGGAACAATCCATAAATATAATATTATTAATAAAATAGAAGGAAAAACATGTGAATATTTAAAATGAATCAAATTATGTACAAAACTCTTTATTATATGGAAAGATGTGTAGGTTAGAATGTATGTATATATACCCGATCGCACCATTGAACTAAGAGGAGATAATGTTAATTAAACCTTGGTTCCGAAAACAATCTACCAGTACATTACCAATAAAAGTACTAAATATACGCAGATAAAATAACTTCAATTATGTACAACACTATTACAAAGAATATATATTACTAACCGTAAGAGATAATAAATACTTTGTATCTAAAATTACTGGATAGGTGTTTTTAAACATATATGTTCTGTTTTACCCTAATAAGTTATTATCATAATACAGAAAATTATTTACACCATTAAACTATTGCATATAAAAAATAGCATGGTACGGGACAAATATATGCATATGATCAAAACCAACATTACATACCCATTAAATACACCAACCAATAAATTATACTAAATTAACTTTTATTTTATGATAAACACAATGTAGTTAACTAAACAAACCCTATACTTAGCATTTACAATCTTATGCATACAATATTTAAAACAGAAAACCCCAATTAACAACAAATCTTTTCTTAATGACTTCCAAAATCTCCCTACCCTGATTTTAAACAACTCTTTTTCTTCCCCTGCCGTAAGATATCGAAGGTGGATTTCCATAAACTCGACCTCCTTGTACACCTTCTACCGACTACGGTGACAACCTCCATGAGGTGATATGCCACGCTCTTTTTACTCTGGAGCGAAATAGAAAAAAAACATCACACATACTCAGTTCTTGAACACATATCTCCGCTTAATTATCTCAACAAATTTGTGAACAGCATTTTAATAACTGCTGTATTCAATTACTCGTTAATGAATATAGAAATGACATAAACGAAAAAAAAAAACAGTATTCAACAATATTATAACCTACATAACCTCGTCCAGATCGAAACTAGCGTTATTAGATGTGAATCACCTGGGCACTTCGTAGTTTTGATGACACGGCCCGAGGTCGACCCGAAATGAAAGTTAGCTGTTTGAGGAGAGGTGTAGTAGTTGCTAAAGTTGAACTTGGCCGATTTAAACTAAACTAGGAGTTGAGGTCTCTTCTTATGGAGTTTCAAGTTCCACTGAAAAGTACGGGACTAGATTTGATCCAAGTCAAAGCTCTTATTACTTTCTTAAGTAAAGGTAATCATAGAAAGTGTTTACTAACTCGACTTTTGATTAAATTATTATTAAATAAATATAATATTTTGTTTTAATAGGGATGTACATAGACTCCACATTTTGTAGATATATTCATATTGTTTTGTTTTTTTTACATTTATTTCATTTTACATTTTTAATTCTTGAAGAATATGTGCATTTTATGTGTATATATACATTGTTTAGTATATATATTCTTATTTCATTATATTTAATTTCTCTACACATTAAAAATATTATTGTTCTTAAGGGGCATTATCCTTGAATTATTATTGTACTGAATTAATACAACTATACAAAATTATTTTTAGCGTTTCGTTTTTGTTTTGTTTTTCAAAATCAAAAACCCTATGATTTCGTCCATGTTGCATTATTTTTTGGTTTTCTTTGAGTCCCCCGTATTAAATATAAAATTTTATATTTTACATGGGCGTCCCACTTGATGTCGTAACGACATAAAAAATATCGCCATCTCCATAAAACATAATTAAGTAGGATATCAATTTAAATATCTCAACATCCTAATTTAAAATATGTAATAAAAGTTTATTTAAATTATAATTACAAAGACCAACCGTCATTACTATCATCTTCGCCACGTTACCTCACCTAGTGATTTTTCAGGGGAATAGTATAGTTTATTGCAGTTCCATTTGATAAAATAAAATTAAAAAAATAAAATAACGTTTTGAAAAATAATAAATGGTCATTAATAAATTATTTATTTAATTTTTGAATTATTATAAATTATTACTCAACTAAATATGAAATAATTCAACCGTAGGTTATAGATAAGTAGAGTGAAAAACAATATCGAAAATTACTAGATTTTATTCTGAAAGATAAATAATGAAATGATTAAAAACTTAGTGATAATGATTAAAAATTGAGTTTCATTGTATTACAAGTAAACGTTATGTCGATGTGTGCACATGAGTTATATTATTAATTACAATTTATCACCAAGGATACCAAGGAAATTGTTTGATACGTCAGCATCTCTTCCACAATTTTGTCATATTAGCTACGTTGTCTAAATTCAATCCAAACGTGATTGTTTTTCACGAACTGTTGAAGCGGCTGACAACTATCGGTATATGAACTGAAAACCTATTTATAATTTTAATTTTTAACTTTTTTTATTGAATTAGCATTCATGTCCGTACTGTAGAATGTGACATGTAACAAATACAACATATTTTGAATCTGTATGTCTCCAGTTAAACATTTTAATCGCTAAATAACGAATGTAAAAGCAGGTAGACATCTAGGAATAATAAATCTGCATAATAATTTGATTATTTCCAGAGCAATATGCTGATGCTAGTAATAACGTGATTAAACCTGACACAGTACTCCCACGTACAGAACTATCCATTAAAAAACGTTCCTTTCGCACTATTAATATAACATAATCGCTAATAAAATATAAGATAATCTTTTTTTTTCAGTAAGATACTAACCTACTAATCGACATAAAAAATAACAAACTTCGCAAACCGAGAAAGACTTTTTTCTTTTGAAGAATCAAATCCCAGCCAACATTGTATTTACGGATTCTCAGGGCTAGGAGTTGACCCTAGAAAATCTGACGCACTATCAATTTTTGTTAACACAACATTGAAAAACTGGGATCTGGGATGCCCCAAACAAATACATGTCGCTAAGGGTTTAAGCACTACTGTTTGACTACAGCGACTAGATGCCGCATATCAGGTAGTACAAAGCCCCTGACTGGTCCAGCTATTATACTTTCATCAAACATCAACAGAGTACGGAGTGTAGAGGGTGAGTATGTTCCCGAAACCGGCAGTGTGTACTACCTGTTTACCGAACATTGTTGCTCAGAGATAAATTACCACCGTCGCATGGTCGTAGTCGGGCTCTACTCTGCCCAAGACTTCCCTGGCACCCAGCTAGGAATAAAAGCTTCAAAAAATCCTGGAGTACTGGAATAGCACAGTGAAATACGATGAGTGAATTAGGTTAAAAGTGAATCAAATGACTATATAAGTACTAGTGAGCCCAAATATCAGTTATTAAATAAATTAATAACAATCGGCAAAATACCTAATATCTCATTTCTGTACACGGATGGATCTCAAAAGCATATTGCTTGAAAATTGTGAATTACATCACGATCGTGGGTCTACATCTGAACTAAATGCCAGTTCCTCAATACTACATCCATCAATTTCAATATACACAGAAAACATCACAATGATTTCTAAACCTCTCAGTTCTTTTAAGGGATTAAACAGTAAACATTACGACAACCCTTATATTCTGAAAATATGTGACTAGTATGCATGCTCTAGAAAATGAACAACAGTGTTCACATGATATGGGCACCGTGCTGTATAGGAATTGCAGCTAACGAGATGGTTCACAAAACTGTTAAAGGAGGCACTTCCACTCCTAGTAGCAGGACATAATCGTGCCGTATTAAATAAGTCAGGGCTTTCTCCCCCTCTTTAGTAAAAAAATAATCTAAAGATGGAAGTATATGTGGGATCAATATCCACTCTTATACACTCCGTAGAAAACGGCGAGCCCTTAGAGCTTTTCTAGCCGCAACAATCGTAGAGATTGTTTTGTCTTGACCCAACGATGTACGAAATAAAGCAACACTATAACTGTAAAACATATACTTGTTTATTAGCCAGAAAGCTGACAAAGAATAATGTACCAGAAGATATCTCTGGACCTCCAGAATATGATATCCTTTAAGACAAATTACCAAAAGAATTCATGTTAGGAATATTTTATTTTTTCTGAACCCATACAAATTTTATTTGGTTACAAATTTACAGGAATATAAAATGTACTAGATTTTACTAAAGCTTTTGATACTATTGACTACTATATTCTCCTTTCTAAAGATGAATCATCAACTTTTTCAAAAATCCCGATCATAACCAACTGTAATTATCCACCATCCTGCACAACTTCTGTGGTTGCCTAAGCGTCTAGCATATCTCTTACACATTTCAATGCCTACACGATCTTCCTAGTACCAGCTCATACCATAAACGCACCGACGAATTCCTGCCGATCGTTCTCTCATTTGCAACTGCCATCATAATTCAGGAAGACCTTAATATTACCGGCTCAAGGGTGGACAACGACAAGATAACGGAAACACTGAGAAGCCGGAGGCTATTGTCAACGATTCTAGTTCATTTATGAAATTCGCCCCTGAATTGCCGTATTTAATCATTAATCCCCGTCCCATCCCTTTTTGCGAATTCCTAAAAAACCTAGGTATTATATTTGACCAAAACTTTTCCTGGAAACCACATGTTTCCCAAATCTCTACTTGTTACATCTCAACCCTAAAACAAATACATCGTTCACGGTATTATCTTCAAAATAAAAACAGCTAATTTCATCGTTCAATTTCCTCGTTTTTGAACGTCTCTTGGAGGAACTCGATAGCAGATCGAAGTGAATCTCGCAGGGGCTCACAATCATTACAGTACGACTTAATTGCCTTTATCCAGCTACCCATAGACAAGATTCCCTCTGCTCATTTCAATTTCCAATTATAAATACAAAAAATCTATCCTATTTATTTAAATACTGCCTTATTTCACACTAATATGTTAAGATATAAATATTGATATTGTACTAACGCGATACAATGTTTTATGTAAGTATATAAAAAGTCGGGAGGGGAGGAGGGGCTACCGTGACTTAGTTTGACCATCTTTGACACTGAGTAGCGTTGAGTTAGCGATTATGGAGAGCAGCCAACAAATTGCGTCAGGGTCAAGGTGTTTGTGGAATGTCACCACCAGTTGCGCTTGACCCTAGCTTGTTAAATCTCGTCTGATCTTCTACAACGTTTTATGTCGTTTATAAATTTACTTTTAAATCCAAAAGTGTTAGTGATTTTGATGGAGAGGACTTGCATCTTTGTCCCCACAAACCATGTATAGTTATAAAAACTTAGGTGGATTCCAACCTGCCCATGTTAGTGAACATGGTGGCCTGTTTGATCAGAGGACTGATTATTATAAAATATAAACTAATTTTTCTTTATTATATCAAAACGAAATTAACTATGTACTTTAGTAAGAAAAACAATGTATGTGCCGAACTTATTAAATGATCTGTATGTTTTCCCCAAAATACTTTATTTTATCTATTAAATCATGAAAAATAGGTTTTTTTCAATAATAATTAAGTAATTCAATATCAAAAAAAACAAAAACGCTTAAATCGACTGGGATGACGTTAGATACGTGATTTTTATTATTTCCTACCAAAACTCAACGTAGTGATAGTTAAAATACAACATTCTTTTTCATTCGACATTTTTGACATAATACCTACTTATGCATGCTAAAAACTACGCAACATAGTTCGGAGAGTCGTTAAATATATCTTAAAAATTTGTACTTTTCAATTAAGGCTGCTATCGTAGAACAGACAAGCCTGAACAACCCAAACAGACAAAAGAACAAACGATCACCCTTCACTAAATTAGAGCCCCTCCCATTGGACTGGCGTCAAATAGAGAGTAAAGGAGAAGTGCGTAGATCTACGCACGTACAAATTTACATAATTACCTGTTCAACGGCTCAATCAATCTAGTCCTATCCCGTTTGAATTAGATTATATCACTTAACTGTGGAGCGTGTTCCTGGTTATCTCCACGTTCTAGACCTGACATTCTAAACCTTGGCACTTAATGAAGAACCATGTTATGCTTTTAATATGCACCCATCAGCGTTTCTGGTACTGAAAAAAAAAACCTAGCTAAACTTTAAAAAACAACAACGATTTCTCTTTCTTGCCCACTGCGCCCGAATTCCCGAGAAATTCATCACGCGGAGCCTAATTATATATTCATCAATACCACAACTTGGATTTTAACCTTGCTGCAAGTGATGATTGACAGCCATCTTTGCAACCTTTTAATAACGCCTCTCCATCAATTCACAATACTTAATTGCAGTAACCTTTTTTCTACTTACAACTTAGGAATGTTACTCGTGCCTTTTGAGGCCAAATAAAAAAACGTATCAATCATCTTGTACTCTGTGAGTTTTTTTAATTGTGATTCTAGACTTTTTTTTACAATGACAGAGGATTATTAAGTATCTCAAATGCCAAGTCAAAAGAGAAAAAACCAAAATAAAAACAACAACGACTCGTAGACGATGACACTTGCTCATTACAAAAAGACAAAAGAGTGGGGATATAGATGCCCCCGCACTTGACTCAAGACGGCCTACCAGTAGATTATTTCTCAGTTGTATGTGAGCCTTCGACGGAGTAACATTGCATTATTACAGTGACCGTGTGCTTTCTGTTTTTTTCTGTGCTGCATTGAAGTGAAACTATCAACTACCAATGCCAAGGTAACTGTTGTCAGCACCTATATGACGTAACCTTATACCGAATATATATAACATCATCGAAGATTTAGTTGGCAGCCATGTTGTTCTAAAGTGAAAAATTGGTTAGATTTTTTATAAAGAAATAAGTGTTAAGACACGGGGTTGATTTTACTGACGCTAGACTCGTTCGGAGTTAAAGTTTTGACGTATTAAGGACCAATCGGTGTTTAAGAAGGTACAAGTTCGTTGCATTAACTGAAATGTAGAAACCATGTATAAACAAGTTATAGTTGATTTATTTTATCAATAAGTTGCTGTATTGTGTTCCCAATTTCACATAAACGTAGGTTTATTCTAATTGACACCATTTTTTCTACTTATCACAAACCCGAAAGCAAAGTGTCTCTAAATGGTACGAAATCTACCCAGAATCATCATAAATAGAAGTACAACAGGGAACCAGTTTAACCCCACTTCTCTTTCTAACATACGCACAAGACAGCTATAATTTTCACAGAACGGGTTATGTCCAGATCATATCTCGAAAAATGAATCCTGACCCCAATTGTTTCACTATTCTAGGCTATGACGACTTTGGACTCGCAGCGGAATCTTATGCAAGAGTGCAGTAGAGAGTATAGCTGGAATAGTAGAAAGCCATCTCGTGGACAGAGGTGCATATCGGTACAAGCAATACCGAGATTCCAGGTTGGTAGAACTCAAGTTTATGTTCATGCAACTTGAAATTTAATGGAAGAGTTACACCTACCTTATTAACAGATCAGGCAAAACAGAGAAGAATTAAATGGACAAACCAATAACAGTATACTGCCAGAACTGTCACGCAAAAGAAGTTATGTTAGGTCATGTTGCAAGTCTTTACATCAGTGTAACGTCTGATGCCTCTGTTTGGAGCAGAATGACACTATATCGACCAAGCGAGATCGTAACCAAAAAATTCAACATTCCTGGAGAACCTCCAAGAAACGGGTAAGGCAGTGATCAACCATGAAAGTCCAAGGAGCAAAAAGGAGACTCAAAAGATACCTTGATTTCGTCAAAGACTTGGAAGAGAGAATGCCTGAACGCGTCCAATGTTAGTTAAATTACTAGATCCAAAGTCAGTATTATCAGAAGAATTTTTGGAAAGACGAGAAGAAACTGGACAATGAACGAAACCATTAGACAGGAAGCAATAGGAACAATACGAGGGTGGTCTGAAAAGTTTCTGACCTAACAAAAATACAAGACTTTTTTTAGAACTTTTTTTTTATTTTTCAACATAGTCCCCTTGTAACTCTACACACTTCTCCCAGCGATGCTCCCATCTCTGTAACCCATCCAAATAGTACTCGGCGTTTTTCTCTGCAAAATAATCGTTCACGAAGGTGATTGCCTCTTCATTTGACGATAATCTCTGTCCTCCGAGCGCAATTTTTAGATGAGGGAACAAAAAGAAGTCGCTTGGGGCTAGATCTGGTGAGTAAGGTGGATGGTCAGCAGTTGAAACCGTAATTCATAGATTTTCGCGATGGCAACCGCTGAGATGTGAGACGATGCGTTGTCTTGGTGAAACAGGGTTTTCTTTTTCTGCAAATGTGGTCGTTTTTCCGCAAGTTCTGCCTTCAGCTTGTCAAGTAATGATGTGTAGTATGATCCTGTAATGGTTTTTCCTTTTTGAAGATAATCGCTTAAAATAACTCCATGACTATCCCAAAAAACAGTCGCTATCGCTTTCCCACCCGAAAAACAGTTTTTGCTTATTTGGAGCCGGTTCCCCCTTTGCAGTCCACTGTTTGGACTGTATTTTTGTTTCGGGCGTATAATGGTGTATCCAAGTTTCATCCACAGTAATTAATCGGTGCCAAAACTCGGATTTATTGCGCCTAAACTGCGCCAACAGAGCGTTGGAAATGTTCATTCAAACACGTTTTTGGTCAAACGTGAGCAAACGCGGCACCCAACGCGCAGACAGCTTTCTCATCTCTAAATGTTGATTTAATATGTGACAAACACGTTCTTTTGACGTTCATAACCTCTGCTATCTCTCTCACTTTAATTCGGCGGTCGTCTAGCACCATTTGGTGAACTTTGGCGATGTTTTCGTCGGTAGTTGCAGTTTTCGGACCTCCCGAACGTTCATCGTCACACTCACATCGACTCACTCAAACGACTGTTACACAACAACTGCGCGTCCAAAATGGCTGAAACTTTGGTGAGTAACTGTCAACAGATGAACAACGAAATTCACTAGCTTTTATTTACGACTGCTGCTATATTCATGTTGAGGTTGGAAACTTTTCAGACCACCCTCGTATATGTTAGAGAGAAATAGGGTAACTCTGCCAATGCTAAATTAGAAGATAGACAACCACCCTCTTTCGGCTATGTGTGCCGAATGCTTCAAGAACCGAAACACTAGTGCTACTTGAAGCAAGTCTAGAGGGGGAAACACTACGTGAGTGGCCAAGGCATAAGCTCTTAGAACATATGGGGAAACTATGAGAAAACCAAACGAAAAGATTAGCCTGGCTAAATAAGAGAATATATCATAAAATACGATTATCCGGTTGGAAGCGGATGAAGAAGAAGAATGATCTATTTATTAACTGTGTACACAATATCATGTCTAAATATTTAGAATTTAAATAATCCATTAAAAATTGCAATAAAAACCAACATTAATTGACCAACCGGACAAAAAAACCCTTAATGCGTTTGTATCATATAATGAACTTTTCGTTCCGGTTTAATTAATTTTACTTCAGTATTTCATATCTTCCATTTCGCCTCAACTCGTATTTTTTTTCTTTCGTCTGTGCAAATTATCATTAACGAATAGTGTCTGACGTAGTAGAAAGGTATTAATTTTTTTTACATTAAACGGTGTTGATTATTTCTCAGTTGTTTTATTAAAAACTCATTATTTTCCCTTTGAAGATGTCCTATCCGGTTTTTAATTGAGTCTTGTTTAGTTTTAATTTATTGTCACGTACAGCTCTTTTAGTTTCAATTAAAAGTTAATATTTCTTTTCCAGTCTGAATATCAGCCTACTTTCTTGTTTAGAACTTCGTTTGTAATTTGATAAATTAGCCTGCAGCCTGACAGCTTCGAGAAAAAGAGAATGTTAAATGTAATTCGTATTTAAATTAAATTTAGAAGTATATATATATATATATATATATATATATATATATATATATATATATATGTTGAGAGTACTTTTTACAAATATCTCATATGATTTAGAGTGTTTATAAAGTGATTTATTATTTTTGTGCACAAATCTAGCTTTTTAATTTTTTTCTAATATGTTATAACTTTATTGTGCAATAATTACAATCTGCCTTTTATAGGCAATAATAATACAGATAAATGATCTCATTCATACCATATAGCTTTTTAAATGTACATAAACAAGTAATTTTCTATAATATACTAATATTAACAAATAAATGGCTATAATAAAGCATTAGTGCTCAAAAATGCATAGTAGTTTTTGCAAAATCATTTGATTATTTTTTGAGACATATCCGGGTGGTTGGCATTCTTCTCCACACAGATCAAATGTAAATATGTTTACAGTATATATATATATATATATAGTCCCTTACTTATTTTATATAAGTAAACATAAATTACTTATTTAAATAATTAAAAGACACTGCCTACCTACCTAAAACTAGTTCTACTACAACTAAATAAAATTCCATGAGCGGTCTGGTCATTAATTTTTTTTAATATTTCTTTAACTGCACTAACTCATAACTATAATAAATTGTACATTAGAGTACGTGAGCAAGAAAGCGGGCTCCCTCAACACTTGACCTGCACTGTATCAGTCGCCACAACAGGATGACCTGAACGAGACCCTCCGTTTGGCAGTTTTAGGGTTCTCCGCGAGAGGACGTTTTTTGGCGTGGTCCATGCGTCCATACCTGCTGATTGCTCATGCAGGTGTCAAAAGCATCGTCCATGACTACTTGCTTCTTGTTACCAAATAAAGAAATAGAATAGCGTAAAGCTTTGACCCCATTATCAGCTTCGAGATTATGAGTGAGGAAAAGAAGACAATACTTCTTGAATGAGTCTAGAAAGACTAAAACATAATCACGAATGTCGCTTTTTTCAAGTGATTTTCCTGATAAGACTAAATGAACGGTGTGCCAAGGCTCAGGAATGCTAGGAATCTAGTGTAATTCTATTTGATGCACCCCTGAATTTCGTTTAGCCGTCGTACATGTTACACAGTTTTTGCTTACTTTTCTCTCAAATTTAAAGATATATTCCAATCAATAGTGATTATATAAGGTTTCTAATGTTTTCTCCCATCCTAAATGAAAATAGAATTGTGGATATTATTGACAATGAGCCATCGAAGGGTCCTTGAATTTATCATCAACCTCATCGAGATTTAATTTCAACACAATTACAGAAATGAAAGGATCTTTATGTTCCAAAAAGCCAATCAGACGATACTGAAGTTATTGCGACTCATAAGGTATCGATAAGTTAAATAATCTTTGTAGAGGAGAGTATTTTAAAAGAAAAGAAAGAAAATCTTTATTATGAAGTACAATCAAAACACTGTTATATACAAATATTTAGAGATCAGTTAGAACATACTGGGTGGAATGCCTAGCCTCAAATGGGGTCTGGGGCTAAAGCTGAGACATATATGTTTAAGAAAAGGATAAGATTCTGGGAAGTAGGGAGGTCTTGGATGGAGGAGGTTGCTTACTTAAAAATAACTGGAACCATCAGTGACTTCCATGAAGTCATGAGTAAGGTATACAGTTCTGCTCAAGCCCCTTCTGCTTGTTCTTTTATAAAACTGATAGAAGATTCCGACATTTTCTTTGTTACTATCTATTTCTGCCCGTGTCGCCTAACCTTGACCCGAGACCCGTGACAGTGTTTATTCTACACGGAGATGGGTCCTGCCCAGGTCAGGACAGTGGTCTGCACAAACCGTTTTCACATTCCCGATTTCTCCAGTATTATCCTTATCTGGTATAGTATTCTTAAGAGCATTTCGACTAAGAAAATCTACATGTGTCATTTTTGAAGATTTACCATATTCGATAGTAAAGTCATAACTTAGTAAAGATGCTCACCATATTTGAACTCGGGGGATAGGATGTTGTTTATATTGTGTAGCTTTACAAGATAAATAATCCGCAATTACTTTAAAGGGATATGCGTTAAGAAAATATTTAATGGCATTAATTACTGTTCTGGACAGTTATTTCTCGATTGTTGAGGTGTCGTTTACGATACTATGCAACAACGCAAGGTTTGTGATCTACAAAATATAATAAAATACCCCCATAAACCACCGAACTTGCATCTGTGTGTAACTCGATAGGAAGGGAAAGATCAAATATCATTAAAATTGGGTCGTATGTAATAGAGATTGTTTTTTGTTCATGTTCCGGTAGCCTCTCTACAATTTATGCAACTAATGACGATGTATTACTACTGATCTAAACGGGGAAGCTAATATTGAAAAATCAAGGATACATTTAGTAGTATAATAAATAAAGTAGGTCGTTTAATCTAAAAATTGTCTCAAAGAACGAAGGGTAGAAGGAGGTGATAAATTAGTTAAAGCCTCAGCTTTTTGTACGTTTGGAGGACTTTGTGCATCTTAAACATCATGATCAGTAATTGGGGTTGTCTATCAGAGGAGAGCTCTGCGTTTAGTTTGTTTAAGTGGTTCCCAGAAGGCAGGGCTGCCACACCATCTAAGTTGCGACTGAAACCCTAGTTCCCGAAAGTGTTACTGTTCCATCAGGAGGCATGACACTGAAATTTCCCAGTACACTAACGTTATCGTTAATACTTTCCAGTCGACAATATGATAATTCACCATACCACCTATCATTGTTATTACCAAAATAAATTATCAACTAATTAACCATAATAGCCTTTAAAACTGCTTGGATAGGTTATGCTTTCTTGGATTAGCGGTGAGCCGGGGTTGATCGGTAAAAGCGCCATTACACACGCTGAGTTTTTCGCATCCGTAGCAGCTGTTCCATGCCATGCCTTTCTCTAAACTTCTGCGTATATCGATATATTTGCTCTAAACTTTTTAAGGAATGTTAATTATTTATATTATTATAAAACAAATATTATTATTATAAGTTTTGATTAAAATGTAATTAAAGAATGTTTATGAAACAAATAATGAAACTTTAAAAAGCCATGAGAGAGAGGCATTACTTTGATTCGAGTATGAAGCTATTTTCGCATCTTTCTCTGCATGAATGTATGTTCTGTGATAAGGGGCGTTTACATAGCTCAATCGATCAGGAAGGTATATTTCACACTTTGAAACATCTTATTTAGTTGTTGGTTAAAATTCAGCAATAACAGGAAGTATGGCGAATCTAACAACAAAAAATTGCGCTTCTTAACATCCAAATTGTCTTCTGAACATCATAAAATCTGGTTTGTAGCAGAGGAATCGATGCAGGCGTTCCTCAAGGAGTTATACTTTTATAATTTAGTTTGTTATGGCCATTCCGCACTGAAAGCATTGTCCCTTTTTATACTTTCCAATGACACCTTCATTTTCTGCCACAGGGAGATCATTGATCTTCAACCACATACCTTTAGGAGTCATACAATGAATTATCTGGTTACAAGTGTGGATGTTTCATCAAAAAAATCTTTTTACACTGCGCAATTGTCACGACAAAATGCTAATAATGGTAGAAATTGACGGTACACCAATCAGTCTGATTCACTGGAATTCTAAGTATCAGAATGGTCACTTCCGTGGAATATATTTAAACTCAGGATAAGCCTGGAGAGTAAATACGACATGTTCTGTTACATACAAAATATGTTTTCTCCTACAATCTCTTGCTGTTGTAGTCATCTTATCTCATATGTTTTCTTGTCTCTTATATTTGTCAGCTAGACATCCCTATTTTGTTCCTGTTTGTTATTTTTAGGGAACAATATCCTACAGTAATCCCTATTTGTAATGATACTTGCTTGTCCTATATGGTACTGAACCAGAGCTGTTCCAAATACCAAATATTATATCATATATAATGTATTTGAACTAACAAATAACTTTATATGAATCAAATGATTTATTTGTAATCATTATATCTTAGTAATGTACAAATAAATATTTGAGCTTATTTCTATGTTTTGATAAAAACTTTTATTGAAAAATGTTTTTCTTTAGAACTTAAATTCACATTAAATTAGTATAGCTTTCAGAGCATTGGAACCTGGTTGATAGTGCCATCCCGAAGTAACCAGAAAATATGACAAAATAGCTTAGAATAGATTAGTGGTCTCCAAGAGGATGCTTAAAAAATAGCAATTGGCTTATTTTGCAATCTTGGAGTATCTGGAAGATAGCTCTGGAAAATTCTTAGAACGGTAATAAAAAAAAAAACTTCACCTGGTTTATATCGTCTAGAAAATATGACCGGAAGTGGCAGAATCACCTTCAGAAGAGATATATGTACTAAGATCACGATCTATGGTCATTTGGGGGTACTGAAACTAAAAATTGGTCCTCGGTTAATATTTCCATTCTGGAGTTATGTCTTAAATATCAGTATTGCCGTTAAAGGAGAAAGCACTATTCATGGTCTTATGTCCTCTGGGTGCAGTCTTTGAAGTACTTGACCAGAAATATTATTATAAGAGGGGACCCTAAATTAAAGGTACATTGTCTCCTTGTTTCAATAAAGCTAAAAAGGTGCTTTCCAGCCTATATCGTCTGCTTAGAGTACTTGCACGTTTGGACCGTAAGAAGTAATATTGCCATTGGAAAAGATATTTGTACCAAATAAAAGACCTGAGGCCTTCGTGGAGTACTAAAACTAAAATAAATCCTTGGCTTATTTCACCGTCCTGGAATGCATGGAAATTATGACCGGATGTAGCTGCTTCACTATATTAAAGTGCATGGTCTTCTTTTGTATGCAATGAAGCTGAAATAAATAGGTGCAAGCCTATATCGCTATACTGAAGGATCTTTTATTAAGCGCTTTCTATCTTTAAATTTAAATAAAACAAAGTGTGTGTGAGATATCAAAAAAATTTATTCGTTTAAAAGGCCTATTGATGCCATTATGTATGGAGTATAGCATCGTGAAAATGTCCGCCGCGGCTTCGCTGGTGGCGTGCATCCGAAATGTCCAATTTTCCATGACTCTGGCGCATATCCTGAATTTGACCGATGGCGTGGGTTATGTTGGCTTTAAGGACCGCTGTGATTTGTTGCTTATGCTCATTGACCTGCGACTTAAGAAAACCCCATAAGACATAACGGGGTCAAATTACTCTCTCTCGGTGGCCAGTTCACATCACCTCCACGTGAGATGACCTCAAATCCCTCGTACAGAATGTCCAATGTGACATGAGCTGTGTGGCACGTAGCAGCGCCATCCTGTTGAAACCACATGTCGTTGGTGTCCATATCATCCAATTCAGGCCAAAAGAAGTTGGTTATCATCGACCTATAGCGCTCGCCGTTGACGGTGATGGCCTGGCCAACGTCTTCTTAAAGAAATATGGACCGATGACGCCGCACACCAAATAGTGACTTTTTCGGGATGCATTGGACACTCTGGGATCTCATGTGGATCGGTATCGTCCCCATTCATCCAGAAATGGGCTTTACCGCTGAAGATGATTTTTCGATGAAAATTAGGATCAGTTTCCAACTGTTCCAGGGCCCATTCAGCGAACACACGTCGTTGACTATGGTCGTTTACGGGTGCATTCTCGACGCAAAATTCACCAAGTTGTGGTCTGCCGGGTTCTTGTGAGCGACGCTAAATCGACTGCCTCGGATTCTCCTGCACACTCTCACGGACAGCAGTGATGTTTTCGGCGGATTTTGCGTTTCGTCGACGTACGGGTGTTGGTTGATTGTTTACTGAACCAGTGGACTCAAATTTATCCACCACACTGCGAATAGTCCTCTTGGTAGGACGGTTATGGCGACCGTAAAATGAGCGAAGTGCGCGGAACGTTGGCCGAACAGAACACCCATATTGATAAAACAATTTTATCATTTGCATGTGTTGTTGAACGCTACATCCGTCCATGGGGATTTGGCAAAACAGACTGAATAAATTATAGCCAATTTGACGGATGCAGCTTCAACAATATGGCCACTATCAACTGTCAAAGTTTGGAAGTCCCTATTGGAAGACGCTTTACAATTACTGAAAATTAAGACTAGGAATAAGAACATATCCGTCAGAGGAGAGATCTTTACAAAATTCACGATCTGAGGTCCGCTAGAATGGCGACATGAGCCAAGGACCATTTTTTCAGTTTCAGTACAACCAGAAAACCTCAGATCGAGAATTTAGTGGGCGTATCTCTTCCGACGGTTATGGTCTTACTTCCGGTCATAATTTCCGAGTATTTCAGGATGGTCTATAAACCAACGACCATTTTCTGTCCAGGTACTCAGATCGTTAGTTTCGTACTAATATCTCAAGGTCAAAACTTTCAGGTAGTCTAAGATGCCTATTTTGTTTAGTTTTACTATCCCCAGAAGATGTAAGCGTAGTATTTTATTGCTTTATCGAGTATTGAAATACAAAATTACATTGCCTTTAATTTGAACACATTATTTAAATATTCGTAACGTGCACGAGTATTTAAACGATTTGATTTAATAAAGTATAAATACATACTGCAACAGGTTATACAGCTCTGTGCTAAACTTGCAAGTCAAGACTTCAGATTAGAAAAATCCGGCTAGCGCTGGGAGCAACTCGGGTCGTCAGGAATTCCCAAGTTTATTTGGAACTGAGAATGCTCCCGAAATCTCAAGGAAGAGCTTAAGTAGATTTACTACGATCGTCTGCACTTTTCAAAGGGGGCAGTATTTTTGATGTAGGCCAACTGACCCAGTATTGAGAGACTCGACCAAAGAAAGAACCAAAACCTTTGCTTATTTAAAATTTGTGTGAAGTGCTGATACATTGGTCTAACTATACATATATTGATGAAAATAAGTTAATTATGTTTTGTATTTTAGTTTCGAGACCCACCATAAAAATCATGTATTTAGTGCCCCGACCCAATTTTGGTGACATAGGTTTTTCAATAATTTAAAATGGTTCTGAGTGACCAAAATAACAAATAAATCAAATGCTTTTGATGCTTATTAAATTGGTGAACTTTTACGTGTTTGAAAAAAAACAACATTATTGCACAGGCAGACCGCTGATCCCTGTGTCCCCTCTACCCCCAATACCTTCTTGGCCACATTTGCAGATGACACTGCAGCCATCCCACCCAGACCCCGTTATAGCATCCCAAAACCTTCAAAAACACCTTGATGAGATCGAGTATTGGTGCAACCAATGGCGAATCAAAGTTAATGAAGCAAAATGTTCCTACATAACCTTTACCCTCTGCCGCAAGTCCTGTCCACTAGTTTTTTTTAAATTCGATTCCTCTTCCTGTGTCCAAGACAGCATAAATACCGTACTGGCTTCCATCTCAACAAAAGACTGACCTGGAACCCACACACGAGGCTAAAAAGACAGGAACTAAACAGACGGTTAGGACAACTTTACAGACTACTTCGAAGGACATCCCATCTCTCAATAGAAAATAAACTATTTATCAACAAAGTCATATCTAAGCCAATCTGGACATACGGAATAGAGCTACGGGGAACAGCAAAAAAGTCGAACATCAAGCGCACCCAATCCTTTCAATCAAATGTCCCTTATTACGTCAGCAACAAAACCCTTCATAATGATTTTAATACACCCTATATTCTTGAACTCCTCCCTTCCAAGTTCATAAAATTCCATATTATCCTGTCCAACCACCCTAATCCCCTAGCACAGTCATTGCACTGCACCACTCATCCCTATAATCCTCCTCGGAGACTAAAACGGCAGTGGCCTCGTGACCTGCTGTAGATGCGAGACAGTGGGAGTCCTGGAAATGGCCAGTCTCTCCAATCATTTCCTGAGCGTCTGTGGCTCTCGCGCTCTTGGTCAGCCTCCACTGGCTTTTATGCAGTGACGCGGTTGACGAAGAAGCGTGGGGGATTTCCCAAGACTGAACGAGTGGATATATATTTCAAAAAATAAGTTTTAAAATTCGAAGGTAAAATGGATAGGATCAACTATTTTATTATTATTATCATTTGTATTTATATTTTAGGATCTTTGAAGGAAAGGTAATGTTGTCACCGCACGGTAGTGTGGTCAGGTATACTACCGGCAACAGAAACAAAACAGTTCTAATTAGTGGGCGGGTGTCAGTCACTAGTGAGACAGGAGAGTAATTTCCTTTCGTTTCACCGGCTATTTGTGTCAATGAACGCCTCCCACTGTTCGTGACCACTCGGTACAAATGGATTCTTGGACTAGTCACGTATGTATGTTAAATAGTCACTTAAATATTAAAATAAAAATACGGTCTGGATTTAGCTTTGATCTTTTTTTTCTTTTTAACTACACAAAGACATCACGCCAATTATGATCTGTGTTGTATTATTTTTAAAATGAAAACCCCTATTCAAATAAACATGAAATGAACTGAATACGCTATTTCTACTGTTTTCATTTCAAAACTTACAATAACGGGATGTGTGTAAACAAATTAAACGTGAAATTTCGAGCACGCTAAGTACACTTTTATGATAAATCATCCTAGCTCAAAAGTTGTTTAAAATATACAGCTCTGAATTTTTACTATAGTTAAGGACACGTTGAAGACGATAACATAAGAAGAATTTTACAGACATTAAAAAAACAAAAAAAGTTTTTAATATTAGATGGTATGCAAAAGTCAATTATGATTAAAATATGTGCATGATATCCTTCCCAATCTCACAAAAGTGCACACTAGATGTCATAATTTATTTTCAACTAACATGGCAATTTCCTGGCCGGGAAATATTTAAAAAAATACTTCTTAATTTATTTATTTAAACGACACAATTTATCTTGTCTGAGGATGGAGTTATAATCAGTCCGAAACGTTGCTACAAGTTATTAATCAATACTATTTGGAAAGATATTATGAGCATGTTTTAATCATAATCAATTTCTGCATCATAGAAAATATCATCTAATATTAATAACTTTTTTTATTAATATCTGTAAAATTGTTCCTATGTCACCGTCCTTAACTTCTGAGCTAGGATGATAGATCATAAAAGTAAACATAACGAGCTCGATATTTCATGTTTAATTTTATTACACATATCCCATTATTCAATTCGGTAGGAAACATAGGTTCCATGTCGATTGTTTTAATTTTACTGCGTCAGTCAATCAATAGAGTATTAATTTTTTTTTTTGCATTTTCACTCAATTCTTCCTTAAAAATTCACCCTAGAGGATTATATATTGACCTGATCAATGATTGTGGCAAAACTTTCTGATTATTGAATAATAATAATTAATAATTGAAGATTAGGATCTTTACGTATTTAATTTAACAGCTAATAATATGAAGTGTTGAATTCTGGTCCCTGGAAACTTGGAATAAAAATTCTACAAAAGTGGCCGTTGTGTTTAGGAAAAAAAAAAGTACACCATTTAAAAGCTCACTACTATAACAGTAACAGCTCAATAATAAAAAAATTATACATAATAACTACATTATATCGTTAATTTTTTTTTCGACATAAACGCAGGTTTTTCTAATGTGGAAAATTTACATGATACCAACTGGTTGTGAAGTATCAATGAGGTTCGTTGAGATAACAATGACAGGGCCTAAGACGTATAAGGGCCACTTTATTACCCAGCCCTGCCATAAAAATGTCTCACAAGCTGGTTTTCTCTTGAGATAATGTTCTCAGCACATGACAGGACGCCAAGATAATAGTACTTACAATACAGTACTAGTTTAGCAAATAAAAAACCGCTGTACCGATGGACATTGCCAGACTTACTTAGATAGTCCAAAAAGAACCATAGGTTTCCCCGTAAATAAATAAAGAAGTGGATAGTGTAGTAGTCATCATTGAGTGAATTTTAGTTTTATTTTAGAAGCGGTCTGGCGTCTAAAAACTATATGAAATGAATCCACGTTCATAAACTGACAAAAAAAAAACTAAGAATTTTCCTCAGCTCTTTTGTTTTGTATATTATTTATTTGTTACGTAGGCCAGATTTTCGATACACATATTTACAATAGCTTGTATGTTCTGGATTACATAACATAACAAAAATTAAAATCCTACCTAACAATAACTATTTTCTTCATGAAATATTTTTAACATCGTTGATTGAAATAACAATAGGACTTGTTTTAAAACTTACGGGGAATTCAGCAACGGCATTGTTTCAGCTCATATGCATCAAGATCAATAGTTCCTATTCCGTGTGAGACTCGCAGTAAAATATCTATTTGATTGCTGAGCCTAAAGGGAGCGGTTCTACTTTCAGTCACTGGACGATCGTCTGATAGTTCTACAGTGACTAAATGGTTCTGCTTTAGAAAATATTCTATCGACCTGAAATTCAAAAGGTCTATATCACAGCTCAAAATTTTGGTCAAAATGCAATAAGGGAAATAATGGAAAAATTATTGCGTAGTAAAATTCGGGCCCATTTCGGTATCTTACACGATTTTTTTAATTCCCGGCTCTCAAGGTATTTAATACTTGCCACCAAGCAAATATAAGTGAAACAGCTGCATAGATCGTAGAGTTTGTTCAAGTAAAGACCGAATAATTAAAACTAGAAATTCCGGACCTTCAGAATTGCGTTGTCGTAAAATTCAATGTATCAAATCAGAAATTCATGAATGTAGCTGACTAAAAACAAATTTCCAGTTTTTAAAAAAAGCATCATACAAGATAAAATCGTTTTTCGGTTCCACGTACTTGTGTGAATCTTTGTTCTAAACAATTTCTATTATAAAATCAGGGTACTGGTCTTGACTTACAGATGGACACGAATGACGAAATATTATGCTACTGATTGATTTTGAGATTTATATTTTTTTAAAGAATTTTTATTCGACAGAAACGTCTGTATGTATTATTGAATAATTATTTGTTTTAGAAGAATATGAACATTGGAATTAAACATGTATTTTGGTTTAACAGCAAATTCACCTTTAACAAATAAATGGTGCCCAACGCACTGATATTCTAGAATATACTCTTAGAAGCAACAAGTTAGAGGGCACATTATTGATTACACATATATTTTATTATTATTTTTTTTACGTAGAACACTTGGATTGGCTACATTATGTATTTAACATTCACATATCATGTTAACAGAAAAACAGATAACGCCGAGAAGCTCATTAACACGATGTTCCCCCATTAGAAAAAAACACCCAACAAACTAACTCATGTTGAAGGTTTATCATTACTTCTGAAAACCCTTAATACTGGAAATCGGAAATGAACCAATTTTGAATTAATTTTATTTTTGTAAGCAAAATTTATATTATATCCGGAAATCCGGAGCATCTATGTACTGTGTATGTTTTACAATATAAATTGGTAAATAAATATATTATTTGTTTATGTTGTTAAATAGTTGACATGTCTAAGTGGTAAGAGTGCATTGTAACTGTGTGTGTCTGTTGCAGGGAGTGGGAGAGGGAGGCGGGGAGTGCGCCTGAGCGGGCGGCGTCCCTGAAGCTGCCGAACGGGCGGCCGGCGGCCCAGTCTGCCGAGGAGATCCGGCCCCTACGGGATGAGATCCGGGTCTCATTGGAGAACACTAACACCTGTACCGACAGCCTGGTCACCGCACTCGACGACGAGGCACTCCTCCTCTCCGATCTGTTCCCAGACCCAGGGATGAACCTGGCACCCAGCCGTGTCCACTTCGGCCAGGCCGGAGACGAGCTCTCCCTGTACGGCACTCCGAAGGAGGAGCCGGCAGGCGGGATGTCGGCACCGTCGACAGCCCAGGATGGAGGCAAGCAGAGCTTCATCAAGAACCAACTGCAGGCCCTATTCCAGCCGACCGACAACAAGCTCGCCATGAAGCTCTTCGGGTCCAAGAAGGCCCTCATGAAGGAGAGAATCCGGCAGAAGGCCGCTGGCCATTGGGTTATACACCCTTGTTCCAGTTTCAGGTCAGTCTCTTCTGCTCTTCATAGTACCTAAGTCTTCGGAGTCAGAAAGGGTGTGGAATCCGAAATTCCATTCCTATAGATTTTAACTTGCACATTTTTCAGGAATCGCTTTAGGTTGAAAAAAAAAAGTTAGATTTTCATCTAATTTATAAATGGAAACGTTTTGGCTACTGCAAGTCCTGATAAAAATAAATCATCTACTTTGTATGTCAGTGACTAAGAGCTAGTTGCGTGTTGCATTTTCAATAACGAAAATCGGTTCTTATCACCCACAAATACTTCATTTTCATACCAAAGCTCTTTCGGTAATCACACTACCATCTTCAATGTCATTCTAATACATTAGTCTATAATTAATATCCTAGCTTATTAGATTAATTAATATTAAAATTGTTAATGTGGTTACCGAAATCGCTCCGACGCAACAATAAAGTTTTTGAGGGTTGACTAAACCAAATTCTGTTTTACATAGTATGTCAAAACTTCCCCCGCAAATAGATATGATGAAAGTCTAACAACTTTTTTCTATCCTATTAACCAGAATCCCAACTAAACACCCGTTCATATTACTGCTAATAATACAATTTAAGTTTTTAGATGTAAAATTAAGGTCCGCCTCCTATCCATTTCTGAATTCATATGTTTAATTTCCGCTAGTTTTCCATGTCCAACATTCGTCCATTTTTATTTTTTCAATCTCCTATTAAAGCCGATTTTATGCGAGATTCCAATCTTAAAAAAAAAAAAAATACTGTATTGCTTAATTCGTAGCAGCAAACGTTAATGTGAAGAATTAATCGTAGCTGAATGAATGTTGGATTGTCAATACATTTCTTAACGATATGTAACAATGTCTATCTAACATTAAAGCCCAATGAAGATTTATCGAAAAAGGTGAGGTTTTATCATTATCATTTTTAAATCAGGTCCTCTGATTTTTAAGACCGTTTAAAATGTTTTGACTTTTGGGCCTCCCTCTTCAGAGCGAAGTTCATTTCGATATGTGAGAAAATAGGAAAAAATTAAACGGAATACTATTGCCAAAATATGTCTCGCGTGACTGGAATTTACTTTACCAATTCACGGGAGGATGAATTATTGGTGAAAAGATATTTTCCGACCCACCGTGACTCTAGGTAGTCAGAGCAGTCACGTTTTAGAAGCAAAAAAGTAAAAAAAAAAAAAAGTATACATATATGATACATAGGAGAGGTGGGTCGGGTCGTAAAACCGTAGAGCGCGTAAGAAATAAACAAAGAACCGGTGGAAGGAGAGGGTTGTCGAGGGAGCAAGCACCTTTGGGACGGGTCAGTGCCGGCCTCTCTAGGTCAGACCAGCCCTGCCTCACTTTGTCCGTATCTTTTCTACCACCGTCCGTAACTCACTTCTTGTCGTCTCTGTCCGCACTGCTATATTTCCCGTACTCTCTCGTTCAAGTCCGGTATGATAGTTTTCTTTAGTATTTATGGGTAATCAGGCCAATAAAAGAGAATTTTCCTGTGCCCTAATTTTGA
This sequence comes from Acanthosoma haemorrhoidale, assembly GCA_930367205.1. Taxonomy (NCBI): domain Eukaryota; kingdom Metazoa; phylum Arthropoda; class Insecta; order Hemiptera; family Acanthosomatidae; genus Acanthosoma; species Acanthosoma haemorrhoidale. The sequence continues at coordinate 78,360,295 of OV884009.1, read as the reverse complement.
GCTTGAAATAGTAACTATAATTGAAATACGTTTTAAGATTTTCCATTATTATAAGTAACTACTTAAGATTTAAAATTTTGATTTTATTCCTCCATAGTATTAACTAAAGACAGGAACGCAAAAAATCATATATTTCTCAAAACCTGTAACCAATTTTCGTGCTATAACGATGATTTTGTGCGAGGATGTTGTTTAATTGAAATTCTCCACAAACATATGAAATATAAAATAAAAATTAATTTTATACCTTTTTGTCAGCTTATGTCTCTCTATCTTATTATTATTCTTTGAGCATAATGTCCCAGAACAAAACTTGTTTGAGAGCCAAAAATTTCGTTAAAAAATACAAATTCTTTTTCACAACAATTTACTAAATTCATAATATTAACGTGAAGGCTCTGCCCTGAAAAAAACAACACGTTTCAGACGTTAAATTAAAAAAAAAAATCTTTTAATTAATAACCATCAGAACCAAACATATTATTTAATGGGAAATATATAGAATTGTCACGTTTAAAGGAAACATAGTTGAGAGCACGTTTAGGTCTAATCAGCATATTAATTCGTGAAATTTCAGGCTAGCATCAACCATCGCTTATAACGCCCCGTAAATTTCTCAAAAACAATTAACTTTGAGTTCTGTCCGATAATATTCTCTAGCCTTTTCGTTAATAAAATTATTGTCATATGAAGCGATACTGTTTATTCTGAGGCTGGGTGACGTCCCATTTGTGATAATTCCATTAGCGAAAGTGTCAGTTGTATAATCAAACCATTATGAAACAATCTCTGATTCATTTTTATAGAAATCAAAGGTTTTGTGATGATATAACTAACAAGATCTGACCGTCTACTCCTAGGGATATTAAAATTTTCAACCCTAGTTCCCTTAAACATAGTAATTCTACATATTTCTGGTTATCCAATCTATTGGTTGTCATGGCTATTTTTTTAATGACTAGTGTTCCTAAATCTTATTAACTTAAACTAATATGAAAAAGCAAAAACAATGTAAAATGCAACTGGCTATTCTTTCAGAAAAAGATATTTTAAACAAATTTATTTTATTTTTCAAGATAAATATGAAGTCATTTTTGCGTTACTATAGTTAGTGAGTCTTCACCGTGGGGGATAACTTTTAAAGTTTGTAACTATATTAGGTATGTTTATGAAGATTTTTCTCTGTGACGAAATATTTTAAAAATTATCGGAACATGCCAGAATTTCCGTAACGTATTTTAACCGAAAATTAATTTCATTTTTATAAACAATTTAATGCACTGAATTTCAAAGTCCCCCTTTGGGTTAGACGATTAAGGGTGAAAGCATGTCTTCGACGAACCTGATAACGCATTGATGTTAAAAAAAATTACTGTACCGCAATTGACGAAAAGAAATGTTTCAACCATTTTATGTTAAAATTACATACATATTACTCTCGGGGTTTTAAAGATATTTTATTAAAAAATGTTTCTATACTAAACGATGTCAAATGATAACCAGATAAAGACAATTAATAATCATTGGCTGATAAATTAAACTGCTTTAAAGTTATTAACTATATTATGGTCTCATTAAGGCTTTCCGCCTTGCGCGAGTTGCGGGACTCAGGTAAGCCCTTCGTTAAAATTACCACTGCCCCCGTCGCGCTTCGAGAGCAATAAAACCGCACAACAGGGTTAATGATTTTCCAGACAACTCCTTAGGATGATTTTGTTTCTATTGTTTTCATCGCTAAATGTTGGTCAAAACCTCTCAAACTTAGTTGAATTTATGAGGGTTTTTTTTTCTAATTAAACTATCCGCCATGGACGGAGTTTCATTCTCGTAAATTTGTCACTCGACTCTTAAAAATCTAATTCTGTTCGCTAATTTGTTTCTCTTGTCCATCTAATTACCAGTACTAGTTATAAAGGTTTGGTGCATGTGAAAATAATAATGATTAATGAAGCTTTGTGACATATTTTTGACAGAGAGAGATACTTATAGCAATTTCATTACGAACTTTTATGTACAATGATCAGAACAGATTGAATAAATTATTTATTTTCTTCTTATTAGCTTTTACAATAGATATGTATTTGAATACTTTACATTTAGAGGAGAAACAAACAAAAATAATAAAACTCTATCATAATGATAATATACAAAAAATGACTATTGTTTATAGACTTTATCTTCTCTAATAGAACAATATAGCTTGTACAAATATTTACAACAGGCAAGATCTCCTATTTTCTTTACGATGTATGAAAATGTTTATTATACATACTTATCTATAGTTGTATTTTGTTATTCTTTGTGTAAATCTGTAATTTAAGTGTGGTAGTCTATATTTTTTGCTAAACTAAAAAGCATTTAAAAGCTATTAATTGAAATCGTATAATTAATAAGCTCGGAGCCAGTATTAATATTTTGTTTTATAATTGGGTATTTCATTTTTGTTGATTTTTAAGCGTTAAAGTACAATTTGCCGTGACAAATGTTTTTTAAATACAATTTTGTCACTTTTTTTATAAACCTAATTTATATATGGTTTAAAAAAATAAATTTTAGTTAATTATGGGCTAAATTGGCTGTTTAAAAAACAAATCTTGACTGCTTGTGGAAGCATGGAGAAAATTAACTGATCCCTGGATCATCGAGTTAATTATAGTTCGTAATTTCTAACACAAGAACACAGTTGTGATATCGTTGCGGTGTTAAGTGCTATTAGGGATAGCGTTATTTTATTTATTCTAAATATTGTTAAGTTTAATCATTAATTGTAAAAGTATATTCGAGCTTCCTTGGTACAATTATGTTTTAAAAAGCTAGGATAGAGGAAAGCCCCCTTCAAAGCGTCCTCATCCTATTTCAATGAACTTTTTAATTTTTCAATTCATCAGTTATAGTTGTTATCATAAAATTTATACGGTAGATTACTGTTAATAATCTATAACTAATAAATAAGCATTCATCCCGGTGAGATCGTTTTGGAACTAATGATAGTATCTCACAAGATAATTAAAATCGTTATATATGTAACAAATTAAATTTTGCACTAGTATTAGTTGTAATTATTTAAAAGAAACAATACTATGTTTTGCTAACATTTAGTCACAGTTTTTATATCTTAGTGGTTTGCGTTAAATGATAATACGCTAACAACTTTATGAATCATGTGATACGCGTGGCCTCGCACATATTGAACTCGCTGTGTTTGAATTAGCAAATTAACGCCACAGTTCACTATGAGCCGCAATATTGCCTCATGTGGCGTTAAACTAAAGTGTTTTCTTTCGAAAAGGGATGGATCTGAATGTGGTTCATTCCTTGTAAAGGAAAACGATAGTGCAGTACTAATTTAAGTTTTATTCTATTTCCATGCTTTTTCAAAGAAATGTTCTTTTTGGACAGTTGTAAGTTTGTTGTTCCTAAGTATATACTCTAATTTCTTTTAAAAAAAAATTAAGTTGTTTGATAGAAATTTAGTTTATCTTTTCCAACGAACCATAGTAATGTTTGAGAAGCTCACGATTCATTCATTCATGGAAAATATTTGTATCCATCCTTTAAGCAAAATTTTGTGGTCTTATATTCATGTCTTTCCATCAGTATACTATTTAACTCCAGCCATGCTATGTAAATTAGGCAAATAAACCCGCACTGTGCTATACCACGATACTTACAGTATTGACGGAACGTTTTATCATTTTAATTATAGAATATGATTACCAACTATCCATAATTTAACCCAAATCATGACTGGTTATTACAAATGCCTTGCTAATAGCCCACCTTTAAATAATAATTCTACAGAAGATAACAGAAATACGCAACATAAAATATTCTCAGCTTCTCGTGATTACATCTCGCATTACCCGCCATGAAATTATTCATACGGGGATCTAACTGAATATAAATTAACCCGGGCCGGGAGTAAAAGTTCAGGAAAAGTTGCATGGGTACCCCCATCTGATTTGGTAATCATTAAAGTTGTAGAGTCCTATCCGCTCGTGAATAATAAACTGTTTGAGAGGGGAGAGAGGTGTGCTAGTTTTAAAAATAGGTTTTATCTATTGGGGAAAACCTATCTGGGAAAAATCACAAGCGTGAGATCTGGAAAAAGACGAAAAAAATTGAGAATAATGATGATAATTTTTTTTTTTTAAATAGCTGAGACTACAAATTTGTAGCTAAAACTACTTATAGCGTACATTTTTCACAGAATTGATACAATATATGCTCTGTACTTGATATACCCAGTTAGTGTAGAGGTCCACTCTGAGTGTGAAAAGCACATAGTTGGATATACTGGTTTATTCCCGTATTATATTTACCCACTTCCTAGAACCAATTTGGACTTACTTAATAGAACTGTGGGGTACCGCCAAACCTTCGAGTAGCAAATGAATCCAAAAATTCCAGTCCAAAGTCCTTAGACATTCAGTCAACACATATTTAAAAAAAAATCAACCCTTAACAGTGATCTCTATGTGCCAACTGTCCTTGACCTTATACCTTCAAGATTTTTTGAATTCCATAAAAACCTATCTGCTTATTCTAATCCTCTTCTCATCTTCTTATCTAAAAACAGTCATCTTTACTTACAATCCTCGTTGGCAGTGGTGTCTTCGCGATCTATTGTAGATATGTAAGTCATGGGATCCTGGCATTGGCCCCTAATCCCATATTAATGTCATGAGTGTCTGTGGCTCTCTCTCTCTCTCTCTATTTCTTCCTTCTCTTTTTAGATAAATAGTAGTAAACTACTTGAGTTATTAGTAACTATAACAGTTGATTTGCAGCTTTAAAAGAATTTATAATTTTACTAGCTCATCATGCCACTAAGCTTTTTAAAAATGTGTATTTTCTCTTCTGCCTTAATTATATTTATAAATTTAAAGCTGAACTCTATTAATGTACTCTGGAGTGGTATGATGGCCCACAAACCTGAATAAAAACTAGCCATTTCGGTTAAATTCATCCCTTAATTTTAACTTCAAAAATATTTTTCCTGGAAAATCTTCATTCCAAACTTTGCGGCGTGGATCAGTGTAGTTCCCATCCGTGAACTTTCCTCCCTCCAACCATCTTCATGATTGGGACATACATTTGGCGAATGCCTTATGTTTCTGCCAGCCAGTATTTCATCATCGGTATGTTACATGTTTGGAACACGGAAAAATTTACTCAAAAACTCAAGCTTCAATAACAAAGAGCAATAAAATACGAATTTCTATCTTCTAGAGTCCAGGGCATGTTCCCCATGAATATTTTCTACTATACAATTTTGGTTTTAAATGCTGCACTCTGATCTGTTTCAATGTGAGTAATTACTCGTGTGATGTTACTACCTACTGATAGCTGAGCTTGAATCTTGAGTTTTGTATCGAAAACAAAATTGGTAATTATCGAAATTGGCATCTGAGCACATTCATAGCGAAAGTGAACAGAGAATGTTTCGTTTTAACTATATTAATTCATTTTAAGTGAGGTACAGAGTATTTTTAAATTATTCATGATTTACAATTGAATTTAATCATCCGCTTCTCTATTGTGGCAGATTTACATTTTTTTAACACGGTTCTTTCTACTTCCGTCAAACAATAGTTCTGACATCATACTGCTATTTCTATTACAGTTTTGAAAGAGAGAGAGCTGGTTCTTCTAGGCACCTATAAACTGAATCTAAAATTCCATTAATACGTAAAACTAAAATATCCACTCATTTATATCTAGTGGGACCAAAAAAAACAACAACCTACAGCTGAATTACAGATTTAATTAATATTACAGTGTAGGGAGATTTCGAATCAATGTACTCTTTGCCTACTTGATAATGCTATTTCGATTTCATAATCAGTTCGTTGAAATATTTTATTAGATACTATTCAATCATTTAATAAAACCTAAACAATTTAATTTTATTGAATAGAGTAGTATATTAAAGATTCGTAATCGCACCCATGCGTTGAAATCACTTTAACGAAAATCTTGTCATGCAGCTCAAAAATCTCACCTCCCCTAAATTTAATAAATTACCATTTGAAGAAATGAAACCGGTCATTATCTAAAAAAAAAAAAAATCATTTGTTTTAAAGTTTTTCATGTATTTAATAGCAGTAGTAATAACTGTTAGGTACATGAATGCTAATAAAATTTTGTGATTATCCATCGAAATTAGTTAGGTAGTTCTACTGGCAAAAACCGAAAATTCTACAGTATATGAAAATTTTTTTGTCAAAACCAACTGTAGCTTGGCAATAAACTCGTTTTGATTTTTAAGAAAATATGTATATGTAATGTTATGTCCTAGAAAAATAGTTAAACAAACACTTTCTGCCATATCATAATGGTTGGCGCGCCCTACTACTATCAATTGAAATATTCTATGAAGGATTTATGATATAGATGAGTCTGGACAGCCTCTGAAGGGAAAAGTTGGAAGCTTAATAGATGTAGAGTTTAAAATTTTTTTTTTAATATAGTTAAAACTATGGTGAAAACCTCGGCAGATCTAGTCAAATCTAGGAATTGCCCAGCACAGTTTTAATGAACAAATTATCCACCCATAAGAAAAATAGTTTATTTTCCAATTGAAAAACCGCCTATTAAAGTCTCTTAAAGCATTCGAACATTTCGGAACGATTGAAACGTACGTTGTTCTTTTAGACACATTTCGGGATATCAGGAACCATAAAAGTATTTTCGTATTTTAACGAGTCGTGTTGTACATATACAAAGGTACATATACTTGGGAATTCAACCCAAAATTTTTATGTTCTCGTATTAGCTTACATAGCATTACACATTTATAAATTTCCAAGCTCAATGGGAGAAGACATACCTTCGAAGATGCACGTAGAAATTTTCTTTTGTCTGTCAGTATATATACATATATTATATATATATATATATGTCTGTACAGAAAAATGTTTCTCAGAACTTTGTTGTAAACCTCTTTCAATCAATGTCATGGTGTTTAAAAGATGCTACTGAGTTACGTTTTCTTTAAAAAATAGTTTATGTTTTTATTATAATATTTTTTTCTTTTACTCATTATGTACTTTCGATTATCTGTGTAAAATACAATTTCGTTTTCATCTTATTTTTTCAGCTAAAAATTTTTTTCAAGTTTAAAATTTGCACAAATATGAAATCATTCAAAAAATAATTATTTCCGTCAGTGTATATCACACAACAGCTCGGAATGTTCTGATTTTGTTTTGGTTAAAATTCCCTGTAGAAAAATATGAAACGTCTCTCTCACTAAGACGTGGCTAAATCGAGTCCGTGATTCTACTGTTTTTTTTACGTGAAAATACCACACATCTTTGCAGCTGTAATGTAGCACTCGATGGATACTTTTTATTTAAATAAAGTTCCACGACCTTTGATTTATTACATGTTTAGGCGACCATAAATATTTTTGACCAACAAGTTCATTGTATATGGATCATTGTACATATGTATGTGGATTATTTGACGATACGTCTGCTTTGGTTGACAAATGAAAGATGTTAGATTTTCATAAAATTTATTAATGGATAACGTTCATCATCTTAATCTGGATTTGATGCAAAAATACCTAGTATATCGATGGGACACCGGCTTTGGTTGACGAATGAAAAGTTTTCTACTGTCATCAAATTTATTAATGGGTAACGCCCATCGTCTTAACCTGGATTTGATGCAAACATACCTGGCATACCGGCTTTGGTTGAGGAATGAAAGGTGTTAGATTTTCATCAAATTTATTAATGGATAACGTTTATCATCTTAATCTGGATTTGATGCAAAAATACCTAGTATATCGATGGGACACCGGCTTTGGTTGACGAATGAAAAGTTTTCTATTGTCATCAAATTTATTAATGGACAACGTTTCGACATGATATCTGTTTATTATTACGGTTACAAACATTAATAAATTTGATGGAAATCTAACTTTTTTTCATCTACCTAAGCCCATATCCATACTTAGTCATCTACTAATTTATATTATCACAGAAACAATGAGCTCTCAGAAAAATATTTAGTTTTCCAGGCAACAGTAGCCTTGCTACTATTTTTTTACTTAAAAGCATTTAAAATTTTGATGATTTTTTTTAATATTAGTTGTGATCTAGATAGTATTTTTTAAATTATATTTACATGAAATAAGTATCGTACCAAGTGTACAAAAGAATATCAATAGATACTTAAACAACTGGGTAAGTGAGTTTTGTAAATGCTTGGTGTTTTTCGCTTGAGAAAAAACTTCTTTCTTCTTATTAAAATACTTCATTTGTTATGGATATACCTGGTCACTGAAAATTGAAAATTCGACAAATAAAAAAATTCAGACAGCTTGTTGAGAGGTACAAAAAAAAGTTATGAAAGGAGTTGATGCTCTTAACCAATAAGAATAATCACGGTTTGGAAAAACAAACAAATAAATTCCTCATAATAGTCAAAAGTCAATGAAGTTTTCATTAAAAAATAAACAAAATAAAATCTTTATCTTCAGTTGAGGGAATAATAACTATCATCAATAACTATCTAGTGAATTGGTGATGAAAGTTTCTGGTTTAAAATGGAGATGACAACCGGTATCAATTGTCAACAGTTATACGTGGTTACTCACCTGCTTATTAGTTAAAATAAATCGTAAAGGTGCTTGCATGATACCGCGAAGTCCTCTGTGCCTCCTGAGATATCTTCGGACGGTGAGCAGTTATTTTTGAGGATGAAGCTGACAACAATTAAAAATGGGAACAACAAAGCGATGCAATATGTGCAACTATAATGAATGATTCACCGCACTCGACATCCTGCGCTGATTAGACCCAAGCTGGTAATTGGACCCACGGTGGCATGTATACCTGAACCAACAAAAGGCTCCATTGTTATTTACGATATAAAGTAATGGACTGCTAGAAGCTAAAATATTGGCCAACATTGGCTTTAACGCGTAACGAGATTTCTATTGTAGCTCCCAAGATTTTTTTTCTGGGTAATCATTAAAAAAAATTTCGCTCTACGGGTAATAATAATGTACATAAACATGGGTAATTAAAATCTGAAATAATGGGTTGGAACATATGAAATGCCTGTTGTTAGTCTATGAGGGAAATGAAACAAAAAACAAACTTTAACTTTATTATTTTCATGCAAACTTCCGTTAGCTTCAATACATTTCCCTCGTCACCCAAGAAAGATTTTTATCTGTTGTTCAAAGTTTTGGCTTTAAATCAATAAATTTCATAAATATATATTTTAATTCATCAAATTACTCTAAATAAATGATGATTGGCGACAAGCCTGGTGGACTGGTGGATGGTGTACAGCTTCTATTTTCAGATCACGACATTTTTTTTTAACAATTTTTATTAAGATAAAATTACAATCTGCCTTATTAGGCAATTGAGACAAATGTTCTCATTCATACCATATTTACAATTCATCATTCACTCGCTCATTCATACAATATTTACAAACCGCCCAGAGGCCTCCCAAGTCCACATAGTTGTCACCTCCCTCGCGTGCGAAGGAGGAAGCGGAGTCTTGGGAAGTCCCCCACGCTCCTACGTCAGCCGCGTCATCGGATAAGAGCCAGCGGAGGCTGACCAAGAGCGCGAGAGCTAACAGCTAACTGACAAACACGTGGTCATTGTCATGATGAAGTATAAGTCCTCCCTTCTTGACAAGGGACGTTTTATTTCTATTTTTCATAAAAGTTGTATATTTCTGAACATCAAGAGGCCTCTCACTAGTTTTTAATAAAAAAATGAGACATTCCATCCGTTCCAGCTCGTGCATCTGAGCCATAACTGATAACTGTTTGATTGCTAATTTATTTAGTTCCGCAAAGGGTAATAACGGTTCTGCTGATTGCACAACTTTATTCGGTCCGTTATATGTTGGCAATAGCTCAGCATATAACATAAATTTGATGGGATTAGGAAAGAGGACCCCATTACGACCGCAGTATAAGCGGGGTTATACAGGCTTTGTAAACTTCAGAATGTGATTTTGGTCCAGTTGACATTTGGCTCCAAGGTGTACACTTGGCTTCCCGTTAACGTTTAGTACTTTTTATACCGACCAATAAAAGCCTCCGGGTCAGTTCTCCTGGCATAAAATTTACGTGGGTAGTTTGGGAGCCCGTTTTTTTATTTTTTTCATTTTTTTATTAAGCAGTGCAGAGGGTTAAAGGTCCCTGTCCCGTGAATTTTTTGTCCTCCATTACAACATGTCCAGAATTCTGACTGTCCTATTTAAATAGTTGAAACATTCAAACAACTCTTCAAGTATTTTGAAAGGAGCTGTAGTGGTGTCTTGAGTGTTGTTCTTTAACGATCACTATAAAGGATTTACGAGGTATTTCAACGTAAGTCTAATCTCGTCTAGGCTTGGACAAGATGTGGTTCTTTTCCCGAGAAAAAAAACTATAGTATTGTGCTAATCAGAGCGTTAATTTTTATATAAACGTTTCAAAACTTGAAAGCTGCTTTTAAATTATGAAAATTCATCAAAATTAAATATTTATTATTATAATGATTTTTTCAATACCCGTTTTTAATTACTTATATTGATTCACTGCATATTCATATTAATTATATATTCTTGATAACTATAACAATAAAATCGACTTAATGGTGTACATAGATAAATGTATTTTTTTAGTTTTTAACTCATTCCTTACCTTTAATACATGATGACAATGAAAACTGTTACATCACGGAAATACATAACATTCATTTTGCCAATCTTCAGGTATTTCATCGCTCGTTCGCGCTTGCACTATTTGTCTCAGCAAAACAAACATATGATAATAAATTATTGTTTTTTTGGATTAAATAAGTAATTGTTGCACAGTTATAGTAAAACGTGCATAGTTATCACATTAAAACAAAAAAAAGTTTTAGTTGGTTTTACTACATTTCTTGAACATTTTCGTGGTAGCTATAGAAAAATACGAGGCTAAAAATCGTGAAACAAAAATAAATAAACCAGATGACTGGACTAATAAGTGTTTCTGGTCTTAAACAAAACAACGAAACCCACACAAAAGGTGACCTAATTCATATACTATAGAAAGACTACCGATTCGGAATAGAACATAAATAAATATGTTAATTATGACATCATTAACAATACTGAGGGTGCCAGATAAGCGAAACGTTGACTCTCTATATAATATCAATAATAAAAGATATTTTGGGAGAGACTTCAAGGTTTTTTTTTTGAAAAAATAATTTTCACACAGTATACATATCTACAAAGTTTCAGACATTTTTTTTGCAGCTGCAGATGGAACGTCAATCGTCTGTTTTAAATAGTCTCCTCCTCATACTTAACATAAATATAATATTTATTGTGCTTTAGAATTTGGGGGGAGGCTTTCATGGCTTGGACCTAAAAGTGACCAAAAATCTGTTGCCAAATCATCCAATGACCGTTTTGATCTCCTTTTTTTCATCTGAGGTTTAATGTGTCTTAGAGCATAAAAAAAACTTCATTTTGAACAAAAACGGATTTCAACTTCAAGTTCATGTGTTTGAGAATCTTTTTTTTTTTTTAATTATTTCCTTTTTCTTGTACAACTAGAAGAACTAGATTGAGTTGTACGTTTGAGGCGTGAAATAGGACATAAGGTGTATTATTTCCAAAAGTCGGGGATTAGGGGATCTGCCCCGCGTGCCTAAGCGAGAGAATAATATGTACAAGTACAAATGACTGTGAGACGCGAGATAAAAGCCAAGCCTTCCTTGACAACTGACTTACCGGATCTGATGAGCTTTAGTGATGCCGACTGGAATAAGCCCACCTTGCATTACATTAAGCCGGCCGGATGCCCTCTCGAAAATAATGCCTGGAGAAAGACTGTCGGATTTGTCCTCTAAAAGTTTGCGGTTTTGTTCGTGGCTGCTTTGAGGGCTGAAAGGCTACTATTGATTGAATCTATATTAAAACTTTCTCTGATTAATTCCCACTTATTGGCATAATTCTTTGAGTAATGATTACAGGGACTTGCCTGTTGTGACCCCGCGTTGAACTGTTACCACCCAAACTGCTTCAAATACTACTGTTTAGGTCACAGTCATATTTATTGTAACAATATTTTAGAACCTAACTCACTTTGTCTACAAGGAATAGATTGACTTAGCTTTCTGACGCAATTCCCAGTATAATCATTTTTATTGCTTGCATTGGCTTCTACGGTGTCACCCCCTGACCCATTTGGGTTGTAAGGAGTGCGTTGTTTGGACAATGTGATCCAGCTCTCTCGGGCAGGTTCTTTTTATAGCCAGAGCGGGTTCAAATCTCCCACATCTTTACACATTTTTAGCAGATCAACCCATCTACCAAAAAGACTTAATTACCTTAACAAGCGAAGACCATGAAAACAATTTTTTGAACTCTTCTACCGTATGGCATCGAAGTATTTTTAAGTGCTACCAAAAAATAAATTAATGAAAATGTGATGGATTCAAAATGACAGTTTTAATGAGTTTACTTAAGTATATATATATATATATATACCTCTAAGTACTTTAGATGTTGGTGTTTATTTTAAAGTGGTTTTCAGGCATCAGAAGAGTCTTATCATCCTTAATATTGACTTTCTGCTCCCTCAGCATCCTTCGATCCAATGATTACCACAGTTAGGATGTGACGCTAAACTCTCAGATGAAGTATGCGAATCAATGTGACTGCGCATGTCTCTGATCCTTAGTCCTTACTCCAATCCTCGGATCGTTTTGACAATCGCGAATCGTTTTCAAACTAGGTTTGAAGCGTTTTGGAACATATGCCTCACAGTTCGAGTTTTAGTTTCGTGTCAGTTGGAACCTTACAATCGCACTGCACATGCTCCTACAAGTTTGATGATAGTTTTGACAATCGCGAACCGTTTTCAAACTAGGTTTTGAGCGTTTTGGAGCATGTCTCACAGTTCGATTTTTGGTTTCGTGTCAGTTGGAATCTTACAATTGCACTGGACATGCTCCTACAAGTTTGATGATAGTTTTGACTCGCGTCGGAACAAAGATTATATCAACAAAACAAATTTTTAAGTCGAAACAGCTTGTCCATTCCGCGAATTCTCATTTCTTAATGAAATGTAAATATATTGAAAACTCTAAGAAAGTGATTGTTACTCAAAATTGATTAAACTTCGTAATATTGTTTTCTTGGTAATTGCTGGTTTATTACGTCATTACTTGAATTATAGAGAGTATGCTTGAGATCGGCATTAGTAATAATGTTTATGATATTTCTTTTATGGTCTATTTATAAGATCCACTATAGTGTTTTATCTCATATTTTATCCATCAAATATTTCACTGTGAGTTCACTCAGTGGTAAGTATATTTGGTAATAAAATGAAAATGAGTTGAAAATTTTGTTAGGAGACAAGGAGCTGATGAAAACGAGTTGTTAGGAGTTCATTAAGTTTATTCATGGACAACGATTCGACATGCCAATGCATGTTTGCATCATGTCTCGTGACGAGGAGGTTGTGATGGCTCTTCAACTAACAATTCTTTTTCATCAACCCTTGTCGAGATTTCCCAACAAAACCTTCAACTCAACAGGTGACAGTAATTTGATGAATAAAAAAATAAATAAAACGCCCAACTGGATCTTATAAATGGACCATCAAAGAAAGATCATCATTATTACGTCTAAACAGGATTTCAAGCACAATATAAGGGAAGTGTGATCAAAATAGTGACAATCAACAAACAACTTTTCAAATATTTTATTTTTATGTCTACATTTTAAATAAGTTACTGCTTTTGTAATTTATATTTTGTTTATCTTCTAGGACAGTTCACTTGTTAAGAGTAAAGAAGTTAATTAACCAATACTTGCCCGGTATTTGTAGGTACAAGACGCTAGGGAAGTGGGGCTATGCCTTACATGTCGTTCCTCAAAGTTAGTCTATATTAATGAGATCTATAATCTCCAGCGCCCAAGCACTCCACTGCTTCAGTTAGCTCCTTATCAACTTGATCCTCGTAGCGGTCTGTTACTTAACCAGTCGTATGGTTTCTGCAGATTAACTTTGACCCTTAATTTCGAGTCCGGAAGAGGGTGTCTTTACTTACAAACAGCACTGTCTTTTCATCTAACGGTCTGTCCGAAAGCGGCCCACTCAAAAATATGTAATTATTATTATGTACATATTATGTAATATGTACTGTAATCTTGTCAGTATGATGTTAAATCGCGATACATCAGTGCCTTTGTTTTTTTTGCTTTGCGTCAAAAATTCATTTACACGTCTAGTTTGTCTCCGCCGTAGCCAACTGCACAATTGCCTGAAACGCATAATTTTCTTTAATAATTATTGTTAAAAGACCACGACCTTTTTTTGAGAAAAAAAAGTTGTTTTTTTCGTTACATAACGTTGATCATTGAACATCGAGTTTTGAAAAAAGGCAAATCGTAGATTGTTTTCATATCATATTTACCACTAGTGTATCTCAACCAAAACCTAATCAGCAAGTGTCCTGTAACGCAATTCTTAAGTGTCAGACGTACATCGATTTTGGTTAAATAAAAGTCCTCATAATTATTTCTCTTTGAAACTCTAAAATACAAAGGTTTTTGGCCTAGATTTTATTTTCGGTAATGGTGTTTTCGGTTTTATCAGCTCGCAAGTCGTATCTTTTACTTTTGGCAATGCAGAAACATGGCTTTGACTTTTACATTGCATTGCAAGTACAATAAGGGTAATTAAAAATTATGTTATAATCCAGCGAGTCATATCAAATCTAGGACCGTTCATGTTAACTTTAATTAGCTTTAAGAAGATTAAAAAATAATGAAGAACATTTACGCAAATAAGATTTGACTAATTATATATCAATTTTGCCTGTGATCAGATTGAGATTTGACAACTGTGTTTCAGTAAAATGTTTACATCCTGTTGCCAAACAGATTCCTAATCAAACATATCCCGGTGGCATTGTACTGTTCCGTTGTGCAATTCTTTTGTTTTACGTTTTTCAGATACTCAATCGATAGATAATAGTGGTCAAATAGAACAATGCACAACATGACAGATGGTTTTTAAAGATTCTAAGTCCTAAAACTTTTGATAGAACACCATTCCAAAAAGCCTACTAATAAATTTACCCTGAATTTCACAAAATCTTATTTGCATAAATGTTCTTTATTATTTTTTAATCTTCTTAAAGCTAATTAAAGTTAACATGAACGGTCCTAGATTTGATATGACTCGCTGGATTATAACATAATTTTCAATTAAAATTTGGATTATGATATTTGATAAGGTAAATTATTGATTCGAAAATATTTTTATAAGGTTACGTAATTGAATACCGTAGAAGAAACTAAAAAAACAAATGAATTGAAATAAATAAAAACCAAACTAATTGTTATTTTCTAAAAATAAATTTAAGATTGAAACTGGAACACATCTTAATAATTTTAACCATCCCAGATGTCATATATCTCGAGTTCCCCCACTTCTTACTTCAGAGAAGTAACTTCGCGTTTGCAGCTCTCATATGTTAATGACCAAATGGTCTTACACCTATAAACGTAAATAGTACTTAAAGTACTTCAAAAATTCTTAATTCATCTAAATATCAAATCGGATTTCGCTTTTTTTCTAAATTACTAAAATATTTACAATTATTAGCCAAAGAAAAAACACACTATAATAGTCGGGACTCAAACCAATATCTAGTCGAGGGTTTTACCAACTGAGATACCCTGCACGAGTGGACGGCTTTCCCTATAAGAGTTAAATTTGAAACCCTCCAGTATAGTTTTTATTTGGCTAAAAATTATTGATAGCAGTGGGGTCCATGCCACACGAGTTTAAAAAAAAACGCTGTATGTATATTTGTTTGTATTTCACAATAAATGCAATCTGACCATAAGGGCAGAAAGAGCAATAGGTAATTGCGATAATTTAACTCATTCATACCATATTTACAATATCATACATTATCTTATTCATACAATATCTGTAATATACAAAGACCAGCAATCACTCAAAACACGCAGTAATTGTACGGAATATATATTTTTTTCAATATTGTCAGCAGTGTTGTTATCACAAACTGTCTATGTTTCTTACTAAGTTTGTATTCTATACATGTATAAAGTGTATAAATTTGTATTCTATAAATGTATAAAGTGGTACTTCTTGGCAATGGCAACATAAATGGAAGCCTGGGGTTGACATTCCATGGCAGTGTGTGCCTGCAACGGCTCTGTGTGGCCAGTGTTCAACTTAGCCTCACAAGCACAACAATATGCACTTAGAAACAAATCACTTACAATATACAACTTTCAACTGTGTCGAATGCTTCACTCAAGTCAAACAGAGTAAGTATCATTAGCTTCCTTAGCTAATCTAATGTAGAGTTATTTCAGGGAATAATATCCTTAATATTCAGCAAATCAAGGAATAGAATGTTTTTTACAAAGACAAAAAAGTAGGCCACACCATTCTGCTAAATTTGACTTCAAATGGTGGTGCTCATTTTTCACATGAGTTGGGTAAGGTTCATTGTAACTTTGTTTCAATTAGATTGAGAACCTGATCTGTGAATTGCTTGTGTAACAGATTTGATGGAAAAATAGATGGATTTGGGGTTGTCTTATAACGTTAATATTATAACTGGGATAATCTTATAACCTTTCAGGTCAGTCTGGAATTAAGTATTTGGCCTTGCAAGATGGATCCACTGCCACTTTTAGGACCCCCCCCCCCCCAAAAAAAATATATGTAAATGATATTTAAAAAAAGCAATTTCATTACACAAATAACTTTTGATGGTCAAATGCATGGAGTTGCTTATCAAATCTCAAGGATTTTATTACTATTACGACTACTAATCTCTTTTATGTGAAAAACAATAAAATATCAGTACTCTTGTTTATTGGAAAAAATCTATTGGCTATAAGAAACGAAACATAATTCTTGTAAAGTAATATAAAGCACCAAGCACTAAAGCAATCAAAAGCATTGAGTCTACAACTGCCTCTGATTGACCACTGTATTAATAATGGAAATAATTAGCTTTTACTTTTATAATTGAATAGTTAGTACAACAAACCTGTGATTGCTGTAAATAAGACAAACTTTTATTCCTTTAATGATTGAATACAAAAAAAAATTGGGAATGGTTTATTATAATCAAAACTTAATTCACTCTTAAATTTATTATAAATAACTTAATTAAACATCGTAAATAAATAATTATAAATGAACTTAATTTCTTCAGGATAATTATATAAAATAATATAAAAATACGCTCTTTAGCCTTAATATTTACTGCCTATTGAATCCATTCAAAATTGAAATGATTCTGATCAGTTTATCTTATAGAATTTCTGTTTACTGTTTCATTTGGACCTTAATTATTTTTCATTGGGAGTTCTTTAAGTAGAGGGGTCGTTTGTTGTTTCCTTTTATTTGTCCATTCAAACCCTTTTCCTTTGTTGAGTTTCCTGACTTCATCCTCCTTATGCCTTTAATATGCTTCTTTCACGATCGCACTAACTTCTTATTACCACTTGACTTAACTTATAACTTTTTTATACAAACTTAATCCATTTATAAAAAGAAACGACCGTTCAACATTGATACCAGCCTTCTTCCGGATAGACGTTGACTAAAGCCTTCTCCTACTCCGCATGATGTCTTCAGACCTATCTCCTCTTATCCCCATTTTACTGGCCAAAAAAAAAAGGATCATATGCCAATTCCTTTGATTTGATTGGCCGGGGCTGTTATCCGATGTGTCGTCGCGGAGGTCCTTGGAAGCTGTGCTGCGTTGGCGAAACAGCCTCATCTCCCTCACCAGCGTCTTCTGAGAACCTCCAGCCAGCTGACCAGGAAATGGTATCATGACCAAGATCACCAGATCTTGGATTTTATCTCAAATATTCAAACCTGTTAAGAGATTTAACTCTATTATATGAAATTAGAAACGGTTAGTCAAGAAGACTTAAGGTAATCTTCGTTAGTGTTAAATAAATACTAAATTTTATAACCTAAATTTATTAGGCGTTAATATTTAAAATTTGTACGAGGGCGGTCTGAAAAGTTTCCGACCTAACAAAGCTTTTATTTCACTAGCTTTTATTTTTTTATTATCATCTTCATGTTGAGGTCGGAAACTTTTCAGACCACCTGTGTATAACCTAATAAAAATAAAAAACCCAAAATCAAGGACGTATCAATATATATGTATGTGTAAATATTTAGTACTAAAAAAATATAATTTTGAGTAACAAAAAACATTTACTTGTTGATTAGCAATGTCTATGTGTTTATGGTTTTAATTGCAGTTACAAAAATCCATTAAAACCGTAATTAATGTGGTGTAGCTATAACTCAGTTATTTTTTCAAATGTCTGATTATTTTCGGAAGGTAAGCGGGTTTTCCTCAGCAAGCCTGTGTACCGTTCTAGAGTAAGCAATTTTTAATATAACTAAATACTTTATAAAAGCAGTGGGAATACAATCTAACTTAAAGAACTAGTGTAAAGATTTTATTATCATTTGTTTTTTAGCCTAGTACTCAACTCAGTGCTATGGCATTGTAAAGAAATCCAATAGAGATTATGTCTTTGAAATTGACGGGTTAACTCTCTTTAGTCACGTTATATTTCATACACTGTCCGATTTAAACGCATAAAGGCGACAAATTTAAACGGTGTATTTTTCATTATGAAAAAACAGCTGTCACACTCGGTTGAATCTCTGGAGACTTTTTGATTAGTAGTTTTAAAAAAAAAAAAATCTTACAAATCCTTCGGTAGATACTTTCACTGAGACCCGACTAGCTCGTATGACACAATTCTCTGGCCATATTTGGAGATGGCTGGACGGAGGGTAACTATGTACAGCGAACTGTCAAACATGTCATTATGTAAGACATATAAACTCACTCGTGTAATACAGCGAGGTTTAATGCTTGACTGCCCGTGGATCGCTGACTAAACGTTGTGTGATTTGGATATGCAAATTTATGAACAATATTGGTTTTGAATTATAATTTACGTTTATATAACGTATGTTTAGTAATAATGATAATAAATAAATGAGAGCACATACCTTAGCCATAAAATAAAGTTAATATAAGTCCCCATTGTAAGCTCTGGAAAATTGGACTGTTCCTTCAAGGAATAGGTAAATAAGTTGTATATACATGCATCCATTTTCAAAAATATTTACAGCAATTAGGAAGGAAACACAAATAAAGATAATTTAGAGTGTATAAAGAAATTAAAACTAAAACGGAACAGAATATGAATAAACTACGCATAAAATAAATAGAACTAAAGACATAATGATATAAAAAAATTATAATATAAATTATATTCGTAAAGATAAGATATAAAAGTTCAACATGCTAAGTATAATGAAAATATCATACAATTATAACATTTGTCACATGTGCCAATTGGCAAATATCATGTCAAGTAAAAGTCAGTTTACCTAATGTCACCAACAGTTTTTGGTAACAGTAGTTAGGTCGATATCATTAATATGATATCCTGATAATATGACAAGAAAACATTTATTTTGATTGACCAGTGATCGATTAATTTATGACCATTCATTATTTTTCAGGGCCTCGTTTCTTTTTGGTTTAACGTTATCTGGCTATTAAATAAAACTACTGTGACAAATATCACGTCGTTTTATCAATTACGGGTTGATCTTTAAACGCTTTTTTCATAAATTTTTGTAATTATAGTTTAAAAAGTAATGGTGGAATAAAACGTTTCTTTTTATTCTGAAGTAATTAAAATTATATGTCTCTAGGCCGAACAGAGTACACGCAATAACCTTTTTTTTTTAATGAGGTTGGCTCTTGGGTGTACGTCACCTGTGGTGCGCGTACCGTTCAACGCTGTTTAACCGTCTTTATTGTTCATCATGAAATATATTGTCTTAACCAATTATATATAATCTTTGATAAAATCCTAACACTTTTTTTTTTTAACAAGGTAAGGAACATGAAACTTTTCTTCTTTTCTCTATTTACAATAACCTTAGAAACTAAACTAGCCTATATTTACAAAAAAAAAAATATTTATTGCCTTATAAAAGGCAGATTGTAATTATAGCCCAATAAAATATTTACAAAAAACAATAACTTATTATTATTATATCTTTTTACAATTTTCCTAAGAATTAATTAATCTACATTTACAAAAGGATGTGTATCCTCTTCCCCCTAACAGTAAACATAAGACTACCCTTGCAACCCTTCTATATAAGTCCCACCTTAACCTATAGTTACAATCGTTTCCGTCCGGGGGGGGGGGTACTCGCAATAACCAGAACAAACGAACAACCCCCCCCCCCATTAGATCCCTCCCTACAACCCTAGACTGTCCTCTGGGTCAATATTAATCTTCGAGAAAACTTTTTTTTTTTTTTTAAATAACTCCATCGGTGAAAATCTTGTGTTCTTAATTATCAACTCGAACGGAGACAGAGCAATCCAAGTCTAGAACATCTGGAAATCAGCGAGAAGATAAAAGGCGATTCTCTGAATTTCTACTTAGACCCTTGTTCTCCGACCTCTAAAAAATTAAAAACCCCAACCTTTTGGTTCTTTATAACAGAACAATCAGATTTTCAAAACAGCGAACATTTGTGATTGGAGCCTCACTTTAATTATTTCGGGAGTTATCGAATGTAATGTGAACAGTAATATTAAACTGAAACGCTATTTTGAGAATTGAAGTATTGCCGAGCTCGAAGGGAGATTTTCTTATAATAGTCACCGGAAAATTATACATCTAAATTTTAAAAGTATTTTTAACAAGTGTGCCAAAAAATAGTAATTAGTCATGAAAAAAGTCCTAGATTTCCAGCTAGCAACGCCAAAAGGTTTGCAAGTCTACCAAAACAATTATGTCTTAAAAGCTGACAAACAGCGTGTTCAAGTTTCCATAACCACAAAACAATGATATGTTACTAATCGTTCATTCTATGTTATAATTTTCACCAAAGTATTTTTTTATATTTTTAAAATACTTTCAAAATAATAATAATTAACTTCTTTATTGTGCTAAAATTACAATCTGCCTTGTTAGGCAATAAGTAATTGAGATAAATGTTCTCATTCATACCATATTTACAATTCATCATTCACTCGCTCATTCATACAATATTTACAAAATAACTCAATTAATTCCTAGTTTTACTTTTTAGACTAATTCCTAAACCTGTTAGTTAGAAACATGCCCGGTCTAAGTAAACGCTGTTTTGATAAAAACCTTCTATGGATGTTTTTTTACATATTTTCTCGAAAATTTTAACAGTATCATGATATAAAGAAAATGTATTAGATTAAAGTGAGAATATCTGTGGATTAATGGGACTGCGAATAAACTCATAATTAATTGCAAGTTTTTTTGTTACAGTTTTCCTACATATGATTAAATAAATGGATGTTTTAGTTTTAAGAATTAAATTTAGTTACGTGAAAGTGATCTATAATTTTTTATGTAAATAACTAATTGAAAATTCAGATGTATAATTTTCCAGTGACTAATATTCTTCGATAATAAGCGAAAGGTTCTCCTCTCTTCGAGCTCTTGAGTCTGGCTACTGTAGCAAATGAGCCCGTGTACTTAAATTGAAACAAAAATAAAAAAGATCAGATCAATTTGTATTTTCAAAGGAGTCAACAAGTGCTTGTTATCAGTACTTGCTGCCAGTCAATCCCTTTTTACTCCTAGTTTAAGGTTCACTAAAGGTCAATCCAGCCAAACAGGCCAATCCTATTTTGTAAACCCATTAATTTTAACAATCAACAATATCTTCTGTATACAAAAGGAATATTAAACAGATGTGTCAGAGGTAGAGAGAAACAATTCAACACAGGATTCCACCTCAGTCATCTCTCGAAATATTAAAAATTTAACGATATCCATGCTATTATTTAAATGAGAAAACGTGAGTCATTCTGCTATTATGTCATAGTAGAATTTTAAACGTGTTCGTCTCCGATGAAGTAATGTCATTTATTTGAGCGAAAAATGTATTCGTTACCGACTGTCGTAATTGCTTGTTCAGTCCAACCTTAGGCAAGCAAAACATTTTCTGAAACTAAACAGGAAGCGAGCGAAAACGCCTCGGAGGTTTTTGAACCGACGTATTTGCTTATCAACAACTAAGTTGTTGTGTTGCTAACGGGCTTGTTGACAACTTGTTTTCAACAAGAAAAAAAAACCCTCGCCCTTCCTGGACTGGCCCTTTTTACAGCGTTCTTATCTCTTGTATGAAAATACATAATGTAATCTTCTTAAACTCTACCAGTCTTCTTAAACGGGCCCTATTTCCACAGTTCAATCCCCCCGGAGACAGTAAGGGAATTGTGATACAGTTTCATCAACAAATTGTATGTTTCGTCACAAGGAGGTAACAATAAACTTCCATTATTATGAGTAAAAGAGATTGTTGAGGGATTGGCTGAGATTTATTGTGCTTATATCAAATTTATCAATGGAAGAAAATCAAACGACCCCTACCATCTCACACAAAGACCTGACAGACTATGTTGAAACGTTTTCCATTGATAAATTTGATGAAAACCCCAAAACTTTTATCAACCTAAGCCAATCTCCTGGCAAACTCTTCTACTCATTCTTATGACAATGAACTCGCAATATAATAAACCCCTTTTTATAAACGTGAATTATTTAGATTCATTTTAATTTATTTAGACTGTTACTTGGCTGGAAATTTAAAATTTAATCAAGATTTCTTCAGGTTATATGCATGCCTTCTGACCAAGTCGTGAGGAATTTATTTACCTTTTGACTGGTTAACCTTTTTCGTTTCTACAGCAGTTTTTTTATAGGTCTGTCGACTGATAGCGACCTTAACCCGGGATAACTGGCACTAATGAGATTTTCTTTCACTTTTGATAAAAATAACCTGTAATTCCGAATCGAGAATGGTGGGGAGAAACGGGCTTCCGTTTAGTGGTGTGTATATTCTCTGTTTACATTATGATCGTCCGTAGTCCATGCTAAGGAGAATCCGTACCGTGAGAGGTTCTCTCATTAGGAGTTTTCACGTCACGTTTTCTTAGGTACCACCAACAATTTAAAATTGTATTCGTTTTATTTGTTTGCTATGTTTATAATATTAGGTTTTTTTAATTAGATCTTTTCACGATGAATCATAAAGATGGGATTGACTCACTGTGAGTAGCAAATTTTTTTTTGATTTCTAAAAGGTTCTATTTATTTATTTATGGCAGAGCATTTGTCGTTGATCCCGGAACCTCGTCCAGATTAGGAAGTTCCCGAAATTCTAGATGACTATCAAAACCATTCTGTTGCCATCTACAATGTAATAATTTATAACTCCAATTCAAGAATAATGAATGAAACATTGGAATACCTGAAGACCAGAAAAAACGACATTTGGTAATAGGTTCCTCGATACCAATCCTCCGAAGTGAACTGACAACGAGCGCCAAAGACTGGAGTCGATTTTCGAAAAAGGAATGCTCGAAAGAAAGTTTCTCTGGATTCTTTACAGAGATGAAAATAAAAAAACAAAGAAAGTCCAAAAAATCCAATATACTTTGTCGGGTCGTCCCGAGGGGGTGCCTAGTTACCCTAGTCCTAATGGCAAAGTTAGGGTTGAATAGGCTATGACCTGTACAATTGCTTCACGACGGGTCTTACTACTGTACTATCTGACTCCATATCTGCTAGGTATGTGCCCCGACAGTGCACTATGTTCAGGAGAAGAGGTATATGGTACGTATTATAGGTAGTATATGTGGTCTTGGAATGACCACGAATTCACACTCGATAAATAAGGGTAGGCGAAAACCGTCCGGATCCCAAAGGCGAGCGTGAACCGGAGAGAGGCAGACTGGGGAAGAGGCTGCTAGGTAAAGTTTCTAGGGCCCCAGGTGACCTTTGTCCGCAAGGAAGAGACTTTTCCAAGGAGGTGCTAGTTTCAGTGAGACAAAGGCCGAGAATCCCACAAGGAAGGTGTGGGGTCTGACATGGCCGGATTAAATCATAGCGAGTTTAGGAAAGAGATGCAGAGGTTTTCATAAATGAGAAGGCCAAATCTAGAAAAATCAGTGCAGCTGCCAGTCCAGAGGAGAGCCGTAGTTAGAATGACTTATTGGCTGAAACTAGGTGGTATAGAGTGTCCCAAGTAGCCAAGTAGCAAGTTCCCCAGCGTTAAAAATTAAGAAAACGACCAGTAATTTTGAAGGTGTAATCAACCATAACGTGAATTAAGTTAGTCATGTGTGCAGTTTCACCCAATTAAGGGGTTAAACGATCTTAGTTATTACTCCCTCTTGGTTGAATTTTAAATTTTATTGATACCATCAAAAGCAGCATCTCTAACCCGCCCCGTTTATTGGAAGTGTGCATGGTAATTTGTTACCACAGCCAAAGCTATTTTACCTAAATACTAAAAAGATAATTTTCATTGTCTGATTTTATGTTTTTTTTATATTTAAGTTTCAATAAACTCCAAAAACATAGATTTGATACCTTACACAATACGCTAAGGAAAATATTGTTTTTTCACAAAATAGTAATTAACTGATTAATTAACTGACACTTATTATTTTTCATAGCTTTATTTTTGTTTTTAGCATAGTGGCATCTAACCGAACAAGCATGCAAAATATCATCTCTATATAAAATTCCTTAATAGATATAAAAAGGAATGAGTTAAAACTGCGAACACTATTTAATGACTTTATCTAATTAAAATTCAATAATGAAAAAATAAAAATTACTTGCAATTTATCATGGAGAAGGGGAAAGTTTGTGAAAACACTAGAAATTAAATCAAGTATTTGTTTCTAAAAAAGATATTCAACAAACTCGGGAGGGTGGGGGTTACTTAAATATCACTCGATATTGCCACTTTGTTTTCTGTTCTTTTTTTCGTTTTTAAATATTTAAGAAAAATAATGTTGCCCAAAATTTTTAAATTACAGATTTTAAATAAAAATTAATATCTTTGATAATATCTTTCACAGGTGTGTTACTTTTTATTTAATCTTTTTATTGATTTCCAATATCATTATTTATTAAATCTCATTGTATTGCGTACTTGTATTATTTTATTGGGCTTTTAAATGTAAATTTATGTATTCTGTTCTGTATGGGAGCTCTGAATAGGCGTGGACTGTGGATGGTATTCAATAAAAAATAAATACTTTAAGAGATTCCAAACTTTTTTTCTAACATATAGCTTTCGTTTTGACGAATTTATAAATATGTGAATGTGGATGTGGCGTTGGCAGTTGAAGTAATATTTAAATTACAATGATAAAATCTTTAATCTGAAACGTCAAGTATAAGCAAATCATCTAAGTACGTTTTGATTTGTCTGTGACCTTTTGGGAACAACGGAGAAAACTCCTTATTTCAAACTGCGCCCCTGAGAGCATCATTATATTTTTATCAGTAGGTATCTTTCTCCGTGGTCTTTTCATTTCATGTCTAATAATTCATAGAAGAAATCACGAAATATTAGATCCTGAGAAAAGAAAAGTTGAACTTCTTCTTGAATGTCTCTTTTTAGATTTTTGTCGTATATCTTCCCAGTTAAACCCTCTATTTGTTCATCGGTGATTGCTTGGTATTATTTGTTTTACCCACATTTTTTTTTTATTGCACTTGAAGTCGATGACAGCTAAATCCAGAAATGTTTGAAAAAAAAAAAAAATAATGACGGATCATGTTCTCGATTATTTCTTTTATCGTTTCAGTCATCTTCAGGGAACACCAAATGGACATCTTAGGTTTAATTTCTGTTTGTGGGCTTAAATTAAGTAAATAACCCAAAACGCACCCCTCCTTACTTCCCTTACTTCCTTTTTCCAGAACTATCCTTTTCTTATACATATATGTCTCATTCCCAAGACTCCGCTTTCTCTTTCGCATGCGAGGGAGGTGACAACCATGTGAATTTGGGAGGCCTGTGGGCTGTTTGTAAATATTTTATGAATGAGCGAGTGAATGATGAATTGTAAATATGGTATGAATGAGAACATTTATCTCAATTACTCATTGCCTAATAAGGCAGATTGTAATTTTAGCACAATAGCTTATTTAGCACTCGTATATATGTCTCAGCTTTAGCCCCAGACCCCATTTGTGCCTAGACATTCCACCCAGTATGTTCTATCTGATCTCTTAATATTTGTATACAACAGTGTTTTGATTGTACTTCAAAATAAAGATTTTCTTTCTTTTCTTTTAAAAGACTCTCCTCTACAAAGAGTATTTAACTTAACGACATTTTTTAATTCTGTTTTACAACCTCTTATACTGTCATTTTCCAGTGCTACAAAAACACAGAACGGAGGACTTTCTCAAAATAATCTTCATATGGCAGTTACAGAGAACTATTAACATTACATTTATAATTTTGTCCACATTTGAATTTTTTTTATAAAATAATCAATAATTGGATTAAAATAAATTGCATACTAAAATACTAAATGAATAAATATATTAAAACAATGCACATATCTTTTCTTGAAATGAAAACAAAAACTTATATACGGTGATTACAATAACTAAAACAATACATTCAAAACCTCGTATATATTTATAATTTCTTGTAAACTAATCAAGAACTGAATGTCAGTATAGGCCGTTGTAAGTTCAACGAAAATAAAAAAACTGTAGATAGAAGAAATTGGGTGCTATTAAACTAAAGGACATGGCTAAAATAAAAACCGTAAAATCTATTCGATCATTATTAAATGAATCTTGTCATCAAAAATTATTTAACTATACTCTAAGAACTTTAATAAATGATTTTGCATATGTTATCTAAAATTTGATTGGCTTTTCGCAATTGTAATACCTTTATTAGAAATTACGTAACGAATTCCGATCAGATATGACATATTACTAATAAGAACCTTAACATCTTAAATTGAATTCCCTACTTAATATTTTAGGAAAATATTTATTTTTAATAGGGTTTTCGTTATTTTTCATTAGGTTCCTTTTATTGGTGTCGCTCATCTCCGTAACGTGATGTAAAAAATAACATTCTCCTAAATGAAACTGGGTTTAAGATTAAACAGCGGACAAAATTTGTATGACAGATGAACATGAGTGCAATGCCAGTTTTAATTATAGTTTATAGGAACAATATAAAAATTACATATTTTCTATCAGGACTCCAAAGTCTTTTATTTCTTACCTTACTCGAAATTATATTAAATCATTCTCTTTTATTCCTACTAATTAATAAATAATAATTAATAAACAGTATTAAGTTTTATAGAGACGATTACAGTTCTATTGTATTTTCAACATAAAATGGGACTTAAGTTGAATACATGACTCACAACAACCATAACAGACACAGGGATAAAAAACATAAGTATCGCCGGTTATTTAACTCAAATATACATTTTTTTTACAACTGTAGTGGCATTATTTTTATTTGGAGTTTTTTTTTTTTTTATTGTCTGTAGTTTGAGCCTGTTTTGAGAATATTGCAATTTACGTTCGCATTTCCGATAATGACCTTTACACGTAGGCTATAATTAAATACTTACGTGGTTAGTTACATTTCAGAGTAAAGACGGGAAATAAATTTGACCCTTGCTCTCGATAATACAGTTGGCTTTTCCACGACGTTTTCCAAGTATCCAAACCTTCAGATTTGATGTCTCATTCTACGTGACCCTCTTGAAATGTGTATGAGCCATAAAACCGCCATCTTCAGGGCTCGCTCCCACAATATATTGCTTTCTAAGTATATTTGTGTGGGTTTATTTTCCCCTAATTCTTCGATGGTAGTAACTGAAATAGATCAGTAAATTAGTTGTTTAAATTTTCAGCAGGTTTATTAATGCATTCGTCTGTTTAGCGTGAGACGACTAGAGAAGTGTTCTTAAAAATATGCGATTGACTGTATGAATGAGAGACAGGATGCAATATTACATACACTCTACGAATGGGATAATTTATCCAAACTAACTCATTTTTTTTGTCGAATAAAGATTAATAATTAAAAAGATAATTGTGGTGAGTCCGTATCTTTAGAGCCTCCATCTCACTCTGACCGTCAATAAATTTGATGAAAATCTAATTCTTTCATGAACCGAATTAGAAAAACGCAACCAAACGTCCAATCATGTATTTATTGATAACTCACTGCTATGCATTCTATAACACTATATGAAAAACACAATTTTTTTAAAACTAGCCTTTACAGTCTCTCTAAATTTTAAGTCAAATTTTCTCCTTTAAAGGAATTTTTTCCTGATATTTCATTACATTAAACATTCACATTCTTCCATCATTCATTCCGAATTGATACTCTCATAATATGTATAAAAATTATTTTTTTAATTAACATTATGAGAGTAGACATTTC
Organism: Acanthosoma haemorrhoidale; assembly: GCA_930367205.1. Taxonomy (NCBI): domain Eukaryota; kingdom Metazoa; phylum Arthropoda; class Insecta; order Hemiptera; family Acanthosomatidae; genus Acanthosoma; species Acanthosoma haemorrhoidale. Next base: position 78,331,905 of record OV884009.1, on the reverse strand, counting down.
CTTCAGCCGATTAGCATGTACCCACCGATTCAGTATATAACGTTGGAAGAATGACAATGTTAAATCTAAAAAAATATTAGTCCCGAGAATGCCTCAATAAGAGAAATTCTGGCCAATGTACTAACAAAAAAAAAATTTGGAGAGACTACAGTTGACCTGCTATTGAAAAATTTGTGTTTTTCATATAGTTTTATCTCGAAGTATATGTTTTTTTTATATATAGTATTTACTCGGAATATTATGTACTCGATATTATATAGAGTATGTTTATAATGAAATATAACAGAAATACAGCACAAATGAATATAAAAACCGAAGGTCTCCCTGCCCAGCTAATCGATCCCCGGACCAATGACTATTTCTAGCTTTTTAATTATGAGAGCTGCAATAATAGACGGAATTTAAAAGGTATTTTATTAAACCAAGCGTTAAGTGCGGTTTCAAACTATTTAATTGGAAGGTTTAGACCTATAATTTATTTCATTGTGTTTTTTTTTTTAAATTAAACTCCACTTGTTTATATCCCTACTCAAGGGATGATTAGAACTTACCCTAATCAGAGAATGAACATATTAAAATCTCTATGTAGGTTTTTTTCCGAGCTGGAAGGGAGAGGCTATACTTTTATTCAGTTAGGGGAACTTTTCGTTCGTCTTCCTGCATGTTCGTTGCTATAAGATCTTTATTTGAAAAACTACCAGGACCCCATGACATATTTTCGAGGCCATCACTGTTTTAGCTGACTTGGAGGATTGTAAGAGTGGTTAGGATTGTTAAATAGGATTGTATAATTTGGAAAATCCTGAGGGTATAAGGACAGGACATGGAGCGTTGACTACAAGTTCTGTACCACCGGTAAATAAGTTGTCAACTTGGAAAAATGAGTTGTGCTTACTACTAGGTTGTAAAAGGTGACTTAAAGATTGTTTGTTAAGGTTTAGCCAAAAACAAATGTACTGGGGAGATATCGAAATGCGAATAATTTGCCATATTTCTTACTTTAGAAGGTAATCTAACCTTGAAACTGCTCTCCTGAAAAGTTTGAATTTTTGACTTAACCACTTATCCACTTGAGGTAAAGAACATATCTTTACCTTATATTATTTTATTATATTATTATATTACATTTTAGATTATGATGCCGCTATCTGAATTGGTCAAGTAATATTCATCTACGTATAAAAATGTAAGGAGTACGTCCTAATTAAAATACAACAACGAGAATTACGAAACACACTTATAATATTTCTTTAAGTCACAATTCACAAGATAGTTAAGATGTAAAGTTTTGGTTTTTCATCATGTTCAAAGATTCTTAGGAGACGTTAACTGCTCTTTTTTTATCATTCAAAATCTTTATTCTGATAAAATTACTATCTGCCTTACTGGGCAATAAGTAATAGTGATCAATGTCCTCATTCATACCAAATTTACAATTTTGATTCACTCGCTCATACAGTATTTACAAAAAAGTCCAGAGACCTTTCAAATCCACATGGTTGTCACCTCCTTCGGATACTAATGAGTGGTGTGCTGGGAAGTCCCCCACGCTCCTCTACAAGCCGTGTCACCGAATACGAGGCTGGCCAAGAGCGCTAGAGCCACAGACGCTCAGGGCATGATTTGAGAAACTTACCATTGCCAGGACTCCCACAGACGTCAGTTGTGAAAAAATAAAATAATTTAAATTATATCTCAATAAATAAACTTTTTGAAGCAAGCAATAAAAATGCTGCCAATCTAGTTTTATCAGGCTTGTTAGTCCAAGATTTTTGTATTATTTTTAAAAAAGCATTTTGACGGATTATCAAGAAAATATAAAAAGTACTATTGATTTTAATTTCATAGTAGTTTTTTAAACTCACAATCATTTAATAAACATGTATGAAAATCTTGCTGAGTGGTATGAGTCCTGATGTTGCTCTTTTCAATTTCTAGGTATTTTATTCCGTTTATAAATAGTTTTAAAATATACAATCGGTTAATAGTTTATGGATGATACTATAAATTAGTCTTATCTTGCAATTTAAACAGATCACAAACTAATACCTGTCGTTTTGAATACTTTTTTGTTTCGCTTTACGAATAAGCAACTGTAGTTGTCTATATTTTTATCCATAATTTTTAAAAAGCTCATTAAATAAAAACTCTCCCGAAACACCAAAGTGCCCATTCTTTTTCAATTAAATCGGGCGGAGAATATAATTATTTTGATGAAAAACGAGTAGGTTATCTTTTTAGTTTATAATTATTGCCCACCACAGTTTACTGACAGCCCCTAAAAAAAAAAAAAGGAAAAGTTTTTCTTTTCCAACTCGTTAAATAATTACAAAAGTAGAGAGGGCTATGAAGAAATAGGTCCTTGTTTCTCGATCGACCTTCCCAATAATGTTGTGCAACCGGCCAAAAACAAAAACTTAAGTTTTTTTTCTTATCAATTAAGATTCATGCGGTCGTGTAAATGATCTTAAACGTCGGAATATCATCGACTTGTTCCACCGGACGTTCTAGCGATTCGGTTCGTATGAATTCCCTTGGGCATTCGAAAAATGTTCGGAATCGAATACAAAAATAATTGCAAATATCAGTTTAACACCGATTAAAAATTTTCTTCCTAAACTATGAATTAAATTGTATTATATATTTATTAAATATTACACCGATTTCGTATTTGTTATAATATTTTAGCCTCATCTCCCTAAAAATAACTTATGAACGCATTACCGGTGTATCCAACCAATACTGTGCTACGCGGGCCCGGTTTGGTCATTGGAAGTAGCATTTTAAATCGCAAAAAAAATTCAAGTTTTCCAAAACCGCCGTTTAAGGACAGCAGGAAACAAAGACTACTGCACTGAAAGTACAGATATGCACGAAAAATAAGAAAGGACAACCATAGATACAAATACAGATGTTCAATACGTCATCCCTGCATCTTTTTGAGAGTAGAGCCTCTCCTTTCTGGCTTGACAATAACGAAAAATATAGTTAATTACAAATAATCGTTACAAACCTTGTTGATAAACTTTAGTTTTGCAATGTTAATGAGAGAGAATAAAGCGAAGAATGATAGTAACGTTCTTGAACCAGATTCTAGTTGATTCCGTTTAATCTAAATGTAACTTGGTTGTTTATAGGGTAGATGTCTCCTAGTCATTTGAAGTTTAAGGTCACCTCAATCTCTGTTCAACCCAATGAATATTGTATCGATCGAACGCTACCCAAATAGAATATCAGAAAGAAAACATTTTTAGGGTTGCGTTGTATTTTTTAAAAAATCAGAAACCCCTATGATTTCACGCATGACTTTACATGAAGGCCCCATTTAATGTAAGGAAGACATGGCTGATTTAACTATCCCCATGAAACACGATTAAGTTGAATTAATTAAATAATTAGTTGGTCTTTAAATAATATACGTCCCTAAAATTTAGAAATATCAAACCCTGATAGTTCCCAAGGCATTAAGCACTGTAATTCATAGACTTTTCCAAAAATTAATTTTTGCCAACAATAAAATTGATATATTTAATATCGTAAGAGCAGATTATAATATTATTTTTTACCTGTTGACAATACTTATTGTTTTTTTGAACAGGTGTTTTTCTGTGATCGTGTTTTTTTTACTTTCACCCCAAGTGAATTCGGATTTTTTTTTTGCGACTCCAGTTTTGTATAGAGGGTTTTTGCTTGAATGTTATACTTGTTGAAACAGGTATGCTATGTATCAAAGCAACTTTGTGAACAATTATTAACAGTCCCTTAAAAAGCAATTACATTAAACAAGGCGTTAAATTAAAAATCTTGAGGTTCTGATAAATATTATGTGTCGGGAATGATACTACAAAAAATCATTGAAACTGTCGATAAAATCTCTCGATAATTGCGGTGTATCTGGCAGAACCTCGGACCCTCTTTTAAAAATAGTCATCATAAAAAGGTCATAACTAAGTTTGCATCCTACTGCAGGCCAATAGGCTTCTATGTTGATTAGTTAGTCTGTTAAGTGTCCTTTTAATATGATCCGTTACTTACTATACGGTAAACAACCCTTTTTTTGATTACTTTCGATAAAATAAAACATGGACTATAAACTACCAACTGCAGGCAATAGGCTACAGAATAGAATAATAGGCAATAGAAAATTTATACCCTTTATTAAATCCAGAAAACATCTAAGAGAATAAATAGGTTTATTTTTTAGTTCTAGGATATTGGCTCTGAGAGATTTAGACTAAGTCCTCTTGATATATGTATGTATAAGTATATACATGAGTGGTATGACTAATCTGTTATTTTCAAATTCATTGTGGATATATTTATTTATTTTTCGCCTGCCCAGTACCTGTAACTAACGTTTAAATGCTACATTAATTTGACATTGTGATAACTTTGTTATGGTTAAATTATCTTTTCTTTCAGACTATGTGAAGGACTTCATTAGTTCTCGTAATTACGAAAACAAGTTATTATTATTAATGTTGTGCCGACTTTACCACGGACAAGTAAATGTTAACCCTTTTACGAAAAAGAAAACACCAGCCTACGTTTACATATATTTTTTTATCAATAAACTAACGGCGTCAGTATAGAGGACTTGTTCACGATCCTGACACCGTGAGCGCTAACTAGGGGAGGTTCGTAGTCGACCCTGATTGGTCAGAATATCAGACTTCTTGATTAGATGGAATAAGCTGGCCTCTCATTTGCTGCACGCAGAAATATATATTTGAACAAAACTCATAATTTTAATTGTCAAACCATATCAGCCATCAAAAGCTACCTTTTTATCAAATTAAAAAAGTTGTACCGAGTTATTAAAAAACAACTAAAATATTTATATGATACGTACCGGCTATCGCACTTGCTAACTTCACCCAACCTGTCGCTTCGTCTCAAATTGATGATATATAAATGTGTCCTCCAGCCAGCTCTGCTGTACTGTGTCCCGCTATTTACCCACTTGACTGACAATACAGCCAAATGTCTCCAACATTTCCAGAATGGGATCATGCGAAAAGTGGTCCGACATACCTCTCTCGAGAGGTTAAAGAACGCTGACCCGCACCCGTTGCTTGGTGTGCCGTAAGTGGGTGAGTTCATCCGCCGGAGACACATTACGTTTTTTGACTCGTTGCAGCACCTAACCAACCCAGTGTTTAACACTATGACCCCACCACCCCTCCCGCATCGATGGCAACAGACTGTTGGGGAAAAATTAGGTTAAGAATTAGTATAAGTGGCAAGTTAGTTTTAAGGTTGATCAAAAAGGTGAGCCCCATCACATTTATTAGTCAGTTTAGTCCAGTCACGTATAATGTATATGATTGTACTTGTTTATTCATTATATAATTTTTATAAAAAAACAAAACCTGTCTATAATGTAGCGATGCTACAGGAAATACAAAAATAATTTTTAAATAGATTCGCCTGAGGATCTATAATTATCTGTAAATTTAAAGGGACTATGAAAAATTTATATGATACGTTATTATATAGAATATGTTTGAAATTCTTTATGCGTTAGAGTCACTTATTTGTTCTTAAAAATGCGGAATACATAAGAATCCATCTTGGCAGGTCTTAAGCAAAAAAAAAACATGAGGAAAAAATCAGATTCCTTAATATTATTTTGATATTCTACCGGGAACTGGGTACGAGCGTTACTTTTTCCGATTATGATCAGATCAGAATGGCCGCTGCCATATAATGTATGTTAATACATGCATACTCGTCGATCGACAGCCAGACGAAATACGAAACCTCCAAAATAGAAAGAAGGTATTAGCTTTGTGCTAATAAAAAATAAAAATATAATATTTTTACCAAGTCCTTGTCCTTTTGAGCTAGCAGTGAGTTTCTTAAGAAATCGCCGAAAGTTCTGTTCTCTGATTGTGAGGTCAAAGAGCTTTCTCACAAGGCCCCACGTGACCTCATCTTTGTCTTTAATGATGATCATTTGATTGTTGCTCACCATCAATGAACGTACTGCTTTTGTCACACCGCTCTAGGACTGTTGGCTGAGTGTGGCAAAATTAATCCTGCTCATACCACGCTCATCTTAGTTATAGACTTCTAGACTTTATTTAAGTTTTTTATTATTATTGTTTTTTTTTTTAATACAACGCATTGTTAAAATCACTGAGAAGTTCTTCAATAAAATACAGCCCCTGTTTGGCGTAAAGACGTAATATTTTACATAGGAATATGCACATAATGTTGCAATGATACTAAACGAAAAAATAATGAACATTCGTCAGTTAATCTATTACTTGGTAGTCATACAATAAATATTTTCCAATGACATTATAACATAAGTATCCCCTGTGCCCTATTATAACCACCGATGCCCTGATAAATAATAGTTATGTATGTTACAACTTAATTGGACTAATTTTAATAATGGAGCCTTGTGAGTACGATAAAGCTATTTGACCTGACAAACAGAGAACAGAACTTTCGGCGATTTCTTAAGAAACTCACTGCTAGCTCAAAAGGACAAGGACTTGGTAACAATATTATATTTTTATTTTTACTCAGCACAAAGCTACTACCTTCTTTCTGTTTTGGAGGCTTCGTATTTCGTCTGGCTGTCGGTCTATGAGTATGCATGTATTAACATACATTATATGGCAGCGGCCATTCGTATATTCCACAACACCTTGAGCTGATCTAATCATAATCGGAAAAATCAACTTCATTAAAACAACTGCCAAAATCGTGTTCATTTTTTCGCAACTACAGATTTACGAGATTTTTTTTTAAATTCGATACACAACCCTTCTCGAATATTGAAGTGGCTATGAGATCGAGCTATGCTATGGTCCGATATTGGGAGCCCTGCCTCTGGCTAGTAATTTCTCCTTATATTTGGAGTGGCTTTCGCCCTCTCTATCCGCTTGTACCTTTACTAACTAGAAGCAAAGTTTCTGAAGGAGCAGCGTGGGGATCTCCCTGATCCCGGCTTTCTTCTCCTTTGCTGGGGAGGTGACAGGTTATTTCGTCGGAATCCCAATGGGATTGTTACAATTTGTATATTGTATGTGTTCATATTGTAAATACATATTGATGAGAGTATGATTTTTTCTTTATTCTGATAAAATTACAATCTGCCCTATTGGGAAAAATAAGTCGTTCAATGTTCTCATTCATACCAAACATACAATTCTTCATTCACTTCATTCCTTCATACAGTATTGACAAACAGTCCAGAGACCTCCCAAATCCACATGGTTGTCACATCCCTCACATAAGAAAGGGGGAGCGAAGTATTCGGAAGTAATTTCATTTTTATTGAGAGATGGGGTGTCCTTTGACAGTTGTCCAAAACGGCTGTTCTTGTCTTTTTAGCCACGTTTGTGGGTTTCACGTCAGCCTTTTGTCGAGATGGAAGAATTTTAAAAAACTAGTGGATAGTCTTGCGGCAGAGGGTAAACGTAATGTGGGCGCATTTTGCTTTATTGGCTTTGATCCGTCATTTGCTGCACCAACACTCGATCTCTTCACGGTGTTTTTGAAGGCTGTGGGAATTTGACGTTAAACAGAGTTCTTGAATTTGAGGATTTTCGATTCGACGGAAATAATTCGATTAAATTCCCATCTTTCAGCTGCCGACGAGGCTATTAGGAATCGACAGCTGCTATTAATCTCCAGCTATTGACACTCTGTTTACAGCTGGGATGAGTCTGCGGATCGCCTACATTACATCATACCCAATCGCGGTTGACAAGTGAATCTCTGTTGGTTTTCCTGTCCATTGTTACCGTGGCGCTGCGATAAGGCTCCATCGATATCTATCAGCCCGCCAATATAATCGATATTAACTATCTAGCCACTCATCGATAAGATTTAATGGATCCGCTCACCTGCTGACTACCTTTTCCGATAGTTTTTCCCCCCTACTTATCCGCTATCAGATCCCGAAGAACAATCGCGCATGTCGTATTTAGTATTTATTCCTGTCGATGGCAGATTAGAGGTGATTACGAATATGGGACGGCAGTTGCTTTATTCCGTATTGTTATTTCTACAGTTCAATTAAAAAATATTTGTAGAAACCCCTGAAGAAAAATTGTCATTGTCGACACAACGCATTCCTGTCAGGGGCTTACTTTGAAAATCGGCGAATCGTAATTCATCTCTTTGTATAAATGTGAGCTCTACAGATGTATATGCGTAGTTAACCGACTAGAAACTTTTGTAAGGTGATTGGATCTCGACAAAAAAAGAAATCTATCGTTCAATTTTGATGCATCAAAACTAGAGTACAATCCCTATAATTCGTAATGCTAAGGTACCGAGGTTTTATCATGAATTATCGAGATTTTTAAAATAGTGGGTTATAGACGTCATCCACGCCTTCTCGTCGGAACGATAAATCATCGGGAATGTTTTAACAACGGTCAAGTCGTCCGTAACTTTCTCTGAAATTTTCTATCTCTATGCGAAAAATTTGCCCTTTTCCCTCATCGTAACCAACCCATCTGGGACAAACGTCGGGACAATGGGACACTCGACCATTTAACATCATTATTTTACGGCGTATACAAAATATAACCTTTATTCACTCCAGAAAGGCGTTTTAAATGGAGTATCATCATTGATAAATTTTTATTTTTGCGTGATAAAAATGATTTTTTCAGTCTTGAAATGATAAAATATGATGACAATAATGCACAGAAAGGTCGTGTTTTCGGCAATGTGAATTTTTGGCCTTTATAATTCAATGATTATTATATAATTATAGCTACTTATTCTAGTTGTGATTTTTGAAACGTTACAAAAAAAATAATGCAATGTTAACCTAACCTATTATATTTTTCTTAAAATGATTTCCAAGTTCATCTCAGAAACCACTTAGCTTAGCACTTCAGCAGTTGATAAAATATATAGTAGCATAAAATGAACAAAGGAGTTAAGAGTCGAATCTCCTTTTCGTTTTAAATGAACCGTGAAATGACCTGCCATGAATAAATTATTTCTAAATATAATTAACTATTCTACAGCAGATAAATGCTTTCTGTGCGAGGTGCGCGGTTTTCCAGAAGAATAGCGTTTGAAACATGACGCAGTGCGAAAAAATACCCCTCGAAATAAAATGAATCATCATTAGAACATAATTGAAATTATTTTATCGTTACCGTCTGTAAAATTTTCACTTGACCATACAAATCAAGTTTAATGTTCGAACAGCGTCCAAAAACTACATTGACAAATATTAGGTAAAAATGATTCTGACTTGACTTTTTTTTTTAAATAAAATTATATAATGAATAATCAAGTATAATGATACACATTATACGTGACTGGACTAAACTGACTAGTAAAGGTGATGGGGCTCACCTTTTTGATCAAACTTATAACTTACATACTTATTCTTAACCTAATTTTTCCCCGACAGTCTGTTGCCATCGATGCGGGTGGGGTGGTGGGGCCATAGTGTTAAACATTGGGTTGGTTAGGAGCTGCAACGAGTCAAAAAACTTGATGTGCCTCCGGCGGATGAACTCGCCCACCGACGGCACACCAAGCAACGGGTGCAGGTCAGCGTTCTTTTCCGCTGTTGTATTTTATTGTAATATACATGGCATGGATACGCCACATTTTATTGTGTTGGGAAGTATATTTTTTAGAATTTCAGATCGATAAAATAATGTAACACTTTGACGTACAGACGTTCTTTTTGAAGAGTGATAAAAAAATATTTAAGATAAAACCACTAAGAAATATGATCAATTTTTTCAAAATATTTAATTATCATATATTTTTTTATGAGTATTACGTCTGCCTGTTCGAAAAACAATAACTGACTGTGCCGTTTCCTCTCGTATTTATCTATTGACGTCCAGTGATAGATATCACAACGATGATTAATATTTAACTTTTTTTTAACGTCTCTAGGAAAAGGGAAAAACTGACCGCAACTTAGATGTGTTAAATATTTTATTTACTCTGTTCCGGTGACATTTTTAAGAACAAAAATGAAGATTTTTCTTTTAATAAAAACTGTTGTTATGATTTATTGTTTTATGAATTTCCTTGTTAATGTAAACAAACTCTGTGGTTACGTGTTTATTTAAAACAATGGAATGCCGACTTCCAAAATCCAAGCTTTCGCACCATTGTGTAGCATGAGTTTCTAAAAAAAACTTATTATATTCGAAACTAATTCGATATTTTTAATCAAAATTATTTCATTTAATTAGCCAAAAGAGTTTTTTTTTTTAATATATTTGAAATTCTTATAGGGCTACTGTTGTTCATGCATCCTTAACCATACAGAAAAAAATAGGACATTTAATCTTGAATAATTTCTCGGCATTGACTTTTCAATTATTGCATTTTAAGCGAACCTAAATCTGCATGTTTCAATTTATTTTGGAATACATTGGGTTGGCAACAAAGCGATTTCGGTTTGGACCAGTAGATATCGTTATGTTTTTTTTTTATTATTCTTTTGTCAATGTTAGAATCTTTTTCTTTTGAGATTTGGTAGTCGATACCTTTTGCTTGCTATAGAGAGAAATTCCGTCTAATGTTGTTTACATTTGTCAGTTTTAACATGGAGTGCAAAAATAAGCATTTTCGACACATTTTACTTTTTTATTTTCATAAAGGCAAGAAAGTGGCTGAGGCTCACAAAGAAATATGTGAAGTTTATGGTGTTGATTGTTTAACATAACGCACGTGTCAGAATTGGTTTAAAAAATTTCGTTTTGGAGATTTTGCACTGAAAGATGACCAACATTCTGGTCAACTTTCTAAAGTTGATAATGACAAAATGAAAGCCATTATTTCATCGTATCGTCATATAACTGCGCTAGAGATTGCAAAACACTTAAATATATCACACACAACAATTAAAAATCATATAAGTTGTCTTGGACTTGTTAAGAAGCTCGATATTTGGGTTCCACCACGACTATGCGAGGCCTCACACATCTTTAGCAACACGTAAACTATTGGAGCTTGGTTGGGAAGTTATGTCGCATCCCCTACAGCCCCGTCCTTACACCATCGAATTATCATTTATTTCAAAGTTTATAAAACGTCTTAAATGGTAAAAATTTCAGTAATAACGATGACCTATAATCGCACTTGATTTAGTTTTTTGCTGATAAGGGCCAGAAGTTCTATGATCACGGGATCATGGATCATGGGTTCGAGAAACAACTTCTATCAACTATTTAACTACCAAATATTTTATTATATAGTGCAATTACGTCTAAAATTAAAGACCATATCCAAGGTCCAAATATGCGAATCAATTAAGATCTCATCAATATGGTACGAGACGATTAAGTAAATGCGGATAAAATAATGTATTTATCTACAGATCTACTAGCGCCGTGTAATGTGACATTGTTCGTGGTTTACCGCTCACCTCAATATTGAACCATTGTTGAGCGAGGTTGAATCGAAAATTGATTTTGTGGACTGATTACGACTGACTTGCTAATCCGAAGTCAACAAGAAGGGCTTGATTAGCCCCTGTTTGAGGAGACCGTAACACCATTCAGGGCATTGTTATATAGCTATTAAATTTAGGGTCAAATATAAAAGCTAGCAGTTCCTCGATTCTGAGGGATTATTTTATTATTATGTTATTATTGAGTATTTATTAGTGTCTGTGTAACCATTTTCAAGGGTTTTCAAATTAGTTTCTAACATACTTCATCATAATAACAAACCTCTCGCCATGGACATTCATGTGGTGATGAACGTTAAACGTTGACTGGTAAGCGCACGGATGAATATCATAAAAATGATAACAACCAAATATTTTACATACTTGGAATAATCGAAGTCAAAGAAAACCGGAAAGACTTAAGACAAATCAAGCTAACCGGAAACAGGATATTATTATGAAGTAATTGAAAAAAAAACACTATACAATGAAAAAATATAGGCACATGATATCAAGAAAGATTGTAGGTTAGTAATGATCAGTACAGGGCAGCAAATTGCAATCCAATCAAAATTTTTTCTAGCAATTATAAAGTACTTTGAAAATCAAAAACGCACAATGAAATATAAAATAACAAAAAAAAAACACTCCTCATGTCCACAGTGACATCAATTAAATTTGTGTATAAAAAAAAAGTTATATCCGATTTCAAAAGGTAATCCACACGTTAAAACTCGACCTGAAAGAGACAAGGGATTTTATAAAAACAATCCTGATTAATTTCTCTTGAAACCGATTTTAAAATGCTAGTTCCCAGTATACTATATGGCAATAAAACGATAAGCCACTACAATAAAAGGCCTCAAAAGAGGTTATGGAAAGAGGCTACCGGTAATGAGCCCACAATATGAGAAAATTACACGAAAAAACGTCAAGTCGTGATAAATGGCAGTGCTGTGGCACCCGTCAACGCCGTCCTAAACACTCAGCAAGTTTGCCGCAAGAACACGAACTCAAAACTGGGTAATTAGATCTTCAGGTCTCTTGGTATTTCTGACGAAGATACATCTTTTGGAACCTTTTAGTATTATGGTAATTAACAAACTAAACTTTCCGAAACAACAAGTCATTTGTGTATAAATTGCGTTAAAAATGGCTTGTAAGTAATATTTGTTTTAATTAGCATCGCTTAATCGCTATATAACACTAATTTAGTCCAAACGAATATTTAAGTTGTTTTGGATTGAAAGAGATTATCCCCGTAACAATCATTTTTTTTTGTTCTATTAAAAACAACTTTATTATGATAAAATTACAATCTACCTGATTGGGCTATAAGTAATTGTGATAAATGATCTCATTCATACAAATTTACAATTTTCATTCACTCGCTCATTGATACTATATCTACAAACTGCTCAGAGGCCCCCCAAGTCCACATGGTTGTCACCTCCCTCGCGTGCGAAGGAGGAAGCGGAGTCTTGGGAAGTCCCCCACGCTCCTTCGTCAGCCACGTCGCTCACGAGAGCCACAGACGCTCAGGACATGATTGGAGAAACTGGTCATTGCCAGGACTCCCACTGTCAGGTATTTATAGCAGGTCACGAGGTATTTATAAAACTGATTGCCTCTTTTTAAGCTTTCGACATCTCTAAGTAATCATCTTCAGTTACATCCAATTGGTCATGTGTGATATATATCATCTAAACCAATAGTATAGTTTTATCTATTTTACCATGCCTGCTGGTCCTCTCTCTCTCTCTCTCTCTCTCTCTCTCTCTCTCTCTTTACGACGAACGAGGAGTTAATATTGTTTTAGATGAGTTATTCATCCCACATAACCAATGGGAGATAAGTGAAGATGACATCTCAGAGCTGCCGAAAGCGCTATTTCTTTAAAGAAGAAGTTATAAGCTGTGGAAAGACAATAAAACTGTTTTATAATTATCTAGATGATTTACAATGTCGTGCTTAATTTAAAAGGTACATGTGTTGTACCGATTGTTTCACTGGAGGCTGCTTAATGAAAAACTAGTGAGCTAACCGATTCCGATCCCCGCCTACTTACCGATGCTGATTTATGCCCGCCATTTTCCAGTGAATCGGCTATTTCGGCCATTGCCAATGCAAGGCTGAAACCCATTCAGATCCGAGCAACCCCATAGCGAAGCCTTTCCGAAAAATAAATTCTGCATTGCTTGTCATTATTCGCGGGAGGCTGTGATTATTCTATGTACTTAACCCAACCCTCGAACCGGTTCCGCGGAGTGGTTTTAATTATCAACGACGACCTCATATTAAATTAATTTTTTTATTGAGTGTAGATTATTAAATTTTTAATGCAAGAAATAAATTATTAAAAGTTTACCGGAGTAATTTCTCGATTAAGTCCTTTGGTGCGAAGCAGTAACCTTTTTAAGTTCGCTATAGTTGAGCTGCTACTTTTATTTAATTTCGATGATCTTTGATGACTGAGAGTTTCTACAATGGTTCGTAAAGTCTTACATTTTTTTTAGCTCTCACCACCCCCTCTCACTGTATAAGTGTAGTTTTTCTCCATTGGTCCTTACACCAATTATTATTAAGACATATCAATACATATCACAGCTTTTCTATCCAAATATAGATACATTTTAAAAGAAAATTTGATTTGAAAGTTGAGCGCCCCAGGGGGGAGGACGCCCACCGCGGGCTAGGGTCACTACAACCCGGCCGCTGTCCGGTGACCGTCAAGAAAGAGATAAAATGGGTGGTCTTTGACCTTTGCTGGTGGCCTCGTCGGCGGGGAGCTTTATTGGTATTAATCTGACTCCATAAGATCTTAGAAGGTGTGCCCCGACAAAGCACTATGTTCAGGAGAAGAGGTATAGGGTAGGTATTATAGGTAGTTTATGGGGTCTTTGAATGTCCACGAATTCACACTCGGTATCTAAGGGTAGGCGAAAACCGTCCGGACCGCAAAGGCGAGTGTGAAACGGAGAGGGGCAGACTGGATCGCTGGGAGAGATGCTACTAAGTAAAGTTTGTAGGGCCCCAGGTGACCGTCGTCCGCAAGGAAGATACTTTTCCAAGGAGGTGCTAGTTTCAGCGAGACGAAAGCAGAGAATCCCACTAGGAAGGTGTGGGGTCTGACAAGGCCGGACTAAAATATAGCGAGGGGTAGAAAAGAGAGATGTAGAGGTAGTTGAATAAGAAAGCTATGGTTCGAGTAGAGCAGCAAGTGCCAGTGGAGAGAGAGAGAGCAGTGTTCCTCAGGGGCCGGGTTTTGAGAGTCTGTCGCAAGCTTTTTTTTATTTTATTTTATTTCTTAACCTCTTTATTGATAATTACAATGAACAATAATAAATAATTTTTGAATTACATATTTCTCCTCGTTCTGCATACACAGATGCATTTGAAGGAGGGCATAGCATAGATATAATACGTTTCAGTTTGTTGTTAAAAAGTCAATAACACATACACTACGCTCGGTGATGTGGCTCACCTTCAGCTTACAACCGGGAAGCCCCAAATCTGGCCCCTTATATAGGCTGGGCCTTACCCGCGCCCCTAGTGGGCTTCGGCTGTTTCATGCACTAGTTTCCTCCTCTCTTAACAGACGCTTTAAGGTTTTTATTATTAAAATATGGAAACATAGGTGGATATTTTCTGGGACGAGAAGAGGGGAGCTTCTATTTATTCGTGGTGAAGAAGTTGACACAACAATAGTTATAATACGTTCGGTACCTGAATGTCTGAGATCCAAGATCACTAGTGGAAAAATTATTTATTTTTACTGTTAATTGATAGTTAGCCTTGAATTTTAATATGAGTGGATGTATTTATGTAATATTGGCTTAGGTTGATTAAAGAAAAATATTACATTTTAGTTTGTTTAATTGGACTGTGAATTGACATATTTGTAACTTGGCATCAGTAATGACTTGATGAAGGCATACAACATTATATCGAAACTTCTTCCGCCAACCGAATAATGGTTCATTGATCCCGTGACTGGAATTGATTTAAAATGTCACGGAACACAAATAGATGGAGGTAATAAGGTTTTTAAAAAATGTTATAATTACGTGTCATTTTCCTAATGTGAAATGATTAGTGGATGGGAGTAAGATATGCACTGTTTCACACTTTTTGAAGAACTGTTCAAGTTGGCATACAGCCATCCATCTATTAATGAATTCAGTAAAAATATAATTTATTTCTATGATCATCCTAACCTTTTTATATTTACAGCTAACTACGAACTCGCAGATAAAACCTGTTTCACACAGAAAGAAAATGTCAGTAAAGAAAATTACTAGAGAAACCTGAAATACATTTCCCTTTCAACGTAAACATGAAACCGTTTGACCTATGCGACAATGAACATTTAGTAGTAAACTTTTAAGTTAACAGTAATTCAGCTACTATTTTTATTTTATTTTAATGAGATTTGATGTCTTTAAGTTCTTACAATGCTTCCTAAAGTTTTGAAGACTCATAACCTATTTTTCATTGGCATAGGTGGTGTGTCTTCAGTTGGAACTCTATTTACAT
Source organism: Acanthosoma haemorrhoidale (assembly GCA_930367205.1). Classification (NCBI taxonomy): domain Eukaryota; kingdom Metazoa; phylum Arthropoda; class Insecta; order Hemiptera; family Acanthosomatidae; genus Acanthosoma; species Acanthosoma haemorrhoidale. The sequence continues at coordinate 78,315,962 of OV884009.1, read as the reverse complement.
CATCCGGATACTGTAAATTGAATTTGTATAAATAAAATCCTTCTAATGACAATATAATTAATTTCCATGCATCTCAAAATTTGACCTCCATGTTCTATCCGAGGCAGATATACAGAATTATATCGAAACTTCTTCTGCCTACCGAAACCAATACACGAATAAGTTGTTCATTGATGTGAATTATACCCAAAATAAACGTGACTGAAATTGATTTAAAATGTCACGGAACACAAATAGTCCATATTCATTGGTGACCATTACTAAAGCATTTTACTGTAGCACAGCACATTCAAACTGACCAAAAAATATTCTTATATTATATATAAGTCGAACATCAAGCGCATCCAATCCTTTCAATCAAAAGTCCTAAGAACAATAGTAAATGCCCCTTATTACGTCAGCAACAAAACCCTTCACAATGATCTGAATATACCCTATATTCTTGAACTCATCCCTTCCAAGTTCATAAAATTCCATAGTAACCTATCCAACCACCCTAATTCCCTAGCACAGTCATTGCACTGCACCACTCACCCCTATAATCCTCTTCGGAGATTAAAACGGCAGTGGCCTCGTGACCTGCTATAACTAAGTGATAGTGGGAGTTCTGGCAATGGCCAGTTCCTCTAATCATGTCCTGAGCGTCTGTGGCTCTCGCGCTCTTGGTCAGCCTCCGCTGGCTTATCCAGTGACGCGGCTGACGTAGGAGCGTGGGGGACTCCCCAAGACTCCGCTTCCTCCTTCGCATGTGAGGGAGGTGACCCTTGTGGACTTGGGGGGCCTCTGGGCTGTTTGTAAATATTGTATGAATGAGCGAGTGAATGATGAATTGTAAATATAGTATGAATGATGACATTTATCTCAATTACTCATTGCCTAATAAAAGGCAGATTGTAATTTTATCTTAATAAAATTGTTTGAAAAAAAAAAAAAAAATATTATATATACTTTTACGGTACCTTATGGACAATCAGTAATTGTGATAAATGTTCTCATTCATACCATATATACAAACAGCCCAAAGAACTCCCAAATCCACATGGTAGTCATCTCCCTCGCACGCGAAAGAGGAAGTAGAATCTTGGAAAGTCCCCCACGCTCCTTCGTCAGCCGAGTCATCGGATACGAGCCAGTGGAGGCTGACATGATGTGGAGAGATGCAAACGCTCAGGAAATGATTGGATAAGCTGGCCATTGCCAGGACTCCCACTGTCACGCATTTATAGCAGGTCACGAGGCCACTGCTGTTTTAGTCTCCGAGGAGGATTATAGGGATGAGTCGTGCAGCGCAATGACTGTAAGGGGATTAGGGTGGTTGGATACGTTACTATGGAATTCCATGAACTTGGAAGGGATGAGTTCAAGAATGTAAGGTATATTAAGAACGTTATTAAGGGTTATGTTGCTGACGTAATAAGGGGCATTTACCATCGTTCTCAGGACTTTTGATTGAAAGGATTGGATACGCTGGATGTTCGACTTTTTTGCTGTACCCCATAGCTCTGTTCCGTATGTCCAGATTGGTTAACTAACCCAAAAATACACTAGACACATAGGATAATCAGTTTTAAAAAAATGTTATACTTTTGTGTCATTTTCATGAAATATTTATTATGTGTCGTTAGGTGTTATTATTTTTCCCTGAGTTATAAATGTATGTCAATTTCAAATATTTTATTTATAGCCATTAACGACGATTATAGTTTTAAACTAGATGCATTGCCTATTTGTACAATATTATTTTTACCATCTAAATACTGGATAAATAAACTTATTTGTCTTGGTTATTATGTAGAAATCCGTACATTAGTTGATATTTTAGTGATTTAAACGTTTGGCGCTTGGAACTTCTTAGTCTGGCAGTTAATATGCTGCCCTCACTTGTTCAAATCAGTTCGTGATGAGGCTGGCTATAAATTATGTAGTCGGTCTATAGTTCGCTCATAGTCAATCCGTACAAAGTACGCTCATCCTTCTCTGCAGGGAAATGCTTGTTACCAACTGTCGAGGTACGACAATGGCGAGCCGCTCCGAGTGAATGCTAAAACAGTCGGAGCCCGCTTTGTTGTGTCGGTCGGGCTACAAACTACATCGGAACCGCCGGCAACAATAAAGGCACACCCCACATTGTCATTCCCTTCTCTTGTTTCTCAATATATCTAATGCATTACAGCTCGCTTTAACTTCCTCAAAATATGTAAGGTTTTTTGTGTTTTTTATTCCAAAGCTCTCAGATTTGAAATTAAGGAAGTGAAGGAAAATGGAATTTGGGTACCAGAAACCTTTTTCTAGGGCACAATAGAAAGCCAGTTTTAATAGGATTATTTTGCCAATAGTTTACCTATTTATAATTCTCATATAAAAAAAAAATTAAGTTTACTATCGATGTAATAAAAAAAAAAATTAAACGGGAATTTATTTATATTAACAAAAAAAAATTTTGGTACCCAAAAATATAAATCACGCATTTGATATCATTTAATCCAATTTCAATAATTTTTTTTTATGCCAATATTATTGCTGATGACGTGTTTTTATGGGGAAAAGCATAGTGATACACCTTCACAACCACTTGATTACTCCTCGTATTACAAATTAAATGTATTTAATAATTTATAATAAAAATGTTTTGATTGTCATTTGATCATTCACATAATTAGAGAAAAGATCAGGCAACTGATCCTTGAATAAAAACTCATTATTCTTAAGAGTAATACTCAAAAAGAGACACCTGTATGTTTATTTTATTTATTATCCTATTATATCATAGATGTTTATGTTGTGTAAAAGTTAGTTTTTCAAAATAAGCGTAGATAAGTCTCTCCCAAAATATATCCTGCTATTGATATTCTACGTAGACGTTTACCGTACCTAGGCATCCTCAGAACTACACATTAGACAAAAAAATACAAAACATTTAAAATAGTAAATAATAAGAATGGAAACAATCCAAAGAATAATACGACACAGCGATGTATCTTTAAATTCCAATTCATTCATTATCATTCACTAGTGTGTTGTTTTATTAATTGGATTGTTGCCAATCTGATTGTTTGAAGTGTAATTGTTTTTTTGTATGTTTTTTTCTCCCATTTTAGTCCTGAGGTTACCTGAATAGAATCAAAAATTGTCTGTTGGTGTAATAATAATATATAATATCAATGGGAGAGGTTTCAAGCTTATTTTGAGAAACTAATTTTCAAACAATATAAATTTAAAAACAACTTCTAAAGTATGGTGTTGCTTTTGTGCAACACATCATTTAATATTCTGTCTACAGACACTTCTCGCCTTGATCCGCCTTCCCTATCCTGGAGTTTATAATCATTACTTACTGTTTCATCTTCTTGAAGAATTTTATCTCGTTAATGAAAAAAGCTACGGGCACATTTGCCACACGTGTGCTGAGGAGTAATTTCCTGTCCAAAAAGATACAAAACTCTCATTATTCCATTGAGGTCCGAAAACACGGCACTTCCCGCATAATAATCTCTTGCTTATGAAAGGAAAAATCCTGCGAAAGATTTATGGGCCGGTATGGGAGGGTGATGCCTGGAGGAAACGCCGTGACAATGAACTTAATGGGTCGTATGCAGATGTGGCATATTAGAGTCGGGAGACGTCACTGCTTTGGACACTTGGGTAGAAAGGTCGCGAGTACGTTTTGTGCACAGATGGAGACCAAAAAGGTCTTTGGATTATGCGGCAAGAGATGTTTGAACAGCTTTGGGTTTATACCATGAGATCCCCTCCCCCAAAGAAAGTATTTAAAACTATAGAAAAATACTAAATATGGTATGAATGAGAGCATTTATCTTATTACTTATTGCCTTATAAAAGGCAGATTGTAATTATAGCATAATAAAGGAATATATCAAGAAAAATACTCGAGACTATCAAACAGCTTCGTTTTTCATCAGTATCAGGAAAATGTTGCAACCGATCTGAAACTTCGTAGGTATGATATTCTATGGAGTAATATTAAAACAGAGACACCTGTATCTTGGTATTTATATTATTTAAATGTATTATATCTTTTTTTATTGATGTAACATCAGCCGAGGTTTTGCCTATTCAGGCATTCCCGGGGCTACAATTCACAACACCTCGATATATGCTGGATGGTTGTTTTTGAAAAATAATAGCGGGAACCACGAAATAAACAACTCGACCGTGAACAAAGAAATTTGCAAACTCTTAAGATTTCGCAGTTCAGAACCTTTTTAATATTTAATTTGTGAACATTTTTTATGGTTAAGAATACATTTAAGACGGCTGAAATGAACTTTTTGGAGCCAACAATAGAAATCGGATGTTTAACGTCATTGTGGCGAATTACAATAGGTTTTTTTTATTAATTGAATATATGGGCTACTAATCTTCAAATAAACTTATTAAGTCTGCTGTTCAATATCTTACAATTCATAAGAAATGCTCGTTTAGCAGAAATAATTTGACAATTAGGTTACTCGGCGTCGCAGAAGAAGACAGCGGTAATTATACCAAATTATAGGGGTCGGGATCACGTGGAGTATGTTTGCCCGTTAGTTCTAACGAGAGGGCCGGGAGGTCGCGACAATCTCCGACCCCCGCCACAGATGGGACCTTGGACTTCAATAGTTAGGTAACACTGTCAGTGACTGAGGGTCCAATCAGCGGGACGGCTTATTGACAGATCTTTCGCCGCCATCCTCCTTTTCCCCCTCGTCTTGATAATTCCAACGGCGGTCCAACGTACGAAGTAACCTACAGCGAGGAAGATTAGGATACTGAAGTAAAAAAAAATACTTTATTATTGAACATTGCCCCCCACGAATAACAAAAAGAAAAAAGTATGTATATATTGATATATACAATGATATCGTCAGTATATACTGATGACGTCATATCAATAAAAAAAGATATATTACATTATAATAAAATAAATGCCAAGATACAGGTGTCTGTTTGAATATTACTCCGTAGAATATTATACCTACAAGGCTTCAGATCCGTTGCATCATTTTTACTGATGTAAGACGATGTCTGTTTGAAAGTCTCATCCTCGTACTAACATAACTACATAATTATAAATACATATGTGATGACAATAATGAACCGACTGCGTAAGGTTGAAACAATGATGTGATGAGCAAAGGTGAATGAGAATCGCTGTCAATTGAAACTGATAAAATATTAGAATTATTATAAGGGTTAAAAGATCGTGAAAGGTATCGAAATAGGAAATGAATAAAATTAATACAAAATAATGTTACTGACGAATTTTGAATTGTTAGATTAGGGGACGATGAGGAACTGGTAAAGTCTAGATTTAGAGATTGTGGGATTTGATGAAGGACGAATATCGATGGGAATAGAGTTTCAAAGGATTGTGGCACAGATAAGAAAAGATCGGTCGAAGGAAGCAGATTTGTGAGATGGGTAACACAGGGATTGGTGGAGTTGTAAAGATAAGGAACATTTTTAGTCATGGCGTTAAAAAAGAATATGATATTCACCACATTCGCGCGTAAAACATTAATAATAAATTCCCTATATACGAGATGTACTGCAGATACATTTTCCCCTTTGGAATACACTGAATTGCATATGATGATAATAGACGCATACATTAATGGAACGGAATGGTATATGGAATGAATATGCTAATATTCCATTTTTGATGGGGTCCTGAAAGAAATCCCAGTGCCACATTCTTTACATTATCCTGTCACATTTATGAATATCCAACGGGACATAAATTTCCCTTCGTGTAAATTATACATTTTAATGCCATGTTTAACATCCTTCCAGCCAATAATGTATGTGATACATTTGCAATCGCTTAATATCTTTGCATAACATTTTACTAACTTACAATAAATTATTTTCGAAAATTCAGGACTAAAAATTAGCATATATCAATTAGATTATCAAATCTATGAAGTTTGAGCAGTTGTCCGAGTTTCTAAAACAGATTTCAATTGAAACTGAAGGCGAATTAAATTTTATAAAATAGAAAAAAACATAAACCTGAGCACGCTCAGGTTTCAAGATTTAAAATGAACACCCTTATTAAAATTAAAAAAAAAAAAAATTTTGTCCCATTCGTGTTTGTTTATTGGTAGTAGATTAGGTAAACAATGTTAGTTCTTTAAGTCACAAGAATGTGAATAGATTTAAAATATTATTAAAAAATTTATATCCCACCACAGTCAATGATAGGTGAGGAGGAGATAGGAGTATGGTTTGTTAAATAAAAAAAAAAATAAAATAAAAAATATAAAAAATATTAAAAAATGTATATTTACAGTAGTGTTAGTGGAATAAGGTATGAATGGATAAAATGTTATAGAGTGAATGTGGTTTATGTACAATTCTAATTATGATAATTTACTGCTTGTAGCAAAAAAAGATAAATAATTCTATACCTGTTTAATTGATACAATTTAAAAATGTTGGTAACAGGTTGTTATATGTATGCTTTGTGTACACAATTTAGTTATAAAAAAACTTACAGGTCGATTGTTCGTACCATATGAGGAAAATTTGAATTAACTTTGCAAATGTAAAGCAGATTTTTTTTTTTTTTTTTTAATGACTAATAACTATTTTCAATTAACAATTTATATGTAGTGATATGGTTCAGCCCATATTATTACATTGGACCACCCTGAGAAGAAAAAAAACAAAAACAATTCATGCAATTAAAAGTTATTACGAAGGTAAGTAATTTTTAATTCGGTTAGCATTGAAAATATCTTTGATGTTATTGCTTTTATATACAGTACAGCAGTCACTTTTTTTGTGAAGTTTTACAAATTTTTATTCAAAGAAAATTACAATCTACTGCAAAATGGCAATAAATTATTGTAATGGATGATCTCATTTACAGCATATTTACAAGTGTTCACTTGTATGTAAATATGCAATACATATTTATAGAATATTGACATAATAACGTTGCCCTCAGATCCCCACAATGCACCCACAGTGCTGTACTTATATATCTTCAAACAGAAAAGCCACTCTTGATGTCATTTAAGTTCTGCAGTAATTCGAAATGAACTGTGTTGGTTAATGTACAATAATAGGAACCAAAGTATCATACCAGTGTAAGGATACTTCAAAACATTTGGCCTATTTTGCTAATCTTAAAGTTTTTTTTTCAAATTACGGCTCAGGATTCGAGTTCATGTTGTAGAATTCGTGTTCATAATTTTGAGTTTTTTGTAAACGCTATTGTTATCATGAAATCCAACCGAACTCACAATTTTCTTTTTTATTAAAAATGATTAAATGCATTGTATCGATTCTTACCTGTCTTCCCTCGTTATATAAAATAGATTTTATTTACCTGAAGGTAACTAGGCGTTCAGACCCTTCTTTTAATTAGATTAGAGTCAGCAGCACGTTTATTTTTATCCTGGGTTTTTTAGCCCTCCCTACGGTAGAGTTGTTCAGACCTTGCAAAAACAAATGTAGTATTTTTGCATCGTTTTGCAGTATATGACAACTACTTACCTGCTAAACTATTTCATAAAAATTCTGTTTATAATATGAAAAAAATGTGAAAAAAAACATAGATTAATATTACTTACTTTCTGAAATAAAAGCTCACTTTGAATATCCACATTCACGAAAATGTTAGCCTAAAATGAAATTGTCTATTATACCCGATGATACGCTTCCATGGAAAGGAAAATACAACATGTTCCTCTCTTTTGGAATATGGTACCCACAATTATGTCTTTTCAACTCCAAGTCTTCTCTTCAACTCTCTCGATAAACAAACTTTATATTGAAGATTATATTAAATATATACATAAGTATGTATAACAAAGTTCTATAAAATAAATAAATAATTCTTTAGTTAGGAATCGTCTGTCTGGATGGTGAGGTGTTGGAATGGAAATGTTTAGTAAGGATAAAGCATGTCAGATATTAGGAGATAAAGAAATCTAGAGAGTGGTGGAGTGGGCAAGAAATGAACGGTTGGAACATATGAAATGTCAGTTCCTAGGTTACGAGGCAAATGAAAGTAAAACAAACTTTAACGATATAAATTTTCATTCAAAATAACTTCCGTTAGCTTCAATGCATTTCTTCAAACGCCCAACAGCTTTTAATCAATAAATTCGAAAAAATGTAAATTTTATCAAGTTTTCATTTTGAAATATTTTGTTTTTTAAAAGTGCCTCAAAAGCTCTGAAAAATTCTAGTCAGTTGGTGACAACTAATGAAAATATGGTTGGTGTGGTAAAACTTCAGATTTTCAGATCGTGTCATTTTTTAATGTCTTGAGGGATTAATGAGGTCATGTGCCACCCACTGGTCAATTTTTTTTGTTTTCTTCATTACATGAAGGTGTCGTATAAGAAAAGTATAGCTGACAGTTAAGTGTTATGGAAGTTCTCTACTTGTCTGATGTGGATTGGCCTCTACTGAAGCCTTTAATTAATTCATTATCATCGTACTTTGTTTCTGGCATCTCACGAGATTCATTCTCGAAACTTGTATTGGCAATTTGATTCATAGAGAACCACCGTATACAGTTCTTACGTTCATCATACCAACACCAAAAGCCATATTGATGTTTCGAAAGTCTTCTGAAGCATTATGTCTAAGTTTAAATTCATGTTAGAACATAATTCGTAATCGAGCAGATTCCATTAATTGAAAAAAATACACTTGAAGAGTTCGCAATATAGTGAAAGATATAGCAAGAAAAAGAAATAGAAATGTTTATAGATTAATTTAATAGCCATTGTATTAGTGTTTGTAAATAATAGATGGATTCTTACTTTAATGATTTTATAAAATAAATAAATCTGACATTTCATACAACTTCTCTGCTAATTTAGTAGCATTATAATCTATAATCTAAATCGATTAAATTAAGTATTCTCAAATGATACGATTAAATGTTCTACATCAACAAATACTTTTATAGCGTGATAAAACAGAGTAATTTACATTTTATGGATTTATACACAAGTCGATCCAATTAATCACAGCGATAAATTTTCATACTTAAGGCTTGAGTACAATTAGTAATTTGATAGCAGATTTTATTATACCTTCGTCCAAACAACTACCATACCGAAACAAAATGGATATTTCATGGTCTAGAATAAACGATTATAAAAAGATTACTATTTAAAACTCTGTATTAAATGATATAAAGGTTATTTAAAGCAATGTTACAAAAAAAAAAAGAAAGTAATTAGGAACTTCACAAAATATTTCAAATTTAAGCATATTACTTCGATGTTCATCATGTTACTCTATTTATTAATAAACATTCGTAAAATCGACGAATAATTGAATGACAGTTATAACCTTCGTTGATTCAACTATGGAACAATTACACGAATTCCTAAACGTTAGTCGAATTGACGAAGTATCTTTGGTAGAAACATACCTGACAGATTGCACTGGTCGGCCAAAGTTTAGTAACAAATTGTTTGTGGATGTCTTTGAACACAAAGTGGAGTGCGATTTTAAAACTTTACTCCTGTACCTTTTTGAAAGTAGAACATATTTTTGCTTGTTCTCGGCGTTGGTTCGAAACAATAAAAAATGAACGCTAAGTAGACATTATTGTGAGGATTGTTTTATGTTGGTTATGTTAGGCACTTAGATGAGTAAAGTGTTCCAATTATCTACAGGGTTTTATTTTTACTTGCAATACCGTCATGCCGACTTTTATGGGCATCCCGTTTTAACTATCTACTCCAAAGACTCTTAATTACCTTCAAGTAGGTGTTGACATGAATATCTCGAGTCGGATCGATTCCACGAACCGTTTAATCACTCGGATCATTACTAATAGAATCAGTACTTTTTACGGTATTTAACGAGAAAACATTTGTGACTCCAAAAGTGGTCAAACCGAGACTCACAAATTCTCCTGTATTTTTTTTTTCTTTTAGAGACTGTGAACTCTGTGTTTTAGAACTGTCAAAAACTCATGATAATAATAAATTGTGTCTACATTGAATGAATTCATCTAGCCTAAGAAACTCAAAGCCTTCATGCAGTTCACCACTTATCCGCTGCTTCCGTGAGATGACTAAAAAGCGTACACCGTACAGCAGAGCGACAAGATAGACTTATTAAGAAGACGCTCTTGTAAGTCATTAGCATCAAGCGCAGTGATATATTGGAGGATGTCGGCACGCGTGAGAGCCGGTAAGACTTCAAGAGTACTTATTTCTGTATCTTAGTCAAATGGCCACAAAAACGGGGGCGGCGGTTCATTTTTACGCTTACAGCTTCTAAGTGGCTATATCCTACCAGCACCAGCAGCGAAGCTTGTTCAGAAAGCTAGCCTGAAAGCAAATTGTTTTTGAAACTGATCTTGAAGTCATTTAATGATAATGATAAGACAATTTAAGCGTAATCAAGAATTTGTTTTTTCATATTTTGGAAAAATATAAGAATAATTTACTTCGTCTGATAGATAGATAGAAAAACAACTTAATTCTTGGACCACATCCCCTATAGATAATTATAAATTGTACATGAAGCCAAATCGATTCCGGCTAACAAAAAAACAATATCACATTAATAGAAAAATAACGAAGTAAAATAAACAAACTACACCAGAGGTTAAACAATATCAACTCAATACGCAAATATCAACGAGACCAGTTTAGCTTTGAACGAGTTTACAGACAGCACCATGATAGTTATATGTTCGTTTAATACCTACAGCTCCTAGTTTAAATGATTAAATTTGTCCAATATGTCTGTGTTAAAAACCAAATCCAGCAGCCAGCTAGTCTGTTAGTTCAACAAGTGCATTTTTTGTATTGATTGTATAAACGTTCTACTTCTTCAGTTAATTTACATTAAATTAAACATTGTCTTTACTAAGCCAACAAACATCACAATGAATGATGAGATCAGGATCTTGGTGATTTTCTCCAGCGCCTTGAAAAGACGGTGTTACAAAGAGACTGCTTGAATGAAATTTATATTTTTTGTAACTAGTTTCATGACGAGTCCCAAGGGTGCTCTTCTACCAAACGAATGATGCTTTCTTTCAGAAGGCAATAAATCCATTGACATTAACAACCATTGCTGGTGGCCTATGAGTAGTTATCGCAGACACCTTGTACAAAGTGATCTTTATCGACTCCCTCATACGTTCATGTCATAGACCTCCTCACCTGGTGTTTGTTCTTTCGGCTGTATTATTTTCGTAGATCTTTTCTTACAGTGAATTTACGTACTGTGCCTTATACAGTGTAATCTCGCTAATCCGAACTGCCAAAATGCACCTATTTTATTAGCTGTTTTAATATTCGTATAACTTAATACATATAAATTTCGTTTTTATTGGTAGAAAACGGAGAGAGATGTTGAATGAAATGAGATTCACGCGAGAACGGGTGATGAGGCTCTGGCAACTTCTGGGAGTAACTTATTGGCTAAGGAAATGTATTTGTGAAGAAGCGTCTGTCGATAAATCTAATCGGAAACTGATTTCCCACTTGATCAAAAAAAGCGAAGATGTGACCAAGTGGATTGAAGGAAATGAAGAAAGCTATTTTACTTTCAAAACAGATGATGAAATCGTAAAAGGCGTGTTGGAAAAATGAAATGAACAAGAATAAGGAAACCACCATCCTTTACAACTACAGTGGAGCATGGATAATCTATTGAAGATTTCAACCAGTGCAACAAAAGGATGTACACTGGCAGCAGATTCTTCTTATATCAGCACCGAGAAGTAGTATTGGATAAAATGATAATTAATTTAAAACGAACATTTATTACAAGTTGTTTACGAAAAAATAAAAGAGTTGTCCGTAAATAAAGTGCATATGAACACATTACATAAACATATCAACGATATGTATGTGCATATGTTCTACATATAAGTATTAAATATGGCATTTTGAATATTTACATATTGGACTTGTGTTAAATATTTAATTTACATTTATACGCACGTTTTGTACATTCCATAAAAATTACATTTATTGTTTATTTTCCCCCAACTACTATAATCCGAACAAACTCTAGCAAGTTCGGATTAGCGAGATCGCACTGTATTTCTGTAGACTCGTCAATAACAGCGAGAACCAGAAAAAAAAATCCAAGTCGTAATTTAACCGGGTTTGCATGTCTCATGAAATGTCATACTTCTTGAGACGGTGTTATCTGCCAACTGTTAATCTTGTATTGCTGACATAATCTCACGTTGTAATGTCACAGAATCCCTCAAAGAAACATTCGGCGGAAATGCTTCACAACAACTCGCCATCCTGGAAAGGATTTATCTTCTTTTTCGATCATGGGTGAACTCTTGAAAGTAGAATGAATAGCATTTTTCGATTTAAACGCAGGCCTATGGAAAACAGACAGGGTTTATTTTAATTGATTTAGTTCCTTCTTTCAAATCGTCTAAAAGTTGCGTACATCATATTTAATATTGCAGGTCCGTTTTCTATTACTTCATACATACATTTTAGTATTAAAATAACAAACTATCTAAAAACCATGAAGTATATAAAAATATGGCTATACAACTAAGAATAAATACTTAACTAAATGCTTTAAATGCTCGTTTTTTTGACACAGCACAAACAACAACGACTATTCAGCTTCACTACTAGCTCTCCAATCACTCACGTTAATCGTTAATTTAAGCTATAGTACAGCACTTTGGCCATCATTGTCTTTTTTCTTCATAAACATTAGAATTAGTTTTAAAATTTTAGCTCACATAGATTCGCTGTTATAAATATTTTAAATCCTAAACTAATTTATCAAATGAAAAGGGTTTTGACTAGGGTGCTTTTAAGATTGATAGAAGATATATTGTTGAAATATTATAATATAAATAAGTAATTATTTTCAAACCAATACGCATATATATATATATATAATTCTTGATTAATTACTAAATATTTTTAAAAAGTGAAAAAAACATTTAGTTGTTTTATATGTTAGACTTACAAGGTATCCATGAGGGGGGCCTGCATTAGTTATTAGTATGTAAATATGTGAGAAATTGTATTTCTACTACAATACTGCAATTGCAGTCTGCCGGGTGAGGGGCTATGCTCTCGAGTCTGATTGCCTAAGGAGACTGCCTCGTTTTCCGAAGGTACTTGTGCCCTGTCAGCCCTTCAAATACCGGGTTGCCGGTGCACCTTGAGATTTTCCACAGATTTTCCTCGAGAAGTGATTTGACCTGATCTTTTTTTTTTTTTGTATTCTACTATGTAAAAAATATTTCAAGAAAGCTTTTTCAATCTCTCCAATTATTTATTTTTATTAATACGTCAGTTGACGTTACGTCTCAATGAACAAAATCAAACACATTACAAGAAGAACTACATTTAAATATATGTAACAATAAATAATGAATTTAATGACATCCAAAGAATAAGACAACAGGCCTATTAATTCAATAAATTCCTCCAAAATTTAATAAAAATCTAAAACTCATGATTTACCAGTTTAAAATTTAAACTGATGTAAATAATTGAAGAGGAAATATTATATATCTTGTACAATGCTTTTTCTTAAGAATGAAAATTTGTTTCTGTCAAGTATATAAGTTATAAGTTTTATAAATAATTCGTTTTGCCTCGTATTATAATTTTAAAGACATGTGTCTCTTTTTTAGAGTTTCAACTCCTATATTCCGATGTTCTTTATATAACTTCTTTTTCTGACTGATAATATTTAAAACAGCGGGATAAGTTACTGCGATTTATTATTACGAACAAGGTAGCTGTGAGTGGTCTTCCACTCACTCACTTAACAACTGATCCATTCTCAAAGGACCTGCTGTGCACATACCCTGCGACTCGGCCTTCGCTTTGAAAGGATTTATTAACGAGGTGCAATGCGTCTTTGACGGCGAGGAGAAAAAAAAAACCTGTTAAAGCGATTCACAACTCTTCACGGGTGAAGTACACTTCATTGTTCGCTGTCGGCAGCTCTACGCTCCTCAGATATGTTTTGGATTGTCAAAGGAAAATGAACGTTTAGCGAATGAAATCTACTATTCCGTCAAATATCTTAACAATAATACCAATGTTTTTTGTTAATGTGCGGTTTGCCTATTATTATTTATTATGATCAATAATTAACAGCGAAAGAAAAAGACAGTAAAAAGATCATGACTGCATTCGTGCAGGGTACCTCAGTTGGTAAAGGCCACGACAAGGTCATGTGGAGGTCCCGAGTTCAACTTCCGATCATGCTAGTATATTTTTTTTAGGCTAATAATTATAAATAATAGTTATAAATTTTTTTTAAATAATTCTAATATTTTCATATCATACCTCAAAATTTCCAGACTAGGACAAACTAGCAAGATTAATTTTAGGGTCACTTTATTTCCCTGGTGTCTGCTCCCTGTAGGCTTGCTTGCAGTCCACTATAGTCCACTTGTGCAGGCTAGCTGGTATATCCCCCGACTAGATAATAGGGAGCACCTGGGTTCGATTCACTTATATTTGTTTGGATGTTAATTGTTAATTATTAATTGGTTAATGTTGATCTCAGTTAATACAACATTTTTATTAATGGACACCAGTGAGCATTTAAAGTGACCCTAAACAGAGGAACGGTATAATATATGATAATAAATAATTTTTGAGTGACCCGATTAAATAATACTTAACCCAGATTCATCTCCGATGTATACATACTTAACTAAAATTCAGCTTGAAAAAATAGAATTTTGATGTGCGATTAGTCACCATGATGTGGTCCACAGTCTTCTTTCTCTAAGGTTTCGTACTTTAGTCCGTGTACCATTTCGAATCAGTAAAACCAACTCAAATAATCTACACAAAACTCCTTGAGCGTCATTTAACTGGAAGAGTAGGTTCCACGGGCAATGGGCTCCAATAAAATATATGATTGCGGAGAATTTGTCGTTTTTAATTTTTATCATTAATCATTATAGAAAATTTTTAAAATCGAACACGTTATTCTTGAATGTTTTGGGTCAGAATCATAAAAATATGCTCTACTTTTAGTATTGGAGTTCAAAAATAAATGTAATCAAATTGACAATATTTAATTTTTTGTTTCTAATTTTGAACAAAAAAAAATACGGGGATTGGGTGCTCTTAATGTTATTTTAATCCGTATAATAATATTCCATTGTTGGTTTTTTATCCTGCTGACCCTTCAATTTATCACCTTATTTGTCTCATTCGATTCTCTTAAATGTATTCGAATGATTTCCAAAAGCATCTCTTAGTCGTATTCGAATCCCTTCCACTCGAATTCCCCCCCCCCCACCGGTCTTTTGTTGAGGCACCGCATTGTTAATCATGTATCCTCCGCACTGTGTCACCTTCGATTCGATACCGCTGCCCACGTCCAGCGATACTGTTTTATGCGCTTCTGCAAGACTTAAGAGACAAGAATTTCTCAGACGCCTTGAAAGCTCTACAGACTAGGCTATAGAAGCTCTGGCCTTACACTATGAAACAAACTGCATATAACAATCAGTTACTAAAACTAATTTGATATAACGGACAAAAACTGTGTGGGTAGTGAAACTTTTAAACATCAAACGAATCCAAACATTGCACTCAATATTCTCAAAGCTATAGAAACGATCGCGTATAAAATTGAAACTATTATTTATAGCCACTGCCTGACATGTTGAACTGGGGTGCCCCTGTGCCACGGCCGGTTCCAGGGACTCACATCGGTGGGTTCCATGGGGCGAAATGGCATCGGTGACCTGAGAGTTTCACGCCGCAATAAATCCCAAAAAACAAAAACAAACTAAGTGCTATTCCCAGAACATGACCAGGTAAGGTCGCTAAACCTAGTAATAATGATAACAATGAATCAACTTTTTTTTTTAATAAAGTAAACAGCCTCGTTTTTGTTACGCAACAAAATGCAGACTTTTAGCTCATTGAGCTAGTTTGGACTTTACAAAGTGAATGGACAAACGGGAAACCAAAATGAGCTTAAAATTGGAGACCTAGTAGATGTATGGGTCCGTTTATTAAATTTGTATCCCACAGTAAGACATCAAAGTTCCTTGCGCAGCACAAATTTAATACAGCCCTTCAAACCATCCTGAGGGAATAGCTAAAAGCACAGAAGCACTGTAGACATGGCATGAGCAGTAGAAAATTACTGAAGTACTTATATTAAATTTATGGCTTTATTTAGGTAGATATTTATGACAATTCGTTTAACCTTTTTACAGTAATTGATAGAAGGCCAGTCATCAAAATCCATTTGTTTTCTTATCTTCCTAAAAGGTAATATATCTTGAGTTAAGTTGTACAAGGTATAAATATAACTCAACATTTGTTGAAAAAAAATTTAAGCGGAAATCTAAAGTATACTTGAAAAATTGGAAGAAAAATAAACATGGCCATAAACCATAAATATCATTTTCATTTAAAATAAAATATTTATTTATGGTCAATACATGATTAAATGATTTTTACAGTTTGAACTCGTTAAACATGTTTTGCCGTTAGTCAATAAATGATAATTTGAATTATCAAGTAATGGGAGTGTACAATGATGCTACAGGAAATACAAAAATAATTTGTAAATAGATTCGCCTGAGGATATATAATTAGCTGTAAGTTTAAAGGGGCTATGGAAAAAAATAAATAAAAAAAATAATGGTATATAATAAATAAAATAATTTTGTAATTTCCACATCGGGTAAAATTTCTAAAATTGTCATCAATAATTTTTTATTTTCGTTTATACATTTTTAAGGTCAGTCATTTTTTAACGATGGGTAATATTTTTAACTGCTACAGATAAGTTGGCATTCCAAATAATCATTAATAAATTAAATTGATTTATTATTTTGTGACTAACTTGTTGCTATTACTTTATCTAAAGTTTGACATAATGAATATTATAACATTAGGTTGTATTTTGATGTATGTACTTTGATGATTATTATTATTCTAAATAGAAATATTTTAAACAACAACAAAATCATTCCTTGCAATATGCTTTATTATACATGAAAATACAATGTGTTTAGAAGAAACACTATTAGCTTAAAACAAATTATTTGACAATTTAATAACAAATAGATTCTCTCATGCCAAAAATTATTAAAAATACCATAACTGTCGGTGTGAAATTAATCAATATGCGATAATTGCCTTAGTTTAGAAACTATTTAGTAACACTCATCAGTAAAAATTTGGTTATGATATTAGTTTTTTATAATTTTAAATTTTATCAAATTATAAAATAATTTTTACGTAACCTGCTACACCATATAAAGTTGTAGATGGGGTGTGTTGAATTTATTTATTTTTTACAATTCAATTAAGTTTATTAGTAATGAATAAGTAATTATCGTGACAAAGTTAAATGAATAAATAACCTTTTCACAGTAAATGAGTAAGACAATTGTTTTTTAATATTTTAACTATGCCATTTAATTCTTTGATATATAACTAATACCCTTAAGCTATCTATTTGTAATTGCAATGTAACATACTAGTTGTTTATTTAAATATGAATTATGAGTTAGTATGATAAACTTGTACTATTGCTAGTTTGGTAATAAATTTTATATTAATTCCTATCAACTTAAAATTACTTAATCATTGCCGATAATAATGGAGTTAATTCTGTTAATATACATTTTAATTATTAGTACTTATTACATGTAGTATTCTTAAATTTAAGAGGGCTAAATTTGCTAAAGGTTATCTTGTTTTGAAATATTAATTAATTGGAAATATCTGAGAGGCTAATAGCCTTTTAATTAAAATATGTCTTGAAGTTAATGTTAAAACTAGCCGGCACAAATGTCTAATATCTGTGGGTTCGAGCCCCGTTTTGAATTCGGGCCCTCAGTTGTCTGACTTTAAAACCTTTTTCATGCGGGGAGCACGTAGATGAAAACATTTCCTAGGCTCTGATATTTCCCATTCGTTTGTGTTCATAGCTAGTAGCGAGGACAATAACGGAAATAAGGTGCCCATAAGCTACGGAGCTGTAATCCTGGTGGCTTGCTGTAAAGGGAATGCCACCCTAGCCGTCAAAGGAAATGAAATGAACGCTAAAGGGTATTGCACAACGCCTGTCGTAATTTTCTATAAAGTAGCGTAGAAAAGAATGACGCTCGGATCGTAGGGTAACACCTGACCAATCAAGCTTCCAAACAAAGGAAATATTTTTTAAGGGAAAAATTCTTTCGCTTAAGCTGTTCCCTCTGAATCGGAGTCTTAAAGGGCTGAATACACGCACTCCATTTTTTTTTTTCAAAGGCACTCAACAAGCAGACAGGGAGAGGTTCTACTTTCATTTAAGCACCGGTTATTTTTGGCGTGTCAATTGATTCGGTCGTAAAAATGATTGATAGGGGGGGCTTTCAATACATGCTGATGTATCAAATATTGGCAAAGAACACGGTTTTTAACCATATCCTCCGATCGACCCTCATGGTCTTAGCCCGACAGAACTGGCTAGGAAAAGTGACCATTTAATAAGTATTTAAAAACTTACATCCCTGCATCCTAAAATCTTTGGGCATTGTTCATTCACATTTTATGTCCTACATTTCATATGTTCTAATATACGTATCAAATAAGTACTACTTAGTGGATAGTCAATGGGAAAATAGTTGATAAAAAACGATTTTTAAAGAAATAACTTATTTATCTCTATCTTGTTATTTTTTAAAGGTAATAAATTGTTATCTTCTTTCATTTTTTTAAATTGCCGATGTAGGATGAAAGCTGAACCTTTTTTTATAGAATTGGTCCAGGCTACGGAGTTTTCTTATCATGCAGTAAAACTTGGAACGAGTCCGAAGCTCCAGAGAGCATATCCCTTACCCGGGCAAATTGCAGGATGGTGGCATCTGTTCCCTGGAAGTCCCAAGTTCTTGTTCAGCTATTTATTGGGCCTTATCAAAACTCAGTTATTCAAAAGGGGAATACACATTAGTGCATAGTAAGCCCTCTGAAATAATAATAAAAGTTAAATAATTAAAAACATTGCTGTTGTAAAATCAAAAATAAGAAAATTATCGTGTATATGTAGGCATAATTTGAAATGGGCTTGGCTGTATGAAGAAATAACTATAAAAAAATTAGCTGGATTATGTTACTTACATATGTCATGTTATGTTATAGCGTAATATAATTTACACCCAACGTGGCAATTATACACACTTAAGGTGGGCATTCTGAACTCAAAACCTTTTTTAAATTTCAAATACAATAAATATATCCGTAATGATTAATGCTTACCTGCCTAAAATATATTTATATAAAATATATATTATAATCCTAATGTTCTTATTAGCATTTTATAGTCACCGTGTTATTAGCTTCCAACTGTTGTTGGCTTGATTTAATCATTTTTGTATTATTCTATTGTACGCTATTATGTCAATCTATTGATTTGTACCCCACTATGTCACTGTTGATGATTTATTAAAGACGCAGCTTTTAAGGGGTAACGTCAGTGGCGTACCTAGAGCACTTGCCACCTTGGCTGGTACCCCATTTGCCGCCCTTGCTAATTCAAGAGTAGTTATTAACAATTACTGAACATAAATAAATGTATTTACAAATGTATATCATCTGTTACGTTTTCTTTTTATAAAATCGCTTCGTGGCGTATCATTAAGTGGTGATCGCCAATTCTAAATCTACGGTATATTCATGGATGGTCGACTCAAGACGTTTAAGTCCTTTCCGAATGTGTTGTGCTCAAAGGGTAATGTGACTCAGAATTTTTTTAATTTTTAACTCATCCATAGGCCCAGAGAGTTTGAATGAAACCACCATGAAGTAGCAAGTGTATACATTCGCACCCAGGGGTGCCCATGTCGGTGCCAACAACTGCTCGGTTTGCCTAAATGCCCTGTAGTGCGGTTAACCCTATTGACTGCTGGCCGGTAGCCACCTTCGGTGGGGTTTGGACCGCCACTTTGTGGACCCCGTATAATGCTAACATCCTCTTGGGACCAAGGCCTCCAAGAACTCTTTCCAGATATACGATCTCCATATAGAACACGCTCCTATATTGAACGGTTTTTCCTCCACTCTAACCCCTTCCCTTACATTGCCACTATCCAACCTGCTAAAATCAAAATCCATTTTCGAGACAATTTGTGAAACGGCAATCAACTAAATTTTTCCTCTGGGTTTTGGGGCCTCCGGTGGATGAAACGTTAAGGGAATTTCATTAGCCTCGCAAAAAAACTTTACCAGTGATTGGATTATCACCGAGGTATATTTAGGACCGAAAGCAAGACATTTTTGGCATACTTTCTGTTAGTAATATATAATATTTAAGTCTGTACATCGCATAGTCATAGTTTTTTAGAATATAATTTAAAAATTTCTGATCAGCTAAATAAATTTTAATACTTTTTAATTTTATTTTTAATACTTGTAAATTGCAAATTGGGATTTCATAATACAAAATTCAAAGTCGAACCTCTCCCTTCGGCCTTTTTAATCGATTTGCCGTATCTTATGATGAATATAAAAATTTTATTATTTTCTTAAGTGGCTTTCTTTATTATAATTTTTTACATTTTTTTTTTCTGATTTAGCGATTACATGTTATAAGATCAGTTTCTTGTGAAATTGTTTTATCATTATGAATATCACTCTCTTGAAAAATGAATTAAAAATAAGTTGTTGTTTTTTTGGCTTAATCATGTTTATCGAAATCTTCATACTATCAAGTTTTCAGGAACTATCGTGAAGTTTTCGAAAAAATATAATGTTTGTTCCTGTCGCTTCTTATCGTTGTCTATATCTCCGATGTTTCCTCTCATGTCTCATCTTCTGTATGAGTACATTTGTGAAATTCTAAACGATACTGAAAAAGTTCTTTTTTTTTATTTCTAATTTCATATGGGTGGAAAATGCTAAATTGTTACTATAATCAGAAATATTAGAACACATGTTTATTGCTTTCAATTATGCTTCGATTTATTAATAATAATCTATAAAAAGGAAATTCTCTATTCAAAACTACATAAATCTATAAACTAGAAAAACTAGAAACTTATCTCTTTTAAGTATCAACAAAACATATTGCATGCACATTAATTCAGTCTATTAATTATTTACGAATTAATATCATCTGTAGAAGTTTTAACTAACGATTTGTCAATTAAATAATTTATGATCGATTATGTACAAAAGCAGCATGCCTCCGTAGCAGAACCATTAACACAAATGACTGATTGCCGCTTCTTTATTTCTACAGAGCTATTAAAAATAATAAATCAAACAATGCGAAACTGACGATCCGCTCCGAGCGCCCATGTTTTTATCAGTGATTAGTGTAATTTCATCGAAAATACGTAATAATTGATATTGAACTGGTTAAAATATGAAGAATTTTCAAGGTAAAACATACAGCTCACTTAATATGTCAGAATACAGAACATAATATGACCTAAAGCATGATTCAACATAGATGTCACATAGACGACCAGTCAAGCTTTGAGTACGGATAGTTTTTTATCGGTCTTAAATGTAACGATTGCGTATGTAAAACTTAGCCAATCGATCTGCATTTTAAAGGTATATTTAAAAACAGTTCAGTTTTTTTTTTTTTATTTTGCTTCATAACCTCTTTAAATTTACAGATAATTATATACAATTATAGATCCTCTGGCAAATCTATTTACAAATTATTTTTGTATTTCCTGTTGCGTTGCTACATTATATACAGGTTTTTTTTATTTTATAAAATGGAATAAACAAGTATAATGATACACATTATACGTGACTTGACTGAACTGACTAACAAAGGTGATGGGGCTAACCTTTTTGATCAAACTTAAAACTAACTTACGTACTAATTCTTAACCTAATTTTTCCCCGACAGTCTGTTGTCATCGATGGTGGTGTCATAGTGTTGAACACTGGGTGCTGCAACGAGTCAAAAATCTTGATGTGACTCCAGCGGATGAACTCTATATAACCAAACCAAAACAGTTCAAATTGTGCATTGTAAGTTTTGTTCATGATATAATAACCAGAATTCGGGATCTGAAATTAAAACAAAACGCGATTTCTCAAGTTACAGCTTGAAAACTATGGTGTCATTTGGTATATTTTTTAAAATCATTATTCAGCGTATGTGTGGCAGCCATAAAAAGTGTTAAATTAAATGATTCGATGTAACAACTACAAGGTCAAATAAATCATTGATATCTGACCAATTTGAATGCGCTATTCATACTTTTAGCAAAATGTGCTTATGTGAGATTTATTTTTATATGTATGGAAAATAAATTGACGTTATCATTATTACCTTGCAATTAATTATTTAACGACATGACTAATTAACCTGCTTTTTTCATCTCATCGCGTCATCAATAGAACTTCAATCTAAATATCTTTGTCTCAAGGTCGTAAAAGATACTTGAAATTACCAGAACAGACGCCAGAATAAACTTGTGATTATTTATGGTATTTAAATAACCGAAACTCTAAAAAATGAGTAGTGAAAATAAGATATAATATAAAAAAAAAAAATATACAAAATACATTAAAAAATTCGTTGAACGTCGCTCGCAGAATATTGTACAACTGAAAATTTGCTGAAAACCCATCAAAGTAATTCATCCTGCAATTTAAAACCAATCAAGTCCAATGCAGCCGGCTGAAACCTGATAATTTTCCGAGTAGGGTGTTAATTGTATACGGGATATTAATTAGTCCTGTATGGGGTAAATTCTCTTTAATGGCCGGAAAATGAATTGAGCTCGATGATATAAAATTTCCCAGTTATAAACAAGAGATATTCATTTTTTAATGTATTTTAAATCATTAGAGGTTTACAGTTAAGAACTGTATAAAGTGTTGTGTTACCCGTAATCACACAATCGGGCTGAATCAAATAATTTTTATTTGTTCTTCTCGAGGAAGTGCAAATTACAGTATGGGCGGTATTTTACCTGGGGCTGTACAGATTTTTTAAATGTAAATTGTATACTTTATTTTAGTTTTACTAGATTTTAGAAGTGCATAAGTATACGTTAGTTAGAAAAAGGTTTCGTTTAGATCGGCCAGGTGAAAATTTTCTCTAATTTCATATAAGAGGCCAAGAACAACAAAATTTAGTTTAGAGGATAAAGTTTATTTGTAACTGTCGTCGTATATAATTTACTTAAATTCTTTTCAATCCACAGAAAATCAGATAATTTATCGCTTGATTATAGTTTTCCACAAGACAATGCAATAAAGACGAGTCAATTATTTATTATTTTCAGTAATTACATCAGCTGCATTCCTTTATTAAGAAGGAAAAGTTTATATTTATTATAATTAATTAATCTACCATTGCAGTGAGTCAACCTATCCTAATTCCCTAGCACAGTCATTGCACTGCACCACTCATCCCTATAATCCTCCTCGGAGACTAAAACGGCAGTGGCCTCGTGACCTGCTATAACTAAGTGATAGTGGGAGTCCTGGCAATGGCAAGTTTCTCCAATCATGTCCTGAGCGTCTGTGGCTCTCGCGCTCTTGGTCAGCCTCCGCTGGCTCTTATCCAGTGACGCGGCTGACGAAGGACCATGGGGGACTTCCCAAGACCCCGCTTCCTCCTTCGCACGCGAGGGAGGTGTTGTCACCTGTTGTTTGTCCATGTGGACTTGGGGGGCCTCTGGGCTGTTTGTATATATGGTATGAATGAGCGAGTAAATTCAAAATTGTAAATTGGTATGAATGAGATCATTTATCACAATTACTTATAGCTCAATCAGGCAGATTGTAATTTTTATCATAATAAATTTGTTGTTAATCAGGATCTGCAGGAGTGATTTATAAATTTAACTTTATAGGATACATATAAGAACTAATAAATAAATAACTACTCATACAATCAAGAAAATATTCATAATGAAACTAGGACATATATCTCAAATGAATATTATATCTTACTATAAATATTTCACTGTATCGTCAAAAATAGAACGTTGTAGAAATAAAATGTTACAAGAAATTTAAATGGAATTTAATTATACCTATGTATAGATGAGTACACTCTCCCATATTAATAATGTAGTGATAACATAATGGATATTATTTTCGATTAGCGTATTTGGTAGGTTAAAAGAATGTTCCATTTGAAAATAATTTTGTATGATAATAATAAATCTTTATAAAATGCATCGTTACCTTTCAACGACGGTAGCATCTGTTGTCTTATTATCAAATATTGTGCTACTTAATTTAGTTTTGTATCAGTGTCAATAAAGTTGAATGTCATGTAATTGAATAAACGAATGTGTGCAATATTCAAACCTGCCTCTTATCCCGAGCATAAGATTTCCAAAACTTTCAACTGCGTTCTAGCAGTCTTCGAGTTTTAAAGCTTCCAGTTACTTGCAGGATTCCGTACGTCACTTTTCTCCAAATTAAAATATTCCGGTTTGGTTAGGTGGTCAGCGCAAATAAATATTTAGAACAGCTCTCCGTATTTCTGGGAATTCCTTTCAATGATGCTTAGTTTCACTTGTCAGGCTGTGTATTAGTAAATCGTGAGAAATAATTGGTGGATGGAAGTAAAGTGCTTCTGTTGATATTTACAAAAAAAAAAAATTTTACGTACCTAATGGGTTTAGGTGGTCTCTATCGCTGTCCAACATCTAGGTGCCTCCAGCCCAGTAATGAAACAGGTACCCACACTTAAGGTTGGAGAATCACTGAAAGACCTTCATACCTTCAATGTGACAAGCTACCTAATATTCATACGATTTCTTGTCAGAGTCATTTGAACTCAATATCGTCACTGTTTATTGAGTGTCTTTTATGATCGACGAATCATTTTAAGACAGTAATTCCTGATATGTTTTTTGCCTTCTTAAAGCCTCTAATAAACTCCAAATTAATAGTATAATATCTTAATAGCAATAATTGAGCCCAATAAGCATTAATGCTGTGAACCTCTCAGTGAATTCTCCCTTGGTTATCATCTATTAGTCCTTCTGTTTATTTGGAGAAGCTCTTCAAAATCCTTTCAGTTGATTTATTCAATAAGAAAATCAATTAAAGAGTTGTCACGAGCAATCCAGTTTATCTGTCCCAACTTTTAATTGACAAACAGACGTTTAGTCAGGCTAAAAACTTTTTAAATTTCTTTTAACGATTGAGCTGAACAACGTGAAGCCTTTGATATCTTCCACTTCATACTTCCCGTATTTTTGTGTATTAGAAAACAATTTCTCGGTCGATGGTTTTCGTATATTCAATTTATTTCAAAATGTAGTGAGTCAGAAAATGATGGATCCTTCTCATTGTAGCTGTTTATTTCATTTATGAAAAAGTTGTGTACAATTTTAGTGTACTTGAAAAGATTTTGTCTGTTGTTTGAAACAAATAATGGCCCCATTGCAAATTTTCAGTTATAAAAGTGCCTGGCGGGTAGGGAATCCCCGCAGTAGCATAACCCAGGATTTATGGCAGTGGGGGTTCCCTTGTAACTCACTAAATTTTATTAAACGGGATAGCAGTTGTTAAAATGTTATGGTTAATAGCACGAATAGAATTTATTAAAACTAGTCAATAAACATCTATTTTGTTTATTTGTAGTTCATATCAAGGCCCTTTATTCCAGTTTGTATATTACATCAAATTAGAACACCCGAATGAGTTGTTAACGCAATATATAATATACTGATTTTGGTGTACCAATCTTAAGAACTTGTTTTGAGTTATCTGAAGTTTAAAATAGTAATTATAGATGTAATGTTACATGTATTCTCTATTAGCATTAGATATATTATTAATTAAAGGTTGTCATTATTTAAATCAATTATATTTATTTACACGTTTATTTTACAGGTAAGCCTTTCACAACAGAAAGATGTTTCATTCCTTTTAAAACAGTGAGTACAAATCCATAATTATATTGTACACGGCCTCCATGGCTCGTCACCCGTAGCGTTAGCATTACCTGGTTCTTTATTTTTTCTTTGGCTTGTAAATATACTTGGACGCTATGTGTTGACATATGGCTGGATATATGTCATCTCCCAACTGCATTAGAATACGCGCGTCACTCGAATATGGCACGATAAACCAACCGTATGGGACGAGGGGAAGCCCCGGTTCGGTATATAAATATCGTAGGTTTGAAAGAGCCAAACAACAAAAAAATTGTTTAAATTTTTGTAAACTTAAAATGCCAACATCGCAACTGTAATAAATACATATAGATCCTTTACACCACAATAAGCAATAACAAATTTTGGCTTCTACTCTGCAATATTAACAATAATGGACAATTTGAGACTTCCAGTAGTTGTGGCAGTTTTCTCCCAAACCGACGGGACGATTCAATTCTAGTACATAAATGATTAATTACAATGAGAGACTGAAAGGGGTCATTAAAAAAGAAAAGCAATCGAGTTGTATTTATTCATTTTGGCCAAGTGAAGTTAATTATAGATTGGATTGTTCGACCGGGATGACGATTTAATTTTCTTGAAAGCATCGCCGACTGATGTGTTCCAACACTAAGATGAGCGCACGGCCACATCGCGATCCTGCCTCAGATAGTTTAACTTGTCCAACAACTTCCATTTACCAACTCCATGGGGCTAGTTACAGTTGCTGCCCTCAGCGCCCCTTCCAATTAGGGGATTATCAGCCGGAACCGGAACTACCGGAAGTGCAAAAGTATTTACAAGACAAGAAAAATTAGTATAATTAGTTATCTTTATTT
Source organism: Acanthosoma haemorrhoidale (assembly GCA_930367205.1). NCBI lineage: Eukaryota > Metazoa > Arthropoda > Insecta > Hemiptera > Acanthosomatidae > Acanthosoma > Acanthosoma haemorrhoidale. Next base: position 78,289,277 of record OV884009.1, on the reverse strand, counting down.
GAAGAAAATTACAATCTGCCCTAAAAAGAAAGCATATAATTGTGAGAAAATATTGAATTCATACCTATATACAAATTTTCATTCCTTTTCTCATTCATACAGTTACTGCAGTATAAATTCATACAATAAACAAACCGTTTAAGTATTTCGTACCTGGCTATGGAAAAGGAGGTGGAAGATCCCCGCTAAGTAGGAGCAGTAGAGGCTGAAGGAGAGCCGCGGACGCTCAGAACGTGAGTGGAGAATATTCAACAGTGCCAGAAATTTCATTGACTCAATATTAACAAAATATCCCGAAGTGATTTCCTCTTCAATCTCTGAGGAGAATTGTAGTGATGGGTCATACTTGAAAGTGATCTTGCTAAAGGATTTGTGTATTCAGATAATTTTTGGTACAAATATAAACAATTTTAGAAAGGTGATCTTTGATAAAGGAACTCTAAGGTCCTTGCAGGATTCCATTTGTGACGTAAAAAGGTGCACTGAAGTTCTTAGAACTTTACATTGGGGCTACGATTGATACAACTGGGCGAACCGTATGTTAGGTTCGTGTCCTAGATTGATCATTTGTCAAGTTGGGATCTAAAGTTCTAAGTCTGCGTTTGATATGGAAAGAAGATGAGCTTTGAAAATTACTGGTGGAGAGGATCTGCGTTGTAGTGTAAAATAACGTAGGTCCATTTCCTTCGTTGACTTTTATTCTCCATCGATTTCACCAGTGTTAAATGTCGGAGAGGTGAATAGGATGCTATTTCAAGGTCCTGATTGTATAAAAGGACAGCTTTGTCATAAGCAAAGGTGGCCAGAACGGAGTATAATTAGTATATTAAAGGATTGGTATGACATTCAACAATCAATAACTGGAGTAACATAATAATAGCTAAAATGAAAAGGCAAAAACATTGTTTGCCAAGGAAATAATTTTGAAGCATTGTTGTCCATGGAGCAATGTTTTAGACACTTGGGTTATTAAAGATACAATATTCAAAACGCAAAAAATCAGAAAGATAGAAAAAAACTTAAACAAAACTTCATCAATATATAACTTCTTATGGCAGAACGCCAAAAAGAGGATTACGGAGCTGGTGAAGGGAAACATTCTGGTTTTATAAGGTGTATTGCATCACGCAGATTTGCAGGCATAGGTTTATACCATTTAGTTCGTAACCAATGATCTAGAACACGGAAATCGTGATGATCGCAACTTGAAATGAAAAACGTATCCGCTACGCGAAGTAGAAATTTTGATTGGTTTGAGTTAAACTTAAAGCGCTTATGTGGTTTGGATATAGAGGCACCATTTATCAAATCTGAAGTGACTTTTATTTTGAAGATTTGAATCTCTCATAGACACTTATTGACTAATTTCTAAGATTTGGAATTCAACCGAAAAATCTGAAATCTTGTTTTTATTGCTATTTTAAATATTTACATGTCATAATGTATAACTATTAGCAATAGTGTGTTTTGTTGTTAGCATCGCATTTTATTTAAGCAGCGAAGTTTATTTATTTATTTATATTTTTTTTTAAGATGAAATTACAATCTGCCTTAATACTTAATAGGCAATAAATAATTGATATAAATGTTTTCATTCATGCCATATTTACAATTCATCATTCACTCACACATTCATACAATATTTACAAACAGCCCAGGGGCCCCCCAAGTCCACATAGTTGTTGCCTCCCTCACATGCGAAAGAGGAAGCGGAGTGAAATTTATTTATAAAATTATTTGTAATAAAATGCTTCTCTCTTTCTCTCGCCACAGAAAAAAATGATGTCACATTAAATCGGTTATCAAAATAAAAAAATGGTAATCCTTTTTATAGTTAATATTATTTTTAGCAGCACGGAATAGTCAGCTATTTACTTGTTTAGAATTTAGAAGTTTATGGACAATATTCCTGAACATAAATAGCTTTTACTACCCAAGCTTTTTGACGCCAGGTGCCGAGTTTAATATAGCGATGCTGAACCTTACTAAGCGAGTATCGGCACTAGGCAGCAACAGCTGTCCGGGAGATTTTGCTGAAATATTTCACTTTACAGCTCTTTAATGTTATAACAAACCTGACGGCAACTGTTTATTCATCCGTTCATTGTTAAATTAATCGAAATGGGGCATGGGACAAAGATTAGCATAGTCATTTTCATTTAATAAATTGTCTCGTCTGTCACGATACTAAGTTTCGATGAGAACAAACAAACATTTACATCTATAAAACAAAATGTCACTTGAAGCCATAAACGGGTCAATCCCGAGACGGGGTGTAATTTAACAATTTATCATTATTATGACTGCCCATTCTACTTCTACAGAAATATTTCCTTTGTTTGTCAATCAAGCCTTCTTAGTGCAGTATCTTTTTTTAGATTCAGAATCATTACTCACAATAACTCAACTTAAATTTTATGTAATCAGCAATGAGGTGTGATCTATTTCTAATGCAGAAAAGTGACGCATAATAAGATATATTATAATAAAGTGTTTTCTATAAATCTATATGATATATTTGAGTTATTTATTATATTATACATATATATATGGACACGACAAGTCCATGCAATAATAAATTGGATTTTAGGAAAGCTTTATTAAGAACTGCATTAATTATTACTATTTTTTCCATACTTACACATTTGAAATCGACTTGAATGAGTGATTTAAAATGAATTGCAATGTATAAGACTAAATTAATATTATAAATGAAAATTGTCTTTAAAAAATTATCAATCTAACTAATTATAATGATAACACAACTTTATTATGATAAAATTACAATCTGCCTCGTTGGGCAATAAGTAATTGTTATAAAGGTTTTCATTCATACCATATTTACAATTTTCATTCACTCGCTCATTCATATAGTATTTACGAACAGCCCAGAGGCCTCCCAAATTCACATGGTTGTCACCTCCCTGGAATGCGAAAGTGGAAGCGGAATTTTGGGAAGTCTCCCACGCTCTTCAGTCAGCCGAGTCACCGGATACGAGCCAGTGGAGGCTGACATGATGAGGAGAGATAGATACGCTCAGGACATGATTGGAGAAACTGGCCATCGCCAGGACTGTCACCCATTTATAGCAGGTCACGAGGCCACTGCCATTTTAGTCTCCGAGGAGGATTATAGGGATGAGTGGAGCAGTGCAATGACTGTGCTACAGGATTAGGGTGGTTGGACAGGTTACTATGGAATTTCATAAACTTGGAAGGGATGAGTTCTAGAATGTATGGTATATTAAGATCGTTATGAAGGGCCTAGTTGCAGACGTAGTAAGGGGCATTCACTATTGTTCTCAGGACTTTTGAGTGAAAAGATTGGATACGCTTGATGTTCGAATTTTTTGCGGACTCCCAGAGCTCTATTCCGTATGTCCAGATTGGCTTAAGTATAACTTTGCAAATCAGTAAATTATTTTCTATTGAGAGGTGGGATGTCCTTTGAAGTAGTTTGATCAGTTGTATCAGTTGTGCAAAGCGTCTTTTTCATTTAGGAAGTCTTGAACAGTAGAGGTTGTATCTCCTGAAAGCGTTCTCTGGAGTGAATACCAGAAGATTAGAAAGAAGAACGTCTGGTGTTGATTCGTGTGGTGCTGAAGACGGTAGACCACTCTCTTTTCCTGTCTATTCTCTCTATTACGCACTCTGTTCTTAAATTTCATTGGTGGTTCTTTCTCCCTCCATATGACGGGATTGAAAACTAGTTAAGTTGGCTTGGTCCCTGCTACCATCTGATGTCTGAAGTGGACATAGTATTAATTAACTTGTTCGGTCATAAACGCAACATTTTAGATTTCTAATGCACTGACCCTAACATGAAACAAATTTAACTTCCCCATGATTTCACTTCTCTTAAACTATTACACCTCACGCAATTTTACGGATCGAATATTTAATATGATTAACATAATTGATAAATGAAGATAAGATATTTGAAGATTTTTATTATTGGATGGGGTCATTGATCATTGACTATTTTGAATTTACAATTCTGTTTTTAATGATACCATACCATAATATATACTCGTATATATACATTAATCGATAATAATCAAAATACTTTACAATTTTATACTAGGCAATACTTTCGTTTTGGATCCTTGGCACTTTGATTTCAGAACAATCTAACTAAAAATAATGAAAATATATATATTTGAAGAATACAAATAATAAAACCATATATAAAGATGAAGAGTTGGATGATAATTGTGTTCGTCACGCTCGAATTAACTTGTTTTCATTCATTATTTTTTATTGTGAACCATTAGTCAAGTTTAATTATTGGCTAAGGATTACATAAAAAAATAAACACTGTAAATAAAGATTACACAAAAACTTATTTCTGTTTAACGGATTTTGCCTATGATCTATGGCTAAACTTCAATCCATATCCCAATAATTATAATCCAAGGCTCCTGCTAAAAATAAACTGATTGATGTATCTTCGAATATCATGGCCAGAGATGTATGTTGATCTTTTTACAACTAAGGACCCTCCTTCAGCTCGTGTTCTTCCTTAGTGTTGGAGGCCAATTTCCTGGCAGGTAATATGGTCAACACCAAGATCGATCCGTCAGGTTTCTCCTTGATCCGGTTAAGTCTCAGGTGCCAAACTCATATAGGCCTGGCCTGGATCCTAAGGGCTCTTCGGATCAAAGTCCGTAGTAAATTTTTCCTTCCTAAGCCGGGCTTGAGTTCCGGAGTTGAACCACCGCATGCTAAACCTTATATACCGAAACTACCGCTCTCCCCGGTGTAGTTTTAACTTTTCATCATGACAAAAAAAAAACCGTTATAATTTTTAAAATCCAGTCAGTTTTTATGGATAACTGAATCCCAACACATTTTACATATTGATTTTCAGGAAGTCAATATCGTGTATTTTTTAAAAATAATTTTCTACTTTTCCTTCTCAAAATGGTTTGTATATTTTCTTAGTTGCAATTGGCAGTGAATCCCATTCACCTCTACTTATTAATGTTTTTTTGTTTCAATCTTATAATGTTGGTTCAATCACATGAGTACAATGTTGTATATTTTTTTGTTAGTTGGACTCACCTTTTTGTTATTCTTAGGGAAGGATCCCAGAAAGTGTTTTTTTTTTCTAATTTCATTACAAGAAATGAACGCCGCCGAAACGGCAATAAAATGGTCCCGAGTTCATACCTCCACCCTGTCGATAATTTTTCCTATGAATTAATAATTATAAAAATCAAAACCAGTGAGATAAAACGGCGCAACTTATAATTATTAGAACATTTACGTCAGGACATCCACCGCAGTATAAAGTAATGTTGCATAATACAAGAGTAGCTGATGACGTCAAGTCCAAACAGGTTGATGTGAGCAGTTGCCATTGACGATGGGGCAATCCGTCAAAGAGGCAGAATTGTTTCTGGCATTGAATGGTTGTGAGGGCGATGGTTGTGTGAAAACCCTAATGGGGCGCCATAACAGTTTGCCTCCCTTTCAAAGGAATTTTAACAAAAGGGCTTGAATTGGCACTATTAGGCATTAGTTTTAAGTGCTATTCATCTTATTTCTTATCCTTTACCGTGTAATGTTCACGGCCTTTATACGGATTTAACCGGGATAAATTCCAATTAAAATTGTGAAAAAACTGTAATGTTACATTTTTTTTTTTTTTTTAACATCTTTGTAATTGTTAAAACAACCTATGGCTGCCATTTTTGCTCGCATAATACATTTATTTTTTCAGCCTAAAATTAGTTCTTATCAATTATAAACTCAATTTCATTTATGAAATATAACTACCGAGTGGTAATCAATCAAATGTGGTTTTTTTTTTCAAAATCTAATTTTTTCATCCACGGGTCTGTTTCGTTTCTGTCTAGTCAGATCGCTTTGAGCTCAACTTAAAGACTTGGAATTTAACGTAGAGATTTCATTGGGCATGAGGACTACAGCTATTTCAATATAACATGTGTTGTTTTTTTGGTGATAAACCCCAAGCGATTACACTGCACCACTCATCCCTATAATCCTCCTTGGAGACTAAAGCGGAAATGGCCTCATGACCTGCTATAAATACGTGACAGCGGGAGTTCTGGCAATGGCCAGTTTCTCCAATCATATCTTGAGCGTATGTGGCTCTCGCGCTCTTGTTCAGCTTCCATTGCCTCGTATCCTGTGACTTGGATGACAGAGGAGCGTGGGGGACTTTCTAAGACTCCACTTCGTCTTTCGCACTCAAAAGAGGTGACAGCCATGTGGATTTGGGAGGTCTCCAGGCTGTTTGTAAATACTGTATGAATGAGCGAGTGAATGAAAATTATAAATATGGTATTAATGAAAGCATTTATCAGAATTGCTTATTGCCCAATAAGGTACATTGTATCAGAATAAAGTTTTTGAATATTGGAAATACAGCTGCTTTTTAACTCCAGTTTCATATATGGGAAGGTAAAAATAAAGCAGCTCTATGAAAAATAATGAAAGGTCAAACGTTAATCCATGACTTGTAACCATAAATATATATTTTGGTGACACATAGTGCCACTTTTGTGGACTATTATTACAAAAGTTATTTAAAGTGTCAACAGAAGTTTTTGTAATCCTTAACTGCGTACCGTGTCGTCGCGTTTGACATTTTTTTTTACTCAACGTACACTTTTAGTAGTCATACATTATCTAATGGCTGATCAGTTCAAATTTGAGGTTGTTTGTTTCCAAATAGACAAATAAATTTTTAACTCTACCAGTAAAATAAAATTAAGCTTATCTCTTTCCAAAATAAATTTCTGTTTACCAACACGACTTTTCAGGCCAAGCCTACCTGCAGTATAATGTACGGCTATAGTTAGTAAATGAAACAAACGTTATCCTTCAAGTTTGGTACAATTGTTCCCCGATTGATATATTCAATAACAGTTGTTTCGTTGGACGATTGCTCATTCTGAAATTTCCATTCACCATTAAGGTGATTTGCAGTCATTTTCAACAGTTAAAATTTAATTTAAAGTTAAAATAGCTATGCTGAAATAGGATCATTGAGTTTCACTGTGATCTCAGTTTTCGGGAGTGAAATTTTAGCCTCAAAACGTTTCAGCTCGCAATTATACATAACAGCTGTGAAATTTATCTGTGCAAGTAAAATTTAATTTGTAATTCAAATACAAGAGAAAAAATGCATTTCAATGAAGATTGAAAGTTCTTCAGAGGTAGTAGACTTCATGAAAAATTCAAGCCAGCAATTAAGAGGTTCTTTCTAGCTACAAAATAATCGTCCACATGAGTTTAATGACATTTTCAATTGCTATAATTCTTCGGCAGTTGTGAATAAACAGATAAGTCTAAATGGTTGACTTAAGACTGAACTGGACAAATCAAGTTACTAAAATTAAAATAACAAACTACCTGAAACTTCGCATTGTAAATTCTTCCTCATGCAATGGAACACGACATAAACCACATCAAAATACACTATTTTTTCAGATAACACGGATTTTTCACACCACAGAACTATCGTCTAAAGTCGAAATGTTCAATGGTATACCCCCACATAATTAGATAGGTGATTATTTACTTTTTATTACCAAGTAATTAATTATGACCTCTGATTTTGATTGCATTGCTTTTATTTTTGTCGTCATCGGGGCATTGCATAGAGTAACTATACGAAATGTCATGTCCCTGTGTCCAAAACGGGTTTAGTTAAAGTTGAGGACACGACTGTAATGATAATTGATCAGAACGACGGTATCTAATATGATCCCCTAATTAATATATATTGTATCACTAAGAAATTAATTAATAGCACTGGAGTTAGTAATATTTTTCCAATTAACCCTGGATGCGAAACGACCAGACAAATAGATTAGGGCAAATTTCTGGTTTCGAAAAATAAACAAAAAACCCTAAAAGTTCTTTTATTTTGTTTTATGTTACCAAAACTTTTGATGGTTTTGAGGTATTTCAACTGATATAAATTTTTGTTTCATTTCATTTCCACGCTGAATTTGTTGGTGAGCTTCCGAAGAAAAGGGATAAATTTATTGACTCATATATAACTTTCTGGAGTGGATATTTGTCCACAGGTTTAGTGTTTTTGTCAAAAAAAAATAGCAAACAACGGTAACTTGAGGCACAGGCATGTTGGTTAATTTGAAAATTCAAAATGATCCGAGGTTCTGAAATTGCTGATTTGTTCCTTCAATGGACAAACTTCCGATTGAGCATATCTTTGACCTTATCTTTCTGAAAACCATGAAACCTCTTACAAGTGACAGATCTAAGCCTCATGATGACGAATCAATACAATACACTGCCCCAAATCAGCTAAGAAGAGCATAAGATCACTCGTAACTACACTTAAGAAAACTGGGGAATGGGATACAAATTTAAACATACAAAAGGGGAAGACAAACAGAGATTCTCAAGTTTCGTCTCAAAAACTATAATATTTAAGACTAAAAATTCTTATTTTCTTCCATCCTATGGCTGAAAACACAATAAATTCGGTGTAAAGGTTAAAGATGTCACACAAAATAAATTTTCAAGAGGCAACAATGAAAATTGCTGGAAATAAGTAAATTTTCATTGGTTTGGTTGGTTTTTTTTTGGGGGGGTTTATTTCGGCGTAAAATCCCCAGGACATCAACACCGTTTTTTGTATATTTAACCTCATATGGGGCCCACAAGTGAGTACAAGGACGTGCATAGAACCCAAGTCCCCCAGGGGCTAGCGAATGGGGCCCAGGAGCCCTACATGTCCAGCGGTGGTTATACATAGTGTTTTATATGACACGAAGTATGGTCGGAGGTGGTAGGCAAAAACCATTTAAATCATCCTAACTTTGACACATGAGTACAATCCACTAATATTTACATGGGCGTATCAAGTGCATAGCATACATGTGGAAAAAATTAAATCCTTCGGAGCATGACTTGGATAGTTATTCAAATGAAATTAGACGCTTGGGATAAAGGGCCACTTGGCACGGTGTTGCAACACACTGGCGGGTGGGGGAACTAATAACTAATTTGCTTATTGCTTGACATTATGGAAGTAAAGGGTTAACGAGGATAGAAGAGAAGTAGTGCACAGAGCGGCGACAGGACTAGTCATGTATTGCGGGTCTCAAGCATCTAATTTCGTGGCGGCAACTGTAAGCGTTTTTGATCGATGACCGACTATTTCCTTTCACAAACATTTAATAAGTATTCATGAAATAACTGAAAATCCGCTAGTTTGTCTTTGCGTACTTAATTTCTGTTATTTATGTTTTACAACAGAATTTAGTCGATTTTGTATGTAAAAAAAAATACAGTGAGGCTACTGGACACTTGGATCAACCATTTTTAGCTTTAGGTCATAAGATGAAACGATGAAAAGGATTGTGAAAGTGGTCGTTAGAGGCACGAATTTTTTTCTTTTTATTTCCAAATGGGCTTTTCTGTTTTTTTCTTTCTTTTTGTACGATTTTCCATTTTTTTGGGAATTAGCGGCTAAAAGCCGGACGAAGTGAATAATGAAGCATTTCACAGGCTGCAACGATCAGCCACCTAATGCACTGAGCGGAGACTGGCCACTCTCAAGAGAGCGGACTCCTGCTAGATAGATCCAATCGACCGGGAATCCCGCAACTGTGGACGCCGAAATGGATGGCCTGTTTGCCTTCCATCCATCATTTTAGCATTTGTCAGTTTATCCCTCGCCTTTCCGACAGCTTCATTAATTTGGCTTATTCCTCCATCTAATTACGTGATATTCATGTTTTGTTTTAAGACATCAAATATTTTTCATGAATTCTTTTTATCACCAACAGTAACCCAGGATGTTAAGTTACCTCGTTGCCATTACTTTAATCAGTTCCATTCTGAGACAGTTCCTGTTCATATCTGACATAAGACAGTTCATATCTGGCGTTCAACTGCCAATATTTTAACACACTCAAACATAAAAACTTTGTAGTTACAACATTTTATAATTAAATCGCCTAATTCAGGAAATAGGAAATCATGAGAAACTTTCACTGAGGGTGGAACCAATAAACTAATAATTACCGTCTAATCAAAAATACACTGACAGGAACTTCCTAATATCTACTCGGGGGATTATACCAACTGAGAAAGCATGCACGAGATCACGATCTTCCCAATATGAATCATTTTTGGGTATAGAATATTTTATATCGCTAGCTGAGGTTGTGGACCGTAGACTACATATTAACAATTATTTGTATCAATTGTACTACTTATATTTAATTTGTTTGTAAAAATATATAAAATAAAAGGAGTTTTTAAAAAAAAAAAAAAGTCCCAAGAGCGTACAGAACCGGCGTTTGGAACACAGCTCTCTCTCTCTCTCTCTCTCTCTCTCTCTCTCTCTCTCTCTCTCTCTCTCTCTCTCTTTCTCTCTCTCTCTCTCTCTCTCTCTCTCTCTCTCTCTGCACTGGCGCTTGCTGCTCTACTCAAACCATGGCCTTCTCATTCAACAACCTCTGCATCTCTTTCTTTCTTAGCCTCGCTATGTTTTAGTCCGGCGTTGTCAGACCCCCACACCTTCCTAATAGGATTCTTTGCCTTCGTCTCGCTAAAACTTGCACCTCCTTGGGAGAGACCTCTCCCTCGCGGACGAAGGTTGCCGTGGCCCTACAAACTTTACCTAGTTGCGTCTCCAACGGCAATCCAGTCTGCCTCTCTCCGGTTCACACTCGCCTTTGGGATCCGGACGGTTTTCGCATATCCCCACATAAACTACCTATAAACCTAAATTGTTCTTCTTCTCCTGAACATAGTGCTTTGTCGGGGCACACCTTCTAAGATCTTATGGAGTCAGATCAAAAACGAATTAAGCTGCCCGCTGAGTAGGCCCTAGCCCGCAGAGGGCGTCCTCTCCCCACCTTGGGGATCCCCACATCTGATAAACCGACATACATATTTGAATATAATAAGATTATATTATATTACATTTATTTGTTAATCAATACATAATTTAAATAAACTATCTAATTTAAAAATCTAGTAATAAGTACAATAAATATATTCACTTCACTAAGCTGTAAACTATTATGTTTGATTCTTGTACAGCTACTATTTTTTTCGATTGGAAGATGCATTATTTGTAACATAGTTTGAATATGTGTTTTAAAGAATAATTTATCTTATATTTGGTAAATACTCTTGTTTGATTTATAGAAATCCTGTCTTGTGATTGAGTTGGTTTTTTATTTATTTTACCTTTTATTATATAATGTTTGTAACTATGATAAAGCTATACAAAATATAACATGAGAAGGAAAACCAATATATATATAAATTTTTAAATTTTAAATAATATGAAAGGAAATGTAAACAATGGATCTTCTGCCATTATTTCCCTTTAGGAACAACGATTTGTTTTTAATAACTTTTGTCTCTTTTAATTGTGTATATTTTTTTATACAAAAACCCCATGAAGAGGAAAGTTGACCGAAGGTTGTCACTATGGTAGGTAGGTGGCGTAAGTCTAGGCGTAACCTCTCAACCTTTAAGCCCGGTGCACACATGCGGTTTTTGCTGCTGAGGAGCCGTAAGCACGGCTTAAAGTACATAGGACTCTATGGAGTAGTGCACACATGGCTAAGGCGCCGTTGCGGTGCCGAACGTCCATCTTGCGGTCGATTTTCCCTAGCATTCCCCACTATGCCACAATGATACCGCACACCGCCCTTGCGGTCTATAAGTCCATAATTGACTATTCAGTAGGCAGTTGAGGCGGTTTTGAGAGCCTAATATCTTGAGGCCTAATTTTGTCTGCAATTTATACTGCTAGCTTGTCAAATGATTTAATACTCATCAGGAAGTGATTGAAAAACGTCTTGCAAATTGGCAAAACACGTACAGTACCTATTTCTTGAACTTCTTAAGTCTGTGTATGGATGCACCCGATATCATCTACCCTAAATGTACGTTTTATACCGAAGGTAAGCACAAAGGACACGTTTTCTTCAGTAGATATCCATCGGTATTGCATCGTTATCATGTATATTGAAACCCTACAGCACTGCAGCGGCAAAAGCCGCACTAGTGCACCGGATCTGAATTCGATTTTCTTAATCATACCTCGCTACTTTATTCAAGGAGCTCCTCATTCATCCTTACGAGGCTGAGTCAATCCTGACCAGACCCACTCTCCAATTAATGAATCCTTTGGTACACCATGGATTCAATCCGGTTCTACGCAGTTGGGGCTTAAGTGAACCATAATTAGTTGAAGTCGTTAAAATTGTAATCAAAAGAGTATTCACAAATTTCATACAGCCGCATTTTATATAAAAGAATGATATTTTGTTCGTTTTCTTTTCTGCCCCAGAGATCCTAAGAATAAAAGTAACCATATAACAAAATAATGAAGGGTCAATAATTAATAAATTACTTGTAGAATTTTTGTGTTTTAAAAGTTAATTGTTAGAGTATTGTAAGGAGTAAACTATAAAACACACGAATACTAATTGAAAAGTAATAAATTTTTGTAGCCATGACGTACTTCAACTAGATCATCCAGACAAATGAACTTTTCACACCCCACGACGCACTGGCAGCCATACCCGTCTGTTTTTTTGTTGTTTTTTTTGGACAATAAACATTTGCTTGCCAATGTTATTGGTGTGGATGCTGCTTCTACTGTTGGGTCAATATTGAAAATTTTCATTATCATAGCTGGGAGTGGAGCACGCAAAGTTAGCTCTTGAAACGTGTCAACAAGTGATCACTGACGAGCTACCGTACGAGTTTTTATATATTTATATATAAGTAAAGTTTGTTTTTTCTATGAACTTTAAAAAAAAAATGTTTTTCGTTTTAAGTAATTTAAACAAGTTTTTCATATACTCCTTGACTGACGAAAAATCAACTGTTGATGTTAATACTAAAAGATATTTCAGATAAGTCTTCCAGCTTTTTCCTCAAAAGTCATTTGCACACATAATAAACATCAATATAAAGGTGTCTCTTTTGATAAGTATTACTCTAAAAAATATTATAATTTTTTGTGTTTAACTATTTAAAAGCCACCGATCCGTTTTTTTAGCCCATGAAGTCTGAAACTTCACGGTTTAGTTTTGAAAAAGTTTAAAACAAATATTCTATTGCATAAACATTCTCAAAGTATGAAAGTAAAACATCAAAGGAAGAAATGTGGCATTGGTATTTATCCAAAAGTTACACTCATAACAAAGGATCAGTGTCCACGGCGTTTTTGTTTTATCTCATTTATATAAATATAATAATATGTGATATAAGTATGCATATATAAATTAAATTTTATTTCTTCAAATGTATTTATAAATGAAGGTCGTATAACTTAAAGAACAAATATCTAATAATAAATTCTTTATTGTGCTAAAATTACAATCTACCTTCATTCAATTAGTAAAGGCAATTAGTAATTGAGATAAAAATTCTCATTCACACCATATTTACAATTCATCATTCACTCGCTCATTCATACAATATTTACAAAAAGCCCAGAAACCTCCCAAATCCACATGTTTGTCACCTTCCTCGCATGTGAAAGAGGAATCGGAGTCTTGGAAAGTCCTACACGCTCGTCCGACAGCCACGTCACCGGATACGAGCCAGTGGAGGCTGACCAAGAGCACGAGAGCCAAAGACGCTCAAGACATGATTGGAAAAACTGCCCATTGCCAGCACTCGCAATGTTACGCATTTATAGCAGGTCACGAGGCCACTGCCGTTTCGGTCTCCGAGGAGGATTATAGGGATGAGTGGTGCAGTGCAATGAATGTGCCACGGGATTGGATAAGCTACTATGGAATTGCATGAACTTGGAAGGGATGAGTTCAAGAATGTAGGGTATATTAAGATCGTTATGAAGGGTTTTGTTGCTGACGTAATAAGGGGCATTTACTATTGTTCTCAGGACTTTTGATTGAAAGGATTGGATACGCTTGATGTTCGACTTCCCTCATAGCTCTATTCCGTATTTCCAGATTGGCTTAAGTATAAATTTGTAGATTAGTAATTTATTTTCTATTGAGAGATGGGACCTCCTTTGAAGTGGTCTGTACAGTTGTCCAAAGCGTCTGTTTAGTTCTTGTATTTTTAGCTTCGTATGTGGGTTCCAGGTCAGTCGTTTGTCGAGATGGAAGCTTAAGTACCGTACTGTCTTGGATACAGGGAGAGGAATAGAATTAAAATAAACTAGTGGACATGACTTGTAACAGCGGGCTAAGGTAATGTGGGAACATTTGGCTTCGTAACCTTTGATCCACTATTGGTTGCACCAATACTCGATCTCATCAAGGTGTTTTTTAAGTTTATGGGATGCTATATCAGGGTCTGGGTGGGATGACAAGATTGCAGTGTCATCCGCAAATGTGGCCAAGAAGGTATTGGGGGTAGAAGCGGTGTATAGGTTAAACACCAGTTTCCCAGGACACTGCCCTGTGGAAATCCTGCTTTTATGGTATAGTACACAGGTGGTCTGAAAAGTTTCAGACCTCAACATGAAGATGATAATAAAATAAATAAAAGCTTTGTTAGGTCGAAAATTTTTTAGACAACCCTCGTAGTAAGAATATTCTAAACCACAGCGGACTTGGAAGAAGCGGTTTGAAAGGTAGGACTCTAGGATTAGGAAACGGGTCTGTGGGAGTTATCTTTTGAGCTTGTAGAGCAAAAGTGCGGGCCAAAAACTGTGAAAAGGTTGAGCTATATCAAGAAAGCCAGGAGTGTAAAGCTGTTTGGTTTCTAGGGCTGAGGAGATGTGATCAACAACGCGAAGGCCTTGTTGAGCAGTGGAATGTCGTTGACGGAAACCAAACTGGTGTGTAGGAAAAAGGTTTTTGGATTCAACAATAATATCTAATAAACGGTGGGAGCTGGCTGACTGCCCATAGAATTTTCTCATATATATTGATCTACTGGTTTTGTAAAAAATATTGTTTACTATTTTCTAAAAATGACGCCTACTTCATTTTATTATTGAAATCACTGAACCACGTTGTCATACAAAAACACAGCATTTGTTTAACAAAATATTTAGTTCGGTCCTGTCAAACGAACTCTATGACCGGCTCTCAAAACTCTGTATTTCAAATTATCTTAGAAAAAGAAAATGTGAGTTTAAATCTCATAGCTAATCATTTTAAAAGTTATCAACATCTTCTGAAGCGGCACCTTCTAAATTTAGATAGAAACGCACATAGATTCCTGACTGTCAGGATATATGAAAGCTACTTAAAATGCCTCTATACAGCTGATATAAATTATAGTCAATTTAAATAATCTATGTTCTCATTGGGAGTTCAGTATTGCCTTGTTGAGATGAAATATCCAATTTCCTCACGATGTTTTATTCAATATATTGGTCCTCTTACGGCCTACGGAGAAAACTTAACTCAAGAAAATTGGTTCCCGAGTAGACGGCTGGTTGAGTTTAAAAGGTTAAATGGTGTACAGTAGACTCCCATGTCCGGATTAATGTGGGCGGGGGTGGTCCGGGTATGGGGGAGTGACTAGGATATATACGAAATAAAGAAAAATGTAAGTAATTATACATTTATTATATATATATTTATAACGTACTTTACAATTTTACATCAAAGTATCTGTTTAAAGTTGTATGTTTTGTATTTTTGCCAACCTTTCCCGAGCCACGATGTCTCGCCAGTTCCTTTTGAGCATGACGTCAGCAGGTGTGGAATGATCGTGCTGCCTCACTAATTCAAATGCAACCTTAAAAATAATAATAAATTTTAGTACTAAATATATATTCCTTATAATAAAAATAAATATTAAATTAATAATTGAATAAACTTATAATCCTCAATAGAAAGGACATCATTATTTTTGGCGATAATTGCCACGCTCGAAGGTCAAGGCACTACTTTTATTCTACGGGTATATTTATTGTACGGGTATATTACTGTTCGTTCTTATGTTTTTGGACAGCAGTCGTCAAAAATAATTCAATCCACCTGAAATTGCAAATACAGGCTCAAAAATAAGAGGGCCGGAGACTCAAGTCCTTTATATCAATTCTAGACATATGTAATAGCGAACATCAAGAGTGTATACACGCACTAATTTAATATTATTAAATGTTTTATAATTAAGTCAATATGGAATACCTAATATTTGAATTAAACGTGTTCCAATTAGCTTTACTGTAACTTACACAAATAATGTTTAAATTACTATCCTGCCTGCTACTGAAGTAATGGAACGAATTTTCTTACCTTTTGTAAAACTGAATTTGTATTTCTGAGGAGGAGTTTAAGCACCTTAGATTCTTGAACATTATTGTAATTTCTTGTAGGTTTAAATAGCCAAGTTTTAATATGTGCACCGTTGTATCAAAGAAAGAACGGGTTTCTATAAACAGACCCAACTTTAGCGATGGCAAACTAACGGTCTCTTGATAGAGAGAGAGCGGTGAACCTGTAAATCAATCGGACATGGCAACGCACCTGGATAATTGCTAATTCTCCAATACCTGAGGAGTCTATGAACAAACTAACGCTCAGCCGGGCGCGGTGCGGTGGCATTTGGACCGCACTTGGACTTTCAGCTTACTTTCTATGATATTACACTATGAGTCCCACCAGTCCATGAATTCTCCGAAGCGAGTACCCCCCCCCCCCCGAGTAGGCCCACCCACCCTTCACCCCTCAGTCCGTGTCAAGGTCGGGTTAATTGAGGGAAGTCAAAAGTTGGTGTCCAAATACCGCAGCCCCGCAGAATACGCCCGGTATTCTAACTGTATTTGCGGTCCTGATTGCTTTGGTTAACTATTAATTGTCGTCAATATCTACTCACTACCAACAGCCAGAAACTCCCGCAGGTGGTCTTTAGTAATTTTTTTAAGGAGCTTAACATTGCTGGAATCAATGCCCAAAAAATACTGATCTTTAATAAACCGAATAATTTATAAGGAGAAAACATTTATGGAATTAATAAAAATTAACATACAATCAAGATCCTTGCTTCGGTCTCTTCTAAAATATATCAATGTATTTTTACTCCGCTTCAGGAACCCAGCAGCTTAGAGACCTTATGGGCACAAAAGAAAAGTATTGCTACAGACGTGGAAGAAACAAAAACAATAAAGTACAACCTGAAACCTGAAACAGAAATACGTATGAAAATCCCTGTACCAGCGTTGGTATCTGTGCCCGGAGCCTGAAAATGACAAAGCGGACGAAATGTAAAATATACATATCACCATTTGCATTGTCATTGTTTTCATTTGTCATTATTTTGCGTTTAACTATTAATCAATAAATGTCTAATATATTAGTTATCTACCAATAAATTTTATTTAATTATGCTGCCAATAGAAGCTGATGTGTTTCTCTTATTACTATCCAAAATGGTAAAGTTCGGTAATGAGGTTCAAATGCCACTGTGCCCCGCTCGTGTTACTTTGAAAGGCAGCCGGCACACTTGAGCGAAAGGCGGGTTTCCGTAGACATAGACATAGAGAATGTAACTAGATATTTGGTACCCTTATGTTTTCAAGGGTGAATAACACGAATATGAAGTCAATGTATCTTTCTTCAAGATTCCTCCAAGATAAAAATGAAGAAAATCCTTCCTGTGCCTTATTTCTCAACTGACTGATCCATGAGCTCAATGAACGAAGTTACATTATCGGGTAGATAGTAGATAAAAATTTGTCTGCCATCCGTTTTTAAAATGGATTCAGATGAGGGAGATGACACGTTGTCCAGTAAAAGTAGGTATATGGAAGAAATTTGTTAAAACCCATCTTTAAAAAACCCTTGGTTTATTCTAAAAACACCTTATGATTGTGTACCCGTATAGCCGAGGCACGGACAATCGAGGTAGTAGTGAATAGTTTTATTCAACCCAATAAATATGTTTCAGGTCTCCCGGCCCTTTTCTACTTGTCAAGCCCTGAGTCGGTAGTTATATTAATTAATCTGTTCAAACGGTACATCAAAAAGGGCTCGATCCAGGTACTATTTGACTTGAATGGTTTAATTAATTTGACTTAAGTATTCTACATCAAAGGATCAATTAATTTGACAGAAACACCCTAGATGAAATGAGCGTCTATTCAGGGTCAATAGGTTCACAGTCGTCCAGATTTCACTCAAAATTTGTCATCAAGACCAGTAGCTTACGGCTTCTGTCTGTAGTCTGCATTAGCTGAAATTAAAATCATTTATTTCCTTCATGCTTCAGACTCTTTCAGGTATTGAACTTATTAGGGTCTTTGCCTTTGAATTCCAAATAGCAAGTATTATTTCACGTTAAATAATACCCTACGAAACAAATACTTAAATATATATATATGTTATGGCTAGTGGCAATAACCTCTGTAATATTTGATATAATTTTATAAAGATACAATTATGTAACCCAGACGAAGAAGCTGGGACACCTATATTTCGTTATTTTTGTTTTGTTGTGATATTGTATCACCTATTGACAATGTAAACCAGACGAACAAGCTGGGATAATTATGTTTTCTTCTTTTCGTTATAATGTATTATTACTATGTTGATCCAGACAAAGAAGCTGGATCAAAAATTATGTAAATTGTGTATTATTATTCCTATGTTAACTAAACAAAAGAGCTATATGTTCCTTTCTCTTCTTATTACTATGTTAATCCAGACGAAGAAGCTGGATCACAAATTATGTAAAACTCCGGAACGAAAGTTCCTCCTATGAAGGAACTGGAGGGAAGGAGTTAACAAGTAAGGAAGTATTATTGTAAACAACAACGGTGAGTGGGGTTAATCCCACCTCACAAAGTATACATAGATGTGAGAGGAGAGAAATAAACCAGTCTTTATGTTATACTCAGTCGTACTTCATTTCACCAAACCTTTTTCAGTTTACGTGGCTAGTTCGATTTAAGTTATATATATATATATTTGGGCTCCATAGACAGTAAATAAGTTTTGATTAGGAGGGTAATTCAAAGTAAGAGACCTCAGCGTTTTTTTCAGAGATTTCAGCAATATTTTTTTATAATTATTTTTTTTTCATGGTAATGATATGAGTACAAAATTTTAAAATTGTAAATTTCTTTTTTTTTATTATCTTCTGATTGTCTTGGCTAGAGAAAATTAGGAAAAGTGTATATAAACATTGTATACACGAACATATGTTTAAGATTAAAAAACAAAAGAAATTGTAGGTTATGAAGTGTGTTTTGTTTTCTTAATTTAATTTGATATAAAATTTAAGACTATAGTTTGTCGTAATGTTTATGATAGTGTAATATATTGTTTTATTATATTTATGATACCAGGGTCTTAATTTTTTTTTATTTGGGATAGCTAACTTATTGATAATACGTGCCGGCATTATTTGAAATAGGAATTTATCACCTAGATATAAATTTGAAATCCATAATCGTTTGATCATATATGTGATTTTATTGTAATGCTATAACTGTGGCGATGGAAATCAAATTCAAATTACGTATTCGTCCAAGAAAGAATCGCGAAGTTCTTACATATTCTTGCAAATAAGTTTTCTTTTTATTTCATTTGATATTGCGTTGATTTATATTGCATATTAACACATAACATTGATTGTAAAATACTATAGTTCTCCCTTAATTTTTAACTTGTTCTGTTGAAGCATTTTTCAAAACATTACATTATAAGAAAACAAGTAGTTTGCTTTAGTCATGTAACTCAGTACAAACTCGTTTATAAAGGTTTTTATAAAGATTTTTTTAAGAGTTCGTTTTAAAGATTTATGAGTGCGAGAGACGTCACCTATTCACAACGCAAGTTGAGTAGATTCATGCTCAAAGGATTAATTCATTTCACATTGCTTTATTATACTTGGTAACCCGAGGAAGAGGGTTCACGTTTTAAAATATGCACGGCCTTACTCGAGAAAGGATCAGTTAGGCCAAGAAAAAAGAGTTACGTGCTTTATGGGCAAACGCTAAAGTTTTAGGCCACAAAGTACTGAAAAAAATTCTTTACTTGGCAGGGCATTGTTTTGCTTCTAAAGATAGAAAATAATCCCTGTATTCAAATCCCTATGCTAGTTTTTCTACCCCCGCAAAAGCAGACAGTTCGGCTTAGAGCCCATTATAAATTGTATGCAACCTATTACTTATCACAGTCACGACTGACTAAACGACAGCTTGATTGTAGGTTTTTGGTTTTTGTTCATCATTGTATACGTCATTCAGATGTATCGCTAGATCAAATGATCCTAGAAGTATACATAACACTTCAGAAAGCAAAGTTCCCAAAATTTTATATGTCAAGGAGGGCCGGCGTCCACTGACCACCCAACACCAACCAACATGCAAAATCAAAGACACTGGGCTCGATCGCCGTTTAAGAAATATGCGGTAGACCGGCAGATGTGACGATAGATAAGACCACATACTTATGTCAGCTAGACTTCGCCCTGATAATCCATGACCAAGGCCGATAAAATAAAAATTATAACATCTTTACTTGGTAAAATAAAAATTTTCTTCTTCAGCAATAAAATAAAATACGCTCTCATACATATATATGTGAGTGGCAGAAATAGCCAACCATTAGGTGCGAAGGCATGGACTACCTCCAACGCGTCATCTAGTGGAGCACCCTGAAATTACCAACGGAAGAGCCTCATCTAGGTCATTCTGTGATAGTGCACAGTACAGGTCGAAGTATTGAGGGACCCCGCTTAGGTATTCTGTTGTACAATTCATTAGTTCATTACTACAATAAATATACAATTCAACAGTTATCTAAATCTTGATCCCGACCTAGCTCTCTCTCTCTCTCTCTCTCTCTCTCTCTCTCTCTCTCTCTCTCTCTCTCTCTCTCTCTCTCTCTCTCTCTCTCTCTCTCTCTCTCTCTCTCTCTCTCTCTCTCTCTCTCTCTCTCTCTCTCTCTCTCTCTCTCTCTCTCTCTCTCTCTCTCTCTCTCTCTCTCTCTCTCTCTCTCTCTCTCTCTCTCTCTCTCTCTCTCTCTCTCTCTCTCTCTCTCTCTCTCTCTCTCTCTCCCTCTCCATACATCTGTTCTGAACACAGCAATATCTAAGGAATACCCTGGGCCTACCTCTGCGGTTATCTGTCAGGGGATTCACTCGTTAACATAAGCTAGATCCCGATTAAGACATCAAGTTCACTCGGCCTATTCAAAAATTCCTAGTCAACCTCAACCACGTTTTCAGGCGCATGTTGCCTACGGTTGAAAATGCTCTGTATAAAGCTTGAGATTAACAGCCTGCACAAAAATTGGCTAACTCGAAAAATTCTTGAGTATTATACAACTGTTAAGGAATGTAGACTTTATTGGACGAAAACTATGAAATTTTTCGGACAGTACTCTTTATTTTTTATGAACGTACGTATTCTCACTTCTTTACCTCCAATCATGAAGAGACAAGTTTTGCTTGAATTTCCTTTCATCTGTGTTTTTGTATATTCTACAATAGCAAGAGCAAACGAGAACAAGTCGGAGCTATCTCGCTAAATTTCAACATTTCCCAAGTCATAACCTGGAATTAATTTAATATTTTTGTACTTCACAGCTCAGACTTTTTTACATAGTTAAGGGCACATTAAATGTGGCAATGAAATACCAAATTCAAGGATATTAATATCAAGTTTTGGGACTGAACTTACAGTTAGTTACAGAGATGGTCTAACAAATAAAAGAGTTATTTTTCGCTCAATATCCCGACCCGTTTTTTATAATTTAAGAATCTCACGCACATGGGCATGGGGGAAAAAATATGTTAATCCCAATTGACTCTACCCTGTACATTTTCGAATTTGCCATTGTTTAATATTGTCTATGATTGCAACCCCATTCACTAACAAGGTCAATCTTTAAGATAAATTTTGTACCTGTGATAAGTAAGCATAAAATTTGCGTGTAACCAGCCACATATAATGGTTTGTTTCTCATTTACAACATACTGAAGATTTCAACCTTAATTTGTTATCGATACGCTGTTCCGTTGCTAATGTTATACGTCATTGTCAAAAAAGTATTCAGCAATCAATAATAGTTTCGAGAAAGCATCTCTTTTCGTTTTTTATTTTCATAATAATTTAGAAAAAAACGAGTTTCTGTGAAATATCCTTGATGGAATGGCAAAAAAAAATGTGATCGCGACATTGTATAAACTAGCCATAGTTCTGTTGCCAATTATGACTTGGAAAAAAATTATTAATCAATGTAATAGTTGTTACCTGTCCTTAACATAGGCTGCTTACATGTTTTCAGAATTCAGGTTTTTATTAATCATATTAGATCTATTCAATAGTTCTGCTTTATTTTTTTTAATATTAAGCTCCTAACTCCTAGAATCGCTGTTATTGCCCTGCGACGATAGTTTCTCCGTGGTGTATCACTATAAATAAATAAACACCCTAGCAAACATATATATTATAAATAAAACAATAATATGGTGCATAGTATTTTAAAGTATAAACCCTTATGAGTTTAATAATCTTTACAGCGTGTTTAGCTGTGAATCAGATTCCCCTAAAAAACAACCCCTCGCATATAATTTTATACATAACTATGAACTCACAGCTATATAAATGATACTTCAAATTGTTTATAATAGTATATTATAAACTATACACCAATGGACATAACTCCCTAGCATTGAAAAGTTTGTGACCTTTCCATTGTGTTTTGATTGAAACCTCGAAATGGCGGTGATAGGATCTCATGAGAATCCTTTTATAAAATTTAAGTCTTTCCTTTCTAAATGATTGATAGATTTCTCTCGAGCACTGAACATGGACGAACTCACCATTAAAGTTTTTTTTTTCTCTCGGAATTTATATGATTTAGTACACTTCAAGCATCAGTCTAGCTCCAGTTGTCGGTTCAATTCATCGGGACAATTTATATCCTTATTTTAAAAATTACAATTTGCTTGCGCAGCATTATTAATTAATACGTACAAATTTATTCATACATATGTACGATTCTAATATATAAAATATATACATAAACATACTCCCCAACAGCCCCCCCCCTTTCTCCCAAGGCAAATCCCTCAGCATGTTGGTGGAAAGGCCGGAAGCAGTGGAACCTCTCTGACGGTTTCGCCATGTAGGCCGACCAAAGAGGAGGCAAAAGAGCCACAGACGCTCAGGACATGAGAGGAGATGGTTCCCAGTTCCAGGACTGTTGAATAGATAGTCAATCAGATCGCGAAGCCATGGCCATTTTAGGCAACGAGAAAGATTGAAAGGATAAGGAGTGGACAAGAAGATTTTCATGTGTGGATAGGTTTTCGTAGGGTTAGGAAAACCTTGAATAGCACAAGGTCAAGGAAAGTTGACAGTAGTTGTGTTCATCTGAGTCATTAAAACTGTCATCAAAATGATACCTTCTTCGGGCTCTGCTCTCTTATACTTTTTTTTCCAATAAAGAACTTTCAACGAATCCGTTATTTAAATATAACAATGATACCGGTCAACGAATTGCCGACGCGGTGACAAGGAAGGAGACAATATTCAATTGATACGAGGAAGATTTTCTGCCATTTCAATAGCAGGAGCCGAGATGAGTGGAAATATGTGGGCCGTAAGAAGCACTCGATGGATATTGCTGAGCTGTGCTGACATCTTGCAGCCCTTCTCCACCTATTGCAGCTCTACTTTAACTTGACATATTTTTAGGGGCTTTATCTCCACCCGAATCCCAACATAGCTCACTAATATAACACATTCTTTTTTTCCACCTGGATTAACTATTACTATTTTATACTATTTCAAGTAAGTTGTCTGCAAGTAAGTCATTAATACAACTAAGAAAGATACTTCGTAGAATCAATCATCAATAATGGTTGGCGTAATGAAAAAAAATACATTTGATTTGGAAGTACCGTTGGAACGGGTTTGATTTGCAACCATTTGAATGTTAATACTTTTCGTCTGTCTATCTGTATGCCATATATACAATATATTATCCACACATGAAATTGAACAGGGGTAATGTTTGAGAGGATATTTTAATTTATACGCATTACAATGTGCAACAACTACCTGATCAAAATAAAACAAATAATATAAAAATATCACGCAATTGCAAATGAAACCCTAAAGCATTAAACGCATCCACATGCGAAAAGTGAATCGGCGTAAG